>OW285235.1:88924483-90193813 GCA_935421215.2 Melolontha melolontha | reverse complement strand
TTGTTCCCTGAGGTAATGGCCAAACTTACACAATGTGTTTAGGAGGTGACTGATCAAAAAAGTTTATACACACTTTAGCTTAATTTTTTTTTGTTCTTTAGATTTCAACAAAAGAAGAAAACTGTTTGAGTAATGTATCTAATCATAAAATTACATAAACTAATACATATTATAACAATTGCTCGAAATGTTCGCTTCTTCTTTCTAAACATGTTGCTAGTCTTTGGACCATATCCTGTTCCAGCTAATACCTGTAGGTTCATTTCGTAAGCAATCTACACCTGCAACTATTCTTTCGTTATAGTAAACACGATTTTTTAGACAACTCCAAAAGAAAAAGTCCAATGGCGAAAAGTCAGGAGAACGCGCTGGCCATAATACAGAGCCCCCTCTGCCTATCCACCGCCCAGGAAAATTTTGATTTAGAAAGTCAATAACTTGCCTACTAAAATACGGTGGAGAGCCGTCATGTTGATAAAAATGCCGACGCTCATGATACATATTTATCATTTTATAAAATGACTGGCAACATGTTTAGAAAGAAGAGGCGGACATTTCGAGCAGCTGCTTATAATATTAGTTTATTAGTTTGTTATGTAATTTCATGATTAAATACATTACTGAAACAGTTTTCTTCTTTTGTTGAAATATAAGGAACGAAAAAGAAATTAAGCTAAAGTGCATATGAACTTTTTTGTTCCGAGTCGCCTCTAGAACGCATTGTGTAAGTTTGTCGGTTACCTCAGGGAACAACCTGTATAAAAGATTTGGATTTTCGTTTGCATGTAAATCTCAAGCTAAATATTTTAGACCCTAAGTATTACAGTTTGTTGAAATCGTGTTATCGAGGAGAATGCTAAATTCAAAAAAATACGGCGCGTTCAATTAAAAAAATATAACTTTAGTACATCACATCTTTTGAACATTCTGTATATTTAAAAAATATTTCAGTTGATGGAAATTTATCCCTAATTTGCATGTCTAAAATTTAATTACAATATCTTTTTTAATTTAAAAGATGTTTACTTGGTCCCGCATATTTGGCCAACACTGTATATTGCTCGTATATATGCTTTCTGTATTCCAAATATTCTTTGCGCCCAGAAGATGAAACTGCAAAGCGATCTAGACTCCACACATGCACAAAGCAGCGACACTCACTGCACGAGAAATAACTTTTAAGTTATAACAGAAGCTACTCAATTTCCCAGGCAAACTATCTATATGAGACTTCCATGTGAGAAATAAATCCATTTCGAGACCAAGAAAAGGTACTTTTCTACTACTTACTACTAACATATCTATTACAGTTATAAGATATGCCTATTTCACGTTTGTTGTTAATTAGTAGTAAATTTGTTTGTTTATTTTTAATTTAAGGTTATTTACCGTAACACAGCCTTCAAAATGATTAATACTTCCTTGATATTTTCTACCAAATCGCCCGAAGATTCATTTCGTATAATAGAGAAACAATTGTCAGCAAATAATACGGTAAAGGGTTTCATTGTCTTTTATATATATATAGCAAAAAAGTAGTGGTCCCAATATGGAACCCTGTGGAATCCCACTCCTCGAACCATTCCATATAAGGTTTGTTCTAGCACAGAATCCCTGATAGTTTGTTGTACTTTTGTAGTGCGCATGTGCAAGTAAATTATTAATTTGAAATTAGTTTGCAATTGCGTATGCTAGAACAAGCGAAACATTCTGCGCGACATCTGCCCCAAATGTGTGATACTAAATAGCAAAAGTATATAGTTCCCATTCCTGATTATTAGGTATTCTGACACCATAACCAATTATATATGTTATAAATATTATCATATTTTTTAAAAAAATTCTTAAGTAATTTACACCACTATTCCCGTTAAAAAGAAAGTGATATCATTTACGCTAATACACTCGAATTGACCTGAAATACACCTCACCTGTTACAGCGTTATGCGCATGTCCCAAATTTCAAATTTTATTAAAATCCAGGAATTGTTTGGATGATCCACAATCAATCCGTAACTACAATTTTCGCCTGCTAGAACAGCTTGCTATAAGCAAGAAATTAGTAATTTCACTTGCCAGAACACAATATTAGTATTACGCATGCGCTATACAATACCTAATAGTTTCTTACTGCTGCTAGAACAAACCTATAGTTCCATCGAAGGCATAACTTGAAAAAAATTCAACATGTAACACTGTAGTAATTTTTAATCTTTACGTTTATTTACTTCTGTATATTTATTAGCCAAATATTTTTAACTAAATAGGCATGGGATAACAATAAACAATTTAAAATTTCACGCTTTACTTATTTGAAGCTTATACTCGTATTAGAATACTTTTCATGCATGAATCTGTACTTATAAAACTTTTTCTATTTTGCGTTCGAAATGAACTCATTATGAAACCCAAAACAGTATCGAAATGAGCTTCATTTCGATACACTTTTTTCCATTTTTCAATGTTGGCGTTGTTCGAATACAGAAATAAATATCATTGCTGTCATTTGATTTTAAGAATTTATGTACATTTGACAGATATGGTATATGTCCATATTTTACACAAACAACGTATGTTGTATACAATTGACAACAACATATATATGTTTCTATGTCACTCATGTTTATATTTTTAAATGAAATATCAAGTAATGTTAACGAAAATTAGTAAATAATATGTAATATAATATACTTCGCGGATAGCAAGATTTAAATTTGAAAATGTCAAGTATCAATGTGACCAACTGCATGCTTTATATAAAAATTAAACTCCGAACTTCCAAATTAAATAATTCCAATTTAAGCAATTTATTAACGTAAAAAACGCAAAATGGAAAAAATAGTATAAAAAACTCGTTTCATAAGGCCTTTTGCCGCACTCGCTCTTTAGAAAACTCGCCGCTATCGCGGCTCGTTTTCTAAACTAATCTCGTGCGGCAAAATGGTGCCTTATGAAACTTGTTTTTATTATACTATTTATTATTTAAAATTTCCATTTTATTGAAATTTAAACCATGATCTGCAACATCTACATCTGACCGTAGACGTTTACATCGCATATTGAGTAACTACAAATGATTCAAGCAATTATTTAATTTGGCAGCTCTGAGAAATTGATGCGCTTTGTATTTATTTTATATATGTATGAATGACATATGATTAGAATTATTAATTCTTGATAAATTTGAATTTAAAAGCACAAGTTGGCAGAATTATTGCCATTTTAATAACAAAAATTTAAATCATTTTAAATCATCTAATACGTTCCGAAATTTTTTGAAATTTTGTCTCATAACTCCATAATCAGAAAAAATTAATTATTTCAATTATTGAGTACAACTTGCCTGTATTTATTCTAGAATTCTTCTAATTTTCCTATAGCTTTATTATATTTGCCAAGTTCATCCAGGTTCTAAGTCTTTCTTCTATATATTATTAACAAAGAGAGCATACGAGGGTATATCAAATTTAGAAGGGCCTGATTTTTTAAAATTCCACGCAGGTTGATTTTCAGCTAGGGTGGGAATCGAATTCCCTCAGATCACCCTAGTACCATAGAAACTATGTTTGTGTGGAGCAACGGATAATTATCAAGTTTTTAGCAAGGAAGGGTGTGAAACCAACAGAAAATTTTCTGAGATTACAAACGCAGTTAAGAAACAACACCTTTTCACGAACCCGTGTTTTTTGTATGGCACAAGGTACCAGAGCCAAAATCTCCGCTTGAGGAAAAGCGCGACCGACGTCAATATCGAGGCGGTTCGACTACTCATGGAGAACGACAGGCGCATAACGCTCTGAAATATTGCCGAGCCCTTAGCATTAGTTACGACATTGCTCAGCACATCGTGACACTGGACTTGGGATTCCACAAGGTATCCGCATGGGTTCCACCGCTGCTGTCAAATGAACAGAAACTGCTTCGGCTGGAGTCTTGTCAACGTCTGTTGAATCGATTCCCGCAAGAAGGTGAAGCGTTTTTGAATCGAGTCATAACATGCAACGAAACTTGAGTGCATCATTACACTCCCGAATCAAAACAGGCATGTATGGAGTGGAGAAAGAGCGGTCAAAGCGCACCGGTGAAAGCGAACTAGGTTATCAGCTGGAAAAGCTTTGGCAATCTTTTTTCGGCGGCTTGGTGCTGTTCACGCGGATTTTCTCCATGATTGACGTAAAATTAATTCGGAATATTATAGCGAGCTTCTGGATATCGCAAAGCTGTCCTTGCGACAAAAAAGGTAGGTGAAATCTATTAAAAGTGTGATTCTTCTTCACGACAATGCCAGGCCTAATTCGGAAACGTCACAAGGCAAAAATTAGACAGCCTGGGCTGGAAAGTATTGGCGCATCCTCCCTACACTCCAGACTTGTCGCTTTGTGATTTTCATCTTTTTAGATCCTTGGAGGACTTGCACTTGGAGGACGATGTTTCAACAATAATCAAGCAGTAGAAAAGTCTGTGCTCCAACGGCTATGTGCGTATGCGAAAACTTTCTACGACGAAGGAACTAAAAAGCTCCCAATTCGCTAGGATTATGTGGAAAAATAATATGTTTTTGTAAATAATGTAGAATAAAGTTCTGACTTGAGAAAAAATCAGTCCCGTTTAAATTTGATATACCCTCGTAATTATTTTGCGTTAGCATTTGCATAACTTGCAGCCTTTGTTTAAAATGCTTCGATTTTGTTTATGCTCAAGTCTTTTCCATCAAATTTATTTCAGAAGAAACTTTTTACTTCTTATTGTCACACCTGATTTCGTTTTAACTGGATCTGCTGATAATCATTCGCATGCCAGCTAGGAAGCAATTAAAAGCGATTTTTAGAACGATTCTACTGAGTACTTAATAATTAGTTGTCCTATTATGAACTAATTTGTAAAAACTAATTTATTATTAAATAATATATTCAAATACAAGTTTCGTAAGGCACCATTTTGTCGCACGAGTTCATGTTTAGAAAACGAGTAGCGGTAGTGGCGAGTTTTCTATAGAGCGAGTGCGAAAAGGCCTTATGAAACGAGTTCCTTTATACTAGTTTTTCTATTTTGCAATTTTTACATTAATAAATTCAAATTAATTAATTTCGAAGTACCCAGTTATTTTTGTATAAAGTATACAATTGATCATATTGATACCACAAATTTTCAAATTTCAATATTATTACCCTTTAAGAAAAGCGTCTCGTAATTAGCTTCATTTCGATACGCTTTTTTTAATTATTTTAGATTTCATTATGTTCATTATAAAGGCAAAATAGGAAAAATAAGTTATCAGTGTTAATACAGGATGCGGCAGAATTTATCAGATTATTTAATATTGTAAAATAAGACTCATCTCACACGGCAAGATTCTCAATACAATTATACGATTACTGTTTTCAGAAAAAGTAATTTCTCGTAGTGGTGGCGCAACTTGGCTTTCACGCTCACCTGCTTTATCAGCATGCAATTACTTCTTATAGAGGTATTTAAAATATAAAATCTATGAGAATCGACTTCACAGCATAAACTATTTAAAAGAATCAACGCGATTGCGATTGAACAGATTCCATTATAAATGCTGAGGTAGACTATGGACATATGCGACGTGCAGAAACTTGTCTGCTGGACGGTGTAGTCCATCTTAGTGATGTTTAAAACGTAAAACACACATAAAATGTTTTTCTATGGACTTTCTAATTATGTATCCATTATTATTTAAATCTAACGTTAAATTGCTTATTTTACATTTTTAAATCGTCTAATCAATTCTACCGGACCCTGTATTTATGACTTCTGTTAAAATGAAAACAATTTTGTCTTCTGTTCATGAACTAATCACAGGGTTAAAAATTAAAATTTAAAAATTTATTCTTTACATTAATGCATTTGAATTACTCCATAAACAAGTTTTAATTGGACGATTTTAATTGTCTTGCTTACGATATTACTACTCAAGAAACGAAAATATTTTAGTCTTCTTAATTTATTTATGTCTACTCTCGACTTAACTACTCTCGCCAACATAACACTGTTACTGGCAGATTGCTTGATTTAGTCTTCAGCATTTTGAATATATTGTTCGTGTTTTTCGTTGTACGGATCCTATAGTTGCGGAGGATGCATCCTGCACTTAACATTCTCCTTGAATTTGGTGGTAATATACATGATATAATTTTCTATCTAAGAACAACTTGGGATAAAAAGGGCCGATTACAATAATCTGTACAATGATATGCTACACGTTGACTATAATTTTTTATCTAAATTTAGTGATATAAATATTACATTATCTGCTTTTTACGATAAACTGTACTCCATAGTTAATCAATCAATTAATAAAGTAAGGCCTTCCAAATATGTATTTCCGCCCAGGTTCAGTACTGACTTAAAAATTGATGAAACTGAAGGAACATTACTTCCGGAAATTTAAGGAAATCAGATCTCAGTTTCATCGTTCTGAATTTTGCAGATTACGTTTCAAGGTAAAACGTGTAGTAGTGAGTGCGTATAATACTAAATTCGTAAGAGATCCGATATCCTTTTGGAATTTTGTGGCGAATAAGAAGAACATATCTGGAATACCTGGCTCTATAACGATGATAATGTTTCAAATCCTCAGGAAACCGTAGATGCTTTCGCTAATTTTTACTCAAATGTTTTTCAGGACCTTTCACGAATACCACATCTACTCACAACCACTCATTATGCGTATCAATTCAACTTTTTTCTTCAGAGGAAACATTCGAGTACATGAAGAATCTGAAAATGAGCTTCACTTCGGGATATGATGGTTTACCCAGCTTTTTTTGTGAAAGATTATGCAGGAGTGCTATGTGACCCTTAACAGTTATTTTTAATTTAATAATTAAGTCATCTTCGTTTCCTGACGTGCGTCAGATCTAAACGTTTAAATTATCGGTCTGTTAACATTATTAGCAGTTTTGCGAAAATTTTTGAGTTTGTTGAATCAACTTATTATTTTCAAGTGTAAATCTGCGTTTACTTTACAACAACAAAGTTTCAGTGCCAGTAGATGCACTATTACGAATTTTACTGAAATAACCCAATATATCAGTGAAGCTATAGATGGTCAGATACAAGTGGATGTTATATTAAACTCACTTTGCCAAAGCATTTGATTCTATTAGTCATTCTATAACCAAGTTGGATGCATTTGGTTTCTCGTATGGTTTACTTCAACTAATATCTTGTTATTTCTGTCACAGATCTTGTTACATCTACTACAATGGTTTTCAATTCAGGCAGTATACTTCGTTTCATCCGTTCCCCAAAGATCTACTCTAGAATCCTTATTATTTTATATTTTTATGAATGATCTCATTATGCTCTTTGATTGTAAAGTGCTAGTTTACGCGGATGATCTTCAAATCTTTTCTAAAGTTTCGTCCTTGAACGATTGCAGGGAACTGTTACGTAATCTTCATTTGGTTAATCAGAGGAGACATAATTAAATAGCTTTGAATACTGACAAATGTGTCAGTGTTTGTCTCATATGTCCGTGTTGCGAGTCCAGTTCTATCCCTATATGCTCTGAATCATATTCCCATTCCCAGAAGCGATGAAGTTAGGGATCTAAGTATTTTATTTGATTCCACATTGCGATTTAATAATCATATTAACGATATGTATACCACATCTATTAAATCTTGGGATTCATTATAATATTTTGTAGGCATTTTTGTAATCCATTAGCATTAAATCCTCTATATTATGCCTATGTAAGAAGTAGATTGGAATAAGACTCTTTTATGTGATATCCACATTACTTGCATTTGCGACTGGCTATGGAGATTGTCCAAAGACGATTTTTGAAGCATCTGTCATTCAAGTGTGATGTATCATATCCAGAAAAAGGCACTGAGTATACGTCTCTTCCGGAACGCCATTCTTTAAATTCTCCTCGTGATAGGAGAGAACATCTTAGTGCAAAATTTCTCCTTTATTTATTAAAAGGAAGGATTGATTGTCCGTCTCTTCTCTTACAGTTGAATTTTTTGGTTCCAGGATATTTAACTCGATCGCCGAACTTTCACCGTTCCCACAGTCAGATCCAATGTGTAGCTTAAAACCTTGACAAATACTATCCTAATCCCTTCTTTCTTTGAATTGAAGTTAATTTTTACTACACAATATACGAAGGTATATCAAAATAAAACCATACTGGTGCTATAACTTCTTTCACAACTAGAATTTTGTAACGCAAAAAATAGAACATGAAATCCCTATCTCTAATATACTTATCCTCAAGTAGGCTTTGATTTAATTTGACGTTTATCACAAATTAATTACTGAATTGTCAGAGTTTGACGCATCCATGGAAAAAAAAGAGTGGAGCAAAGGTATACGATGAAATTTAGTGTTTGTTTGGGTAAACCAACAACTTAAACTTTTGCAATGATTAAAACTGCATACCAAGATGATAGTTTATCACGACGTATAGTGTTCGAGTGGCATAAGAAATTAAAAGACGGTTGTAAATCAGTGGAAAATGAACCCCAACACGGACGATCACCAACTGCACGGATTGATTCAAAAATTGCAGAAATTAACGACCTGATCCAAAATGATCGTCGAACTGGCATATATCAAATTTCTGACATCGTTAGTTTGGCTTATGATTCCACTGAAAAAATTATTCATGAAGATTTAGGGTACCGAAAGGTCACGTTAATATGGATTCCAAAAGTGATGATCGATGAACAAAATGCCAATTGAGTGACAATTTGTCGTCAATGGAAGTACTGGAGAGTACTATACTAATATACTTTTAGGAACCCTAAAGGCAAAATTAAAGAAAAAGCGGCCGCTTTATCAAGACATTGGTTGGATCCTGCATCACAACAATGCTCCTGCCTAAAAATCAGTGATTTGTCAACGAGCACATGAAGAATTGGTGGTGGAAATTATGGTTCACCCTTCATATTCGCCTGAACTTGCACCATGTGACTTCCATTTGTTTCCTGAAGTCAAAAAAGAATCGAGAGGTCGAAAAATTTAGTCATATTTAGAGCTTAACAACGCGGTGATGGGTATACTAAATAGACTCTCAAAAAATGGTTTCTCAGATGTTTATGACAAGTGGATAAAACGATTTGATAAGTGTATTGCACAGAATGGAGAGTACTTTCAAGGATAATTGTTGAAGTTTTCTAAATAAATGTTTCATTTTTGTACTATAATACCACTCTGGTTATTTTCTGATATTTCCTCGTATGTTTATGAATTGTCATTTGTTTTTTATTTTGTATTTTCATTGTATTTTTTATTGTTTTATTGTAATTGGAATTTTTCTATAGGACATAAGGAATATTATTATTATTATTAATACTAATTTAAATATAACAAGGCTTTCTAGGGGCAATAATATAAAACCTCGTATATAAATAAAATAATTTTGAATTTTATAACCAGAAGAACGTAAAACATTAATTAATTGTTAATTGTCTATAAATGTCATTAAAATTATTTGCATAACTTTAAAAATAAAATGCATTTATCTCATCGTCTCTTCTAAATTTCACATACACATAAGTTATCGCTGGCCCCATTCCTTTTTTCCATCTCCCGCTAGTGTTCCTCCACCTTTTGTATTGATTATACTTCAAGAAAAGGGGAGACCCTCACTCACACATAGAGTTTGTGTTTGCATCCATCCGAACACACGACGCAAGACGTTCGTTTTGTCTTCTTCTTTTTCACCTTTCGTTTCTTCATTTTACTTTTTTTTTACTTTTATATGTATATCTCATCTTCATTTTTCATTTTCCTTTATTATTATAACACCGAAACGTAAACTCATGCCGATGTGTAATAGGAACTCTTTTATTACTACAAAAGATATCAAATTGAAATACGGGAACATATCGACTTGGAATTGTGTACTGCAGGAGGGAAATTGTCTCTGTCCTTCGTTATCTTTTCGTCATCTTTGTCAGATGAACGATGATGGAATGTCGTTATTTTTGAATATTGCCTTTCCAATTATAATATGTCGTTATGTTTATTGAGTTCGATGATGATGTCTCTCTCTATGTGTGTGTACGTGTTATAAGAAGAGATAGACGACTGGATACCTGCTACGAAGTTCTTGTTTTTCAAAAAGACATAATTGGACAAATAATGGGACAGATAATAATGTAAAAATGTATTTTCTCGTGAACAGATAGTATGTTAATTTCATATGCAGTCGAAATACAAGACTTAAAAAGTTGCCTATGGTTTTTATTTATCAAATAAAGTACGTAATTTTACGTAACTGATGTAAAACATGAATGGTTTTGATAAAAAAAAAATTATTTGTGCATGTTCGACTAATATGGACTTAATTATGATAACAATTTATGTAATATTATGATCAGAAGAGTTCTAAATATAAACTAAATTAAAATGTAGAACTTATTAGGAACAGCTGTATTCTAGCCACTACTCTTAAATGGAACTAAGATTCCTGTAAATAAGATAGAATTAAAGGTACTAATAAAAGTTCTGATATTATAATTTAAAATAAGTAAAAATTAACAATATGCAGTTCAATAAAGATGTTTATGAGAACTATCTAACAGGAACATTGAGGTAATTAGAAAAACTAACACAACACACTCTTTGTCCCAGAATCGACCAAAATATATCAATACGAGTTTATTGCAAAATGCCCTGATGCGACAGAAAAATGGAAAATGTACTAGATGTGTTCCAGTGTTTAAGCAAATAAGCAAGAAGCTGGCAAGCTGATCAAAGTTGTGGATTCCAGAACCCCAAAAGAGTCAAAAATTTTCCTACAAATTTAAAAAATGGAACATTATGACACCACATTATTTAATTTTTTTAAATACTAAAATATTAATAAAGGAATTGGTTAGGCACACAAAAACGTCTACATTTTCAGTGAAAATGCTATGAGAAGCTAAAGTAACAATTCAGTAAAAATCGTTTCTGCAAAAATTGTATCTAAAGAGCAAAATAGCAGTAAAACATTTTAAACTTGATAGTTCTTAATTAACTTTATCTAGTTTGCATTAGCTTGTAGTGGGTTAATTATTTATGGGGACATTTAAACGTAGTTTATAGTTTAATTGTAATTTATAAAGAGCAGTTCAACAATATCGAAATTTATGGGAATTGCAAGTTTTAAATAAATTGTTAATTACAACTATTAAATAATTTTTGTCTAACGAAAACTTAGTTGGAGAGCCAAATAAGGTTAAAATTTGAAATATCTAACTCGCTTAACATAATATAACAAGAAAAACAAAAAATTGGCGGCTTGAACTCAGATCGCGTAATTCACAGCCAAACGTGATAACCACTAGGCCACACAAAAAATATTTTTAGCTTCTAATAAAGATTTTTCAAAACGGAAAAAAGGGTCACCTGAAGCATATAATGTAGATTGCTTTCACAAATTTTTAGCCATTTATTTAAAATAATCTGGGATCTTCATCGGTGAACTTCACCTTCCAAATTAGGGTACGCACTACCCGATATTAAACACAACAACCATAAATAAATCAGACTGCAATTATCATATACGCCATTTGATAAACTATTTGCTAAATAAAATTACCAATCTATTATCTCGGACTTTGTTTATTTCGATGTGTTCAAGTTGCTTTAAGCTTAAAATCCTATTGAAATATATATAAAAATAAATAAACACTAGTTTAAACGGCTTTACATATTAATTTCAATCGACTTGTAAAATAGGTTTTAGTGAGCTTAGATTTTGTGGGCTACGAGGCTTGACCAAATTAATTACATGTTACTAACACTACTGCTAACTACTACAAAATAAAGTGAAATGAAATCTCTGACTCACTTTACATAATAAAAGCTGAAAACAAAAAATTAAAAAATGTGCTTGAACTCGGACGTGATAACCACTAAACCGCGTACAATTTGAAAATTTCTCTCATCTTGTAAAAAGTCGGGGACCGAGATCCATTTCTGCAACATCTTTTCTACGGGTTTGTAATTATCGATAGTCAAGACACACCTGAGTGTATCTCGCCGAAAGGAAACGATTGGTATCACCCGCGACGCACTAGCTTCAAAATTGACTGACATAGGAGGTTCCAATTGGGGTCTTATACCATTTATACCATGGAAAATGCTCTAGTAGAGCCCCAGTGCATTATCATGACAGATGCCAGTTATAATGTATGTATCAGGATTATTACAAATGAAACAGACATGCAATATACATATCTGTAACTGTACACATGGACAATACACCTCGTATTTTCAGCATTTACTTCTGCTTAATACACGTGTTTCTGCCATCTATAGGCGTCATCAGTCAAGCTAGTGAAGCAATGTATACAAAATAATACAAATCTATTTAAAGAACAGATTTGTATCTGTATATACATTTCAGCTGAAATCGCCTACAAGACATAGCAAATTTCGTCCTAACAGGTGGCACTATATAATAAGTGACATCTGACAGACGAAAGAGACTATGCCGAAAAAAGGCAACTTTTCCCTTGACCAGCTAAGCTGATACATAAGGGAAAAATACTTATAGGTGTAGTCCATTAACACGAGCCAGATGGCGGTAAATATACAAAAAGGTTTAAGTATATCAATACGTTATGCACGTATTACGCATTTGTTACAAATGAAACAGACATGCAATATACATATCTGTAACTGTACACATGGACAATACACCTCGTATTTTCAGCATTTACTTCTGCTTAAGACACGTGTTTCTGCCATCTATAGGCGTCACCAGTCAAGCTAGTGAAGCAATGTATACAAAATAATACAAATCTATTTAAAGAACAGATTTGTATCTGTATATACATTTAAGCTGAAATCGCCTACAAGACATAGCAAATTTCGTCCTATCAGGTGGCACTATATAATAAGTGACATCTGACGGACGAAAGAGACTATGCCCTTCACTAGCTTGACTGATGACGCCTATAAATTGCAGAAACACGCGTCTTAAGCAGAAGTAAATGCTGATAATACGAGGTGTATTGTCCATGTGTACAGTTACAGATATGTATATTGCATGTGTGTTTCATTTGTAACAAATGCGTAATAGGTGCATAACGTATTGATATACTTAAATCTTTTTGTATATCAGGATTATTAAAAAAAAAACGCATCAGAAAAGTTTTATGGATGCTGAGATCCAGAATGTTTAGAAACTCTTCGTTATGCTAAGTATATTAGGGTAACGCACTAACGTGCAAACCCTGATAATTCTGAGATACAAAATGGGTAAAACATAAACATTAGTATCATGCGTTAAAAGAAACTGCGTCAATAATATGTCTTAACTCGATTACAAAATTTCATTATAATAAATTGTAAAAGTATCATCTAAAATAAAATTTCATTTTAGTTTTTAATTTTTCTAAATATTTTAATTGCGATAATAGTTTCAAAATTTAATTTTTCAGGTTTTACATTTAAGATATTGGAAAACAAGAAAACAGTATTTATAGTGTAGTAAATCTACATACATTTCATAAAGAAAAATAAAACAATTTTTGATACAAATTTATTTATTAAAGATAATGAAAATGATTAGCTTGTCCATCAAGACATTTTCTGACTCTACATCGAATATTATTAAATAAATTTTCTAAAATATGTGTATTATTATTAATTTCATTAAATTGGTCAACAATTCTTTGCTAGAACTCATTTAGATTCTGCAAAAATTATATTCCCAACGTAAGGCCACAAAAACAAATTGCAGGAAGTTAAATCGCATGTTCTTGTGGGCCAGTAATTGAGTATATTTCTACTCTTCTTATTAGTCAGCCATTGAAGTTTTAAGAAATTATCATGTGCACAACGAGGTAATGCATCATCTTGTGGGAAATACCCTAATTGGAGTTCGTCATCATGCAGTTCTTCACAAGTGGGTCCAAAATCTCTTCACGGTACCTCTCCGCATTAATATTTCCTAACATATATATACAATTTATTATTTTCAATAACATTTAATGTTCGTTTTACTTTAAAAAATAATATGGGACTACTTAACCACCTCCTCCTTCTTCTTCTTTCTTCTTCTTCTTCTTAACATAGCTGCCCAAACTCCAATTATTTTCGGATGTAATGATGATATAATATTGATATCAGGCTTTCGTCAAACCACACATCTTTTATGAATAAATGTATCTGGAAATATGAAACCATGACTCACCTGAGAAATAAATATATATAAAATATTATCGCTGTCCAAAGTATTAATAAACCAATCACAATAACGGCATCTTTGAAATGGATCAATTGGTAGAAGTCCTTGAACGGATACTATTTTATGTGAGCGTAAACCCAGATCTTTTTACACAGCTGCATGTAAAGTTCCAATGGAAAATTGAGCTCGTTGTGCTAAGAAACATATTGAGGTTTTTGGTTGATTATCAGTTACACTGTTAAACACACGTCTTGTGGCATTAATAGCACAGCCCTGCATTTTTCAACACTTTGAAAGTTGATTTAAAAATTTTTACTGTTTTCTAGTAATTGGGTAGCGCTGATTTCAAATCTGCTTTTATTTTTTTTTGTATCACGTAAGGTTATTTTTAAAACCAGTAAAATCAAAAAATATAGAAAAAACACGATTTATTTCATTTATAAGCTAGTTTTATATTATATTTAAAAAAGTACAAAAGTATACACATAGAAACTATTAGAAATAGTTATTTATTCTTTATGCTTCTTAAAAAAACTTTTCCGTTTTTCAGAAAAGCTTCGTTTGGTTGTTTTTCTGTCATATTCAGCTAAAGGAAGATCTCTTCTCAATGTCCAACAGTAATCGGCCA
Organism: Melolontha melolontha; assembly: GCA_935421215.2. Classification (NCBI taxonomy): domain Eukaryota; kingdom Metazoa; phylum Arthropoda; class Insecta; order Coleoptera; family Scarabaeidae; genus Melolontha; species Melolontha melolontha. The sequence goes on along the minus strand of OW285235.1, from coordinate 90,179,018 downwards.
TCATTTTTGTGTCCCAGCGCCCTTGGTATCTTTTTTCCATCTCTTTAATATCCTGGTGAAATCTTTCTCCTTGCTCTTCACTCACGTCCCCAATGTTTTCTGGGAAATAGTCCAAATGGGAATGTAAAAAGTGAATTTTTGTGCTCATATTGCAACCAAGAATCCTGAATTTTTCCAGCATATTTTCAACGATCTCAACGTAGTTTGTGTCTTTATAATTCCCTAGAAATTTATGTACAACTTCGTTAAAAGCATGCCATGCTTGTTTTTCCTTATCTACCATGACATTTTAAAATTCTTGATCTTTCACCAAGCTCCTAATCTGCGGGCCGACAAAGATTCCCTCCTTTAATTTTGCCTCTGACAGAGTCGGAAATGTTTTAAACAAATATTTAAAACAATTTCCTTCTTTGTTTAATGCCTTAACAAATTAGTTCATAAGTCCAAGTTTTATGTGAAGCGGTGGAAGTAACACTTTTTGAGGGTCAATAAGACTTTCGCGAATTACATTTTTGGTTCCAGGTGTTAAAGTCACCCTTTGTGGCCAGTCTCTTTTTATCCAATGCTGTTCTCGATTTATGCTATCCCACTCGCACAGGAAACATGGAAATTTAGTATATCCAGACTGCTGACCCAAGAGAAGGCCTAAAATTTTTAAATCTCCACACACTTCCCAGTTGTGATTTTCATATTGTATTCTTAAAAGTAATTCCTGTAAATTTTCATAGTTTTCCTTTAAATGAACAGAATGGCCGACCGGAACAGAAGCAAAAACATTGCCATTATGTAAAAGAACAGTTTTAAGGCTCCTTTTTGAAGAGTCGATGAAAAGACTCCAGTCAGAAGGTGTGTACTCAGGAGCTCCGAGGAAAGTAAGTAGATCAGCAATTGCTTGGCAGTACACGAGTCGTCCGTTTTGTGCAAAATATTTTACAAATCCAGCCTCACGATTTCTATACCAAGAAAAAGTAGTTTCTGGGGCAAGCAATTTTTTTTGTTTCAACCTAGACCCCAGTACTTCAGAAAGATCTTTTGAAAGTCCCAAATCTCTTACTAAATCATTCAGTTCGGCTTGTGAAAATAGCTGAGGTTGGTTTTGACCTGAGGTTGATGGTTCAAAATCACTATCCATTTGTACGGAGCCAGAAGTTGAAGAGGTTTCAATATCTTCTTGTAGTACTTTGGGGGGTATAGGTATAGGTATATGATCACTGTGAGGAACTGGTCTGAGAGCTGATTTAATATTGTTTTGGTACAAAATATATTTCAAAGTTTTTCTATTATGCCCTTTAATATCACAAAGACAAAAGTAGCAATCTTCATGATGATTTTGCGGTTCTCTCCAAACCATCGGTATTCCAAAAGGAAGGCTTTTTCTATTCCCTTTGGTCCAATGTCTTAAACCTTCTTCACATACCTTACAAACAACGTGCGGTGCCCAATCTTTATCTTGATCTTCTAATTTGATTTTGAAATAAGCATAATATGCATTTTTCACAAATTCACCAATTGGTCTCTTAAACTTTTTCAAGACGAAATATCCACAAATATAACAGAAATCATCTGGTTTGTTTTTTCAACACCGGCTAGACATATTTTTAAGCAATGTTTATTTATCAAATACCACGCCCAACACTAAAGACAAATTAATTTTACTTGTTTACTGATCGACACTCCGAGCTATAATGTAGTAAATTACATTAAAATATACATTTTGTTTGGAGTGATAAACTTGAAATCCTTCTTCGCAGTACTAATAAAGTGAAAGCATAATAAATAGGATTTAGCAGGTAAAAATTCCCGGAAATCTTGTCCAAAATTAATACATGTAGTAAAAGATTTACATCAGGTAATGAGAGTCTATTTAACAAATTTCTTTAAAACCACAACAGAAAATAATTTTTGGGTTAATACCTAGAATTTGAAGTAGTACATTCATTTTAAAATGTATTAAAACGCCTATTATAAGATTTTTTTTATATTTTTTTCTTTTTCTTTTGTGCAAAAAAAAATCTGTGGGTGGTAGAGACCAAGTGTATTTTAATTAGTTATTGCTTTATAAAAACTGAGCTTAACAAATAAAAATCACGTTATCACAAATTTTATGCAGGCCTGTGTAGTTTTAGATGTTTCTAAGGTATTTAAGCACTCTAAAATCGAAAGTTAAAAACAAAAATTGCTTATCATCCACGGATTTTCAGTAAGAAGCATGGATATTTTGCAAGTATGCAACACATGCATATAGCACCACTACAAAGTGCTGTTCAGAAATTCTCTGAATGTGAAACAAAAACACAATAAATTGCTCTTACAACTTATTAACTACTATTGCCTTCAATGTACTCTCCTTCCGCGGGAATACATCGTTTCCAGCGACTTGCTCATGACTGGAAGAGTACTGGAGGTCCTCGCGTGTTAACGTGTTCAACACTGCCTGCGATTCCATCTGGATTTTTGTAAGAAGCGACCAGCCGTCTTCATATTTGCAACTCCATCTGTTAGAAACAATATTTTTTCTTTATTTATATCGTGCTTTTCACCGCATAGCAATTTCAAACACGAAGTTTCTTTACGTGATATAAACTATGCGTTACTTGTTTCGAGTCTCTTAGATGCAAGTAGATGTGTAGACATTACCATGCCGTTGTACATCACATATTTACGCAATAGAACTCAAGTAACTAATAGCAAGGTACAAATTCATTTAAGTCTACTCTGGGAATGTACCTCTGATAATCATAAATATCTACTTCATACTAATACTCATATTATTCAAACATCGAATTATATATATATATATATATATATATATATATATATATATATATATATATATATATAAAACAATTTATAAATTATAATTATTGGAGTTTTTCGGCTTTTATATGAAATATTTACAAATATCAAATTAGAATGTATGTAATTGCAGAGTAAGTGGGGATGTAAACATTGCTGTCTACAAATTACAAAGCAAATCATACGAATTTTTTTTATTTGAAAAATATAGTCTACGTTGGGACTCGAACCCAAGTCTACAGCTTGCCGGGCTGTCGCTTTTACCACTAAGCCACAATAAACCCAGCATGCATTTCTAAATAGCTTGAACCTGGGTGTATTGTGGCTTAGTGGTAAAAGCGACAGCCCGGCAAGCTGTAGACTTGGGTTCGAGTCCCAACGTAGACCATATTTTTCACATAATAAAATTTCGTATGATTTGCTTTGTAATTCGTAGACAGCAATATTTACATACCCACTTACTCTGCAATTACATACATTCTAATTTGATATTTGTAAATATTTCATATAAAAGCTGAAAAACTCCAATAATTTATCAATTGTTATATTTAATAAACGGCTAAGAAATTATCTAAACCCTATATATATATATATATATATATATATATAAATATATATAGTGTTATATATATATATATATATATATATATATATTCTTTTTTACTTGACAGACCGCTCACCCGTTAATTAATTTTTACTTATACAGTACGATCGATAATACTTAATAGTCTATATATATAAATCAAAAACATTTCATTTGTTCTCTGTAGACTCACAAACTACATTTTTTATAAAATTTTGTATGTTTGTTTCTTATGTTGTGTCGAAGGATGTTTTCATTTTTTTTTCATATTTTATCGGCAAATATTAAAGAATTAACAATATGTGAAACATGAATTTCTATATCGCAATGTAATTTGTAATCATGGCGTCACTCTAATATATGACAAAATATAATAAGAGTATACTGTAACTTTTTATAATTATATGTAATTGAATGTTTGTATTAACAAAAAAAAACTTTGAAAAATGCCATATGTGCTGAAACATGTACTTAAGAGTTAAGAGAGTAAGTATCTTAAATAAATAAATATTCAATTAAAACAAACCATAAAACGCCAAATAAAGAAAATTTCCTATGCATATATGTACAGTTGCGGCCCTTCAAAACTCAGACACTCGATTTTGACGTGAATGTAAAAAATATTTAAAATTTTTTAATGTTTGTAAATCATCTTTTCATCAGTCATTTTGATAATAATCCATAGTCAGTTTATTTTTTAAACTGCAGCAATTATCAGAATTACAAAGCTATTATCAAAACTAAATACTAAATTTGAAGTAAAGTTTTGTATTCTGATAATCGAAATGATATTTTTTAAATTTAAGTAAAGCAGGACGCTATCTGCAATTTTGTTAATAATTTTCTTTTAATTTACTGTTTTTGCAATATATTTTGCATTCTACGCCAATAATTGGTTTGAGTAGCGTTTGAAAAAAGTTTACACCACTTAAAATGTTTTTGTATTTATGTGTCTGGGCTCGAAAGGGCCCCAACTGCATATATGTGTCTTCAAGTTGTCTCTTAGCAATTGTCTCAACAGAATGGCAATTACGTCGACACTACGGTGGGCAATGCGTCTTTGTCTGCGTGCACAGTTATCGAATTGCTATGCGTGATTACAACAGTTGGAAATTATCAATCCTCATGTGCATATGTAGCATGTTCGCAAAATGGGAAACCATCTGCTATGTTTGTTTATGCACCAGATGGAATAACGAAGAATATTGTGTATCCAGAGGCATTGGAGTGTTAGATTGATTATAATAAAATATCATTGATTCGTTGTTTAGCTAGAGAATAAACAAAAATTTTATATCGGTTAATGGCTTGTGTTAACTGCCATTAACCGATATAAAATTTTTGTTAACACAAAGGAAGTTTTACTTTTTCTATAGAATGTAACCGAGCAATGCCGGGCTGCGGGCCGCTAGTATTATACTAAAGAATAAATAGAAAGCAAGACCTTTTAAGAAGAAAATACTGGTAACACCAAAAGTATAACAACAATGTTTCATCAGAAGAAATACTTTTGCTTTTGTAATCAACTGGCCTAATATAAAATTTACCAACAATACAAGAAATTGTAAATATTCTTTCTACAATTTACGACGCTATTGTATTCGAATTTTTCATAGAAAAAATTCGCCCTCAAGTAGGAATCGAATCCACGACCTCTGGCTTGCCGGACCATTGCTCGACCACTGAGCTGTTGAGGCGTGAATTAGAAACATTTATGGTGATGCTTTGAGTTACATCAAAGGAAACAGATGAATATATCTTTCCCGTAGTACGGCAAAAAATTGTTTATATTTATTATACATTAATTTTAAAACTTTTCAGTTCTGAACTCACGGAACCTTTCTTAACAATATTTAAATTTACCTAGTATTTTATATGATATTTGAATAATTTTTTTTGACACGTTAGTTATTTACGTATATACGTAAGAGTACCCAAAACTTGTTTTTTTTTTACGAAATAATTATAGTCCTCCAACACTACTTTTATAATTGAAATGCGTACATATTTCCAGATTCTTGGTGCAAATAACATCATATTTTATTCAAGTACATACACTTTAATAATTAATAGCGAAATAATAAGAAACACAAAGAGAATATATTGCTTGCTGAATATAAGAGTATTTTTCGACATCAAAGACAAAAGAAATATGTATCAATTTCCTTTGTATGGCCCCGCACAAAGTGCGAATGCTCATATTTGACTTCGTTTACGACTGTTGTCTTGTCCGCTTGCGTGCTTGCTTACTTTATAATGAATGAAAGGACGCCTCTCTCTAACAAGTTTCGTTCTGGCCATGATTGAAGATGTTGGAGAGATAAGACCGTGAAAGTACCCGTTAATGGCGTGGAGGGCGGATGATGCCGATAGCGACTCTACGATGTTGGTTGGTTAGAATTTTTTACGCACCTACGCTTCCACCTTACGAAAATTTTGATACGTAAAAGTATTTGCAATAATAATAAATAGAGGTGCTTTGCAACTGATTGTGTTTTACGAAATTATAGGAGCTTCGAACAAATTTTTGAATAAATAAGAATCGATTTTCGAAATACAATTTTGTAAACAAAATTTCAAACATTATACTACTTATACATACATAATATAATACACCTGAAAAAGATTATTTCAAATTATTTATTATTATTATATTATCTGAACATATTTTATAAAATATCAACTTCCCCCTTCTTATCTTTCTTATTCACGAATGTTAAAATTATTGTACATTCATAACTTTTATGAATTGCTATCTGATCTATATATACATTATGTACTTCGCAGAACGTATTAAGGATAATATTAGAAAAAATCAAAAAGGAGCGAGTATAAAATCAAGGAATAGGAACGAATAATAGATAATAGCAAATATTGCGATATTCGGTAGAAAACTAAAGGCGACATTGCATGGTCAAAGAAATTCATGAATTTATTCATTAAAAAGTTCATGAATTTACTGAAAATTAATTGTATTACATAATCAAATATTTTATTGAAGTTATCCAGTTAATGCCAACCATATAATAGTGACTTTTTCTTACTACCAACCTGTTAGTGTTTGTATTCATAAATTTAGTAGGTTATGTCGAACGTATTTTGATTTTTGTACAGCGAAATTAAAAATTAATAAGGAATCGAGAAAAAAACTACATATAGCCCTTATACGGCGTTGATGGGCGAGGCTTTGGTTACTGCAGCAAAAAGGGCAACTTAAATTTAGTTAATAAGGCATTTCAATGTGGGCCTGGTCAATTTAAATCATTTTTACGAGTGGACGAGAGATGTTTTGAACTTTTGTTGAATTTGGTTGAAGAACGTATAGTTTAGATTTTCTATAACTATATTTACTACGATAACTTCCAATTACCTACAACTGTAAATGAGTTTCGCATTTACATTACTTGATAACGCTAAAGTTGGCAGTAACTTTTAAACCGCAATGTAACCAGAATTCCCCAAAAACAAAAATTAAAGCTGGTTCTAATTCGCCAATTTTTTCATGAATTTATTGTTATCAATAAATTCACAAAAGTTCACAAAATTCATGAATTTTTTGACCGTGTACCTTAAGAAAATAAGTCATGAAAAAAATTGTTGGAAATAATAATCTGACATGGATGGCTCGTGACCTAAGAAATAGAATCAAACGAGAAGCAGAAGGCCCACCAATATGATTAGTAGAAAAGTGATATAGGTAATCTATGGATACACTACAAGTACGTAAAAATCAATGATAGTTTCTATATAAGAAAAAAATTAATAATACATATATGCTTGTCAGAAGGAATTCTTTATTTTACCACCGAATAAATTTGTTCTAATATATCTATATTATAATAACTCGATTTCATTTTCTGGACTTAAGATTTAAAATATGTAATGAATACATTAATGTTCATTTTTAGGAAAAAAGTTTTTTATTGTATTTTTATTTCAGTAATTAAATAATTATAATTATCATGATTGTTGTATAAGCATTGGTTTCTAGAGCCCAACCTATTTAGAATATTTTTTCAACGAACTACTTCTTTTTTTATAGAAACCCATACCAACTGCACAGCACAAGGTATTAACCTGCAAAAACTTTTTGTTATCGTAAACAAAACTGACTGATATATTAGTGGCTGAGTTTTGCGGATTGTCATAAATTCTTGTCTCGATCAAGTTTTGTGAACTGTCATTAATTAAGAGTAGTTGTATCTGTAAGAAGATTGTTTCTTCTTTGATTTGTTATTTTGAGAAACAACGTGATAATGGTGCTCCAAGAAATAAACAAAAGGTAAAATATATGGGTTAAAAAGAACACTTGCTTTAAAAAAAAAATTAATATATCCTAGTACTGTGTCGGCTACATCGAAAGGTATCAAGGAAGGTAGACCCCAAAAAAACACGGGATCGTAAAAAAAGTCACTAATACTGATGACTTTTGATCAAATGGCTATTGGGAATATAATATATGATATGAATTGAAATAGTAAGTTCCATTTTTTATCTCATTATATCATAATCACATCATATGTATCTCCTTCAGAAAAACATGTTACGCATAATACCTTGCATATCACCCTACAAGCGAGAAGCTTATATAATGGTGGTAGAACATCTTCATCAATAATTTTACGTAACATTGACTTCCGTTGGAAAAAGATGATCCTCGCAGAGCACTAATGGAACAATCTCATATTATTTTTGGTCGAGTAGATTGTCTGGTAGATTACATAAAAATAACAATTTGAATTATTTGTGGGAGCCAGTTTTTGTAGATGAAACATGGATTTTCCAAAATGGTACTATAGGTAGATCGTGGCAAGACCAGAATGTTCAAAGTATCAAAGGACTAAAGTTGATGGGCGAAGGTTAGTGAACGATTAGTATTACAAATGTATAGCATTTAATATATTATGCTTTCTAGATCTATTATTGTTTATGCTGGTAATCGAAAAGGATTTCTACCTGAAGAATCCCTTACATTTCCATTAAAAGCACATGATCTAGATTATCATGGAGATATGAACTCAAGTAACTTTCTGGTATGGTTTTAAGAACAGCTACTTAAAAATCTAGAGCAGCTATCGCTGATAATCATGGACAATGCACCTTATTATAGCGCTACTGAAAAAGGTATCCCAACTTCTATGTGCAAAAAGATTGATATCATCCAGGGTTGGTTAAATGAATATAAATTACAATATGATGACAACTCTTTGAAACCCCAACTCCTGTAATTTGTTAAGGAGTTGCAGGAGTTTACAGTGAACTTACAGTGAACAGAGTATATATAGAAATACAATTCAAAAAATGAGAAAAAATGGAATTTTGGTACTGCCTCATTAATGCTCAACTTCGATATTTATCCATAGATTTTGTGCATAAATATCTTATTCTCTTCACAAAAGTGTAAGTTTCACATATAAAGTACGAAACTGGGCATATTTTCAGGATTTTTGTTTTCCCATTTGATAAAGTGAATTTTCGATTTTAATTTTGGTTCTAAAATACGACGTTTTTCTCCTATTTTGGCCCATTGCACTTAAACTACTGATCTGATTATAAAATAATGTTAAAAATATTGGCATACAATTCGATTCTCTTTAATTTGATATCAATTACAACCAGATTGGTCATCCCGAACTCGAGATATAATCCGAACAATCAAACTACCCTCGAAAAACAAGAAAAAAAATAAAAATTCATATCTCGAAAACCTATCCGTAAAAAAAATCAATGTTATTTTCGAGTTTAGCGGGCCGAAATAAATAATTAAAATATAATAGCACCCAATGTACATTTTGTCTGTAAACTAGTGTAATTTCTCGAAAGGGTCATATGACCAGAGCGATACAAAAGAAATGTTTACTCTTGCAAATACGAAATTGTACTAAATATGCGAGAAAATAAATTTAAAATAGAATTAAAAACATCCTTGATATATACGAGGCGTAGCAAAGGCTTTGAAAATACAGACGTATCCAATAAATGTGGCACAATAACTTTTAAGATTAGAAGTTTAAGATGCATTCACTATTCAGTAATATTTATTTTTAATTATGGGGAAGATGTGTTTAAATTGGGGTACTAACTACACGTGACAATGTTCTTCGTTAAATTCGAAGTCTCAAATTTTAAAACGAAAATGTGGTACCATGCTTTATACCTCCGAGGTTCCTAAAGTTCGGACCTTCATTCTTTAGATAATCCTTCTTAACCAATATTTGTTAACAGAAAGAGATACCATTTAACGGAAACATCTAATGCGTTTTCCAAATCGGAGGCATATAAGTAAAAATCTATTTCGAAGGCTGGACTAACGTTTTCGTATAAAACAGGTTCGTTTATTCGAAGAAATATGCTGGTTGACCAAGTCAAAGGCGTACCGTCCAACTAAAAGAGCTAATTAGCTTGTATATTAAATATAATAGTACTGTTCATTTGGTTCTACGAGAAAACTTACTTCATCCATACCATGTTTCTAAAGTTAAGTCACTCTAAGGAAATAATAACCTACTTCGAATCAATCTTTGCAATACGATCTTCAATAGGATTCAGGAAGAAAGGAAAGGACTTATTCTTTGGAGTAATAATATACATGCTTACCAGAGATTGTGTGCTTAATACTCGTAATTTTCATCATTAGACAGATAAAACTGTACATCAATTTCGTTAATACCTTCTTTGGTGACCAAAGAAGGTTTTCCGTTAACGTTTGACTGGGTATAATGAACGACAGAGTAGTTGGACCAATTTACTTACCAAATCGTCTAGATGCCGGTAAATATTTAAATGTTTTAGAACAAGTTATCACTGTTGGAATATTTCTCAAACAAATGGATTGGTCGTGATTTCAATCCATTAAATTTTTTTGTTTGGGGTTTTATTAAAGGAAAATTTTATTCTACGGATCCTCAAAACGCTGGCGAAGCTAGAGCCCGAATTGGCGCTGCAGTATCAGAAATCACAACAGAAAGGCTTGAGCAAATAGTACAAACGATACCACATAGATTGCAGTTATGTCAACAAGCTGATGGATTTCTATTCCAACAATTATGTAGATAATAATGACATTGATTTCTGTCAAATAGATGTACAAAAATAAGTCAATACTATCACAAAATTTTAAAACCTTTTTTTCACAATCAAATATGTAATTTCAAGAGCTAATGTGCACAATTTAAAACGTAAGGTTCGCAAATGTTGCCAAATGTATGTTTCTTTAGAATTCTTTTTGAAAACACAAGGATATATATAAATCTCCCAATATATCTATATATAAATATAAATGTTAATATTCGTTTATTCAAAATCTTAAATCTCCGAAAGCTCTTCACCGCTTGGTTTGAAATTTTGTCACAACGTTGCTTTCGTATACGCCGTATTTTTATATACAGTTCATAAAATATAAATTTTCAGTTCGTACTGCCCAAGTGTAAACTGCAAATTGTACTTTATCTCTTTCTAACACACATGAATACGCGCTGTAGAACTACACACGTTTGTCATTTTAAGTTAAGAAAATTATTTCGGTAGGTATGTCATTCTTAATAATGCAAACATTTTTTAACGCTAAAGATCTTTTTCAATATCTGTGCATTTCACTATTGATATCTGACTTGAACTATTTCTTTTTAAATAAATTTTCGATGGAATATTCTCGTGAGTTTATAATTATAAATAACATAAAATAATTTGTTCGAATATTAAAGTAATAATTTCGGCATAGTTTTCTTGAATAAAATATATTTACACGAAACTATAAAAGAAACAATACTTTTGAACTATTCATGTTCCCACTTTACTCATTATTATTATTTTGACATGTAGGTTATGTATATGCTTTCTTTGGTTATATTGCAAGCAACATACTAAAATTTTGACAATATTGCAAAACATGGCGTTTATATTTTATGATGACAAACAGTTATTTCCGCGATTGAACATTGACTTTATTTGACTCTGCAGTACTAATCTGAATCACATGCTTTGAATTTGGCCTTGAACTGAAAACTTATATCTTATGAACTATACCTATTATATAGATATAGATGTCACACCGGAGACAGGTAAAAACATGCGTATATCGTACTTGTGACAGGGAAAAACATGCTTTTTTGAAAAGAAGCCACGTAACATTTAGTGCCTTCTTATAATAAAAGGTTGCCGACCCATTTTTTAGTCCATAAAGTAGAACTATTTTTTCACAATTTTTTTTTCCGACTGATTTTCTCGTTTGCAGTGCGTTTTAGACAAAACAAACTGTACGACAGATGTCTTTCTAGTCATAAAATAACACAGGGGGCGACTCAAAGTGCTTTATTGCTTTTCAAAATATTTTCCACGAAAAATGATACACTTCTGTATCCGTTTAAACCAATTGTTAAAGAAGTTATTCCAGTCTTGAGTTAGGATAGTCAAAATTGCCGTTTTGAAGGCATTTACTGCTTCTTCTGGCGACTGAAAACGTCGACCACGCATACCATTCTTGATCTATGAGAGTAACAAAATCGTTTGGACTTAGGTTGGGATTATACGGAGGAGAATTCGATATTTTGCAGCTCCAAAAACTCAATTGTGCTCAGATTGTCCTGATACAGGATGATTCGCCGTTATGTGTTCGGACCACGGCAATTATTTCTGGCAAATAAACAATTGTATACCAATCCATATTAACGGTTCTTCGATCTTGCAAAGAAACTGTAGTTACATGATGTGATTTTTAGACGAACATTGCAACCATCCTTTTAATAATAATAATCTTTATTGCCCAACAATTCCATTTACAGGACAAATACATAAAAAACGAAAAAAAGAATAGAAGAAACAAATAGATGTGTGCTAAATTATATAAAAATAAAAATACAAAATATAAATGTATGAAATAAAATAAACAAGTACACTAATAAACTAAAACAAAAAATTATTCTAAACACCTCCAGTAAAAATGTCACCATAAACATTATCAGCACATTGATACATAAAATTAATTGGAGCTCTTAGTAGCGCGTTAGTTCTAGCTCTTGGTGGGTAAAAAGTCGGATTAGATCTTGACATCATTCGACGCATATGAAAAGTTATACAGTTTAATATTTCAGGCGAGTCAATTCGACCATCTGTCAACCTATCCACAAATAGCGCAGCATTAACGTCTCGACGATGTTTTAAAGATTTGAAGTTATGTCTGTCTAGATGGTGGTTGTAGTCAGTATAGCTTTCGAGATATCTACCATCACATCTTAAGAAAATGTATTTCCAAAATTTCCTTTAAACCCGTTCAAGTGAAGAGTCATGCGTCGAGTAGTAAGGAAACCATATTACCCAAAGATACTCCAATCTACTCAAAACAAAAGCCTGGTACAGCGATTTCAGAACAGTTAAATCCTGAAACTGACTGGTAGATCTCATAACGAACCCAAACATTCTAGAAGCAGACGAGATGGTATCCGAAAGGTGCTAATTGAAGGATATATCCGAGTCGAATTTGACGCCAAGATCACAGATGGAGTTCCTTTTCACTAACTTTTGGCCGCCAATACTATATGATAACTCCACTTTATTAATCGTATGCGTGTTAGATACAACACAGCATTTGTTCACATTAATCTTTATCCTGTTTTCATTACTATTTTTTACTTTTCGACACATTTCGCGATAACGATAACTTTTATCGGATTCTCTTCATCTTGAAACACCCAAACAGCCAGCTGATGTATATTTTCGGGTTCATAGGAATAAATCCATGTTTAATCGCCACTCGTGATGCTATAAACGTTTTTTGAGTTTCCATTATTGAACCGACTTAAAGTTGTTCGATACTCCGCTATAGTTAAGACTTTTAACTCTTTTAACGTCGTCACGTATAGTTTGTACGGCAATTTATACACACCTTGTATATATTGTAATCGCCGGAGAACAAGGTTTTAAAGTAATTTTGCTTCTTCTAGTAGCTCCTTATCACTCAACTTACTGCCCCTGCCAATTCCTCTAATTATTAAATAATAGTGAGTCTATACGACAATGGTGTAATAAACTCTAATAAATGAGTCAGAACAATAACCAATAAGTTTTGTGTATACTTATTCATAAATATAAATTGTATTCTTATATCTCTCTTCACAAATTTTTGGTGTATTATTATTTACGCACACATCGTACAGACGGCATCTACTAAATAGATATCATAAATTAGAACACATAGAAAACATACATTTTCTATTTAACGTATCTGTTATTTCTCCCTTTCAATATTCCATATTCCCACAAATTTATTGCGTAGAAATACCCTTGTCTGTAACGTTACCACTTCACTAATACATATCTTTTAAATTCTTTCTCATAGTATCTTGACCTTGTTACGCCCCCGATGTTATTTTAAAACGTCTGTGTTTTAGTTCACAAATTCTATCTGATATCTATCCTGAAGGGACTTATACAGAAAGGTTACGATTACTAACATTCATATTCGAAGCACATATAGTAAATCTGCTACACAATAAGTGTAACAATTCATATTCAATTCTAACGCTTATGCAGTAATACTTTCATTATACAAAACGAACAGTTAGATTTAGTCCATCACTTAGAAGTAAGCAACTATTGTAAAATAAATGTAAAAGTTGTTATACAATAAACTACATTGTAAAAGTTGAAGAGTGATTTTTAATAAATATAGTGGTACATTACAATGGTATACAATGATCTTTAGAAACTCAAAATAAAATACTCTTTTCTTATATTAGATTTATACATAAAAGGGCGATAATCAATTAGATTCAAGAGTAAAGTAAAACAACTAACCAACCAAATTATTGACAGAATTTGTGATTTGTTGCCCTCTCTTGAAAACACATTCATCTTTCCGAGAGCCGCCATCAATAATTAAAAATTTTTGAGAAGAAATATTAAACTTCGTAGTCATAACGCAAACACGAGCTGCCGTCTTAACTAAATTAATGACACTTTTGCAATAGAACGCGCCACATTTAAGTCGTTAATCCGCCACAACACTTAAACACGCCAGATAATTTATAACCAATCCATTTCTATCATCTATAATTGAGGTCCGCGTTGCCATTAACGAGATATTAACCGAGATTTTAATCGCAAAATATCAAGGTAATATTTCATTCCGGGTGTCGGAAATGCAATGTTATCTACCATATCGCGAACGTAACTACTTATGGTAGTGTGGAAACACGTTCATATTATGCAAAAATTGTGATCCTGGCTACATATGATCATTTATTAATACAGACAAAAAAAATGAAAGGAAAATGTGCATATTTCTAAAATCCCACACTTTAAAGCACACAAACCTAATATAAATATTTAAATTAGATTCGAAAGGGTCTTGATGGCAGGTAAGTGAAAGGGCAAAGGGTTAAAGTGGCGGATGGATTGACGCGTACAACTATGTATAAAAAGTAGGACCATCAAGGATTAATAAGAATTATTTTCGAAGGGGTACAATGGAAAGGTGTTGTGGAAGAATACATATGTATCTTTCCGGTGTACCCATCAATTCGAGACGCTTTAGTGACTGCAGTGAATATAAATTGCCGTTTTGTCAAATAATAAATGAGCCTTGTGTGAATGTTGTTTCATACACCCATATATATATGGATATGTATATGTCTCTTGTTGACTGTAATTTTATCAAGTGTTTATGCACGTACGTGACAGTATCGAGTACCTATAAACATGCACATAAGTTATGATGGGAAAATCTAGGTAATAAACTAAAATAACTCTGTTGATGAAAACATCAGTTAATTTTATTTGTGAATAGTGCTTATTGATTGGTTGACAAATTTGTCAATATTTTAATCCATTAATTAATTATGCTACATCTTATTGAGCATTCTGTTAAACATTAGTTCGCAAAAAAGTTAGAAAAAATAAAGATTCGTTGAACAAACAAAAATAATATGCTATACAGTAGTATGGTATTTCAAGACGAAAACTTTAACTTACACAGTACAACATTTTTCAGGTCATTGATTTGGGACTTAATCAATTCTGAGAATTGCACGTGAAAGTAGCCCCACAAAGAAGAACTTCTGCATCATTCGTTTTGTCAAGTTGGCTGCATTAATAATTTAATGGCTGTGGAATAAACAACCCTTTTGTTCAGAGTGAATTACATTTTAAAACCAGAAGAACATTGAATATTTCAATATGGAAAATAACAAGTGCCCAAAATTGGATTATTTTTGTTACGTTTGTGGTCATATCGTCCCAAAAATAGGCAAACAGGATCGAAAAAACTTGTTTACTGAGGAATTTAAAACAGCGTATTGTCATTATTTTGATGAAACAGATTTAAGTGGTGCAAATTTTACGCCGAACACTGTGTGTAAAAGTTGTTATAATACCCTTATAATGTGGATACATGGAAAAGGTGTACAGTTTTCTTTTATGAAGCCAGTAATTTGGGTGCAAGACCTAACTGGACATGATGAATCCAGGTGCTACGCATGCGTAAATTTCGGTTATGGATTGAACAAAAAAAAAATTGAAAACAAAAGTATACATTCCCGCTGTTACTGCGACACTTCCAGTACAACGCACTGCTGTTACCGATCCACCTAAACCTCCGAGTCTGGATACTGTGTCCCTGCAAGCTGAAACCGTTTTCACGAGTATGACCAATGTGAATGATGCAGATTGGACACCTGATATTGAAAATAATGACTATTAAGATAAAATAAAACAAATTTTATAAATTTCACTTTTTAATTATCACTGTAACGAGTCGTTTCGTACCAACCTGGACTTCGTCAGACATATAACTAACTTATTTACAAAATATTTTTTATATTAAACACAAGTAAACGGTAACAAGCAAAAACACATGTTTTATTTTAAAAATAGTCAGAGGGATGGGTGCTTTTTATTACTGGATGAATACAAAATGTACTGTTCTTAAGATAATAAAACTAGAGGTTTACATTATATTACAGGGAGGTAAGAATTCTATGGAAAAATACAAAAAATACAAAAATGTAACTGTCTGCATATCAAATAAATAGATTGAGTAAGGGTGAATTATTTGTTTCTAATTGATCATTTAAGATCTTGTCAGTTTTCTTTATTTTATTGATTTCAAGTTACTCTAATAAATTAAGTTTTTTGCCCTTATTTTCTACATGTAATATTTTAAATTCTTTGTTAAAATTGTGGTTCCTTGAATTGATATGAGACGCATATGAAGAGTCACTTTTATTATTTCTAAATGAAGAAAAATGTTCTTTGACGCGTATTTCAAACAATCTGCCTGTCTGTCCGATATAAGTCATAGGGCAACTACCGCAGGTTAACTCATAGACCCCTGACTTTTTATTGTTGTTTGTTAAATCCTTATTGTTTTTTATAAATTTGGATAAATTGTTATTAGTTTTATACGCTGTATTAATGTCAAACTTCCTTAAATATTTACAAATTTTTGTGCTTGAAGAGCCTATAAACGTGATCATTTTAAATTTTTGGGTGTTATTATTTAATATTGGGTAAACTTGTGATATGGCTTTTGTACGGAGTTTTTTATTTAAAATGTTATCTATTATATTACTTTTATATCCATTGTTGATAGCTATTTGTCTAATTAAATTTAACTCTTTCTCGAAATTTGTTTGGTTCAACGGAGTATTTATTAATCTATGTATAAGACTGTGATAAGCCGCTAATTTGTGTTGTATTGGATGGCATTAATTAGACAAATAGCTATCAACAATGGATATAAAAGTAATATAATAGATAACATTTTAAATAAAAAACTCCGTACAAAAGCCATATCACAAGTTTACCCAATATTAAATAATAACACCCAAAAATTTAAAATGATCACGTTTATAAACTCTTCAAACACAAAAATTTGTAAATATTTAAGAAAGTTTGACATTAATACAGCGTATAAAACTAATAACAATTTATCCAAATTTATAAAAAACAATAAGGATTTAACAAACAACAATAAAAAGTCAGGGGTCTATGAGTTAACCTGCGGTAGTTGCCCTATGACTTATATCGGACAGACAGGCAGATCGTTTGAAATACGCGTCAAAGAACATTTTTCTTCATTTAGAAATAATAAAAGTGACTCTTCATACGCGTCTCATATCAATTCAAGGAACCACAATTTTAACAAAGAATTTAAAATATTACATGTAGAAAATAAGGGCAAAGAACTTAATTTATTAGAGTCACTTGAAATCAATAAAATAAAGAAAACTGACAAGATCTTAAATGATCAATTAGAAACAAATAATTCACCCTTACTCAATCTATTTATTTGATATGCAGACAGTTACATTTTTGTATTTTTTGTATTTTTCCATAGAATTCTTACCTCCCTGTAATATAATGTAAACCTCTAGTTTTATTATCTTAAGAACAGTACATTTTGTATTCATCCAGTAATAAAAAGCACCCATCCCTCTGACTATTTTTAAAATAAAACATGTGTTTTTGCTTGTTACCGTTTACTTGTGTTTAATATAAAAAATATTTTATAAATAAGTTAGTTATATGTCTGACGAAGCCCAGGTTGGTGCGAAAGACTCGTTACAGTGATAATTAAAAAGTGAAATTCATAAAATTTGTTTTATTTTATCTTAATAGTTATAATGGAATTTCTCAAATAAATGCCGAAACAATCATATATTGAAAATAATGCACCACAACCGGTAACACAAATTGAAATGGATTACATTCTGGCCAAGATGGGACTATCACAAAAAAAAATCAGAATTTTTGACATCTTTTTTGAAGCGTAAAAAACTGACAGAGCAAAATGTCAGCGCAACATCATACCGAACACGCCAAGCTGATTTTCAGAAATTTTATTCCGTTGACGAAGCAAATACGTTCACTTACTGTCATGATATCCCAGGTTTAGTGAAAAATATGGGAATGGATTATATCGCTGGCGACTTGCGTTTATTCATCGACGGTTCAGTTTCAAGTTTGAAGGCTGTGCTGTTGCACAAAACAAACAAAAAACCGTCCATTCCATTGGGATTCAGCACAACTATGAAGGAAACGTATGAAACATTGGGCGAAATTTTAGAGAAAATCAAATACAATGTACACAAATGGAAGATTCGTTGTGATCTAAAAGTTGTCAACATAATACAAGGCATTATATTAAAGGGCCGTTTTCCAAAATACTTCTGCTTTCTTTATAATTGGGATTCGCGATACACAGGGAATCAATATCAATGTAAAGATTGGAAAGCAAGAACTCCCGAGCTCGAGAAACAATTAAAATTACGTAATGAACCTTTGATAAAGGATGTAGATGATATTTTGTTGCCATCGCTCCACATGAAATTAGGAATAGCTGGGAAATTCGTGGTAGTCAAAGATATTGAGGACGCCTATAACTGTTTGAAATCCATCTTTCCAAAACTCAGTGAAGCTAAAATTAGAAAAGAAGAAATTAGAAATTATCGTTGTCTGTATTTAAATATTGTCATATCTAAATTTGTTCACTTCGATATATTCGCATTATAATTACCAATAATTTTTTCGCAACTGATTTTTTTAAAATTTCACACAGGTACTCTGAATGGACCGGATATACGAAAATTAAAGAAAAGCGAATCTTTCAAAAATATGCTTTCGAACCATTATAACCACCTATGTGCATGGGACGCATAGAAACAAGTCATTGAAGGCGTTTTAGGAAAGAACCGTGTACAGCGAGATGACACAGACACGAGTGGACAAGTTGCTGTATTATTTTGAAAAAATCAATGCATCCATGACGTTAAAATTACATTTCATGCATTTCCACCTTGATACCTTTTTGGCACAATTACCTCAGGAATCGGACGAACAAGGAGAGAGGTTCCACCAAGTGATCATGCCAATGGAAAAGCGATTCAAAGGCAAAAAATTAGATGCATTGCTTGCGGAAGTTTGTTGGTGGAGTTCTAAAATTATGCAGTTTGAAGATGAAAGCACAGTAGATGAAGATGACACCGAAATTGGTGGACACACTGAAGAAAACATGCCCTTGAATATTATGTCTCGGATGATGATGCAGACTCAGAACATGAATATGAACAACCTACGAAGAAAACAAGATTATCACAACCACAAGCGTCAACTTCAACGAGGATGGATATTGACAATAATTAAAAATGTTCTAAATTTTGTTTCCAAGCATAGATAACAAATAAAAATCTCATATTTTCTGTGTAAGAATAGCTGTAATATGAACTGGAATTTTTATTTTCATGCAAAATAAAGTTTATAAAAAAAAAACAGCATATTTGTGGATTTGTAATCCAGTTATTGAGCAAAAAAGGTGAAAAATGGGGAAATAATGGGAATTTTTGCGATTTTTAAGGCACTGGATGCAATTTTTTCGAGTAGGTTTGTTCCGCTTTTTTTTTCTCCAATTCAATATCTACAACTTTGCTTCAGACACAAAAGAGATATTCCGTACGGTATACTGAGATATAACCGTGTTAAAATATAGAAAAAGTGATCAAAATCCACCTTGAGCAAAAAAATTCGTATAACCATTAAATTATTAATGCAGCCAACTTGACAAAACGAATGATGCAGAAGTTCTTATTTTTGGGGCTACTTTCACGTGCAATTCTCAGAATTGAGTCCCAAAAACATGTGATGTACTGTGTTATTAGATACACGATTTCTGCAAGCTTTATCCTAAATATACATCTGTGCTTTAATTAGGAAAGTAATAAAATGCGAAATAATTGCGTAATTAAATAAACTACGCATTTATAATGTTTTTAACACATCCAACGTGTGGAATACCAATCTTCCCGCAATATCAATTTGATAATAAGTTACCTTCAACATCTTAATATAACATTTTTAGCACTGTAACGTGGGGCAAATCAATAATTTAATTTTCAATTTACAATAATATATACATCTGCATGTTTAAAATCTTAAATTTCTGAAAGTTCTTAGCCGATTGCTTTGAAATTTTGACACAATGTTGCATACGAATACGCGCGTGTTTTTATATATCTATTATAAAGATATCACACCTGTAACATGTCATAAGTGTGGCAGGTAAAAACATGTTTTCTTTGAAAAATAGCGCCGTCTGTTGGACGTAACAGCAACTCACGCAATACTAAACACTGCTCATATCGGATAACGTGCTTCTTGACACCTAATATAAGCTTGTATTGTTGAATTGAAATTTTAATAGATTTCGATTTATTTTCCATTTGATTTAATTATTTCGAGTGATATTGAGTTGGAATTGAGCTGTGTCATGCAATGTCGTAGAGGCAACAATATTGACAGGACCATGCAAAGGTGAAGATGTCCTCATTTGCAATCACCATCAACAAAGCTCAAGGCCAATCTTTAAAATTGTGTAGTTTAGATCTATACAAGGACAATTGCGTGTTCTAGAGTCAGGAAACCAGACACTCTCTATATCTGTATAGACAATGGAACATTGTGGAAGTAAACATGTTAGAAACGTGTGCTTTCACTTTTCTTTCTTTTAAATTTAACCAGACTGAGCCACAGCAATGCGTGCCGGGTACAGCTAGTCATTAAATAAAAAAAAGCAATTGGGAAAAAGCACAAAAGTCAATAATTGTATAAAACTGTATAATTCAGAAAAAATTGCAGCACATGTATGCTATGAATAAAACAATGAATCACGGTACAGCATTCTATAAATTTAATGTAATGTAATGGTAAAAAGCCCTCACATCTAGGAGCCCTTCAATCTCTTTCTAAATCCGTTGGCATTAAGGTGTCTAAGGGAGAGCGAAATTTTGTTGTTGAATTTGATGCAATACAATTTAAATGACTAACATTTTGTTAGTCGATAATAATCGGATACTAACTGCTAGCCAATTCTAGCTCCGTAGTTGTCATGATCCCGTGTATAGGAAATCTGCTATATATGTCTTTGATATATGTACAACAGGTATTGGGAAATATAAGAATTTTTAGCTTCGTTTGTTTCGATACGGAGCTGCATAGTTAACGCCGTCAATAATTCTAATTACTCTACACTGCAAACTAAAAATTTTAGTTCATGACGCCACATTATCAGATCATATTCACATCGGAATCAGTGTGATATCACCAATTTAAAAAGTGAATAATATGATTTTTGAGAAACGTTGTAAATCAGAACTTCGAACATAAATAAGATACTACTCAGCCTCTATGAGATCGTGCCGATATTCCTAAGAACTTAATGAATCTGAATTTTGAAGATTATCAATTTGCCTCAAATGTGTTGTTCACATTTAAAGGAAAATCTTTAATAAACGTTGACAGATTGATATATAAGGTCTACAACAATGCCATTGTGTGAGTAGTGGGGATAGAAACGCCTGGAAATGGTAATTTCGAGCATCTCGTCTTAGTATGCAATGTTTCACTTTCCCATGTATCGTCGTTGTGTAATAGTTTCATTTATTACGAGCTCGATTTCTGAAATGCGTACCAAGTAACAATCCGTGTTAGAATATTTAACGATGGAATGTGGTACATATATCGAAATTTACAGGCGTTTGAAAGTTTATGGCAGAATATGGGGGCGTAGAATGTTCACCATGCAAAACTGTCATAGAGGCGAAATGAAGGTCTATGACGAAAAGCGATCAAGTCTATCAGTATCAGTGATGCATAAGGAGAATCAAATGAATTCGTTGATTGAAGAAAATTGCCAAATTATGCAAAAACAAATTGCTCGACAATAAAGCAAGTTCATTGTTCAGCACGCTGCTGGATTACAGAAAAATTTGCCCCAGATGGGCCCCGCAACCATTAACGGATGTCATGAAAGTACAAAGACAAAATGTTTGTCAAGAACTTTTTAACCGGTATCAACATGAAGATGATGAGAAAATTCTCATAAACATCACCACCGGAGACGAATTTTAAGTTCATCATTATAACACCGAAAATAAACGCCGGTCCTTGAAATTTCGTCGTACCAATTCTCCAAATATACACAAATTCAAAAGCGTTCTGTCAGCGCAGAAAGTCATGCTCACTATTTTCTAGAATGTAGAGGAAGTCTTTCACGGAAATTCACGGTTGTTTCGCACCCTCGGCGCGGTCCAGATTTGGAAACTTGAGATTTCTGATTGTTCCCAAAGTTGAAGGAGATATTAAAAGGTGATTTTTTTTTATCAGACACCGAAGTTCGGGCTGCTATTCGAAATTGAATCGATAGTAAACAAAAAAAATTTTCATGAACGGAATGAAGAAATGATTCAACGTTTGGAGAAATGCTTTGCACTAAATGGTGATTATGTAGAAAAATAATTATATACTATGTAATTATGTAATTTAGTTCTAATATAATTTTCTATATTTTTGTAATAAAATATGAGTATACTATCAAACGCCTTGATCAAGTAACAAAGAGTACCAGAAAACATTCGTTCGTTTATTACTTGTAAAAGTGCATTGAAACTCCGTAAAGGAGTCGTAAGATACAAAGTAATCCGAAATTTAGCATTTTAAAACCTTTTCATATGCCCTAGATAGCACAGGTAGTAACGAAATGGATCGATATTTGGAAATATCCGAGGAATTGCCTTTCTTGTAAATTGTAAATATTCTTGCTATTGTCGATTTTAAGAGACATAATAATATCTCTACGAAAGAATAGAACAGTAGAACCATCCTCTAGCGATCAAGGTTTCCTGGAAAAAAATAATATCAATTTTAGTTCTTAAATATCTTATAGCTTCTTGATTAAATCTGGCCTAGAACATTTTGACAATTTTACATATTAAAGTAACAGACATAGATCAGATTTAATAGTTGATAATTAACAATAATTGCTGTATATCTATTATCCTTACTTCACTGATTCTGATCATCATAACAGGTATCTAGAAAAAGATTTCATTAAATCCTACTTAAGAAGCAAAAACAGAATATATTATTTTTGACAAATATGGAAACAAATAAAGTATACTTTTCAAAGTTTAATTGTGATGTCCCTCAGAGATCGCTCTGAGCGGTTATAATGAACAATTTCATGGTGTCGCTTTCCGACGGGTTTTCATTAGGTTTGATCCAACTACCGCTTTCATTACGGTACGCGTATCGTTTGGTGATCATTTTGTGAGCAAACGTTAGTTTTGGACGGCTTTTAGACTAGTGATAATTGTAAAGAAGTTGGAACGTATTTCTGATCGTTTGGTTATCAATATATTTTGAAGTACTGCCAGGAGTAATAATTGAAATGATCAACTTTATTCTGTCCTACGATATTGTGTGATATTGCTTTTGACAATAGTACTTCTAACAGGATGAATTTATGTAATGCGCATGTTAGTACAAACTGTATATGCTTCAATCCGTGAACTGTTTTGACCGTTCCATGACTGGTCTACGATCAAAATTTAATTTGAACGCTTTTAATATCGTTCAATGTACTATCAAAAATTACGTTGGAACGCTTTTTTTGAAGTGCGGATGCATGTACCGGACTGTCACTGTACGGTTTCCTTAAAACTTATTGCTTGTTTGCGCATTAACAACTAAAACTTCAACAAAAGCAATAGAAACAGCGATCGTATTATAAACTGCTTTATAGGTACATATAACTTGAAACAATAAACAGTAAATAGTGTATTTTAATAAAAACATAAATGATTTAATAATGCTGTATAAAAGTCAAGAGTTTATCTTTCCCGAACAAACATATTTCTTGAACGAGACCGTGGGTGTACGTTTGTCATGGACGGTGACATTAAACTTCTGAATTCCAGAATAAGTAGTCATTCTTATTCATTGCGGATGACAACCAAGGGTGTTGGTGTTAGGGTTGCAATATAAAGAGCCGACTCGTATACACTCAGTGCGATATTTTGAAAGTCTACAACAGAAAACTTGCTTGAGAGTGTATAATAATAATAATAATAATAACAATATCCTTTAATATCCATCAGGGTAGGCCTAATAACAGGACACATTATTTATTTATATATATATATATATATATATATATATATATATATATAATAACTTCGTGACCTTGGTATGATATGGTAAACCTAATCAGTAGGCGATTAAAGGTCTGTATATTACTTCAAAATATATGTATTTAAAAAACTCTACATGTTTCGGCTGTGTACGCCTTTATCAAGAGAATACAAAATATGAATAGCATTCATATTTTGTATTCTCTTGATAAAGGCGTACACAGCCGAAACATGTAGAGTTTTTTAAATACATATATTTTGAAGTAATATACAGACCTTTAATCGCCTACTGATATTTTGTATTCTCTTGATAAAGGCGTACACAGCCGAAACATGTAGAGTTTTTTAAATACATATATTTTGAAGTAATATACAGACCTTTAATCGCCTACTGATTAGGTTTACTATATATATATATATATATATATATATATATATATCTAAACTAATATTATAAAGAGGAAACATTTGTGTTTTTGTATGTATGTTTGTAATGTTTTCACACAAAAACTACTGGACCGATTTCAAAAATTCTTTCACCATTAGAAAGCTACATTTTCACTGAGTGACATAGGCTATATTACGTTTTCAAAAAAAAAGGGATCCCAATAAAAATGCATTAATGTAACCCAAGGTGTGAAAAAATTAGTCACAAAAAATCTGTCATCGCGTACGCTGCGGAAACTATTGTTGATATAACAAAAAAATGTTCTACAGTATTATAGAACGTATTAATATCTACAAAAAAGTCCGCGAAACCATATGTCCAACTACTGTAGTTATGCCACTATAACTACTTTTTTACATTTTAAAAGTTAATAAAAGTGCCGACAATAATCAAACCATATTATCCATACCTCTGTATTATTCCTTATCCTATTAAATGATATTTTATTAAAGACCATTTCAATACCAGTAAAATACTTTTTAAATTATTAAAATCGGACATTCCATTCAAAAGATATAACGAATTTAAAAATGTCAATCTAAAGAAAATAATGTTATAATATAATGTAGTAGTATAGCGATGGCCATATTCATTTTGTTTGTAATAAATTGACAATCGAAAAATTATAACTGGAATATGAATAGTATTGGCAGAAGGAATTTAATAACAAGTTCAATGAGAATGAAAAGTAATAGGAAACAGGCACAGAGAAGCTGTTATAGAAAGAAGTTAAACATAAAGTGATATAAAATCCAAAAATTAAGGATCACAAGAAAGGAAGATTAAATATTTAAGAGAATACACTCACTATTGTATTTATTCAAGGTAGGATCGAAGAAAAGAGAACACATACGATACAAATTTTATTAAAAGAATTTAAATAACACTGAGATATTTGAAAGGTGACGTTTTTGAAGTAATTTCAACAATGTGTCAAAAGCCAAGTGACAGGAACATTATTAAAATAGCGGGTTACATTGTTTATAAGTTATGCTAAATAACTAAATGGACTAAACAAAAAATGTAATCAATTCATCAGCTTTACAATTAAAAAAATTATTTTTTTGTCAAAAACATTTTTTTCCTTTAACTTCACATAGCCACAGCAACGCAATTGGATGATTTGTTTTCCAAGTGAATTTATATTTACTATAATACATTTATCTCTTTTCTCATTCATTTCATTTCAGATTAAGTCACAGCGTAGCGTGGTCGGGATTAGCTAGTATATATATATATATATATATATATATATATATATGTATATATATATATATATATATATATATAAGGTAAACTTAATTAGTCGGCGATTAAAGGTCTGGTTATTACTTCAAAGTGTATATATTTAAAATAATCCTACATGTTTCGGCAATGATGCCTTTGTCAAGGATATAAAAAATATATTTATATTTTTTATATCCTAGACATGCTATGGTTTAAATTATTCAAAGATACATTCCAATAATAATAATAAATCATGCCTTAGTATTCCAAAAAATAGATAGCAAGGTGTGAACATATGTGTTGTTCGCTGCTAGCAGCTTGTGTCTCTTTCTGGGTATGAATTTGTGTGTTGGTTGCTGCTGGCAGCTTGCGTCTCTCTCTGAGTGTGTGGTTTTGTATTTGTGTGAGCGCGTAAGTGTAGGGTTTTGTATGTTGGTGTGCTCGTGCGTGTGTTTAGTGGTCGGTCGCGTAAATTTAGAGAGATCGGATAACCAGCCGTTGCGTAGGGCCGCCAACCCTTTCCCGGCAACTTCTTTACTTTTCCGTGCAGTACTTCGACGCCCGACCCCCGCCCCAACGAGGCAAGGCGCAGACCAGCGAAGCGCACCCCTGCACGGGGTTGCTCATCGCCAACCGAGGGAACACTCTTAGTGGCTACCTCAGTCGACGACGGTCACACTTTGTGCCATCTTAACGATTTCCGCAAAAGCGGGGGCAATGCACACACGTCGAACGTGTGTGTGCTGTTAACAGCAGCCTAGCCGGGTTGCCGCCACGGACCGGTCCTAGTGGTGTGTTCATTGCGCGGCGCCGTGATTTGCGCCGCGTAGCTTGGTTCCTCACTCCTGCTGGAAAGGCGGAATGGCACCTGACTGCCCATCGGGCAGACCCCCCTAGAGTTTGGTAGCGCATATGCTAGGCTACAACCCAGTAGACCGGTCACTAAACACACGCACGAGCGCACCAACATACAAAACCCTACACTTACGCGCTCACACAAATACAAAACCACACACCAAGAGAGACACGCAAGCTGTCAGCAGCAACCAACACACAAATTCATACCCAGAAAGAGACACAAGCTGCTAGCAGCGAACGACACATATGTTCACACCTTGCTATCTATTTTTTGGAATACTAAGGCATGATTTAATAATATTATTGGAATGTATCTTTGAATAATTTAAACCATAGCAACTCAATTATTTGACATTTATATTCTGTCATTTATATTTTTTTATTTCCTTGACAAAGGCATCATTGCCGAAACATGTAGGGTTGTTTTAAATATATATACTTTGAAGTTATAAACCTGACCTTTAATCGCCGACTTATTAAGTTTACCATATATATATTTTAACAATATACAATTACAAAGTAAGGTAAGGACGTATGTATTGTCGTCTACATATTTACGCAAACACGCCATCCATTCAGCATTCTTTTGGACGCTTTGGATAGAGTATAGGTCATATATAGCAGTCTATTTCACGACTTTCGCGAATATATAGTCCCATCTTGAATTCATTCGGGGAACCACAAACGACATTCCTTCAAGCATGAAAGGGCAATCAATATTGTTCTTAATCAGTTTACTTAATGACTTTCCTACAAATATTCTCGCTTTTCGCGGCCTCTCTCTCTCTCTCTCTCTCTCTCTCTCCTCTCTCTCTCTCTCTCTCTCTCTCTCTCTCTCTCTCTCTCTCTCTCTCTCTCTCTCTCTCTCTCGCTCTCTCTCTCGCTCTCTCTCTCTCTCTCTCTCTCACTCTCTCCTCTCTCTCTCTCTCTCTCCCCCCTCTCTCTCTCTCTCTCCCCCCCCCTCTCTCTCTCTCTCTCTCCCCCCCCTCTCTCTCTCTCTCTGTGTGTGTGTCTATATATATATATATATATATATGTCTGGTCTATTTGGCGATATTTGTTCGTGTATATGTATTGTGATATCCCAATAGAGTTTGTACCTTTGGTTTTCAGGAATTATTGTGGGTGTATATTTATAGTAGGGTGTATAATAGTGTATATGCATCATTAATAAATTTGTATTTTTGTGCTATTGCTTGGTGTAGTATTTCAGCTGCATTATTATGCCTACTAGTACACTGTTTACTGTTGGTATTTTACATCCTGCAGTAAAATGGTCTATGGTTTCAAGGTGTAACTTGCATCTCCAGCGGCTTCTTACTGAACGTTTGTGTCTTTAATTATATATCTAGTTTAGTTTCTTCTACATATTACTTAATCTTGTATTGGTGATATAAAACCTTCGGTTTCTGGAAAAGTCCGTTTTATAGCAATTTATAACTATCAGCAACACTAGTATTTTCCCTTGCCTCATGGGAACAATGCCTTCCATAGAGTTTTTTCTCCTCCAATATCGTTTTCTTTTCATTTGAATGTACGTTAAATCGTTATATGAATCGTGTGTGTGGCTTTTTAGTGCTAGATTTAAGGGTGTATAGTTTTGGTCTGACTTTGTTATTGCGATGTATATGTTATCTTGTTTTATTATTATTATGATTATTTATTCTTGTTTACTCCTCCATACTGTTACCTTACGCCCAGAATTTGAACAACCACCCTGGGAGTCCTCGCGAGGGCCGCAATGTCAGTGCTGCCCCTTCCGAAAAGGCCCTGGCACATTATGGTATTACATATATAGATAATTATTTCTTGACCTTGCTATACTATAATAGATTTAGGTGGTCGGCGATTTAAGGTCTGTTTTACTTTAATATGTATATATTTAAAATTACCTCTTACATGTTTCGGCAAATCATGCCCTAGCATTCCCCAATAGCTTGACGCCAATTACAGAGGGCATTGGCAAACCATGAGTTATTATTATATCTGCGCCTGTGGAACAACTTAAGATGTTCAGCTGTCGACATTCGCCTAGAACGAGAAGGAAAAACACGAAAACCTACTCGGACAGCTTAGTTCCGAATCTAAACTCAGGACAGCCAGCACGATAAACCAGTGTGCAGATATATTTATATAACAATTGTATATATTCATGATAGTAAGCAGTATATACTATAACTTAATAATGTAATATTCTGCAATTTACCATCATGAATATATACAATTGGTATATAAATATCTATCTTATGTTATTTAAATATCTGCACACTGGCTTATAATGCTGTCAGTCCCTTTCCTTCCGTTTCAACTCTCGTATCAATCCACCTATTATATGCGAATTTGTTTTTTCTTTCTTTATCTAAAGTTATTTTGTTTACATCAATTCTCATTTTTAGTAATTTATGTGCTTTACATTTTCATACCATATATATATATATTTGTATGGATTTAATCTTATTCTAAAAGAATTTGAAAATGCAACATTTCTATTTTAACTACGGATATATTTCATAAAATATCAACAAGTCTGAGATAAATATTACTAATAATATGACCCATACGTAAGGAAAAACTTATTTCTAGTATCATTGTTATACAGTCTTGGTACGTAAGCATGCGTTTTATATATAATTAGATTATAATTATTATCGAAATTTATTGTAAGTTCTAAACTATTTATATCATATATTTAATGCAAAATCGTCATGTTATATAGCAGGTGTATTTCAAAAACACGACCTGTATTGATTTCATTTATTGATTAATTTATTCATGCTACGTTTTATTAATTAATACTTCATTTACTTTATTTAATTTATTTCTTTGTACGATTTCGCAGTATTACACTGCGATTATATTACGACTATTATAATTATTTTCTTTTCTTGTTCAAACAATCATGAGTTGTGGTTCTCAAAAAAGCCGCTGCTAATTTGAACTGAAGTTACCGTGTTCACACAACGCGGTGCCAAATCACTAATTTCGATTCCTCCTTTTCAATGCTGATGTGCATACCTGTTAACACGATTAATTCAAAGTTGGTGCATACCTTTTGGTTTTGATGAGTCAGTAGGAATACAAGCGCATCATTAGTATTCGTTTCCAAATGTATTTACATCTCAACCTAATGACTGATCTGTAATTTGATTATTATTACTATTATTATTATTAATAGAATTGGAGATTGGGGATGTGATTATTCATTCTGTTTTCTTAATTGCTCGTAAAAGTAACATAACCGCAATATATCGATAAATTATGTACTACCTGAAACAAAAAAGGCCATAAAAGTATAATGGAATAGTGTCTTAATTTATTTTCATTGCTCTAAAGAAAACATACATTAAAATCTTACTTCTGGTATAGAAAACTATAAACTTAGAGAGTTCACGCCTATTTCAATGACTTCATTATTCACGTAGATAATTAACACATTTATTGCCTAATTCATTATTTCCCTAGCAGTAAATTTTAGCTGAAACACTCACGCTTCATTAGCGCGAACTATTAAAAGAATGAACACCTACACAAATTAACCCTTGTATTTTCTAAACTTTATGGTAAACATACACATATATTTAAATACGCATAGATTCTTTATAAAAAAAAAAACTTAAGACTAGTAAAAGTTTATGATTTCTTTTTCGTTGTCCAATTTTTAAAACATCGTTAATGTTACACGTCTAACTTTTAATTAGTCGTGTTAAATCAGCTGATGTCACTGAGTACGTTAATCCCCGCAAGCTCAAGAATTAATATCGTGAACTCGGAGCCCTAAATGACTTCCATTCTGGCGCAGTTAGCGTGCAGGATAAACATACACCTATAATTTATCGACAAAGTTTCGCAATAGTCCACAGTAATTAGGCCATTTGCCCGACTCCCCACGAACTTGTTACACACACGCACCACGATATGCCTAACGAGAAAACAGAATGAAAATGGAAATAAGATCGTGCGTAAAACGTGTACATACCGTGCACGTACCGCAAATGAAAAGCGCGTCTCTGTTTTTAATGAATGTCATTAATGGATTTAGCCGAATAAGCATATTGATGCTCATTAATTGTTCTATAAATTACACATAACAAGACTCCTAATAGAAGTGGTTAATGTATTGCAAGTCTTAAGTTACTTAAGTTAAGTAATTTTTAATGCTTAGCTAATTTATTCGATAATGCAATATATCCATTTTTCTACTCCCATGTTCTAATTGTAACAATGATTTATTAGACATTTACTACGTGCACTCTAATGAGATTCATTACGATACAGGTCACGACCTTGTCGCCATGGCGTTCTATTATTCCATAATCGCATGTTAATGCATCCACCTGCACAGCATACACACGTGATCCACACAGTAAATGTTATATCGTAAAAGAGTAACATTCTATGGGAAAAGCATTTTAAATTTTTAAAAATTACTGACATGCCGTCTTTTTGTTCAGTTGAGAATTATTTAAAGAGCTGAAAGGGATACAGTTCTTTCCTTTAGATCTCCGCTGAGCTGGGCTTGTCACTGGAGAGGAAGAAAAGTAACAACAATATTAAGTCAATATAAACTATTGCTATGAGCATTTGACAAATCAAAATTTTAACAATTCAGTCACCTACTTCTATTGGCTGTGTTGTTATCCCCTACTGTTCATTTAATAGTTCGCATATAAATAATGTAATCATAAACGAAAAATAATATAATTTTTTTAACTTTGATTTTTCGACATTTATCTGTCTTGTTTATTTGTAATACTGAACATAGTTGTAATAGGAAATAAATAAATTTTGAAAATAAAATCCAAATTTTGTTCGTAATTATAGCTGGTCGTAGAAGAAATAGTGTATGTAATTCGTATTTAATGGCTATTAATAAACTCGTATTCTTTACTCGCTTCAACCTCGTGTCGTAAACCTCATACTTGTGTATTAATGGCCATCACTAAATGCACATTGCATAACATACTATTAAATATTTGTAAATACGAGTACTTAAACCCAATATTATTATAGATTTGATCAGATTAAATTACTTGAGGTGGCTGTAAACCTATACCACTGCGACCTTTCTAGATCTTTTATGGTCCTCATGCTTTGTTAAAGTAATTACTCTAACCTAGCTCTTTTAATTAACCTTAGCAGCTTCTAAAGCGTTTCTTTTAAATGTAATTTCGATTTAGGATATTGATCTCCGATTTTTAGACACAGAGGTCATGTTAAACCTTCGCCTTGGCATTGTGATCAAAATACACGACTATAGTTAAACTTAGACGCGATTTCCAAAAAACAGCTACTCACAATAAAGCAATTTAAGTGTACTTTCCGCTAGATCTATTATCGAACCACGTTTTCATACCTGTTTTAATAATTGTTTTTGCAATGCCAAAGGAGGGCTGCGATCCTATGTAGGCTGTAGACGCAAACTTAGGCAAAGCTGAAACTCGTCGAACTAATTCGTCCGTCTTCTCGTTAGACCTGTGGTCTTCGTACATCTGGACCCAAACTACGTCACTTTCATGTAATCACTGAGCTTATTTAAGGCACACACGCTATACCATACGGATTTGGATTTAATTTGTACCGAATCCAGGGCCTTTAGCATCGTTTGGCTGTCGGAGAAGATGGCCACGGTCCGATTTGTTTAACTTTGTCTATTAATTTCTCCAATGCGATGAGGGATTGTTGATTTTTCCGCTGAGAATACCGAAGCATTTTTACTTAGGCTTACTGGGATCATTGTCCTTTCTTTGAGCCCATATACGAGGATGTATTGCAAAATTCTTAGGCTACTATAGAATCAAACAAAATTTGAAAGTCAAAATATTTTATTATTCAACATACTCTCCTCCTAAACTAATACACTTAATACAGAGATCCTGCAACACCTCTAGACCTTTCAAAAAAAACATTTTATCTTGCTCTGTAATACAGGCCTCCACAGCTTCTATCACCTCTTCGTTGGAGGAAAATTTACGACTATTTAAACTTTTTTCAGTTGTGAAAAGACATGCTAGTCGGACGGAGTCAGATCTGGTGAATAAGGCGAGTAATTCGAATCTTAATCACAAAGGGTTAACTTTCCGCGCCTTCACTACATAATTTTTTCTCGTAGAGTGGTCAGTAACGTCGAATAATAATTCCCAGTTATTGTTCTGCCCTTTTTCCAGAAAATAAATTACGATTACTCCATGGCAATCCCAAAATAATTGAAGGAAGAACTTTTCCAGCAGATTTTTGAACGCAAAACTTCTTAGGCCTTGGAGCACCAGAGTGTCTCCATTCCATCGATTGTTGCTTTGTTTCTGGGTCGTAGAAATCTATCCAAGTTTCATCCATAGTAACAATACGGCTTAAAAAGTCTGCATCACTTTCAAACCGAGCACAGATTGGAACCGATGCTTTCACCTTTGCACGCTTCTGGTCAACATTTAGACATTTGCGGATCCATTTTGCAGAAATTTTTCACATGTCCAAATCGACATGAACTATATAATAGACCCCTTCATATGAAATATTCAGTGCCTCAGATATTCATTTTAGCCCAATTCAATGGTCTGACAAAATCATGTCATGAACAGCATCAACATTTTCGCGGACGGACACAGAAACTGGCCTTCCCGATCGATGTTCATTTTCAATAGATAATTTACCCCTTTTGAAGCTTGCAATCCAATTTTTCACTGTCCCATACGCCAAGGGTATTAAGCTTATCTTCGTAAATCTGCTTACCTCTTAATTCCTTGAATTACAGGTACTTGATGATGTATCGATACTACAATTTTTCGATTTTCACAATTTCGATAGACATCCTTTTTTTGAAATTTTATAGCGCAACTTTGATTTGACTTTTTGACGTGTTACTTTACACTGATACTTCTAATATGTTATTTTTCGTTGCTATGGTATCGCAATATTTTTCTTTATCCACGAAACCGGTCTAGGCCAACTATATATCAATACCCCTCGTATTTCAGCTCAAACATCTATTTCTGTTTTTAGAGTCATTGGTGTACTAGATAGATTCAACCTGGCCGGGTGGGGTTTTATCCACTCTCTGAAATGACTATTTTCCTATGTCTTATTAAAGTTGAATTTTTGAACCATGGCATTACTCAATTTCCCTTTAATGGGATCTGCCTGGAGTTCTTCTATCAACGTGTGATGGTCAATAAAACAGTCTTAGCTTAGAGATGCTTGGCCTTGTATTTGTCTGTAGGCTACTGACTTTGCTTCTCCTTTTATATGAATGTAGAAGTGGTAGATTTAGTAGCAGTTTTAGCGTAGCTGTGAAAGTTGTTCTCATGACACCTATGACACTTAGACATGCCTAGTTTTTCTATGTCATTTAGGGATCTACTAACTCCTTTTTTGCTTAGTTTTAGGCAGCCATGTGACTAGCCCATAGCTTATCATGGGTCTAATTACGCAATTTAAGTTTTGCCAGACATTCTCCTACATCCACACAACTCAATATTGTAACAAAGATGTATAAATATAAATATATTGAAATAATTACAATGAAGAAACCACTTGTTGTGTAACAATTCTACTGAGTGATTATACGGTACAATGTCTTGATTCCAAATGTGTATATAAATTTATTTTTTCTTTATCTACTGACATGTACATCACAGAAAATAAATTCCAAATAGTACAATGTATACAGATAATATAAATCAGTAAACAACTGTGAGAATAATAACAAAATAAAATGCAATGCAATAGTATAAATAAAAGGAAAATGAAGGTATATTTTAATAAAGTCAACAAATAAATAAACCAATAGAAAAAATCTACAATAATATTAATAAAGCTAATACATTCAGCAAGTGTTGCACACTTGAGATACAAATGAGTTATACGAAGTATAAC
Source organism: Melolontha melolontha (assembly GCA_935421215.2). Taxonomy (NCBI): domain Eukaryota; kingdom Metazoa; phylum Arthropoda; class Insecta; order Coleoptera; family Scarabaeidae; genus Melolontha; species Melolontha melolontha. The sequence goes on along the minus strand of OW285235.1, from coordinate 90,144,280 downwards.
TCAAAGTATTAAAATTATTAAATAAATCTATCTCCAGGAATAAATTTAAGAGCACTAATAGCCGATCCAACGGATCGTGCCCACCATACTCAGTCCTATGACACGGTACATAAAATTCATTATGCAGGCGAGAGTTAAAAGTTGGAACGCGGAAGTTTACAGATGCTAATAAATTATGGCAATCAAAACAATTGTGAATTAAATGATATTCCGTTTTAAAGGCAATCAAACAACCACGATGAAGAGATTACATTACCAGTGGTTTTTCAAAACAATTACAAGATTTACCTTTATGCAAGAGTGAAATATTATTTCTGCTTACCTTGTAATGATTGTACATACTGTTTAGCAATAATTCATTTTAGCTGCATTCCTGTAATATATGAAATATGTCGGTTTTAGTGAAGATTTCTTTAAAAAATGACTATTTTAAACAATTTTCAGAAGGTGCGTAATTTATCTTAATACATTTTGTGTGTAGTAAATTCACACTAAGACTTTCAAAAAATTTTCTTTAATTCAAAAAACGTATTTTGGAAAAAAGTCAAGTTAGGATATATGCTCTACATCAATGTTGTACTTGCTATGGTCGTTATTTATGCGAATATTTAAAGGTACAACGATCCTTCTAATCTTCTTTCAATGAATTCAGGTTATCCAAGTACTTCAACTCTTCATTCGACCTACGAAAGGAAATGGACTGCTCTTATTTTGTCTATATTTCGCATACACCGATCCACCGACTTGTCCATGACTGGAAGCGATGCTGGAAGTCTTCATATGTTAATCTGTTCAACACTGTTTGCGATTCGGTCAGGATCACCTCCATCGTCTCAAAATGGCACCCCTTGAGCTTCAGTTTCAATGTCGAATAAAGGAAGAAGCCACCAGCGACAAGATCTTGAGAGTAGAAAGGGTGGGTTAATACTGCCGTCTTCCTTGAGGCTAGAAACTGACTCACAATAAGTGATGTGTGGGTTGGTGCATTGTCGTGGTGTAGGATCAACGCATTCTTGCAATACTTAGCAGACCGCTTAAGTCAAATGATTTCTCTTAGACGCCGAAGAAACTCTCAATAATCGTGCATTAATTGTTTCACCTGGTAGTGACGATATCGTCGTCCACAGCAATGACTGTTGCTTTGTTTCGTGATCATACCCGCATACATGATCCGTCACTAATAATTATTTTGGTACTGAAGTTCGTATTCCTTTCGGCAGTTTCTTTTAGCTCTGTGCACACATGAACACGCGCCGTTTTTTCCGTCGATGTTTTCCGTCGAGGAACGACTGGAACGCTCATTACCATCAACTGATACACATCCATTTTTAAAACGATTGTACAACTTATAAGTTTGCGTCTGGCCTGAAGCATCCTCCCTAAATGCTGACTCAAGTATTATCAGAGTTTTCGCTGCCGTTTTGCCACGCTTGAAACATAATTTTATTTCGCATGAATACCTCGATTCCAGCTATTTGTCCATGACTGGAAGCCATGCTGGAACTCTGCGCTGTTAACGTGTTCAACACCGCCTGCAATTCTTTCTGGATCTCCTCAATCGTCTGCAAGCGGCGGCCCTTGGAACAGATCTTGCTCTTTGTGATTTCTTCCTTTTTCCGAAGTTGAAACTGATTTGAAATTCGGAAACAGGAAGAAGTCACAAAGAGCATGATCTGGGGAGTACAGAGAATAGAGTAGTACTACCGCCTCCGTTGGGGCTAGTGCAATCTACAAACCCACCCAACGGTCGGGTAGGTGCATTGTTGTGATGTAGGATCCACAAATTGTTGCGTCAGTTGGCAGACCACTTGCGTCGAATATTAGTCGCCGGAGAACATCGCAGTGAAATCGTCCATTAACTGTTTCATTTGGTGGGAGAAATTCTTTGTGCACGATGCCATCAGCGTCAAAGAAATAAATCAACATCGAGTTAACTGCTTTGAACTTGTCGTGCTTTTTTCGGTCGTGGAGACGATGGCTTCTTCCACTGCCATGACTACTGCTTTGCGTCGGGATCATACACACACACCCATGGTTTGTCGCCAGTGATGATTCTGCTACTGTTCGCATTCCTTTCGACAGTTTCTCCGCCAGCTCTGTACACACATGAACATGAGCACGGTACCGTTTTTGCTTAATGCTGGGCTAAGCTTGGCACAAACTTCGCAGCAATACACCGCATATTGAGTTCGCCGGACAGAAGACGCTGACAACGCCATACAACAAGTTAACAATGTTGCAAATGTAACGGATTGTTCTCCCTCTTGCTTGCAAGATAGCACCACGCAGTTTTGCTACATTTTGTTTGCGTGCTTCCATCGATGGACGACCGGAAGGAACTTATCGTCATCAATTGACACATATTCATATTTAAAACGGTTGTAAGACTCATAAGTTTGTGTCTGGCCTAAAACGTCCTCACCAAACGCTTGTTTAAGCATTTTCAAAGTTTACGCTGCCATTTTGAAACAAAATTTGATGCACGTTCTTTGCTCTTTCATATCCGATATTGTAATATCACAAAATAATTGAAACACAACTCAACAAATATAAACACCAAAACTGTTTGTCACCACCTTAGCTTTTGACAGATAGACTTAGTATAGACGTAGCTCACACTCTACCATCCCCTCGAGCGCCACATTCAAATTCTGATTATTTCTGGGTAGCACCTCCTATGTCAAAGTTATTTTAATGTTGTATTATTATTTAATCGAAGGGTTTTTGAATTTGTGCAAAGATTGTATTAAGTATAAGAAAACGAAACATCAAGCAGAAAAATACGAGCTTTTCTGACATATCCTTTTGTTCGAATTCAACAGTGGAGTTGCATCGAAAGTCCTTAGAACCATTTACGTCATTTAAGGAAAGACGTATTTGGAGAGAGTACAGCATGGAAATGATTTTCTCGGCGACTTAAAGAGGGCCATTTTGACAAACGATTCTAAATGTTCGGGAAGAACATCTGACTTTAATGAATATCGTCTAAACGCCTTAGCTCATGATGATCGACCCCAATTAACTTAACTAATAATTACAAAATAATGGATTCTAGACATATTAATAATACAGCATTTGCATTCAATATGCAAAGTTTAAGAATTAAGTGTTTAGTTGCCCCATGTTTAGAGCGAAAACATTAACAATAAATATGTTAGCGTTATGCGTTTTTGATAGCTTTTAATCATTTAGCTTATCAACGCCATCGACCAGTTTTGTTTCACATTATTACTGGTGATCAAAAATGGCCCTTTCATGTTAATATCAAGAACGTAAAAAATGGATTAGCCCTAACCAAAAATCAACTGTCGCAGAAAAATTGATATTCATTCACGTAAGCTGATATGCATTCGATGGAACAACGAGGGCGTCGTCGTCTACTATAAATTGCTTGTGAGGAATGTTACCGTCACAACCGAAGACTAGTGGCCGCAATTGAAGAGAAACGATCTATAAAACATCTTTAAGTCACTTTGTAAAACGATAACGCTCAAATTACAAAAATGGATATTCAAGAACTCGCTTGTTAGTTTTCCACTTCTTCTACTCTCTAATCGAACAAGCTTAGAGGAATCCCCTTTAGTTCACTTCCAAACCATCCAAACTAGATTTCTTCAGGCGTAGAATCGACAAATTGCCAAATCGTTGAAAAACAGTCGTAAATAACAAAGGAGAATACATCCTCTCAAATAAATAAATTTTGAATGCGATGAAAATCCTACAAACTTATACATCAACCCATCATACGAGTATAACATCGCTCCAGAAATTCATGATGATATGACCGATGTAAGACGATACTACCCCTTAATATCAAATAACTAATAACTTGTCTCGAGACTTCAAATTCAAAAAAGACCTCTGCATATGCACACAGTACAAAAGCTCCAAACTTATAGCACAAATATGTGGCTCTTCGTGAGTGTTCTTCATTTCCCTTCATTTAGAATTACGTAAAATTTTCAGCTTGTTAGACGCCGATAATTAAAATAAATTCAGAATATTTTTTGAGAACATTTTTTAGCCGTAGATACAACTTGGGTTTGCAACACCAGTACGTAAAATGGAATCGCAGAATTAAGGTTCATCGTCTCCACTTCGTCCACTTCTTTCGCCACCAAGGCCATAGTGAGAATTTTTGGGATTTTAATTTCACAAGAAGTGCGCTTCAATAGTTGTCATCCGCAGCGCTCATTTCAGAATTCTTATACAGAATCTCCCTATTTACCAGATTACAAGAAATATGATTTTGCTACATGACAATGCAAGACCGCACATAGCCGCACTGACTCGAGCTAAAATGAACGAAATCCACTGGAAAATTCCAGAACATCCTTTTAACAATCCAGATCTATCCCCATGCGACTTCCATTTGTTTGGTCCACTGAAGCAAGCACTAGGCGGACACCATTTTCAGAGGGATCAAGAAGTAGACACGATCTCACGCCTTTTATCAAGACGGGCTCCACAAGCTCCCAAAACGCTGGAAAAAATGTTTAGACGTTGAAAGAGGCTATGTAGAAAAACAATAAACTTGTTTTATATTTGTTGTTCTTATTTTAAGCTAATAAATTATTAAGAACAAAATCCGGTTTAAATTTGACCGACCCTCGTACTTTTTCCGTATTCAGGAAAGGAATGAACAAAGATATAAAACGAAATTAACTCAAAAAAAAACTGCGTTTGAAGAGAATCCAGAATCTGATAATGGAGACTGATGAGACTCCAGAAAAAGAAAATGGAGGCTAACGGAAAGTCAACTACATACTAAGATACTACTAAAGGCGCTGAACGCTAGGCTTTCGGCCAACCTATTTCGTAGTAACAAAAATAAATTAAAACTATTATCGATTTGATAACCGAACACTGTTGTCTAAGGAAGCGTCTGTACAGCATGGCCTTGGTTATCAAACCCTGATGTAGGATGTTTGAAAAACAGGAGGAAACTAGCATTTATGTAATATGCACGTGTGAGGAACTTAAAGTTCTCAGACAGGAACATTTCGGAAGAGTTCTATTGGATCCTACGAGGGTGCTTAAATTTCCGCTGAGGAGGATAGTGGCTCTTATAGATGATACAAGATTAACAGAGTGGAACTGAGAAATCTATTTGGAGTGATACACAGAGTATTGAGCACTGGTACAAAGAGAGCACTGTTCTTAGGTGCCTAAACATACTGGCGTCCAACCCAAAGAATTAGGGATAGATAATGGATAGATAATATGTGATAATAAACAAATGAGTTGCACTTTTACCTATTACTCCTTCATAGAATAGATGTTACCTTCTCATTCCATACAGATCATTATATACTGCATAGAACAAATAATGGGTGATTCATTTGGAGGTACTTTTTTAGGTGGGGATTTAATGGCTGAGCGCGCATGCGACGCGTCATCGGACTGCGCATTCTGGTTCAGTACTATTTGACATTACGTAATGGAAAGACTTAGCCCGGCACAGCGTCTATAAATAGTACAGCTTTATTACGAAATGGGCGTTCTACAAGGAATGTGTATCGTGCGCTTAGAGCAACATATGGGCCACATAATCGACCTACCGAACGCACAATTCGCTATACCATCAATAAGTTTGAAACTCAATTTACAATAATGGATAATACGCGACCACATAGACCTCATCCAGCACGTAGTGATGGAAATATAGCGGCGGTAGCAGCGAGTGTACGCGAAGACCGGGAAGAATCAATTCGTCGCCGTTCTCAACAGCTTGGTTTGTCGTATGCAACAACTTGGCGTATTTTACGAAAGGATCTTGGTTTAAAAGCATACAAAATTCAACTAGTGCAAGAACTAAAGGCCACCGACCTTCCGAATCGTTTCCGTTTCAGCCGTTGGACTCTTGATAAACTTGCAGAAGATCCACTGTTTTCGACAAAAATTTTGTTCTCCGATGAGGCCCATTTCTGGCTTAATGGGTACGTGAATAAGCAAAATGCCCGTTTTTGGGGTGACGAGCAACCTGAAGAGATTGAAGTGCTACCATTACATCCAGACAAAACAACTGTTTGGTGCGGATTATGGGCCGGTGGAATAATTGGTCTATATTTCTTCAAAACAGAAGCCGGCCGGAATGTGACTGTGAATGGCGACCGTTATCGCGCATTGATAAGGGACTATTTGCTGCCTGAACTTGACACCCGTGGTCTACAAGACATTTACTTCCAACAAGATGGCGCCACTAGTCATACAGCTCGTGATCTATGACTTTGGACTATAACTATGGCTTTACTGCGAGAACGATTCGGTGAACATTTAATTTCACGCTTCGGACCAGTAAATTGGCCGTCTAGATCTTATGACATCACACCATTAGACTTTTTTCTGTGGGGCTGCGTGAAGTCTAAAGTCTACATGGATAAACCGGCTACAATTGAGGCACTGGAGGCCAATATTACTCGAGTCATTGGACAAATACCACTCGAAATGCTAGAACGCATCATTGAAAATTGGAACAGCAGAATAAACTACGTTAACCGCAGTCGCGGCCAACATTTGAGAGAAATAATCTTTAAAAAATAATTGTAAAGAATTGTTCTTTTGTATGATAATCAAGTTTCTTAAATAAATTGGCCTTTTTCATTTGTTCTTTGCTTTTGGAAAAAGTATCTCTAAATGAATCACCCATTACAACTGTATTTTGCAGATTTAAGACAATTTATTCAAATTATATGCTTTCATTCAAGAATTAGTCGACATCTCAATTCCATTCTTCATTAAGAATTTTTCGCAAACTTTACTAGAAATATCTAGTAAAATTGTTATTTATAAACTTTCTTTAATCGAAAATTAAATACATATTTTTCAACGAAATTTGTGTGTCGTAAAATTTAAATAATTTATTAATAACACTGGTCAACACGATTTTGGACTTCTAAGCGAGACTTGTTTTTTACTAATTCGGGTGAATGGAATCCGAAAATCATATTAGTTTTTGCGTACCACGTCAAAATTAAACTGCATACTGTATTATGCTCTTTAAAGAATCACTAATGCGGCTTCTTTAAAATATTGCACAAGTTCACTTTCCCTACTACAATAAAAAGTTATCTTTGTACTTTGCTCGAGTAAGTTCCTTTCATTTAATCTTGGAGCTAGCAGTTCCGGTGATTAATTTGATAGCCCCAAATCCCTTACTAAATCAATCAATTCTGCTTGAGTAAAACGTTGTGGTTCATGATTAGAAATTATATCTCTATAGTCACAATCTGCATCTCAATATTGCTCCTCAATAACATCTGGCATATCTTCGGCATATAAGTACTCTAGTGAACGATGTTTTTTTTCATAAACTGGCACGGATATTTCATCGGAATGAGGCACTGGTCGAATCGCGGAGTCGATATTAGGTAATATAATTTTATTCTTAATCTTCTTATCATAACCAGATTCTGAACTAAAGAAAAATAGCCAAAAAGCGAAAAGCCACGTAAATGAGATTTTTCGGTTCACGCCATATCATTGGAACGCCAAAAGCTAATTTCTGACGTTTTTCCTTGCTCCACTGCCGCAAATTTTCCGCACATAGTTTACACACATTATGTGGAGCCCATGATTTGTCCTCATCACCAAGTTTTACGTCAAAATAACCCAAATACATTTTCTTAACAAAAGCAGTAAGTCACCCTTTGACTGCGAACGGTGAAGCTGCCACAAATGTAGCACGAATCGGCACTATTTACACATCTTTTAGTAGTAGACATAATGTACTTTATTTCCTAACAACTGATATGTAACTAACGTTTTATTATCAACCTTGTTTACTTTTAAAAAGTCCTAAGTGATCAATACTTTCTAATAAAATCTCACTAAACCCTAATATGTACACTTAATGAATAGGATTAGCTTAATATACTTAATAGCATTTCTTTATAATTGATTAATACATAATTAGTTGACTAAGTACTTAAATATTATCAGGTACAAGTGTATATTATGCTAATGAGATAAATGTATTTGGAATGTCTTTCAATTCTTTGAACAATTAAGAATTTGCTGCATTTACTTAACGATTTTCAAGAATTTTGAAATCGGCATGTAAGAACGAAAACTTGACGTGATAGGGACAAATGGGTTTCATATTTGGCATTAGCGTAGCAATAATAATTAAAAACAAGTGTCAGGTCATAATCAGCAGAAAAAAAAATTTAAGTGTTGTTGGCCAGTGTAATCAATATAGAAATGTTGTTAAAGTGGTCGATGCATCTTACATTACCCGTTACTTTGCTTCAATTTGGATACTGTTAAATAATTAAGTATTCTATGTTACGATCGTTAGAATATCAAGTAATTCAATCCTTAGATCACTGTATTTTAAAGTAACACAAAGTACTAAAACTTTATTACTTCTTGCAATAATAATGGGAATTACCTGCAGGTAGCAATAACCGTTTGTATTCCGGTAATAAACAATCTCATACCAAAGCAAAGCAAACCCAAAGATCGCATACTAATAAATTATTAAATAGGTAAGATAACCTCCAGGACAGATTTCATGCAGTTGTTCATAAATATAGCCTATGAATTACCAATAAATATGTAGATAGTTAAAGTTATTTATAGACCTTAGATAAGTATCAGTCAAATAAACGTCGAATGGTTTGAAAATCTTGTCTCTATTCGCACATAAATACATGTCAACGATCAACATAATAATAAAGTTTTCAAAATCAGAATAGAGCAAATTGCTGCTTATAACGTATTACAATAATTTCTTCGGTGTGTATTCTGATATACATATATACATGCACTTCGAGAAAGTCAAAATAATAGATGACTTTCCGAATGAATCATGCGATTTCGCATGTAGTATTAAGTCTTGCTATAAAACTTGTAATATAATAATTCACGATTTAAACGATAAATTTGTATTATATCCTACTTTTGTTGTACAAATACGTATATACCTGTAAGAATAAAATGAAATTAAAAATCGAACTTGTATCGTGAATAACTCAACATTTAAACGATAGTAAACTTTGAATAAGTAAACACGGCTCTTGAGATAAGTATTTGAAATTTTATGGCTTATATACTTTGTATGTAGAAGTATATATAAAAGCAATTTAGTTTATATTTTTCTTGGGAAATTCATGTAATAAAATTGCTCATGTTATATGGCGAGTTATAGCAATCTTATACGAGGTTTGTCTTTTATATTTTGCATATAGAGTTGGAATAAAACAGTAGATAGCTTTTATTTTGCATGCGCTCGAACCAACTCTGGAAGCAGTGATTCCACTCGTTTCTAGTACAGACAAAATTACGTTTCTGAAGGCATCGACTGATCCTTCTGACGACTGGAAACTTTGACCATGCAATCCGTCCTTGATTTTCGGAAAGGTCAAGAAATCGTTGCGATTTACGTCAGGACTGTACGGAGGATGGTCTAACAATTCGACGTTTTATTGTGTTAAAAATTCTCTTGCGAGCTGTGTGTGAACTCGCATTGTCCTGGTGGAGGGTGATTCGTCGTTGTGGGTTGGTTCCTCGCAGCTCAGCAATGACTTGCGGCAAATAAGTGGTTCTATACCAACGGCAGTAACACTTTTTTGATCTTGTAGACAAATTGTTGCTACATGATCTGCTTTCGAGATCAAATGTCGCAATCATCTTTTTGGAGACACTTCAAGAACGAATGGCTTTTATCGGGTTTTCTTTCCCTTGGAACAGTTGTTGACTGATGTGCTGCTTCATTACTTATAACAGAAACTAACTCAGCGAGGCATTCTTGTTAAGATAACTATCTTGCGCGAAAATCAACTTTGACAGTTCGTTTTTGGATTTTGGATTTAGGCTAACTAAAGACGCAGGTTAATTTTTAGTACTGACATTTGATTAGTGGTGACTTCTATGTCTCAGTATGCAAAACATAAAAGACATCCCTCGTAGTACAAGGAAATCCATACATAATTGCAATCTGGTCCTTTTTTGCAGTACTGCAATACTTTCCACAATTCCAAATTAAATCTTGTGTCTGCTCAATCGAAAGTACTCTATTAGATTTCTTCTACTTGGAAAGAGAAAGTTGTAAGCCTTGGAAAAAGCAATAGGATAAGTGAGGTAAGTGTAAGTAATAGTGAAGTAAGGTGTACAATAGTCAAATCTAGAAACTTGATTACCTGTGGCGATTTCTGTCAAAGCCTTTAATTTGTGGAATTGCTGTAAATTATATCTTGCTATTTAAAGTTTTTGTGATGAATAGGAATGTGTGTGGAGAACCAAATACTAGTTGTTGAGCTTCATTTTAAGAATGTAGGTTTCTATAGATTGACCAGAAGAGAATTTTGTCAAAACTAGTACGGTAGTTGCTTAAAGCGACCAAGATATGCGGAACTGGCTACCCTGGCCTGATTTATGAATAATTGTGGATTGAGTGATTTAGATCGCTTTAGAGATCCCCGCAAATTATTGAAACGGCAATCAAACGAACTGGAAATTACTGAATGAACTATAAGGAGCATTTTGAAGAAGTTCGTGGGCTGCTGCTTGTATAAAATATAGAAAATACATCCATTGTTGATCCTAACAGACGCTTCATATATGCACAATAATTACTTGAACATATTGTTCGAGACGAAGAATTCATTTTAATATTGATAATGAGAGATAAAGCTCATTTTCGTTAACTGGATTCGCATATACTCATATTGTAGGAGATTGAGCTACACAAAATCTTCGAATTCTTTATGGACTATTGGAAATATTTTTCTATTTTTCTGGATGAAAACAGAAGAGCCGTTACAATTACAGAAACGAGATATCGCCAAATGATTTAAACATTTGTAAGGCCAGCATTAAGACAATTTTGTAATCCAAAGTTATTTGTTTATTTGATATCTAAATATTTCAACCAGCCCAGTGCTGCAGGAGTTACCTCGTTCAGCTTGTGGATGCCACCAGAGAAACTTCTTCGCAGTCGTTTACTATGTGGGCCATAGGTTGTTCCGTATTTCCGCACTCGCCGAGGCTAGTATCTGCTAATTTCCATTTATGCAGCACTGAGTTGCACCTTCTGTGATCTGTGCGGAACCTATTTATTGAGATCATTACCTACGTGGGAGGGTTACGTTCAGCAAAGATTCTGAAGGATTAGAAATTAAATTTACAGTCATAAATTCGGGCAGTCTATCCAGTAATCACTCACACTGATTGGGGTGTAATGAACTTCCGTCCAGCCAAATCGGTCTCCTAGATTTCAGTCTGATCCTGGGGATACTCTCGAAATAATCGGGTATAGAAAGTTGTTGTTGATAATCTTAGCCCATTGTGCTGCAGCTAATCTCATTTCCAGCGGGGCGATGTTAGAAAGAATCAGTGTCAGATACTAGGTGTGGATCAAACACTACCGGTAACGATCCTCATTGTATCGTTAAGTTGTATATCTTGTAGCTTGGTGTAATAGCCTCGATACCAGACAGTAGCACCCTATTCAGCAGAAGAGGAAGCCAATGAAATATGGTTGTTGTTCGCAACGTCCCCCTATTCGCTCCCCATGAATTGTTGGCAAGTTTATATAATATATTATTGCGAGTCTTCATCTTTTAGCTAGTTTTACAGAGATGTTGCTTGAATGTCAGAGACTGGTCTAACGTTACGCCTAGTTGTTTAAGGTGGTGGTTGTAGTTGATCCGACCTACACCAAATTCAACATTCAGCTCTCTATTTGCTTCTTTGTTACAGAACAAAGTCATATGATCCAGAAGGATTGCGCTACGAATCACACAGCTCGAGGGACAATAAACCTTTTAAGAGAATTGTTTCCTGGTAGCGTAATTTTTCAAAAAAGCGATATTAACTGACTTCCATTATCTCAAGATTTGTCTGCCTTATATTTCTTTTTGTGAAGTCTCTTGCGTTTACTTAAAAATCCTGAAATAATTCAGCATTTAAAGGCTGAAATTGGAAGAGAAATAATTGAATCGCTACGATACGAGCACGTCGATGTTTCAATGTCAATTTTCTCACGCCAGGTATTTTGTTAAATACCGTAATTTCTTGAAACTACAAATATCTATGGACGTAGCAAGTGTGTTTAGAAAAGACAGAAGATTTTTAAAAAATTAAAAATTCATAATATGTATTAATGATAAATTTGCAGACATATAATATCGTCATATACATTTAAATTACTTAGTCTACAAACAAGTCTTACAAATGAGCAATATTTTAATTCTTTCTGATGCATTTGTCCTTAATTCTAAGAAGCTTTGGAATGTTTTCTTCTCTTTCAAAGTTCACGACTAATGATGTCACTACGTATCAGGGAGCATTATCCAAGAACAATTTTCAATATATATTTATATTAATTTTGTCGCATGGCATCACGAACAAAGTACAAGCATTGTTCTGTTCTTTCTACAAATACACAAGTCTAAATCATTATAGTATTGAAATGTTTAACAGCATTTAATAAAGACTTTCCATCAGAAAAGCAAAAAAGAGTTCTTGGGAAAAATAAAAACAATTAGGGGATGGCCTCCTTTTGTGTGAAGCGTACACAACGTATTTTTGGTGTTCCTCTAAATTATTTAATAACTGGGAAAATATAGTTTTACTAACCCTTTAATAAGTTTTAAACGATTCCGGACAAGTTAGAAGACCATAGAAATAAAATTTAATCTCCGACTTTTCCTGTTTACCACAAAATTCCTGAATCAGCGTCCCTGGTCCAACACAAGATCCTTTCACCTGCTAATTCTGTTTTAAACCTGCCTCCAGACCATCCTGGTTAAACCGACACTAATAAACACGTATTTCTACCTACAACGGTAAAAGTAAGGTGACTTATTTCATAATAAATACTGAAAACTTTTAGTTTAAATCAAACATTAAATATGCTAAATACATAATGAAGTATGTACCTCATTTCTTAAATACTAGAGGAACTATTACATTGCGCCTTCGCTTTTCTAAAGATATTTAACTTCATTTTTCAATTTTAAGGCAGCATAGGTATCATAACATTCATAACCTAGAAGAAATATACGTTTATAAACATTGCAAAGTGTACTTTAAGTTGCCTAAGCAACAGTATGTTTAAACATTGTAAATTAAGATTCCATTTATTTGGAAAAAAAAACTATTATTTCATTTATAAAAACTCGATTTATTTATTTTTGTACTTATGCATTAACGTAGAGATATGCATCAGATCATGAACCTGCCTAGGGCCCTAATGAGTCTTCTAAACATTAAAACCTACTAAAAAGAAAGTATTTACATATTATTATATTTCAATACATTTTTTTGGTATCAAATATTATATCTAACAACATTTCTTGTACCGTATCAATATAATATATAAAACTAACAATACAATAATTTAAAAAATTCAAATTTAATACAAAATACAAATTAAAAATTAAAAACTACTGAGGAAATCTGGATTAAAAAAGTCATTTAAAATATAAAATAAAGAGTAAAAGAAAACAATGGTAACTTAGGAACGGGCTCACATATAGGCTGTTCTGCATCACTGTCACCAGAGGTGCCTTTCTTTAACACATTAGATTTCGGCGTCTGTAACAAAAACTACGAACGCATATAGTAAGTTGGCACTTGAAAATCTACCTATTATAGCAGACTTGATTCAACCATGGAGTTATTAACAAGTTCCAGAAGAAAGGTAGCACTTGCTCCACCTCTCTTACTATTAAGAGAGCAAATACCTTGTCTGTCGAACAAAGGTTTATAATCCGTTCCACGTACAGGATCAATTCCATCGCACTTGGAGCTGGTATTTAAGAAAACGCGTTTGAATCCTTTCTAAAACGATCTGTTGATCGACGTAAAACGGATACCACATAACAGAACCATACTCCAAACACCGCACATAAGAATAGAACACTCTAAAGTCGAAAGGCGGCTCAAGTCACATCGAGAAATCAAAAGAATCAGTATGACTAACACAAAAATATGAGGCGTAAATTGAAGAGACACACCAAACAAAATCCCCAAGTCCTTTATTTCAGATCCTCAACGAACCCACACCCATTTGGTCTACACTATACGGAAAGTATTGTGATATGAATCGCAATCTTGGAATATGTCACAATGACACACAATGATACAAAGAGGACTTATGGGAATTATTCTTAAATACCCAATAAAATATTGAAGTTTTTTGGTGAATTTGTATTTAAAAAATATTTTATCTCAATAAGAATAGTTAATCGTATCAACTTATATTTTTTCTTAACGTTGATCTTGAAAAGCCCGATTACTTTAAACAAAATTTGAAAATTTGACTGTTTGACATTTTTTGGTTGTACTAGATTTTTTTGAGGATCGCTATATATGGTGGCAAATTTCTCATACGTATTTTGTAAAAAATCCAAAACTACAAGAAAAATTGACGAGAAATATTTTCAATCTCAAAGTAAGTTATAATGTTATGATACTAAAATACTAAAACCATGGAAGTACGAGAATCATAAGCACACATTAGCGAAATTTAGTAAATTCTTGATCCACAGTATCCAAAATATGAATAAAAAAGTGATTTGTAAAACTCATTAAAAAACTCTCTCTCTCTAAATCAATGTTGCCACCGAAGTATCCGAGACACTTTATATGAATTAAATGTCTAATTTTAAGGAAAAAATGATTCTATTCACTTCTCCAAGTTTCTAATGCTTCTTGAAATATCGGATTCTGAAGCTGGCAGGTCGTATGGACAGATGCCAAAAAATGTAGAGTGTCAGTTTGCCAATTGTCATCACTGACAGTTGTTTTTTTAATTGCCAGTCAAAGTTATTTGTGTTAAAATCACGCCTGTAATTTATTCAAATGAAGAATACGCGACATGACAGTGCGTTCCCTAAACCGACTTGTGAAAGAGAACTTATGCGAGGATCCAATGCTGCGGAAGTACTTGAGGTTCTTGAAAATGATCTTTGTGTTAGTACGAGAAAAATTTCTGTACTTACTGGACAAACTAGGACGGCTCTGCAAGACACTTTTCGAGAAAACGGACTGCTTTTCTATCATTACCAACCTGCACAAGAACTTCTCCCCACGGATTTTCCCCAAAGAGTTCGTGTTTGTGAATGGTGAAGCAATTATCTGGAGAACAATTTTTTGTGACGAAGCTCCATTTACAAGAGGCAGAATCGACAATTTCCACAACGAATATGTGGGGGAATTCGAAAACCCTGATGCTGTTCGAGAAACCCACTTCCAGAGAAGATTCTCCGTAAACGTTTGCGCTGGAATAATTAATAATGAAGTTACAGGACCATATATCTTCGACGGAAATTTGAACAGTGAAATGTACTAGGCTTTTTTGAAGAACGATCTACCTATACGACTTAAGAACATTCCTCTTCAAATCAGAAGGACGATGTTGTTTTTACATGATAGTACTCCAGCTCATTATGGAAAAGCTATCACTAATTCCCTGAATGAACAGTATCCAAATCGATGGATAGGTCGTGGTGGTCTCATTGGTTGATCACCGCGATCTCAGGATCTCAACACACTAGATTTTTTTCATGTTGGGACATGTGAAGACCCTTACCTATTCAACGGGAAAGCCTAATAACAGGGATCAACTCATCCAGAAGATTTATGCAGGGTGTTATGAGGTAAAAGCAATATCGAGAAATGCAACTGGGAACGAGAGCTCCGACGGAGGATTGAGTTATGTATTGCACAAGGCGGTGATCATATTAAGCAGTTTTAATAATTGCACTGTCATTATACATTTCTTAAAATAAACCACATTTTTTCCTAAGCCCTCTAGTAATTTACTTCAGCTTTAAACCACGATATTTCAAGAACCGATAGGTATTCGGGAAAAGTGAATAAAATCATTTTTGCTTAAAATTAATCATTGAATTTATATACGAAATATCTCTGATACCTCGGCGGACACTCGGTATTCTAGTAATGAGATCTAAACAGTGTGGAAGTCTGGACAAGATAGTGTATTAAACTATTTTAAGAAAATATTGAGAACCATTCAACAACACCTTTAGTATCAGAATAATTGAAACATACATGAGTAGGTAAACCCCACCAGTTTTGTATAATACAAAGGTATTTTTAATAATATAAAATATTATTAAAAATCTGGTGTGAAGAACACAAATGCAGGTTCACTATTAATATTTTCTGTGAACGTGTCCGAATATATCCTATCCCCAGAGACGTAGATACGTATTTCACCTTTCTACAGGCTCATCGGTACGCCCCTGCTGGAGAAAGGATATTCCCAGACACATTCACAGAAAAGAACCACATCGTCCTATCACCGTAATTATTCAGACCGAGCGCAGAAGTAAATTCGGCGCTGCCTGTTGTCAGACAGCCGAAGTACCTCGCATACCGTCCACATAATTAATGTGAAGTAACGACGTCCTTCCAAAGGTTAGCACAGCCAATCTCTCTAGAAAACTGCATTTTATTTGTGTATTCACTCATACTACGGCTTAACCGCATGTGTAATGTATGCGAGGTACTTCGGCTGTCTGACAACAGGCAGCGCCGAATTTACTTCTGCGCTCGGTCTGAATAATTACGGTGATAGGGCGATGTGGTTCTTTTCTGTGAATGTGTCTGGGAATATCCTTTCTCCAGCAGGGGCGTACCGATGAGCCTGTAGAAAGGTGAAATACGTATCTACGTCTCTGGGGATAGGATATATTCGGACACGTTCACAGAAAATATTAATAGTGAACCTGCATTTGTGTTCTTCACACCAGATTTTTAATAATATTTTATATTATTAAAAATACCTTTGTATTAACACCTTTAGTAATAATCAAAGAAAAAGAATCACATCTCAATACTGTTAGTTCTTTTTCCTATAAATAACCCTTCTTTTCGACAAATTGATTTTTATATAGTTATATAAATTAACATACTGGCACCATTTTGTTTAAATTACAAGTATAATTACAACTTGCATCCAAAATAACTTTAAATAGCACCGAATAACAATGCACATTAAAAATTACATGAACTACGTATACATACAAGTATATATATGTTTGATATTTTGCTGTAGTCTTGCGAATTCGTAACTCTTTCCATTCAAATACTATTCTATGTCACTACTACTTCTATAGTCGAAAAAGGACCGCCATTGCTTTACCTTAAATTATTATCTCTGTTTAAGATTTACCTACCATTATAAACTTTTCGAAAGTTCGAATATCACTTAAATAAATGATTTATTAGTTTAATTATTAACCTAATTATAAACGACATTTTTTACTAAATTTATAATTACTATTTCAAAAAACTTAAATAATAATTTATTTCTACCACTACTGTGGAAAGAATAATTAATTTTTTACATTATTCAGTAAATAAATCTACGCCATTTCTAATAAAAATTCAATTAAAATGTAACAAAACTTGATTTCCACAGTTCGGTACACAGTTCCAGTGTGGATTGGCATCAATTGCCGTCTCCCCCAAAAACTATCAGCTCATCAATATTCGACCTCGTCTAACCCCACTCCCCCTATATATCGCAGTACATTTTTTCATGGCTGCAAATTTGATGGCTTTGTTTTCCTGTGTATATTCAATATGTGGTCCTAGTAGAACGCATGCGTAAAATTCTAGTGGACAGAATTGATAAGGGATGGCCAACCTCGCTTTGCATTGATTACAGATCAAAAAATATTACTGCGTTTTACAATTAATATAGACCAAAATCCATTAATGAAAATTAAATAGTAGTAACATACACATTAACATAATTTTTCCATTACTAAATAATTTGAAAAGCAAATGTTGGATTAAACTGTATATATGTATACATAGGAAGATGTTTTAAAGAGACTTAATATATACAATTATTGACCTTTGCATATTATAGTAGATTTAATTAGTCGACGATTTAAGGTTTTTTTTTACTTTAATATGTATATATTTAAAATAATCTTACATGGTTCGGAACATAATACCTTTCTAAAAGAATTTTAAATTATAAATGACAGATATTAATGTTATATTTATATATGTAAGGTTGCCATGGATAAAAATGACGTTATTCAAAAATACATTCCAGTTTAATAATAATAATTCATGCTTTAGCAATCACCAACAGCTAGACGTTATTATTATATCTGCGCCCGTGGAGCGACTTAAGAAGTTCAGCTGTCGGCATTCGCCTGGAAGGAGAAGGAAAACCACCAACAAATTCCAACATTTATTGACAGTGAGTATGATACTGAAAATTCTGAAAAAAAACATAAATTAAGCCAATGCACTTATATGGATTACAGCTGCTTGGAGAAAGGTATCTCCTGCTACAGTAAATAATAGAATCCGACCTTTTCAAGGTCGGATTCTCTATTGTTATCCAAAAAGATACATTCTTGATGAAAAAAACGAAATACCCCTCGCTCAACTCTTTTCTACAGTTCGTAATGAAATTGTAGATTTAGATGAATTTTGCTTCTGTTGATAGTCATCTGCCTAACTTCAGTATTACGGAAATTGTTGAGGAATTGTGCCATAATTATGAAGAACATAACTCTGAAAACAGTAATGTGGACGAATATGAAACTCCTACATCTTACTTTATCTAGTATGAGCGAAGTGTGAGCAATATTAAGAGACATACAGAATTAATTTATTGTGTAATAACAATGATAAATTAACTCCTATATAAAAATGTCCATTTGCGGGACATTTTTGTCACTTTGACAGCGATAAAAACCTACATAGCTTTTTATCACCAATAAATATGCTTCTTCCTCCGATAAAAATGCTTCTTCCTCTTACATATCTAGTAGCCCTGCATCACATAATTTATTTTGGCAGCTGACAGGTAATAACTATTAAGTATCGTTGAACGTAAAATGTACGAGTCGGTTTGGGGAAATTTCAACAAATATCAAAAGATCAATACCGCAATACACAAGAAATACAAAATCATCAATATGGAGACAATTTAAAAAGTTTTATTCATGTCGTTAATTTATCTTGCCAAAAAACACTCGAGCTTTTCTTTCAATCGGATAAATTTCTTTTTAACTCAATATTTTTCCAATCAGTAATTTCGCTCGAAAAACTTACATTAGAAAAAATCGCTCGACCTTTCGGTCTCGCGATTTTTTCATGTAAGTTTTTCTCGTCAAATTACTGATTGGCAAAATAATTTCGTTATAAAGAGAAATTTATCCGATAAAAAAAAACTCTTGGGTTTTTATTTATGATAAATTTTTAGGGATATTTCTCGAATTTTACGTACATGTGTAGCTATAGTTTGATAATATGTATAATCTATAATATGTACCTAGTCTATGTTTTGTACATATTACATACATTGAAATAGTTTTAGTTTTTCATATGCATATGTGTATTTATATAATATTTACTTTAATTAATAAAATAAAGAAAAAAAATCTTAAAAACCAATTATGTATTTTATTTGTAAGATAACAAACTTGACAATTTTGGCCACCTTTATACAACGGCCAATATTGCTTCTTTTTTTAGACAGGTTTTACTGTATTAGACAAATAAATAAGGAATTAATTTCCAAACTTTTTTACCTAGAAAGTACACTACTGAAAATAATATATTAGTCTGTTGTACATATCTACTTTTGAACTTACTGTAATCTTATCAAATCATAATCACCAACATGATTGTTTATTTTTCAAAACTTTGATGTTTTCCTTTATTGTTATATCCTGTGCATTTGTATATTTTCCAATTATAATTGAAATTATCATAAACATAATATATACATATTTTAACGAGATCTAAATATACATCATACAAATCGTCTTTTAAAGGCGAACATAAAATTCAAATTACTCGCATACAAGGTGTAACTGAACAAAAACTGACAATAAACTGAAGTCAAGAGTTAACGACACACGGCATTTATAAACGTACATCATTTACTTAAAAACTTTTATATGACATACATACACTCTTCAATCTTCATTTATTGCATTAATGTATTAACATAAGTCACATTCTATAATAAAATTGTGACCTATAATAGTTATTTGCCAGCAGACAGTCTATGAACATATTTTACGTGGTCGTTTCAGATTTTAAGGCGGTTCAAAGACTTCACCGACGACGGCGACGGCAAGTCAAAATCCATATTTGAATATCGAATACAAATCGCAGAGATTTGAAATTCAAAACAGGACCACCTTTTATGACATCGGCTATGCAGAATAATTTGAAATAAATAAGGTGGATTAATGAAGCGAGTAATGGATTTTTTCGTCCGTAATTTGATTAAATTGAAAACGCAAACACAAAATAACGAATAACATATTCGATAGCACCGCACATAAATTTAGATTTAATCTCATACTTTTTTCTAGATAAACAGCTTAAAAAGCTTAAAGTTTTGTAGTTTTCTTTCTACCTTTTAATATCCAACTCTATGCTGGGAGTATGACTCTATACTTAATTATCTGAGAAATAATTAACATCCACTTTATACCGGATTCTTCTTTTGTCATTACACATAGGCATAATGCATTGATTTCTCCTTTTTTAGCTTTACAAACAGCATAAGTGTATGGTGGCATAGTAGGCAACCAGTTATACACCAGTGACGTATTGGACGTATTTTCTCAATTGTTAAATATTTCTGATTTTTCATTCATACTTAAATTAAATACATTTTATTGCAAAATACCTAATTTATTTAAAACAGTTTATTATATTCCTAGTGCGAGGGCAATTTTAAATATTTTTAATAAATTTAAACAAGATGGTTTTCTAAATTCCCACCAAAAAATAAAATAAAACCAATCACGTGTTAACAGAACACATGAAGCTGAATATCCTGTGATATGTGGAAGAATGGTCTGTAGGATCACTTTTAGATGCAGACAGGCATTTTAGAGTATCGTACAATTCGGTGTTCAAAACCTTGAACAAATTCAAATATAGGCCATACAAGATATCAAACCATCAGGAACTTTTCGAGGAAGATAAAGTAAAACGAACTGATTTTTGTGATATAATGTTTACTTTGTTAAATGAAAACAAGGAAATTTTGAGTATTTGAATAATTTTATAAAACCACTTATTCGTGAGATACTACGAGGTGTTATTTGTTGTTATCGTGTTACTGAAATGCTCCCAATACGTGGGTTACGTTCGGTAGTACGTTAGAAGTATGATGTACCTAATGTGAGAACGTCCCACAATGCTACAATCTCATAAAATTTGTAGACCTTAGTAGAACCTCGGTTTACGAGATTAATTCGTTTCAAAAAGCAACTCGTGAACAGAAACACTCGTATACCGAAACAAATTTTTTCACAAGAAATATGTAATGCAAATTCAATTAATTCGTTCCTCAGCGTAGAACTTTTAGTAAAAATGCATAATATAGTAGATTAATAAATGTATATGTATTTATTTAGTTTACAGGTACATATATGTATAAACAACAATATGAAAATTGAAAAATTAAATATGTATCATTCTTTAGAAAAAAAAAATGTTCCACAAACATGTACATACATATACATACATATTGCAATGGTTTTTTCCCTTCAGAAGAAAGAAGAAGAGAAGAAAAATTATATTGAACATTATCTGTAAAACATTTACGTAAAAATGTAATTTTCTTTATTATATGTGATTTATTTCAGGCGTATAACGATAAAATTGGAATTATAAATGATAAATTTTGTAATGTATAATTTTTATCCATGTCTGAAGTATGTCCTGGCCTAGATTGATGTTTGAACTCTGCGCCAACCTGGAAGTCATAATTGTACTGAGATATATACATTTATCATTATTTTGAGTTGATATTAGGTAGGGATGCCCTGGTGTTTCCAGGACCTTCATTTTAGAGATTCACTAGTGCTTTTCGAAGATAGGTCATATTATTTTTGGTATTAAACAAAAATTAATTTTGTTTAAAATTTTGTTGTTGTATAATTCGTTTTGTTTGTTTGGTGCGTCGATTGTATTTTTCATTAGACGTGGTTTCATTAGACGTGGTTTTACGAGTTTTGCATACTTGTAATAGATTTAATTTAAAGTACCTATCTGAAGAAAAAAATCTCTCGTGCTGTGTTTTAATTACATTAATTAATGTAAGTAGTATCTATTATTATAATTTATATATTGAAAAGAGCTCTATAAAACATAAATTGTAATTTTGTAATTTTTTATAATCAGAAAAATATCTAGAAAATTTGTTAGACTGTTTTTATGGAGTTTAGTTTTTATTCATATAAATATTTTAATACGTAAGAAGGTGGGGAAAATGTTATTGGTTTGTCATGTTAGATGCACGCATGACTGTAAGATGATTGTGCGCGGAAGATAGTTGAAGTTTATCTTGACATTTGTGTTTTGGGTTAATATTATTGTTGACATCTGATAAATTTTCTTGTATATTATTATTTTAAATATCTTTGCTCGTGGTTATTCAACTCGAGGATTTTAACGACTTGTATTTTCATATGATATCCAAGTCTTTTTACCCTCGCAGCTGTGCTCTTAACAGTTCAACGTTACACTTTGTAAAGTTGATTTTTTTTTCTTTTTCTTTTTTTTAAATAAAATTGTAAGGGGGAAAATGTTTGTATAATTTGTCTTATACCTTGTATTAGTTTATGATATTACCCGTATCCGAGAGGATTTCCCCTGGAGAAGTGAGCTCAAGGAAGGCGACCCGACTGAAGATAGCTGGAAGAATAAGTTGCTGTGTGAAATTAAAATTTATAAGAAATTTAAAAGCACAACTCCACTGCAATATGTATTTTTATTGTGTTGGTTTGCTTTCACTTGGAACAGCTTGATCTTTGTCAGCAGTTTCTGACTGCGATGTAGCCGGTGTCATTTTTGTAAGGAACTGGGTCTATCGGTATTTGCCATTCCCTGCGTTTTAGAACCTATCGAAAATGTGACATAACGCTGTCATTAAAAATGTTAATAGCACGACTTGCTACGGCCTTATCTGGATGTGTCTCTTCAACGAATTGGTGAAGTTTCTCCCATGTATTACACATTTCCTTAATGACTGTAGAGGAGATGTGTTTTCCTTGCTCTTCATTACCAGAAAACATATCCATGGCAGCTTCCTGTTGCTGCTCCATGAGAAGCGATTGCAGTTCATCGTTGCTGAGCTCATCTCTATGTTTCTCAACCAATGCCTCCACATCAGCATCATCAATTTCCAGCCCCAATGTCTGACCCAAAACCACGATTTCTTCTACTACAGGTACAACAGTGACAGGTTCAAAATCTTGGACACATTTGGACCACAGTTTCCTCCAAGCAGAGTTTAGTGTTCTTTGTGTCACATCTTGCCAAGCTTTCTCGATCAAAGTTAAACACGACAGAATATGAAAGTGTTTCTTCTAGAATTATATTAGTGTAAGCTATGTGTTTGTGGTGACTTCAAAACACCTCTGAAAGAGAGCTTTTGTATAAAGCTTCTTAAAATTTGCTATGACTTGTTGGTCCATGGGTTGAAGAAGAGGGGTAGTGTTGGGTGGAAGGAACTTGATAGTAATAAAGTCGAAATTCCCAATCAAAGAATCTTCTAAGTCTGGCGGATGAGCCGGTGCATTATCAAGGACAAGCACAGCTTTGAGTGGCAGGCTTCTCTCCGTTAGGTATTTCTTAATGGTAGGACCTGCAACCTCGTTCATCCACTCAATGAAGAACTGCCTAGTGACCCAAGCCTTTCTGTTTGCCCTCCACATTACACCGAGATTGCTTTTAATTACGTTATTCTGCTTGAAAACCCTAGGATTTTCAGAATGGTAGATAAGCAGGGGCTTGAGCTTAAGGTCTCCACTCGCGTTTGCATATAATAGAAGAGTTAGCCTGTCCTTCATGGGTTTATGACCTGGTAGTGTTTTTTCCTCCTGCGTAATGTAGGTTCTTCTCGGCATTTTCTTCCAAAAAAGGCCCGTTTCATCGCAGTTGAATACTTGTTGCCGTAGGTACCCATTACTATCAATGAACTCCTGAAACTCCGTGATGTATCTCTCAGCAGCTGTGTTATCAGAACTCGCAGCTTCGCCATGGCTTACAACATTGTGAATACCACTTCTTTTTTTAAACTTCTCAAACCACCCCCTACTTGCTTTAAATGAATCTATATCTGAATCGCTTGTTCCGGGAGTTTGCTTAATGAGATCGGCGTATAAGACCCTTGCTTTTTCACAAATTATCTGTTCAGATATGCTATCACCCACTAACTGTCTCTCATTAATCCACACTAATAATAACTTTTCCACGTCATCTATTGCTTTAGGTCTTTGTTTCGTTAATACTTTAACACCTTTCGCCACATTAGCACTCTTAAATTTATCCTTGCCTTTAAGAATAGTGCATATTGTCGATGTAGCCTTACCGTATTGCCGTGCCAGAGCAGACACACGAACACCGTCTTCATGTTTTTTGATTATCTCTTTTTTCACTTCGATATCGATTTTCACTAATTTCTTAGTTTCCTTTTTTGGAGCCATAACATATGTATTAGCGAAACACAGTATGTATGTTCTTTAATTGAAAAATGGGCACAGACTAAATTTCTTTTAGATACATTCGAAGGCAAAGCGTTTGAACGTGTTTTAGACGCTCGGCTTCCGATTAGACGCTCGGCTTCCGAATCAATGCCCGCGTACCGAATATTTGATGGTTGCTCGTATACTGAATTACTCGGGAAGGGAGGGGCTCGTAAACCGAGGTTCCACTGTATTTGTACCTTTTTGCGCTTACGCTTTCATATTTTCTACCTTTTTTAATACCCTAATTTTACTATCATGGATATATTTCATCCTTAAAGAAATACTATCTTCTTTGAATTTATGAAAAATATTTAAAATTGTCTTCGCACAAGGTATATGCCTTTTAGGATAATTAACTGTTTTAAATAAATTATCTATTTTTCAATTAAATGTGCTTAATTTTAGATTTAAATACCAATGAAAAATCATAAATATTTGGCAATTGGAAAAATACATCACTGGTATATAACTGGTTACCTACTATGCCACCAATGCTTTGACTTCTATTTTTTTAGCTCTACACATAGCGCGATGTATGTGTAATGATAAAAAAAGAAACCGGTATAGATAAACTCTTTATATTTAACCTATCCTAAATTTTGTGTCTTTACATAAGAGAAAATTTTCATGCAAAGCAGCTTCGCCCATTCGAACAGATTCCACTAAATCTTCGAAAAAAAAGTAAACACACACACAGAGTTTATTAATATTAGCACGTTTTAATATGCAATAAATTGATTAGAATCTCGAAATCTATCTAATTCCAATATTCTCAAAGCCACAATTTCCAACATAGTGAAAATTAATTCAATATGTTTTGCGAACGAACGCTATTCGCTTTTCTTATCTTTTGCAATACATACCCCAACCGACTTGCCACTTAGTTAATATTAAAAACAATGAAATTTACATATTATCGTACCTCCCGGTGGATTTAGAATAACGACACGTGAAATAAAATTATGCACGTTTTATATAAGTTCGTTACTATATAGTACTACCTGTGTTAAAGAAATGATCTTTTGTGTAACCGTACAGTTGTTGAAATTATTCGAATGGTATGCAAATGTCATCTGCGTAAACTCGCCATTCAGGATTTTTAGTTCACATCTGCCATACAGTAAAACTGGTAACAAATCTTGGTAGGTATACACACACGTGTGTATTATGTAAAACAATTCAGTCGATGTCGATTAGAATAAATATATATTTTGTACTTGTTTTTCTTAATTGTGCTACTCCACCGACAGTCTGTTACTACTTAAATAAACAATTGCATTTTCATATTACTTAAACATTAAACACTAAATGATAGAGTTTATCAATTTGAAAACGCTTGATAATTTATTTGTTTCTTTCCACTTTTTTAACGCAATAAACTCTTAAAACCATAACACTTCCAACGTAATACTTAGAATATCTTCTTACATTAGGACATACGTAGTACATACATAGGGTTATTGATAGAGAACGGACACGCTTACCACACAGTGCAGTACTGGCGAAAGGCTGTATTACTAAAATATTTAATTTTATTTATATAATTGGAAAACGAACGGGTGATGATCTATAAAATTACGAAATACATATGTATTTGTTGAAAAGTTGTATTTTTAAAGTCTTTAATTTTATTTCTATAATTGGAACATTTTTATTTGTTCATTTTGTCGTTCAAGTTAAGTAAAGGAGTATTAATTTTGACTAGCAATAGTTTCTCAAGGTTTTCTTCTGTCAATTTTGTTCTCTTTGAATTAAGTACATCCTTATAAATAGAAAACGTCCTTTCTACATCGCAACTGGTTATAGGTGCATACTGGAAATATTCTTTTATTTCTTCATATTTAGCCGTTAGATTTTGTGGAATTGTCTCCATACATAATTGCTGCAATGTAATTAAATCTGGATTTCTATTAAGAATTGCTTCAAACTTTTGCCGAAGGCCACATCTGAAGTCACTTGGAATACTTTTCAAATTATTAACAGCCACATCTAATGTGGTTAATCCGTCATTTAATTTGAGATTTCGATTTTCAAAATAAGTGATTAGTTTTGGCAATTTTCCAAAGTGTTCGTGAAGAAAGTACAACTGATTTTTTAAATTTTGGATTTGTGTGAGCTCCTTGCACTCACCAATACTTCTAGCATCCTTCTTTAGCAGTGTTACGAAATGTTTTAGACTATCGAAATTCTCAGCATAATGACTAGTAGCTTCCAGCCATGTTCCCCATCTAGTTATTACTGGAGTGTGAGGCAGTGACAGAGGTGGAAATTTTACCCTGAAAAGAGCTACTCTCAATGGTGCTTTTCTGAAAACTTTTTTAAAAGCTGATACAAGTCTATCAACTTCCGGAAAAGTGTCTCTTGTTGCTATTACATACGAGTTATAGGTAATAGTTGGATGTAGTACACCAGCTACAATATTTACCACACAACGTCCCAACATATCCACCGTTTCGTCGGCGCTTATCCATATGTATTGATTTAAAAGATGGCTTCAAATGCGTTCTACTGTCCTCGTATAGCACCTAGAAACCTAATATTTGCATAAAGTTGATTCATCAGGACCATTTCGACCATTATATTTTTGAAGAAATATTTTTAAAGTGGGATTGCTAAGTTTATTTAATGGAATATTAGCCGCCATAAAAGTTTTACAGAGTTCAAATGTGTTTGCGATCCTAAGTGACGAATTTTTGACGATATTTTACGGATTTTGTAATAAATTTCGGAATCACTGACAATGGACATACAATCAGTATGACCGTCAATCCAACTCCGCATTGTTTTACAATGCCGTTCTCGACATTCTTCCATATCATGTCTGAAAAAGTAACTTAAACAATGCTCTAGATCTAAATAAATGAAAACTAAAAATGTGTGCGTAAGTTATTGAAACTGAACGAAATTCAATACACACTCTTACGTCGAAATAATTGATAGAAATAGATTCAATCAAACGATATTAAACAGAATCTATCACAAAAATTACGATGTAATTAACAGTTAAAACTATGAAAACAAGAAACTTACTCACAGCACTTTATTTACCTTACGAAATATAAACTAATAAATAAAATACATTATAAAAACCCCGCTTCTATCTACGCTCATGAAAACACTTTAAAAAACACTATATTCTCCGAATACAATATCTGGCTTGTCCATTGTTATCGCGGCGAGACCAGGTGTCCGAGTAAGTCAAACAAATACTTCATTGAATTACGCCGGGATGTACTGAGCGACGTTATACACAATTCCAATTGCCGATTGCGTTTTATGGAAATTGCGTCTGTTCTCTATTTATTACATATAGAGATTTTTTATTATTTTTTGTAGTAGGTTAAAAATGTAACAAAATAGATCGTGTTAGAAAAACACATATGCGTCTGCTTGCTAAATTTATACTAAATGTTCAATGCCATATAGATTATTATTTCCTTACGTTTAGTTTATATATATTAAAACCTAGAATTTAAGAATATGCAATACGTACCCAAAACATAAAAGGATATTTAAAACATTATAATAGTAGCAAAATTTTATAAGCAACATTTAAATCTTACAGATTTCTTCAATAAATAAACCTTGTTTGTTTTGATAGTCATGGAGTACGTTAAATTTTAAATAAATTAGAAAATCAGGTATATATTACTATACAAATTAGAACAGCCTAAAATTACAATAAGAACTTTGTAATAAAACAGAACATGATATGTGTGTTTTAATATTAACATTTTGTAATACCTACTTATAAGAACAGTACGGCATTCATTTAAAAATACAATGAAACTGATAATACCTCAAAAGATTCCATAATATAAGAAACAGAGCTTAATATGGTATCTGTTACATATTAAAGATAGCTGTATGTTTGTTTATACAAAATAAACATTTCAGTTGTCAAACTATGCTTAAAACTTGAAGGTTATGTTTGTACCTCACCACGATGGATAAAAGGCATAATAAGCTAGTCAATTAGTAAGAGAAGAAAGATACGGGCAGTGAGTTTGGGACACTCAAACGTTAAAAAAAGAAAAGGCACATAGAACTGGACATATAAGATAAAGAAGGAATGAGTAAAAATTAAAATACATTTTATGAAAATTTTTACGTCGTTAGAAAACATTAAAAAATCGAATAAGGACAAGAGTTTTAAATATAAAACACAATCTAAGCAAGGACTAAGAGGACTTACTTTACACTTGAAAAAGAATTGTGGTCACCAGCCATATATATAGAAAATTGTTTCAAAAATGGAGGACTTTCTTGAAATCCATTGAAAGCAATGGTCAGATATTGAAATTTGCATTTATAGTAAAGACATCGTCGGATATTTTAAGCAGAATACGTATATTTTATTTAATTTAAAAAGGAATTATTATATTTACTTTATTTCATTTAATTAAGTAATATCACCTTTTTTCAAACAATGGATATGTACCATGCAGAATTCGAACATTTGTGTAATTATGAGTTTGATAGGTAGGTATGATGTATTAAATGTGTTCAAGACCTTGAGCTCTTAGATTAAAAATTTTAAACTTACTAATTTTATATGGGCTATTGAGTGATAGCGAATTAATATTAATTTCTGTTTTCAAAGAGAGAAGAAATAATACCGATGTCTTTTAAATCGCAAGTAGGGAAAGATATCACGAGTATTTAAAGGTATCTGGGTTTCGGATTCATAATTAAAAATCTTCATTAAGTAATAGAGATTTCAAATAAAAACCATTGTGTCTCATGTGGTAGGGTGTATTCTCGTCGCATGAATATGAAATAGCACACTTCTCCTTAAAAATATTACTATTTTGGAAGAACTATCATCAAGTTCATAAGTTTCGTTGCTTTATTAATTTAAAATAAAAACAGCGTGTCATATCTTGGTATTTTGTAGAGTATTATACTCACTGGTCTAGGCTGATACACAAGTGTGTTTACAAGATTTATTAAAATCAAACAAAGACCTTCAAAGATATATTTTTAGATATTTAGATATGTGTATATTTTAATTATGCATCAAGATTAAAGTGCAATGTTTCATTTTGAAATAAAAATACAATTGATAATTCATGTATATTTTTGCAAATTGTGAATAATAAATGTATTAAATCTGATATCTTATCGTATTATTTCTCTCCTTATTATGCTGCATGCTAGGCCTAGTTGCAGAGAACCCCTTTTGAAAACAAAAACCCTGAGTACATTTTACGAGTGTCTAAACAATAAATGTGTGTGTGTGACGATTTACGTTTGATAATTGGAGCTTATTTTAGAATCAAAGAACACAGCAATATATTTTGGCGAGAGTATAAATATTAGGTTATGTCAATTTATAGTAATTAGCATTTAAAGTCCAGGAAAATGTATGTTGGAATTAAGATTAGGAATTTTAAAACAAATAGAAAGATTGATATTAGTTAATTAAATTAAATTAAACGAAATATAATTAAAATTAATGCAAATTTGGAAAAATCAAAACAATTAGCGGTTGGCGTCTTTTCGGTTAAACGATAAACAACGCATTTTTGGCGAGCCTATTAATTAATTTCTAGATTTTTAAAAAATAGTATCTACTACCTTTACAAGTCCACTGAAATAATTAAAGTGTCAACTCTTCCTGTTTACCACGAAAATCCTCGAATCAGCATCCTTGGTTTTCCCTCAAGATTTACACATTTCTATACATTTCTGTCCCTTTTAATCTGCCCGAAAGCTAATAAACTAATTAGTTTATTATATGTAAAGCACAATATTGTGAAATCGGGTTTAAGAATATTCCACCTTAATGCGACCCTGCTGTATTTACTACTGCTATTTACAGATTCCATAAGGGTAATTTTTAAAATCTCATTTCTTTTACACAAGTGATTTTAAATTATCTTGACGAGAACTATACTTGCCTCTTTTATTAATCACTAGGGCAAATATTACAATATAGCTTTTCTTCATAAGTAATTATTATGTCTAATGAAATTAACAATCCTTCGCACACAACTTACTGACCCAGTTTTTAAACAAATAAAGATAATACACATAAAAAATAGTTTTCATGTTATTTAAATTGCCTAAATCCTGTAACATGAGTTATTGTTGACTATTCAAATATATACCTATTTGCATCTTTACATCTTTACATCTTGTTTGCCCGTTTTCTGTACAAACATAAAAATCAGACAGTTTACAGACTCTGGAGCATGCGACGTATGAGCAATCGTTTTCTAAATTCAAACTCCACACTTGCAAAGAATGCCCTTGCGCTTTATTGATAGTCATAGCGAATGCAAGGCGTATTGGAAATTGAAGTCGTTTGAAATCGAACGCCATGAGTAGTATTTGTGAAAGCAGTAAGTCTTCACCTTTATGAGTTCCAATTACAATTGTTGCTTCAATTAGATTGTTCATCGATTTTTTAACTACTTATTGTGTGTTTTGTACTTTGTCCATTTTTCCGATTTGTACAGAATTACGTAACGTATTGTATTGAATATCCAATTCGTATGAAATAGCAATTCGGTGATATGAAGCTTGATAATTCAGATATTCCAACTGCATACGTCTTCGCCGTTGATCTAATTGTTCTTGAGGTTCTTGAGACTATCGGGCTGCTCTTTTTCTTTTCGATTCAACTCGTCAGACTTCACGTCTTTCTTCTCATTAATCTGCCGATTCATCTGCTTAGCTTTGAGAAGTTCTGACTCTAACACGTTCATTTTCATTTAAACGTTTTGATCATTGCAGTTTGATCTACTTTGGGGTTCTGTGATTACGTCGAGAACAACCTATGTTCGAATGTTAGTGAGGCATCTCTATAAAATCAATAATAATTTCTGTTCTTTTTTTTTCTTTCAAAAACCCAGCTACTTGTTTAATTGTTCTTCAAATATCAACATCATTCTTATTTTCGACTATTTGACATTTGTTTGTCATATTTTCTTTTAAATAACATCTTCCTCACATTTACATCTAACCTATACACATTATTTTATGTTTTCATATAAAACAATCCATTCAAGATTAAATCAAACTTATTTTCCTTTATATCATTAAGATTTCATAACCATATGTTAGCGTAAATAGAGTATATGATTAGCAAACGTCAACTTGTAATAAAAAAGTACTACCAAATCAAGTATTTGAGAAATTTTTGCGCTACTTATGTCTACTTATTTCATCGGTGCGGTAAGACTTTTGTCGCGCCGTGTTAAAAGAAAAATATTTTACTATAAAAATAATCGCGTATTCGAAATGCAACGTTGTGTCAAAATTTCAAATCAATTGACCGACAACTTTTACGAGCGCAAACATATGCAGGCTGAATTTTTATACAGGGTTGCTATTATCTATTGAAGTATGTCAAATATCTCGAGAACGGTTCGAGATATCTTAATGAAATTATGTACACGAACATAAGAAAATGTTAGATTTTTTTTTGGCTTTCACTTTTTTTCTTATCGCATATTGGAAATCCAAGGCTAACTTGATTTTTTTTAAACGGCACATTGCTTGAATTTGGCATTGTTGGAAAGATATTTTTTTACGAATTCGGCGATGTACTTATAGTATGTCTATTGCCTAAAACAGTTTAAAAGAAAAAGGATGAAAAGAGTTTCGGTCTCTTTTATGGTAACAGGAATAAAAAAAAACATTTATTAAATAACAAACTATTTACAAAAGGTGTTCATTAACTTCCTCGCAGTAATGAATATGTCGAGTAAAGCCCCGAATTGCGTTTTGCCATCAAATCAAAGTTACATTGGAAATTTTTTGCCGAATTCGTAATGTGAGATCTTCAATATTTTCTGGCCTATTAACGTTAACCGGACTTTTTAAATACCCCCAAAAAAAATTAGGTGGTGCAAATCCTGGCGACCTTACCATTCGATAGTTTCTCGTCGGCAGATCCATCGGTTTGGGAATATAGCGTTAAGAAAATTTCTAACGTTAACGCCATAATTTTCTGGTGCACCATCTTGCGGAACCATATTGCCTGGTTTTGATTAAGTTGAAGAATGATATTTTCTTCTAATAGCTCTAAACACTTATCTGCTGTTAAGTTGGTATCAATAAAAAATGGTCATACAATATTGTCGCTACTAAATCCCATTCAAACATTTAATTTTTGGGGTTACTATGTGTGAATCTGATCCATCCAGTCAACCTGGTATCTACAGTTGTGTCAGTTAATATAACCATTTAAACAAAATATTGCTTCATCCGTGAAAATTATATTTGAACAACATTGGTATTCATTTTTTCCATTATAACTTCGCAGAAATCATCCTATGATCAAAATAATCTTCACTTAATTCTTGCAGTAATTGTATTTTGTAAGGATAACAATTTTTTAAATTATATTTTGAACTGAGCGTCTACACATGTTATAGTTTAAAGTCAATTGTTGAATAGAAACTTTACCATTGTCTATTACATCAATAAAGACATTCAATGAATTTTCTTCATAAGTTTTTATTTTTTGTCTTCCTAAATTTAGACAATTATTAACGCTCCCTGTATCCATGTATCTTTTCACTGTCTTTGAAACTGTTGATTTATTGATGTTTTTATTTGCATGTACTTCATTAAATAATCGACAAACTTGTTTTCTTTCGCCGTATCCAACCATTGCTATTATTAGAAATCTTTCTCTTTCAGTTAAATCCATCTGAATTCCGTATGATAATTGAAATAAATCTAAAATTCACAGTTGAACGTTAACGGTTATCAAGTGTAATTAATTACTTGATCCGTCATCTGTAGTTTCATAGCCAACTTAAAGATAAATGCATTTACCCCAAAAGAAACCGATTCACTTTTTATCCGTTCTTTTTAAACTATTTTCGAAAAAATTTTATTACAACACTGAATTCAGAAAAAATATTCTTTCCAACAACGCCAAGCCAAATTCATGCACTGTTGCTATTAAAAAAAATCACGTAAGCCTTGGATTTCAAATATGCCATAAGAAAAAAATTAAACAAAAATCAAAAGATTTCCTTATGTCAACAAACAAAATTTCAATAGTTAATTGACGAAGGAGATACTTGTTGAAACTTCATTATAACGCTAAGAAATAAGTAATTAAACTTCTAGTTTAAAAAATTCTTTTATTGTAAATACCACTACAATATTGTTTCGCCATACAATATTTCGTCCACCTGATGAAGCCATTGTATGGCGAAACAATATTGTAGTGGTATTTACAATAAAGGAATTTTTGAAACTAGAAGTTTAATTACTTATTTCTTAGCGTTAAAACAAAATTTCATTTAGATATCTCGAACCGTTCTCGAGATATTTGACCGTTTTCATACACAATAGCGAGCCTGTACATATATAAAATATTCTAATATTACACGTTCAATCATATTATTAAAATGCATAGTAATTATCCGCTACATATAAAAAATTTCAGTCAAAATATTCTACGATGAAATATAAAAGTAACTGTAACCGTTTTCTAAATCATGACAATAACTTTATGCAAATTCAAACCATTACTTCCCCGTTTCGCTTAGCAGAATCATTTTCGTGATCCCAGTAACTATCCTATTGCAACCAGGATCTCAATTAACTGATAATGAATTTATTTTTATTAGGCTTTTGTAGCGAATATCGCGCAATACGGAATCTATGTATATTTAACTACAATCTACAGCTCGCGATATAATCGCCCACAATGAAATAGTAGTAAACGACGTGTCACTATGTTAAAAATACCAGCCAATTAATTTCTTCATTACGATTCTATCAATCACGGACGATAATTAAGAAGTCAACTCCTACAAAGGAGTCGTGTCGGATACACTTGACAGATTAATTATTTGGTTTAAAAAAAGGAATGAATTAAAAATACAATGTGGCTAACGGATTGACGGATGCAATTTTTAATCAAAATAAAAGAAAAATTCGCTTCTAAAAAAAAACAATAAAATAGTCTTTAATTTAATATCTTAGTATACACGTATAGGTTGATAATGAAAGAGACGTTTTAGTTTAAAATACTTTAACTGTACATCGAGGAAGTTCAAGATTAATGACAAATTCTGAGAAAACAGGCCGTCCATATATTTGGGAAAACAAATTAATTTGAGAATAAACTGAATTTAGAACAAGTTGATAAAGATCTTGCAAACAGAATTATTATAATGAGATTGAAATACCAGAAACTTTCAATAAGCAGTATTTACAATAGTTCAGCATAATTTTTGTTCATGAAAATATGCATTAATTGTCCGAAGAAAACATTTCAGTTTTGTTTACACAACTTTTTTAAAATTTAAATATTTAGTTCATCTTTCGCGTCGTCAGAAAATATAGGATTTATTTGTGTGGCACTGTTGAAACACTAACATCAACATGTTCATCGTTTTTATTTCGTAATTCTTAAAAAATTTTAGTAATAACATAGACGACATGCAGGACGCAGGCATACACGCTAATAAACACTATTTTAATGTTTTAAGAATTACTTAATAAAAAAGAGTATTTATTTTAGTGTTTCAACAACGCATACATACATACACACACACACACACACACACACACACATACATATATACCGTGTGTCCCAATTTCGATGCTCACCATTGGTATCTCGGTTATTAGAAGATATAGAACAACGGCTAAATGGGGAATGTTTTGCAGAATTCAATACTCGCGGCAAATCTCATTTCAAATTTGATCTAACTTTTTTAATTTTTAAAATATTTTGAAAAATCAAAAATTTGCCGATTTCATTATTCCTCAATAACTCGATAACGCTTAGTTTGACCTCTTTTAAAGTTTTACATTGTTCAGACACTTTTTTAAAACAAATTATTTGATACAAACAGAAACCCTCGATTGTCATTTGTTTTTAAGCTATTACCACTATCTTTTGTTTTTCATATGGCGGCCATATTGGATTTTGGGTTTGTTAGGTAGTCCTCAAAATGTGCTTTTCAACGATGTATAACATGACTGAAAAATTTTTATTTATAAGGAAAATATTAATAAAAACGTAAATTAATCTTTAATATGAAATTAGTAGGCTGAAAAATTAAACACCAATGTCAAATGAAAGTGAAAAGATATTCTAAGTATAGCAAACGCCAATTAAGTTGGCGCGAGGAGGGGTAAGTTCGCGCAGGATTAAAAGTAGTGGGGAGATTTGTATTTGGTTTTACATCAAATGTCAGATAATTCTAACCTCTGAGCGTGTATCACTAGCAAAGACATTATGTTCCGTCAAACGTCAATGACAAATGTATTCTGACAATGAAACAAAACGATAACCTGTCAAAGTACAATTAGTGCTGCAGAGATAAGTTAATTAAAACTACTTGTAGTTAGTGATAAGTAATTATTGTCAAGTATTAAGATTTATAAGTATTGACAATGGCACATACATATTCAAACGAAGAAAAAGTTGATATGTTGGAAGTGTATTTCAAAGCAAATAGAAACACTAAAAATGCGTGCACGAGTTATGCAGAGCGTTTTCCAGAAAGACAACAGCCATACAGGACAATTTTTAGAAGACTAGTTAGCAAATTAAAAAACTTTGGAAGCTTCGAACAAAAACGAGCTAACTATGAAGTTAATGATGCTGATACACGTCTAAATAATATTTTGCAGAACGTTAGGAACAATCCCAGCACATCAGTTCGTCGTGTGACACGAGAAACAGGGATTTCAAAATCTACTGTTCACAGAACCTTGACGAAAAACAAGTATCACCCGTACAAACCAACAATTGTACAAGGTTTAAGTGATAATGACAATCTCCGACGATTACAGTTTAGCAGGTGGTACCTTCAAAAATGTGAATATGACGCTAATTTTCCTAGGAAAATACTATGGACAGATGAAACACGATTTACCAATTGTGGAGTGTTCAATAGGAATAACTATCATCATTGGTCTACTGAAAATCCACATTTGGTAAATCAAAGAAGATTTCAAGTTCGATTTGGTTTTAATGTCTGGTGCGGTTTAATTGGTATGACATTTTGTTTACATTTTTTTTGTTTTTTAAACTCTTTTTTTCGTTTTAGATAATTAGTTAATAGGTCCTTTCATCTTTGATTACAATTTAACTGGTAACAGATATTTGGAGCTACTAACAAACGAGATAATGCCTGCTTTGAGGTAAATTATTAATCCCGAGAACATGCAACACATCTGGTTCCAGCAAGATGGTTGCCCGGCCCATAACACTCGTAACGTGCAACATTTTTTGAGAGAAAACTTTAATGAGAGAGTGATTTCAAATAATGGACCCGTGCAATGGCCTGCGAGATCACCCAACCTTACCCCGCTTGACTTTTATTTATGGGGTACCACTAAAAACGAAGTATTTGATTTTGAACCGCCAGAAACTCGGGAAATTTTAGAACAAAGAGTACTAGATGTGCTACGATCAGTAAACGGAAAAACGCTACGTAGAGTTTGTAACTCTACTCGAACAAGGTGTCAAAATTGTGTGGAACAGAATGGTCGTCATATTGAACAATTTCTTTAGGTGAATGTGAACTTTAAGTTCTGTATCTTTACTTTTTATTTCTATAATTTTTTTATCGTTTCGTTTGCTTACAGTATTACTTAGAATATCTTTTCACTTTCATTTGACATTGGTGTTTAATTTTTCAGCCTACTAATTTCATATTAAAGATTAATTTAAGTTTTTATTAATATTTTCCTTATAAATAAAAATTTTTCAGGCATGTTATACATCGTTGAAAAGCACATTTTGAGGACTACCTAACAAACCCAAAATCCAATATGGCCGCCATATGAAAAACAAAAGATAGTGGTAATAACTTAAAAACAAATGACAATCGGGGGTTTCTGTTTGTATCAAATAATTTGTTTTAAAAAAGTGTCTCAACAATGTGAAACTTTAAAAGAGGTCAGACTAAGCGTTATCGAGTTATTGAGGAATAACAAAATCAGCAAATTTTTGATTTTTCAAAATATTTTAAAAATTTAAAAAGTTAGGTCAAATTTGAAATGAGATTTACCGCGAGTATTGAATTCTGCAAAACATCCCCCATTTAACCGTTGTTCTATATCTTCTAATAACCGAGATACCAATGGTGAGCATCGAAATTGGGACACACGGTATATATATATATATATATATATATATATATATATATAATTATTTCGTGACCTTGGTATGATATGGTAAATTCAATCAGTTGGCGATTTAAGGTCTGGCTTTACTTTAAAGTATACATATTTAAAACAACCCTACATGTTTCGGCAATGATGCCTTTATCAAGGATATAAAATAAAAATGACAGTATACAAATGTCATATAATTGAGTTGCTATGGATAAAATTATTCAAAGATACATTCCAATTGAATAATAATAAATCATGCCTTAGTATTCCAAAAACTAAGGAATACTAAGGCATGATTTATTATTTATAATTTTAGTATTTTTAATGGATACCATCTAAAAAGCACATTGGTATGGTTTTTACTCACTTTCTTATTATGGAGACCTAAACGGGAAGTAGGTAATGCAATGATGCCTTTGATGTATGTATTAAATCTTTATAAACGCAAATGAGCATCTACTTCATTGACATTCATATTTTTTTCTGGCGTTTTAAATTTTTCTTTACATTTTGCATTAAATTTTATTTTTTGAGTATATTGTAGCGAATTTCGATAACAACATGATTTTATTTTATTCTATCTTAATTGTTGCAACAAACATGAAAATTATAACATTTTTGAATAGAGAATAAAGAGACCTTTACAACGATATATCACAAGCCCTTCCCATTTAAAAAAATGGGGGTTGTACCTGTCATTCGAAGGGGGTTGAAGGTAGGGATCGCATTTTCACGTTGAAGAATGTTAATTTATAAATTAAATATGACATGTTTCGGGATTTTTTATAAATATGTACAGTAACCGAAATAATGAATTTATTCCATTTGGCTTATACACACTGTATATATATATATATATATATGTATTTGTTCTATGATTTTGTTAATAATAAGGAGAGGTTTATTATTTTGGTTTGTAGAGAATCTTTTGATTGTGATAAAATTTCTGGTCTAAAGTTTACACTTGTGAGTTTAATTGACTTATTGATTAATTAAACTAACAAACACGTGGTAACTAACTTTTACATTTTACGCTTTATTTCGTATTATACCTAATACAGCCAAGAGAATTAAAAAATTCCTTTCTAATATTCATATATACGAGGTGTTAATTAAATAAGGAGAATTCTTGCGAACAACGCCATAGGCAAACGCTGACGACTTCATTATAACTGAGTACTAAAATTACACCCTTTGTGCGCATGTTTGCAACGGTGCAACGCCATTGGACGCGTTTTACATGGTGCAGATAATTTAAAAGTTAACTGTGTAGTGATTATACGTCGGCAAAATGTGCGATAATAAAATGGAGCAAAGAGTTGTAATCAAATTCTTAGTGAAATTAGGAGAAAACCAGTCGGAAATTTTAGCTAAATTAAGAAGCGCACTAGTCACAGTGCACACAGATTAAAATATCTAACATTTGCAAGTGCTAGTGCCCTTCGAGCGTCGACTAACCATTTGGATGTTGTCTATAGATTTAAATTTCGAAACAAGTAATAATCAGAGGGTGCAATAAAATGGGTGTTTCAGTAGCGTTCAACTCAGCTGAGTGATTTCTAATGTAAAATTTGTTTTATGAACTGGACTTGTAGAAACTTGACTTTACGACGCTTTCTAGCCGGATTCTTGGCATTGACCGCATCAAGAAGGTTCATGTAGTATGTTTTGTTGATGGGTTTACCCAATTTGAGATAGCCAACATCTCTATTCCAGAACACAGTAGCCATGGTCTCTTTGAATGTCATTTTGATGCGCTCGACTACTGGAGGTGGCTGACCAGGAAATGTCATTCGGAAGCTGAATTTCTGATCTGTGGTGGTTCGTAGTACACCCGAGTGTCATCGACAGTTAGCAGATTGTCCAATAAATCATCCTATTCGGCATCACACTCGTCTAAAATCGATTGCACATCATGAACTCTTTTCTTCTTTTGCTCATTATAAAATAGAAAAACAGAAAATAGGGCCAGCGATATTTTAGGATTCTTCACCAGACAGTTGGTGATGGCTTTTAACAATCTCGGATTAACCGAATTTAGTTGTCGTCCTTCTTTCATCTGCGTGTCGGTTTCTATACCACCTTGTTTTGATAACATTTGCAGATACTGTTGCGATGTGGGCATTCAATTCCATATGCAGTATTCAGCCTGCGTGTTGTTTCCACTAGGTTATCACCTAGTTTAACGCAGAACTGAATATTAACACGAATTTTTTCGGAACTGTTAATTTTCGACTAAATTTTACGGTTCGGAACAGACACTGACTGCCAAGCTCCTGCACAAAAACATAAATGAAGTAAACACAGCTGTTCAAGAGAACTGTCACTTAGTTCAAATTTCTTCCGCAAGAGGTCCTGCACCCGGACTTGTCATTCAACCCAATATGAATAGTAGGGTAAGTTAGTGGTCTATAATTAAACATTTTTATCATTTTTTTCTAGCGTACGAGAGCAAATTTGGGAATATATTTTGTATTTATATTCTATATAATTACTAGAGTGGACCAATCCGGAGCGATATTGGTAAATATTTCATATAAAAGCCGAAAAACTCCAATTTATATATATATATATATATATATATATATATATATATATAATATATAATATTTTCGTGACCTTGGTATGATAAGGTAAACTTAATAAGTCGGCGATTAAAGGTCTGGTTCATTACTTTAAAGTATATATATTTAAAACAACCCTACATGTTTCGGCAATGATGCCTTTGTCAAGGGAATATATATATATACATATATATATATATATAAGGTAAACTTAATTAGTCGGCGATTAAAGGTCTGGTTATTACTTCAAAGTGTATATATTTAAAATAATCCTACAGGATTATTTGAAATATATACACTTTGAAGTAATAACCAGACCTTTAATTAATTAAGTTTACCTTATCATAACAAGGTCACGAAAATACTATATTTATTTATATATATATATATATATATATATATATATATATATGTATATGAATATCTATATATTAATTGATAAATGATTGGAGTTTTTCGGCTTTTATATGAAATATTTAGCAATATCGCTCCGGATTGGTCCACTCTAAAAATTACATCTTTCAATTTTTCATACGTTATCTCTTTCTTTCAACGACACCCGGTATAACACAATATCACAAATTAATAGGAGTTACTTCGGTGCCAGAATTGAATACATAAATACAAAAAATCTAGATTCTTTCTTTGCATTGTTAGCTTATATTCCTATTTTATATTAATAAATCTGTCTCTAGTTCAAGCATTTACTATATTCAAAGTTAATAGCGAAAGTACATATTAGATGAACTTCTGTTGATAGCAAAATTGAATTTAAGTACACATGCTATAAACGAAGTAACTAAGCATGTTTTTTTTTACGAAAAATAAAAATAAACTGAACAAATTACATCTAATAACTTAAATAAACGACCGTGTTGCAGGCTGTGTATTGAAACGTAATTGCCTCAATTCCTTCACTTCATAGAAACTACCTTACCAATTGCACAGCAAGAAATGCCTACTAATGTATAGTACACGAATGCCTTGCTAAATATACGAAAGCATACAAGACACCACCGCAGAGGTTAAATCTTTTCTTAACAAGATGCTATGCGAAATTACATGCAACAGTAGTTTCTTATATGTATA
Source organism: Melolontha melolontha (assembly GCA_935421215.2). NCBI lineage: Eukaryota > Metazoa > Arthropoda > Insecta > Coleoptera > Scarabaeidae > Melolontha > Melolontha melolontha. The sequence continues at coordinate 90,103,011 of OW285235.1, read as the reverse complement.
TATATGATTAAGTTTATAATGAGCTTCATAAATAACACTGGGTCGTGTGAGAACTTTGTGTGTGCGTGCCACAGCACAAGTAGATTGTCATATTTTACAGATGCTATTGCCAAAGAATGTATGTACACATTATACAAAAGTATATACACGTACAGTTAGCACATTATGCAAATACTTATAGTTTGCAAATTCTTACAAAAATAACGTGTGATTCGTAAAATTAACAAGGGATATTTATTTTTAATAATTGCTGCCAGAAACGAAATATTAATATTATTTAGGTGATTTTATTACTGCACATGTTGGCAATAAGAAGAAAGCAGTTTCAATTATTCCTTCTATGCAGTTAAAATAAATCCAATAGAATTACAACACCATTAAACCACAAGAAATTAGAACACTGCATATATGAAATTCCGCAGCCTTTTTCCACCGATATCACTAATAATATACTATTCTTCCAGATTTCAATGTGGGGTCGTAATAATCGACGTCCGGTTGTTCATACCCCTAACTTTTTCAGAATCTAATTCTCTTCGTTGTCGTTTTCATTTATATACTGGGTGTATTTTTTAACTTGCAAATATCAAATATCTCGAAAAATAAGCAGTTCACAAGAAAATGTCCATATTTAAAATTTACTAATTTAATGGAGAAAATATACTAGTATTAAAATTAATTCCTCTCCCTCCCTCCGCGTAGGTGGGGCGGGGGTAACTTTGAAGAAAAAAAATCTTAAATAGGAATCCGTATATTTTATTACAGATTCGAATTTTACTGGAAAAAGTACGTAGGATTTGTTTGAAGCATTTTTTCTATTCATAATAGATGGCACTGTAATCGATTAAATTCAATTTTTTTCAATTTGTCGCACTGAGACCCTATACATACGATTCTTCAATTCGTTTTCAATAAAGAGAATATCACGAAAAATGACTTATTAAGGAAGTACTATTATATTATATATATACATATATATATATATATATATATATATATATATATATATATATATAATAACTTCGTGACCTTGGTATGATATGGTAAACCTAATCAGTAGGCGATTAAAGGTCTGTATATTACTTCAAAATATATGTATTTAAAAAACTCTACATGTTTCGGCAGTATCGCCTTTATCAAGAGAATACAAAATATAAATGACAGAATATAAATGTCAAGTAATTAAGTTGCTATGGTTTAAATTATTCAAAGATATATTCCAGTAATAATAATAAATCTGCCTTAGATTCCAAAAAATAGATAGCAAGGTGTGAACATATGTGTTGTTCGCTGCTAGCAATTTGTGTCTTTTTCTGGGTATGAACGTGTGTGTTGGTTGCTGCTGGCAGCTTGCGTCTCTCTATGGGTGTGTGGTTTTGTGTGAGAGCGTAAGTGTAGGGTTTTGTATGTCGGTGCGCTCGTGCGTGTGTTTAGTGAACGGTCGCGTGAATTTAGAGAGGTCGGATAACCAGCCGTTGCGTAGGGCCGCCAACCCTTTCCCGGCAAATTCTTTACAATTCCGTGCAGTACTTCGACGGCCTGACCCCCGCCCCAACTAGGCAAGGCGCAGACCAGTGAAGCGCACCTTGTACGGGGTTGCTCATCGCTAACCAAGGGAACACTCTTAGTGGCTACCTCGGTCGACGATGGTCACACTTGTGCCATCTTAACGTTTTCCGCCGAAGCGGGGGCATAGCACACACGTCGAACGTGTGTGTGCTGTTAACGGCAGCCTAGCCAGCTTGCCGTCCAGGACCGGTCCTAGTGGTGTGTGCATTGCGCGGCGCCGTGTTTGCGGCGCTTAGCATGGTTCCTCACTCCTGCTGGAAAGGCGGAATGGCACCTGACTGCCCAACGGGCAGACCCCCCTAGAGTTTTGTAGCGCATATGCTAGGCTACAACCCAGTAGAGGACCACATCAGCAAAAAGCAGAAAACAGGGAAAGGCAGGGAAAAAAGACATGAGTTATTATTACGTATGCGCCCGTGGAGCGACTTAAGATGCAAAGTTGTCGGCTCAAAACGAGAAGGAAAACCACGAAAACCTGCTCGGACAACTAGACAGGAATCAAAACACGGAACAGTCAGCATGATAAGCAAAAGTATATGATATTTAAATGTAAATGATATTTAAATAACATAAGGTATATAACAAAAAAAAATATATAATATGATGGTAAATTGTAGATCGTTTTCTGTTTTTTGCTGATGTGGTCCTCTACTGGGTTGTAGCCTAGCATATGCGCTACAAAACTCTAGGGGGGGTCTCATTCAGGTGCCATTCCGCCTTTCCAGCAGGAGTGAGGAACCATGCTACGCGGCGCAAACACGGCGCTGCGCAATGCACACACCACTAGGACCGGTCCTGGGCGGCAACCTGGCTAGGCTGCCGTTAACAGCACACACACGTTCGACGTGTGTGCTATGCCCCCGCTTCGGCGGAAAACGTTAAGATGGCACAAGTGTGACCATCGTCGACCGAGGTAGCCACTAAGAGTGTTCCCTTGGTTAGCGATGAGCAACCCCGTACAGGGTGCGCTTCGCTGGTCTGCGCCTTGCCTAGTTGGGGCGGGGGTCAGGCCGTCGAAGTACTGCACGGAATTGTAAAGAAGTTGCCGGGAAAGGGTTGGCGGCCCTACGCAACGGCTGGTTATCCGACCTCTCTAAATTCACGCGACCGTTCACTAAACACACGCACGAGCGCACCGACATACAAAACCCTACACTTACGCTCTCACACAAAACCACACACCCATAGAGAGACGCAAGCTGCCAGCAGCAACCAACACACACGTTCATACCCAGAAAAAGACACAAATTGCTAGCAGCGAACAACACATATGTTCACACCTTGCTATCTATTTTTTGGAGTCTAAGGCATGATTTATTATTATTACTGGAATATATCTTTGAATAATTTAAACCATAGCAACTTAATTACTTGACATTTATATTCTGTCATTTATATTTTGTATTCTCTTGATAAAGGCGATACTGCCGAAACATGTAGAGTTTTTTAAATACATATATTTTGAAGTAATATACAGACCTTTAATCGCCTACTGATTAGGTTTACTATATATATATATATATATATATATATATATATATATATATATGTATCTTTTGAAACTAGAAGTTGGAAGTTGGAAGTGGACGAAAGTATAATATCACATGATAATAGATAGTATAGTAAAATACAAGTTTCATAAGGCACCATTTTGCCGCCCGAGTTTTCTAAAGAACGAGTGCGACAAAAGGCCTTATGAAACGAGTTTTTTATACTATTTTTTCTATTTTGCATGTTATATATTAATAAATTGAAATTACTTAATTTGAAAGTTTAGAGTTTTATTTTTATATAAAGTATACAGTTGGTCACATTGATACGTGACATTTTCAAATTTAAATCTTACCATTCGCGAATTATATTATATTACACATTATTTATTAATTTTCGTTAACATTACATTGATATTTTATAAAAAAATATAAAGAGTGACATAGAAACTAATATATCTTGTTGTCAATTGTATACAATATACGTTGTTTGTATAGTATACGCACATACCGTGAGTCTTTTATATCACTGATCATAACACATGAATACACCTATGTTCAGTTTTAAAATAAATACTACATTAATTATGCAACCAACAATGCGAGTGTCATCACTTGTAATAAGGCATTTTAGTTGTCAGTGTCAACAAAGTGTGAAAATAATTTATCTAACATTTAACTTACATAAACAATATTAAGATGAATTTTATGGTAAATTGAAAAAAAGTTTGTTTTTATTTATAATTCTTTAACTTTTTCATAAATATTCGAAAAATTCACATTCCATACAATATGCGAGTCGATTATGAAATTTATGCAAAGAGTTAAACGTTAAAAAAAATACGGTTTGGTTCGTAATTCGTCGAAAGCTGTGCTTATGCGTGCTTTTAAACCTTCAATGTTAATGAAAATTACATGATCATAAATTTTGGATTTAAGGTATCCTGAAAGAGAAGTCATTTGACGATAAATCTGGCGAATGCGCCGGCCAAACAATCAGACCAAACCTCCCTATCCATCGATCAGGAACACTTGAATTTAGAAAATTTGGAATTGCTGCAGTTGAATAAATTGGGGCTCAATCCATTTGAAACCAGGAACCTTCATTTGCTAAATTTTCAAATCGAGCAACAATACGTGTTCGAAGAAAAAGACGCTTGATCAGTGAAAAGTATTTTTTTCAACAGATTATGATTGTCATTTAATAAATTAAATATTGTTTCGCAAAAATCAACACGTCTTATTGTATCTTCATGAAATAATTGTTGGTAATTAGAAAACTTGTACGGTTTGTATTTGTACTATTTGAGAATTTTAAATAGAGACGTCTTCGAAATTTTAAATTGTTGTACTATTTTACTTAGTGATGTTACGAGGCATTCTTCAATGTAACATAACACATTTAATTTTAGGTCTCCTGAAAGAATGTGAGGAGTTTTAATTTTCTTTCTGGGTGTATTTATTATGCAGCCATCAGAATCAAATTTCCTAGTAATCGCCTGAATTTTTCCGATAGTAAAGATATTTGATAGAAAACAGATCCCGCACTTTCCTTAAACTGTTTCCAGCTTTATATTCGTTCGAAATTTCTATTTTTTCATCTTTTATATATACATATATATATATACATAAGTGTTTAGATAATCTCTTAGCCGTTCATTAAATATATCAATTGATAAATTATTGGAGTTTTTCGACTTTTATATGAAATATTTATAAATATCAGATTAGTATGTAATTGCAGAGTAACTGGGGATGTAAACATTGCTGTCTACAAATTACAAAGCAAATCATACGAAATTTTTAATTGAAAAATATTGTCTACGTTGGGACTTGAAGAGATTATCTAAACACTCATATAGCTATGGAGTTATAATTAGCAATTTCAAACCTTTGAAACTGACATCTGCTCTCAAAATACTGACATCTGCTTTCAATAACTGACATCTGCTTTCAAAACAGGCATCTTCTTTCAAATCTGACGTTTGCTTTCATAACAGACATCTGCTTTCAAAGCAGACATCTGCTTTCAATAACTGACATTTGCTTTCAATAACTGACATCTGCTATCAAAACTGACATCAGCTTTCAAAACTGACTTCTGGTTTCAACTTGACATCTACATTCAATATCTGACATCTGATTCATTAACACTGTTACTTTATAATGCATTTATAAATAGCTTGAACCAAGGTCTATCGTGGCTTAAGTGGTAAAAGCGACAGTCCGGCAAACTGTAGACTTGGGTTTAAGTCCCAACGTAGACAATATTTTTCAATTAAAAATTTCATATGATTTGCTTTGTAATTTGTAGACAACAATGTTTACATCCACAGTTACTCTGCAATTACAAATATTATTAAAAATGGGGTGTGAAGAACACAATACAAGTTCATATATGTATTTTTGAATGTATCTTCTCCAAAGACGTAGATACGTATTTCACATTTCTACATGTTCGTCCGTACGCCCCTGTTGGAGAAGAGACACATTCAACAAAACATAACTACGTTGCTATCTCGCAGAAATTATTAAGACAGCGCGTGAAGGAATATTCAGCGATGTCTATATAATAACAGCAGAACTAGCTTCTTGCTTGGGGTGTTCTTCACACCCCATTTTTAATAATATTTTTTATATTATTAAAAATACTTTTGTATTATACAAATTTAGTGAGGTTTTACCCACTCAAGTATGTTTCAAATTACGTTGTTATATACGCATTCGGTTCACGCCGACAAGTAGTGAAGACACGATAATACAGTTTTTTATAGATACGGTGGTTACCGACTATAAAAAACACGTAGCTAGTTCTGCGGTTATTATATAGACAGCGCTGAATATTCCTTCACGCGCTGTCTTAATAATTTCTGCGAGATAGCAACGTAGTTATGTTTTGTTGAATGTGTCTCTTCTCCAACAGGGGCGTACCGACGAACATGTAGAAATGTGAAATACGTATCTACGTCTTTGGAGAAGATACATTCAAAAATACATATATGAACTTGTATTGTGTTCTTCACACCCCATTTTTAATAATATTTTTTATATTATTAAAAATACTTTTAAAAAAATTTAGGTTATTATACTTTATAAATTAGAGCAAATTTGTCAATATTTTGTGCATATTTTTGTCAACATATGTGCAATATATGCGTGCGTGCTGTTCGTATGCTATTTTTACATGCATTTAGTTGTTAACCAGGTTATAATCGACAGGGCCTGTCTAGCGTTGTAAATAAAGTCTGGCATGTCTACATTCTCAGAAAATAATGCTGTAAAATTTGATGGTCAGTTGAAATTGTAATAACGTACATAAGTTCTGAGAAAAAATTTTGACGAGGAATGTTATTACTTATTACCAAAATGGTCCAAACTTGTTACTACTGGGCTAGAAAAGACGCTCGCTTGTTAATTACTATGGTGACGTTAGATTTATCAGAAGGAGTTTTGAAAGATGTCATACAAGATTGAAATACGAAAGTATATATAAAATTTAGTTGGACGAGTACCTAATCGCGAGATTCTTAACATTTTTCAAGACCAAAATACTGGATTGTCAACCATTTACCGCACAATTAAGGAATGTAAAGAAGGTATGTCATGCATAAATTTACCGAAAAGTGGACGACCTCCAGTTTTGGTCCCACATGAAGTAAACAGACTCCTCCAATCTGCTCAAGACAGAGTTGGAACGTCTACACCCACTTTAGGCCGTAGATTTGGAATTGCGCATTGGACTGTTGGCGAAATTTTGACTAAAACTGAATTAGAATATCGAAAAAGAAGGAAGTCTCCCAAATACGCCGCAACTCAGCTAGAGAGAATCCCCAGATGCTGCCGAATATTAAGATGTCAACATTTTATTGGCAACAGAGTTATTGTCTTAGACGATGAGTAATATTTCATATTATCCAATTAGGAAATAAAGGGTAACGATGGTTTTTACACGTCCAATATTGCAAATTGTCTTGACAACGTAAAATTCAAACCGAAAGCGAAATTTCCCGACAAGATTATGGTCTGGTGCGCTACTTCTCAAGCAGGAATTTCAAGACCTTACGGTGGGAGAGTTAGAGGTAAAGTTGTGGATGAAAACGTCTATATTCGCAAATGTGTATTTAATTTAATAAATTTCATGAATGCTCGTCATCCAAATGATGATGTAATATTCAGGCCCGATCTGGCTTCATGCCATTATGTTAGAATGTCAGAACTGGTTAACTAAACATAACGTGAATTATGTACTGAGCAGGAAAGTTTATGACAAGGGTTGGGAAGCCCAAAATAAAGCACAATTACGGACCAGAATATTCCAGAAGATCCGAGAAGTCAATATAAACGTCGTCCAGAGAATGATGTGGAGAATTCTACCAAAATTGCGCGCCATTGAGGACCATGGGGCCTTCCCTTATCAATTTTGTGAATTTAGTTTTTGTATGACGCAATAGTGTATAATAATTTACTAATGTTTATGTTTTAATAAAATTTTTGCAACTAAACGATTTTTACCTTTGATTTTTTTCTCAAAACTTATATCCCATACGTTAGAAATAATTTCTTATTAACGAGAAATATTATAGACCATATCTTCTAGATATAATATCTAAGAAGATATGGCTAGAAAAACTTCCAAATAAATAAGTCTTTTATAAGGTTAATTATAAGTAATTTAAATGTGTTCAATAAGATTTAAGATAATTATCACATTCTCTTGTATGCAAATTTAAATATTCAATATAAGTGCAGATTTTAACCATATATTAGTTTCATTTCCATTTTATATAATAAATTATAATTATAATTATAATTCGCAATAACGAGAATAATAAATGTTTTAATAGGACACCCAATTTACACGAAAAAATATGCAAAGTAAAAAATATAATTATAAAAAGTGGCAATGATAACGTATCTAGCATATCTTTCAACACATTCAATTATAGGTATAATAACAAAATTTAAAAAAAAACTAAATTAAAGAAAGTTAGTTGCTAATTCTCAAACTAGATATGTAAACATTAACAATTTACCAAAAATAATTTTGAAATAACATTGCAGTTAACACCAATACTATCAACAATGAAGGTTAATAAGTTGAAAACGCCAATCATAAAATTAATTACACATGGAAAAAAAATTAGCATTTCGAATTTCAAAGACTTTATGCTTAAAATAAATGTTTTTATGTTCGTTAATAGAAAGATATTCAGTTATTGGTGGCCATTACTGTATAATTAATTTTATCTTAGAAGTAACAACAAAAAATAATGACCTTTGTCATGTAAGTTAGAGTGTGGCCGTAAAATATATTACGATATTACCAAACAACCCATTCACTTCCATATAAAATAGGCAATTTATATCTATGTGAAAATATCAAACATCAATTAATCATACTGATTCATTCTCAGAGTGGATTCTTTATTCGCACTGCAATAAAATATGTATATATATTGTATTGTCAGCATTAAGAGGTGCCTATAGTGAATATATTTTCGGTGAATGTCTGAATGAATATTACTGTGAGTACACGAAATATACAATATGGATTTAGAAGTATGCTAATACATCAGATGGGTAGCGGTTGGTGGTCGAATGTATTACTGAAATAAGACATATAAATAGTGTTAACCCTTTCTCCATTTATACCAGCAACCCTATCGTGTTTGGATAACATTCGTCTTGCTTGAATGAATCTTCCGTCACTTAAAGGAGTTTTTCCCTACTCGTTACTTATTTGTGAAATGAAATATCCACATTACTAACTTTCCTTAATTATAGAGCTCTATTACTTCGAATTCTAATGCCAAGAATCTGAAATTCAATTAGAAGAACTTGCTTTAACAATACAAAATGACTTATAAACGTTTATATTTTCGAATTTTCTCCATAATAAAAATAAAAATTTGCTTAAAATTCTTATATTTACTTACACAACGTTTCGATGTGCCGCCTTGTGATTAGTGGCAAAATTGATAATACGAAATTTAAGTTTCAATAAATAAATAATAATAATAATTGGGGACAATATCATTGAAAAGAAAGCAGACCTATTATTTGAGCCGCGAAAAACCTATGCAAATTATTATGAAATATTGTTTATACCATTGATAATTAGCGTTCTTGGAGGTATTAGCGAAAATATAATCAAAACTTTGCTTAAATGCAAACAATAAGAGCAACGAAAGTATAAAAACAACTAGTGTACACAAATATCTTATTCCTGGTTCCTTATGCACCTTAAGGGCCCATGAAGCCACCTCAACACCACCAGAATATGAACCACGCGGATAGCTGATTTTCTGGGGAAGAAGCTTACTTTAGCGAAGTTTATGCGTGAAGAGTTACTTCTGTCTATTCGTGAGCTGCGTAGGGAAAACAACTCCACCACTAAATTATAGCAATAGTTTAATTTACATATAATGCTGTTACCAGTGGCGTGTTTAGAAACTCACAGAAGGGAACGCTATAGAGCAAAATAAAGCCTAAGTAAGAATTTTTTTGTTTTACAAACTCTCTAGACTTTATCATATAATCATTTTTGACGAGAATATTCTTGCACTAATTCCTTTTCAATTGATATTAATCCCAAAGCAGAAAGTCTTTCTTGTCCTGTAGAATTCCTAACAAAATTTTTTATTCGTTTAAGTGCAGAAAAGGAATGTTCTGCAGACGCACTTGTAGCGGGGATAATGAGTGTTAATTCACATAGTTTCAGGGCAAGCACGATCTAGTTCGCAGTGTTTAAGAGATTACCATGAGTCATTAGCACTCGTTTTATTTAAGCCTTCTGAGGTGTAAATCACTGTAACTTCGGAACGTATTGCAGAAAAATCAAAATATATAATTTTGTTTAAGCGATTCAAAGACTCCTTCAGAAACTTTGGGCTTACCGATTCTAGAAATTAACCAATTCTAGAAATTTAAGAGTGTTAAGGTTTTTAAACCTGGTACCTACGTGGGTGGGTGGAAATAAGGTTAATTACTTCAAAGAACAACTTACGGAATCGCGAGTTTTCACCTGCTCTGTGTTCCTTGGTAATATCGGTGCATAGTCTGTCTTTTTTTCTGTGGTTGAATATTTAAACGCCCAAATTTATTCCACAAATAATCAAATTGTTCTCTTTTAGTAAAAACGATAGATTTGAATTCCTGAATTTTGTATACAAAAATTAATGTCGCTAGTTTTATTTTGTAAAACAGCAAATAAGTTGTCACAAAATAGAAATATCTCGGAAAAAATAAGTAACAGAAGATTAAAATTAGTTTTTTCAGTTTCTAACATATTAAAATATCATCTAGAGAAAATTTGAGTCTCATTGTCCCCATTTCCCTGATTATCCATAATATTTTGAAAATAATTAATAAGTGGTTGTCGATATTAAATACAGATTATACTAACTTACCGTTGGAATTCCATCGGGCGGGCTACTTTTGGTAATCTTTTATGAACCTCCAAATCTAAAGCACGGTTTTTTTTTCGGAAGATTTGGGAAAAAATGCTGCACTTTGAAAAAAATCTTGCATTCCTTTACTATATTAAGAGACTGTTGTAAAACCAAATTTAGGCGATGTGCGATATAATGTACAAAAAGTGCAAAAGTGCAAAAAGTTGGATGCGTTTCTTTTACTTTAACTTGTAACTCTCTAATTCACCTGCCATTACTGCTGCTCCATCATAACTTTAAGTTACTAATTTTGAACCACAATTATAATCATTTGCTATAGCCTGGACGATATAATATAAAGCAGAAGCTGTTCTCTGCATGGAAACATTTAAAAATCCTATAAAGCGTCCTTTCTTTGTTACATAACTTTTGATAACTCACTAATATTTGTCACATCTCTAGTTTCGTCCAGAATTATGTAAAAAAACGAGGTTTCTTCTACTTTAAATTTTATTTTTCTCAATATTACTTTTTCTATGTATAGAATAAGATCGTTCTATATGAAATTATTTAAACCTTGTAGAATTAACCAAATGATAAAATGATAAAATTCCGTGATACTTTGCCAATAAATTTACTAAATCTACGTAGTTTCCCTTGCTTGAAGATTGTTCAAGTTCACTATAACCGCGAAATGCAAGTTCATGTTCTCCCAAGAAACAAACCACATTTATCAACCTCTTAAGTATTTCACGGTTTTTTCGTACTTTTTGATTATATTTTTCTGTATCAATTCTTAACTCATTGTCTAATGTGTGTTCGATTCTGATTTTCCCAAAAGTTTTCTCTGTAATTATCGCAAGTGGGTGTGGTTGACTCAACCCATGTCTTTTTATTAATTTTTGTAAATTAGTTAGATCAGCAAACCCATTTTTACTGCACAAAATAGAATCCATGGTCAGCAAAACAAAAGAAACTTATTGTCACAACTAGTCAACCATTCGCAATTTTTGTAATTTTCTTTTTGAAAATGTTTTACATTCAATTTAGTTTGTTTTGTTAAACTAGTCAAAGTTAAGTTGGCCTACCTTTGGCAACAATTTATTTATTTTTTCTTCGAAATTATAACGTGAAAATTGTTTTTTCACTATATTACATACAACATATTCAGAATCAGACACATTTCCACACGCATTTGGTTCCGACACTTTCGATTCCATTCCCCATGCTTATAATATAATCTACACGAAAACAACTTAAACAAGGAACTATTTGAACTCGATTTTCAAACGAAATAGTCCATAAAAACGAAAGATTCTTGCGTTAACACAGTATTTGTATTGTCTATAAATATTGTAAATTAACAACTAATTAATTTCATGTGCATAATTCCACAATAAAACTAATAAAATGGTATTTATGTTATTCGCTAATATTCCTAGACACGCCCACTCAAACGCGATGTTTAATAAACTACCTATAAAGTACGCTGTAGATATCTAGTATACCAAGCTGTGTTCGGTTGGCTACATCGCATGGCTTGTCGTCCCTCGCTAACGTCAGCATTTGAAATCGACATGGGCGTGCTTTAATAAGTAATATTAGATAATAATTGCTCCACTGCTCCAATAAATTAGAGAACCACTAAGAATAATACTTATAATGTGTTGCATAGTTTTACGAAACCAACGAAATCTCGTAATGTGGTCATATTATCGTTTATTTATCATAAAATGAGTTCAATCTGAACATTTCATATTAATAAACAATCAAACACTGCCAAACAAAACAATAAATTAAAACAATTCTTGATGAACTAACAAATTAGACTTAAGTAAGTAAGTCCTCTTGGGGTATGGCAACCCATTCTTTGTGAAGTGCCACCAAAAGCTATTGGAGAGTTTAGAGAGCCACAGGGCGAGTCCTGAGCTTTCGATCCAGCTCATCCCACAAATTTTCAATCGGATTTAGATCTGAGCTAAGAGGTGGCCAATCTATAACTTGAATTTGATGTTCTTCCAGGAATTGTCTTGTCTGACCTGCTACATGTGGTCTTGCATTATCATGCTGGAACAGAAATCTAGGGCCTATAAGAGCTCTAGCGGGTATCACATGATTCGTAACTATGTCTTCAATATATTGAGCAGCATTCATTCGCCCAGGTATATGAGCAAGATCTGTACGAGTATGAAATGAGATTCCAGCTCATGCCATGTCAGATTCTCTTTCAAACCTGTCCACTTCCTGAACCAGTCCTTCACGATGGCGTTCACCTATACGCGCCCAAATTCGAAGACGTCTATCACAACATGTCAACCTAAATCTTGACTCATCGCTGAAAATCACTGAGGACCACTGCTCCATCTACTAATCTACATGGTGTTGAGCAAACCGGCAAACGCTAATCGGTTTCTTTTATGAGCCAGAGTCAGTCGTAGCTTTCGGACTGGTCTCCTCGATCTAAGATTATGTTCTCGCGATCTTTTTCGTACGATTTCCGTACAAACTGGATTTCCCGTTGCTCTGTTAAGGTCACTCTGCAAGTCTCTAGCAGTAGATAAGCGCCGTCTAAGTGCGCAAGTATCTATCTCTTAACGGTTGTCGCACGTTTACGACCTTGACCAGCTCTTAAAACATATCTGCCTGTCTCCAAGTACCGATTACAAACGCTGCACATCACAGAAGGGCTTACATTAAATTATCTTGCAACATTACGTAAGCTATAAAGAAGGTTCGATTAATGTTATGGCTCTTACAACTTCAACTCATTTAGATTCCTTATGATACGCTTTTCGTATCTAGTGACATATAATGACATATAATTTGTAGTTATTTTATCCAAAAAAATTATTTTTCCCTAGCTGTTTCACATGCATGATTTCTTATTTTAGGATGATGGGAATTATAGGGTTGAAATGTTCAAATTAAATTCATTTTATGATAAATAAACGATAATATAACCCGATTCTAAGAATTCATCGCTTCCATAAAACTATATAGGCATTACAACTATTATTCTTAGTGTTCCTCTAATTTATTGACGCAGTTTATATAATATTAAAGATTAATATTAAACTTTTTCTCTAGCTTACACGGTTATACCCCGCCGCTAGTTGTTACTATTACATTATGAAAATTTGACAATTAGTAGCTTATTATTATTTACAACAAAATAAAGAAGCACAAAAGGGTGGTCTCATAAATAATAATAAAAATAATAATAATAATAATAATTCATTAATTATCCAGAAGATACAATCTAATTAAAAGGTCATTCTTATTACTGTACTTTACAAAACAAGTAGAAATAAATGAAAAATATAAATTAATATATTCACTATTAATAGACACTACAACATGAAAGACCCCAAACAAATCAAAGCAAACATTCTTTAGTGACTGAAATAAAGCTATTGTAGTTGCTGTTAAATATAATTACATGAATTATAAATTTTGCACATAATATAAAAAGGTGAATTCTTTAGATGATTTGCATTTATAATTTGTAGAATTTCGCCTTTTAGATCAGGGCAGATAAAACTTTAGCATTTCGAGAAAAGAAGAATTATCAATAATACGGGTATTAGAATTAATTTAAATAGACGAATCAAGGCAATCAATCTACAACTATTATAAGCTGAGTAAAAGTTAAACTCGTCTAACAAGTTATCATATGATGTATGACATATTGGATACTGCCGATATTGCGAATATTCAACCCAGCGCTAATATAAATATTTTAAAAATCGTTTCTGTATTGAGTCTTAACAGGTGCTGTACATACGCGATCATACCACACTTCAATATTTTAACCTATTAATATATAATGGATTAATTTGAGGGGAATATTCGAAATTTTTAGAAATCAAGGAAAGATTAGTCTGAAAAAAAAATTAAGTGTTTTTATTATTTTTCAAAATATTCTCCTTTAACGTCAATACATTTTTGCGTTTGATGAAACCAGTTCTTAAAAGCAATAATGCCACTCTTCCTGACACACTTCAGAAACCAGCTTTTTATAATTTTCCGGTGCTTCCTTTGATGACGTAAAAGTGATTCCAAGCATTTTATCATTAATTTTTGGAAACGAAAAGAAATCACAATGTTGTAAATCGGGGCTGTATGGGGGAGGGTTCATAGTGCTGACGTTTAGGGCATTATGATGCTCAGTTGTTAGTTTTGCTTGTGCAAACTTTTCTTTAATTCAACGTCTGTACATTGTACCGGATTCTTACTTAACTAATGCGTAACTGGCAAGCAATTTGTTTCTGCATAATCTGGCGATTTCCTTGAATTGGTGCAATTACTTGTCTTTGACTCTTTTCATGTGTCAACCTGATCGCCTTTCCTCAAATAACTTTCATTTCAGCTCCATTACACAGTTTTGCACTTCGAACCCACTGACAAACATTCTTTACATCCAAACGTCCATTCTTCACATCCATAAGTCGAATCAATCGTAACTATAAGCACCTTTCAAACGCCTGCAAATTTTGATGGGTGCAGAACCACTTTTCAACGTTAAAAATTCTATAAAGGATCGTTGCTTAGCACGGATGTCAGAAATCGAACTCATGACAAAATGAAGACCGGTAGATAGGAAAATAAAATTTTTCATGCTAAGACGAGTTACCCAAAATGATCATTTGCAGGTTAGAACTTGTTTATATCCCCACTTCTCACGCAATGGCGTTATGGGACACCTATCATGCCAATACTCACTTTGTTTTGTAACTTTTGGATAATAAGTAATTAATATTATCGTTGATTGACGAAGTAGATACTTGTTGAAACTTCATTATAACGATAAGAAATTTATATTTTATTATTATTTATATTTTTAATTAAATTGTAACTAATACGATATAGAAATTATTTGTTAATAATTACAAATGCTTAATACTCTATTACTCCTCTTCAGCATGTATGCACCTACCATATGGCATGTCATTATATCTTTTAATGTAGTGTATATTTACCAACCATTAGAAATTTCTGGAATATGAATTCATTTAGTAACATATTTCGTCATGATTAGGAAGTAATCTTTGAAACTCCTATTACATTGAAACTTGTGTTATTATTTTCACTAAGTAGAATTTCTTTAGCAAAGATAAATACAAATCCGTTCAATTTAACTTGGATATACTGTTTCAGATTAATTAAAACATTACTTCATTGCACATCCGAAACGATGACATCAAATAGAGAAGGAAGACATGAAAACTCCAACAATAGTGTTTGCTGAAAGAAAAAAGATAGAGCTTGTCAGAGAGAGCAAAACGGCGAACGCTTGGCGTAGAGACAGCGTGCAGTACCAGAGCACCTCGTATCGAATCTTCTCATATCCACCTACATAATCTATACAGCTTTACTGGCTCCGAAGGAAAAGAATGGAAGTTTACCGCTAGCAACTCACTAGATCAATACTCCTCTCACACACACTCCTCCCCTGTCCAGAAACTTCGTATATATGAGGGGAACAAATATCGTAGTAGGCCTCGCCAAACTCCTACCCGTTTGTCGTAAATTTTTACTAAATAGACAAAATTCGGTTCTCTCGAGTTTTCGATTCAGAAACACCTTTAGTATTTATTATAAAATTGTTAAGCAGTTTCAAAAATTAATACGTGTCTATAATACACAATGTAATAACATGTGAACCATAATTTTTTTTCAGAGTTAACCATAAAATATAAGTCATGTCTTAGATTTAGATGTTTACTAGTTTATTTTATTTTAGTTAGTTTGTTTTATTATTTACGTAACAAAAAGATTGTGTTAAGAAAGGAATCAAATTAAATTCATTAAATAACAAGTGTTTTTTTTAACAGAATTGACCACATTTTAAAAAATTAAATGTATTAATTTCTTCAATTTTGTTTTCATCCTTTGTTTGGTAGATCATCTATATCAGTATAGTGAGCAATAAAATTAAACTATTTATGTATAGTCATAAGAAATACATAGCATTATACAAGGATTATAGTAGCTCTCTTTAAAAATTTTCTTCGAAAATTTATATTATCAATGATAGTTCATGCCTGAGCTTCATCTTGCTGAAAATAATATTTCTGTCGTTCTCTGATTAACAGCTGCTCAAACTCCAATTCTTTATTGATGCAATAGAGCCCTTACAGAATTTTATAAATATCGTGTATTTTCTTTCATGTAGGTATTTTGTCTATTAATAAGTGTAGGACCAGAACCTGTATGTGGAATCACTAAGGATTTCGCTAAAAGGAAGATCTGGTTATGGCTAGAAAAATAACATAAAAATAAATGGAGGTTAGCGAAGGTCAACTCCATACCAAAAAACTACTAAGGGAGCTGGACGGAAAGTTTTCAGCCAACCAAAGTAACAAAAAAGAAATTAAAATAATTACCGGGTTAATAGCCGGACATTGTCCTTTAAGGAAGCATTTGTACAGCATGGGCTTGGTTAGCGAGCCCTGATGTAGCAGATGTGAAAAGCAGGAGGAAACTAGCGTTCATGTAATATGCATGCGTGAGGAACTGAAGACAGAAATATTTCGGGAGAGATCTATTGGATCCTTCGAGTGTAGTCAAACTTCCCCTGAGGAGGACAGTGGCTTTTATCGACGACACAAAACTAACAGAGTGGAACTGAGAGATCTATTGGGGATAGTACAAAGAGAAGTGTGCTCTAGTGCTTGGACGTGCTGGCGTCCAACCCAAAACAGAAGAAGAAGAAGAAAGAAGAAGTGTAGGTGGTTGAGATTATTAGAGTTTTTGTGAGCTACTTTTAAAAACGCATCTGACAACGTTGTAAAACAATAAGTAGCCACAAGTAAGTACCCTACTGCTGTTCCAGTCAAATTAGCTTCCGTGTTCTCTTGTTGTTTTTTTGCTCTATTATTTTTACGTTCACTGAGATGTACAAAAATAAGTTAATACTGGCACAAAATTTTAAAATTTTGAAATATTTTCGCAATAAATATCTAATTTCAAGAGTTAGTTTTATTTCTTTTGCTTCATGTGCTTCATGTGATTCAAAACGTAAAGTTCACAAACGTTGCCAACTATGTTTCTTTCAAATTCTTTCTGAAAACACTGGAAGCATGATACACCGTTTTAGTATGAAGACTTTTAACTTCAAATTTAGCCACGAGCGTCGCCACATATGGTTAGTACGCCAGTTTATATACACTTTGTACATAATGTAAAATTATACCAATCCAGTGTGGCAGTGTATGTTTGGAAGTGTATAATAATATAATAATGCATTACTTTACACTGGAAGACAAAATGGATGAAAATTCCGACCACATTATGATGTATGTATAAATTTTCAAAGCTGGAGGCCAAGAAAATTGATAGCAGAATTTAAAAAAAAAACATTTCAATAATCAGATAATGATAAGTCATCGCTGCATTCATAAAATTATATGAGGAACCGATGAAGAAGCAAATAAATAATAAAATATTTTTAATTAAACGAAGATGATAAGAAAAAGGATGATAATATAAGCTCCTATGTATATTTGGGTAAATAACTGAACACGATTAGTATTCACACAGCTGTCTAAGCTTAATTAAAAACATTATTCTTGAGATTTGTGTTTGCATTATTTTTGCACTGTCGCGATAAACATTACCTGGACTATCTGAAAATAAATCACTGTAAAATTACTTTACTCACTGAAAATGATAAGCTTACTAAATGCAAACATTTTGAGAACAATATGTTGGTTATTATGTCAGGTGCAGTTATATTTACTCATTACCTAGGAAGCGTTTGTATAGAATGACTTACCAAAGAACTTATAATTTTCGGGGTAAATTTAGAAACAGTGTTTTATTCCCCTTATCCATGGTGAACGAATTGACGACCGATGAATAATATTCCTATGGTAACGCTAGCAAATACCATATTTATAAAAAAACTGTTTAATCCTAATTTTTTATCTTAAAATTAGATATTTCATACAACTAAATGTTACCTTATAAATGAGTTAATATTATATGTTATCTTGCGGTACACATATTATTGATTACGCTATAAATACTAGTTCCGTCTTTGTTTTTGTTTGTTATTACAATTACATTCGCCTACGTAATTATATGTATATATATATATATATATATCTATACATATAATAATAATAATAATATATATATATATATATATATATCAATCATTTTTATTTTTTATTGTACGTCAATTTTATTATTTTTCAACTCTACATTTTTATCCCCAGAAGAAGCAACAAATTTGTTGCGAAATATAGGGTTATTTGATAAAGGAGTTTTTTAATTGACAGACCGCTTACCAGATTTTAATTTATTTTATCAATATATTACGGTCGATAATTTCGTTTAAATTATATACAGGCTGATTCATTTTCGGCAATCACCATGGGGATCTCGCTTATTATTGGAGATAGAGTATAGGTTTAAATTTGGCAAAGTTGTTAAATTTTGTGTTTGTTATAAATCCGTAAAGAAAATAGACCTGTGACAAATGACCTTCGTTATTTAAAAAAAAAACGCGAAAACTCCATTTTCTTCTTTTACCTGTAGCACCGACTTTTGGCCTTGTAGAGAAAAAATAAAAACACATCCTTTTGGCCATTTCTAAACCTCTATCCAGTGGTGTACTCTATTTCTATACGACGTTTCGTTTCTTTCTGGCCATCATCAACTATCTAATTTCTTATAGGCGCCATATTGGATTTAAACATCTTCAGAAAGAGTTTTTTTTTCTGATTTCAACCATGTACCACATGCTGACTAAAGTTTTTGACATTAGGTTTTATTTGAAAGAATAAATTATAAGATTAAATAAGGTAGCCATGGAATTTCAATCTGTCAAACATTTCATTTATTGTTCATTAATAATACAAAAATGTCATACACTAACGAAGGGAAACGAGATATGATAAGTATTTTTTATTCTTCGAACCGAAATTCAACAGTAGCGAGTACAAGATATCTACAATTATATCCAGAACGACAACAGCCTCATCGTACCATTTTTTCTAGATCTCGACAGAAATTTGGTCGAGAATGGATCGTTTACTAAGCCGCGTAATGGTCAAGACAACAGGAATTTAAATGAAAATCGACAAGATATTTTACAAATGGTAAATTAAAAGCGTGTTTTCAAATTTCATGTTAATCTTGTATTTTTATAGATAAATAATAATCCATCAATTTCTACACGCGAAGTAGCGTCAGAATTAAATTTTTGCCAGTCCAGAGTTTGGAGAACTTTACATAAAAGTAGGTTTAAACCATACAGGATCCATGTTAGTCACTCTTTACTGCTTGGAGATAATTTGAGAAGGCTAGAATATTGTAATTGGTTAATGGGAAGGATAGAAAATGACGAAAATTTTTTAAGCAAAATCATCTGGTCAAATGAAACAAATTTACAAATTCTGGAATGTTCAACAGAAATACGAAGCACTATTGGGCAGTACAAAATCCCCGACAAAACAGGGCTAGAAGACCACAACATCGTTTTGGAATAAACGTTTGGATGGGTATTTTGGCAAATCGTCTCTTAGGACAAGTTATGTATGAAGAACATTTAAATGGAGAAAGATATTTAAACATATTACGTACATGCGTATCTGACTATCTTGACGACAATATCCCATTAAATCAATTACAATATTTATGGTGGCAACAAGATGGCGCACCAGCACACAATGCAGCTGTTGTTAGAAATTTTTTAAATCAAGAGTTTGCAAACCGTTGGATTGGAAATAGGGGAGTTGTTGAATGGCCTGCGAGATCACCTGATTTAAGTCCGCTAGATTTTTTTTTATGGGGATATGTTGAAAATAATATTTATATAGTAGATGCGCCACAAAACATTGAAGAATTACGAGACAGACTTCAGAATGCCTTCGATGCAGTTCCTAGAAGAACTATACAAAGGGCAGTACAAAATGCCAGAAGGCGTGCCCAATTGTGGATTACCGAAGATGGCCAGATAATTGAACATTGACTGTAATTGTTTATTGTTTACTTTTCTATTTATTTTTATTAATGCTTTTGTTATCTTGTACTCGCTACTGTTGAATTTCGTTTCGAAGAATAAAAAATACTTATCATATCTCGTTTCTCTTCGTTAGTGTATGACATTTTTGTATTATTAATGAACAATAAATGAAATGTTTGACAGATTGAAATTCCATGGCTACCTTATTTAATCTTATAATTTATTCTTTCAAATAAAACCTAAAGTCAAAAACTATAGTCAGCATGTGGTACATGGTTGAAATTAGAAAAGAAAACTCTTTCTGAAGATGTCTAAATCAAATATGGCGTATATAAGGAATTAGATAGTTGATGATGGCCAGAAAGAAACGAAACTTCGTATAAAAATTTAGAGTACACCACTGGATAGAGGTTTAGAAATGGCCACAAGGATGTGTTTTTATATTTTCTCTACAAGGCCAAATGTCGGTGCTACAGGTAAAAGAAGAAAATGGGGTTTTCGCGTTTTTTTTAAAATAACGAAGGTCATTTGTCACAGGTCTATTTTCTTTACGGATTTATAACAAACACAAAATTTAACAACTTTGCCAAATTTAAACCTATACTCTATCTCCAATAATAAGAGAGATCCCCATGGTGAGGGCCGAAAATGAATCAGCCTGTATATATATATATATATATATATATATATATATATATATATATATGTATAAATATATATATATACACGAGTATATATAATATATTAATACTCCTATCACGCTATTTATAAACCTTTCTTGGCGTGTATTTCGGAAATGTATAAAACCAAATTTTGTATATTTATCCACTTCACTCTCATGTATTCCTCCTCTTCAGGGCATTTCTGAAAAGACGCTCGCGTCGAACTCAGAGGGTATTTTAAGGACCTCATTAAGGGAATGTCCGCCAACTGTGTGTTCATTATTTTTCTATTACATTTATTATTGAGGCAAATCGAGAATAATTGGAGAAGGACTGTCATTTCCAGTATACAGGATACTGACTTTGGCAGTGCAATTGTATTTGGACAATGGGTCTAGAAAATTTTTCAGTGAATACGATTATACAATACAAAAGCGGAAGAAAAGGTAGATTATATATATATATATATATATATATATATATATATATATATATATATGTATGTATTTGTATATATGTACAAGTAAAAACGTATCTTGCACATATATATATATATATATATATATATATATATATATATATATATATATATATATATATATATATTAAGACGTTGGGTTTTAAGTAAATTATACTTTTTTAGTTTAACTACAGATAATATCATAAACCAAATATCAGAATAATTGGCTTAGATATCTAAGTAGGATTGGGATATTTTTCCTAATAAGTTAACCAAGATTTTGCAAAATATTAGAAAACATTGGAAAGACATGATCATAATATATATTCCGTATAACTACGCTGCCTCCATTGTTTAAAAAGAATATATGGAAAAACATAAATTAGTCCCTATAAAGATCCTTTAAGAGACTAGGATCTATATATTTTTGCATGCGGTTGAACCAATTGTGGAAACATTTTTTCCACTAAGAATTAGGTATTTCAGAAAGGTACTGCACGTACCTTTTCAACTGCCTCTCTAACTGTTGAAAAACGCTATCTACGCTATGTATTTTTAACAAACGAGAACAAAAATTACAAGATCATAAATCAGGACTATACTGGCAATAAGTGACTCATTTCACATTTTTCACTTTGATATTGGATTATTTGAGCAGGTGTGAGAGAACTTACATTGTCATGCTAAAGGATGTTAAGGCGATTTCGGTTGGTTTTTCTGGCAATGAAATTGTTGTAGATCAATCAGCATTAGCAGTCTATCCATATTCATACGGCAGTAGTCATGATATATATAATTAGAAAAAGAGAGCATTGAAGGACTGCAAGAAACGAACAACCTCATTTGTTGGTTTAGCTCATCTCACAACACCCAAACATGTCGGTGTATTCTGTATCTGTTACGGCATCGATGTTTATTGCAATAACGGAGGCTGATGACCTTAACGAAATTCATTAGTTTATGCTGAAATTCTTCGAACTAGTTATAAACTGTGTTACCCACACAGAAAATTAACAAAGTCATCGTTCGCAATTATTCACTAGAAAATTCAATTTTTTACTCTAACTTTTTTAGTCTAATTTTCAAGCAGCAACTAGTTGATTTCTTTTTGACCTGTCAGCCTACAAAGTGACAAGTTTTGCGAAAAGCATCCCCTCAACTTTCCATTATACAACAAAGTACTATTTTCTAAAAACTTTCCTAGTAATCTATTATTGTATATTAAATAAACTTATAATAATTATAATAAATAAACAATTTAAAAGATACTTTATTTGTGACACCTGTAAATAGTTTCGGGATCATTTCACAGATTAATCATAGTCAAAAAAGTATAACATTTATGATAAATACTTTTATTATTCTACCTATTTGTCAACTTATTACTTCCGAGCACCGAATGCAATTGGGTCCACAAAATGCAGCAGTGCATGCCCAAATACAAAACGACACAATCTCCATGAGGACAACAAAAGGGTGCCCACAAGGAGTATTGTCACTGTTACTATGGAGTCTAGTAGTAGATAATCTTATCAGGACACTAAATGATCAAGAAATATGGACGCAAGGGTTTGCTGATGACATTGTCATTGTATCCCAGGGGAAATTTCCGGGGACAGTGGCGAGCATAATGCGAAATGCTCTGCGAATTGTAGAAAGATGATGCCTTGAGAAGCGACTAACTATTAATCCACAAAAAAACAAGTTGGTAGGTTTTACCAACCTGAGAAAACTAAATGATCTAGGTGGCGTAAGGCTGTTCGTACAAGAGTTGGAACTAACCGATGAAGTGAAGCCGTTACACTTGATGCAAAACTGAACAGGGCGACGCAACACTTCTGAAAACGCAGAAGAGCTGTTGGTAAGACCTGGGGACTAAAGCCAAATATGGTACACTAGTTGTACACAGTAGTAGTAAGACCAACGATTAGCTACGGAACACTTGGCTAGTAGAAGAGGACGGACCTGACATCGTCGCTAAGGCTCCTAGCGATTCTCGAGCGACAGCCTCTGTTGGAAATCACGGGAACTATGAGCAGCACGGGAATCGCTTCAATGGATGTCATTGTGGGTCTTCCTCCGTTTGAATTATTTGTGAAACTGGAGGCCATGGCAGCGATCCTAAGATTGAAGGCCAATGACGTATGGTGACCTAATAAAGTTGTAGGGAGCCATACCGATTTCACAAGAACTATACTGGGAGAGCTGATATTACAAATGCCGGTACCTGGTACATGGATGGATCACAATCCAATCGCGGCACAGGTGCAGGTATTAGCAGAATGTGCCCCAAAAGGAAGATATTTTTAAATTTCAAGAAATATACAACGGTTTTCCAGACTGAATTGATTGCAGTCGCAGCCTGCGCCAAGCAAATTCGGGAAGTCCCGAAACAATCAACATAATGACTGATAGTCAAGCAGCTATTAAAGACATTATGAATTCATTGATCAGGTCTAAACTTAGAAAATAATACTGTGTTACTATCATGGGTGCCAGGGCATGAGGGGATTAAAGGGAATGACTTAGCCGACGAACTGGCCAAGGAATATACTAGAAGGAACTTCATAGGACGAAAACCAGTATGTAGAATCACTAAGGATTCCGCTAGAAGGGAAATCTGGTCATGGCTAGAAAGAGAACATAAAAATAAATGGAGGTTAACGTAAGGTCAACTCCATACTAAAGCACTAATACAAAAATGAAATTAAAATTACTACCGGGTTAATAACTGAATATTATCCTTTAAGGAAGCATCTGTACAGAATGGGCTTGGTTAGCGAGTCCTGGGGTATAAAATGCGAAAAACAGGAGGAAACTAGCCTCCGTGTAATATGCACTTGTCAGAAACTGAAAGAACTCAGACATTTCGGAAAAGATCTATTGAATTCTGCGAAGGTACTCAAACTTCCACTAAGGATGATAGTGACTTTTATCAAAGACACAAGACTAACAGGGTGGAACTGAGAGATGTATTTGGGGTGGTTCAAAGAGCACTGCACTCAAGTGCCTGGGCGTGCTGACGTCCAACCCATAACTAGAAGTAGAAGTAATGAAACCAATTTCAAAATGAAGTCAATTTATTGCATTAAAGAAAGTACATAATTCTTTATTCACCATTTACTGCAATACATTTCTCCAAACCCTGAATTCATTTCTTCATTGCGTCGATGAGAAAACCGTGTTTACTGTTGATTCAGTGGCGAACAGCAACACCAACTTTAATGTCTAATGAAAAATGTTGACCCTTCAACTTTGGGAATAACCAGAAATCTGAATGCACCAAAGTAGGACTGTACGAAGGGTGCAAAACAACCGCGAATTTTAGTCTCGTCACATCTTCATGGTTTCGCTCAATTTATTCCACTCGTGAATTTGTTAAATATTGTGATATTGTAGCATTAACGTCTTATTAAGTGCTTTGCGTTTTTGTGTCAGCTTTACTATAAGACACAGTAAGGCTGACACAAAATCGACATTGTGATTATTCTATTTAAGTATTGAAGATAACAACTTAGTTATAGAAATCGTATTTAAGATAGAAATGTTAATGTGGTAAGAAGTTTTACGTCGTTTTGAAAACTTAATAGTATATCCATGTGTAAATATACAGATATGTTTTTAACATTTTTATATTAGTGTAAAATCTTTACGACTTATTGTAATTAGATGTAACACATTTTAAATTTTCCTCGTATAGCAAACAGAATACACTTTGAAGTAAAAATATATGTGAAGCACAAATTATTATTACTCACGTTAGAATTACATATTGATGACTTGTAACATTTATTTATTTTACCTTTTCGTAACTACAATTTTTATAAGAAATAAGTATATAGGTTTTAATATTGTCTAAATCCATAAAGGTTTAGAATAATATAAAGACACACTTTATCATTTCTGATAGTACTAATATTAAATTGGCAACTTCGAAAACATTCAATATCTCAACGAAAAAATAATGATGTAAGAAGTAATCAACGCCATATTTTACAACGCGGCGCTCTCTTCTCCCATCATTATCATCATTGCTCTTTTCCTCCTTCGCCTCAGTACGCTATTCTACAACGAAAAACGTCGATCTATGCGAAGCCAAAGCCGAACGAAAGAAAGAGAGACATCAACAATGAAAAAGTGGTGCTGCCAAATTCAGCTGATTGATTTTGTAATTGATAGAGGGCGGTTACATAAGACTGATTAGCACTCTCTGAAAATATCACTTAGAAGAAAATGATTCCACCAAGCCCTCAAAAACTCTCTCTCTGTTTCTTGATAAATGACTGACATCTTTCTTACCGAGAACAGTCATGGTTGTGGATCGAGCTTCGGAACACCAGGGGGCGACGGAAAAGAAGCTGCAGAACGCAAGAGACGGAAGAAACTGCGTCGACGCCAAACAGTAGCTGTGGCAGCGAGAAAACGCGATTTTAACGGTGATTTTTTCCCTGTACTTCTGCGACATGTCAAGCTAATGATGCAGCATCCCACCCTGCCATGTGCAGCGGCTGAAAATATCTTAGATGTATATTTATTAAATTTTGAGGTGGGCTTTTCATTCCTAAAAGGCTTTTTTAATATAGTTATTTTTTCTTTTGAGTAATGGCGGGATAACAGCAACTGAAGATTATTAAGTTAGCGATAATAATATTATAAATGTGTGCAATTATTTTCTTTCTAATAAAAATATATTTGATAAAATATAATATCTATCTAGAAAACACGTCTTTAGTGCTTTTTAGATTTGATTAATATACATTTAGACACGAGCATAAGCCTTTTGTAATAATAAAACATCTTATTTGGCAATCTGCGTTTAACGCGAGGATGCGGTAAGATATATGTTGGCCAAACAAAAAGATTATTCGAAAAACGTAATGGTGAACATTGGTTGTTCTTCGTTTAAAAATAAGAAACAAGATTCAGTTTTTGATAATAACTTAACAGAACAAAACCACACATTCAATAATGATTTTGAAATTCTGCACTTAGAATATAAAGGCATAAAATTTATTGCCTAGAAATTAATAAATTAAAACACAAATATTTTATGATGTTAACACCTATCAGTTAAATTTTAATAACTCACCTTTGTTAAATAATTTAAAATGCCTGCTTAGACGATAATAAAAATACACATTCGATTTATTAAAAATTTTTACTAGTTTCCCAATAGTACAGAGGAAATCGCCGCCATTCCGATCGATATGTGCCAGAACGCAGTTGAAAACTTCAGAAATCGCCTACATCAGTGCATCGCTTCTGGAGGACGTCATCTTGCTGATGTGATCTTTAAAACTTAAGTGAAAAAATGAGGTGTAGTACTGACTCAAGCAGAATAAACCACTTTTTCGTAAGTTGTGCCATTTTTTTTAATAGCCCATCAAAACTGCACTGTTTGTTTTGCCGCACCCTGTATAAGGCCTGGTCAGCTAAGTTAAACTCTTTCACTCGATTATTTATGTGTGACCAGATGCATTGTCCATTATTAACACTGCTTTAAATGGCAATTTGTCCTGTTCCAAGTATCGTTTGACTTCAGGAATGA
Organism: Melolontha melolontha; assembly: GCA_935421215.2. Lineage (NCBI taxonomy): Eukaryota > Metazoa > Arthropoda > Insecta > Coleoptera > Scarabaeidae > Melolontha > Melolontha melolontha. Next base: position 90,075,918 of record OW285235.1, on the reverse strand, counting down.
TGGCGAAACGATTCAGTGAAAAGTGTTGCTGTAACCCATGCTTTCTTATTGGATTGCCAGAACACAGGTACGCCTGCCTTGATCACGTGCCCTTCAACATTAACACATAATAGCAACGTTAACCTTTCTTTGCATGCTTTGAATCCTGGTGCCTGTTTTGCTGTTTTATGAATATACGTCCTACTGGGCATTTTTTTCCACAGCACTTGTTTTGGGTGGTAGCCTTCCTCTTCAATAATCCTTTTTAACTCAGCCGGAAACGTAGCAGCAGCTTCTTCGTCGTCAGCAGATGCAGCTTCTCAAGTGATCTTTAAATTTTTCAAGTTATATCTGCTCTTGAATCAACCATCCCTTACTTGCTGTGAATGGTTTTATGTCTTCTTCAGTGCTGCCTTTTTTTTTAAGTTTTCATAAAGACTTGAGGCCCTTTGCTGTAAAATATTACCACTGATCGGTATATGTTTCCTATTCATATCTTCAATCCAAAAATTTAACGCTCTTTCTAGCTTTATTAGTACTTTATCACGTATTGTGGAAGTTTTCTTGGCAGTCTGCGGTGCCACAGAATAATTAGATCGAATATTCTTCTCCTTTTTTTACAATCTCGCGTATGGACAATTCATTTTCATACGACTTTCTTTCTTGTATTAAATCAAGAATTCGCAGTTTTTCACCAAGAGGTAATACTTCACGTCTTCTCTTAGGCTTTGAGGGACAGTCACTATCACGACTTCGTTGCTTTCGATGCATTATTGAGATATTATATATAAATAGCAGTGCGTACAAACACATGCAATCCACGAGAACATTTAAGTCGTACTGTGTACGAAAAATAAACGATTCTTTATATTCATGCCAATAAAAATATGACATCTAGAGAACGGACACGCTTACCACCCAGTGCAGTACTGGCGAAAGGCTGTATTTCTAAAATATTTAATTTTATTTATATAATTGGAAAACGAACGGGTGGTGATCTATAAAATTACGAAATACATATTTATTTGTTGAAAAGTTGTATTTATAAAGTTTTTAATTTTATTTATATAATTGCAAAACAAACGGGTGGTGATCTATAAAATTACGAAATATATATGTATTTGTTAAAAAGTTGTATTTTCAAAGTTTTTAATTTTATTTCTATAATTGGAACATTTTTATTTGTTCATTTTGTCGTTCAAATTGAGTAAAGGAGTATTAATATTGACTAGCAATAGTTTCTCAAGGTTTTCTTCTGTCAATTTTGGTCTCTTTGAATTAAGTACATCCTTATAAATAGAAAACGTCCTTTCTACATCGCAACTGGTTATAGGTGCATACTGGAAATATTCTTTTATTTCTTCATATTTAGCCGTTAGATTTTGTGGAATTGTCTCCATACATAATTGCTGCAATGTAATTAAATCTGGATTTCTATTAAGAATTGCTTCAAACTTTTGCCGAAGGCCACATCCGAAGTCACTTGGAATACTTTTCAAATTATTAACAGCCACATCTAATGTGGTTAATCCGTCATTTAATTTGAGATTTCGATTTTCAAAATAAGTGATTAGTTTTGACAAATTTCCAAAGTGTTCGTGAAGAAAGTACAACTGATTTTTTAAGTTTGGGATTTGTGTGAGCTCCTTGCACTCACCAATACTTCTAGCATCCTCCTTTAGCAGTGTTATGAAATGTTTTAGACTATCGAAATTCTCAGCATAATAACTAGTAGCTTCCAGCCATGTTCCCCATCTAGTTATTACTGGAGTGGGAGGCAGTGACAGAGATGGAAATTTTTCCCTGAAAAGAGCTACTCTCAATGGTGCTTTTCTGAAAACTTTTTTAAAAGCTGATACAAGTCTATCAACTTCCGGAAAAGTGTCTCTGATATATTCACAGATTCTGTGGAGAGCATGTGCTACACAAGTAATATGCAGCATATTAGGATATGTTTTCTTCAATAGTCTGCCTGTTTTTAACATATACGCAGCACTATCACTGACAAATAAAAGTATTTTTTCTTTGTACATGGCGTCCGAATGAAGCATTTTTTGCATATTCTCCTTAATGGTTTCAGCTACTGTCTCCGCATCAACTCTATTTATAATAATTGTTGCTATTACATATGAGTTATAGGGAATAGTTGGATGTAGTACACCAGCTACAACATTTACCACACAGCGTCCTAACATATCCACCGTTTCGTCGGCGCTTATCCATATGTATTGATTTAGAAGATGGCTTCTAAAGAAATATTTTTAAAGTGGGATTGCTAAGTTTATTTAATGGAATATTAGCCGCCATAAAAGTTTTACAGAGTTCAGATGTTTTTGCGATCCTAAGTGACGAATTTTTGCCGATATTTTACCGATTTTGTAATAAATTTCGGAATCACTGACAATGGACATACAATCAGTATGACCGTCAATCCAACTCGCCATTGTTTTACGATGCCGTTCTCGACGTTCTTCCATATCATATCTGAAAAAGTAATTTAAACAATGCTCTAGATCTAAATAAATGAAAACTAAAAATGTGTGCGTAAGTTATTGAAACTGAACGAAATTCAATGCACACTCTTACGTCGAAATAATTGGTAGAAATAGATTCAATCAAACGATATTAAACAGGATCTATCACAAAAATTACGATGTAATTAACAGTTAAAACTGTGAAAACAAGAAACTTACTCACAGAACTTTATTTATCTTACAAAATATAAACTAATAAATAAAATACATTATAAAAACCCCGCTTCTATCTACGCTCATGAAAACACTTTAAAAAGCACTATATTCTCGGAATACAATAGCTGGCTTGTCCATTGTTATCGCGGCGAGACCAGGTGTCCGAGTAAGTCAAACAAATACTTCATTGAATTACGCCGGGATGTACTGAGCGACGTTATACACAATTCCAATTGCCGATTGCGTTTTATGGAAATTGCGTCCGTTCTCTAGATATTACATATTCAGCATTTTTATACAAATTTAAATAATGATCAGTATTATAGAATACAACTCCTGCCTTATATCTCGTTTATATATACTGTTTGAAGAGCTGTTGTTCATTGTAAACTTTTTATAAGTGCTTAATACAAACAATTCAAACGTGTATTATACCTATACCTACAGTGATATATTGCACTGTAGAAACATCAGTATTTTCACGAAATGTGTAAATACATCAGTGAATAATGACGAATTGTAACGAGAAAAAGTTTAGATTTGTCGCATGTCGCATCGCCGAACCGATAAATGGAACCGTGGATAACTGAATCCGCGGATGCTGAGACCGCGGATACGGGGGTCCGACTAAAGAATTTTTAGAACATAAAGGAAGTCGTACAATTTAAATGTGATAATAAAATTATGTTATACAATAGTTTATTTAAAAATGCGCGTTGAATATTTATAAAACTGGATATGTTCATGTTTGAAATTAAAATATTACAAAAGAATATTAAATGTATACTCAACAGACACTGTATTTATGTATACCGATGTTAGTTAGTGTAACTTGCTCTAGTATGCACCTAACGAAGTTATATTTGCGAAACAATTGTCGTCGTATGATCACATACTAATAATGTAAAGATTTTTAACTATTAATTTTATTTTTATTTTAAATTTCGCACTGCATGTGTACTTATTTCAAAAAAATATCACTTCACATTAAAGTCAATGCTTAATAAAATTCGAGCTGCGTGAACGATCTAAATTTATGATCTAACTATAACAGAACAATGTTTACGAATACCTTTAAATTAGCTTTCGTATATTTATTGACATAAAATTTACATATGACGATCCCATTTGAGCTAAGTTTTTAAATTAAGTTAGTTCCATTTTACAAATCAATATTTATAATTACTAGGCATGAGACGAAGCAACTATATCTATTTTCATATTCTTTTTATAAGCAGTTGGTTTATTAACATTGTAAGCAGCACAGAATTACAGAAATGTGAACTCATTTCAAGTAAAACAAATTAAAAGGTCCGAAGTTTTTGAATCTAGGCTTAAAATCTAAGAGATCGTGTATATATTTTTTGTTATGCGTTAACAATGGTTAGATAGACTAAAACTTCGTTGCGCATAAATAAATATTTAATAAGTAAATATAATAGTACTAAAACTAGTGACTAATCTATTTGACTCTTCTCTATATACAGGCTTAGGCAAATTTGTGCATCCATTCGAATATCTTGGATATGGCTACATTTTAATAAGACTTACCACATTTAATTAAATTTATATCCTCATCAGACTTCTGGTTCAGAAGGAAACGATGTTAACTTTTTTATTTTAAACGAAACACTCTGTATATTTTTATGAATTTCAATAGAACTTTTCAGCAATAATAAGGTTTGGCAATCTTGTGTTTAACAACAACAAAGATATTTAATTAAACCTGATATTTGAAAATCTTGTTTACATTTAGTAAGCCATGGTATTCAAATTCAGGACTGAAATTCTGATGATGATTGGTTTTGAGACAGCGTTAGAACTCATGAAGAAGTATGCGATTTATTTAAAAAATTGCATCAAGATCAGCATCAGCATGTGTAGCGTGTAACAAAAAAAGAACTTAAATTAATTAACTGAAAGTGATAAAGGTAAATAAGAGACTGCTGAATCAATTTAAAAAAATAGAAAATCTTAGCTTGACGGTACGTCTCCGTAGGGTAATTAGGGTTGATTGCTCTGTCCAATTGTCGTTAGTCTCAATCCAAGACAGAAGCTCATACAGTAGGCCGGGAGAACAAGCAACGTAGATATTTCAAGAACCTGGATTACGACAGTCGCACAGACCAAAAAACCATCTGTTATAGAGATACAGAAAAAAAAGCAAACGAATAAAAATTATAGGAAATAAATTGATTTCAAAATTACATACCAGATTAGTTCGGATGGTTTTTAATAACACAACAATATCCTGTAAAGAGAAATGTTTCGCTTCTCATTTAAAAAAGATCCCCAACGGGTAATTGATGCGTTCATTTATCATAATGTGTTACTAAAAAAAAATCCCTGAAGATAGGGGCTACGAGCGATACTCCACATAAAGAGACTAATTAAGCCCTACTAATTAGCAAGGACGTATTGAACGAAAGCAGATCGGCAGACAGAGTGGGGAAAAGCAACCAAAAAAACTAACTGGTACGCAATCATTTTTTGCAGATATATGAACATACAGGTAGGTTCACAATAATAGAACGGAATGAAATAAAGGAAAAAGCTAATTTACGATAAATAAATGAATGTTTACGAACACGTAACAAGAGCCAGAACCGATCTTTGAGAAAGGCCATTTGTAAAGGTTTTGCCATTACTAGTTTGATTGTTTAGCCAAACTACAATTCTGCGATTGCTCAACATATTCTGGATAAGTTTGCTTAATTTAGCACATAGGATTATTTTTCGGAATTTGAAAATCATTCCATTCTTCCAGACTGTGTCATAGGTACTAGAGAGATTGACAAAAGCCGCAGATGTTTTCGGACCCTTCTCAAAACCTGCTTCAATGTGCGTTATTAACGCCAAAACTAAGTCACAGCATTTCCTTCCCGTTCTGACAACGACTTGCTCCTTATTAATAATCTCGTCGACGCTGAGCGCTATTCTATTGCGTTGTTCTAAAAGTTGGTAGCAAACAGATAAGTGATCTATAAGTTCGCACCTTGCCAGATCTCCCCTAGCTTTACCAAGTTTTAATATTGTTAGGACTTTTGCTTATCGGAAAATATTAGGAATATCTCCAGTATTCATTTTGTTATAAAAGTTTCTCAACCATTCTCAGACATCCATTCCAAAACTTCTGATGAATTCAGGAAGGACATTGTCAATACCGGAAGACTTTTTAACTTGAACTGAGCAATGGGCGAATTAATTTCTTCAGTAGAAGAAGGAGATGACCATTCCGAATTCTGGGGGAGACCAGAAAATGTATTCTTAATTTTTGTTTTAATATCTCTAGCAAAAGCTCTGCCGATAGGCACATTAATTGAAATATTTCGGAGTCGTTCAGCTATAAGATTGGGATTTATTGGGGAAGTTTGTTTGGGGATAATTCTGACAAACCTAGTTTTCTAAGCAGCAACCAGCTCCTACTGGAATGAATAAAACTCATGTTTTCAGTAACTTCACTCGATTTGCTTTTCCGAGTCCCATCTAGTTATAATATCCCTTATACACTTCTTTATACCGTGTGCCCAACGTCGTGCGATCGATGGATATATAAGTAATGACTGGCCAACTGCAAGTATATTGGCCTTGCTTGAACACAATGACCGACTGATAGGAATATTCAATGTGTTAGAGAGAGATTATTTGATTCGTACTTAGATCGTATGTAGAATGTGTTGGATAAAGAAAGGGAACGCCCGTACAGTTAGACAGTAGAACCCGATTGAATATACTCTCTCAACCCTAACCACATAAACTCGCTATTCGTCTTCGTCTTACTACATTGTGGTAGATCAATCACTCCCCAGCGTTCGTACGGTATAAATATATAATTACTAAAATATTATCCTGTAAATTACATCAGATTTGTAGAATATGCAATTTAATAAGAAAGTTCCAAAAATACCATAAAATAAGTTTTGGATGTGTTTTTATAAAATTGCCAGTTTCCTTTTTAGGATAAACTTACTATAACAAGAGCAGTAATAAGTTCAAATCAATAAGTACTAAAAACGTTCATAATTACAGTCCATAAAAGTTTCAAAAAAACAAAACTATAGAGCGGCAGTTTAACAAACATAATCACTAAAAAGAGAGAAGATAATGTCATCGACTATTATTCAATGTCGTTAAAGCAAATATTCACCACCTATTGAACTGTTCACACACTAGTTATCTTTTATCCTTTTCTAACAATTATATTTTAGAAATGGTAATATTAGTCATATCCAAATGAGGACTTAATTTGAATAGTTTTTGTTACATTTTAAATTTAACAAGAAGTTAAATTTTAAATTTTAACACCCCTAGAAATAATACAATATTCTAATAGAAATAAATAAATAGAAATAATCTAACATTAAAAAATAAAGGAAATCAGATTTTAATCATGAAAAAAGGAATTCGCTATCTATATTGATACTATTATTAGTAGTCCGTTACGTAAAAACTGCTTTAGTAATAATTATAAATTACATATTTGTATATCTTATAGCCGTTTTGTTAACTTCTAGATATCTAGTTGTCTAGAAGTTAAAGTTTTTGACAAATATAGGCTTCAAATATTTAATTGCGCGTGCACGTTTCTAGGTTAGGGAAGTATTTTCATTTTTCATTGATCTGCCATTAAAAGATTAATGAAATCGATGCTGATGAGCATTTGTTAATATTTATATGTTCTGGTAAAATTATTCTTTCGCTATAAATACGGTTCATATAAATAAACACAGTTTCTTTTTCTATACTGCACAAGTTATCATAATAGCACTGCATTACTCGTTTACCTATTTTTTAAATGCGGTGATTAAATATTTTAGCTTTGGATTGTTAGGATCATGGATGTAGTATATATGGATTGCCTATGCGTATTACGAATTGACTCCAACATTAGAGAGAGAAAATTGTAAGCGAGATAGAGCTAGTACTGGCAAAACATTCGGAGTTCGTATTCTGACAGTGAATGTTGAATAGTTAAATCAGTTTTATTTTAAGCACGTGGTGAAATTGTATGAAGTAAAGTTACAACAGAATGTATCTATCATTAATATAAGCAGTAGTAGCTTTATTTTGCGTTGTAGTTCGTGTAAAAGATGGTGATTTCGTGTTCCGCTTACGGTTGCACAAACCGTTTTGTTAAAAATAGTAACAGGTAAGTGTACTTATTTTTACATTTTTATATCATATTAGCATATATTTTAAATTTGTAGATTCCCTTGTGATCCACAGTTACGGAAAAAATGGATTATAACATTAAAAAGAAAAGATTTTGAACCTTCAAAAATAGCAGTAATTTGTAGTTCTAGTACCCATTTTAGTGCAAATGATTCGAAATAAATGTCCATTGCAATAGAATCTTGAAGAAAGGTTCTATCCCAACGAATTTTAAATCTAGACGAGTCATTGTACGCACTTCAAATACAGAAAGTGGAAACGAAATTCAAGAGCTACACAATAGAGAAATTGAGGAAACACAAAATACAAGATTTTAAGCACCTGTGGAAGAATTGGTTGTTGAGGTTTCAAGCTCCCAATGTATCTAAACGAAACATTTTAATGAGAGTAAAAGGTAACAAGTAAATATATTATCAATTATACAAAATATAAACCTTGTATTGTAGGAAAAATCAGAACCACACTACTTTAGAGATTATGAGGGACGCAACATTTAGAGGATCTCGTAAAAAGAAAGAAAATATTGGTTAACATCTCAGAAAGTAGTTAAAACACTGAAGCATAAATGTAAATATTGCTTTCTACATTTTACGACACAAATTACTTGATTTTTTTAATTGAAAAAATTCGACCGGGTAAAATTTTTTCTATTAAAAAATTCGAATAATTAGCGTCGTAAAATGTAGAAAGCAATACATATTTACATTTACATTACTTCGCAAAAATGCAATTAATTTGCAACTGAAACACAAAGTTAAATACTTTGAAACAAAAACAAGAAGAATGAAAAATAATATTAAATCGTTATTAAATCCAGTTGTGTTTTACTACCCATGTGTTTTCTATTGCCATCTATTGCTAAGTAACTATTTAATTAATTTCATCCTATAAACACATGTGCATTTAATTCATACTCATTCGGATTTTTTTAAAGCTTTACCCTATATATTCCGCATACCGCATCTTTAAATTAAATTAAAATTAAAATTCAGTAACAAAATATTTATTTTATAAAGATACAAACAAATCCACGAATATTGTTTTAAAGTAACTTGATAAATGTATTACAGTTAAACAGCCAGGTAAGTATATGCCGCATGTATATTTACCTGTCCCAGTCGATCGCCCGTGTATTTTAATAGGGAACGCGCGTTTTCTTGCCAGTACTAGCTCTATCTCGCACGGTAGTTTCTCTCTCTAATATTGGAGTCAATCGAATACACTGCTTTGGTTAGATGCGCGCTATCCATATATACAACATCCATGGTTACGATGCAGCAAAAAAAAACAAATGTTATTAAACTTTTAGAATTTTTATTTTTCAGTAAAACTTTCCCTAATTCCAACGCATTTATTAGGACGATTAATTAATACATAGTTCTATATAGCCTTTTAAAAATAATAATAATGTTCTCACCTTAAGATGTTGCATTCCGGCTATATGCAGCTCAATATCGTCATGAATATGACGTCCTCTAAGACCTTTTTTAAATTAGAAAATCAATAATAGTCATTAAGAGATATCAGGCCTATACAATGGATGCTCAATTTCTTGAATGCCCCATTCACGAATTACAGCCTGTGAAGCTGCAGGTATATTGTCATGCGGTAATCGATCACCTTTTGACAATTTTCCTCAACCTTTTTCACAAATATTGTCGCTTCATTTATACAACGAACTAACACAATATCTGTTACCACAGTTCTACTGGGACCTTTAAAGTCAATCAGTAAAACGCCTTTACAATCCCTAAATATTGTGACAACATTTTTCGTTGATTTAACGACTTTTGCTTTTATGAGATGAGGTTCATCTAGTCGCCGTCGATCGATCAACTCTTTTTGGAAAGAGAATAATAATACGGAACCATTGTTTCACCTCATGTGGCAATGGACTTCGAAATTGGTTTTGTGTCGTCGCACATGGTTAAAAACGAACGCGCACATTCAACATGTCATTGACGTTGAGGAGCAGAAAAAAGTTGTGATCTTCACTAACCTTGTTGATACATATTTCTGATAATTCCTTCCCTTTCCTACAGCAATCTTCTAATAATTCTTTAATAAATTAAATCTTTTGTGATGTTACTATTTCAATTGGCCAACAGAGATACTCATCTTCTTCACTCCTTGCCCTAAACGGAAATCTTTGCAGTTGAATATGAAAGAAATAAATCACACTATGAATGCGTCTAAACGTTACTTAATTTCTTACATATAAAACATATTACATATATTACATATATTACACATATCTAAATCTGTACACATGGACATGGACACCTCGTATTTTCCAACGTTCACTTCAGTCAAAGACACATGTTTCTGTCTTAATAGACGTCATCAGTTTGGCTAATGAAGTAAAATTTGATGACTCCCCTTAAAGGTGAGCAGCAAATTTTGCCCTATCAGGTGGCATCAGATAATCTAGTGACATTTGACGGACAAAAGAGAATATGCCGAAAATAACGATTTTCTCTCGATCAGCTATGCCGGTACAGAAGGGAAAAAATACATATATAAGTGTAAGTACATTAACACGATGCAATATACCTCAGAAATTTGAGTACATGAATACGTTAGCACGCATTACGCATTTGTTGTCCACTTTAGCCAAAGACACGTGCTTCTGTTTTAATAATCATCATCAGTTTGGCTAATGCATGGAAATGGCATATTGATGCCACATACACTGCCGGAGATATTGTAGGCGTTATCGGGTTTGATATCAGCAGCTAGCCGTGCGAATGAAAGGAACCTTCAATTGCACATTAGTATGTAGTCGTGTCGTGTATAAATATGCCAGAATCGGTGAGCTTGCTTAACCGACCAATGTAGAATACAGTGCGCAAATTCATTGACAATTTCCCGAATCTCAAATACGATGGATGTGGAATAAAATGCACAGTGTGGATAGATATTTGATATGTCGTAGGAGAACCCATGGCAGAAACCCATGCCAGCAAAAAAGGGGTGTGCCAGAAAACAGATTTTATTTTGATTTATGTACTAGACCGATATACATTTATCTCCTTTTGGAATAAATACGCAAAGTGCGAATTGCCCAATCGCACAACGATACAAAATTTTCTATCTTCTGCTCGTAAGGATATTCAAAAAAGAATTAAATCGGAATTGAAAGATAAAAAACTGTGGTTGTGCGTGATGAAACGACATATCAAAAAAAAACAATCCGTGGTTAATAATATGGTACGTACAATGGAACCTCACCAACTGTCAGCTGCTATGTTTCTTGCATCTAGACGAGTTCCAAAGTGCCAATGAAGTGTCCAAAAAGCCAATGATATTTTGAAGGTGGTGTTGAAGTCATTGAACAAAGTTCAAATTTCACGAAAGCAAATATTAATGTTTGTGAGTGACGGTGCCGCAAACGTGCTCCCTTTAAGCCAATCTCTCAAAGAACATAGTGCCAAACTCTTACATGGAACATGCAAAATCCACGCTTTGAATCTTGTGGGACAAATGATTCGTGAATGTTATCCACGAGTAAATGATTTAATAGCTAGTACAAAGGCAGTGTTTTTAAAGTCCCCGAAACGTATTCGACTATTTCACAGCCTATGCTCCGAAATACCTGAACCACCAGAGTCGATAATTACACGTTGGACAACATGGTAGGGGGCTGCGTTTTACTATCATCAATATTTTAATCATGTAGAGAAGGTAGTTTTAAAATTCAATCCGATAGAAGCTAAATGTATCAAGAAAAGCCAGGAATTATTTAAAGATCCTCATGTTAAAGAAGATTTACAAACTATACACAAAAATTACTTCGGACTAGCCGAGGGAATAGAAAAATTACAAAATGTTTCGATGTCATTTGTTGATTCTGTTCAAATTGTGAATGACGTTCACACACAGCTTTGCGCTGTAGAAGGCGAAAGAAATAAGTGTGTGATAGAAAAATTTGAAAGTGTTTTAGACAAAAATTCAGGTTTTCACATATTAAAACTATGTAATTTATGAAGGTGCATCTAAAGAACCATTAAGTTTTTTTCAAGATTATTTTGAATATGCAAATATAACATCATTAGATGTGGAACGGTCGTTTTCGGCATTAAAACACGTTTACTCCGCTCGTCGTTCTAACTTAAGTGAAACAACTGTAGAGACACATCTGATGATTGGAATATTTGAAAAAATTTATCCAGATAATGAATTCACTGATGATTCATAATGCGGTAAGTACTTGTGCGCGTTTTATAATATTTTCTGGCATGTGTGTCGAATTTGTCATCACTGCGAATGAAATAAAATTTGATGGCTCGCGTTAATTTTTAATTTGTTATTTAATTTGATTAGACGTATCCTTCTTCTTTGTTAAATATTTAATGATCGCGCGGTATTCATCTTTTCATACAGTAAATAATAAAAATAAATTAAAACACTTGGCTTGTTTCACTATGAGATTTATTTAAATTCTCTAACATTTGTTTCGGCTGTTATGCCATTCTCAAAGAGATCTATAAATAAAGCCAAGTGTTTTAATTTATTTTTATTATTTACTGTATGAAGTTAAAATGTTTCACCAAGAAGTATCTGCAACAACAGCCGAGAATATTCAACTTTTGTTAACTCAGGGATTTTTATGCACTCTTATCGTTATCTAATTGCAAATAGATAACTATTGCTCGTATAATTTTACTATTGAAAGCGTTAATTTAGAGTACCTGCATCTATGGCACAACGTACATCGAACACGTTTATATAATATGTATGTACTATCAATCCGATAACATATGCCGGTTATTTCGTTTTGTTGCTGCATATAAGAGATTTTATAATCTTTGTTAAAGATTTAGTAATGATAGTGTAATACCTATTACATAGTATTATCATGTTTACTATGCAAAATATATTTTATAGAACATTTTGCAATGTATCTTTGTCAAAGATTTATGATAGTGTAAAAGCGGCATTAGTCCTAAATAAAAAATTTTCGTTTATTGCTCACCATGTTCATAAATATTATTTCAAAGCTTGTAATACAGCGCACACAATTATATATATATATATATATATATATTGTATATATATATGTATATATATATATATATATATATATATATATATATATATATATATATATGTATATATACACATTACATTCCTCTGTGCTCATTTATACCTGGAGATTAACCATTAACTGAAACTTTGTATCTTTCTTAACATAACTGTAATTCTAACATAATTATATGCTAAACTAGGAATGTTATAAAGCAGTATATTATAAATTGTCTTCTGTTTTTATAATTCGCAAATACATACAAACAAATACATAAAATTTATATTATAATAAAACTCATGGATTACCATAAAGTAACTTCAGTCCAACGTGTGATTAAAAACGCATTATTTATAGTGCTCTAACAAATAACATGTGATTTTTCCCACAACTAATCCCAGTAACCTTTATCTACCCACCCTGTTTTCTTTCGTATAACCTGAACAAGTCGTTCTCAATTTAACTTAACGAATTAATTTTTATGCCAAACAAAGACCGCAAAATTATCCGCAAGCATATTGATGTTGATTGTACAAGCAATTTTGCGCGAATATTACGGAGACATTAAGGTAATGGGGGTTGCTCCAAATTACTATTAGGTACGTGGATGCCGTACATATGACCCCGTTTCGCCATCCGTTGTTCTATGCGATCGTTGCATGCCGTGGTGGATGGCTTTATTGTTCGTAGTACGATGACAGAAATAATAATAATCATAATTTCGTACCTACATCATGTAATTGCCATTGTTGAATGATATTTATTGCTTCTAATATTTATTTTTAAATGAAAAATGAGATCCTTTACATGCAAGCAAATACAATTAAATAGCTCTTATAAGTGTGTGTAGTTCTTATAACTATATTTATTTGAAAAGCTAATGAGTATAACTGAAATAACTGAAATCAATAATACAAAAAATTTCTAAAATGCATCCATTTTTATTTCGACAGGACATTTGATTAAAACCATAAAAACTCTTATAACGAGTGTTCAGAAACATTCGAAGTCAAGTGGGCTCTGAACAAAAAATCGTATATCTTTACTTGTATCGTAATCGTATATCTTTACTTGTATTAAATTGTATTAAGTAAATGTATCAATCTATATCAGACATAACTTCATATTTTCAAGGACTACTTTGACTTCGAATGTTTCTGAACACCCGTTATTATTAGAGAACGGACGCAATTTCCATAAAAAGCAATCGGCAATTGGAATTGTGTATAACGTCGCTCAGTACATCCCGGCGTAATTCAATGAAGTATTTGTTTGACTTACTCGGACACCTGGTCTCGCCGCGATAACAATGGACAAGCCAGCTATTGTATTCCGAGAATATAGTGCTTTTTAAAGTGTTTTCATGAGCGTAGATAGAAGCGGGGTTTTTATAATGTATTTTATTTATTAGTTTATATTTTGTAAGATTAATAAAGTTCTGTGAGTAAGTTTCTTGTTTTCATAGTTTTAACTGTTAATTACATCGTAATTTTTATGATAGATCCTGTTTAATATCGTTTGATTGAATCTATTTCTACCAATTATTTCGACGTAAGAGTGTGCATTGAATTTCGTTCAGTTTCAATAACTTACGCACACATTTTTAGTTTTCATTTATTTAGATCTAGAGCATTGTTTAAATTACATTTTCAGATATGATATGGAAGAACGTCGAGAACGGCATCATAAAACAATGGCGAGTTGGATTGACGGTCATACTGATTGTATGTCCATTGTCAGTGATTCCGAAATTTATTACAAAATCCGTAAAATATCGGCAAAAATTGGTCACTTAGGATCGCAAACACATCTGAACTCTGTAAAACTTTTATGGCGGCTAATATTCCATTAAATAAACTTAGCAATCCCACTTTAAAAATATTTCTTTAGAAGCCATCTTCTAAATTAATACATATGGATAAGCGCCGACGAAACGGTGGATATGTTAGGACGCTGTGTGGTAAATGTTGTAGCTGGTGTACTACATCCAACTATTCCCTATAACTCATATGTAATAGCAACAATTATTATAAATAGAGTTGATGCGGAGACAGTAGCTGAAACCATTAAGGAGAATATGCAAAAAATGCTTCATTCGGACGCCATATACAAAGAAAAAATACTTTTATTTGTCAGTGATAGTGCTGCGTATATGTTAAAAACAGGCAGACTACTGAAGAAAACATATCCTAATATGCTGCATATTACTTGTGTAGCACATGCTCTCCACAGAATCTGTGAATATATCAGAGATACTTTTCCGGAAGTTGATAGACTTGTATCAGCTTTTAAAAAAGTTTTCATAAAAGCACCATTGAGAGTAGCTCTTTTCAGGGAAAAATTTCCATCTCTGTCACTGCCTCCCACTCCAGTAATAACTAGATGGAGAACATGGCTGGAAGCTACTAGTTATTATCCTCCCAAATTTAAAAAATCAGTTGTACTTTCTTCACGAACACTTTGGAAAATTGCCAAAACTAATCACTTATTTTGAAAATCGAAATCTCAAATTAAATGACGGATTAACCACATTAGATGTGGCTGTTAATAATTTGAGAAGTATTCCAAGTGACTTCGGATGTGGCCTTCGGCAAAAGTTTGAAGCAATTCTTAATAGAAATCCAGATTTAATTACATTGCAGCAATTATGTATGGAGACAATTCCACAGAATCTAACGGCTAAATATGAAGAAATAAAAGAATATTTCCAGTATGCACCTATAACCAGTTGCGATGTAGAAAGGACGTTTTCTATTTATAAGGATGTACTTAATTCAAAGAGAACAAAATTGACAGAAGAAAACCTTGAGAAACTATTGCTAGTCAATATTAATACTCCTTTACTCAACTTGAACGACAAAATGAACAAATAAAAATGTTCCAATTATAGAAATAAAATTAAAAACTTTAAAAATACAAGTTTTCAACAAATACTAATGTATTTCGTAATTTTATAGATCACCACCCGTTTGTTTTCCAATTATATAAATAAAATTAAATATTTTAGAAATATTGCCTTTCGCCAGTACTGCACTGGGTGGTAAGCGTGTCCGTTCTCTACTTATTATATTCATAGTTTCAGTGCCCTCTGAAATTCTTTTAAGGAATTATGTTCTGCCTAGCTTTCATATTTTTTCGTTTCCTATTTTAGGTGAATTACATTTGTGATGATATATCTCACAATAGATTTCGAGGAGGGCCATATAAAATAACTAAAATATTTAGGCGAGCCAAATAAATTTATTTTTTAATTTATTATGTGGACGTAACGGTCCGCGTGAGAAATTAAATTTAGACTGTTCTTTAATCATCTCGTTGAAATTTGGTTCGAAGATACTAGAACTAATTCGTAAAACGCACTCAAGATGTTCGTTGGTCATCTTATTCCTCAATTTGCTTTTACGGAGATTCATTTTTGAAAACACCTGTTCACAGATGTATGAAGACCCAAACATCGAGATAAATTTCTTAGCGTTTTTTATCAAGTTTGGGAATTGAGGTTTCGGTGAACATTTGTAGTACTCAAGCTTTGATGAATTGTTAAACAACTGCTTTAGCGTATCGTTGCATTGTAGTTCAATAACTTCAAAGTTTGTAGTCGGTTTCAATCTCCTTGAAATTTACGGCGAATGATGATGAAAATATTTGTAAGTCATCTTCTATCTTTTTAAAATCTTCAAATATCTTGTTGAACTCGTTTCCCAACTGATTTAGTTGGCTAAAATAAAAAGTAACTTTTTCAGTGGTCAATTTAGCAACTGTCTGCAGCTTGGAAAAATGAGTGTGATTTCTTTGTGATATTTGTGTCGAAAACAAACGTAGCTTTAATTTGAACGCCTTTATTTGAGCCCATGTGAATCTAGAAGTATATTTTTGCCTAGGATGCTTTTATTTAATTGCATTAAGTATCCAAGCAAATCAGTAAAATAACCGAAATCCGTGGAGGATTTTCAATAATTTTCAAATAATTTTGTCATCCAACTACAACTTCGACTTTTGTCGCAAAAATTCTATTATTCGAAAACTTGCCCAGCACTTGGACACCGGACCTTATTATAGTACAGAACAATCTGATTCTATAGACGCGAGGAATTCTTGAATTTATCAAACTCGCCATAAATGTCCTTTCCGGAGGTGGTTCCTTTCATAGACTTCGTGCTGGCTAATTTTTGAATAATGTTAAATTCGTCGTCAATACCTCTCACAAAAATAAGCAATTGAGCTGTATCTGATATGTCCACTGTTATCGAAAAAGCCACAAAACTTTCAATTTTCTCTTTAAGTTTAGATGTGATCTTCTAGGTATTACAATAATTTATGTTATGGTTCGGCGCGATAAACTTATTGATTCAAAAAGTTTTTTTTTATCTGGACACAAAGTATCAGCTACTACTTGCAAACAATCCATATTTATATAGATCGCTCTTACCAATCACGTACCGGTTCAAACCATTTCGCGGGCCGGATTTGGGCCGCGGGCCGCCATTTCCCCCACCCTGAGTAAGACGATCTCAACCAATTTGTACCAGCAAATAGAAAGTTTTATACAACAATTATATTAAATTGAAGCACAAATAATTGTGAATTGCTTCTATTTCAATTTTAGATTATAAGCAGCTCCTTTATAAATGTGATTATATTGTAAATTTTCTTCTACTTTCAAACAAACATTCTGCGTTTACTATTAACTAACTTGCACGCTTTTTATGCTGTTCAATAACAGTTGAAATAAAGCAAATTAGAGCTATTTTCTTGTATGAATTCAAAGTGAGTAGTAGTTTTTTTGATTGTTTTAATAGGTTCGTAGTGGAGAAGAGACTTTAGAACATGAAAAGGGATGTAGACACAATCAGTTATTGACAACGACAAGCTGACCCACTCCAAACTAGACGAAATACGAGGGTATTTCAGATATAAACGAGATTGATTTTTTAATGACTCGTACAAAAGTTTTTTGAATCGGCGAAATAGGTGGCTATGTAGACAAAGCACTTAGGGTGGGGAGAGCAACGTCTGAAATTCCGTCGAGACCGTTCAGTAGTGCAGTGACCATGAGTGAGCAAGCAGTGCACGTTTCCGTGGAGCAGCGGATAATTATTAAGTTTTTGACCAATGAGGGGGTGAATCCAACAGACATTTTACGCAGATTGCACGCACAGTTCGGGGAGAACACCCTTTCACAACCTCGCGTGTTTGCATGGCATAAACAATTTTCTGGAGGCCGGGAGAAAGTTGAAAACCAGAGCCACGTTCGACGCCCACGGACGAGCGTTACCGAAGCCAACATTGAGGCTTGATTTTCTTCATGATCGCCGCACAATTAATGCCCAATATTATTGCGATGTTTTGGATGCCGCAAAATTGTCTTTACTACGAAAAAGAAAGACGCAATCCGTTAAAAATGTCATTCTCCTTCACGACAACGCCAGACCACATTCGGCAAACATTACGAGGCAAAAAGTGGAACAATTCGGCTGGGAAATCTTGGAACATCCTGCATACAGTCCAGACTTGTCACCCTGTGACTACCATTTGTTTGGACCTCTAAAAGAAGCTCTTGGAGGCCAGCGTTTCGACAGCGACCAAGCGGTAGAGACATTTGTGCTCCAGTGGCTGTGTGACCGGCCTAAAAGTTTTTACGATAACGGGATTAAAAAGCTTCCAATCCGTTGGGAAAAATGTATTGCGCGGGCGGGAGATTATGTAGAAAAATAGTACATTTATATTAACCTTGTTCAATAAAGCATTAATAGTTTAAAAAAATCAGTCTCGTTTATATCTGATATACCCTCGTATTATAGAAAAACACGAATCCATTCGATTGACGGTCGTTTGTCCTTTGGAACATGTGAAGAGGGTTGACAAACAGGTACTATACGAACTAAATGAAAATAAAAAAATTCGACGCTTTGAAGTTTTTTCACCTTTCTTTCCGTTGCGTAACAAAAGCGATCAATTTCTTAAGTAAATTGTTAAGTATGACATACTGTGGCTTCCTTAATGCGTTCAGTGCAGTCGTTATAGCATAAAAAATCTCCACAATACTTATAAACACCAAAATTATTCACGTAGTAGATTAGAACTTTTTAAACCCGTGCGAAACCATTACATCAGAGAAGTATTTTCACGAAATAAAATTATTATCGATAAAAGGGAGCCATCCTGCTGTATAACGATTAACGTTTGTGGCTGGATTTGTTGTATATCGGCTAAAATTTTATTTTTCAAATTCTAAATATTTTGCGGTTTAGTGAAGTAGACTTTGGATTTCAGATAACCCTATAGATAAAATTCTAATGGAATTAGATCTGGAGACCTAGCTGGCCATTCTATAAAATCTCTCCTTCCGATCCATCTATTTTGTAAAATATTATGAAGGTATTCTCGTACTATTCTTGAATAGTGTGGAGGCGCTCCATCCTGTTGGAACCATATCGAATCTACCAGGATATTTGGGTTCTCGTCATTTGGGTAAAGTGCACTTACACTGGGTATTATGTAATTTTGTAGCTGGTCTAATAATTTACAGCATTAAGTGTTTCTTCAATAAAAAAAGGACCTACAATTGAGGAACCCACAATTCTGGCCTAAACGTTTACCATCTAGGAGAATTGCGTGTAACTTTCTATTCTCCAATGTGGATTTTCTGGTGTCCAATATCGAAAATTTTGCCTGTTTACCAAACCATTCAAACAAAATGTCTCCTCGTCGGAAAAAAAAACTATCTTACTTAAAAATTGCGGGTTGGCATTACATCTATCCATCATTATTTTGCAAAATTCTAATCTGCGGTCGAGATCGTCTTCAATACGTTCCTGAACGAAATGTACTTTGTATGGGTGCCATTTGTTTTTACGTAAAAATTTTAGAACAGAAGATTTACTTACTTACTGTTCTGCAACTAGTTGTCTACTTGATTATTTATGAAGATTTTCTTGTAAATCGAGCAAAACATTCAATTGTATGTTGTACACGTTGTAACATAGTTGGTTTTGTATTTGTCTCTTACATGGCCAAAGTCTCTAAATTTTTTCTATCTTACTAACTAGTAATCGTGTAATAGGCCTCTCCGGGGACTTATCATTAAACAATCCGCAAAGTTCAGCTTGTCTTCGAGTCCTGTCGCCATATCCTACCATCATCAAAATTTATATTCGTTGTTTCTCAGTTAAACCCGCTATTTTTTCAAACTTTGCAACTGCACTTGACAAGTACTTATGTTAGTGAAATTGTCATACAGTTTCCATTTAACTAAGCGGTGACAAGTCAAAAATAAAAAAAACCAAAGTAAATACATATTTTGTTAGATTTACAAGAAAAACTTAAAAAACAAGTAGTTAATGAAATATATATATATATGATAAACGTGATGCTAATGAGAACTCATAATTATTGAATTCTCACATACTTGCCATTGCCGCTCTAATTCGTTGCATCTGGGTAAGGTGTATTGACAATTAGTAATAACTATGAAACGTCGACGTCTGCACATCTCGGATGGATACGGCTTTCACACATTTTTCACACATTTTCTATTTGGCTTATTCTATTATAGAATTTATAGAATTTACGTGTAGAATAAAATCCAAGTAGGCGCCTGTCGTTAACTAAGACAGCTATTTTAATTCAATCAATCAAAGAAGTTGATAAAGACCATATAGACGTCACAAATGTTGTTTTTCAAAGCTGTCTCATTTTTGTCATCATTTTTGCGTTTGTTTGTCGTTCTGTTATTACATAAAAGCATTTTTATTTAATTTGGGGCTTTTAACTCGTGATGATGCTATACGAGCCACTACATTACTCCAGCATGGAAGAACCCAGTATGCCGCAAATCGTCTTGAAGTAAATCAATTTAGCATATTCCGACTTGCTAGACGCCTTAGAGGAACTGGTGATGTAAAGCGGAGATCAGGGCAGGATAGAAAACGTGCTACTTCGGCTGTAGATAATAGATTTCTAACTTTAAATTGCCTTCGTGATCGCAGCACCACTGCAATATAGCTCAGAGACATACTGTATGCAACTCGAGAAGCACAAGTTAGTGAGAGGACAGTACGAGGAAAGTTAGAACAAGCCATTCTTTATGCCCGTCGCCCTGCTAGATGCCCTATTTGATTACCACATTAACGAAGAACTCGGTTAGCTTTATGTCGTTTATATACCAACTGGAATGTGAACGGCTGGCAAAGAGTTCTTTTTACAGATGAATGCCAGTTTAGTATACAAGATACTGACAGTCAATAGAGAGTATGGAGACGACAAGGTAAATGTTTTGCGGACTGCGCGGTTGAAGATAGGAACCGATTTGGTGGTGGCTCAATTATGATATGGAATGGCATTTCTATGCATGGCTCTACGGACATAGTCATTCTTGGTTGACCTACTCTGAATGCTCATAGGTACATCGAAGATGTCCTGCAAGATCAGGTAGCGCCGTTTGCTGTAATATGCGGTCCAGATTTTCTGCTAATGCAGGACAATGCGCGACCCCACGCAGCTGCTGTAGTTGTTAAATTTTTAAATGATGTTGATATTCGTCTCGACTGGCTAAGTTGCAGCTCAAACTTAAATTCCATAGATCATCTATGAGATGAGATGAAATGAAAGCTACAAAACAGAAGACATAACATAACTACTCTTAACCAGCTTCAAGAAGCTTTAGAAGAAGAATGGAATAATGTCGACCCAAACTTTGTGCTAAATTTGATTCGGACCATTCCTCAACGCGTCCAAGCTGTTATAAGAGCACGAGGAAGCCATACCATATATTAACCATAAATAAATTTCGTTTGTAAAAACCATAGGTTCTTTAGGTTTTGTAATTTTTATTAAAGAAAAGAATTTGAAAGCTATAACTTACTTCAATTAATGAGTTATTCAAATAATTAAGACTGCACATAATTTGCACACATTTTTTGGATCATTTAAGATTTTTTGTAATAAATATAAAAATTCAAATTATGCGTTAATTTTGCCGGTATACATATTTACTTATAAACATGATATCATTTAATTCACAATTTATTTATTCCCCGTATTTGTTAGAACCTATAAACTTTCGTGTACCAACTTTTAACTCTCCTCTGTACAGTAAATATTATAGCGTTTCATAGGGCTAAGTTGGCAGGCATTATCACTAACTGTTAGTGCTTCTGAATTTATGCCCAGAGAGAGATTTATTTAGTACTTCATGTAACTCATTTTTATCTTTAGCGCGCAGCACATCAGTCTAAATTTAATTAACTATAATATAATTGTACATCTTTTCTTTTGATTTATTTTTGTCTTTATTTAAGTATAGCTATATTTTTGTAATTTTTGCTACAATTATTTACCCATTTATATTATCTGTACAAATTGTATTATTTGGAATTTGTTTTCTGTGTTGTAGAAATGAAAAAATAAATAAAATTATAACCTAATTTTTTATTATATACATATTTTTCTCAAAACATAAATACAAATTTTATTTTTTCACGCAATCAGGCAGTGTGAAAAAATATAATTACGTTTATTTACAAATCCTATTAAAATTAATTACCAATTCATAGTTTAAATTTTATGCGTAAAAACATTAGCCAAACAAACAAAAACGCTCACATTTTATTTCAATTACATTTTTTACAGATTTTTAGGGTGACATAATAAACACGCACACGATGAATTTCTGACTCGTGCTGCCATCTACCAATCTCAATCTCTATTAAAGACTTGCTTGTAATTCCTAGCGGTAAATTATATTTTCAGTAATAATAAGGAATTTAAAATTCTTAAAAAATGTCGACTATTTTAAAGCGAAAATACTACTAGATACAAGATAAGTATAATTTTTGATATTTATTATTTTTTTTGGAATGTAACTTTTATAACAAGTAGTAAAACATTTAAAACGTTGAAAGAATGTATTAAATTACTATATTTTCGATGAGACACTGTTACTTAAGCAAACAACTAACATGAGAGATGTTCTGTAAATGTTAATAGTTGGCTATAGATCCTCACAAAAATATTTGTTGAAATTAACAGCTTATTTTTTCAGTTTTCAGTTGCAATTTAGCACGGTTAAATTTGCAGCGTAGAGAGTTTGCAATCTTCTCATTTTATTTTTTTCTATTATAAACAGAATATTTAAATAGCAATATGAAGATTCTGCGGAATGATTATCAGGTTTTGATTTAACCAAAAACAATCGTTGTCCATTAGTCACAGTTAGTTACCACATTCGTGAATTCATATATAAAAAGTTTATAATTGAAATATGAACTATGCCTACTAGCTGCACAACCTACAGTAATTATTTATGCTAAAATATTATAGTCACAAGATAATTAGATAGAATCGTAATACCACCCAAAAAGAAATTCAAGAAAATTAGACATTGCATCCTCTGCGATAGATGTCACTTTATACAAACATCTGTGTATATGTTACATCCTGAAAATGCAACCTTACAGAGAGCCGCAAAAACAATAAACTTATAACACGAACCTAGAATCCAACACCAACTTAAAAGTAGAGATGATGCTCCAAACAATTTACGTATGTTACCGTTGATTAAAAAAATTTTTAAAAAAATGCCAATTACAGAATTTTAGCGAAACTATGATGATTTGAAAAAAGAAGAGTTTTCTGACTATTTTGACAAATGGTTCTAAGAATGAACAAGTGTATTTCAATTAAAGGACATGATTTAGAAAAGTTAAATTATTTTCTTTAAAAATTCTTTTTAGTAACAATTTTTGAACAACTGTTGAATAGATACAGATTTAACAATGTACTTAAATCTGAATTTGTAGAACTTGAAGTATGTATCTAGGTATCTTTATGGATTACAGACTTTATTTTCGTGAATAAAATTATATAATTTTGATATATGTGTGGTTATGCAAGTAGTTAGTATGTGTATTGATTTTTCTTGGCTAAATTAATCTGGCAAGGTCAGTAATAAAGGTTAAACTATTGATAGCAAAATAACTCTCTACGGTCAACGAAAAAGTGTCTAAAAATGTACAAATCTTTAAATTGCCTTATTTTCTTTTTAATTTATTTAGAAATATTGGGCGAGAAAATATATATTTGTTAAAATATCTGAACAAAACTTAAACTAATTATTAATTTACAAAGGGTATTAATAAAATTTAGTTTTGCCATTATTTAAATATTATAAATATGCTTAGTACAAAAAGGATTTAGAATTTATACTTGTTTTCTGTATTACTTCGAAATATGCAATATATTCTCATTAGAATACAATATAAATGGATATGATATATTGGTATATAAAAGAAAAATAAATTAGTGATTTAAATGTGACAATATTCTACTTCAGTTATCGATTGCATACAAAACAATTCCAAGTCCTAGAAACTATATTTACATTTGCAAAAATTAAAAATATATTTAGATTTAGAAATACATTAAATTACTTTAGAAAGTTAATAGATTCATTAATAAATTTCTAGGAATAATACACGAATCTAGTACTGCTGCGTCCTCTAGTGTGTAAAAGCCAAACTTTCCTTCTTTGCAATCCACATTTTTAGGTTGTGATATTAGCTTATAAATATATAAACCACTTTCCAGTATGCCTATTTTCAATACCTGCATTGGAACTACCTTCGTTTTCTCTAACATAAATTATTTTAATTTATACAAATTTTATTTGCGTTAATTAATTATTCTATAATTTATTTTTATTACAAGAATACTGTATTAAATTTTAAATAATTCCGAAAATTAATCTAACATTATAAGTAAATACGTATATTTTGCTTTGTATATTAATTGTTTAATCATTATACTAAAATTATTAGATATATTCGCAAAATAAGGAAAATTTATCGATTCTTTTCTACAAGGAGCATTCTTAGCAAACATTTATGTAATGAATGAAGCAAAAAGAAAACTTATAAAACATTAGATTAAAGTAAAGAGCCATTTATAAACAATTTATGAATACTCACTGAACACTAATGATCGTTTCAACAGTAGAATATAGACTATTCTCCATATTATATAACTTATTATTAATGTATATATATAATAATGTTAAATAATAAAGTAATACAAAACAATACTATAATAATACCTAGTACTATCATAAATACTGTTACAAAACTTTATGCAGAAATCACAAGTGCTGTGACAAATAAAATAAATAAAATTCGGATATTTACTGTCAGTTCACATTCCTATTATTCAAGTGTGTGCAAAAAAGATAATATACACTTTGATAATGGAATGGGGAGAGATAGAGAACCGAGGTGCTGTAATTGCTTCGCATAAGTGTGATATGGAGAAATTTTCAATTTTCAAATTGTTGCAGCCACTGATAATCAGTCATATGTTGGTATACCGGGCCAGATTTATAAGATAACACCGGTAATGTTAGAGATCATCAAAGAACAGGAAGACCTTGCACTCTTGGAACTCAACAAGCGATTAAAGCAATAAAAGAGCGAATTAAGCGTAATCCATTAAGGAAACAAAAAGTGAACAACCACAAAATGAAAATATGGACCCAATCAATGACGCACATCATAAATCAAGACCTTGGACTAAGAGCATATAAATAATGCACCAGGATCTTACTGATTGTTTAAAAAGGAAACGGAAACAAAAATCGCAACAACTTCTGACTCGATATGCGAATGAACAATATCAGCGAATCGTTTTCACAGATGAAAAGATCGTCACTGTTGAAGAATATTTTAATAAACAAAATGACAGGATTTATGCTGGGTCATCAAAAGAAGGAAAACAGTTGGTTCCAAAAGCATAAAGAAGTCATCATCCTTCATACGTAATGGTTTGGTGAGGTGTCAGTTACCAAGGAGTGACAAACATTGATTTTTGTGAAAAAAGATGATAAAACCTCAGCAGCCGCGTATTAGGAAAATGTTTTGAAATTCGTTGTTAAACCATTCAACCACACATTGTTTAACAGTGAACTTAGGCACTCCAACAAGATTCAGCGTCAGCCCACAAGCCCAGAACAACAACAGTGGCTTCAAAGCAACGTCCCGAAATTTTATTTCTTCGGATGATTTGCCACTAGTCCGGACCTTAATCCCTTAGATTACATGTTATGTTAGGATTTAGAGAATTTGGTGTGCTCTAAAAGACATCCGAATTTGGAGTTCTGAAAAATTTTCCAATGGAGAACGTACGTGCTGCAATAGATGCAAGGCCGGAGCGTCTGAAGTCCTGTGTTAAGGCAAATGGAGGCCATTTTGAATAATTTGTTAAAATATTTGTTACTTATTTATTGATCAACAAATGCTATAAAAATTGTATGAAATCTTTTCTCATTTCTATTTTACAACTAAAATTCATGTAACATGATAGTATGATATAGTAGTAGATAGTATGATAGTGTGTATGACAGTACTAGTTATAATAAAATACAAGTTTCATAAGACATGATTCTTACGCAAAAGTTCTATCGTGTGTCTAATGTTAGTAGTTCATATAAATTATAAAATGCTCTTGAACGTTTGCAAGACTTTCCGAGTGGATGAACGCTTACCTACAGTTGATAAAGCATTTCTTTGCAGGTCGCACTGCTCAATGAGCGAACCGCAAATTGTATTTTATCTCTTTCTAACACACATAAATACTCTTCTTATGCCTTAAATTTGGCTTTCGACTGCAAAGAAATACTTCATGAACCATATATAAAGCTCTCTCTCGTAATTTATAAATAACGTAAGTATTATAAACATGCAAATCAGATGTTCTTCAAGCTTTATTCTTTTGCCCTATTAGAACTATTCCATTACTATGTAACCAATAGATACGATTATGTGTATTATAATGGTAACAAATCATGTGATTTATATCCATTATCTGGAGTATGACAAGATTTTATTTTGTCCTATTCTATTCTTTTCATTCACAAAGGATCGCTTTCTTGTCTGGCGCTCGCATGTTTGGTAGGAAAAAGTAACTATTCGGTACATTAATATTAGTAATAGGCGCGGCCCGAAATAATGATTACCTATTTGAAAATGTAATCGTTAATTTCGTATTTGATTACTT
Source organism: Melolontha melolontha (assembly GCA_935421215.2). Lineage (NCBI taxonomy): Eukaryota > Metazoa > Arthropoda > Insecta > Coleoptera > Scarabaeidae > Melolontha > Melolontha melolontha. Next base: position 90,049,008 of record OW285235.1, on the reverse strand, counting down.
TTGTTCATATCGTTACATTCGTAAATGATGCTATGGAGTTTTCCCCGCAACATTGTAAAGAAAACTTTATTTTTGACAATAATTTTTGATGACTCTGTATGTTTTGTGAAATTATTTATGATTAGAGATTTTGTATTGAACTGTTTTATTTTGATTTAGTTTTTATTAGGGTTGTCGTTTGGCGTTTGGCCATGCAACATCCGGAGACACGTCTTGATATCCAAGTAAGAGAGTCGCATATTTGAAGATAAAACTCTTTTATCTTTATTTCAATTTATATCGGTTTTTGTTTTTGAATTAATAGTGGTTTGTGCTTGCTTAATTCATTACCGAATTTATACGAGTTTGTATACTTCATATTTTTGATTTAATTAGTCTCTTCCTTCACGTGTTCTCAAGGTTATAAAAATAAAAACTACGTAGGTTTTATTTTACATTATATTAAATCATATTATATTTTTAGTGTATGCATTTATCATTGTATTTTGATGGTATGAATTTTTATATATTTTAATATTAGTTAAAATAGATGACAAAGACAGTTTTTCGTTTCTAGTAAATTTTTTTTGTAACGTTAAATTCTAGAACGTTTCAGTTTTTCAAGGTTGGAGTTTTTGTACGTGTGGTATCTGCGCATGTGTTAGAGATTTGATTCGGGTCTGTCAGTTTTGGTTGTTTACCTTTTTGAAGTTGTCATTAGGGGTGAAATTTAAAGACATCTTTGGAATTTATTTAGATTTAATTTTGTTCGAAAGTAATCAGAGGACGTTTGGATTTGTTTTGCTGTCAACTTCAACAAATCTTTTACCTCTAAGTGTAAGTTTGTATTACACAGTTCTTTATGCTTTATAAAGAACATTTTTTTTCTTTTTTCGTTTTAAAAATATATGATTCATTTGAGTAAAATTGTGCATATTATTTTGTTAAGCTTTCAACTTCTAAAAAACTAACAATTTTCTCAAACAAGTTTTGAGAGGCGTCCAATATAAGAATAGTTAACTAACATTATTGTGTTTTCCACGTTTTCCATTGGAAACCCGGAGAGGAAAGCCGTCTCATTAAAGAAGTCAACCGATTGAGCATCAAAGTTGGACAGTATCGTCGTGAATAGTGGTTCATTTTCATTCTAACCCGCTATTCATAGCAATATGTATTATATGTATATTGTATAAATATACGGGTACAAGATAGCATATTCGTTGATTATCTATACTCTATAGGATACTTCTTAAATATAGACATGTCAAATACAAACAATGAATTTTTCAATCCAATTTATTTGCGTAATTATAAAATCCATATTTACAGAATGTGTAGCCAATTTAATTATTATAAGTAATTGTAAGTAAATAAATTTCAAATAAACTGATCATGCATAAGAGTGATTATTTTTAAATTAATTAAATATTTTTTGCAAATAAATACAAAACTGTAACATTACACAATTGGGATTTAAAATATAATTTGAATTGATAAGATCAGGAGAAAGTTGGAAATACTCTTTTGATTGTCTACTTTTAACCAATATTTCGCCACTCAATTGGTGTTCATGATCATAGTAAAGTAACGGTAATTAACTTGTTGTAATTAATACAACATATTTTATAATATCTATATAATAAAAATATACTAACAAATTGAACTAATGCGAGGAAAGGTTTTACGACAGCATACCTATTGTAAGCAAAGTGTCAACAAATATAATTATGTTGAAAGATGAAAAGATATCTGTTAAGAGTCGCAACCATATAGAATATCCTAATGTTTACAGAATTCCATGCTCATACGGCAATGTATACATCGATGAAACAAAGCTTTCGGTAAACACTTGTGTTGCGGAAAACGATTGTTCTACTAGAGCGCTGCGCGTAACTGATAACTGCTCATGCGGCAATGTATACATCGATGAAACAAAGCTTCGGTAATCACTTGTGTTGCGGAAAACGATTGTTCTACTAGGGCGCTGCGCGTAACTGGTTCTGCACTTGCTGAATATAAGTTGGAAGCTGGAGACCGAATTGAATTTCAATCAGCCCTAATTCTAACCGACAACATTTATTACTTTAATAGTAAAATATGTAAATACATAGAGATCTTAAAGTATCCCAATAATATTAGCGATGATAACGGATAACCTCTACACGATACCCGGCAAACCCTTCTATTTGAAAAGTCAACCATAACCTTGACGCTCTAGTGACCTGGAACATCTCCTATATCCCGTCCCAAACTAATAAACTTTCAGTTTCAGTGCAGCAACAGTAGTAGCAGCCCTGAAGATGTCCCACGAAACATCGAGCAAGAAAGAAGCAGTGCCGAAGACGCGGTTACAGCTCGTAATTCTGGAAGTACTCACCTAAGTCGCCATAATGATCTAATAGCTTTTGAAGTTGACAAGTATGCGTGGTTTAAGCGCTCGCCTCAACAGTCAACGTACCAAAGAGCTGAAATCTTCTTCACTGTCAAATAATTCAGGATGTTATACGCACTGACATACTTGCCGTATATCAGTGTCTATATCTGCACTAACCTCACAAATATTATTCGTCTGGCGTTTTTTAACAGGTTTTCTACACTTATCTGTGTCAATATCTGTGTCATTTACTCGAATGTTTAGCTTCCCGCTACGAGATCATCTCCTACAGGCTTTAAAGCAATCGATCCAACGCCGAACTATACTTTTTGATTCTGTAGATTCGCCATATACTCCTAATTGTTGAAGGATATCGGGTGTTTAAACAACCTATTTTTATACAAAAAAGGTTTTAAATATATCTATACGTTAATATGCCGTATAACGTTTTTGTTTAATTATGAAACAGACATGTAAATAATTTACATATCTGTAACTGTATACTTGGACAATACCTCGTATTTTCAGCATTTACTTCTGCTTAAGACATATGTTTCTGCCATCTATAGGCGTCGTCAGTTAAGCTAATGACGCAATGTATACAAATGATATAAATCTTTATAAATAGATCTGTATCTGTATATGACATTTAGCCGAACCGCCTATTAGATAAAGCAAATCTCATCCTATCAGGTGGCAATTATTTAATAAGTGACATCTGACGGACGAAAGAGACTTTACCGAAAAAGCGATCTTTCATTTGACCTGCTAAGCTGGTACGAAACGAAAACAATACGGGTGTAGTCCTTCAAAAACGAGCCAGATGGCGGTAAATATACAAAAAAGGTTTTAAATAACGCTTTTGTTTAATTATGAAACGGACATGTAAATAATTTACATATCTGTAACTGTATACTTGGACAATACCTAGTATTTTCAGCATTTACTTCTGCTTGAGACATATGTTTCTGCCATCTATAGGCGTCGTCAGTTTCGTACCAGCTTAGCAGGTCAAATGAAAGACCGCTTTTTTCGGTAAAGTCTCTTTCGTCCGTCAGATGTCACTTATTAAATAATTGCCACCTGATAGGATGAGATATGCTTTATCTAATAGGCGGTTCGGCTAAATGTCATATGCAGATACAGATCTATTTATAAAGATTTGTATCATTTGTATACATTGCTTTATTAGCTTAACTGACGACGCCTATAGATGGCAGAAACATATGTCTTAAGCAGAAGTAAATGCTGAAAAAACGAGGTATTGTCCTAGTATACAGTTACAGATATGTAAATTATTTACATGTCTGTTTCATAATTAAACAAAAGCGTTATACGGCATATTAACGTATAGATATATTTAAAACCTTTTTTGTATATTTACCACCATCTGGCTCGTTTTTGAAGGACTACACCCGTATTGTTTTCGTTTCGTACCAGCTAAGCAGGTCAAATGAAAGATCGCTTTTTTCGGTAAAGTCTCTTTCGTCCGTCAGATGTCACTTATTGAATAATTGCCACCTGATAGGATGAGATTTGCTTTATCTAATAGGTGGTTCGGCTAAATGTCATATACAGATACAGATCTATTTATAAAGATTTGCATCATTTGTATGCATTGCTTCATTAGCTTAACTGACGACGCCTATAGATGCCAGAAACATATGTCTTAAGCAGAAGTAAATGCTGAAAATACGAGGTATTGTCCAAGTATACAGTTACAGATATGTAAATTATTTACATGTCTGTTTCATAATTAAACCTATTTTTAGTTAAAAAATAATGGTAATGGCTCTTAATTTATAGCGGCTAAACTTTAGATTCAATAATTCTGATGGGTACCGACTAACATCGCCTATAAAACCTCTCAGTACTTGTCTGTACAGGGCCCTAATTTTCGAAACGGGTCGACATTTATCGTACACGACATTTTTCTCACGTTAAATTTCGATTGAATTTGATTTTATTCTCGCGTTCGATTTGCTATTCTCGAAAGCATTTGGATATATTTGTCGTGTATGTTAAAATTGCCGTTTTCTTAAATCACTTGACGGTATCTTTACGTGGTCGGCCAATGAGGTAACGATATTTAAAGTATACAAATGCAAACCAATAAAACATGTGTTGAACAGGATAATTAAAAATTCGTGAAAAGTCACACGTATCCTGGAACGCAAGATGCATTTCACTCTTATTGAAGCTTTTCAATGTACGGTATCCTGGACAGACATGACTTTTCACTTCTATACTTCCTGTATATATAGTTAATATTTTGAACTTGTAGCAAATGAGAATTAAAAACGATTGAATCTCATTTCTACATTCAAATATCATCTAATGTGTCGCGTTAATTTCTACAAAATTTCGTCGAATTCTAGAAATTAACACCGACACATTAGGTGACATTTGCATGTAGAAATGAGATTTAATAGTCATTAATTCTCATTTGCAATAAGTTCAAAATATGTGTTGAATACTTTTACATTTAGGACGGTACTATTAACCCCCATTATTCCTATTATTTGGTGTTTGTTATTCCGCCGTATTACTCGATAATAATTTTAATAATTCGAAAAGGTGGATATTGTATAATATTTAGATACAAATTAAAAATTTGCAAAGAAAATTTCAAAATTGGATAGTGCCACATCATACATTCCTATATTATGAGGGGCACGTTAAAATTATTGAAATACAAGAAAACTTCGTTTTCGAAAATGAATTTATTATTATATTCAAAGTACTTCCCACCAGAATCAATGCATTTTTGCAGTAGAACCTTCCCCAAATGAAAAGCTTCCAGCCAGTCATCTTTCGGAATACTATAAAAAACTCGAACTCGACTCGACTCGACTCGAAACGTCGACCACGTATGTGTAAGAACAACCAAAAGTCACACATTGCCAAATCAGGCCTATAAGATGGATGTTCGATAAGTTTTAAATTATTTTAGGTAAAAAATCACTCAATTGAGTGATGTGTGACGCTGTATTGTCCTGGTGTAACAGTAATCTGCGAATATTGATTGATTGAAAAACAGTAGGTAAACATTATGTGACGTACCAGTTAGCTGTAACTGTACGTTGTTCTTCAATCTTAATTGTTTTTACTAAATATATACTTCAAAGGAACACTGTGTACATTACTTTCTTCATAGATCTCTGATTTTTTGACATCGTTGAGGTTGGTGTGTCTTCATGGACCTATACGCGACTCTCATGTCGAGTGGGAACATAATCAAATGGTACGTATTTTTCATCACCTTTTGCTGTTTTGGAAACAATGCAATGCCCCCCTTAATTTAAGAAATGTAACATCTTCCGAACGATCCTTACACCCTCTGCCTTTTGGAAGTCATTGAGTTTATGTGGCACCCAACCTATAACAATTTTTTTCATATAAAGGTGATCATGTAAAATGTATTACCTAACTGTTGCGGATCCAATACCAAGTGTTGTCTGAATCGTTTCGTCAGTTCATCGCGATTCCTCTTCGATTAACTTTTTAACTTTCTCAACGTTTTCAGCAGTTACTGAAGAACATGGCTTTTCGAGATGATTCTCATCGCCAAACGAAATCCGACTTCTTTTAAATTCTCGAAACCAACGAAACACAGTTACTTTGGATGGGGCTTCATTGTCAATTGCAAATTGCAACGCACTATTTTTCGTTTACACCAACTCTGAAATCGTAGTAAATCATAGCGCGAAAATGTTCCCATGACAACGATATATTTGCACTGACAATTGTGTGTACCACGATTACTGTGACAGACGAGATTCAACTGACTGTCACAGAAGACTAACTACAGACCGTAGTTTGTAAAAATGCAACGTTTCCATATCTACATATTATGCTTTCTTAGCATTTCAATATTTCCAGCGTGCCTCTCGTATATGTACGACATTAGACAAGTTAAAAAGATATTTTTTTGATGTGAAACATCTAATGTCGCACCACGGTGGTAAACTCGGCTCTTGAAATTCATCACGGGATCACGGGACAACCGCTCAGTCAGCGCTCTCCTCTCTTCGCCATATCGCTAGCGCTCCCCACTCTCTGTAGCGCGTATACCGTGTGTGCGTGTATATTGGTGAAAGGATAATCTGCGGCGCCCCCTCTCTCCGCTATCCCGACAAGCTATACACTAAGCATTCGCCGCTTTTACGTGTATGTATGTGTCCATCGATGCGTGCTATAGTCGCTTCATTTGTGTACAGGGCATCGTCTCAAGCTTTCATTTCAATTTCCTTTCGAGCATAACAAAGTATTTCCAACCGAATACGTTGCAACGTTTTATTGATTTTACATATGAGTAATAGTGAAAGTAACAGTGTTAGTGGCAATCTAAAAAAAAGTATATATTATTAAAAGATCTCTATTTTATTATATTTTTTCCTATATATTATATAACAATAAGAAAAATATATTTTTTCTATAAATATAATATATTTATTTAATTTATATTCTCTTCTTTAAATAACAATCGATGACATGACGGCTAATTTTTTTTAATAATCCGTTTAGTGCGCGATTTGAAATTGGTTCTTTTAATCAAATTTATTAAGAAAATATATAAAAGAATGCACATTCTATTTATGCGATTTAGTTATAAAATTGCTAAATTTAATAATCTGAATATTACCATTAAATATTTATTTTGAATAAAACAATCTCCTGTTAAATTCAATACCCTTTTTAAATATCTTATGGTTATTATACCTGTCTATTACTTTTTCCTTTGCTTGGATATAAAATATTTAATTAACATTTAAATAATTTTTTTGATATATTATTGTAGATTTATTCAAATTTTCTATTACGATATATATATGATTTATTGATTCTTTTATACTACAATAGTAAATACGTAGTTCACTGCAACCCGCTAAACTATATTTCTACTGTTTTTTCGATGTCGTCCAACATTTTCCGCCCGTTGTATTTCGAAGGATTTTTTGTGCGACAATTCTCTGTAGTGACATTCGACAATACCACTTTACCAAAAATCAACGACAGTAACGTCAATACCGCAGACGCCATTTATTGAACGATTACGAGAATTAGGCCCCGGTAAGCATAAATCATTTGCCTTGCTTTGTTCAGAACTTTAAAAACACCCCTGGTATATGCATACGGGTTTATTAAATAGAAATGAATAGCGGACAAATTAGATCAAAAAGTAGGCACCAACTTAATGAGAAATTAATATTATTATTCAAAATCTCATACAAAAACTTCGATACATCAGAAACTAATTTCATTATTTTTACAACAATGACTATTTGTTACGGTCATCATTAGCGCATACACAACTGAAGACATTCAATCCCATATACGATCTGATTGTAAAATAATTCCAAGTAAGAAGGAGCATAATGGCTTGGTGAATGAATTGGCCGGATTTGCAAAACATAATGGCCAATTCTTGTTTTATTGAAATTGCAGGTGCTCTCTTTGTTAATGACATATCAGATTACAAATTACTCGAGTAATTTGTGGAAGCCTTAGTATACATTATAATGAAAAGTTGATATGGGAAAATTACATACCGCCTTTTTTATATTGATGTTGAACCGAATTACGCAATAGAGTATATATAGACTTTTTTAATAGATTAAATCAGTGTCGCTCTTATATGTTCTACGTTAGATTTCAACTTACAGAACAGTATACGAGGCATATTTTCTATGTAATACTTTGGAGAAGATATTTATTAATGATATTGGACGATAAAATTGTATGTCATTCGAGAATTTCTGAAAATATGGAACTACTTTTCATTACGATCGTTTTAAAAATTTAAGAAAATCTTGTGAGAAGCTAATTCATAGTGATTCTAGAAGCTATAGATATTCGTTCTACCGAAAACTTTGACTCCGGTGATTTAAAGTAGTTATTGCATTTTGTGAATTGTAAACGTGGCCATATCAGAATACCCGGTGTTACGCCGTAATTTCCATTTATAGTTTTCCTTATTTATTGTCAAGTCCTGGTATCTTAGTTTATCTGCGAATCATCTTTTAAACAAATTCAACGGATACTTTTATATATATATATATATATATATATATATATATATATATATATATATATACTATATACTATATGTGTGTAAAATTTGGTAACTGTATCCCCACTCCTATCGTTTTATATGCAAGCGGTAATTGAAAAGAAGAGTGCAAACCTTGGTGGTGATAAGTCAACTCCTGCTTATGTAGCGCATATCTTCTGCAATTAAAGCTTAGTCCCACTCTTCGACCTATCGTATTTCTTAATCGCCTAGGCGGATCACGTCGAAAAAAAGGGAATATATTTTAATTGAGAGCAGCCAATTTTGACGTAGTAACTTGAGAAGTTTGGATCGAATAAATTCAACCAAACTGGGTTTATTGTACGGCGTTCCTTTTTCCGATCTACGGAGATAAAAAAAGCTCGTTGACGGAGATTTTATCCTTGTACTGCAGCTTTGAAAATCTGGGACAAGCTCGAGGTTAATTACCTAATTAATTGGACAGAAAAAGCCAAACACAAAGCACCGAGTCGTGGCGTATACTAATTTTCCATCCCCCAAAGGAGAGGACGAAATTAGGAAACAAGTATCTCGTATGATTAATGCTTTCTTTAATTGCGTAATCTATTTCACTTGAGAATTTGTTTTGCTTTTTTAACCCGCCGTAATGATCTTCGTAGCATTTTGAGCACGACATACAGTAAATTCAGTCTATTTTGTATATTGCAACTTAAAAAATTATTTGAGTAGATTATATATTACCTCAGTAATTAAATTTAAAATTAACTTTTCCTTTATTGATATTAAATACTAAATTTTGTGTCATATTCATACTTAGATTCATTTTTGTACTTATATCTTTTACGAACAAGCCGCATATGCAATCGAACGTTTTTGTCCTCATGCCCAGCTGCATGCAGTACGTTGTATATCGACGTATTTTAAATATAATTTTGAATTTAAAATAAAATCTTTTGTAACATATTTTATTATCGCTATATTTGTTTGGAAGAAATTGTGAAGTTGATTCCAGATGTACCTTAGGAAAAACTACGTCGAATAAACTTTTGCAATTAATTTAATCTTTATACCAGCTTTTTTTTTGTTGATTTGCTAAGAGAATAATAATTTTCCAAACTGGTTTTTTTCTGTAATTTCTTAGTATATAATTTCATATGAATATATTTTTAGTACCTTCTGAATATACAGTAGAAATATTTATACAGTAAGAGGGAATAAATATATTTTCTTTATTTTAAATTTATTACATTAATTATTTTTTTTAATAATTATACACCTTAATTTCTGTTCGTGAATATACGAACTAATTGTTTGTAGTTCTTTTCTTTCCTTTGGCATTTCCTTTAGAGATTTCTTTTCAGGTATCCTGTGCAGCTTGTTGTTAATAGTACTTAGCAAGTATGTAGCCTGTATTTTGAGTAGTTTGAGTGGCGCTACCTTCTATCTTTTATTCAGTCACCCATACCCGTCTCCATTGACAGGGCATACACCGTAAATAGAAGCTCCCAGACATTGTGCCATACAACTACTGTTTTGTTAGTTTCTTCAGCATCTTCAGACGCCATCGCTGCGCCTGCTTCTCGCGTAGATGGCATAACTTATAATGACGCAGAACTAATACAATACAGGACATTATGAACAGATTTGTAGACTAATTTAGCATCAAATATGACGGAAATTATTGTGGCTTGCGTGGTGTATCGCCAAATACGAGAGCGATTCGTAAAATAAGTTCGGTTTCGACCTAGCAAGCAGAGGAGTGGGGATATTGGCGCGATAGCAGAGCTGCAGTATAGTTTGGTTCAGTGTGAGTCTGGCAGTGCTAGTGAGAGAATTGTTTGGACATTCTTTCGTGCTATTTTGGTCGTTTAAATTGGCTATTGCAATTGAGAATCATGCCGACAGTGAATTGCGTGCTGTTAACTCAATTCTGTGTACAGAGACCATTAACACGTTGACCGCCATAATGGTAAGAATTTTTGCGATCTGAGGCCACACATTTTTTTTTCGTTTACAGTTTATAAATGTCATAAGGATGCAATGATATTATCAGATGCTACAGTTTTGTTTCTAAATAAGATTTCGAAGCGTGAGGCAAGTGTGCATCGCACGGCCTGGTGACCAAAATTTTAATGCAGAGGCCACGCGATGCACACTTGCACACAAAAATTTATTGTACAGCGGGCGACCATTATTCGTGGATAATTACTAAAGTAGTATCAATCTTGCTCATAAATTGTAGAACAGGCAAACTCACCTTGTGGGTGCCTCGAGAAGAAATCGCAAGGGAAACCCAAAAGGTGTGACTAAAAAAAGGTGTTAAAGTTATTGCTAAGGAAAGTAACTCTGGAGTGGTAATCTTGAAGAGATGTAACAAACGTGAAGTGTTGATGCTAACCATAAAGTATACAAATATAATCGTTACCGTAAAACCAAAAAATGAGAGTGAAAACCAAAAGCCGGAAGTTATCAAAGGCTACAATCAAAATAAAAGGTTTATTGATCTTTCAGATTAAATGAAAGCCTACTCGTCTTGCCTAAGACGCAGTATCAAATGGTATCGCAAATTAGCTATAGAAATCACGTTGCGTTCAGCAATCGTGAATGCATTTATATTGTACACACGAGTAACTGGTAAAAATATTAGTATTACTCAATTTAGAGAAGAAATTGATAAAGATTTACTTCAAATAAATCCAACGGAAAAACCGTCTACAACAGAACGGCATCTCATTGAAGTAGTAGATACCAGAAATCGACATAGGTGCGTAGTTTGCTACAAAAATATGTCTGAAGAGCTTGGAAGAAAATATACTACCTCCAATGCTACCATGTCTCGTTATAAGTGCGTTACTTCAGCCCATAATTATACATTCAAAAAATCTTGAATCTCTTTTCCAAATTATAAAATGGTCTTTAATTTTTGGTTGAAGAAGTAAACATTTTGACTTTTTTTGGTTTATAATCTACATTGTTTTTTTTTGCTTATTCTTGAACGAGAATAAACTGTTTGATTCCGAATTTGCTGCATTGATTTGCCATTTTAGCAAAAAACAAAATAACACAGCAAACATTATAAAGGCAATAATGATAAAAACGAAGATATAGTTATTCACATTACTGTGCAGCAAGTATTACAGTTGAAGCCGGGCCATTTACATTTATTTGTTCACTAGGCCGGATACTTTTATTTCCCATAGTATTGCCATTCAAAGGCAAGTCAAATGTGTGCAACACAACTTGAAGTGAAATACTATTGTGTGCGGCATGAGTATTGCGACGCACGCGTGCTTCACACGGCGGTCAACGTGTTAGGGCTGCCGAGATTCATTGTGAACTTTGTTCTATTTATGGTGAAACTGTCATGAGCGCCAGTATGGTTAAAAAATGGTGCCGTATCTTTCGATACGGACGAACTAATGTCCCGATGAAGAACGGAGTAGAAGACTAACTATTGTGACAAATGAACTTATAGATAATGTCGAAGATAAAATTCGTGAAAATCGGCAATTCACAATCACAGAACTGAGTGCCCCTTTTTCCCTCAAATTTGACGTACAGTTTTGTACGGGGTTGGTACTGAATATTTAGGTTACCACAAATTTTGTTCACGACGGGTGCCAAAACTTCTTACCGAAGACTATAAAACAAAGAGAATGGAATCAGCACTAAATTTTCTGATACCCTACGATGTTCAAAGTGAAGATTTCCTCTAGCATATCTAACAAATGATGAGACTTGAGTCGCCTATGTCAACGTTGAGACGAAAAGACGAAAAGTCAATGCAATGGGGTCACTTTAACTCGCCTATGAGGAAACCTTTTTAAAGTGCCACCAAACGATTCCCCGAGAAAAGTCATGGTCACTGTCCTTTGAGACAAGACAACGGCTTGAGAGCGATAAAAGCTGCAGGGCAGTGTTGCAGCATGGCTTAATTCACAGGCGGCAGAGTTCTATAAAGAGGGCACTAAAAAGCTGGTTCATCGCTATGACCAATGCCCTAATTTTAATGGCAATTACCTAAAAGTAGTAGCTTTAATTTGCATATAATAAAAATCTCTTCATGTAAGTATTGGTGTTTTTTTGATAACCAAACGTAACTTACTTTACAAATCGCCTACAAAAATGAAATACTGCATCATCTGAATCGTTGTAAAGATGGTATTTTTAGGGGGTTGACTCTGTTCCTAGTTTTATTGTTCGTGATTGTCCAGAACTATTTGTGAAATCTTTATTTTATTCATTTAATATGGTTTCTAAATTATCTGAAATTCCAAATGTTTGGAAAATTTCTCGTGTGTCCCGTTTTAAAAACGAGGAAAAAGGATTATATAAATAATTACAAACCCATCTCACTTATATGTGATTTCTCTCGAGTGTTTAAATTTATACTCTGTAATCACATATTCAACTCGGTCAAATTCTATATCTCACCGACTTCCCATGGATTTATAAAAAAATAATCAACAGTCACTAATCTAAGCTGCTTTATCGAAACTATCGATAAGCAGGGTCAATTTGATAAGATATACACCAACTATCAAGGAGCTTTTGAACAAATTAACCATCACATATTGTTGTTGAAACTTCAAGCATATGGTTTTTCACCATCAATGATTAACTACTTTTTATCCCTCTTCGAGTCTACTACAGGCATCAAATTTTGGTCCAATAGTATCTCAATTTTTCAGAAATGACATTGTTGATTTTATTACTCCCGAACGTTTAGTATTTTCGGGCGATATAGTAAAATTACATCTGTTGCGGACTGAATTTCCTTGCAAAGTAATTTGGCCCGGTTTGTGGTTGGTGCAAGGATAACCAGTTGTCACCAAACACCAACAAGTAATACGTTTCTTACACACACAAAAAAATTGTTGAATTTACGTACACCTTAAACCACATACAACTGGATCCTCAACGGATTATCAAGGACTTAAGGGTTATATTTGATTGTGAGAATATTAAATGTTTATTACTTCTTTACTATGCACTTGCGCAGTTTAAATTGGAGTACATATGTATCTTTGGTCTGGTATCAGATTCATCACGAATACATTAATAATATCGAGACTGTACGAAGACGGTACCTAACAAATTTATTATTTGAAATCGACGCTGTATATTCAGAAATGGGATTCGATTATAATACATATTACGTTGTTTCGATTAGACTTTGTGCCAGTGTGTAAAAGACGCTTTGCGGTAAGTGTTAGGTTTCTGTTTGGGTTGCTTAATAAGGCCATAGATTGTCCTTAGTTACTGTTAACCTTAATTTTAGCATTTCTAGACTTATGAGTCGTTCCACGCAATTGTAGTGCTAATTGAAGCAATGTCTCTGTCAGTTTCCTGCGCTTGTAATACGTCGTAATTATAGTTATATTTCGCATAATATGTATGTTCTTCATTTTCATTACTTTGATACGATATCAAGAACAATTAATTTGTAGGATTTTTGTTTTTCTTTAAATAATTTTAATTCTATTACATTATAGCAAATGACATTTTTATATTATGTAATTTTATAATTACACTATGTTGAGGATACATTTAATATCCTATTGTAATATTTTCAAATATTTTTTGTTAAATATAAGTAAATATATGAGTTTATCCGGAACGACATATTTATACGATTTAAAACACCAACTAATACTTAATTAGTAATGATATTTTGTTATTTATTTATTAGTAAGATCAGATTTTTAAGACCCTATCAAAAACTTTGGTGTTGTTGCGTAGGTACCGTTTCGACGAATTCTTCTTAGAAAATTTCCCCGTTATGATGTCATCCAATACTCTATACAACCAACACGCGTATTTAATTATGTAATAGTTCGAAGGACTAGAAGAATCGTGCATTAACATGAAGGCACACAATCTTACATTAACATCAACATAACAATCATACCTTAACAAGAGACACCAGTCTTATCAGCAGTTTTATACTAGTATATATCGTTGTAGATCCAAAAATAAATGTATATAGTGTAAATAAATATACTTAGATGAAAATACATTTATTCAATTTATTCACTTAACAAACAGTCACCGAAGAGTATATAGTGTAAAGTAAAGTGTATACAGTCTTATGGGTCATGATTCTAGTAACCGAGGTTAAAGCATCACCGCCAGAAACCGAAGTCATCACAAACATTTGGTTCCACGAGCCGAACAACCGTCGACACACTGGTCTACAAAAAAATTAAAGTCTAAATACTAAATCCCAACCAAATTAAGGTTGAAGAACAAGAACATGACACCAGCATTTTGTTGTTAGCTTTTTCCTTTGGACTCTTTGGTTTTTGTTTGTAGTTTACTTTCTAGGGCATCTCTCATGACGTTCCAACAATAGTCTGCAAGCAAAGATGAGCTCTACTTGCCTTGATACCTTCTTTCCATTGCTAAAATATCTTGATGGAAGCGCTCTCCGTGCTCGTCACTCAAAGCGCCGCAATTGCTATGAAAGTAGTCGAAATATGAGTGCAAAAAGTGGATCTTGAGCGATATATTAAGCTAGCTCGTTGCTATGACCTCATTCAGAACATTCTTCATTAATAGCTAATTTGTAATTTTCACCTCTTTGATTTCCCGAGGAATTGTGAAAAGCGGTCCGCTTTTTCTTTTCCGACATGTCATGTTTAAGAGCCATCATACAAAAATAACAATCACTTGCATGATTTGAAGGTTCTCGCCATGTCATGGGAATGGCAAAAGTTGACCGTAGTGTTTTGTTGAACCAACAACGAAGATTCGCTGCAAATGCATTACAGCAAATGTTTGGTGGCCAAGATTTATCCTCATCCATTTTACGGTCGATGTAATGGCAAAATGCTGTCTTTATTAAGGGTGTCAATTCACGTTCTTGCGATGCAAGAGTCACTTCACCGTAACATAGCAAAAGTTATTCAGACTTTACATATTTACGTGGCATCTTAAAGTTGAGTTAATATGAAATGTAAACCAAATAACAAATTATCTTAAGAAAATTTAGATTACGAATATGTCTTTTGTACCTATGAAAATAAATAAAGGTCTGAGCTTGTTATATACATTTCGTATTTACCTGTGAAAATTTAACTTCGAACACGGAAAATTACTGAGAAAGATCAGATGTCATTTGTTAAATTAAATGTCAGATGGGGCCTAGAGGCCCCATCTGACATTTAATTTAACAAATGACATTTATGTAAACAAAATGGCTTCTCTAAGAACAAAATATGGTTTACTTAGTGTTGGCAACCAATATTTGCAACAAAAAAAAAATTACCAACATTACAAAATTTCCTTCTATCATAAAATTAATTCCTGTTTTTCAAGAGAATTATAGCTAATTAAACATTTTAAACATCATATTTGTTTATTTTACATCAAAATGAAAAGGAATTATTATTTTTGGTTTGTGTACATACGAGGGATATTTTCAAAGTTCTGGGAATTGTTCTAATTAAATTACGCAGACTTACTGGCAATGCTGTTGGTGATAGACGAATCTTGGTCTATCACCAGCTATCCTACAATGTCTTTCAGTCTGATTCAGGGTTTAGACCGATCTAGACGCATTTTCGTAGCACTAAATCTCAAAGAGCAATAATTTTCTTTTTGTGGAAAGAGGGTGCGAAGACTTCAGAAATAATTAAACGTTGGCAAGGAGTGCTTGGTGAGTCTGCAGAATCTAAAAGTACTGTATATCGGTGGATCGATTGTTTTAAAAGTTCATTAGAAGACGATCAAAGCAGTGCTCGACAGAGCACGTCGGTGAATGAAAGAAACATTACCGCCGCGGAGAACCTACTGAAAGAGGGCAGATGAATGACTATATTTAAAATTAGTGTACGTCTAGGAATAAGTATACGATAAGTTCATGAGTTCTTACATTATTGTTTGGGTGTAAGTAAGGTTTCAGCCTGCTAGGTGCCAAGGCTGTTGGAACCGGAAGAGAAACTCAATAGGTCTGGCACTTGTAGTCAACTTCAAAAGCTGTTAGCCCGTTATGGTGATGAATTTTGGCAACGGATAATAACCACTGACGAAAAAACTTGGATTCCTTATTTCAATTCTGAGACCAACAATTAATCTAAAGAATGACGTAAACCAGAAAAAGAGCCTCTACTTAAGGCGTGTGCAGTTCCGTCTGTTGGAAAGGTAATTCTTACTGTATTCTGGGATTGGGAAGGGATTATTTTTATGCATTATCTGGCGCAATGGGAATTGCTTTTCATTCATTCATTCATTTGATTTTCATCTGTTCCCAGATTTGAAAAAACCTTTCGTTTTGAGAGTTTAACTGACGTAAAATGTGGGTTTAAGGAGACACCGAAAAAGTTCTTTGAGGAAGGGTTAAGAAAATTAATTTATCATTAGGATAAATATATTGAATTAAATGGCGATTATGCTGAAGAACCACACTGTAATATTGATAAAAACTGACAAAATAAAAAAATTATTGCTAAATTTCCAGAACTATATAAACATCCCCCGTATACTTCCTCTACTTGGGATTATATATAAATGATTTATTTATTTATCACTATTTATGTCACTCTTGCTCCTATTCCACCTGGGAAAGAGCCTGTAGTTAATAAATTGCATTTTATTGTATTATGAATTATGAATTATGAAATTAGAAAACATAGCTCTTCCGTTATTTACTTTAGAATTTTGGATACGTAGCTATATGGAGAACTAAAATTAAAATAAATTACGAAATTGGGAGCAATATTCACGAAGTATACATATTTACTTCGAAACTGTTTCTATTTTAGATACAGTAAATCCCATACTTTAAGTATAAACATGTAAACATAAATTCAACATTATCTTAACAAATCTCTTTTCCGTAACGAAATCTCATGTAAATATATTTTCTTAATGATAAATATACCTCAGGCGTATTCTCTTCAGAAACAATAATTATACTATGAAACGTATGCAGCTGTTTATAATAAAGAAAATAATTGTTTCATTTCATGCAAAAGAGAATTACAAATTATTTCAGCAAAGGCAATATTTTTCGATCGTTAAGGAAACATGGTAACCATAGCGTGGCATCTTTCTCCCAACGAAACAAACGATATTTATGATTACTGGGTAATTAGCACGTATAGTAAGACAAATAAGGCGGTTCTATGTAAAACAGCAGAATATGTACTCGACTGTTGGCGTAACGAAGGCTTCCAATTGTTATTGAATTCGAATATACTAATTTTAGGGTATGCTATCGCATTATTTGAAAGTAAATTAGTCCTTATGTTTCATAATAATTTTCTTATTTAAACTTTATCAAACTAAATTCAATACATAAATTCTAATTCTAATTAAATATTCAACCTATTAAATGAAGTTTTATTATACGTTATCAATAAGAGATTATTATACGTTATAAATACACGTAAATATACAAAATATATATTTGTTCGTTTCTGTGTGGGTGTGTGTATAGTTCATTAGCATTTGACGAAATATGGTGCTAAAATTATTAAATCAATATCACTGTTCAACATTTTTCAAGTTGAATGCGCTATTTTCTTTTGATCATTCAGTTGCCGGATTATCGTTATTATTACAACAATATAGTTTGACATTATAAATGGATTTTAGGTCAGTAGAAATTTATTGGTAGTCTTTTTTTTGAGTTAATGGTTTTAATCGCTAATATTTTCCTGTCTTCGTTATTTTCTTTTAGTAAGTTACTAAGAAATAAATTGTCATACACACGCCGCCCCAGCAATATACTGCCTACTAATTGTAACGTCTTATCACTACATACTATTAATTCGATAATTCAACAAACTAGAACGAAGATAAATGTATCATATGGTTTTTACAATAAGAAATTACACGCTGACTTCCTAGATGGCACGATGAAATAATTAATTTAATTAATTAATTAATTACTTAATTAATTAATAATTCATTGTCATTAATTAATTTAATTAATTCTATTCTTAGAGATATGAATGCCTTCATATATATCGAGCTCTCTGGGGTTATTTATGTTTTTGACAAGTTTTAACCCTTCTACCGTGATGTTATGATCCGTATCCAATACATGGCTGCGATGCTAGATTTTTCTGGTCTATTCAATTTAATGTGCGATATTTGTTCTTTAAAACGGTTTATAATTGGTCGTTTCATTTAACCTGTATATTTCAGATTACAATCGCCACAATTAATTTTGTATATACCAGATTTCAAATTCAAATTTACTTTATCTTTGTTTTTACCTAGAAAATTTTTGATTGTGTTTTCACTTACGAAGAATGTTGTCATAGTTCAAGTTATCCAAAAACCACTGGCAATACTCATAGGCTAACGAAAGATCAACTCCATACTAAGACGCTAAAACTAGTATCATAATCAATGATTGTGATATAGTTTATGTTATAATAGTTTGGAATTTATATGAGTATAATTTTAGATATTTCTTAAGAATACCGTGGCATGTGTCAACTAATAACCGAACTTATTGTGCCAGTTGTGCAATAGATTATGTAGTTTTTTATTAAATGTTGAACATATCCAATGCAATTGCAGTTTCTTTTTAAGAGCTAAGAACTACTATCCTTGCTACACAAAATTTGCTAACACGAGTAAGAATCTGTTTAGCCAGTTGTTCATACGTGATTGTAAAATTAAGAAATTGTTGACGAAAATCTGCACACAATGATTACTTGCATAAGCCCACTGTCCCTTTTCTAATCTCTCAGTTCGAAAACAGCTTTCAACAATAAAAACCATGTGTTGTAATTACAACATGATAGTAAATATTCTAACTGAAAATACAAATTTTAATGAATTAACTTTAAGATGTGTCAAAATTTTACTTAAATAATATTATTAACAGTTCTCTATGTTGCCAACTGTATATTAAAACCATAATCAAATAAGAATTTTATTGAAGGTACGATCTTTACCATAACATACTAAAAATAACATTATAAGACAATACTGTATGCCAAAATATGGGGAGATTAAAAACAATGAAATGCCCGTTGGACTGAACAAGGAGGAATAAAGGAGGACTTGGTAGGACCGGAACCTACGTGTATATGCGAAATCGCTAAAAATTTCGGCAGAAAGGAGATCTGGTCATGGCTAGAAAAAAAAATACAAAAAAATGGAGGCTAACGAAAGATCAACTCCATACTAAAACGCTATTAGAAGAGCTAGATGCTAGGTCTTCAGCTAACCTAATTAGAGGTGGAAGACGTGATCTTTTAAAGAAGCATCTATACTTGATACTAACTTGATTAGGGAGCACTGGTGGAGGAAATATGAAAAACAGGAGGAAACTGGCCTCGTTGTTGATATGCCATGTAATATGTACATGAGAGAGACTGAAGAGATCCCGACTGAAACATTTCGGTAAAGATCTAATGCATCCTACGAGTGTACTCAAATTTCCTCTGAGGAGGAAAGCGGCTCCTATCCAGTACGCAGAACTAAAGTAGTGGCTTTTAGGGATTTATTGAGAGTACAGAGAGCATTTTGCTTAAGTACTTGGACTTATTGATGTCCAACCTAAAGACTTAGAAGGGAAAGAAGAGCGTTATAAGCTAATAAATATATGATTCCCTTCTCCTCTAAAGTAAAATATAGAACCCATTCTCACACAAAAAAAGTATGTATTCTGTTAATTGCAATATTAAATTCAATATTAATGGCCTTATTTTGTGCATTAAAATCAATAATGCAAGATTATCGTTCGTTAAATTTCTTTTAATAAATTATCTTAAATGTGTTAGCGTGTATACATTTTTACAGAAGTAAAACGTTACAGAAATAAAACGGACAAATTCCATGCACATACATCAAAAAATCAAAAACAATTACAGACTTCAATTTCACAAACAGAATAATTTGCGAACATTATTTACATCAGCAACCGTATTAACAACCCTTATTACAAGGCAGCTGTTTTACAACTTTTAACACTAGCAAATACAAAGAAAAAAATAAATTTAACCATATTTGCCTTCGAGATATGGAGTCTCGTATACTATTAGATTATTAACTTCAACAGCAAATCACCTGCCACAACTGGTAACTTATATGGTGTGAACTTACTTGTAAAATAAAACACAAAGGCAAAAGTAGACTAAAACGAAACTGATGTAAGTGCTACAATATGGTGAATGCTGAAAAAGGAGAACAGTTAAGGATGTAATTATGTTAAAGAGTTTCGATAGAGATAGGGTCCGAAGTTGTATAGATATGTTTTTTCATTGAAATAAGTTTTTATTCTACACGTACCCGACACCATTTGCATTAAATTTATGACTATTATTTAGTTTAATGAAATTCAAATTGGTTTCGATGTTTGATAAGTATTTAAATAAAAGAAATGTTATTAAAAGGTGTGGGTGAATATATGTATATGCAGATAAAAGAAGTTGAAATGTAGTAATGGATGACATGAGACTAATTTAACAATGAAATATGAATTTACATAAAATAAATTTAATATTCATTAGTTTAATTTCATGTTATGTGGAAATAAGTTTCAAATAACTCTTTAGTCTTTCCTATGATATTTAATATATACAAAGCTAATACACTGGTCAACATATTTTCATTTTTTTTATTTTTCTTTATAAATTGTATGCAATTTTCGTTTCTTTTATAGCCCTAACAATATTAATTAATAACAAATTTATCCTGGCACGTCAGGTTTCGGATAAAAAAATATTGAAAATTAAATGAAATAATACGACGGTCACCTTTTATATTTTTACAAAATCTGAGAAAAAAACAAAATTTTTGGGAACAAACTATATTATTGTTTTTCAAAATATTCGCCTTTATTGTCTATACACTTTTGCATGCGTACGTACCAGTTCTCAAAACATTTTTTTCCACTCTGAAGGTTGTATATCAGAAATATGGTTTTCAAAGGCTTCGACTGCTTCTTGGGATATTGAAAATCGCTGTCCACGTATTTTTTGTCTCAGAGTCAGGTGAATATGGACAATGAAACATTATTTCAACACTTTTCTCCTTTAAATAATCAACTGTTAAACGTGCTGTATGGGAACTTGCATTGTCGTAATGAAGAATAATGCGACGTTTTCAGTTGTTCTTCCTGATTTCGTCTAGCGATCGTTTTCTTGGGGGGTTCGGTTCGTCTTGGAACACCCATACAGTAGATTGTTGCTTGGTTTCCGGCTCATACGCATATATCCATGTTTCGTCACCTGTGACGATGTTGTATACAGATTTTGCGGTTCCTACGTCGAATCTTTTGCGCATCTCTTTACACCAATTGACACGAGGTGCTTTCTGTGCTTCGGTCATGTTATGTGGAATCCATCTGGAACATATCTTTTTTACAAATAAATGTTCATGTAAAATCGAATTAATTGCAGTCTGCGATATGCCAAAAGATGCCTCTACCTCAATGTAAGTCACATGTCGATCGTGTTCTATCATTTTCCGCACAGCATCAATGTTTTTTGGAATCACAACAGTTTCTGGTCGACCTTTACGTAATTCATCGCTCACTGAGGCACGACCATGACGAAATTCTGCAAACCAATTGTAAACTGTCTTCTCTGATGGTCCTTCATTACCAAAAGTTGACCGAAGCGATATAATGCATTCTTGTGGAGTTAGGCCTTTTTCATAATCCTAAAAAATCATCCAACGAAAATCTTTACAAGTAATCTCCATTATTTTACAAACTCACTCTCTTAAAACTGTCACTGTAAACAAACTACTGACTCAATTTCTAGCTATCGCGGATTTCTCATTGGCAAATGTCAAACTTTAAGAATATAGTGATTACATATGTCAAAAGCACCATCTAGTGGTCGATTGTAAAAATATAAAAGGTGTCCCTTATATTAATTAGGTATGTATATACATTATAAAGAGCTGTATGTATATATTGTCCTGTATAAAATGCTTTTCTTTTTATTTTTCATTTATACTGTTCCTCGATGAATGTCCAATAATAATCAACAACCAGTTCACTGTTCTACTTACCATGAAAACGTTTTCAATAACAGAAATGTCTTGATGAAACCTTTCGCCGTGTCCATCACTCACGTCGCCTAGGTTCGTGTGTCAGAAATCCAGATGCGATGGCAAAAAAATGTATTTTAAGGCACATTTTACGGCCCAATTTACGGTAATTGTGGGTCCCATTTTAAAGTAATTTAAGGCTCCTTCAAATTTTTTATTTTGTTATGGAAGTTTAATTTGGGGTCCTATAAAAATTCTCCCTTAAAGTTTTACATCTGAAATTTTGGTAAATTTGTGTATAAGTTATTGGAATCCACGACCATCTTTATCCATTGCATCTATGCGTTCACGACATTTTTCATCAAACCTAATTTTATATGTAATGACGGGAGAAGTATTTTCTCAGGTTCAACTAGTGACTTATGAAGTATATTCTTTTGTCCAGGAATATACTGAGTGTCGACTGATCAGTCTTTAACAATATAGTGGGAATTTCTTGATCGACTTTCCCACTTACAAAGAATACAGCAATTCTTTGTATGCCCTAGTTATAAACCGATCAGAATTGCTACAACTTTGAGGTCTGTGTTGATATGCCATTCGTATATTTTCTAATTAATTCTGTCTAGAGCAAAAGTCATATTTTCATACGTTTCTTTTTTTAAGTGGATTGCGTTGCCAACGGGGATTGATGGATAAACGTATCCTATGTGAAGAAGGACAGCTTTCAAACTAAATTTCGAGACATCGATAAAAAGACGCCATTCTTCGGGATGGTGTTCATGACCAAATCGTCGACATTATTGCAGCATGAAAAACCCTCATCGGTTGAAAAATGCTGTGATAGTTCCTTCTGATGATTACGATATACAGAAATAAGTATGCTGGAGCTAACTTAGTTTTTGACGAATTCAGATTTCAAATAAGATCATTTAATTTCAACTGATTTATTAGTTGTGGTCCGTCCTTTTCAGATGGCAAATATTCATCATCGATGGTCGATAACTTGACACTTGCTTCTTCTGGTTTTGTAACATCGCATTCTTCATTCGAAACACCTATGGGTCTTGGTACTGGCAAGACTTCCGAGTGAGGCATTGGACGACTGCAGAGGGCAGACTAGCATAACTAATATTTTTCTTATTTTTGTTGGTAAATCCAAAAGTTTGCGTGCAGCAAAAGTAGCAATTAGTCGAATGATCCGTTTACCTATGCTAAATCATAGATCTTGCAAATAACAGCGCTTTTCTTATCGTTTGACCAGCCCCTCAGAGCAAAAGGTACGCAGCACATTCTGGGTGATGACTTGTCTTCATATTCAACGGATAAGCCAAAATAGTGAAAATATAACTATTCTATTAGAGGTGTAAAATTCTGCTAATGGTGGTGAGTCGTGAATTCTCCATATACATAACAGAAAATGTTTGGATTATTTATACACGTACGCGACATTATGAAATAAGAATGATGTACTTGGTAGGAATATCACACTTGGCTATATTTCACAAATTTTATTATATTCCTCTAACATATATGTTTCGGCTATTATGCTATACTCAAAGAGTTTCTTACAACTAACTTAATCTACGTAACAGTGTAACTCATATACCTAGTTTTGTGATGAGGTGGTGGTTATATGATGTTTATAATGGTGTCTATGATGGAGGTGTTCATAAATTCTTCCTACACCTCTTGCACTCCAGGTTCCTTGATCCACTGAAAAACTTAATCATTAATCATTATTATAAATTATGAACAACAAGGGTCCTAGTATGGAACCCTGAGGGACACCCTGCTAGACACAATCCTCCTTGCTAGCAGATGAATTAAAGAAAGCTCTTATTACGATCAGACAAGTAAGATTTTAAGAATTACAAGGCATTCCTACAAAAATTGTAATATTCAAGCTTCCGCAACAGCGGCTCATGAGATACGCAACCGAATGCCTTAGAAAGTTTATAGAAGAGTCCCTCCACAGATCAACGATCAACCGTCGTCCAAAAGCGCCATCAACCTGGGTATGTACGTTGTATATACCCATGTGTACATATATAGATGTATTAACAGTTTTTTATTACTGTATTATACACTAGTTAAACATCGATACGCTATATTTTAGACGACATATTGAAGCAATGTAGGCTGTGGGTAGTGGATTACACAGTTAAACGTATAGTCTTCTTCTAGTAGTAGCTTAGCTGTTCAAGAAAATCGTGTCGCTGGTGTGCTTGTCTTGGCCGTCAGATATAGGGCTTTCACGCTAACAGACGAGTCACATGATAAATAGTTACAAAACAGGGTTGACAAATCTACATTCCTTAGAATCAGCTGTTGTTAGTAAATAATCTATGAGATTATGTTTATGTTGTCATTTTTAAATTATTAACAACTTCTATTAATATGCTTTAATTTATTTTAGACTACATATACAAAAATAATACAGAGAAAAATCTATACACATAGAGATTAAAGGCTTTGCAACATTGTAATAGACATAGGTATGATATAAACGAAAAGAAAACAATATTAATATGTATTATATTCTGAATCAGAGTTACTTTCGCTGATTATAAATGGTAATATGATATAATATTGCCTTTCGAAATCCACTTCCCTATCCCACCATTTGGATGTCAATTGTAATGGGTAACTTGGTTTAATCGCTCTTTCCATAATCCTACACGTTCTTCTTCTTTTCTACCATATTTTCCTTTATTATTGTTATAATATGTTTTAATTATACCCCGTATGAGTTCTATATAATGTAGTGGAAGTCGAAGAACCGCATGCCCAAATTATTCTGCTAATTTATCAACTTCAAATGTGGTTTATACCTTTAGGTAAAGATATAAATGAAATTAGCTAATAAAATAATTAAATATGTATGAGTATGTACTAACCGTTCAACTACATCCAATAATTTTATTTTTAAGGCAGTTCTGTCACAAACAATATTATTATTGATCAGCCATGTTTAAATATCATTTTTATTAGAAGATGATGTTGGACTTTTATTTTTAATAGCACTTACTACTCTTTGTAATAAACAAATATTAGTGTTAAAACGTTTGTAATACAACGTGTTTCAAAAAGAATTACATCTAATTGTCCATGAACTTCTTCTATAAATGATGGTTTTCTGCATTCTTGAAATGCGGATATAGATTAAATGGTATGAAGGTTATCTACCTGTGACTGTCTAAATTTATCATAGAGAAATATGGTGATGAAATTAATAACAAGTACAATTAGATTATTAATTTATTTAATAAGAAAACTTTAAATATGGGATATTAATAAAATAACCCAGGTAAATAATTAATTTGTAGAAATTCTAATTATTATAATTTATTACAAGTGTTCATTCTGTTGAATGCATAATGCAATAGGACGTTTCATGTTGTCAAAAATATTCTGCAATACATTTGGTGTTGTTTAATTACATTTAGTTGTAATTGTATTCATCAAGTCATTTAAGTTATTCATTCTTGTCTTGTATACTTAATTTTTTAGCAATCCGAAAATAGAAAAATCTAACGGAGTAAGATCTTATGAGCTTGCTGGTCAAACACCTCTGTTCATAACTCGATGAGGGAAGTGATGTTCTAAAAGCGCAGAATTTTCACGAGTTGTATGTGCGGCAGCCCCATGTTGCTGGAAGTAATCTCTATTGAATTCGTCTCGTTGCACTTGAGTTAAAAATGGTGTTAAAACTGTTCTCGGTATTGTTGGCTATTAATGTTATTGTGAAAAAGTATTGGTCCTATTTTTCTACGAGGAGATACAGCTGACCATACTCCAACTATAACAGGATGTAAAGGAACTTCGATGTGACTGTAATTTTGTTTATTTACAAATCCGCTTAAATGAAACCATGCTTCATCAGTAAACAAGATTAGATCAAGAATTTCGTCATTATTTAAATTTTCTTGAAAGAAGTTGCAATAATTAAGCCTACTAGCGTGATCTCTATGTAAGGTCTGTTGAACAATCAATACTTTGCACATTGCTTATTCACAATTCACAACCAATGTGTCCAGCTTAGATATTCAATCGGTTAATTTTCAAAAATGAGACTGCTCTTCCCTCAAGGATCCAATTGGAAAACGTGGTTTTTCTCTTCTACAAATTTATATAGCGCCAGTACAAGAGTTTAAACAAAGGTAAAAAGAAAATCACAATAAATTTAAATGAAACTTTAATACAAGAATAAAAAAATTTAAAAAAAATATCTTTATGGAGTATAAAGATCAATATTGCGTCATTAAACAATATTATTAAGGTAAAATTATTATATGAAAAATGACCGTAGCATATAATTAAACTTCCTTAGTGACAACCGAGCAAAATTAGATCTAATAAATTGCAAAGAAGTATTTTAATTTCTCCCACAATAAACAAAGTAAACAACCAGATATGACAGCCCGAAACAAACCTTTAACGCATGTGCAATCCACATAAAAAAAAATGCCCTTGAATCCAAGCGAACAAAATTTATCGTTACAGAAATTTTTTACATAGAAATTTTAAAAAACGTTCTTTGTAATTTAATTCATATAACTAAGCATAAAATATAAATCAATACATATAAGATGATAACATTAATGATAATACAAATAAATCTTTTAAATAGTTTACTTACGTATATAAAAAATTATTTTCTTCACGAGACACCATAAGTTAGAAAGCCTAAAATTTAAACAATTACGAGTTCAACACACTCGTCAATAAATCGGTATGAAATCAAGCACCAAAACAAATAAATCAAGATCACGAAGCTACTTATCAAAGATAAAGATTTATCTTTTAAAACATGACCTTCTAAACTCAGCGTACAATAGTGTCTGCGGAAATATCAAACTAACCGGCGTACTACAACTACGCAAGTCAAAAATATTAAATATCATTCAAAATAAAAATACATACATAGATAATAAATCTCAAAAATTATACACTGGCATCCCAAATAAATGTACATAAATAAAATAATATAACTTTTCAAAATGTTTGCGGGGAAAAGTAATATATAATGTATATGTATATGTAATGATTTTCTCCAACAAGGTTTTCTACGTGTTCAACAATATTTTTCTGTGTACGTGATCTACTAGAACTTTCGCCTTTTAAACCAGATCCTGTAGCCTGAAACTTCTCCACGACTAGACGAATGTGATGGTGTACCTAAAGCGGTATTATCCACGACTCTCTCAGGAAACTGCATGTGAAACTGCCGTTTATATTCCGCGTACGAATATTGCCATTCGGAAATATGCTTCAAGAATAAAAATATTTTCTTATTATTTAGTAGTATTATTTACTAAACAAAAAAATATTTGTAGGAAAAAATTATATTGCTGGTCACAAAATGACAAATATCAAAATGACTAGATAAAAATTAGATAAATAGTTAGTTATAAATAAAAAGCAAGTGGCTTATAATAATTTGTAAGTACTAGTTGCTCAGTGACTTCTGAAATGAAGCTCTTTTTGAAACACGTTGCATAAGTGATAGAAAATATTACCAGTCGAACAGCAGGAAGCGGGAGTAATGGTCCATTATTATCGCGTTCTTTTTCGAAATATCCGATAGAATGATTTTTTTCGCTTGTTTACCTAATATTTTCTGTAACTAATAAATAAAACACACATAAGATGTTTTAGATTTACACTTTATTAATAAAATAATGACAGCTGTTTCGCTAACACAGTAGCTTCTTCAAATTCAACTTAAGACTAAAGATACATACAAGATACAGCATTAATCAGGTAGTTGACCCAAGTTAAAATTCTAGGAACTATTACATTTATATTTTGCTTTTTGAAAACTATACCATGTCCTAATTGTGTGCGGTTTAAGTATAAAAATATAGTAGAAGCAACTAAGACACAATATTTCAATGGGTGAACAGATTTAACAGTGGGGATGAATTTAAGTCTAATTTATCGTTTAGTAACATTTCTGAGTTTTTAAGTCTATTAATTTCTATAGATTCTAAACAGTTTAGTTTTCTACCTTTATTTTCTACATGTATGGTGTCGAATTGTAAATTAAATTCGTGCTCATTCTCTCTTAATTTACAATTCGACACCATACATGTAGAAAATAAAGGTAGAAAACTAAACTGTTTAGAATCTTTAGAAATTAATAGACTTAAAAACTCAGAAATGTTACTAAACGATAAATTAGACTTAAATTCATCCCCACTGTTAAATCTGTTCACCCATAGAAATATTGTGTCTTAGTTGCTTATACTATATTTTTATACTTAAACCTCACACAAGTAGGACATGGTATAGTTTTCAAAAATCAAAATATAAATGTAATAGTTCCTAGAATTTTAACTTGGGTCAACTACCTGATTAATGCTGTATCTTGTATGTATCTTCACTCTTAAGTTGAATTTGAAGAAGCTACTGTGTTAGCGAAACAGCTGTCATTATTTTATTAATAAAGTGTAAATCTAAAACATCTTATGTGTGTTTTATTTATTAGTGATATGGATTTACATCAAGCAAAGGTCGAAACAATTAAAGATATAATATTTTCTGCATGATTTACTTGTGAAAACAACTGATCTTTTATATATAATGTCGATGTATAAATACATTGAAATAAGTACTTATAAACTAGTTGTAAACAACTAATCGAATGACATTTGATAGAATCGAAGCTGAGAACCGTGCCTAGATCTGGCAACATAATATATTCACTGAATTGAGAGAATTTCTAGGATTATTAGATATTATTGTAATTTAAATGTTACTTGGCCCGAACTAACTGTTTATCACATCACTCGTCTGTTCTCGTGAAGGACCTATATCTTGAAACGTTTTCTCGTAAGATGTGACCTACAAGATTATGAATATTTGGCGGTAACGCAAAGCATTTGTTGTATTTCTCCACGTACACTGACGAAAACTAGGATAAATTCGAAGCACGTGTTTGTACGTAGAACCCACCAATGCGAAATAAAGAGGCATTGTATATATCCATGTGTACACATACAGATATGTTTTTAACATTTTTTTATTACTGTATTTTATACTTGATGTTAGTTAATCATCAATATACTTTCTTTTGTATACTATAAACACATCCAATCAAACCAAAAATGCCATCTATAAAATTTAATGTATTTAAAATGTCTAATTTGTTAGTTTTTGTAATGAATTTCTATGTATGAAACTATATAATGATTTTAAAAATAAAAAAAGGTGATGCTAATAGAATATCGTGTTAGAATGCAAATTTTCTTCACTGTCTCCAAACGTTAAGTCACCGACAAGAATTGATGATAAATGTGTACTATTGCTATGCAAGCGCAATGTCTATTTACATACTGATTACTTCTTTGAAATAAAATGTAATCGAAACACTTTAAAACCTCACTGTAAATTTACTGTTTCTTAGTAGTAGTCTTTTTGGACTCAGTAAATTAGTCGTGCACATAGTGGCAATTTAGTTGGTTCATTTATCTTATTCAGGTTCAGGTTGCTCTCATTTCAAGTTAAAGTTTGTTTAGCATTGTTAGTTTAATGGTATTACAAAGAAAATATTTCTAACAGCAAAATATGTATAATTAAGTAAGAGTAAGGTTCCGAGAACTAGCTTTTATACAAATTGTGTAAGAATCAATATTTTCTGGCACGAATTGAATTTTACTTTTTTCACTCTAACTTTCTGTCTACTATATAAGCATAACAGTGGTATTTGTCCACATAATATATCAATTACGTGGAAAACAATAATAATATGATAATCTTTTTTTATGAAAATAATTTATTTAAATATAATCATAAAATATATAGAAGTTTCCATTTTATTTATAATGATATTAATACACTGGTCAACACGATTTTTGCTTCCTTCTAACCGAGACTTGTTTTTTACTAATTCTGATGTGCTGAATCGGAAAATCATATTAGTTTTTGCGTATCACGTCAAAATTAAACTGTACTACGCTCTTGAAGAATCACTAATGCGGCTAAGTAGTTACTTACATAAGACTTTTTACGATATAAAGAAAGTACAAAATTTAATAATTCATTTATTTATTTTAATACAATATTAGTCAATATGCACGAATATGGTGCAAGTATTTACAGAATAATCATTAAAAAATTAAGGAAAAACAACAATCAGGGAATAAATTTTTGTTTGCAGCACTTTATGCTGTTTATTTTGGTTTGGCA
Source organism: Melolontha melolontha (assembly GCA_935421215.2). NCBI lineage: Eukaryota > Metazoa > Arthropoda > Insecta > Coleoptera > Scarabaeidae > Melolontha > Melolontha melolontha. The sequence continues at coordinate 90,018,463 of OW285235.1, read as the reverse complement.
GTCCCTTTGAATACTCCAACAGTAGTCGGCAATCATATGAGGATCCCATCATCCTTAGTACCGAATTTTCACGATTTTTAAATCTTGATGAAATCTCTCGCCGTGTTCATCGCTTACAGCACCTAAATTTTCGGGAAACCTATTAAGATGACTATGAAGGAAATGAAGCTTTATGCTCATGTTACAACCTAGGCGGTGAAATTTTTTAAATATTAATTGCACAAGATCTTTATAATTGCAGGCTTTTTTGTTTCCAAGAAAATTGTTCGTGTGGTCACGAACAATTTTCTGGACTTCAATCACGATGGTTCGTGAATGAAGTCCAGGCTGCTTTCTCAGCTTCGTTCATAGAGTTGATGAAATTTGGATTTCTCATAAAAGTTCTAATTTGAGGTCAACCAAATACCCCAGCTTTAATTTTTTCGTAACTTAGCCGTGGAAACTTTTCACATATTGCTGTGAATTTTGCTTTCAAATATTTAATTTAAAATGGATGTTTGTGAGGACAATTACACAAGCATAATTTTGTTGAGACTCTGTATAATGTTTGGGTATCTTAGGGCTACCTTTTTGGTTCTACACAACTAGGCCTATCGTCCAAAGTAAATGCAAAGAAATGATACAAAAAAAGTAATTGTTTAAAATTATTTTATTGTTTGTTTGTATTTTCATATCTCATTTCTGTTATAAATTAAAATATTTCATTCTTAGCCTATATCTTAACCAATCAATGCAACTTTAATATACAAATATTATTTAGTGAATCACACACGGATAGTATTGGGGTTTTAATTCTGATTCAAAATAAATCTCTCAAACAAAGACTCTTGAGGATTTCACTCGCAAAAGGGGGTATGTGCCGTCCAAATGCTGAGATTAATATTGAAAGTCTATCTCTGACAGAAATTGTGGATCTGTGGTCTCTACTGGATAACATTGTACAAAGCGAGTGTGCTATTCAGCACCTATTTAAGTGGAAATGAGTCACTACAGAATAAAATGCTTATCATCACACTGTATAATATTTTCTTATTTTCACGCTTATTGCTGAATGTTTTGAATTTAAGATCTAAAACAGCAGAGATATTTCAAGAATATTCAAGGAAAACTACTTCCTCTTTATTAAACTCGAATATCTGGCTTAAGATACACTTTAATCGTGTATTTATAATTAATTAATTAACTCTATGTACTCCAATTTTATCGTATATAAAGTTTTACTTACTCAGAGTTAAACCGTACATACAAAATTTTTGAACTCCTAGTATATTATTAAACTTTAATGATGAGAATAATAATGACAACAATATTACTAATTAAAAACGAAATTAAACCTTTATTTATTCTTAGCTTAAATAGAATGCCAGCAGGCTTGAAATTTTTAGAGATTATTGACTATATCAAAATTAAAATTTTTGAAATGAATGTAGCGCAATAAATGTCAGGGAGCTTCGAAGTTTTGCGGTGATTTTCACTTTTATACGCTCCGTTCCTTTCTTCTAAGAATTCTGTTCCAACTCCAAGTAATTTTATTCTGTTTTCTCTAATTTTCATAGTTATTTAATATTTCCACCCATGTGTATTTTTATTTAAAACGGGTAATTTTAATTTTTCATCTCTATGCGTTGTCTATATGTTTTCCCTTTATGTTGTAATTTTGATATTCGTAAATTTTATTCCGGAATAGTAAACTTTTAGTCTCATCTTCCCAGAATAGCTTCTCCTACTCGTTTGTACATGCAAATTTTAATTTTTCTTCACTTTGTCCTTCGTATGGTGTCGTCTTGTCCTTTGCTTTCACTCGCATGTCCTTTCGACCCGTCGCATGATATGCTCTGTCACATGGCTTTGTTTACATCGAGATATTACTACATTAATTGATTTATCTGTATTTTACAATGTTTGCTTTAATAATTTACTTGCATTCTAAGCGTTTAATAATCTAATTAATCTAAAATTTATTGACATAACGTTACTTGTTTACCGATTAATTCTTGGAAATATACATCCAAAATTTTAATACTACATTAATATATGATATACGAGGTGCATTTAAAATACACAACCTCGGTTGATTTCTTTTAATTTGTTTTTGCTTATCCAATTATGTTTAATTAATTTATACGTTATTAATTCTATTTTTAATTTTCACGCTCGGTCAATTTCACAGCAATATGTACTGGAAGCAGTTACCTTGCAAATCTAGAACTTTAACATATTGCTTCATAAGACCCAATTCGATCTGAAGAGGTGGAAAAATCACTTTTTCTCTTTCGACTAAAGGTTGACTTATAATATTATTTTCTCCAACATCTAGGATGTTCTCGGAGGCCAATGTTTCTGAATTCAGTGTTGGTTTATAGTTCGACTATCCCAGAGGCACAAAACGCACAGAAATTTTGTATATCCCTTTTGAAAGCCAAGTAAAAAGTTTCCCATTTTGAGATTTACACAGAAGACCCAGATATGGTCTGTATATTTTAGTAACTTGATAGCATTCTGAATGTCGTCATATGTTTCCTTTAATTGAACGGAATATCCAATAGGAATTGAACTGAAAACATTTCCGTTGTGAAGTAGAACACACTTGAGACTTCTGATGGAACTATGGAATTTGGGTCATATTGTACAACGCCTATTTTAGATAGCAAAGTTGGCACATTGTTACAATAAACAAGTTCACACTCTTCTTTAAAATATTGCACAAGATCACTTTCCCTGCTACGATAAAAGGTTATATTCGTACTTAGCTCGAGTAAGTTCTTTTCATTTAATCTTGAAGCTAGCAGTTCCGATGATTCCTTTGATAGGTCCAAATCCCTTACTAAATCATTCAATTCTGCTTGAGTAAAGCGTTGTGGTCCATCATTCAGAATTATATTTCCATAGTCACAATCTACATCTGAATCTTGCTCTTGGATAGCATCTGCCATGTCTTCAGCATACGAGTACTCAAGTGCAGGAAACTTTTCATAAACTGGCACGGGTATTTCATCGGAATGAGGCACTGGTCGAATTGCGGAGTCGATATTAGGATAAACGATTTTATTCTTATTCTTCTTATTATACCGGAGGTCTGAACTAAAAAAACATAGCAATCATTTACGTGTTTCTTCGGTTCACGCCATATCATTGGAACACCAAAAGCTAATTTCTGCTGCTATATTAATGCTATTGAATCCATAGAGCGCAAGTTTCTGAAGTATTTGAACTATAAAGTTGATGGAACATACCCTCCTCGTGGCTGGACCATGAGTTCATCTTGGATCGTCATGGAGTTCATTCGCTAAAAGTAAGACGACACCTAATTAGTTCAAACTTCATAAAAAATGTAATTCTTCATAAGATCTACTCAGCTGATTTACTGGCAGAAGTGAATTTTCGAATACCTCGTCCAAGCTCAAGAGTGAATGAAGCGCTTCTACTTCCAATGGCTAGATAATAATATATAATAATAATGAATATATTGCTGAGGGCTCCCATGGTGCATTCTGCCAAGAATTTTAATAGTTACAATAATTTTTCTACTGACATGTTTGTTTTTCTTTTAGTGTTTTTCTTTTTTTTTCCTTTTCTTTTGTATTACGGTATTTTGCTTGTTTTTCTGAATTATACTTTGGTATTAATTTTTTCACATATGTACTATATTTATTTCTTGTATATATTGTCTGTATTGGGGTGACATGTTGGGCAATTTAATAAATATTATTATTATTTGTTATTAAAGCAGTGTTAGTTATTTTGGTGTTTGTCAATGGGTAACGCTAAATGTTCTTGTACTTTCTGTCTTAATCACATCTGTGAGATAGCAAAGTTGTTGTTTTGTGAACGTATCTCTCCAGCAGGGGCGTACCGATGATTCTAGCGCGTGCGTACGTCTCTGTAGAGATACTTTCACAAATATATGAAATTGTATTGTGTTCTTCACACCACATGTTTAATAATATTTTATATTATTAAAAATATTTTTGATTTATATAAAATAAGAATAGCCGAATTTTTCAATTACAAGACGTTATTTTTCCTTCAAATCATCTTGCCCTAGTATGTCTTTATTTTTCCAGACATGAATATTATTATAACGAGTCACTGCTTGCTTCCATTGTAACTTGATTTCATTTATTTATGAGAAATTACATAGAATAGCTAGATATCATATTCACAAAGGAATTGAGAATTGGCATATAAACCTGAAATTCCTTAAATTCAGATAAGAATAATGTAGTCGGCAATAATTGTGCAGATACTTTAATTCTGAAATATGAAATGTGATATAATATAATGTAGATTTTTATAAAAAATATATGAATAAATAATTATTCTGCATTAGCACAGAACATGCAAGTTCCATTACCGTCATCATATAGAGTACAGTAGCCTAATATCGTATACCTTTTGAAAAACACTGATTTTAGGCCCATTGTATCGAAATATCGAGGAATCTTTTACAACAAAACAAAGATTAAAGAATTTAAAAACATTTATTAAAACAAAAGAAATGAATACTTACTCTAAATAACTTAAATACGGATTCTAAAAAAAGTGCAAATTTACGTTATCGATAAAAATGATCTTAATACCGGACAGGACAACAGGAAGGAATTAGCCATCGAGGCAGAAATCACAAACGTATGCATCTTTTCTGTTTATGTTAGCACAATCACAATGAGCCCACGTAAAACATTTGGAACACTGAATCCATTGCTCACCTGCATGATCATCAGAGAAAAACCCACTACAAAACATGCATTCTGCTTCCTCTTCTCCTATGTCACAATCCAGGTCAGAATCATCGTCTAAAACCAGGTCATCTTCTTCAGATGAGTCACTAGATTCTTGCTTCTTTACATTTTTCTTGCTAACTTTGAGTATCACGTTCTTTTTAGCAATAGATTTACCCTTCTTTTTATTTGTTACTTTAGAAGAAACTGGTTTGTTTTCCATTTTCAATTTTGGAATTCCCTGTGAAACACTTTTCTTTCTATTTTGTTCTGATAAACTTCCTTCTACAGCATCTTTATACGGGGTACCTGTAATCAGAGCAGCAGATCCTTTCCTAGACTTCCTTTCTTTAGCGCTAGACTTATAGAAAGAAGTGCTCGGTATTGGGCTAATTTCGTGAGCACTTACTTTTGGATCTAGAGAATGAGACATTCTCCTAACAAATGACTGTTCTACACATTTCGTTGTGGTAATATCTCTTGGAGGAGTCACATGCCTTAGTTCTTCTGCACTAGTAGTTGGAGCTTCCACCTGATGAAGAATGGCAAAGTCGTGGTATCGGAAAATATGTCTATTACAAGGAAAAATGCCGCTCTTTCGAAAACTATTTATAGCTATTTCAGCTGTAGCACATCTTACATATGCTTTTCCAAGCAACTCTCAAATTTGGTGACCACTCTTCCTGGATTGTGTCTTAACCAATTTTCAATCTCCTGCGAATAATATGTTTTAAGGGGCCCCATGAACGCAAGGTCCAACGACTGCATTCTATGCGTTGAATACAGTGGGAGACATATTATAATAACATGATTTTGTGGCGCCAAGTTTATCGTGTCAATGTTCCGAGTATGGGAGTAGTGGCCATCCAAGACAAGAACAGCTGGGTCAGCTTCAGTTGGTTTTACATGCGTAATAAAGTGTTGTTAACCATTTAGTGAAAATATGGCTTTGAATCCAGCCTGACACGTGGCATGCAGCAACTGTTCCTGGTGGAGCGCCGTTGAGTAATTCTAGCTTCATATTTTTTCTGGGGAATATGATCATTGGAGGCACATAACCGCCAGCCGCATTCATGCATGTCACCACCGTTACTAGTGCTCCTCTTTCTGCAGAGGTAACGGCCCCCACCTGCTTTTTGCCTTTTAACATGATTATCCTGGTGTGCTTGGATTGTACAGACGTTATACCCGTCTCGTCTACGTTACAGATTCGGCAAGAGTTGAATTTAATTTTTTCCAACGCTGGTTCTAAGATATCAAAAAACCGATTCACGTTTTCTTATGTGAATACCTTTATTCGGCCAGTTGACAAACCTTGCGGCTTTCTAAATGTTAGCTCGGGATGTCTCTTCAGAAATGAACGCATCCATTTGTAACCTGCTGTTTTCTCCTTCTGTGAAAAGTTATGTTTCAGATTATTCCGAATTGCTAATTGAAATGCTAATCTTCGAATATCAGAAGCTCTTAGCCCGTAAAATCTCTTGTCCATCTCTACACAATAAGCCACCAAATCTACCTCAATATCTTTCAGTAATACTGGTGGACGACCTAGATTTGTTCGGATCATTTCTTCTGAGGACTTTCTACTTTTATTTTTTACATAATCTTCCAATGTGCTCTTAGGAACATTGAAAGTTTTTGAAGCCAATAGGTATCCCATTTCCTTATTTTTTACCGCACTGATAGCAGCAAGCATGGCTTCGGCAATCCACTTTTTTCACTGTTGTTTACGTTTTGCTAATGACATCGTATTTCTGAAATTAAGCAAAAATGTGAGATAAAAAAATAAAAAACCTTGGCTACGATTTAAACAAAAATACATAATTTTTGATGAAAACTTCAAAGTATATTCATTAATTGGACGTTCGCTACCTAAAGACGGTGATAATAGATATACCTAAATCGTTACAAGAGACTTTTTGTCCTAATATCGGATATCCGATATTATGGGATTGTAAACATCCGATATTAGGCAAATATTCATCTTTGAGATTACGTTTGTCAAACAAAAAGCATATATAATTTTCGATATGTATAAATACACCAACTTAAAGCAGATATATTACATACTAATGTAAGTGTTAGAAACAATTTTAATAACTCACCTGGATGTCTGAAAATCGCGATAACAATTAGCGCGTCGAAAAACTCGGAAAGTGACAGTTTACATAAATACCCATAGCGCCATCTATGATTTATAAATAACACTCAAATATTATTCCGTGGCATATTCTTAGCTTTAGTTTGAAGTGTAGACAGGTTTCTTTAATTTCAGATTACAGATTTCCTCAAAACAGTACTATCCGATATTAGGCCACTTTACTCTACTTTTCCTGAGGTGACTTTGGATTATTTTATTTCTGCTACCTATGCGTTTAGACGGATTTTGCGTCTTTTAATTTTTGTTACACCTAGTGATTCTATCAATAACCCAGAAATGGCAATATTTTTACAAATACACTTTAACTTACCATGTAGAAATCCAATATTTATTCTACATATGCATTAAACATTTTTTAATAGTTGCTTCCAAAATAATCTTCGTTGTTTTTAAACATCGTTTGGTAATAAAATAAATGTATTTAAACGACAACATCGGTCATATTAGATACCTAATAGTCACAGTACTAAGTGATCTTTACAAGTATAAATATAAATATATGTGTCAATTCATTGAGTCATTATCCGTTATTTTCGTAACTACGAGGATTAGAACTGAATGAGCTATAAAATGCCAAAAAAGAGAAAATATTATCTTCCTTTTCCAGTATGATAACCAATACAAATTAATTATTTGAGTTCAAGAGCAAGTACGAGGGGGTATTGATGAATTCTTAGTCTACTATTGAAACAATTTAAAATGGAGACTCCTCTTAAATTAATACAATTAATACAGCGATCCTGCAATACCTTTAACCCTTCTAAAAAAAAGATTCTTCTTGGTCTGTAAACCAGCTTTCCACAGCTTCCATTACCTCTTCGTTACACAAAAATTGACGCCCTTTTAAACTTTTTTTGCATTCGAGAGAACAGATAATAGTCTGAGAGAACCAAGTCTGGGGAATATGGGGGGTATTCCAGTAATTCAAACTCTAGATACCGAATTGTACTCATGGTAATGCTCTATTTATGTGCAGGGGCATTGTCCTGCAAAAACAACACACCTTTCGCTGTCATGCAACCTCTTGTTTCCTTAATTGTCCCTCTCAAGGTTGTTAGAAATTTCAATAAGAATCTTTAGTAATGGTCTTACCCTTTTTTAGATAATCGATTATAATTATTGCACAGATATCCCAAAAAACTTCTCAGGCCTTGGAGAACCACGATGCTTCTACTTCATCGATTGCTGTTTTATTTCTGAGTCATAAAAATGGACCAATGTTTCATCCATGGTCACAAGACGGTTGAAAAAATCTGGATCTCCTTCAAAACGGACTCATATTGATCGTGATGCTTTCACTCTTGCTAGTTTGTGTTCGGCGTTCAAACATTTAGAAATCCATTTTGTAGAAATTTTCATATCTAAATCGACGTGAACTATAGATTGAACACATTCATATGAAATCCGTAGTGTCTCAGCTATATGTCAGTCCTATTCCACGGTCTGATAATATCATGTCATGAACTGCGTCAATATTTTCTGGGGTAGACACCGAAATCGGTCTTTCTGGTCGCTTCTCATCTTACATATGATTGGCATTGATCGCCAAGTGTGGCATATCTACGTAACTTTCCTTACTATTGATTTTCACATACATTCGACGTGCTTTCTTTCAAAACTTACTGCACAGCAATATTTCAACTTTTTGAAGTAAGATTTTACAGTGACACTTTTAAAATGTCATTATTTCTTGCCATTATAACAAGATTTTGTTTTGTTCAAGGAAAATGGCCTAGGCTAACTAGATATCAATAACCCCTCATATATGCGATAAAACATGTTCGTCAATAAAAATCCGGTACGAAAACTTTTTCTATTATTGAAAGTATTTTTGGGGTAATCACATACATCAAAATCTGCTTACTTATGCTGACATAAAGAGCTTAAAGATGGTCTAAAAAGGGCACCATTAGAATAAGGTTATTGCACTGTAAAGATACTATATAGAATGTAATAAAAGTATCGTTGTTTATGATTAATAAATAAAGCTTTGGTAGTACTAGTCCTAGTCTTTATTTAAAATTGCTGATTCTTTTCGAAACAGTAAAGGGTACTATGGGGGGGTGTATATATGGGGGGGTGTATATATGGGGGTGTATATATGGGGGTGTATTTATAATACTTTTTGCATTAGATCGTAATATGCTAATTTTTTACATGAGATTTTATATCCTCAGCTGTGAATTCTCCCAAGCAAGTTGATGTCATTTACACTAATATCTTCAAGGCATTTTATTCCATTGATCATACTCGTAGATTATTATTTAAAAAGTTAGAGCATGTTGAATTTTATACATCATTTTTAAAATTAATGTTCAATATTAATTCTTGTCCCTCGTTCTATAAAGTCTACAAGAAGAATGCTTTTCTTGTCCTAAAAGACAATGACCATAACTTTTCTCGTAGAAAAAGTTTAACGGCCCTTTAAAGGTTTCCTCGTAGGTGAGTTAGAGCAAGTCCATTGCATCGCATGTCTTTTCGTCTCAACGTGGACATAGGCGACCTTCGTCTCATCATATGTTACGATATGCCTGAGGAAATCGTCGTATTCAACATCTTAAGGTGTCAGAAAAGTTAGTGCCCTTTCTATTCTCTTTGTTTTATGGTCTTCGGTAAGAAGCTTTGGCACCCAACGTAAACAAAATTTGTAGCAACCTAAATGTTTAGTAACAACCCCGTACAAAACTGTACTTGAAATTTGAGGGAAAAAGGCACTAAATTCTGTGATTGCGAATCGCCGTTTTTTAGAATTTTTTTTTGCCATTACCCACAAATTTGTTCGTCACAGCAATTGGTGGTCCACTCCATTCTTCACCATGGACGTTCTTCATCATAGCTCGTCTTTCTCGAAGGATATGGCGCCATATTCTAGGCATACTGTCGCTCGTGAAATTTTCACCATAAACAGAACAAAGTTCACGATCAATCTCAGCAGTCTTCATATTCTTTGCACACAGAAATCAGATAACAGCACGCAATTCACAGTAGGTGGTATTTTCCATCAAATGTAGGTCGGTACATTTTAAACGACCAAAATAGCATGAAAGAATATCCGAATGATTCTCTCATTACCACTGCCAGACTTATACTGAACCAGACTACACCGCAGCGCTACGATCGCTCCAATATCACCACTCCTCTGCTCACTAGGCGGAAACGGACTTACTTTACGAATCGCCCTCCTATGTAGATTATAATTATTGTCTTGTAAATGCTTATACTATTAGGCGATAAAGTTATTATTATTATCATTAAGATATTATTTTTTTATAGGTTTTGTTTAAATTAAAGCGATTTTAAATGAAGAAGTAATTAAATAATTGAAAATGATTGTATATTTTTCAATGAAAGAATATATTTGACTTCATAAAACGCACAATTGCAAATATTAGAAATATGCATATTCATTTTGCTTTCATATAGTCTTCTATTTCCAAGAAGTTTTGTTGTACAAGCTTTGATTAATTAAATAATAGATTAATAATCTAACCGTTGTTAGGAAAATTTATTTCTTTATTTTTTAAATTGTTTGAAGAGGAAACAATCATGTGAGCTGATCAAGCTATCACAACGTATGTTAAGATTTATTCGTTCTGAGAAAGTGGATTTATAACACATTTTCCAATTTTTGTACAATACTAAAGCAAAAAAATATTAATAATTGTTACCTTCTGCTTTAAAATTAAAATTAACCTTGAATATATAAATTTACTTTCAATAATTTTTCTAAATTACTTTCTGTTATAAATCTGTTTTTAAATACGTATTTCATAATTTTATTTACTTCACAAAAAATAAAAATAAAATAGCATAATTATTTGGCAATTAGAGCACCTAAATATTTACGATCTGCTGAAGTAATAAAGTCGATCAGATGAATTCTTTTAGAGAGCAAACGGTCCAGAAAATGCCGTCACGTAATTTTAAAAAAATTGTCCAAAGTTCTGCAGCAATAAGGAACATTAACTTTCTCATTCCTTAAATACCACTAAGAAATGTCATTAATTAGTGCTAGCCGAATGTTTTCGTCGCAAGTCGCACCCAATTGTTACCGAGAAAAGCTTTCTGCTATATAATTTTATATTGCGCAGTACATAAATATTAAAGACATAAGTTAGTTGACGTTTTAATTATGTAAAGAGGCATCTTAAATATGCTATATTGACTGTCATTGTATAACAATTAAGAACGACCGCTAATTAGTTTTTGTATAAACGAATAACTGAATTAATATTCATTGCGTGTTAATTGCTTTATTGCGAAAATGTTTTTAAAAGAAATTCAGAAAATACACTTATTTTACCACTATTATTTCAATTAGATATACATAATTATTTCAATATTCTAATTTTCCGATATATTTGAGTTATACCGTATGAACGCCCGGGAGTGATTGATCTACCACAATGTAGTAAGACGAAGACGAATAGCGAGTTTATGTGGTTAGGGTTGAGAGAGTATATTCAGTCTGTTCTACTGTCTAACTGTACGGGCGTTCCCTTTCTTTATCCAACACATTCTACATACGATCTAAGTACGAATCAAATAATCTCTCTCTAACACATTGAATATTCCTATCAGTCGCTCATGGTGTTCACGCAAGGCGAATATATTGAATCGGAAAACAAGCTTGCGACTGGCGATTCAGTTGCAGTTACGTATAGAAATGTTAACAAATGTCCGTCGTAATTTTTATAACCGATTGGGTTACTGCTCGGCTCAAGAGGGTGGTTTATTTGAGCATTTACTAAATAATTAGTTTTTCTTTTTAGAATGTTCTTTTATTTAATAATTAATATTTATTACCAATAAAGGTATTTTAGTTAAATTTAATATTTTATAGGTAGTTTATTTAAGGAAACCATTTATTTATACTGGTAAACACTTTATTTATATTCTTGCTAGAATCGTTATTGTTTTGAAATTTTATGCTATTACAGAATACTTTTTATTTTAATTTTTTTCAATAAGAGTTGGTTTTGTTTCATAATTTTATATTATTTATGTGTTTTCATTTGAATAAGAATTTTTTAAGTTCAAGCCACGAAGCTATGATGAAACTTATCATTGAATATTTAGCGATGAAAATATCTGATGCTTCGCCGGTAAGAATTATTATTATGCAGTAAACAAAAACTCTGCACTTTACGGCGGATTGTATTTTATGATTCTTTCAACTATATTATATCATTTTATTTAAATTTAAATGTTAAATTTAAAGTATTATGGCCGAAGAGACATAAACAAAAGTATCCGTTATTGTAGGGACGTTGACAGCCGGCATATGACTAATAGTGCGAAAAGCAACGGTGTAGTCGGATAAAATATCCAAATTCGTACATTAACCATAAATAATATACTACAAATAATTTTGTAGTTTGTTAAACAATTAGTTATTAATTTGGAATATTTATTTTGATACATCATTTATTAATAAACAGCCATAACGCTTTCTTAGTTCACCACAATTAAATGCGCCCTGTAGGAGTTTAACGTATGTAGCCCCTCCCACTTGCAGTTGGCCAGTCATTACTTATATATCCATCGATCGCTCGACGTTGTGCACACGGTATAATGTTGCCATAGCTTCTAATAATAACCACGTTGGATGTACAAAACAGCACATGAAACCCTATTCTTAATTACACTCAACAAATTTTCATTTTTTAAATTTTTCTATAGAAACTATGTCAAATTATCATTCCTTTTATTGCTCTAACAATGGTAATAACAACAAATTTATCCCGGCACGTCAGGTTTTGGAAAAAAATTATTGAAAAGTAAATGAAATAATATAAATTAAGTATCTACATTATATGGAGCTGCCATTTAATATAAAAAGGAAGTATCAAAAATATATATAAATATCAAGTTTTTAATTTACCTTATCAATATATAAATATTCTGTCTCATTTAAAAACTCATTATAGAGTATAAGAAACGTTGTAAATAGCTTTCTAACATTATCTTAACCAAGAATTCGATTATTATCAAACTTCATATATAAAAAGTCAACTGTCAGATATTGAATCTATTATCCATTTTGATTATTTTCTAAAACATTCTGTCAAAGAAACAGTTTCGGCATAAGCTTCATCTTTGCTTAATAATAATATCTCTAACAATTAAAATATATTTATCAATGTTTAAATAATAATTATAATTATCTATATCTATATAACACTTCATAATTAAATCTTGATATTCAATAAACAAAGGTTATAATTAAATATCATCTTTCAATTTAAATTAAATTTAATAACAAAAATACTTTCAAACTTATTATAAGAAATATCTACTTACTGATTTATATATCTATCCTTTCTTATTGAAACACACCCATGAGATAAAAGAGTACAATTAATTATCCGTTTGAGTTAGTATCAGGGCATAAATACATTAAAATATCACATTTACTTGGCTTTCTAAGTGGGGCGTAGTTCTATATTAACTTTATTGGTATCAGGAGCGTTAGCACCGTATTAATATTATATAATATATATATATATATATATATATAAAGCGTTCAAATAAGCTTTGCCTCTAGTAGACCTTTAAAAACGTATGATTATTAATAATTTAAATTTGCATTAGTTGTCAATTAGACAGATGCATAGTTGAAAAAAATGTAATTTGTAATTTAAAATTGATTTAACATGGTTTTTACTATACAACACAAATCATTCATGCTAGAATCTTCTTTTCGAAACGGACGTAAGATTGACGGACAATGGCAGTATTCTCTTCAAGATTGTTTAGAAGAATTTAGAAATGAGTTCCCTAACGTCATCTTTGATTATGACAGTTTTCGGCACACAGTGACACATTTCGTTATGGTTTTCAGAGAAACAGGGAGTGTTAAACAGAAAGAAGGCGCAGGTCGGGCGAAAAAAGCGTACAGAAGAGCTAGTTAATAATGTAAGAGAAATTATAAATAATGCACCAAGAACTTCCGTACGAGCATTATCACAACAAGTGGGTGTGTCAATTGGCACATGTCATACAATTTTGAAAAAGGACTTACATTTATTTCCATATCACATGACCTGTTATCAAGAAATCAAGGAAATCGACTATCCCAGAAGAATAACGTTTAGTCAGTGGTTCTTAAATAATTTTGATAATGACCTTCTTGACAAAACCTTTTTTTCTGATGAGTCATGGTTTTATCTGAATGGATATGTGAACTCACAAAATATGAGGATGTGGACTAATGAGAAACCACATAATTTTTTTGTTGAAACCGCACTTCATCCGCAGAAAATTGGTGTATGGTGTGCGATTAGTCGAAGGAGAATTATTGGCCCTATTTTTTTTTAACGGAACCTTAACAGGAGAAAGGTATCGACAAGAAACTATTATGCCATTTATCGAACAGCTTGACGACGAAGAAATAACACAGGGTTACTTTCAACAAGACGGAGCTAGAGCACAAACAGCAGGTGAAACAATTAATATTCTGCAGTAATTTTTTCAAAATCGGTTGATAAGTTTAAACACTGAACATGAATTTCCACCAAGATCTTGTGACATTACCCCATGTGATTTCTTTTTATGGCCATTCTTAAAGAACTCAATTTATCAAGTACAGATACCTGATCTTGCAGGCCTTCAAATCAGAATTGCTGAAAGAATTAATGGAATTGACAATGCGATACTACAAAACACTTTTTCCTCCATTAGAAGAAGATGTGAGAAATGTTTCGAACAAGGTGGTGGACACTTTGAACAATTTTTATAAAATTTTGCTTGTTTGTTGGAAATAAACATATTTCATTCTCTTAAAAATGTTCGTTTTATTATTTTGACATTTGTCATTTCAATCAAATATCTCATCTCATAACCAACAAAATTCGTATTAAAATTAGTAACAAGCTAAAACATAATCATAATTTCCAAGGGCTACTTTGAGGTAAAATTTATTTGAATTCTTTGTATATATATATATATATATATATATATATATATATATATATATATATATATGTATGTACATTGTTGTGTAATACTATCAGTATGCCTATAGCAAAAATAAATGACACTTTACTAAAACAATAAAGGTATTATTGGATAAAACAACAGCTATACATGTTTTATAGGTTATTTGAGTTACTTGTTTTGTAGAGTTATGTTTATCTATGTTTAATCTACGCAGGTTCACATTTACTAACTCACAGAATAAAATTTAATACTGTGATTTTCTAGGGAGTAAATGTATTACTTAATAGATTTACTTACTCGCATATTCAACGTCCATAATCCCAAAATCTCTGGAATAATTTAGATTACTTGTTTATTAAATTAAATCTATTCAAATGATCGTTTATAATAACAACTTTCAGAAAACAAATCGATCATAAAAGTAGTACAATATCACTACATTTAGAGTTTCAAAAATATTCAAAAAACATATTTAATTGCGAAAATCATTTAGAATTTTTGATAATATAAGCGACACAAAAACTTAGATTATACCTAATATTTCCTTAAATTAAAATTTCATGTTAGAATCCGAGCAAATATGTAAATGTCCTCATAAAATGTAAATATGTTCCAATGTGCTTTCAACTTAAAAGTGTTTTAACTTGAAATACATCTAAGTAGATTAAAAATGTATGTTGAAAGGCATTTTCTTTTTTAAAGACAAATATCTTGAATGCTGGAAAAATATGCTGACGAGGAAAACTAAAGGGGAGAATGCAAAAATATATTAAAATTGGGGGAGTTATCTCCAAGGGCTGTCAACGACAACATGAGAGAGACCGAACTATACTGGTTGGGGTGATAAAATCTAACAAGACATTTTTACCCCTTTTAGTTTGTGTAAAATATGGGATCGTGTTATATTTACTTGCTAGAGAGTGATGATAAAATCGATAAGCAACTTCTCCACTTGAGAGCAAAAAATTTATGTGAAGTGTAATGCAACCCATCTCCAGAAAAGTTATTCTCAATTTTAACCCTAGTATTTTGAAAGTTATATATCGACAGCAGATTGTTTTATATGCGGATAATATAAATATATTGATAAATTCTGCGAACGTATTGGAATTAAAAAAAAAAAACAGAAATTATTTTCTATTTTCCTAGATAATATGTTATGGAATGGAAACAAACTAGCTAATAATGAATGCCGTTACGACTAGCGTCGTTTATTTTCGCAATAAAACCATTCATACTGTTTCGACTTAAAACAAAATGTGTTCATTTGTATGTATACTAAATATAATTAAGTCTAGAATATAGAAATTAAACATAATATTTTCAATTTTATCAATATTTAATATTCACTTACAACCATTGTATAAACAGAATTCTATTACAATATTTGGATTGTAAAACTTTGTTCATATTTTAAGAAGCGGAACCTTTTATATTTACGAAGTTTTATTGGTCTTTTCACTAGACAGCTTGTACTATCCCTTGCTTTATTAGTTAACGTGTTTAATACAGAGCTTGTAAGAAACTTCATTATTAATAATGCAGCAATAAAAACTCTATATTTATTTTTACAACTAGTATACAATTAACATAAATTGTTATACATTCGCAAAGTTTATTATTGCAGTAGACACAATTTACCAGGAATGGGCAACAAATATTAATTAAATTTCCAATAGTTTGTTGGGATAGTGATCAATTTTATCTTCTTGCAGTATGTTGAACACCAAGTCTTAGAGTCTTATATTAGTATCAAGAGACTCACAGTCTCATGTTAGTAAAATAAGTTTAAAAGCACACCTAAGTTAATGTATGTAACTGCTACCAAACAGCATAAAAGAACTTACAACTTACAGCCCGTGAGAGGTTGGTTAAAACAGAAAAAAGTACATCGTCTGGATATGGAAGTTCACAGACAAACTCAACAAATTCTTTAACATCTGCAGCCAAAATACTAGTTATTATAATTAAGGAAAAAAAAATATTGACTTACTATGCACAAATGTATCCAAAAGATGTTTTCCTTTAAAAAAATTCTTGAAAAACTGATGTGTTATTAACCTTTAGTCACTTTCTGTCATGTATGCGTTATGGTATCACGCATTGAAAAGTGTCACCTAATGCTGAAAAAATATTTTCTCTGCTGAAAAAAGCATCGAGGATTGTACAATATATAATTTAAAATATCCTGACTTCCACAAAGATATATTTAGATCTAAGTACCTGTTTACAAATATACGAGTAAATTTCTCTATAACTGTTCTATTTATCAGAAAA
This sequence comes from Melolontha melolontha, assembly GCA_935421215.2. NCBI lineage: Eukaryota > Metazoa > Arthropoda > Insecta > Coleoptera > Scarabaeidae > Melolontha > Melolontha melolontha. Next base: position 90,001,363 of record OW285235.1, on the reverse strand, counting down.
AATGCTTTTTATGGATTATAAACTATATAACACATTATCATATACATTTAAAAATTCCAGTAATCTTAAATTGTTTAATTCACTTGTAAAAGCAAATCCATTATTCCTAAATTGTTTTAGTATTCATGACTTCATATATAACTTTTGTTTTATATATTAACGTATTTTCAGTGGCTCCACAGTATTTTCAAAAAATAAATCTACTATTATTAATTGGCACTTTCTTCAAATATAAGTTCATGCTTTGTGAATAAAAAAGTATATTAGAAAATCGAATCGTACGCGGCTATCTCAAAAAGTCTACTTTACATGACAAGAAGGAAAAGAAATGCTTTGAAAGACAAATATTGTTCTTACCCAACGAAAATTGTTATGTTGAAAACTTTTGTTGTGAAAAATTACCATTAAATGGAATCAGAAAATAATATAACATATCATCAATTCTTGTTTCATTCCTCTTCTCTCGTTTAAAATTACAAAATCATCCTATGGAAGATATAAATATGCGAAACAGGATATTTTACGTTATTCACAAACAAGGCGGAAAATAATGGCTAAATATTTTTTTTTATAAATAATAGTAATAATAATAATAATAATAACAATAATAATGATAATAATAATAATAATAATAACAATAATAATAATAATAATAATAATAATAATAATAATAATAATAATAATAATAATAATAATAATAATAATAATAATAATATACATTTAAAAACTCCAGTAATCTTAAATTGTTTAAGTCACTTGTAAAAGCAAATCCATTATCCCTAAACTGTTTTAGTATTCATGACTTCATATATAACTTTTGTAATAATAAACCCGTACAGGGTAGCCTAGAGATAGGTTACTGGGGACTAGCGACCCCACGGGTTCCTGAGCTAACCGTTGGGTTGGGTTAGCAGCCCCAATGAGGTACACTTGCTCCAAACACTGGATGAAAAGGATACTGTGGTGAGTCGGAGGAGCAGGATCCAGGTAGGATCAACCAGCAAAGACCGAAACAGCAAATTGGAAATGAAACACAAACATGGCATGCTTCAGTAGAAACAAAGAACGCAGGCGAGGATGTTGTTGAGATACCTTCATCTTAACCCACTTCGTCAACATAACAACTAAAGCGCCGGATCCTATGGACCGTGAAAATGAACCCCCCCTATATGGTGGGAGGTGTTATTATCTGTTTACTAAGAATGAAGGATGCCATATGGAGGAGAGCTACATAGTTAGGTTACGGAAAAATACCTGGAAATAAGAAATAATAAACAACAATAATAATAATATTATGATAGTTATGCCAGCCATCTTGTTCTCACGAACCGATGGGTTAACACACTGGCAACCAAGGACAAATTTAATGTTCTTGTGAGTGGAGGAAATAATAATAATAATAATAATAATAATAAAAGCAATTCATGCCTTAGCATTCCCTAACAGCTTAACGCTAATTACAGGGGGCATTGGCAGGCCATGAGTTATTATTATGACTGCGTCCGTGGAGAGATTTAAGATATTTGACTATCAGTATTCATCTTAAACAAGAAAGAAAATCACGAAAATCTACTCAGATAGCAAGCACCAGATTCGATCCCGGTACCCTCGGCCCGATGATGTTGCGCTATCGGCCGGCTATTGAAAATATGCGTAAAAAGTAGATGTTATAAAAAAAAGTAGATTACTATAACGAGAATAGTAAAGCTTCATAGATTGATGAGATATATTTCTGTGAAATATTGAATTTCGTATAAATGTAAGCTACGATGGAGCGTTTTTAAGTTAGCGGAATGGGGTAAAGGATAGAAAATAAAATTAATTTTTCTTTTCAGTATATTCACTTGCAACGCTAATACATTTTTCAGATCCTTCAATTAGCTTGTGTATGCTTTCATAAAAAATGTTTTATCTTTGTCTGAAAAATACGCACGCCGCAACTGCGTCTTTTACTTCTTCATCGCTCGTTAATTTGTTAATACGTAGTTCCTTTTTCCCTTTCGGGGACATGTATAAATCACTAGAACCGGAGTCTGGAATATAGGGTGGGTGATTCAAAATATTGAAGCTCACTTTAGGCAGGGCAGTCAGTGTAACATGACTCTTGTGGACGGAAGCATTATCGTGCAGGAGTAGGACACCTTTCGTCGGTTTCCCCTACTTTTTTCTTTAATGACTCCTTTTAACCGCTCCAAGATTGAAGGGTGGTATTCTCCAGTTATGGAAACGCCTTCGCCTTTGTAATCTATTAACTGGATTCGTTCTGAGTCCCCCCAAAAAATACGTCGCTATAAGTATTCCAGCTGACTGTGACATCTTAAACTACTTGGGTCGTGATGTGCATTTTTTATGCCCCTCCATGGAGTCTTGCTTAGACTCAGATTCATAATTTTACACAATGCATCATTCCTGTCTTCATTACAGATGTCCAAAAACGTACGGGAACACACGCGCTGTTATTTTTGCAGCGGCGTGAGCATTCGCGGCACCCATCTTGCGCTGACCACAGTCGTGCTAAGATGAAAGATGCTCGTGAAGAATTTTAAGACCGGTTGTATCGGCTACTCCAATAATTCCGGTCATTGTGTTTCCTTTAGCCGAGCATCTTCCATTATTAATTTTTCGACTCTTAGAACAAGTTCTGGAGTGGTCACTTCAATAGATTGCCCCGGCCGTGGGTCGTCATCCAGCGATTCCCTATCTTACTTAAAGAGACTGTGCCACTTATAAACCATAGTTTTTCTCGGACGAGAATCCCGCAAACCGATGACATCTCTTTCAATATGATTTGAACAGACCTTCCTTGCTTTGTAAGAAACTTTATAACGGCATAATACTCGATTTTATCGATAGTTCACACTTTCTTCCCGATTGAGTTACTTAGTCGACGATAGTTCAAACACTGCTGACGCAACTATGATAAAACTTTATATTTATACTAATAATGAATCACTGAACACGTTACGACATGAAAGAGCTCTCTCACGACCATCCAACTCCCATTCCGCGAACTTAAAGAAGCGTGTACGTACATAGACATTTTAAATAAAAAATAACAAGAATCTTTTTGGTCTAAACAAACGACGAGTTTCAATTTGTTACACTGAATTGAAGAAATATGAAACCTTCGAGAAATTATTTGGATGTCATTACATAATGACATTGGACTTTTAATTTTTGCTGGCATATTCAATGCTTATAGGACCATCGTTCTATTTGATATATAACTTTATAACACACGTAAAATCATCATAATTGACGAACAACTTATTAATGGAAGGTGTTCGTTTGGACAGTATTTTGCAAAAAGAAAAATATAAAATAAGAAGCTGGATGGGTTCCTACAGTAATACAAGATATATATGTGCATCCTTATGATGATCCTTATGAAGTGATGATTCGGTTAAAAGAAACAATGAATTCAAAGGATTTTAAATTTCAAAATTATGAAAAGGAAAAGCTACTTCGATCTAAATAATATCGAAAAATAAGACCTGGAAAACGAAAACACTAAAAAAAATTAGAAATTAGCACAACTAAGACAAATAGATCAAGAAACTAGAACAAAAGAAATTGATCGAATAAATAGAAAGATTAGAATGCGACAAATTTGCAGTTAATTAATTACCCTCTTTATGTATGTCAGAATCAATGTATGTACATACATAACTTACATATACAAAAAAGGGATATTTATCAATACGTTTTTGCCGTATTACGCAGTTGTTATATAATGAAACAGATATGCAAAATACATATCCGTCACTGTAAACATGGACAAACACCTCGTATTTTTAGCATTTACTTCTGTTCAATACATATGTTTCAGCCATCTAGGCCTCATCGGTTGAACTAGTGAAGCAATGTGTATACAAATTAATACAGATCTGTTAAACAACGGATCTGTATCTGTATCTACATTTACGCTAAAATCGTCCCCAAGCTATAACCAGTTTCGTTCTATCAGGCGACACCAATTTAATCAGTGACATCTGACGGAAGAAAGCGACTAGGCCAGAAAAGGCGATCTTCCGCTCGAATAGCAAGGCTATTACGAAAAAAAGCGGAAAAATACGTATATTGGTGCTGTCCATTAACACGCGCCAGATGCCCCCCCCCCCTTTTTTGTATATTTACCGCCATCTGGCGCGTGTTAATGGACAGCACCAATATACGTATTTTTCCGCTTTTTTTCGTAATAGCCTTGCTATTCGAGCGGAAGATCGCCTTTTCTGGCCTAGTCGCTTTCTTCCGTCAGATGTCACTGATTAAATTGGTGTCGCCTGATAGAACGAAACTGGTTATAGCTTGGGGACGATTTTAGCGTAAATGTAGATACAGATACAGATCCGTTGTTTAACAGATCTGTATTAATTTGTATACACATTGCTTCACTAGTTCAACCGATGAGGCCTAGATGGCTGAAACATATGTATTGAACAGAAGTAAATGCTAAAAATACGAGGTGTTTGTCCATGTTTACAGTGACGGATATGTATTTTGCATATCTGTTTCATTATATAATAACTTACATACATAACTAAATATATAACTTTAAATTTAGCAGCACCAATAGTATATTGTTTTGCATTGTAAGACCTAAAGAACTTACGCATGGTGAGAGGTCTGTTTCTTCCAACAATCATAGATACAGGTGCATACAACCATTTCCTTGTATTAACCTTATATTTGTCAACACTGATATGTAATCTAAGAGATTTAACCAAATTGTTGCATTTGTTCATTAGCTATTCACTTCGACAGTTGTTTATAGATGCGGATATAGGAAATCTATTTCAGATTCAAACATTATTATTGAAATTTCGTGGTCAAATGTATGTGATTTTTCTTCCTTGTTTATTAATTGTGACTTCCTGATGAAAGTTTGAATGTGCAATGCCAGCGAGTAGTACACTGTACTTAAGTAAGTTTTAAACAATTTGTAATCTAGATTAATCACCGTTAAATTCATTGACATATTTAGATCTATAACTTATTGGACTGGCATACTTGCCAGCAGAGTTGTATAATGTCAATTCCGGTATTTCCAAAATTTGGGGTTAGTCGCTCCACCGAATACCTTTCATTTTTTGGAAAGGATTTTATGTTATAGAATTTTCTTAAAAAAAGTGTTTTCTCCAAAGTCACATCAAAATATGTTCATTGTAATAAGAACTCATGTTTACTGTTACTATATCATCAACTTAAGGAAAGCATATTGTTTCATTAGTGTACAGGCTAAACTAAATTAGGTGTTCATCATAGCTACCTTCTTAATTGTAGGAGCTACATAGTCGGTTAAAATAGGAAAGTTGTATTGTTTTTTTCCACTAATTACAATAATGAAAACAGAAAAACAATTGAAGGTGTAGATTCCCAGTTATTATTAAAAATGTATATTTTTCTAATGGAATACCCAGTATAATATTATACCAATAGACGCAAAATCAATTGCTTAATAAAAGTGATTATATGACTTTTTTCACAAAAGTTGAAAGTAACCTAGGTAATTCAAAAACAAAATGTAGTAAACTTTGACGAACGTAATTTATTTATAAAGTAAAATATTTCTAAATTGAATTTTCCAAAACATCGCCTCCTACTTCTACACATTTTTGGGATCTTTTTAAAATACTTCGTGTTGTATTAAAAACAACTCTCCCATCAAAGAATTAATAACATTGCGGATAGCGTCTTAAGTTCATTTTCGGTGTTGTATCTCGCTTTGTACATCTGGTTTTTTACATACCCCCTAAAATAAAAGTCTACAGGTGTTATGTCCGGCGAACAAGGGGTAAAACAAACTGGGCCATGTCTGCCTATTCACCTATCTCCAAAGAGTGTCTGCAGAAGTGTTGGAACGGCTCGATAATTCTGGGCATGTCCTATTCTGTTGGAAATGAACATTTGGCCGAGTCGCTAAATCCACATTGACCAAAAATTCTTCTAGTAACGATCTTAGAATTTCTATGTATCGTTCTCCTCTTAAGGTACGCTAATAAAAATATGGACCTACAATTGCGGATCCAATCAAACAACACCAAACATTAATACTAAAACGTCTCTGTGGACTACGCTGTTGAACTAATAGAGGCTTTTCTCTACTCCAATAATGATTATTGTTTATAATATACATACCGCTATTTGAAAAATTTGCCTGATCACTCCACAATACTTGTCGGGAAAAGTTTCAGTCCCCAGTACATTTACGATTAAACCACAGACTAAAGTCTAATCTTCTACCGCCGTCACCGTCTTCTAACGTCTGAACTGGTTGAAATGTATATATATAATCAGTTCCCTTCTACCGTTACGGTGTAGGTTTTACAAAATAATACAATAACATTTAGACACCATGTTTTTGAATACCTCGGTTATTTTCAACTTTCGTGAAAAAGTCATATAAATACTTTTATTAAGCAATTAATTTTGCAACGATTGGTCTGACATTATACTGGATGTTCCATTAAGGAAATATACATTTTTTCAAATAATTAGGAACCTACACGTTCAATTGTTTTTCGGTTTTCACTATCCTAATTAGCGGAAAAAACAATACAATTTTCCTAATTAACCGACTACAGTAGCTCCTACAATAACAAAGATAGAAATGGTGAACACTTAATTTGAATTAGTCTGCATAATTGTACAACGAAACATGTGTATATATATTTGTACTTTGTCTTTTTATCAGATATAAATGTGAAGTTACTCTTGACAGATTCTAGAAATTAATCGATACGAATCGAAAGAAATATTTATTCTTAATTCAGCCTGCAGTGGAATTCTATAGTTTCCTAAAGATAAAACGATATTTTTTGTGTTCATCACCTGTATTAGTTTGGGACGCCGGTATCGTTGACATTAATAGTTCAATAACTTTCACGTTACCGATTCAATAAACTATGACTTTAAATTTAAGTGATATCCGACAGGTACCTTCGCTAGTGGTAGAAGCGTGAGAACATAGTGAACACGTGTCTCTTTGTATAACGTGTATATACCTGTACCACCTTTTTCATGTTGTATTATTTCATACTAGTAATACACGCTCAACTAGAACGGGTAGAAACTTCATCAATGCCAATTATTTTTGTAAAAATGAAAAGACATTGAAAAAAGTATTGGAATATTTTTAAATTATTCTCAAGGACTATTAATAATAATAATAATAGTAATAATAATAATTTGTATATCTATTAACACGACGCACAGTGGTTTAGGATCTGATATATCTGATATACGTGATCGAAACCGACAATTTCAGGTTTTCCCAATCATGGCAAAATTGAGATATGATATTCTTATGACATTAAATCAAGTTTTGGGCTGTAAATTGCAACTGATACATCACGCAAATTAAAAATACATGCTTTCAAGCATCGTAAAGTTTACATATTTTAAATAATGCGATTTTAATGTTATAAATTCTTCAGCTTTCTGGCTTTGTCCATAGAAATTATTTGAAAATATAATTTTTCTATGACTATAACTGAAAGTTCTATCTTAATAGAATCATTTAGTGCGATTAAAGGTTTGTCCAGAGCGCTATCTGCAATTATATGCATTTTTCTTATAAATTAGATAATTAGTGAAGAATCATTAAATAGGACAACGTAGAATGGAATGTGATCAAGATATTATTGTTCCTTAATGAGTTTTAATTTAATGAAATATTTACCTGCCCCTGAAAGTGCTAGAGCCTATAAAAGGTTGCAAGTCATGGGTAAATAAATCAATTCTCATTGCGCCTTCTGTTCGAGCAGTAGCCAATCTGAGACAACTGATGACGACACAGCGTCAAGCGAAGCCGGAAGCAATGACCGGACAATTTAGAAGAGTCACCAACCTGATGGTAAACCCCAAATACGTGGATCAATGTTCGCTTAGTGTACGAGAAGATTTACAGGAAATAATCGAGAGAACCCTCGACGAAGAAAAAATCCAGGAGCTACTACAAAACTCGCCGTTCTTATTTATGGTTGACCCAGAAGAACCAACGATTGAAATTGTGCCAATAGACGATACCACCGAAGAACAAGAAAAAGAAAAACCACCCGTAAAATTGAAGAAGAGCCAACCGGAACAGAAAAGTGAAAACAACCCATTCAGACGCCCGAAAAAAACAACAAGAGGACAGAAAACCGATCATACAACTACACCAATCGAAATATAAAATTCCTACAACGCCCTCGAAAGCAACGCCGAGGAAAAAATGGAACACGACGCAATCGAATCCACTCCACAACCGTCAACTTCAGACAGCACACCCAGGGTAAGTGACAAACCAAACACTACACAAAACACAAACACCGAAACACGCACAACACCTAAAATCACACCAATCATAATCACAGAGACAGACAAATGGGCACAAATACGACAAATAATTAAGACAAACAACATTGAGACTGTACAAAAGAAACTTGTGAAACCTGGTATACACATCGAACCTAAAACTGACGACGACTACCGCACACTTAAAAACGTACTTTATCACTGACACAGACATAATAGACGACCTGACTGACCAAGGCTACCTGATACTAAAAAACAAACGAATGAACGGAAAACACGGCAAACCTGTACCACTTGTACTAATCGAACTGACGAGACAATATAAATCAATTTATAACATACACGACTTCTGCGGACTTACGATTAAAATCGAACCACTTAACAGACGGACAGACATAATACAATGCCACAAATGTCAGACTTTTGGACACCAACAAAGACAACGTTCACTACAAATGCGTGATATGCGGAGACTCACACTCAACACACCTATGCACAAAACCAAAAACAACGCCACCAAAGTATGCAAACTGCGGTGGTCCTCACTTATCAACATTCCTTAACTGTCCTAACAACCCAAACAACCTTAAAAACAAAACCACACCCAAATTCATCCCAGCACCACCCCCAACAACTAACCCCTGGACACAAAAACGAAACAACACAACGCCTAACACAAATGACGAACTAGCACTTGCCTTAGGCAAAATGCTAATAACATTACACTCTACAAATGCAACAACACAACAGATACAAGACTTCGTAACGCAAACAGAGAAAATAATCACACTTTACTGCATCAAACAGTAAACAAACACATGACGCAAAACAGCGCCAAACACACAGACTACACACACGCAACACAGGACCGTACAAAAACACACAACAACACGCGATTATTTATTAATCAGACACAAACACGTTACAACCCTGGGAAATTCGAAACAATTGAGTGGAAATGGAGGTAACTTCGACCCAAACGACTCATAAAATGGTAAATAAAATCATTTCGCAGGGCTTTGTCTTGTGAAATATTAGTGTGTTTTTATGAGACTTTACATCGGTGTTTCGAGTTGTAAACTTTGTTAGTTTCTTGTGCTTTTGAGTTTTTCTTTTCGAATTGCCGTATTGTGGCCATGGCGAATCGGACGATTTATGCAATATAGACAGCCGAATATGTTGCTCTTTCATTCCTTTTTTTTTGTGTTTATTAATATTTACCTCTAATATGTCCACAACCTTCAGAAATATAGTTAAATAGAAAAAACTTTCGTGTATATCGTGGGAATTTTCGTAGTAGTGAATATTATGGTAATTCAAAATACCATCTATGGTAAACGTAGATTCGTCGGTAAAGAGAATTACTAACGTGAGATTTGGCTGATGAACTTCTCTTGAAACCACACATAGAAGGTAATTCGGTGGGGAAAATCTAATTCCATTAAGTTAGATAAATTAGTTTGAAACAAATTTACTTCTCGTGCTAGAGTTGTCGTACTTAGCCGGAATTCGTTTCCACGATATTAAAATATTATCTTCTGCTTGTTGCACTTTTCGAGATTTTTGAAAGCCACGAACTTCGAAACGTGGATACTGATTCTGTATCCCGCAGTCGACACACGGCCGAAGGAAGACGTCGATTTGGGAAACGTTCTGAATTCAATTTTTTTGCAGCAAGGTATATTGTTTCGCCATAAATTAAAATCATCTCAGTATATTTGACATTCGTGTAGGACACCATTGCGAACGCACCTAACCTCAGCAAAGACTATGCCCATACTAAATTTAGATCTCAGCGTTGTTTGTAGTGGCAATTCCTGTAGAGAGCTGCCCGTACATTAACTGAGACAGGACCGGACTCAAATAAAGAAAAATCATTTTCTCGTTACTACGTGAACATTGGACCGCGATTTTTGTATGAAGGCTCAAATATACCTTTCACACCGCTTTTTCTTTGGCGCTATACACAACTAGCATTGTATACATTGAAAAGTAACGGGCCAAAATTGGAGCCTTGAGAAAGACCAGAGGTATCTGTGAACCGTTATATTGAACATAATATGCTTGATTGATTAGATAGGATTTAAAAATGGATACAGTTTTCGAGGAAGCACCTATAGATTGTAACATCAGCAACAATAGAGAATGGTCAATTGTACGTAGCGCTTTACTAAAATTAGTATAGATAACATCCACTTGTTCGCGAGCATCCAAAGCATCACCTACATACTGCGTAAGTCCGGCTAAATTAGTGGCAGGAGATCTGCCTCTAACAAAACCATATTAATTAATTGAAAGTAAAGATTTAATGTTGCCATATAGTTTCCCATAGAGTACATTCTCAAACACTTTTGCAAAATTAAAACGAATATTAGTAGATCTGTAGTTATAGATATTATAACAATAATCTTTCTTAAATACATAAGTAATATATATAGTCGAGAAAAATCTAAGGAGTAATAAATTAAATATTGCGATAAGTGGATGACAAGGTACAGATGCATAATCCCGTAGAAGAATGCCAGATAGGTTGTCATCAAAGAAGTCATATTAAGTTTAAACTTCTTGATGACTTGGCTATTGAAAAGGATCGATGTAACAGATTTACACTATAAAATCAACTTTATACTCAAAATAAATTATGTCTTTTATATCCCTGCATCCACTTATGGGCATTAATACTATGTAAGTGTGTACGAGTATACCTATACAAATATTTAGAGGTAACAACATATATACTATTGATGGCGCTAAAAGATTACCGGGAAATTAAGATCTTCTTTACTCTATTTCATCTTAAACTAAACGTATATAAGAGTTGTGTTTTATAAACAAGGAATAGAGTATAAAATTGGTAACAAAATTTTATCTCGGCATTCAGTAATCAGGAATTTGTAATTACTTTTGATTGACAATTTACATTTAAATCACATACCAAGCTAGTTTCAGCTTTTGAGTGCCAATACCTTGGTTTTCTAATGCATGTTCCTAAATACCTTAGAAATCCTAATTATCTCTCTATTTCGCTTATGTCATGAGCAAGGTCTAATATTCTGACATTATATGGTACCCATTTATGCTTCCCACATTTTACTGGATCGGATTCAAAGAAGAATTTTGAGTCATATTACTCTACAAACATTTTAAGACAACAAGAACAATTCACATTATCAATTACCAGAATTTTACCATTCCTAAGTTACAATAAATAAATATTTCTTTCAATATGCTGCTCCCATTGTATACATTTCTTAATATATTTTCTCGACACTGGATTTGAAAATACTCGAAACCACATTTGCTGAAGGTAGCGTCCATATCTAATACTCTTCTTAAATAGAATTTATTCAATTGTCCTTCTTCTAAAGCTAGTAATATACGATCATAAATTACATGTATTTCTACATGTATTTATTGAACAATGTTCCTTGAACGAATATTACAGCAAATTTTACGGAATAAATCCTATCCTATTTTTCAATGCCTTTCAGGTGTATTTCTAGTGAATCCGGTTTTTTACGTTGATGCTTCAACCTCAATTACTAGAATCACGAACCCGATATTTACTTCACCGTCAGGTTGTAAGACTCTATACCCATCACTTTTTAAATCTTCGGTGACTGTTTGTTAAATGAATAAATGTGCTTTCATCTAAATATATTTATTTACACTATATACATTTATTTTTGAATCTACACTATATATACCAACATGAAACTGCTGTTGAGACTAGTATCTCTTGTTACAGTAAGACTGTTATGTTTATGTTTAAAAAGTAAGACTGTGTGTCTTGTGCTGTTGTTGAGTTGATATTCTTTTAGGTCGTATTGTTGCTTGTTATGGTGTTACAAATAAGGCCGTTGTATTATATGAGACTGTATGTCTTTTGTCGTTAATATTATGCTATATAATATGAATGTTATGGAGATAATGAATGTTCTATACTGTCTTACAAGTAGGTAAAAATATACCACTACTCCTAATTATTACATAATTAAATGAGTGTATTTGTTGTACATTGTATTGTTTGACGCCATAACGGGGAATTTATCTGTGTTATTATTTCGTGAAATTATACCCACGGGCAATAACACCCAAGGTTTACCATCGGTTCTTAAAATTCTAATCCTAACTAATAAATAACAAAATATCATTATTAATTAATTGTTGATGTTATACATCTAAGTATGTAGTTCCGGATCGTCCCTCGTTAAAGTAATAAAATTTATTGTACATATTTAGGGAACGTGATCTTAACACTGAATATATAGATTAAACCCTTTGCTCACTATAACCCAAGTTAATAAAACAGTGGTCTAATGTATAAAGCAATAAATAAATTTGTAAATGTAAAAGATGCCTATTATTAATAACCCTAGGTAATAAAACGAGTGGTCTAAATTATAAAGTAGGTAATAAATACCAATTTGCAAATGTAAAGAATTCTTAGAACTTAAAGAAAGTTTTACAACTTGAATGCGATAAGAAAATTATGTTATACGGTGGTTCAAATTTGAAAATACACGTTGAAAATTTATAACATTGGAAATGTTTATATTTGAATTGTATATCCTAGATTTACTTCTATTTAACAATAAAAAATGTTTGAAATTAAAATATTACAAAAGGATATTTAATGTATCCTCAACACTAGGGATTATAGTTTTTGAAATTTGTTTGAAAATATTTATGACAACATACATTTTTTTGGTTTCTGTTTTTATTTATTATAGTAATAGCAGCTATTGCATTAAATTTATTCGTTCCTTTTTAATATAAGCCTTTCAGAAACTCACGATAAATTAAGAAAGACAACACAAGAAAAATTATTTCAAGTTACTCCAGGTATAGCCAATATTATTTACCCTCAACCAACAACAAAATGTCATTCCCCTTCGTCATCCTTGATTCTAAATATTATTTTATATTGTGCCTAGTGTTTCAATTTTTACATGTATTTTTATACACTTTCACGTGTATTTTAACATATATTTCTGTAATGATGTATTACAGCCTTTATTTTACGTATATGATATTGTTTTCATTAAATTTTTGTCTGTGTTTAAACAAATATTTTATATGAATTTTCTGATCTTTTGATATATAAGCAATAAGTTCATACTTGTTCAATATATGGACATGACTTTTTTAATTATTTTTAAAATAAAAAAAAAGATTTGTGTATGTGTCTAAGCTCTGCTAGAATCAAGATTTATACATTATAAAAATAAAATTACTCAACGAATTTACTTTAAATTTACGAACATATAATATTTGACCGTAGCACCAGCCAGTCAAAAGTAATATTCCGAAAGCGCTACAAATTAAATGATGTATATACACCGCAATTAAACGTGCATCCGCATTTGTATTCTCAATTTAATTTCAGCCCACTCTCACATTCTTGTGTTCATCTCTCTCAGTTGTCCAATTTTCCTCTCTCTCCGGTACACGCTAACGCTCCGACCACTGTAAATAGTAAAGGGTTGTAATGGATTCGGTTAAATATTGATCGGTCACCAACGCAGGCTGAACGCCACTACTACCAAGTTTTGAAAAACGCCCGATAATGTTGTAATGAAAATTCTTTACTGGCCGATTTCTTAAAATTTACAAATAAAGAACAAATTAATACATACATATCTTCAAAATTAGATATACAAGTATAAATAATTTTTGTTTGAAAAATATTCGGAAAATATTTATTCTAATTGGAAACTAATTTTAGTTTTAAGACAAATGAATCAAATAATAAACAGATGCAAACTAGGACTCATATTAATACTAAGTAATACATTAGATAGTTTATGTAACAAGTGTGATGTTTCATATATATATATATATATATATATATATATATATATATATATATATATATATATATATCTTATAGCTTCTCCTGAAGAAGTAGCCAATGATTACGAAATATAGAGGTAGAAATAAATGAGTTTTTAATTGACAGGCCGCTTACCCGATATAATTATTTACTCACAATTATAGTACGGTCGATAATACTTACAAGTCTGTATATATATAACAATTGATAAATTATTGGAGTTTTTCGGCTTTTATATGAAATATTTACAAATATCAAATTAGAATGTATGTAATTGCAGAGTAAGTGGGGATGTAAACATTGCTGTCTACAAATTACAAAGCAAATCATACGAAATTTTTTTATTTGAAAAATATGGTCTACGTTGGGACTCGAACCCAAGTCTACAGCTTGCCGGGCTGTCGCTTTTACCACTAAGCCACAATAGACCCAGGTTCAAGCTATTTAGAAATGCATTATAAAGTAACAGTGTTAATGAATCAGATGTCAGTTATTGAAAGTAGATGTCAAGTTGAAAGCAGAAGTCAGTTTTGAAAACTCCAATAATTTATCAATTGTTATATTTAATAAACGGCTAAGAAATTATCTAAACACATGTATATATATAGTGAATTCAATTTGTTGGCGATTTAAGGTCTGGTTTTACTTCAATGTACATATTTAAAACAATCCTACATGTTTCGGCAAATGATGCCTTTTTCAAGGAATATAGGAATATAAAAATAAATGACAGTATATTAATGTCATACTTATACATTTGTAGTTGCCATGGATAAAATTATTCAAAGATATATTCCAGTTTAATAATAATAAATCATGCCTTAGTATTCTAAAATAGATAGACAACAAAAACAGGGAAAAGCAAGACATGAGTTATTATTATGTATGCACCCGTGGAGCGAGTTAAGATGTTAAGCTGTCGGCATTCGCTTTAAACGAGAAGGAAAACCACGAAAACCTACTCAGACAGCCAGTCAGGATTCAATACACGAAACTGTCAGTATGATAAGCAAATGTATAGATATTTAAATAACATAAGATATATAATTATATAACAGCAACATATGCTTAACTGGTCGATTATAGTTTTCAGTAGTTAATCGATAAGTGCAAAATTAATAAATATATGTTGCTGTTATATAATTATATATCTTATGTTATTTAAATATCTATAGATTTGATAATCATGCTGACAGTTCCGTGTTTTAATCCCTGACTGGCTGTCCGAGTAGGTTTTCGTGATTTTCCTTCTCGTTTAAGGCGAATTCCGACAGCTTAACATCTTAAGTCGCTCCACGGGTGTATACATAATAATGACTCATGTCTTGCTTTTCCCTGTTTTTGTTGCCTATCTATTTTAGAATACTAAAGCATAATTTATTATTATTAATCTGGAATGTTTCTTTGAATAATTGTATCCATGGCAACTACAAATGTATAAGTATTACATTAATATACTGTCATTTATATTTTATATTCCTCGAAAAAGGCATCATTTGCCGAAACATGTAGGATTGTTTTAAATATATACATTTTGAAGTAAAACCAGACCTTAAATGGTCAACAAATTGAATTTACCATAACATACACGAAATAATTATATATATATATATATATATAAATATATATATACTATATGCTAAGGTCGATAACCTCGTACATATAGCAGCTTTTTATACATTAACATGAAATAATGCCAGTTCTAAAAGTCCACAAATTATTTTTACTGAACGTATTTTTTTTGTTAGGAGAAGTAAGAAATATAAAAAATAATATCGATTCATAATACCGCTATTGTATTTAAACGTGGCAATGTTTATGTTTACAAAAACGATAACACGTCTAAGCTTTGTTATGGTAAGAGTTCGATAACCTGGTACAAGAGCGTGAATTTTTAAAAACGGTATATTAAAATAACATGCAAGATGTATGCTCTACGGTCATTTAACGTCCTATATTTGATAACAATCTATATTTAAAAAAACAAAAATTGTATGTGTCTCAGAATGTCAAATCAAGAAATAATAATGACTACAATAAGAATTGGTCTAATCTAAAATTATCACTTTGATAGCTATAACTAGAATTGAATTATCTCACCAAAAGTCGGTAAAAAGCAAATCCACGTTTGATCGGGAACACAACCAAAAGTTAATCAAAGTTCCATTCATAGAAAACACTACAAAAGCACACAAAATTATAATTTCGAATCTAACACGCGGAGCACATTTGAAGATGTCATATGTGAGGCATGCTGGATTATTATTAATTTGGTTATATTTATATATAGGTATTATAAAATTTGTTTGATTTTTGTCAAATATTTATGATATAATATTTGATTAATTAATTAAGCTTTATTCGTTTCATTTAATTAAATTACATCGTAATAAATTTAAAAGTATAAAAGTCCGAAAAATATATAAAAAAATATAATGAAAACATCTTCAAGGAAGCATTGTTAGGTATATATTTAAAATTTAAAATATAAAGACTATAAAATACAATGGCAATTACTCGACAGATTGGATGCTTCATCTTTGGAAACATTACCCCAGATGTCATCGACAACGTTCAAAAAGAATTTCTTAATCGCCTTGGCTATTATCTCATTGTTAACGGTGCTCAAGTCGAACATTTAGTTTGGATGATTATGTTTTCATTTATAGTATTTACGATAACATTACTCCAAAATTTCCTTATGTAAACATCATCTAAAATTACCTTGTCGTATATAAGAAAAATTGTCCTTTCTAATTCTGTAATAAAAAATGGGTGTTTACATTTTTTTTAAAATGACGTCATATTGGTTTTTGAAAATGCCCTGTATATTTTAGTTTCACGTTAGAAAACTCTAAATTAAAAATAAATCGATGTTTTTTTTTAGGGAAGTTTTTTGATAAACTTCCTTTTTAATTTTTATTGAATTTATCCGCTACTTTACGAATGCACTGTATGTGATTTTAACTTATCACTGGAAAAATGACGCGATTAGCTTCATTATGTTTATTTTGTGAAATTAAATAGTATATAACGTAGCATAGCACAATCAACTAATTGTAAGAGTCGTACGAGTAAAATATAATGTAAGTATATACCATACACAGACAGATGTTCTATTATATTTTCAGGTATGTACATACGTAGACACATTTTAAAATATGTAGGTACATACAGTTTATAAAGTGTTTCCTTACAGGCACATGACCAAATTAAGGCATAAGAATCCCTTAAAATGATTAACGTATGTAGTATTACAGCGCGTATTTATATGTATTAGATAGAGATAAAATACCATTTGCGGTTCAGGCTAGTACGAACTACAAAGAAACATTTTATGAAGTGTATTTGCATTTGTTACCAAATTACCACTACCTACTAAAAGAACCACCTAAATTTTACACTTTATTGACAAAAATTATTTCATGGAAACAACGTCTGTGTTAATGTTAATAGAATAACAGTTTTCTAATTAAAATGAATACTAAATTTGTAAACAAGTAAATTCACTCCAAAAACGTCAAATGTTAGAAATACTCACTTTCTTAAGTCTCACTATGTTATTTTACCTTCTTTATCCCTGTATAAAGATGTGAAGAATAGTGAGACTTAGGACAAATTCATTTAAAATTCGTGGGTTTGTCTTTTTGGAAAAACGCTCGGACAAGTCGATTTTCATTTTTGGCTGCGGTTTTCCTCGTGGTAAATTCATGTACACAAGGATGGCCCAAAAATAAGGTACGGCCATCAACTTAATTTTTTCAAATAGAAATCCTTTTTTTCCCTTTTTGAATTCTGCATCGAATTCTAAGTATCATTTAGGTACCATGTCCTATACCCAAATTCAACAGTTATCTAGAAATTTACGATTGAACATATCAATAACTGAGAGAGTATTCTACAAAATCCCTTTCACTCTGTGGTCTAAAAAGGATCGACTTATAAACAGAATAACAAATCAAATTAAATGTTAAAACTGTTGACCATTAACTTCCTAACAATAGGCAAGGAGAAATTCAATTTCTCGTAACACTTCAGTTACGGTTTGTGGCTGGATTTGTTGTATTTCGGCTATAATTATATTCAATTCATCAATATTTTGCGGTTTATTGAAATAGACTGAATTTCAAATAACTACAGGGATAAAAATCTAATGAGATTATATCTGGAGACCTAGAGTGATAAAACCTCTCCTTCCGATCCATCTATTTGGAAAAATATTAAGAAGGAATTCTCGTACTGTTCTCGAATAATGTGGGGACGCTCCATCCTGTTGGAACCATATCGAGTCTGCCGGTATATTTGATTTCGCATTATTCAGGTAAAGTTCATTTGCACTGGGTATTATGTAATTTTGTATTAGGTTTAAATAATTTTCGGAATTAAGTGTTCCCTCAATAAAAAAGAACAATTGAGGTACCCACAGTTCTAGCCCAAACGTTTGCTTTCTGAGAGAATTGTGTACGATTTTCCGTGCTCCAATGTGGGTTTTCTGATGCCCAATATCGAAATTTTTGCCTGTTTACTGAACCAGTCAAACAAAATGCCGGAAAAAACTATCTTTCTTAAAAATTGCAAGTTGGTAATGCATTTATCCATCATTATTTCGCAAAATCTGCGGTCAAGATCGTCTTCAATAAGTTCCTGAACTAAATGTACTTTGTATGGTTGCCATTTGTTCTTGTGTAAATATTTTAGAACAGAAGGTTTACCTACTGATTGCTCTGCAGCTACTTGTTGACTTGATTTGTGAGGATTTTCTTGTAAATCGAGTAAAACATTTTGTAATTGTCTCTTACGCGGTCAAAGTCTCTAAACTCTTTCTATCTTACTAACTACTAAAATAGTGTAATAGGCCTCCGGGTACTTATCGTTAAACAATTCGCAAATTTCAACATGTGTTCGAGTTCTGTCACTATATCCTACCATCATCAAAATTTCTATTCGTTCTTTTTCAATTAAACGCGCCATTCTTTCAAACTTTGCAATTGCACTTGACAAGTACTTATTTAAAGTGAAATTATCATACCATGTGACTAAACGGTGACAAGTCAACAATCAAAAAAAATAGACACCATTGTATGTTTTGCTACAAAAAAAAAAAATTAAAAAATAATAGTTAGTGGTCAACAGTTTGAACATTTAATTTGATTTGTTGCTCTGTTTTTTTTTTATATAAATCAGTCCTTTTCAAACCACAGAGGGAAAGAAATTTTGTAGGATACGGTCTCAGTTATTGATATGTCCAATCGCAAATTTCTCAATAACTATTGAATTTGGGTATAGAATATGGTAGATGGAATATACTTACGATATGACGCAGAATTAAAAAATGAAATAAAAAATTGGTGTTTCTGATTGAAAAAATTAAGTTGAAGGTCGTAATTTATTTTTGAGCCAACCTGTGTACATGAATTTGCCATCACAAAAACCACAGCTAAAAGTAAAAATCGAAGTGTCCGAGCGTTTTTCCAAAAAACAAATCCATGAATTTTAAATGAATTTGTTTCAACCCACGCGTCCTCACTGTATGTAAAAGTGGTTATGAAATCTGTTGTAATATTATATCTAGACTGCGGAACCGGTGCTATCCCGTATCGGGTGTGATTCATCGGTGCCGACAATGTACAATCGATTAACTTAACAGTATATATGGATGTTATAGCGCGATGATATTGATAAAAGTTGTCTGTTTGTATGTCTTTCAATGCAAACAGACGGAGTGTGAAATATATTTCGTCAGAGTCATAATAAAGACAATGAAATGTATATACGGAAGTTTATTTTTAGGAAAATAAATAAAACACTGAAGTTAAATGAATTTAAATTAACTTGAATTGAAATTAATTCAAAATATATATATATATATATATATACATATATATATATATATATATATATATATATATATATATATATGTAAGTTTACGAGTAACCAGAAGCAGAAGCAGACAGTTATCGCAGACCTGAAGATGGCAAATGTGATTTTGCCGAAACGTCGTCCAGAAACCAGCACCGGTCTTTACAAAGACCAAACAATGGAAACGCGGAAGAAAACCCGGAATCCAGTTACAACACATACTACCACCCGCGGAAACCTGAAACAAAACATATATATGTATATATATATATATATATATATATATATATATATATATAAGTGTTTAGATAATTTCTTAACAGACATCTGCTTTCAATAACTGACATTTGCTTTCACTAACTGACATCTGATTCATTAACACTGTTACTTTATAATGCATTTCTATATGGCTTGAACCTGGGTCTATTGTGGCCTAGTGGTAAAGGCGACAGCCCGGATAGCTGTAGACTTGGGTTCGAGTCCCAACATAAACCATATTTTTCAAATAAAAAAAATTCGTATGATTTGCTTTGTAATTTGTAGACAGCCATGTTTACATCCCCACTTACTCTGCAATTACAAACATTCTAATTTAATATTTGTAAATATTTCATATAAAAAAAAAAAGCCGAAAAACTCCAATAATTTATCAAATGTTATATATATATATATATATACAAAATGCATTTACTTTATACAGTGAAAAAATTCAAAATATTGAAATAGTATAGACTTGAAATTAATTATATCACCTATAATTAAAGTGAATGCTTTGTCATACCACTGTAAGTATTTTTTATTCACATTAATTATTACAATATGTTCTAAACTTTGTTCTGTAAAGTGCGTTCATTTATTGGACAGTATGCCTTTAAATATAGAAAAACTTCGCTCAACATCAGAGCTAGTGAGTGGCGCATAGAAATAATAATCTTTAAATTTAATATATTTACCGATTCCCGTATTTGAACATTACTACAAAAGCCTTTCAGGACATTAAAATCAGCGCTACGAGCGCTTATCTTATTCTTAATCTTATTATTAAGTGAAACCGATTCTGTCTCTGCGCTTGCATGACTCATTAGCGGATAGCGTCTGTTCCGCAGTCTAATTATATCATTCTAACAAATATACGAAATGTTTATAGGATAATGATGCTACCCATAAAGATTATTTATATTTAATTAAAAACTGGAGAATGGTTTAGGGCTCAAACTTTTTCCCAATTAAGTAAAATTAAATTAAAGGCGGAAATATTCGTTGGCTACAAATTAGAAAATTAGTCTTTGATCATGTATTAGCAAATTAAATCCTAAGAAACTAACGGCATAGAAACCATTCAAAGATGTTGTTTCTCGGAGAAAAGATACTGAAAATATCAAACTGTTAATGAAAAGCTCTTGACGAATTGCAAAAAATATACGGCCGTATATAGTAACAAACAACGATTTCTTCATATTAGCCTATGTAAACTACATCTACGGAAATAAATTCGACAGTAACATATTGTAATAAAGCTACTGTTCAGATTGTTTTAATAAAACACGTGGTAATTGAAAACAACTATATTGATAAAAAATACACAAAATAATAAATAACAATAAATACTGAATTTATATGCATTTATATACATTTATGTCTACGATAGTACGTTCACGATGATTACGGCTTCAGTGCCTCATCCTTTCCCTTGAGCTTTCATATAATCCATCGAGTTTTCTGAATTCCTCTGTATCTACTCTATTCGGGAAAATCCTAGGACATGCTGGCGTGCACTGCCGGTGACGTCATCTCCGGTGACGTCATCGCCGGTGACGTCATCGGTTGACTTAACGTCGCATGACGTACATCAAAATATCATAAATAAAACATCGATGTCAATACAGACAAAATGAATCTATATTGAATAATTTCCACTCATTCTTAGAAAGTGACAGTTGCAGACCAAAAAAAGTCAAAACAGTAATTTCTCATTTAAGGTGATACCAATTTTTGCAAAATAGTAACATAAACAAATTTAAAGTTTGTTTATTTTTGTTACTTCTGAAGCATATAAAAGTTATTGTGCTCATTATTATTATAACACTAGAATCTTTATTTATTTTCTATCTTTGAAGAACAGCAACTAAAAATTAAGATGTTGCCGAGAAAAATTGATTTAACTGAAAGATTCAACATAGAAAATAGATTCAATTTCATAACTTCTGTTTCGGCTCCTTTTTTTTAATTCTTAGATCAGTGTATTGAAAAGAGGACGAACACCTGGGATAAAATAAAATAGAGGAAAAGGGATCTGATTATCTAATGTCTTTTTCTTAATTCAAAAGAAGTCAGAGAAATCAAAAGAAATCATTCAATAAGAACATAATTTCAATTTATTTTCTAAAATTTCGAAATGGACGTTATAATGCAACTTTAGAAAATTTGTTTAGAATTAAAAATACAGTTAAACATTTATAAAGTGCTATTCACTAAATAATTTATTGTAAAAGTAAATAAACCTCTTCTAGTTGATAAAATTCAAAAAATGAGGAAAGTAGAAGCGATATTTTGTTTTCAGTATTAATGGAGATTAAAACAGCGTCTTGGTATTAAGAATCAGATTTATGTTGAAGAACCACGCGAAAAACAAGTAATAGACATTTAAATTGCAAACTGATATGACAAATATAATCTAACCCGTACCGAGGTACGGCAAATCGACGTCGAAGTTTTCTTGAAGGTTTTCGCTGAGGTTCACTCCGCTCGTTTTGGGTGGGCGAACCGAACAACACCCTCGCAACAACGATTGGCTCCCATACACATCACAAACCGGGGAAATTCACGAAAACTTAACGAGGGGAAAAGAAATACGCAGGAAAAAATTATTCGGTGGCCATTGCTGGGGGTGGGATTATCATAAATAGGGAAGAAATGGCAAAAAAACGCGATAGGAGGGAAATGACGTAGGGGTGGATAATGTGTATATGCGTGGAAGCATGGTTATATGAAAATGTACAGCTATGGATTGTGGAATGATGTAAGAGATATTCAAACTAGACTGGCATCGTGTTCGTTAGTCAAACATTTAGTAATTATGTTCAGCGTTAACTCAGCACGAAACTAAACACATAATTTAATAATAAGATGATAAAGCAATTAGTGAAATTTATTACATTACTTAAATAATTTTATACATTTTTGAAAGCTTTTATACAAACACTTAATTTCTCATTTGTAATTTTAAATTGAGTCAATATTCGCAGTCAACTAAAAGAGCATTTATATTTTCGTTGTCGCAGAAATGCATTTTAATATTTATAAATGAGAATATACTGAAAACCTATATTGTGATGAGTTATAATCTATGAAAATTAATCCTAAGGCTAGGTAGTTGCGTCATAACTTACATAAGAGAAGACTATAATTTTACATATAATAAGTAATTATAATTAATAATAATAAATTTGTGATAATAATATTTATTTCGTATGAGAAGTGATATAGACACAGGGTGCGACTCGGGAATAGTCAATTTTCGAATTGACTATTCATTGGTCAACTTTGCGAGAAAATAATTAATTTAAAAAAAAACATAGGTTATGTAATGCCATGCTCGTACAGTTGCCAACGAAGCTCTTGCTGTGTGTGCGGTGGCTCCGTCTTGTTGGTACTACAAATTAAGTCCACCAATTCGTCGTCTACGGAGTTCCGGAACAAAAAAGTTGTTTAACATGTTTATGTAGCGAACAGAGTTGACCGTCACACATGTTCTCTTCGAAGAAGTACGGGCCAATGATGCAACGCTTAGTGACCCAACAGTAAACCGTAACTTTTCGCTGTATAGAGGGCGTTCATTCAGGTGACGGAGATTGTGTGTTGCCCAATATCGGTAGTTAAAAATGCGCTTCATCATTCATCATGATCACCGCATTATCGTTTTCCTCTAAACTTGTTCCTGCAAATGCAACTCTTTGTAGGTAGTCACCTTCATTGAGCTTCTGTACTATCGCAATCTTATAAGGATGAAATCCTAGATCTTTATGGAGAATGTGTCTTACTGTGTGTTCATTAATTTGCAGTTCTGCAGAATGATGGCCAGAACTTCTCAGAATCGCCCGTCTAAGTCTTTCCACATTCTCTAGGATCCGGACACTTCTCTGTGGGCCTGGATATTTCTTTTTAATCACGGTTACTCTGGTTCGTAAGCCGGTAACCCAGCGCATAGTAGTTCTCTAAGATGGAACATTTCCGTGACGCCCGATGTTGAAGGAATGCTATTGGAATTCCCGCTGTGCGTTGGCAACTGACTAGCCCATTCTGATGTATGTGTCATACATCATAAGTGTCATACGCGAAAATGCGATGTTCTAAACTCCACAACGCCATGTTATATACTGACTACGTTAATGGAAAACCTAGTAGAGTTGAAGGATCGGTCCCCCAACACCTCTATCACCCACCTTCTCAGAGTACTATCAAAATTAAAAATTTAGTGTTTCCAAATCACGCACTGTCAAGAAAGAACTAACAAATATATATATATATATATATATATATATATATATATATATATATATGGAATGATAATTGTTTTTTTTGGGGGAATCCAGCAAAATTAAACTTTATTACTTAAGTCAGTTTTTTATTTTTTAGCCCAATATTTCGCATCGAATTCGTATGCTTCCTCAGGGGATCAAAATGTGAACTTTTTTTTTTTGGAGAAATTACTCATATGTTTGTAATATTCTAAATTAATACAACTAATGTCAACGGACGTACACTTAGTTATTTCGAAATTACATTTTAAAAAACAGGACATTCATATCTAAAAGAATCTCTTTTAGACTACACTTAGTACATTTAGTTATTTCGAAACTACATTTTAAAAAACAGGACAATCACATCTAAAAGAATCTCTTTTAGATGTGATTGTCCTGTTTTTTAAAATGTAATTTCGAAATAACTAAGTGTACGTCCGTTGACAGTAGTTGTATTAATTTAGAATATTACAAACATATGAGTAATTTCTCCAAAAAAAAACAAGTTCACATTTTGATCCGCCGAGGAAGCATATGAATTCGATGCGAAATATTGGGCTAAAAATAAAGAACTGACTTAAGTAACAGAGTTTAATTTTACTGGATTCCCTAAAAAAAAACGATTATCCTTTCCATACATGTTCTAACGACAAAGACTCCTGGTCTAATTATATATGTGTATTTATATATGGTAGATTCAATTAGTTGCGATTTAAGGTCTGGTTTTACTTCAAAGAAAATTTCTTTGAAAATGGAATATTTTACGGGCTTGTTTGTAGTAAATTCCGTTAGAATTGTCATTAGTATTTTCATTTAAGATCTCTTTAGATATTGTCACCACAGAGTCATCTCCTAGAGATTCTTTTGAACTATAGTTTTCGATTAAGAATTCTTTAATTAAATACGTAATTAATTAATATTCTTTGTCACTTAAATTCCTAATTTTTTATCTTAATTTTGATGTAGCGAAATAATTTTCTAAATATATATACATCATTAATTTCTTCTATACAGTGTCTATACCCTATCGGTTAGTTTCTTTAAGACCTACTTACCTTGTCATGTGTAAGTAACGAGTTGAGAAATTCTGTCTCTTTTCGATATGCGGCTTTTGCAATAATTTAATTAAATGATACGGAAAAGCTGTTTTTGAGATGTTTTTCATGAAATTGGTTTCCATGCGGAGCACGTGTTTATAGGATAGCCCTATATTAATTAGGTTAGTTTTTTTGAGATGTTTCTGTTAGGACATTGTGTCTCGTTTGTATTTTATTTTGCTACATTAGTTTTTTTCTTTTTGGAATTTAACAGTTCTAGTTCTAGTATTTGGTTGTTTCCTATTTATATATATACTATTCAGGTAGTTTGCCAGTACGTAGTACTTTTTAAGCATTTGAGGCTTCTTTTCAATCACCTGTTAGTTTTCGTTAAGCACGAGCAAGTTCAATAGGCTAGGCTGGTGATCGTTTTTCTCAAAACGTTTTTAGAATCGAAATCATAAGGTATTAAACGTTCTACGATTTTCCAAGTATCAAGTATAAACTGTGTATATATTTTTTTTCTGGAAGGCTACAGACAGTCAAAATTTACTCTTTTCGACAGCTTTATTAGTATCTAGTGATTAAGATTATTGTAATTTAAAGTGATAATTTTTTTTTGTTAGTAAAGTTAGAGTCATTCATTTTTACATTTATTTTGTATGTATTTTTGTATGTATCATTTAGAAAAATATAAGTAATCGATACCCCTAAATTTTCGCATACAGGGTAATCGAAATTTAATGTATCATATTAGGGTCATGTCCATTTTTTTTATTCGATTGTGTATAACGTAAGACACTTTTCAAAATTTTATATATTAATTATCACTTTATAGACTGTTATAGACCAAGGTATGTCTAATATTTATTATATGTGCATGAATTTTTTTTTTTACTATAATATTCCAAATTACTATGCTAGGTGAGCCATTTAATAGGTGTCACTTAATTACTATAATTCATATTTTTTTGTATTGATTTTGTTATAATATATCATAATACTATACTGGGTGAGTCACTAACTCAGTATCACTTTATATATTTATTGCAACTTACCTATATAAAATTTGTATTTTTTGAGCAAGTTGATCATTGATATGTGTTTTAAATGTTTAATTCATTATTACTTGTGGCTTGTGAGCCTTATTAAGATTTTCATATTTTATTTTATTGATTAATTTACTATTTAATAGTTTATAGATATCCTTATTGATTTTTTGTCCTTATGTTTTCTTGTTGGTTGTTAATATACTATTTCTTGTTATTGTTATATTTTGGGTGTTTTATTATTATGGTAACAATTGTCCACATTTTTACCTGTGATTTAGTTAACTTACCGTCGGCGGTGTCTGTGTTCACTGTACCAGCTTGAGAGCATAAACACAGTAGCCGGTTTCTCAGACGAATATCTCCGGGGCAATCGTGTTATTGGTGGTAAGTTGATAAATCTTAAGTAGGTAACACGTTTGTGTAGGTTAGGCGCGTATAACAAATATAAATTGATCGTTATTTAATTTCGTTATTATTTCATAAGATTATAATCTTATGTTTATCGCTGTCACGTCATCGATCGCTGGCAGAGTTAGATCTTGTTATTGGCATAGAACAATATCTATTTCTTCTTGTTTCTTTTCTTAATTATAATACGTATAGTTTCGCCATGATTAAATAATGTTCGGTGCTAATTGAAAACAGAGGACACTTACGTGTCCGTACTGAAAATGCTGCGAGAACAATTGTTAATCACGCTGATATTTTCGAACGAATTCGAGAATCTATTTTTCTACATATTTTCTATTTAAAAACATAAAGCTCACTTCTTTCCATTTATTTGTGCATGCAATCTGAAACTTCTTTTTCACACTGCTTTGTTGAGGTTCATTCATAACTTACTTATGTATAAATCCATTCGTTGTAAACAAACCGTATATACCGTATATAAATAAATACATCGGCATATCTGCAAGTGACACGGAATATACATACTGCACATATGATCTTAGTCAGGAAGACCAGTGGTACTCAAAATGTATGTGTTAAAATTAATTTTCTCCACATTTCTTTAAGATTAGAAATAACACAATTGACATATATTTTAGTACTATAATCTAATAATTAAATTAATGACACTTATTCAGGATAACCCTATATACACAGATTTATTACTTCTGCCAATTATGCAAGTTAATTTAAAATACTTTATTTCATCAATTATTGCTTACGTATTCAATGAAAACAAATTAAAAAATTTCGCATCAAAATTTAGTAAGAATTTTTTTTCATTAGGGTATACAATCTGTAAACTTAAAGAAAATTGACAATGGTCATACATATTACAAATAAGATATTTTTCTTCATGACAAAGAAAACTTAATGATTTTAATATTTACAAATACCACATAGCAGACTCGCAATTCTGCGAGTCTGCTATGTTTCATTGAAGGAAAGTAAGACGAAAAAAGCTAGACAAACTTTTCCGACTTTTTTTATAATTGAAAAAATAATAAAATGCAATCTAAAATAAGATTCGCTTTTAATAAACTGAAAATTACTTTTTTGATCTTATCTCTGTTCAAAATTTAAAAAATTAACATGATTAATGTATTTTTAAATCGAATAATAAAACTATTTCTCACATGATAACATTACAAATGCCAATTTAATGCAAACATTTCTCCTTCACAAGTAAATGACTGGATTACACAAGCAAATATTGGCTTCACTTTGAACTAAAATCATTTAGCGGAGTTCCTTTAATTAAAGAGACGAATAAGAGTTATAAAGTGGAATAATAGAAATTAATTAACTTCCTCGTTGATTATAAAATGAAGAGCATTGTTTTAAGAAGAACATTTATCCCAAATAGATATTCTGTATTTTTTTTTTACTATAGTCTCCAAATAGCTATAATTTTACATATTTTTTAAAATGGTGTACGAACGAAAATTGATAGCCCAAGTAATGTAGGAGGGTGACTTGATGGAAGAGTGATTTCTCAAAAGTCGGCAATACTTTCTCTACAATCATTATGTTGCCGACTTTCGCCATGTATCTGATGTCTACTGTTGACATTTTAAACAAATCTGACAGATAGGTTGTGTTTTATAATCATTGAAAGAAAACTGGTTTTGTTGTTGTGTAAATATGGGAAAAATAATTCCGAGTGTTAGTTAAACATTATTTTTAAATGGAAAGCCAATTAAGGAAATCGAGGAAAAGTTACGTAAATATTTTAGTGAAAGTGCTTCGTCACATGGAATGATTTGTACGAGAAACTACATGGCCTAACAAAGAAAACGTAATTTTTTTTTTCAAAAAGACATTTTTTTTTAAATATTAGTCTCCTGCTTGCCCAACACACTTATTTCAACGATATACCAAATTAGTAATGCCTTTATTGCAGGTCGATGAATTCAAGTCCTCGAAATTTTTTCAGGTTTGTAAAGCGAAGGCAATGGCTAGAAGCCAAATCTGAGGAATAGTGTGAATGAGGATTTTTGCAATTGCAATCGCAGACTTGTGGGCTGGTGTATTATCCTGACGGAAAAGCACTGATGCCGTTTCTCTTTGATTTTGTCGCTTCATTTTTGCAACAAATTGGCATAAAACTACCCATTTATTGTTCGTCCTATTTCTAAGTAGTCGGCCAAGATAATTCCATGAGTATCTCAAAAAAACAGTTGCCATAGCATATTCTGCTGACAAAACCGTGTTTACCTTCTTTGGTGGGGCAGAACCTTTTTTTGTCAATTATTTGGATTGTCCTTTGGTTTCGGGTGTGTAATGGTATACCCAGGTTTCATCGACGGTAATGAAATGGCGTACAAAATAAAATCAGTTAAAATTTTGTGCACACTGTCATTTTGGATACCTACAATATCTGCTATCTCGCGCACTTCTACTCGACGGCCATCCAAGACGATACGGTGGACTTTTTCAATCATATCGGAACAGTAGCAGTTTTTGGACGTCCACTACGGAGTTCATCATTTGTGCTTATACAACTAAGCTTAATTCAGCAACCATTGAACATGAAGAAGCGGATTCTAATTATGTTGAATCCAGCTCTGCTTTGATTTCGGTTGGTCTTTGGGTTTTTCAAAAGAAAGTACTTCATCGCTGCTCTCAACTCAGTTTTTTCCATTATTACAAAATCACATGAGACGTTCACTTTGGCGTACTGTCAAAAACCTACTAATTGTCAGATCGCTCTGTATTGTCATATTTAACCTACTAAGGGATGATTCTACAGAATGGTAAAGAAGCTTTCTGCGAATTCGCGCCATGTCTTTGGTAGGTCACGTAGTTTCCGAACGATCTTCCTAAGTAGTTTTCTGCTATTAAAAGTGACCATATTAGAACGAATGATGTAGAACGTCTCGGACCTTCATTAACTACAGAAATGGTTAATAAAGTCAATACCATTGTAAGTAGCCACCGTCGATTGAAAGAACGTAAGGGAGCTAATGAAGTAAGTATGTCAACCGAACGATATGCAATATTTTAGATGAACATTTGAATATGAAAACGCTATCCACGAGATGGGTGCTCGGGTTTGCATAATGTTTATCAGATGCATACTCACATCTAAATATCAAAAGAATGTTTGGTTATTATCTAACGTAGTCCAAGAAAACTCTTCCATTGATGTGTCACAGTAGATGAAACTTGAATATATCGTTACACTCCATAAACGAAAATACAGTCGAAGCAGTGGATTTATTCCAGGGAACGTGTCCCCAAGAAAGCAAAAATTGTGTCGGCCGATAAGGTCATGGCTACAAAGGTGTTACCTTTATTGATTATTTAAAAAGGGGGAAAAACGATAACTCATCAATATTATGCTGATTTGCTGAGACATTTTGAGGCAGAACTGAAGGAAAACGACCGCATTTGTTGAACAAAAAGGCATTATCATTCGTCCATTGTTGCTACAACAAAATTTGTCGAATTTCGTTACGCATTGTCCACTATATTGCTCAGATCTTACTCCCAGTATATTGTTTTTATTGCCAAATTTAAAAAAATAGCTCCGTGGAAAGAGATTTCCAACAAATGAAGAGGTAATACCCGAGACAAACGCATATTTTGCAGAGTTGCCAAAAGATTAATTTTTGGATGGTTTGAAAAAATTGGAAAATCGCTAGGCTAAGTATATAGACTTTAAAGGGAGATTATGTTAAAAAATAATATACAGTGCTCAACAAAATTAGCGGAACACTACTTTGAACACCTGTAACTTTTCTGTGAGTAGAAGACGATTTTTTTTTCATGTTTTTTATTATTGTCCGGAATGTTTTAGCTGAACACAAGGGAAAATTACGTTAATACATTTTTTCTTTTTCTCGTTATATGTATAAATGTAAAACACTACCCAAAACAAAATGGTTTTTGTTCCTTAAGCAAAACTTTTTAAGTTAGTTTTTTGACATTTTAAACCTCAATTGTGAGTGTTAATTTAGTTCTAATATTAAAATGCCTTATTTGTTTTACTTGAAGATGGTCGATCTATACGACATGTCACCTATCGGCTACAAACCAGTCCATCGATTATTTATAGAGCATGGCATAGGTATCAAGAAACGGGCAAATACTCTAGGTGAACTGGACAAGGACGTAGAAGAAACAATAATCGTCGGGATGAACGATACATAATTAATTCTTGCCTACACCGTCGAACTTCCACCGCTTGTGACTTACAAAATCTACTTGGAAATGCTACTGGTATAACAATCTCTGATCAAACGGTTAGAAGAAGACTTAATGAAGCAAATTTGACTACCCGGAAGCCCGTATAAGGTCCTCGCTGGACCAGGAATCACAAATGGATCCGCCTAAACTTTGCTCGCGAACATGTTGAATGGCAACTTCTACACTCGTGGTCTGCGATGGTCGTGTACGACTGTACAGACGTCCTGAAGAGAGATATGTTGCAGAGTGTATACAGGAAGTGGATCGATTTGGGTCAGGATCATATAATATGGAGTGGAATGAGCATAGATGGTCGTGCCGACTTTGTCGTTGTTCCTCAACGTCTCGATGCACAGAATAATGTTAGAATGTCCTTTAACAGCATGTTATACTATTTGTCAACAATTTTGGTGATGGTTTTATCTTCCAGCAGGATAACTGCCGAATGCACACAGTGCACACTAATTACCACAAATTTTCTTCGAGAATAAGAAATCCAAGTGATGGAATGGCCGACCATAAGTTCAGATTTGAATCCAATCGAACATGTTCTGAATTCACTTGATGGGAATATGAGAAAGCTCTATGTTGCACCACACAATCTTCAGGAGTTAGCCGAAATTCTTGTAGAATGGCAAAACTTACCACAAGACATGTTAATTAATATTGACAGCATGCCTCTACAATGCCAAGCTAATAGTTAATGCTGATGGGGCCACGCACGATATTAAATCTGAATATTCGGGTCTAAACAGAATTTTTAATAATTGTAAGTAATAAAATACATTTTGAATTTGGTACCATTCTTAATTGTTTATTATTGTACAAGAAAATAGTTAAATTAGAACATATTTGTTATTAAAATCTTGTTAACTAATGTTGAAAATTTGATATTACAAAGTTAGTAATTATGTGTCTATTTTAATTAAAAAATATTGCAGTTTAAAATTTGTGTTCCGCTAATTTTGTTGAGCAGTGCATATTCTTTTCCTTAAAATAAGTATTTCATTGAAAAGTCACTATCAGCCACCCTCGTATTATTGAAAATTTGGTATAACTTCACCGGCATATACTTATTCTTCATTTAATGTATGCAAACAGAATAACAAAAGTGCATAACGTGAATGTATACTAATACCACCTCTCGGAAAAACTTGAAACTTGACATTATATTCTAACTAAGTGAACTAAGTGTCAAATCGTAAAATGTAGAAATTAAAATTCACAGTGCAATCCAATATTTATTTTCACCTGAAATTTTGGCTGATATACAGGCTGTCACACAAAAAACGCCCCAAGCTGTAACTCTGTTATTTATATTTCGATTTTGATGAGATAGGTACCAAATGAAATGGTTTGATGAGTACTATGTTTGAGGCTATATTTACTTTTTTCTAAAGCGCCATCTTCAACTCCTAGCGATTGTCAATTTTTTTTTTAATGGCATGGTATATATTTTTTTGCATAATTGAATAGAGATTTTTCCCCAAATCCACTGATGTACAATATATCCATTTTAATTGTAAATTTAGAAAAGAAATAAATTAAAACACTTTCCGAAGATTCTTTTAAAGTGACTTGTATTATACTGAGTGCGCCATGAAAAAATAACGCATTAAAAATATCGCATTACCCATATGTAACTAATTTTATTTCACAAAGAAAACAAATTACAAAAATAAAAACTAAATTCAAAACTACAAAATTTTCAAATTGATTACCGTCATGCTTAATGCAATACTGGCATCTCCTTATAACACCACGTGTAGCATTTAATACGAAATTATTAGGTATTTCCCGCCAAGTTTCAATTATTCGGTATCGTAAATCGTTTGCATTCTATAGCACTGTTAAATAAATTCGATCTAGAAGATATCCCCAAAACCGAAAATCTAGAGGCGTAAGATCAGGTGAATGAGCAAGTCAACGAATAGGTCTAAATGTGCCAATCCATTTTTCATTAACATTTCTTTTCAACCAACCAACATTTATTCGTGCATTATGGGAAGGAGTGGCGTCTTGTTGAAAATATACGTCACGCAGTTCCGACAGCGGTAATTCATTCAAAAAACTTTCAACATCTTCGCTTAATAGCTGGTGATATCTTAGTTGATTTAAGGAACCGTCGATAAAAAAAATGGCCTAATCAAGCGGCCTCCAAGTAGGCCACACCAAACATTACAGCTAAAACGACGTTGAAAATTATTGTCGACGACGTATCTAGGGCTTTCTTGGCTCCATTGGCGATGAATATTGCGATTAAAAATTCCATAATTAGTGAAAATATATTCATCTGCCCTAATAATTTTGCGATAAAACAACTGGTCTTTTTGCAAAGTTGTTAAGTAAAAATTACAAAAGTGCGTTCTTTGGATTGGATCATTTTCATCTATTGCTTGCACCTTTTAGGCAATGTATGGCTTAAATTTGTATTTTATAAGTACTCCAGACGCAATAGTTCGAGACGTACCAACTATGTTCGCAACTTTACGAACCGAGGTTTTGGCATTTTCTTCAACAGTTAATAAAACGTCCAGTTCCACATTTTCAGAAAATTTCCTACGTACTACTTTCGGTTTCTTGAAACATCCAAATCTTCTTAAATTTTTTTCAAGTCGGCTAAACTTGCGACGTTCTGGAATTTCTCTTTCCGGAAAACGTTCCATGTAAATTTGCAACGCTTGATTAGAGTTCTTATTACACTCAAAAGGAACTTGTAGCATGTCAGTAAGTTGATTGAAATTCATGATTTATTTAAAAGCTGTCAAAATATGCTTGGTTAGCACAGAAACGTCAAAGATGACAGTTACATATGCGTAATGCGTTATTTTTCCATCGCACACTACAGTTTAACACAAGTGACTAAGAATATATACGGACGGTGTTTCAATATTTTTTTTCTTCGAAATTTAACTAAAATTGATGTAATGCACATCAATGAATTCAGGAAAAAAATCTCTATCCAATGATTCAAAAAAAATATACCGAGGAATTTGAAAAAAAAGTTGACAATCGCTTGAAATTGAAGATGGCGCTGGAAAATAGTAACCGTAGCATCAAACATAGTATTCATTAAACTATTTTATTTGGTAGCTGTCTCATGAAAATTGGAATGTAAATAACAGAGTTACAGCTTGGAGCGTTTTTTGTGTGACACACGGTATAATATACTTAGGGTGGCAATGGTCTTTCGAAAACCAGAATTTGTCACTGGGTTGAACAGTTTAGGCGTGGCGATATGAGTATTGAAGATAATGTGCCACTGATAAAATTAATGGTATTGACATAAAAAATATAGCAAGTATTGTGAGCATATCGACTGAATACGTATATCACCTTTTACGCGTAGAATTCGACAAGTCAGCTGTCAGCAAATTGGGTGCTGTGGAATTTGAATTGTGATAAAGATGTGAAAGAAAGAGTTATTGAAGGTTTGTTACGGTTAAGGAAGTCTAGCTTTACCACTGTGTTGAGTAAAATCTTAACAGTGGAGACATCATGGACTCTTTCCCCCAAAGAAAATCAATATATTTCCAGCGACATGTAAGAAAATAGCTACGATCCCTTCGGATGGAAAAATAGTCATTTTTATAGACTACTTTCCCAAAGAGCCAACACGCGCTGCTTTACAAGATAAATTGAAAAAATCAGGTTTTGAAAAAGTACTTGGAATGACTCATGAAAAAGTCATATCCAGCCCTATTTATTTTCCAAACTCAAATATTTTATTGCTGAAAACAAGTTTCGGCCGAATGAAGAACATATTGCAGCAGCGGAAGAGTATTTAGAGGATCTTGATAAAGATCATTACAAAAATGATCCAAGTGCATTGAAATTGAAGGGAAATTTGTTGAAAAGAAACAAAATTTATTTACCGCCTCATTTTCGTATAACTGCCCTCTTTGAAAGGAACTTGATATTTATAATATACAGCTGAAAAACTACTTCTACGTTACATGTATTTAAGAAAGAATCCAGAGATTGCATAATGCAAATTAATGTTCACATGTCTCAAATTTTATTGTTTTGTTCGTGTTATGTTTGACATATTTATTACGGTTAACTTTGTTGAATAGTAGGAAATAAAAACTATTATCATCTCTATGAATTTCTATCCATATACATTGTATTATTTATACATTTAACTTAAGATTGTCTAACGGTACGTATGAATTACAAGGTAATAATTTTACAAATGATTGCATACAAATATTGTTAAGTACTAGTATTTATATGTAATTATTATGTAGATGTTTGCATAAATATACTAATGTTGAAATTTAAATACAACAGAAATGAAAAACAAGTTATTCCAATGTAAACACACTTTGACTTAAGTATTAATAAAAAAGGCTGTTTTATGAAGAATACATAAATGAAACTGAAGAACGAAATATTATATTGGTTTTTGTCTGATTTCTATAAAAGGCCGACGCTTCACCGAACAATGCAGTATGAGAAAACTTAATTTGCCTAAAAGGGTTCTAATACCCTTTTAACCTCATTATGAATTAATTTTTATAATAAATTTAAAGCAATATAATCCCATCGTATGATAAATGATAATGACCTACAAAAAAGGCATCCAAAAGTTCATCATATGTAAATCCTCTACGAAAATAAATATAATCCTTAAAGAAAAATATTCTAGAAATCGGAAACTTTTAATCCAATACCATAATATAGGTTCAACGACAGAACGCTCAATTGAAGAACAATTTAGGGTCAAATAAATTAATAAGAGTAATAATTATTATTATCATTATTATTAAAATCCACACATCTGATAACTGTAGATGGAGTCTTCGGAATATGGTCATTAAAAGTGAAATGCATTTCAAAGTTATACAGACTGTCCTTGAAATAAAAAGACAACATATGATAAATGGAAAAATGTAATTATGTAGATAGAATATAAATCCAAAATATAGTGTGACTCAATTACGACGCGAAGTCCGAAATTAAAAACATCCTGAAAATTGTATTACGTGACGCCTATGAATTCAAAATATTCAGAATGTCTATAAATAATAAATATCTTACGCACACATACTCTATAGCGTATGTTTACATACGTGAGAGCTGGATGATATGGATAATAACAAAACTATTATTTTTGTTATTGTCGGTCAACGTATCGTCTCTGATATTTTTTATAATCGCAACAGTGGCGTGACAAAAATTTTCTAAATATCTTTGTCCTTCTTTTTTCTTGCTTATAAGAGGGAATTTTGGGAAAATATTTTGGGTTTATATTCTATATAATTACATCTTTCTATTTTTCATATGTTGTCTTTTTATTTTAAGGACAACCTGTATAAGAAAGAAATTAACTACAAAATTTACTGAGGAACATGCTCTTTTTCTTGTATAGGTAATAATTTAGCGATTAGAAGAATACAGACTTAGTGTATTGGAAGCAATCATCAGACTAATGAATGAATGCAAATGAATTGACTCATTAGCAAACGCTAGAGCATGGCATTCAATAGCAGAATTTTTAGATTTGGACCTTCTAGTGTAAGAATTAATAATACAGAGTAAAAGAATAACCACGGTATATTAAAAAGAATTATCGTTTAAATAAGAAAGATTAAGGAACATACTGAACTCAATGTCACGACCGAAATTATATACCTTTGAAAAGTTTGCGTCAATAAATTAAGTTGATAATAGGCATCAAGACTATTTATACAGATTTGTAAAGATTGTAAGATTATATAAACCAACCATATTTCAAATTTTTAGATTTTTCATCACGAAATCGCTTCGACACAAATTTCCAGTACGATAAACTCACTAATATGATCTACTTACTCCGATATTAATAATGACTTCAAGATGCAATACATACATGCATCGTGGGGAGAAACCCAATCTGTCAGAAATGTCACAATGTAAAGTCACAAAGTTTTCATTTATTAAAAATGTTAATATAAAATAAAATTGTTATGAATTGCCTATGATTTCTTTATATACGTATTGTTACGTCTTTTCGGTCAGTTAAGTATGAAAGTTTAAAAAATTTAAAAAAAATTTAATAATATGCATAATACACTTGAGGTGTATGTTAGAGAAAAAGCTGTAAAAGAATTATAAATTATATTTTATAATTTCAAATTCTTTGAAAAAGGCAGCAATTGCCGAAACATGAAGAGATTATTTTAAATATATACATATTAAAGGCAAACAGACCTTAAATTGTCGACTATCTAATCTACTATACAGGCTGATTCATTTTCGGCCCTCACCATGGGGATCTCGCTTATTATTGGAGATAGAGTATAGGTTTAAATTTGGCAAAGTTGTTAAATTTTGTGTTTGTTATAAATCCGTAAAGAAAATAGACCTGTGACAAATGACCTTCGTTATTTAAAAAAAAAACGCGAAAACCCCATTTTCTTCTTTTACCTGTAGCACCGACATTTGGCCTTGTAGAGAAAATATAAAAACACATCCTTGTGGCCATTTCTAAACCTCTATCCAGTGGTGTACTCTAAATTTTTATACGACGTTTCGTTTCTTTCTGGCCATCATCAACTATCTAATTTCTTATAGGCGTCATATTGGATTTAGACATCTTCAGAAAGAGTTTTTTTTCTGATTTCAACCATGTACCACATGCTGACTATAGTTTTTGACATTACGTTTTATTTGAAAGAATAAATTATAAGACTAAATAAGGTAGCCTTTGGAATTTCAATCTGTCAAACATTTCATTTATTGTTCATTAATAATACAAAAATGTCATACACTAACGAAGAGAAACGAGATATGATAAGTATTTTTTATTCTTCGAAACGAAATTCAACAGTAGCGAGTACAAGATAACTACAATTATATCCAGAACGACAACAGCCTCATCGTACCATTTTTTCTAGATCTCGAGAGAAATTTGGTCGAGAATGGATCGTTTACTAAGCCGCGTAATGGTCAAGACAACAGGAATTTAAATGAAAATCGACAAGATATTTTACAAATGGTAAAATAAAAGCGTGTTTTCAAATTTCATGTTAATCTTGTATTTTTATAGATAAATAATAATCCATCAATTTCTACACGCGAAGTAGCGTCAGAATTAAATTTGTGCCAGTCCAGAGTTTGGACTGGCACAAATTTAATTTACGTGAAAGTAGGTTTAAACCATACAGGATCCGTGTTAGTCACTCTTTACTGCCTGGAGATAATTTGAGAAGGCTAGAATATTGTAATTGGTTAATGGGAAGGATAGAAAATGACGAAAATTTCTTAAGCAAAATCATCTGGTCAGATGAAACAAAATTTACAAATTCTGGAATGTTCAACAGAAATACGGAGCACTATTGGGCAGTACAAAATCCCCGACAAAACAGGGCTAGAAGACCACAACATCGTTTTGGAATAAACGTTTGGATGGGCATTTTGACAAATTGTCTCTTAGGACCAGTTATGTATGAAGAACATTTAAATGGAGAAAGATATTTAAACATTTTACGTACATACGTATCTGACTATCTTGACGACAATATCCCATTAAATCAATTACAATATTTATGGTGGCAACAAGATGGCGCACCAGCACACAATGCAGCTGTTGTTAGAAATTTCTTAAATCAAGAGTTTGCAAACCGTTGGATTGGAATTAGGGGAGTTGTTGAATGGCCTGCGAGATCACCTGATTTAAGCCAGCTAGATTTTTTTTTATGGGGATATGTTAAAAATTATATTTATAAAGTAGATGCGCCACAAAACATTGAAGAAATACGAGACAGACTTCAGAATGCCTTCGATGCAGTTCCTAGAAGAACTATACAAAGGGCAGTACAAAATGCCAGAAGGCGTGCCCAATTGTGCATTACCGAAGATGGCCAGATAATTGAACATTTACTGTAATTGTTTATTGTTTACTTTTCTATGTATTTTTATTAATGTTTTTGTTATCTTGTACTCGCTACTGTTGAACTTCGGTTCGAAGAATAAAAAAATACTTATCATATCTCGTTTCTCTTCGTTAGTGTATGACATTTTTGTATTATTAATGAACAATAAATGAAACGTTTGACAGATTGAAATTCCAAAGGCTACCTTATTTAATCTTATAATTTATTCTTTCAAATAAAACCTAATGTCAAAAACTATAGTCAGCATGTGGTACATGGTTGAAATCAGAAAAAAAAACTCTTTCTGAAGATGTCTAAATCCAATATGGCGCCTATAAGAAATTAGATAGTTGATGATGGCCAGAAAGAAACGAAACGTCGTATGAAAATTTAGAGTACACCACTAGATAGAGGTTTAGAAATGGCCACAAGAATATGTTTTTATTTTTTCTCTACAAGGCCAAATGTCGGTGCTACAAATAAAAGAAGAAAATGGGGTTTTCGCGTTTTTTTTTAATACCGAAGGTCATTTGTCACAGATCTATTTTCTTTACGGATTTATAACAAACACAAAATTTAACAACTTTGCCAAATTTAAACCTATACTCTATCTCCAATAATAAGAGAGATCCCCATGGTGAGGGCCGAAAATGAATCAGCCTGTATACACATATATATATATATATGTTTTCTTTTATGTTTCCGCGGGTAGTTGTATGTGTTTTAACTGGATGCCAGGATTTCTTCCGCGTTTCCACTGTTTGGTCCTCGTAAAGACCGGTGCTGGTTTCTGGGCGACGTTTCGGTAAAATCACATTTGCCATCTTCAAGTCTGCGATAACTGTCTGCTTCTGCTTCTGGTTACTCGTAAACTGACGTAGTCGAGTTTAAAATAGTTGTTATATACCCGATTAGCGTTCTGGTTGATTAGACTTGGTTGAGTTTGTGCGCGACTCCGTGTCGTTGGGCCTATAGTTGGAGTGTATTGGCTGGGTTGCGGTGTAGGTGTTTCTGTTTGTTGTTTGTTGTTGACAACTTCTTTGCTTAATACTGGTTTCCATGTTGTTGGTAGCCTCTGGGTATCATCTCGCGAATTCAAATTGTCCGGAAGTTTCGCTATTTCGATAGCTTCCCTGATTATTCTGGTTTTCATATGTTCTATGTTCGCCAATAGTTTGGTATTGCTGAAGTCTATCGTGTGGGACGTTTCCTTTGCATGCTGAGCTAAAGATGAAGTTTTATCGTCTTTTCTTACGGAGTTTTGGTGTTCATCTCTTCTTACGTTTACCCTTCTGTTTGTTTGGCCGATTGTGTTTCTCACAATTAAGGCATGTAATTTCATAAACTCCCTGGTTTCCTAAAGGTATTCTTGTTTTTGAATTCCGAAGGACTGTGCTGATTTTTCTGTTTGCCTTGAATGTGGTTTCAATGTTGTGTCTTCGTAGGACTCTGGATATTCTGTCGGTGTTACCTTTGACATAGGGTAAGTAGGTTTTGGCTATTGATTCCTCTTTTACCTCTTGTGGTGTGGCTCGTTTAGGTTTTAATGCTTTGTTGATGGCCCGTTTGCTAAAGCCATTCTGCTGGAGTACACTTCAAATTCAGAAAGTTATCACATAAATTCAAAT
Organism: Melolontha melolontha; assembly: GCA_935421215.2. NCBI lineage: Eukaryota > Metazoa > Arthropoda > Insecta > Coleoptera > Scarabaeidae > Melolontha > Melolontha melolontha. The sequence continues at coordinate 89,960,632 of OW285235.1, read as the reverse complement.
TATAAACGCTTATATTTTTTTAAATATTTTATTATAATGTTAGAGTTACAACATAAAATATTTATTATTCAAAGTTACTATAGAACTGGCCAAAAATTAGAAAATATAGATTGGGTTTATTCCACTAATCAGTGCTTGTAGTATTTCTGGAAGCAGTATTCTAATTTGCCAATTACTTACGCACAACTGTAAAAACATATTCAAGCTCGTGTTATTAAATTTGGTAAAACAGGGGCAATAACAGATAAAACACCCAAAAACAATAGCAAAACTACGTCAAGTTCATTTGTCAGTGGGAACATATCATACTATTTTAAAAAAGGACTTAAAGTTGCTTTCATATAAAATTCAAGCAGTTTCGGAACTCAAGCAGGTAAATTTTGTTAGTGGAACAGTATTGTCTATGGTTTTTGGAATAATCTAAATATTAATGACATTCTCGAAAAATGCTTCTTTTCTGAGGCTTGGCTCCATCTTTCAGGATATTTAAGCAAACAAAATATGAGAATTTGACTGCAGAAAACCCTCATGAATTTATGAAAACTACGCTATATCCACAAAAAATAGGCGTCTGGCTAGCAGTTTCAAGAAGACGAATTATTGGCTTTATATTTTTTATTCAAACCATAACTGCTGAAAGATATCGAAATGAATTATTATCTCCAAATTTTGACTGAAGATTTACACGAAATATTAGATGACTTGCCATTAAAGAAAGGAATGAACTATTCTTTCAACAAGATGGAGCTACACCACATAACGCATTTATGATTAGAGATTATTTAAATACAGAATTTGGAGATAAATGGATAGGAACTTACGGACCTGTACCACGGCCCTCCCGGTCTTGTGACATAACACCCTTGGATGTTTTCTTTTGGGGATACATTCAAGACATTGCTTATGTTACTCGCCCAGAAACGGCCGAAATTTTGAGGGACAGAATAGCCAACGCTTGTCGGGAAACGCCAGCAGAAATTCTAATTAATGTGGTATCTAGACGTCGAGAATGTCTTGAAAGAAACGGTGCCCAATTTGAACATTTTCGTTAATTTGTCATGTCTTTATTTAGTTGTTCAGTTATCGTTATCTGTTGTTTAGATTTAGTTATTGAAAAGATTGTTGTTTTCGTACTGAAACATTGTTTCCAAAAACCACGACTGTGTCTATCTTAATTAGTATTTTTGTTTTTACATTAAAGTAAATCAGAAATATCGATTGTGGTACATTACTGAATTCGGAAAAAAAATCTATTAAATTATCAAAAAAAAATAAGGTTACAATTTGACAAAAAAGTTGATATTTGGCCTTTGAAAGGATAAACAGGTAAAAATTATATTTAAGCTTCAGTTTGTAATACTTTTAAGCCTTTTAATTTGACGTATCGCTTCTTACAATCCGACTCCAAATAAGTGCGTTAAGCTGGGGCGTTCTTGCGTGAACATAATAGATAATAGATAATTATTTCGTGACCTTTGTATGTTATGGTAGATTCAATTAATTGGCGATTTAAGGTCTGGTTTTACTTCAAAATGTATTTAAAACAATCTTACATGTTTCGGCATATGATGCCTTTTTCAAAGAGTTTAATGTATATATATTTTAAATTCTTTTTATATACCACCTGGCCCAAAAGTCGCGCAACGTCAAAATGAAATACACATGCGCCATTCTCCCCCTAATGCAAGGTTGACGGCTGGTCTGTCGGCAGTACAGCGGTTGTCTGTGTGTGAAGCAATATCTTGTCGGAGTTTGTAAGTGTGTGAACGCGTTATCATGGCAACAAGCCCACATTATCGGTATACCGTAGCGCAACGGGTATTCTTGGTGTCTTCGTACTATCGTTACCATGCTGATTATGATTGCCATTTTTTCTGATTTCGCGGTAAAATTTCCTGACTGTCAAGTTCCGAGGCGTGAGACTGTTTACCGCTTGATAAAAAGATTAGAAAAAAACGGTTCTGTGGATGATTCCAAGCGTACAGGCCGGCCACGTAGTCTGAGGACAGATGATAACTTACAAACTGTAGCTTCGGAGTTTTATTGAATCGCCTGCGCGATCTGTCCTAAAAACCGCAAATGAACTGGATATTTCTCGTTCTACCCTACAGCGAATAATGAAGGAACTAGGTTTGAAGGTTTACAGACCACGCCTCTTACAAGCATTGACAGAAGATGATCCGGATCGTCGGCTACAGTTCGCAGAATGGTATGTCATTCAATGTGAAGCCTTTCAAAATTTCTTCAAAACAATTTTGTGGTCGGACGAAGCTCAATTTAAATTAAATAGCCGCATCAATAGACACAATTGTGTATACTGGTCCACTGAAAATCCGCATATCACCATTCAAGAAGAATTAAACGTGCCTGGAGTAGCGGTATGGCTTGGTGTTTGCGCCTTCGGAATCGTCGGCCCCTATTTCTTCGCCAATACTGTAACAGGTGTTGCATACCTCGATTTGTTGATGGAACTACGTGAAGAACTTGCCAATAATCCAGTGTTTGCTGGTCAATGTTTAACTCTTCAACAAGATGGTGCTCCAGCACATTACGCTTTAATTGTTCGCGAATTTCTCGATGAATTTTTCCCCGGATGGATTGGAAGAAGAGGTCAAGTCGAATGGCCTCCGAGATCTCCGGACGTAACCCCACTAGATTTCGCTGTGTGGGGTATTTTAAAGGATAAGGTATTCCATCATCAGTTGCCGGATATTGAGACCATGAAAAATGTTATAACCGAAGAAGTCGCCAAACTCAATGATGACTTCGGTGCATTTGTAACGCTGTTAAAAAGCGATGTCTGAGATGCATTGAAGAAGGTGGAGGACACTTCGAACATAAGCTGTGATCCGAAAGAGTCAGTTTTTGTTCAAACATATTTGTATTATTTTTATTATAGAAGAATAAATTTTGTATTTGTACTACACAATTTCATTTCTTTTTTTTCATTCGGTTGCGCAACTTTTGGGCCACACTGTATATATATATATATACACTTTCAAAATTCTGAATCAGATTTACTCTAATATGTATATAATTTCACTGGTTTTCGTTTCTCCTTCTTTATCGCGTTCACAGATCTCTTTCGCATAGACTAAATTTCGTTTTTACTCATATAACATCCTAGTCAGAGAGCGCTGACCCAATTTTTTTTTAATTTGCTAGTTAACTTGTTTTGTTCTTTTCACAAAAAAAAATTGTCAAGTCAAAAATATAAGTAAGAATTTTAATTAGTATCTTCATTCTTTCTATTATAAAATCACTTAGGAATTTTTAATTGCTGGTATAAATACATTTTCATATTTTACTGTGTATAGCTAATATGATAATGTTTTATCAGGTCTGATGAAGAAACAAATATACACTCAGATGCAAAAAAACGGGCCACCTATAGTTTTTTTGAAAATCGACTATGTTGATTGGTTTTGGTGACCGCGTCAGAACTCATGAAGAAGTACGCGATTTATTTAACAATTTGCATCAAGATCGGAATCCAACATCGCGAACTATCGTTCATAAAACTTTGGCAAGGTATAAGGTATATGTTCGAAATTTACCGAAAAGCGGACGATCAAAAGTCGCGACTAATGAAGTTATTGCTCAAGATATTGCTAAGGCATTAGAAGAATTACCACAAGCTTCTACTACATGCCTCGCACTAAACTATAATATATGTTGCCGATCAGTAGCCAGAATATTTAATCACGAAAAATATTATCCGTATAAACCACATTTAATGCAAGAATTATTGAACGGGCTTGTTGAATTAGTGATCGTAGAAATTAATTTTGCGAAAGAGTGATGGAGAACTGCAAAAATAGCCAATATTTTACATACGATTTGCTGTTTTCCGACAAGGCTACGTTTTGTTTGAATGGTACCGTTAATCGCCCTATTCCTATAACTAGATAACCCTCATTGTATATTAGAAATGTATACACCACATCCGCAGAAATTAAACGTTTGAGCTGGTATTTTCAGGAACCGTATTATTTGTCCTTTTTCACTCATGGTACACTAACTGGACAGAGATATTTAGCTCTTTTATGTGATCAGGTTGTTCCTAATATTGAGAGAGATAGGGAATTACCTGTGTCTTCAATGTTAAAATTTTTTTGGAACGAAATATTTCCAAATCGATGGACTGGTGGTAGGAGATTAATTGAATAGTCTTCAGATTTAAATCACCTGGATTTTTTCCTTTGGGGTCATTTAAAATCTGTGGTTTATACTAGACGACTGCATAACCTGGACGAATTACGGCAGAGAATAATTAAGGAAGTGCAATTATTTCGTGAGAATGCTTTGGTAAATATCATTCAAAAATTTGTTCAGACTTGCATATTTTCAAGAAGCGAACGGTCATAATTTCGAAAACTTTCTTAACTCATATTGATTTTGTTCATATTTTTTATGTTCACTTTTCTTGTTCTCAATAAAATTTGCATTATTAGGTTTAATTAAATATCTCTGTTTGTTGTTGAACAAACAGGTGCCAAACCTTATTATTCTTGAGCTCCCAGAACAGAGTTCAATTGAAATTCGTAAAAATATGCAGGATATTTCCTTTAAAATATAAAAGCTAACATCGTTTCCGGCCAAACCGGAAATCTGATTCAGATATAAATCGAATCCCCGATTTACATTTAATTGATTAGAGAATGTCTTGTTAGAATCTAAATAGTCATATCAAAGATATTCGAATGGATCCATACATCTGCCTAACTCTGTATAGTATGGGAGATTTTTTTGGGAATCTTGTCTATCCCAACATCATGCACTGACGAACCACGTGTCTGCATGCCTGCATAGCAATTTTCATGTTTCAAATTTCTTCGCAATATCGAAGAAATGACTGTAAGATTAAATGAATTTCATAAATGTAAGATCTATAATAAAGGACAAGAAAAACTAGTTTTGCGCCATAAATGAAATGGCGCTTATAGAAAGTTACAGTTAATAGTGGACAGGTTTACTAGACCTTATTTCACGGCGGACGCCAAAGATATTTTCATGGTTTCATTATTTAGGACGGTATTTATTTATTTTTTATTTGGACCTACAAGTCTGGAGTGATATGACTGCTTTTTGAAATCTAATCATCCTGGTAAGGGTGAACAGAGTCAGGCATATTACTGCTTGCTACAGAAATGGTATACGAAAAGCGATAGTTCCTTATTGACACAAATTATGCAAAGAACGCACGTCAAATTCTGCTTCGAACTTGGTAAAAAGCCAGCGGAAATGCTTAAATAGGCGTTTGGTGAAGATGTTCTAAGCCAGACGCAAACTGAAACTGTTTTAAAAATGGTCGTGTGTCGGTTGATGATAATGAGCGTTCCGAACGTCTATCTGCGAAAAACACGCCGCAAAATGTGGCAAAAGTGCGTGATGCTATCCTACAAGACCGAAGGAGAGCAATCATGACATTTGTGATATTGTCGGCTTATCGTGCGGCGTTTGTCAGCGTATTTCTGTCTGACGAACTCAACATGCGGCGTATTGCTGCGAAGTTTGTGTCAAGGTTATCCAACATTGAACAAAAACGCCACTGTGTTCATGTGCGCACAGAGCTGAACGAAACTGCTAAGTGGGATGCGAACTTCAATACCAGGATCATTAATGGCGACGAATTATTCGTGTACAGATATGATGCCATAACAAAACAGCAGTCGTCACAGTGGAACACGTCATCGTCACTACGACCGAAGAAAGCACGGCAAGTTTGAAGTAAAGTCAAGTCAATGATGATTTGCTTCGTTGACGCTAATAGCATCGTATACAAAAAAGTTCGCCCACCAGGTAGAACAGTTAATAGATAATTTTACTGCGATGTTCTTCGGCGACTCAAAGAAAACATTCCACGAAAGCGGCTTGACAAGTGCCGCTACAATTCGTTGATCCTACACCACAACAATGCGCCAACCCACACGCCACTTGTGCGTCATTTTCAGCCTCAACGAAGACGACAGTACTACCACATCCTCCCTACACCACGGATCTTTTCCCTTGTACTTTTTCCTGTTTCCGTAGTTAGAACTGAAGCTCAAAAGGCTCCGTTTTGAGACTATTAAGGAGATCCAAACCTATTCGCACGCAATGTTGAACACTGCTTCCAGTTATGGAAGTTCCTGGGATCACAGGAAATTTCTGGGGAACACTTCATATAAACCTTTATTTGTCTAGTTATAGCAATGTTAGAAATTTAAGTTGTGCGTGTATTTTAAGTAGATAAAGCGTGCGTATAATTCACTCACATATTATTTCTATAAGAATACCCAATACCTTGATTCATAATGATATAGCATTAGATAATCCGCGTAGCATTCTTAACGCTTTTGCTGATCGTTTTGCTTCTATTTATGGTATTGGCTCACCATTTCCTTCAGACTTTTGTCAAAATGATTCTGTTCCCTTTTCCTTATCGTACGTCTCAGAAAATTATTTAATCTCATTAATGTCTAAGTATTCAAACAACAATGCGCCGGGAGATGACTTAATTCAATCATTCATAGTACCTAATGCAAGATATGCTTTAGCCAGGCCATTTCTGATCATAATTCCTATGTCAATACTTTCAAAGTTTCGTGTATATATAATAATGTTAAACTACCGATCTCACCCTATCAACACGGCTATGTTGGAGGTAGATCAACGGTAACTAATCTTGTAAGTCTCACACAATACATTTGCAAGAAATTGAATCAGCAAAGTCAAGTGGACGTTATTTATACTGACTTTAGTAGCGCATTCGATAGTATTGATCACGGTGTACTTTTATTTAAACTAACCACAGCCACTGCTTTTTGAACTGTATATTAATGACCTACTTGCTTCCTTATCGTGCTCCGTTTTAGCTTATGCAGATGATTCAAAAATCTACACTAGCGTCCATTTTCTGGACGATGTACTTCAACTACAACGCGATTTAGGCACAGTGTTAAATCTAAATATACGCAAATGTTGCCATATTACATATTGTACCGTGATATCATAAAGTTTCTAGGACGAAGATGGCTTTGTAATATAAATTGTATGTCTGAACTTAAGTTAGGAACTATGACTCTGTTTTGTAAATTATTTTGACAGTGACATTATCTGTTATCCATTAATGTGTTAGAATTGCTGAAAGCAAGTTTGAACGTCGAGTTTGAAACATAGCACATTCGAGTAAATTCAAATATGGTTTACAATATAGTGCAAAAAGCGTACATGATTGAAGCCTATTTTCGGAGTGGAGTGCGAATTGATGGAATTTGGGTGTACAGTTAACGTGCATGTTTGGATGATTTTAGGGAGCACTTTCCAGAGTTAGCTGTAATTCCCAAAGATTTTTATAATTGGCTTTCCAATTGTGTTGGTGTGTTTCGTGAGACTGGTTCTGTGGGTCATAAATCACGTACTGGTAGACCAACTGTTCGTTCGGAACAAGTTATAAATGATGTTCGTCAACGTATGGTAAATGAACCCACAAAACCTTTGAAACGCCTTTCTCAAAAGATTGGACTTTCTTATGGAACATATCAGAAAATTGTAAAGAAAAACTTACACATGTATCCGTATAAGATGCAATCACATCAGGCTATTTTGCCGGTAGAGTACCCTAGACGTCGTGCGTACTGCCAGTGGTTTGCAAATAACTTAATAGAAGATGATGACCTGCTAAATTTGTCATTTTTCTCTGATGAAGCATGGTTTCATCTTTCGGGGTATGTCAATTCCCAAAATACTCGAATGTGGAGTAGTGAAAATCCTCATATTTTTATTGAATCGTTTCTCCATATTGCGAAACTTGGTGTTTGGCTAGCAGTTTCTCGCCGCAGAGTTGTTGGCTATAGTCTAGTTCTAAGGAAATTGGAGTACGCTTCAGAAGTTTGGTCGCCGTACTATGTTTATCTCCAGCTTTCGGTAGAGCAGATTCTGCGACGCTTCTTCAAGTTCTTATCCTTTAGGAATAATGGCGTATACCTTACTCGCTGCATTAATTATACAACCCTTCTAACCGAGCACATGACATGGATCCCTTAAGTTATCGCCGGGAAAGGCATGGAGCTCATTTTGTATGGAAATTGGTTAATGGTGTCATTGATTGTTCTTTTCTCCTATCTTCCTTACTTTCATGGTTCCTAGATTACGTTCCCGTTATTCATGTACTTTTTCCATCGCATTTTCGAGAACCAACATGCTGCAGTCATCACTACTAACAACGATGTGTCAAGCTGCTAATTTGCATTATATTGATATATTTGTTGACTTTATTAATCAATGCATGTAGCTTGCTTCTTTTTCTCTTTTAAATATGTATGTATTTAACTTACAATTTTGTCCTGTGATTAGTCTTTGTTGCTGTTGGTCAATAAAAGCCTATTATTATAAATATATCAAATGAACAGCAATATGTTAGATGAATTAATTCACTCATAAATCTCTTCATACCTTCACTATTAAATTAAAAAGTCTCACATTAGCTTCTGCATTCAATAAATTCTTATAATTGTTGAAATCATTAAAACTGAGAAGTATACCTTTTCGTATTTATTTAAGAATATTTTATCTGTATCTGCTCACATAAATTATAAATAATAAACATAAGAAAATTTATCTACCAAAACCAATTTAATCTAACACAATCATTTACCAGAAATTTTGAGAAACCGTTAAGTAGAGGACAAATTTCCGTGGAATGAATCATTCAACACGTGACCGCATATTTCAATTACTCTGATTAATTATCCACCTCTTCGCCGACCACCTCCAACCTCGCTTCAATTTTCCGACCCCTGTCGACTTTCGTGACCGAACTCTTTAATATTCCCCCTGTCGCCATTTTTCAATTTCTCTACCCTTTGAGGGTTTCTTATTTACACAGCCATCGGAAGCATCGCGCCCTTCTTCTTCTTCTTCCCGTAATGATCTTATGCGAAAAGTTACTTGAACTTTTTTAATCAGCTTCGAGTTTAATTATGGTGCGGCCGTCGACTTCGTCTCCGAATCCAATGTGAAGGTTGACGTTCCGATCTGCCATTTTTCAATTTCTTTTCTTTGCTTTCGAACGACTTATATTTTTCGAATATGATAAAAGAATACGCGCAATATTTGATTTCAAACAAAATTAATTAGAAAACTTCTTGCTTTTATTGCAAATATCGTCAACTTCAAAATACGAGTGTAGGGAAATGGATAATGAAAATTATTAATATTTCGTTCGTAATTACAATTGAACAATTTCAATAGCTATGGTTAAAATGAAGCATAGAATTTCTCAAAATATTAATGAACTACCTAAATAACGTAATTATTAAATAGAACTGACTTTATATGTTCTATAGCAAGAGTCCAATGAAGTACCAGAAAAATACTGGTTTATTTAGAAGCATTAATTCTTATTGTATTTTACATCTTATACGAGTAAATATACCATAGAAAAATTACTTTTAGAGATATGTGTTACAGAAATTGATATTTAATACAGTCATCATTTACTATTGCTCATTTTTAAATTACAGCAAGACCGACTGCCTATTTATTAACATACAGCTTAATATACATAATTTTAAAATATATAATTCATTTAATTTGGTTTGTAGGCTTCTGCAGTCGTTCTCCATGATGACTTCCGGGATTTCCAGCTGGAAACGCGTCCTTGGCACTACTTCCTTCTTGACACCATGCAAATAATCCGAGACATCCTAACCTCTGATAACACTCGTCAACAAATTTTCATTTTTTAACTTTCCTTTAAAGACTATATGTACAATTTTTGTTTTTTTTTTGTGTTTCTAATAGTAATAACAACAAATTTATTCTCGCAAGTGAGGTTTTGGACAGGTTTTGTTCTTTGGCACTTTCTGATATCAATGTCCAACAATAATCAGCAAGCATTTCACTGTTTCACTTGCCCTGATAACATTTTTCAGTAGCATAAATATCTTGATGAAACCTTTCATCAGTCGCTTTGCCGAGGTTCGGAGGAAAGAAAATCAAATGCGAGTGCAAAAATGTATTTTAAGGCTCATGTTATAGCCTCTAAGAGGTTCATTAACAAGATTTTCTGTTTTCTAGAAAATTGTGGGCCACATTTTTAAAAGCATCCCAAGCAACACACTCCAAGTCACTTAGGGTTTCTTCAAATTTTTATCTTATTGTAGAAGTTTAATTTGGGGACCTACAAAAGTTCCTTCATTAAGTTTTGCATTTGAGATTTTGGGAAATTTTTGTTTAAGGTATTGGAATCCCCTTTATCATTGCTTTCAAGAAATTTTTCATCATACTTAATTTTATGTGCAATGGCGGTAAAAGTATTTTATCAGGTTCAACTAGTGGCTTATGAAGTATATTCTTTTGTCCAGGAAAATGCTGAGCCTTGACTGGTCAGTCTTTAACAATGTAGTGTGAATTTCTTGATTGACTTTCCCACTCATAAAGAAAACAGCAATTTTATATATACCCTAGTTGTAAACCGAGTAGAATTCCTACAACTTTGAGGTCTGCGCTGATATACCATTTGTGCATTTTGTAATTAATTCTGTCTAGAAGAAAATCATAATTTCATACTTTTCTTTCAAGTAGATTGCGTGGCCAATGGAGATTGTTGGATGAACGTTTCCTATGTGAAGAAGGACAGCTTTCAAACTCAATTTCGAAGTATCGATAAAAAGACGCCAATAATCAAGATTGTGCTGGTGACCTAATGCTAAAATCAAATCATCCACATTATTGCACTATGAAAGATCCTCGTTGGTCGAAAAATACTGCGATAGTTCCTTAGTTTTTATCCTTGGAGTCTAGATCCTAGTATTTCTGCTTTAGTTTTTGACAAATTCAGGTCTTGAATAAGGTCATTTAATTCTAAATGATTTATTAGGTGTGGTTTGTCCTCTTCAGATAGCAAATATTCATCATCGCTGGTTGATAATTTGACACTTGCTTCTTTCGTTTCTCTAACATTATATTCTTCACGCGAAACACCTGTGGGTCTTGACACTGGCAAGACTTCCGAATAAGGTACTGGACGAGTAGCAGAGGACAAACTAGTATAACTAATATTTTTCTTTTTTTTTGTTGTTGGAAAACCCGAAAGTTTTCGTGCAGCAAGAGTCAAATGGTCCGTTCGTTCACGTCAAGTCAAAGGTCTTCCAATTAGCATAGCGCTTTTCTTACCGTTTGTCCAGCCCCTCAAAATAATAGATCAGCATGCGCAGCAAATGCTGGGAGCCCATGGCTTGTCTTGATGTTCAATGATTAAGCCAAAATAGGGAAAATATAACTTTTCTATTAAAGGTATAATATTCAGCTTATGCTGTTGGGTAGTGAATTTTCCACATACATAACAGAAACTGTTTGGATTATTTATACACGTACGCGATATTATAAATTAAAGAGACGTGCCACTATCACAAACAGACTTACATTCAATCGAAACAGCCATGTGTAGTTCTTTATGCAAGTATACCAACATAGCCAGATATTTACCAACTCTTAATTTGATTGGTTTCAAAGCAAAAACGGGCATGGTTTAAGTACTTTGACGAAAGAAACATGCAAGGACATGTTCAGATATGTCCACTCAATGTTCGACAGAACAATATTTTTAGTAGTATCTTTCTTGTATAAAAGTAACTTTTAACGGCTTAGGCCTTTAAAAACCTCTAACAAGGCTATTGACTTCGGTCTAAGAAAGAAATTGGAATCCCTCATCAATAAAAAAATTTGAGCTAGATTCGTCCTGAGGAGATAATCCAGAATCACTCAAGATATTATCGAAACTGTAAGGTGGGTGTAGGACTGATATTTCAAAGCTGTGAGGCACTGGACGAATAGTTGAATTATGGTTTAGGTAAGATATTTTCCTTTAATTTTTTATATTTAAACCTTTCGCATCTACCTAACAGAAGTAGCAGTCAGTAGTGTGGCTTTGATGTCCACGCTACATCACAGGAATGCCAAAAAAATGAGATTTTACATTTAAACTGCAAGCAAAGATTTTCCCGCACCTTCTGCACACCTTATGAGGAGCCCTGGCTTTGTCTTGATCTCGAAGTTTCAACTTGAAGTAAGCAAAATTCACTTTCTTCACAAAATCACTTATGTGTCTTTGTTGACTTTTAACAATGTATTCAGTAGGAATAAAACAAAACTTGTCAGGAGAAATAACAACTTCTTGTAGCAATAATATACCGAGATATCAAAAATTATCTTGGTCAACGGTGGCCATGAGGTGAAAAACGTCTGTCTTAATTTATATCATCCTTTTGAGAAAATTCGGATGAAATTTTCAGGTTAAGTGTCATGCGGACGTTAAAATTTGTCAATATAACGAGCGATCATTAATATTTTCACTCGTAGCTGGCCGTGTATATAAAAATTATGTCGTAGCTTTAGTCATTAAGATGATATTTCAAACATCTGTCAGTGTCAAATATATATTTTAAAGTTTCATCAAAAGAAAAAGTAATGGCCTTTAATGATATGCATAAAGCGTTTATGGTAGAATGTTACCTCCCGACATCTCAAAAAATTGATGGTATTTGGCAGCATTCAGTAGAAAATTGCCTTGCGGAGTTTGAAGAGAGATATCCAAATACTGTTCCTAGCTATAAAACTTTCCGTGATACGCTAATGCATTGTGTAAATCTTTTTCGTCAAACAGGCAGTATTTTAAGGAAAAAAGGAAGCGGTCCTCCTCTCAAGAGAAGTCGCGGCGTAATTGAAAATGTCAGACAAATTATTAACGAATCTCCTCAAACATCTATTCGCAGAGTTTCGCAACAAGTAGGGCTTTCGTATGGAACATGTCAAAAAATTTTAAAAAAGGACTTGCACATGTATCCATATAAATTAACTTCTGGACAAAATCTATTACCTACGGATTATGAAAAAAGAACACAATTTTGCCAATGGTTTATTCAAACAATGACAGACAATATTTTAAATCATACTTTTTTCACCGATGAAGCTTGGTTTTATTTGAAAGGTTATGTTAATTCGCAAAATATGCGTATGTGGTCCTGTGAAAATCCTCATTTCTACAGAGAAGTTCCTCTACATCCAGAAAAAATAGGCGTATGGGTAGGTATGAGTCGTCACCGACTAATAGGACCAATATTCTTTGAGGGCACGATAACATCGGAGAAATATCGTAACGAAATTCTCAGTGTTTTTACTAATCAATTGACTAATAATGAATTCCAGGTCGGATATTTTCAACAGGATGGGGCTACATCTCACGTTACACTTGAAAATATTCAGTTTTTGCAACAATTTTATGGCGATAGGATAATAAGTAGAAATACAGCGATTCCATATCCACCACGATCGTGTGATTTAACAGTCATGGATTTTTTTGTGTGGCCATATATAAAGAATATTATTTATGAAACACCAATTAATAATCTACAAGGGTTAAGACATAAAATCATAGAAAAATGTGAACACATCAATAACTCACCGCAAATACTGATCAATGTTTTCAATGCTCTACGAAATAGAGTGCGATTATGCTTGGTGGAGAATGGTCAACATTTTACACATTTTTTATAATATTCTATTACTTTGTATAAAAATTATAAATATATTTAATATAAAAGTCAGCATTTCAAATTATTTTTTAACAATCATGACGTTTGAAATTATAATGACAGATCTCCTCTAATAACTTAAGTTAGGACATACTTTTTGTGTACATGGCTTACTTGAGCGGAAATTTTAATGATCACTCGTTATTAATCTTAATGTCAGTATGACACATAACCAGAAAATTTTATCAGATTTTTCTCAAAAGGAATATATAAATTAAGACGACGTTCTTCACTCCATGGCCACCATTGACTAAAATAGTTTTTGATATCTCGGTATAAGTAAAAACACAGGTAGAGTCACATTTGAATGCAAAATGTAAACTGAGTGTGGTCTATACAGCAACCAAGATACTGAAATTATTTATTATGTTGAAACATGATCAAATCTGACAATGCGCTTTTTTATAGTCATGCCTAATACCCTGGAAAACCTTTATAAACATGCTCAACTTAGCCAGTAATATTTCTCATTTTTCGCTAAACGAGGGTTTCATTCTAAATGAAACTACAAACACTAGAAAACCTGATGAGATGGAATTTTTCAAGGTTTTGGTGAGCAAAAGAAAGAAGCAGTGTAAAACTTCTGTACAGTTCTTTGGTTGTAGACTTATGTAATCTATGGTAATTATTAATAGTAAGGACTCATTTATATAAAATACAAAATTTAGGCATTATTGAAGAAGTTATTTTGCAAGCGAAAAAACGAGTACTGAAATTGTTCGATTTAGGCAATCTTTCAATGCTTCAAAAGTATGCTTGTACTGATTTCAAGAGTAATGCTTTTGATCAATACGTTAGAACTTATTTAAGCAAATAGACTTGATTATGTTTTTATTATCTAGAAAGCTTTCTCAATTTCCAAGTCCAAACCCTTACCTCGTACTGAAAATATCGTCAAACATTAAAATCCTCATCTCCAAAAAAGGTTTGACAAACTATTTTGAGATTATTAATTATTCATGGTAAATAAGGAACGACCCGATTAAAATACATAGGTACATTAGTTATAAAAAAACACACTACAACTATATTGGAAAATTTATGTGATGTTTTTGTTTCCATTTTATGGCACGATAAACATGACCAGTTTACAAACGAAACTGACATGCATTACACACATCTGTTTCTGTACACATGAACATACACCACGTATTTTCCAAGTTTACTTCAGACAAAGGCACGTGTTTCTGTCTCAACTAGACTCCGTTAGTTTGGCTAGTGAAGTAAAGTTTGATGGATCAGCTCATAGGTTTGGCAAATTTTGTCCGATCAGGTGGCACCAAATAATTTAGTGAAATCTGACGGATAAAGTCTATTTTATCCGTCAGAAATCCGTCGAAAATAGCGATTTTCTCTCGTCCAGGTATGCCGGGGCAAAAAAAAGAAAAAAATACGTATATAGGTGTAAATCCATTAACACGATGCCACATGGCAGCAAATATACCAAAGAAATTTCAGTACATTAATACGTTAAGCACGTATTGCGCATTTGTTACACACATGCATTACACGCATCTGTATCTGTACACACATTGCTATAGATTTTTCCCTGCAACATTTAGTGAAAAATATTATTTTTATAGTGTACTATTTACTATAACAGTGTATGATTTTATCGTATGAATATTATTATTATTTTAATTTAATTTTGAATTATTAGGTTTTGATTAGTGCAGTTCATGGAAGCCGTTTGGACTTGCTGGGCAATATTTTTGATAGCTGTAATTTTTTTTTATGTTAGGGATGCGTGCGGCATGTTCCCGATCGACAGACACGTCTTGATATCGAAGTAAGAGAGTTGAATATTGGGAGTTAAAACTTCTTTATCTTTTATTTCAGTTAAATACGGTTTTGTGTTGAATTCAGTGTGATTGTGATTGCTTTAAACTCATTACCGAATTTATACGAGTTTGTATACTTCGTATTTTGAATTAATTACTATCTTACTCCACGTGTTCTCCATTGTTATATGTAAAGATGGCAGACTATGTGCCCGAACAGTAGCGTGATGTGGAGGGATCGAGTATAGGCGTACGACGATCAATTCAGTTGCCTTGAGACGTTGTAAGCGATACATTGTTAACACAATCGTGTTGAAAATGTCGGGAGTGCGTAGAAACAATGCATCGACTCGGTTGCATGCTAACGTAGTGAAATTTTTACATCGGTTTCCCGATTTAATATATGACGGTACCGTAGTGAAATGTTTAGTTTGTGAAACAACTTTATTAACTTGGAAAGCAAGTCAGTGCCAAAGACATATAAATAGTGACAAACATAAATCGAATAATAGTGGACGCAGATCATATAATAAATTTGTGTGTGATTAACAATGATGTTAATTGCGACCAATATACCAATGCAGAAAGTGGAACACCCAATGTTTCGTCAGTTTTGGAAGAAATACAATCCTACGTGGAAATTACCAGCAAGAAGTACGCTACGGAATTGCGTACCATCAGTGCGTTAGAGAATTGTAAATTGTACGAAAAATACGGTAAAAAAAAATCCTGTGGTTAACAATAGACGAAACTACAGATACTAAAAAACAGTCCATCCTAGCCATTCTAGTACGGACGCTGACTCCGCAAAGACGTTCTCCTCCTTATTTACTAACCTGTAAACGAATGCAAGGGTGTACTGCCAGAGCGATATATGATGTATTAATAGAAACACTACACAAATTTGAGATTTTACCGAAGCAAGTGTTAATGTTAGTTACCGATGCTGCCAAGGTTATGTGTTCCACGGCAAACTTACTCAAAACGATTCAACCAAACCTGCTGCATGTCACATGTTTACTTCACGCTTTACACCTTGTAGCAAACACTATACGTACAACTTATCCTGATGTGGATCAACTGATAGGACAAACGAAAGCGGTTTTTCTTAAATCTCCGAAACGGATTCGGCTATTTCATTCGCTGTGTCCTGATATACCCGAGCCGCCGCAACCAATTCTTATACGATGGGGTACTTGGTTAGAAGCAGCATTTTATTATTATAAACATTTTGAAAAAATTAAATCAGTGATTTTACAACTAGATGCCAAAGAAGCAGTTGCAATACGGCTCAGCCAGGTTCAATTTAACAATCCTCAAGTTGCAGCAAATTTAAAAATTATTTACTACAGTTACGTTCCAATACTGGACGCAATAAATAATTTACAGAACACTGCGCTGTCCTTATCGGACTCATTAGCAATTATTGACCACGTAAAACTAGTGCTGCATACTTGAAGATGAAAAAAGTGATTGTGTCCGTGAAAAATTTAACAGTGTATTAGATAAAAATGTAGATTCTACAAAATTAGGGCAACTTTTTACCAATACTGAAGAAACGTTGTACAGATACAAAGAGCGCTTTAACTATGCAAATATAACATCTCTCAACGTCGAACAATCCTTCTCTGTATATAAACATATATATACGTCGCTACGTACGAACCTTTCCGAGACTAATACAGAAACATATATTATGGTGCAGTTTTTTCATCGCGCACATCCGCATTTTTTTGCAACAATGTAAACATGTTGGGTATGTTATTTATGTTTTTTCTTAACGTTTTGTATAGAGATTCGATATTTATTTTTAAGTAAGCGCACTGTTATTCTGCTAAACTCTCCACGCAACGCCACTGCTGGGGCACATAGTCTGCCGTCTTAAGTTATATGATATAGAAACTACGTAAGTTTTATATTACATTTATAATATTATTTCTTGATTGCATGCATTTATTATTGTACAATCAATTGTATGAATTTCTATATATTGATGTAAATTAAGATATATGAATGATAAAGATATTTTTCTGTGTCAAGTAAATTTTTTTAACGTTTCAATTCTAGAACGTTTTATTTTCAAGGTTGGTTTTTATACTTGTGGTATCACGCAGGTCTTAGATATTTCGGTTTAACAGATGTTATCTGTTTACATTTTTGAGTTTGTTGATCTGGGGTGTTATTAAAAAATATCTTTGTGATTTATTAGTTAATAATTTTGATCAGGGTAAATAAGGATTTTTTATTATAGGTCCGGTTATTTTTCATATAATATTTTTGCCTTAAAAATATTGTTTATTGCTGCAATATTTATCTTAATACTTTATTAAGATTGTTTTTATTTTTTTTGTAAATAAAGTTCAATTTAATTTTACTTTGACTTTCTCTTTACCTTTGTGTGAACTTTTTATTCTGGCGCCCACATTATTTTTGTAGAAGAGAAGTACCACGTTTTCCTATTGGAAACCCGGAGATTAAAGCTGTCTCATATAAGAAAATTTAACCGATTGAGCATTAAAGTTGGACAGTGTTGTGGTGAATAGTGGTTCAGTCAACTACGAACGCACTATTCATAGCAATATGTAACGTATTGATGTACTCAAATTTCTTTGGTACATTTGCTGCTATCTGACATCGTGTGAATGGACTTATACCTATATACGTATTTTTCTCTCTTCTGTACCGGCATAGCTGGACGAGAGAAAATCGCTATCTTCGGCGTAGTCTCTTCTGTCCGTCGGATATAACTAGATAATCTTGTGCCAACTGATAGGGCCAAATTTGCTATACCTATGAGGCGATCCATCAAACTTTACTTCATTAGTCAATCTGACGAAGTCTAGTTGAGACAGAAACACGCGTTTTTGGCTGAAGTAAACGTTGGAAAATACGAGGTGTTTGTCCATGTGTACAGATACAGATGTGTATAATGCATGTCTGTTTCATTTGTAACAAATGCGTAATACTTGCTTAACGTACTACAAGAAGATATTTACGAAAGCCAATACTATCGCAAAACTAGATCATGATGTATATAGTATTTTTTAAATTAAAAATTAAATATTTTACAAAATTAGTTTGCATAAACTTTATTCTCTATTTATCGACAGTTTGACAATATCGAAAATCATGAATTATAAATAAGTAAAAACATAACAATCTTAGAATTAACTAACATTTGAACAGTCTTCTTTAATTAAAATAATACTAAGATAACAAACATCTCTCCTTTCGACTTGAAAAAGATTCATTCCATGTAATAAGATCCGAGCTTTAGAAAAGTTTTATTACATTTCTATCTCCCAGGAATACGTCAATGATTAGGAGACGACTCCCAGGGTTCCGATTCCTTGTCCTCGCGAACTCTGCTTCCTAATTAAGAGTAAAACGAAGATTGGACATTTTACCCATTGAAAATAAATCGTCCTTTGATGATGACTTACCCATTACCCCGACTTTTTCTCATTTACTTCTTACTTGTTCCCGCTGCGAGAAAAAAATCGTCTATTTTCCACTAATTGAATGCCATATTCTCGGTGTTTCATTATCTTATTAATGCCCTTTCTTAACTCCGTCTCATTTTATCCAATTTCTTTGCTCACGATGGAACGAGGAAAATTTACTGCTCTCATTAAAGATCGCTTAGACTCCGTTATTTTCGCTATAAACAAAACAAGCGTTTAACATTTTTGTATCGCATTTTGCTCCGTACATCTTTAGGCATTAAGTGAAAACGGAAAATTTATGTTTCCTTTACAAATAGGAATTTCATTTGGGTAATAAAGTCAAAACATTGAGATAATGACTTTTGTTAGAGGCCGAATACTAAATAAACATGAAAAAACGAACTGATTTATATTAAAATGTAAATCGCTTTAAAAACAATTCCTGTTTATAATTCAAAAAAAAAAAATTGAATGAAGTGAAAGTTATATAATAGTATATTGTACAACTAGTGCTGAAAATAGGATATTTCACACGAGCGTGAATTTTGAGGCACGAGCCGTAGGCGAGTGGTTTAATTATGCGAGTGTGAAATATTTTCAGCACGTGTTGTACACTATACTTTTCCGACGACCGCTTAGTGACAAGAATTAATTTCAATGAAAATAAAAGAATGATTCACAAAATAATGATATATGATGTATTTCAGTTGCGAACTGTTTTACATTGGGAGGAGTTGAGGTTATTTCCTCGCTGTCCGAGCTGGATTCCATCCCAAAACTCTACAACACCTAAAATCGCGTCATTTGATACTCTTATTTTTATGTAAACTTACCAATTAACAATAACTAATTGAATAATCTAATTTAGACAAAACGAAAACACTAGCCAATTTACCAACACCGCGTATCAACAACAATTTGACATTTGAGAGTCATTCATTTGACAGTTTCCTATTTGTTATTTTATGATTAGTAGGTTGGCACGTCTGTTACTTTGCACACGGTTCTGCGACGATTCTAATTGGCCCTCTTGAACTTTTCAACACAGTTTTGGGGATACAATGCAATTTGCAATTTTCAGTGCTAGTAAATCATGCGAATTTGTTCTTTTTACATTGTGGTCGTCGGAAAAAACTATTTTAATGCTACTACAAAATATTTGTATATTGGGCATTTTCGACTTAAATTTAGTTGTTTTCAATCGTTGATTGAAGAAGCATATACCTGTTAAAGCTTCATTATATTGTTAAGAAAGAAATCCTATTTTGATTATTTATTGTAAATTACTTCAATATTGTTTGGCACATTTGTATTATATTGAAAAATTATATTTTATTACTATTAAATAGTTTTCAGATAAATACTTTAAAACTAATGAAATAATAATTATCAAATTATTTACCCTATTTACCGCATTAATTCGATAATCCTTTTTTCTTCGTAAAAGGAAAGGTATAATTTCCGTGTCTGGAAATGATTCTAATGATCATACAAGCTTTAATGTTACCTACCAAGGCTATGAAAGAAACGAGTTAAAAAAACACTTTCAATGTCAGAACAATAACACTAATACACTTATTCCAAGCTTTTCTTTAATAATGCTTTGCCTTCGAAGAAAATATTTTGGTAATTCCGCCACAGCGTTCTCCACATGGTCATTCGATAAAAATCGACGCCCCCTCAAGTATCTTTTGAGTTTTGGAAAAGATAATAGTCACCGGGGACGAAGGGTGGATGTTGTAATTTCTCAAAACCATATTTATTGATTACTGCTTGAATAATTGCTGTCTTATGCACCCTACAGTTGTCATGCAGAAGCAGAATTTTCTGAGCAAAATTGAGGGTCTTTGTAAACATTTTTCGTTATCGTAGTCCCTTTTGGCATATATTCAATTAAGAAAATCTATTCCGCGTCCCAGAAAACTGTGGCCATCACCTTTCCCAGCAGAAAATTGCGCTTTTGACTTTTTAAGTGTTTCAATGCTACAAACCAGTTTTTGGATGAAAGGTTTCAATTACTGTTATTTTTACTTAGTTCGTTCAACATTGCGATTTGTGAGATATTGGAATACAATTGTGAGAAATGCCCAAACTAAAGAGTTAAATGTTGAAATACGTGCGCTTATAATAGCACATGATATTTCCAGCAAAAGCAATCGTGCAACTGCTAAACAATTAAATTCAAATCATTCTACCTTGGATTACAATATAAAAAAATATTGTGAAAGTAGCAGTTTTCTCAATTAAAAAGAAGTGGGAGACCAAGAGCGACAACACATACCGAAGATGTACCGAAAGTAGTTATCAATAAACGAAACAGACGAAAAACAGCACTATAAATATCAGTCGAAATAGATACAAACTCTTCAGAATGCAATAAGTGTTTCTATTGTAAAACGTCGCTTACAGAAAGCCAGTCTTCATGGACGAATAGCGATGACGAAGCCGCTGCCTACCTTTGTAGAAGAAAAGAAACCGATTAAAATGGGCTCCCAAACATCAACACTGAACAGTAGAAGGCTGGAATACAATGCTTACTGATCAGTCTAAATTTAAGATTTTCGGTTCACGTATACGTGTCTTCATGAGAAGATCTGAAGGTGAACATGTAAAAGAAGAAAGTATTACGACTACCGCTGATGATAATGATTTTGGGATGTTTTGCTGATATACCCCTTGGTTATATTGCTAAAATCTACGGAATTTTAAAAAAGGAGCCGTATAAGCATATTTGGAAGTCAACGCAATATTTTGTGTAACCAGAACTTTGGGCCAAAATTTTGTATTCCAACAAGATAATGACCCGATACATTCATCCAAAATTGTTCGAGAATATTTAAAGTAATTGGAAGAAGATGGACGAATAAAAGTTATGGAATAGCCTCCCCAGAGCCCCGATTTAAATCTACTGTGTGAAGAACTCTAGCGGAAATCAGCACCAACATCTGCCGCTGGTATGTGGAGTAAACTACAAGAGATATGGACATAAATAGCACCGGAAATATTGTCTAAGCTACTAGCCAGAATGCACCGATTATAGACCGTTTTTGAAAAAAAGGAAGCCACTGAGATAAAAATTTAAAAATTGTAAATATTTTTAATGATTTCTGCTAATGCTATTATTTCATGAGAGTGCTTGACTACTTTTGATATGTATATATATATATATATATATATATATATATATATATATATATATATATTCTTTTTCTTTTCTTTTCAAACAATAGTACAGCCCTTAAAAAACTTATCAAACTAACAAAACACACTTTCAATTTCGATAAAACTTCAATAATTACATCTAAAAGAAAAACAACAAAGCAAGAAATATATTAAAAGCATTCACAGACAAAAAAAATAGAAATTTCATTAACAACAGAATATATTTAGAAATCTGTCAGCAATATACCTGCCAATTAGGATAACGACAATATAAACATCACAAAAATAAAATTTAAGAAAAGCATATGTCCAATAACAGTTACACCAGCCTACCTGCATGTGTCGACTCAGACAACATTCCTTCTGCCCGTAGGAATAAACACATGTTCGAAAAAATGATCTCCCTGTAGTGCAAAAGTTTTAGTCTTACTTAGAAATGTGTTACAAATAATCACAATATGTTAATACCACAATAATTTAAATAAATTTATTATAATATTGTTCCTTTTACCATTTTTGACATTAAATAAATTTTTAGATTTTTGAAAAAGGTACGATATATTGCATCCAAACGACAAATGAAATATTGTTTTAATTACTCCGTCGCTACACCCAAAATATATTTTTGTTATCTCGTATGTATATATATATATATATATATATATATATATATATATATATATATATCTTCGTGACCTTGGTATGATAAGGTAAACTTAATAAGTCGGCGATTAAAGGTCTGGTTTACTTCAGAGTATATATATTTAAAACAACTCTACATGTTTCGGCAATACGCCTTTGTCAAGAGAATACAAAATATAAAATCTTATATTAAAATTTTTTATTTTGTATTCTCTTGACAAAGGCGTATTGCCGAAACATGTAGAGTTGTTTTAAATATATATACTCTGAAGTAAACCAGACCTTCAATCGCCGACTTATTAAGTTTACCTTATATATATATATATATATATATATATATATATATATATATATAATATATATATATATATATATATGTAATACCGTACTAATATAAATTCGGGTTATATAGTTGAGTTACCAGTCTGTTTACATTAAAACTCAAATGTTCTTTCTCAATATTTCGTCATTTATTAATCACTTCATCAGGAAATGAGCTAGAGTTAAGCGTTGACAATCTTATTAACTAACTTACACATAATTGTAACTAGCAACGCACAAATAAAAACTTGAAAGATTACAATTTTAAACAACACCAAGTTCAAGCATTACCTTTTAATAATATCTTCAATAGTTCTCATAAGTTATTGGAACTGGCTTTCTCTGGCTTAGCGTCCGATGTTCTGGTCCAGCGTGAGGATGTTTTTGTTGTGTCGGAGGATCCGTATCATCCGTCTCTTTCTGTTACTTTGACTCTTCCTGCTACTGCTATACCGACTCGTTTCCCTTCGAATAGTAATTCTCGCTATAATTTCCGTAGGGCGGATTACATTGCTCTATATAGTGATCTGCTTTTCCTTGATTGGTCTGCATTATCTTCTTGCGATGGCGTTGAACAATGTGTCGATGTGTTTTACGAGTTACTTTACAAAGTTTTCGATAAGTCCGTTCCTGTGTATTCTTCTACAAGAAGCAATTTCCCTGTTTGGTTTTCCTCGGAAATTAAGCGTAATTTAAAGCTAAAGAAGTACTACCATGGGAAATTGAAATCCTCCCACAATCTAATGTTCTATGATGAGTTTAAAAGGTTGCGAACACTTACCAAAGCGCAAATGAAGGTGGCTTATGGGCGCCTTCTGCGTGGTACTGAAGAGGACATTAAGCATAAATTATGGCAGTACATCCACCTCAGAGAGGGGTCATCTCGAATACAATCTGTTATGCGGGATCGGGATGTTATTATCGATGGACCTGGAAACATTGTCGAGGCTCTTGCGAAAGTTTTCTCTCGGTCATATTCTGATGGTGCGTGCTCGTCCGATCATCCTATTGATGTTGCACTTATGGATTGTTTGAGTATTGATGCTATCAGTGATCAAGATATCTTATGGAGTATTCAGAGATTGAAACCGACCATGAATGCTGGGGATGATCAGATTCCATCCATGATTATTAAGGATTGCCGAATGGTGCTTCTTGTTCCGCTGAAGAGAATTTTTTATCTTGCTCTGAGACAAGGAAATTATCCCTCCAAATGGAAGATTGCTCGTATTACACCTGTATTTAAGAAGGGAGATAGAAGTAATCTGAATAATTAGAGGCCAATATCTATTTTGTCAAACTTTTCGAAGGTCTTCGAACAAATTATATACAGGTGTCTTTATGCTCATGTTAGCTCAAGGATTTCTCCTATTCAGCATAGCTTTGTGCGTGGCCGTTCGACAGTGACGAATCTAATATGTATATCTCAAGGTATTTCCGACACGCTTTATGAAAGAGGTCAGATGGATGTGGTGTATACCGACTTCAGTCGTGCATTTGACACTCTTGATAATATTCATGATATTTGGTTGAAAAAACTACACAATTTTGGAGTTAGTAACGATCTGCTATTGCTTCTTGAATCCTATTTACATGGGAGGACGAACTACGTTTTCTACAATGGGTTTAAGTCATCCGAGTTTGTTTCGAGTTCTGGAGTTCCACAAGGATCTAACTTGGGCCCGCTTCTTTTTATATTATTTATTAACGACTTACTTCAGTCTCTGGCGTGTTCTGGACTAGCCTATGCTGATGATTTGAAGGTTTATATGCGTATTGAGCGGCCTGATGATGCACTTCTCCTTCAGAAGAACATCGACTTGGTGTGGACGTGGTGTCAGCGTAACGGTTTGAAGCTCAACATAGGAAAATGTTGCGTGGTTCGATTTTCAAAGAAAAAAGATCTTTACCATTTTGATTATAATATTAATAATGAAGTTTTAACTTCTGATGGTACAATCAAAGACCTAGGAGTCATATTTGACAGCGGTTTAACATTCGTCAACCATATCATTAATATGTGCAAATCTGCTTCTGCTGTGTTTGGTTTTGTATTGCGCAGCTCCAAATATTTTTCACAACCCGCAACTATTAAGCATATCTACTGTTCATTAGTTCGAAGTAAATTGGAATACGCTTCAATAGTCTGGCATACCATCTATATTCGTCATAAACTGAATGTGGAGAGTGTTCAGCGTCGTGTTTTGAAGTATCTTACTTTTAAAACGAGTGGTGAGTATCCTCCTAGAAATACTGACCATAACCTACTTCTCAGGGAACATGATTTGGTGTTGCTGGATGTCCGGCGCGAAGTAACTTGTGCTAACTTTCTACGCAGTATTGTACGTAATAACATCGATTGTCCTTCGATACTTGGAAGACTGTGTTTTGCTGTGCCTCAGTTTGCGCCTCGCAATTCTGCAACTTTTGCCTATCCCGTGTGCCGGAGTAATGCATTGGTGAGAAGTCCGATTTATCAAATGTGTAGATGTGGGACATATTTTTTTAACCGCGAGTTCAAAGTTTGATTTTCTTTTTTTTTGATTTAAGTTAACTATGTATTGGATATATTTTTGTTTGTTTGTTTTTGTAAATTTATTCATGTACGATACCTTTTCTTTGTGCCTATATTTGGCTTTGCTGTTGGGCGCTTAATAAACTATTATTATTATTATATTATTATTATTATTTCAGATTTATGTAATACCCTTCCTTTCTTACCTTTTCCTTTTTTACCTACATGACGAAATATTGAGAAAGAACATTTGAGTTTTAATATAAACAAACAGATAACCCAAATATTAGTGAATATATTATATATATATATATATATATATATATATATATATATATATATATATATATATATATATATATTATTAAGAAATCTTTGTCGGCGAAAAGTTTTTTGTTACTACCCCAAAGGCCTGCAAGGCTAGTTATGGGGACTATTATTTCTATATTATGTGTTTTCTAATTTCGTAAATGCTATAAAATATTTGAAAAAAAAAATTTAGTTTGCATTAAAAAATTGTTCTTTTTGGAATTAAAATACCTTTTTCAATAACGAACAAATACTGTAATAGAAATCGTCCACATATATTAAAGAAAGTAAAAGAAAATCAAATCCATAATAAATTAAGATTCTGTCTAAAAAAAATTATGGCAGCAAATTAAATTTCCTTCTTTAAATATGACTTCGCATTTTCTTTTTCCGTTTTTTCCATCGCTAATGTAAAATTTTTCATTTCGCACTCCATATCCAGATGTGTAAATAAATCAACTTTTCGTAGTAAGTACGTCTCTTCAAAATTCAATTTCTGTCTAATAACATCGGCAAATCAGATTCTAAGGATGTAGGGATACGACGGTAATAGGAGCCTAAACGAGAATTTTCATCGCGACCATTTCATCTCCTGTTTGTATACGTACTCGTTTGCGAACATTTCTATAATATTTACTTACAATCAATACGTTTACCATATAATTGTATAGTACTGTCAATACATAATTATGATGTATAAAAGAATTCGTTCCGCTGTAATTTAATCAAATATAATTATAGCCACAAACAATAAATATTCATATTATACAATTTTATTAATACATTAAAAATAAGTACTTAACACAAAATAAGATTTTATTTAAAATAATATATTCAGTTTTCTGCATTTAATGTAATAATAAAATAATCATTGGACTTCTAGTAAATACTGTTCTAAAATGCATACCAATACCGCAACATCAACCGCATACCACCGAGTTCATACCCACACACATGTGGGTTGAGTAAAATGTTTCCTGGCTATAGGCTGAGGAAGTGTGATAACTCGTCGATAATAATAATAGTAATAATAATAATAATTAAATATGAAACACGATTGTGTAATTTTCACAAGTATTTTTTATAGTAACAATTGTTTCACCGATACTGTGGCTTCATCAGACAATAAATAAATCTAATTACAGAACGGAATATATTCTAATCGACTAAACTAATTAAAGTGTGGGGATGTTATACAATTACATGAGAATAAGTTTAATAACGGAGAATTATCTGTTTTCTAATCGTTGTAATCGGTAAATAAATAAATGTTGGTTAAAGGTTGGTAAATGGGTCTCAGAGATGGTGTTAGTTGCCGATACTCACATTACAACAAAACTCTGATAAACGCTCACTGCTGTCCGACGAACGAGTCGGAGGTTCTAGGAATAGAATTCAGCTCTGTCAACAAATAAAAAATTTTAGAAGGGCTCCTTTCGGACTTATAAACGATTATCTATTTAGCTACGAGTGGCCTGGGATCTTGTCGGAGACAAATAATGTTTCGGTCGAACTGACTATACAATATATTATATAATTGTTTTGAACAGTATGTTCCGAAGTATTTCGTTAATACAGGAAATTTTCGCCCCTGGCTTTCGACTAAAACTAAACGACTTATTACAAGAAAGAAGAGTCTTCAAGAGATATCGAAGAAGTCCTGCTAAGATAAATGCATATAATAGCTTTAAGTTTTTAAGAACAGCTTCTAAGACCAGTATTTCAAGCGATTTATATCTGACATTCAGAATAACTTAAATTCTAACTCGTCGTTATTTCGGCATTACATTAACTTCAAAAGGCCAACAAGAGATTTCTTTAAGAATGACATTTGGGGAGGCAGCGTCTGATGATCCTGGTATTATTGGCAATTGGTTTGCCGAGTATTATCGGGTGGTCTATGCTAATTATCAGCAGGTTGATACTACATTGGATCTAATCCACTACGATAATTCTATCACAGTCAAAAACATAATTATAGATTCGGACCTTGTTTTTGAAGTTCTCTTACACCTTCGGTGTCTTTAAGCACTGATTGTGTACCAGCATATTTTCTAAAATACTGCCGCCCTTCCCTGGCATGGCCTCTGTCTATTTTATACAATATATCAATAAATTGTGGCGTTTTTTTCCTCACAATGGAAGACTTCATTTATTGTTCCAACGAGTGATAAATCGGACATTCGTAATTATCGTCCTATCAGTAACTTGCCTGTTATTGGCAATCGTTGGTGGCTGATAGAATACGTGCAAATCCTTTAACACTTTTTTCTCAGTCAGACTCAAACTCGAACAAGGTGAAGCCTTTAAAAATAAATCTAGGATAGGGATTGCTTTTATTTGAAATGAAACTGTTGAGAATAACAATAAAATTTACAAATCCAATGGAAATTTTAATTTGCAAATTGTGTAATAAGGCACCAAACATAGTCAAGCACATCTTTCAAGAATATGAGGCATTGGATGATAAACGATAAGCCATTTATGGGCAACCTAAAGGGGATCCGACAACATAGCATAGAGCAGTCGACCTGCTCTGAATCTGTATACTGGATTGGGTGGTGTAGAAAGTAAAATAAGTTAAGTTATAACTTCAGGCGATGTAAAAATATTTTGATGAGACCTTTTTGTTCCACTCTTAGAAGTTATTCGAGGGTAACGACCCCTAAAGCATTGCAGCCATTTGAGAAATATACGAGTACGATCAACCAAATAACTGTAGTGAAATCCTAACTTGAAGGTTCATGATCCTTCAAGAGAAAAATATCTAACATACTCTTGTAGTAGTTTGGTTTGAGATGGCTCTTTTTGTAATACAAATTCATTACATTATACACCACTGAAAACAGTATTCAATTAAATCTAGATTTTTCTATGTAATTAAATTTCTATGTATTTAAGTTATATAAATTTGTAATTATTATAAAATTCAAAAATTCACAAATTCCAATTCTGTTGTGCAATTAACAGACTTTTTTGTTTTCAAGAGTTGAAAACTCTTTCTATCTTTGTATTCAATAAATAGTATGTAGCACAGTAATTGAAAGAAAGGGTTTAATAATGGATTAAAACTGTAATATAAATGGAGTTGAAATTTGAAATATCATTATTTTATTTATTTTTTATTGCTTTGTTATATTATATGATGCAATATATATGAGCCATAGCTTTAGTGACTTCGGGATCTGCAGTCAGGGGTACATTCCAAGAATAAATAAATATGTAGTGGGCCGATCTGTCGTTTAGTTTTATTAGTTACCCAAGTTCTATTGTGAAAATATGTGACGAACAGCGACAAGGTAATGTTTACTCATCCACTTGCATCTAATAAGAGGCTCGAAACAACTAATGCAGAATTTATATCACGTAACATAACTTCGCATTTGAAATCGCTATGGGATGAAAAGCACGGTATAAACAAAGAAAAGTGTTATTATTTGTAAGAGATGGAGCTACATATCGGCTACATATCTACATGTAGCTCATCGGCTCCTACAACAAACATATAGTAGTATGACGCATATCACATGTTTCGCACATGCTCTCCATCGAGTATCAGAGGAAGTCAAAAAATTCTACCCGAATGCGGATAAATGGATATCTTCTGTCAAGAAAGCTTTTATGAAGGCCCCAACACGCAAGTGTTTACTTCGTGAAAAACTACCCCATGAGCCACTACCACAAAAAGAACTGTTATAACGCGTTGGGACATATGGATAGCAGCACTATGCTATTATCCACAGGCATTTTGATGACGATCGAAGTATAATACAGCTACTGGATCCGGATGATGCTATTCTTATTTTACACGCTCAACAAGTATTTATGGACGAAAGTGTTCAGGTAAATTTAGCCAATATTCATGGACACTATTCCAGAATACCTTTAACCATCCGCCATCTAGAGGTTACTCCGACAAACCCACAATATTATATAATTAACGCAATGAATATTGTATATGATCTTCATCAATTCCTTTCCCAGTTATCTGGAGCTGGTAATGATAATATAAAAAGAAAATTTGAAGCAGTTCCAAATAGCAATCCAGAATTTCGTACTGTGTACCGAATTGCTGACTTGTTTGATGGTAAAGAAGTAGATTTTTTTGAACTGGGGATAAATATACAATCGTTAAAACACTACCTACTTTAAGTATACCTCTATTTCAGCGGTAGATGTTGAACGGTCGCTTTCAATGTATAAATGGATTTAGAGTGACAGACAATTATTAACATATGTGCTTATCGGACAATTATTGTTGATTTACTATCATTTAAACTTTGGATAAAAAAGGCGAACAATCAGGATGTGTGATATGTTTTGTAAACCCTACAATATTCCTTCTGGAGAAGTTGTATTTTCTCTTATTTGGTAAGTACTTGTTTCTCTATACGTATTTTGATTTGCGTGTGACAAACGTTAAATCGGGACTCGCAATGCTCTCGCTCCACCCCTGGCACTGACGTCATGTACACCAGACTGCTACAATATAATTGTAGATGTTACAATCATTCGAGTCAAAATATTTGTACTTTATGCCAAAACATGTTAAAAGTATGTTATATTATATAAACATAAATACAGCTACACAAGAACAACAATCAACAAAACAACAACAAAAAAAATGCCGAACAAGTTGAAAAGAATTTTCGACAGAAAAAATATACCCCATCACATCGTCCTCATCATCAACGAATAGCTGTAAGCTATTTTATCTCATATTTTATGAAGTACTGGCCTTTCTTTTGTTAATCTACGTTTTTAAATATTCCCTCTTGCTTTCCGAAGCTATGAGAGGGCGCAGCCAAGTAAAAGATTCATAATTAGGGGACCGACGGAAAAGTAAATCTCTCGCCGAGTGGGGTACCTTCGTTTCATTAAACTTTCTACTAAATGAAGCAATTTACGTTGAAAAGAAATAGCAATTTGCAGCTCTGTTCAATAATGAGTGCGAAAGACTCAGGACCAGTGAATGCCGGGAGCTCAAGCTCCGGACTCTGGATTTTCTTTTTTTTCTCGTCTTTTTCTCCCACTCTTCAGCCAGGAAACGGATTCCCGGAGTCTTCGGCAAACATTTTTAAATTCATATTTTATTGATCGTAAAATGTCGAAAGTTGTAATCCCTTTTTGAGTGAGATTTCAATCGCGTACAACTAGATTATCATTTTATATTACTTCTTTTCTATAAGGACAAAATGATGCAGAGGCATTTTTTAATAAAAAAAAATAGTTTTTGACAAAAAATTATTATTTTAAAATTTAAACAAACTATCGGTCCAGGATGTATTATTTACTTTTTATTTTGCTTTTAGAGAAGTTGAAATATACAACTTAGATTTGAATTGAGAAGATTATAATATAAATAGACATTTTATTGATTATTAAATTCAATTTAAATTTTTCAGTTGCAACCTAAATTTTACACTAATTCTGTTCTCTAAATGCAATGTAGTGTTAAGCTTGTGTTTCTCTGGTTTAGTTTTCGAAATCTTGTTATTTCATTATACTGGATAAATGAAAGCAAATCTATTCACATCAATTTCACTAACAGAGAAATAAATTACTACCCAGTGGGATACAATTCCATGCAAAAAATAGCTAAATACTTGGGCCTCAACCTGGATGCCAAACCTAAATGGAAAGAACATGTTATAATCAAAACAGAACAATTTAAAATTGAAATATGTACTGGCTGTTGGGAATAAATTCTCAGCTGTCTAATAAAAACAAGGTACTGGTATACAAGCAGGTGCTGAATCTGATATGGGCATATAGCTTACAGCTGTGGTGTTGTACCAAAGAAAGCGATTACACTTGCCTTCAAGTATTCCAAAACCGAGTGATAAGGAATATCATTAATGCTCCTTGGTATGTTCGGAATGAAGATCTTCACCGAGAACTACAGGTGAGGACAATAAAAGAAGAAATTAAGAAAATTGTTAGGAGTCATTGGGAGAGGCTCCACAAAGATCCAAACGTTAAAGTGCTTCAACTCTTAGACAGTCAGGTCCTAGTGCGACGGCTCAAAAGAATCAAATATTTTGAACTTGAGGATTAGGGAAAAGCCGAGCTCAGTTAAGTGTAGTATACTAAACTTGTTAAAAACCAGGACCGTTGGGAATATCCAGACTCAAGTAACTAGTAATTTAAGTTTTATTTAAAATAGTTATTAGTATAAGATTAGGTGTATTGTTCACTTCAAAAATAAATTATGTAGGGTGTTTTTGCGTTTACAATTTTACAATAACATTAAATTGTGATTCGATTCTCATAAAAAAATATTTGTAAATGCCTAAACATATACTTACATATAATGTGAAAGAAAGTAATTTGATTGATAAAGTATATTTTCTTACATCCGTTGTTTTGAATGCAAGACGGCTTATACCAACCAAGCTTGTGTTTATGGATACGTTTCAAATATCAGCAATGGCAAAATATGGCAAAACCGATTGTTTCCCGCTATGACAAGTATATTGAGACCTATTCAAACCTACACTATAGACGCCAGCTCGGTCTCTCTGTGCTACTCTCGAACTGGGGCTCTATAAATAGCTCACTATGTCCCCTTGTTCAAGAACGAACTATTGGGCAGTTTTACACTACAACTTTAGCGACAAATCAGCAATTGGTAATTTAGTTTGTTTGGAGAAAATGGCTGCTATACTAGAAGATATTTTTTTCAGATCTTGCGACCGCATTCAGATGGTATGTATAAGGAGTTGCGGAGATGAAATTTCGGCTTGGAAGATACTTCGAGATCAGGACACTGCCCCTCGTCCATTCGGGGAAAGAACATTGATGCTGCCAGGATGATGTTTGAATACGATAAGCCACATGCCTATCGGAGTTCGGGCATTCGTGCACCGGCAATTCACACCTCTTTGCACGAACACATTAAAGTGAGGAAGGTTTGTTTTTTTTTTTCAATACTCTATGCCCTAACCGACGAGCAGGTGATAATACATTATATTGTGTCAGAAGATAATCGAGAACTTTTGAGAATGAAACATTTTACATTATGCCAGCAGTGTCTTGACAGGTAATGACATCTGGTTAAAAGATTATAATGTTTCTACTAAAACACAGAGCAGAAACTGTCTTTCAATTCGAAAACTCATTTCGTTAAGAAAAATACAATGCCGTCATTGTTATCGTGAAAGAACTAGTGGAGTACGTACCGCTAGAAACACAAAAGATAGCCACCGCAAAGTAGTATACGGAGGATGACTCAGAGTTCTTGAAGTACTCAAAAACATTGGTTCTCGCTCGAGACCAGGCTTATAGTTTTTCCGACACCACTTTTGCTCATCGTTCCATTGCTTGTACTGTATTGTATTTACTAAGAACCAGACTGAGGGTGCTGGAACATCCACCCTACAGGCCACGTCTCACTACGTACGAGTTTGCCTTGTTTCCCTATCTAAAGAAGAGGCCGAAAAGAAGGAAGTTTTCCAATGATGAAGATTTTCTTACGGCGCGGGATGACAAATGTGCCCAACTTTCAAGAAAAAACATGGAAGTGTTGGTTTGATGCCTGTTTCAAAAAATGAACAAATTCAGAGAATGTTGTACAAATTATTTCGAAAAATTGTGATAATTTAATTTATCTTCAGAATTTTTTTTCTAAATAAATTCAGACGTAAATATGCATACAAGTAATAAATTTAAAAACAAACCCCTTTACTTATATTTATGCTTCGATGTAAATTATTCTATAAATAGGAAAAAATAATAATTAATCCATAAAGGACTGTCGTTAACATATGACAACGTAAAATATTTGCACCGGTTTACGCTATTTTACTTAAAGTTTCGCTATTGTACATTAGATGGCATGCCGTGTTAATTTGAGAATGCTTTAACATATAAATCAGTGTAGACTGAACTTTGTTAGCGTACGTTTGGTGTTTTGTGTCCGTTTGTTTCGAGAATATAATTCCATTTTGTAAGGTAAAGGTTTGAGTAAGTATGTTTTATTGATGTTTTTATAATTCATTGCGAAGTTTGCATTATAAGTGTATACATTTTTATATTCTTTTTTTCTAGCAATATATATTTATTTTGTATTCTAAGTGAAGAGGATGATGCTGGTAGATGCTATTTACGTCGAACCACCTAATTATAATGTACTGACTAATGAAGATTCTGGGGCAACAATCGACAATCTTTCAGCGAGCACAAGTCGAAGTAAAATTTATGAACGAAGATAAAGTTTTCTAATCAGATACTTTGACACCTACTGAATCAACCGAAGCTTCAACTAATATTGTAAACTCAAAAAAAAAACTTGCAATTGGATCGACGGTGATTTACAATCACATACAATAAATTTCGGGTAGCAACTAATCTTTCGTTAAATAAAAAACCTGCTGAAAATAATTAGGTTTGATGAAAGTTCGCGCTTCCAGTACGACCCCGAAACCAAACGTCAGAGAATGGAAGGGAAATCCCTAAGTTCATCGTCCCCTGAAAAGCACTCACGTCATATTTATAATTTAAAGACATATTGCTGTGTCGCTTCGATCACAAATTCCTAGTTCACTAAGAATTTATTGAACATCGACGAAAAAGTCGTGTAACGATGATATTTATAGAAGAGATTACGAGATTATGTGAGAAAATCCTGATTGCGATTGGACAAATGGATCAATGTTTCGATCACTGGGACTTAACGTGACTCTCTAAACAAAATTTAAAAAATGCACTGAGAGGACATAGACTTTATATTACAATTGGTATCCAAAAACGAGCATTCCATAGAAATGAATTCCAGGCCTGCTTTCAAAATTGATATTGCCGTTTATAGCACTGTATAAGGAGTGTACTTAGAAGACGACAATAGATTTATATTTAGATTGTTTAAGGTGACCATGGAGCTTATTCCACTGATTTTTCAGATATATTACGATACTCAAGTCTCGTTAGAATAAATTCTCTAGACATATTCCTTTAACAAGATCCAGAGGATCTTATCTGGAATTGCCCGGCTCCTTAGAATATGCCTATGGAGTTTGCCTTGAATATGTTCCTTTTAACCTTTATAATCTTGGCCCTTTTTCACCAATTTTTGCATTTTTACCTAGGACGTTCAAATAGTATAGTTGGTGGGATCTCCCCTTCGGAGAAAGCTTTATGTATTTATTTCGGTAATAAATGACCCTGTTTCGTCCTTGCTTTCCTGATGCGATTTATTTATCGGAGTTCAAGAAGAAAATATGCTTTAATGTACCGTTTCACATTCATCCTTAGAAAATTAGCTATCAAAAGAGATAATTGCGGTCAGTGTAAACTCTCTAGACGTCGCTGGGATGAATTTAAACAAGGTTGCACAAATATTTTTATTATGAACGCAGTGAAAAGACAAAAAATATGACATCAAAAATTATAGACAAAAATTCTTAATATTATCTTGAAGGATCGTAAAGTTAAATTTAGTTATGCTGCTGACATCCTTAACATTTCAAAAGACTATGTGAGAAATCATTGGTATTTACATACGAAAATACGTGTAATTAGTTCACATTATTTCTTGAACATGTTAGAGCGGAATGTAGCCGCTTTTCTTCTCCAACTAAAAACTGTTGATGAAATATGGATTATACCGGACTCCATAAAATAGTTTGTATAGCGAATGAGACCAATCACACAAACAGAACAGGAAAAAAGTTATGGTCATCGAATATCTTTACAAAAGTGAATATTATTAGGAATTACTACACAAATTAAATTAGGCAACAAGACAGAAACGCCCATACTTATTGAGAAAAAAATATCTTCCTTCAGGATAGTGTATCAACTCATAAGTCACCAGTGGTCACGGAAAAATTGGATCAACTACGATTCATATCGCATCCTCATCTACCGTCCACCATTTTCTGTTTCTAAAATTAAAAATATGATTATAAAGAAAGATTTACAAATGATAGCGAAACAAATGCATTTTCGAAGAATTTGACAACAACGTGTTATAAGAAAGATATGAAAATGTTGAAAAATTAATAGATGAAAGAAGTCGAGCTAAAAGGTTACATACATACATAATCTGTATCCCTCTTTGACCCTTTCGGTGTCGAAGGTCTAAACGCACTGAACCGTAGTGCACCCAGCAGCTGACCATGGTAGGCACTGTTTGACTATATCAATTGCAGAATAGTTTCTATTGGCTAAAGTGATTATATTAAAATAATAAATGAAAAAATAGACAAAATAAATAAATGAAATCCTATTGTTAATACCAGAAAAATTTCAGCCAATGCAGTATTATACAAAATTGAGGTGAAAGTATCGCAACATAGCACCAAAAATATTGGTAAAAGTTGCATTAAGGTTGTTAAAAATTATTATTCCACTGGCAGAGTTGATTAATCAAGGAAATTAAAAACACGAGATAAACACGATTAATAAATAACCTAATAATTTTGCTCATTAATGGACTACTTGTAATCTGCAAATATAGTTGTAAGCTTTACAACAATACGAAGAATTTTCAAATCTCAGGATTTCAGTGATAAGAGCTTCAGAAAAAAGAAATCGAAATCTAAAAAACTATGATACCTACAGACAAAGCCAAATATGTTTTTAGATGGTATCACAAAAGAAAAAAAAATATCCATGGTATTATGACGCAATCCTAGAAAATGTTAGGGACGGCATTTACATTCTGTATATACGAGGAAATTCCTGGAATTTGAATGTGGCAGGCGAAAGGACGGTAGTACAAATCTGTAGCGCTAGATGGCGTGAGCTTGTCTATACTAAGTCAATCTGTTAAACGGTAGGTGTTTACAAAGAGTTTTTGTGTTTATATTTGTTGAAATGTGTTTGTATTATTATGCGACAATACTGATGCGAAAGAGCTAAGAACGTGCATCAAATTCTGCTTCGAACTTTTTAAAATGGCATCAAAAACTCTGAAATGCCTAAACAAGAATTTGTTGAGGATGCTTTAGGCCAGACGCAAACTTATGAGTGGTACAGGTGTTTTAAAAATGGACGTGTGTTGGTTGATGGTGATAAGCGTTCCGGTCCTCCATCGACGGAAAACACTTCAAAAAGATACTCAGCATTAAAGAAAAACGGCACCGTGTTCATGTATGCACAAAGCTGCAATAAACTGTTGAAAAGGATGCGAACTTCAGTACCAGAAAAAGCAGCAGTCATCGCGGTACAGAAGACGTGATCGTCACCACGACCGAATAAAGAACGGCAACTTGGAAGCAACAACAAGTCGATATTGATTTGCTTCTTTGAAGTTGAAGGCATCGTGTACGAAGCATTTCCCCCACTAATAGAAACAGTTAATAGTCTTCGACTATTAAGAGATAACATTCTACGCAAACGGCTTGCCAACTGGTGCAACAATTCGTGAATTCTACACTGCGACAATGCAACAACCCATATGTCACTTATTGTGCATTAGTTTCTAGCCTCAACGAAGACTGCAGTACTACCCTGCCCTCCTTACTTTCCAGATCTTGCCCCTTGTAACTTATTCCTGTTTCCGAAGTCGAAGCTGTAACTCAAGACGCGGTTCTGAGACGATTGAAGACATCCAGATCGAACCGCAGGCAGCGTTGAACACGTTAATATGCGAATACTTCCAGCAGTGCTTCCAGATAGAGATAGGTCACTGCGATCGGTGCATTCATGCGGAAGGAGAGTACTTTAAAGGGGATGGTAGTGAATAAGTTGTAAGGACAATTTATTGTGTTTTTTTTTCACATTCCGAAATTTCTGGGTAGCACTTCGTATATGAAAAATAAGCTTATAAAACCGTGAAAATAGTAATACTTATTAATTAATTAATTATTATTGTTATTATAAAAAGTCTTATTTATATCCTCCCATAGTTTAAATGCTAACTAGTATATCGTATCTGCTAACGTAATGAAAATTTTAAGAAAATCAAGTGTACAGGTCAATAAAAAAACTATTTTTTAAATGAGTTCTGCACTTTTTTGTGATAATTAAACCAGAAATTAGGATATTATATTAAGGCCTTTCCACATATACACATTGCTATGAATAGTGGTTTGAAAATTTAGCACGCCACCATCCACAACTAGTTTTCCCAACTAGGTTTCTCAGCCAGTGAATTTTCAAATGTGAGATTTCTAACTTCTCGGGTTCCACTTAGGAAATGCGTGACTGCAATGTAAGTTGAGCGCCAGTAAAATGTTCACAAAAATTTATTTACTTATATAAGTTAAGTTTAAACAGCAATCTATCTTTACAAAGTATAAAGATGCTGTATTATACAAAAATACATGAGGTAAAAACATTCATTGTAAATTGACAGCTAAATGAATAGAAAACTTCCTCTAAATGAATTCGAACAAACTTATCTAAGAATAATCAAGTTTACTATTAATTTCTCCCCAGAGAACCACACTGTATAATCAGATTCTGATACACGAACAAAATTTACGCATGTGCGATCAGCAAGCATAAAAAACCCTTAACTCCATTCGAACAAACTTTTCAATTATAATTTTAACAAAGAAATGTTAACAATAAACTTTATTATCTATATTTCTAATAATTAAATCTCTTAATTACAAGCTTCCATACAATGGAACTATTATAATTTTAATTCTACTTACAAAAAAATAGATGGAGCAAAATTTAAAAACATTTTCAAAATACAGACATGTTCACAAAATATGTACATTTTTATTTTAAATTATTATCAATAGCAATATGTACAGGCACACAGGTTTAAGATTATAAATATGTATATTGTGAGAAACTATATTCAAACGCGTTCATCTTAATTATTCTTTGTACCGCCCATTGTAAAGATTGAATGGCTAAGTAATAATTTTATACTTCTGACGTGCATGTTTTGTATTTAAACATGGTATTTATTTTTACATAATATACTTTTAACATGTAAAGCAGTTAGTTGGAATCCATGTCCACGTAGTGCTTTATTTTAAACTAACTTTTGCAGTTTTTTTTTAACAACTTTATATTTGTTCCATAGAAATACCATATTAAACTTCTTCTATTATATTTTACACTCTCAAAGAAGTAGCGTTATAACATTATTTTCAATTTTTAATATAATGATTTGTTTCTTTTATACATTTTTTGCTCTGTGCTTATTCAGGGGGTAACAGTACATGACCGATAGAATATATACATATATATATTGTAGTGGAACAAGCCTCATGAGCTTGTAAAGGAACAAGAAAAGCACACTGATTGCATGTATGTTAAGAATTTTATATTTGTTGTGTATTGTTATTCTATACTTTTTGTAAATTATTTTAAGTGTATTTTAAAATGTTTGGAAAAAGAGAGATTTTATCAAATTGGTTATATTAATTAAAATAGAATTAATATGACATATTAATGTTAGAATACAAAAGTGAGGCCATGAAAAATAAAAATAAGAGTTGACATGGAGATGAGATAAACATAAACAGTTTTGATAAAAATAATAATAATGCCATTATTAAAAATTGGATGTCGATAATTAAAAAATAGAAAATCTTCATTAGAATAAAGTCTATGCTTTGAAATAACATAAATGGAAATGTTATAACAGATTAGATGTATAACCTATTGAAAACAGGTGGTCGAAGCTGTGTATCAACTTATAGAGCCCTGATTCTCCCACCTGGTCTTTTGGCTAATTATTTATAATCCAGCAAAGTTCACCTGAACCCTCAGAAGATTAGTTCCAGTGACTTGTGTGAATAGGCGTTGATTTCCTTCAGCTTAAGCTAATATTTATTAATATTATTATACCAACAACTAAATCTTCTCTTACTCAATCAACTAAATTACTAAGTGAAAAATTATAGTTATTTATTGTACAAGTGTGTTATGTTACAAATAAGTCACGCGAGAAAATGTTTAGCTCACGAGTCCGCTAGGACGAGTGAGCTACTTTTCTCAAGTGACTTATTTGTAATTAACACACGTGTGCAATACAAAACTTTATCTAACACCTCTTAAGATCCGTTCAAAATGGCTTTTAATGTTTTATAAATTTGAAGTTCCATGTCAAATTTAAATTATAAATTTGACGTTCCATGTCAAATTTAAATTATAAACGACTAATGCAATAAGTTCATATACAGTAATGCAGTTACTATGGAGAATAAATAATGCAAATCAACAAGCAAATAAAATTAGTGATTGATTAATAAGACTGCAGTTAAAAGTTGATGGTAATGGAAGAGTTGCAAGAGTTCCGCTAAAAGTTAATAAAGTAGCTCAAGCAGCATGTTATAAATTACTGCCAAAAAAATTGAAGGATAATTACGACAAAGAATTTCGTCATTTTAAAGAATGGAGAAAACAGCAAAGTATCACTGGAATTAACGAAGAAGTTATGCTGGCGTATTTCCATATTTATAGAAGGAAAATAGCACCTTCTTCATTGTGGACGAAGTATTCCATGTTAAGAAGTACTTTGAAAGTGTATATGAATAGTGACATATCGAAATACGGAAAACTGATTTCCTATTTGAAGAGTGAGGCAAGAACCCACAAGTCCAAAAAGGCGAAAATCTTGGAGAGGCTACATATAGAGAAGTTTCTGAATGAGGCTCCTAACAATAAATATTTGATGACGAAGGTATTATTTATTTTCTTATATTTAATTCAAAGTATTTATTCATTATTCGTTCGTGTATTCTATGCAGGTTGCCTTAATAATGGGTATATCAGGTGCGTGTCGTTGTGATGAAATAACTAAGCTGAAAGTTGACGATATAGGAGATAAAGGAGGATACTTGTATGTTTCGATACCTGACACAAAGACAAACGTATCTAGAAGTTTCACTGTTATGGCAGAAGGATTTACAACAGATATTCTTGACCTCTACAGAAAATATGTCTGTATGAGACCAAAAGGTATTCCACATGGC
Organism: Melolontha melolontha; assembly: GCA_935421215.2. Classification (NCBI taxonomy): domain Eukaryota; kingdom Metazoa; phylum Arthropoda; class Insecta; order Coleoptera; family Scarabaeidae; genus Melolontha; species Melolontha melolontha. The sequence continues at coordinate 89,919,994 of OW285235.1, read as the reverse complement.
AGATTCTTCCTAAATTACAAGAAAGAAAAATGCACTATCCAGCCAGTTGGAATTAACGCCATTTCTAAGATACCTCAGAAAGTTGCATCTTTCCTGAACCTACCAGAAGCTCAATTATATACAGGACATAGTCTGAGACGTTCGTCGGCATCTCTTCTGGCAATCGCAGGAGATGATATTACAACAGTTAAACGACATGGTGGGTGGAAATCATCCACTGTGGCAGAAGGTTATATACAAGATTCAGTATCCAACAAGATTGATATAGCCAGAAAGATACAAGGTCCAGACAGTCTAAGGTCCTCGACTTCTGGTCATCAAATTTCTGTTCAGGATACTTCAAATACGTCTTCTAGTATAACTCTAAATTCGAATAACCTGAATGCAGAGTCAGATACAAAGAGGATTTCCTTCAACTTTAATATTAATGTAAATGTTAATTAGTTCCTATTGTTTACCCTTTAGAATTAATATAAATGTGTTAATACTATAGCAGTTTGAAGGTCTCTATGCAATCTAAATTTCACCTTGTTTTAACTCACTAGTGAGATAAATTATGTTTTTAACTCACTAGTGAGTTATAAGCTACATAATTGATTTAAAATCGCCATAGTTATAGGTCTATTATTAGGAGGTGTTGGATAATAGCTATTTATGGTATAAGGGAATAAAGACAAATTTTATCCACGAAAAAATTGTTTAGCGCACGAGGTGCTAGCCGAGTGCGATAATGTTTTTGAGTGGATAAAATTTGCTTATTCACGTGTATCATACAAGATTTTTTCCAATTTTGCAAAAGTTTCAAAAAAATTTATTGATTAGGTAATTTATTTACATGAATATTGATTGTACTATTAATAATTTGATGAATCCTTAAACCAGGAAAGTTGACTTTATTTTCGTGAGAGGCAAGTACAGCGCAAGCTAAGTTGACTCTACTTTCGTCAGGGTCAAGTGCAGTGGAAGTTCCAGGCCTTTCATTTGAATTTACATCTGTCAAAATTTTTTTTGACGTGGACATTTTTGAGTAATTGATTCGTCGATATACTGTTCTGCTACTGTTGTCAATAGCAGTGTGAATAAAGTGTTGCTAGAAACATTTTATTCACTGTTTTGATTAATTTTATTCACCTTTATGATTAAAATGTTGTTTTAATAATGAAATTCAATATATATAATGAACATTTTAATAAGTAAAATTGGAAAAAATTAATTTTACATGTGTAAATTGTCATACTATTTGTAGATGTTTATTAGAGACTGTCAGTGTCAAACTCACATGTGGACATTTTCCTTTTTTATAATTATTCTGTCGGCTGTAGGTTTATAAATTATTTGTGAGATTTAACATATTGTGATAGCCAACTTACTATTGCAGTTTCCTTTTATAAATAAATTTATATTTTTTGTATTGAAATGCTCGTTATTTATTTATTTTGATGTCCAATATTTGTACTAGAACCGTTACCCATAAAATTTTATTGATTTTCCTGAGCTCTTGTATTTTAAATATATACTTAGTATTTGGAGTTATATCATTATCTATATAATATAGTAAAGTTTCTACATATTTTTCCTATATATACAGGAAATTAATTTCTATACTATTTTACATCTCCTACATACACTTCAATTATGCAATAATATACTTCAGTTATTCAGCCTCCGATTATTAAATGTAACACGTAATTGGTTACCAGCGAAGAAACGACAGTCGGCAGTTGTTTTGACGTTCACGTGGTAGTTATAGGTGCAGTAGCCGTCGTCATGATGGCAGCGTCACCTGCAGCGTCGGGGCGCCTGCAAAAGAATCACCATGGTAACGAGAGGGGCGAGCTTTTTAAGAATGTAGTAGGGTTGCCGACCAACGCCCTTTTTACGCCATCTTACTTTTTATTTAGGTTTTTTTCGGGGGAATAAGAAGAATATAGATTCGAACATAAGACTTGTAGGTATTGAGATCTCCTCAAACAAATATTTACTGCCGTGATTGTACTGTTTTTTGTAAATTGTCAATTGTTTTTCAGAAATGGTTTTGTACTCACTCGATTTCAAATTTGTTTGAAGTTTGATAGTGTAGCATAAAATAATATTTCAAAGTGCATAGCCCAGTGAATACAAAAAGTAACATATAAATAAATTGCTGAAAGAACCATGAAAGTGGTTGATGTGTAATTTATTTCTGAACACGTGTATTTGTAATATTTTCATTTTCATTTATCTACTGCTTAAGGAAGCTGTCTTTAAAAAAAATAATATCTACAATAACTTTCATGATGATGTAGAATTAACTCCATGCAATTATTAGTAATAACAATAAGATAACTGTTCAAAGTTTACGTTCTTCATTCACATAAAATATTGACATTATGGAATTTATTTAAGAATAATGTCCTACATTATTTCAAATAATTACAAAATAACTACATAGTTATAAAACGACTTCCATAATTCGAATTAGTGGAGACTGTGCCTAAGTCTGAAACAGACAGAAACAAGAAACATCTCTAACCATAATATAAATTAATAAGCTCATACGCACTTCGGCAGTTAAGTTGCCATATTTAGTAGAATAATCTGAAAAAGAAAGTAATAATAATCTAAAAAAGAAAGACAATATTAAGCGTACCTTAGTCAAATACGTTATGCCTAACACAATATTTATTTTTCAGTTTATTATACTGAAGATGGCAACTTAGTTGCAGAAACTTGTTATTTAAAGTGTATTTATTTATATTCTAGTTAGGAATTTTTCTTGCTTCTGATTTTCATAATAATACGTGGACACCTCAAAGTACGATGCTCTATTGAAGACTATTACACCTACTCTAGTTCACTCTGACATTATTAAAAGGAAACTGTTAAAATGTAGCGTGTTTTTTCATATCTACAAATACAAGACATTTGACTAATGTTAGTCTTAGTTCCTATTTCTATAAGACTTGTCTTGTTTAAGTTAAATTTCATTTCCAAACTTTAAAGTGTTTTGAAAATATTTTTTTTTAGTCCAAGCTCATTTTTTGAAGTGGAAATTGATGGCGTATGGATTTATTCAGTAGAGAACTGCATTAGAAGTTCCAAGTTGAATTTCCAAGTTTTGCAGTACATTACATAAATTTAAAAAAACAGGAAAAGTTGTAAAATTGTTTTAGGAAGCTGGTAGTATTTAAAAAAAGGCAGAGTGTGGAATGCAGGTATATGTGGAATGTGCCCTAGAGGCAAGATATCATTAAGTCTGAGGAAATACACGATGGCTTTCCTCGTTGAATTGTTTGAGTCGCAACCTGCACCAAGTAAATTCGGGAAACCGGCTGCGCAAACAAAAAATTAATATAAGGGTTGATAGTCAAGTAGTTATTAAGGCTATTATGAACCCATCTACGAGGTCTACAGTGGCGAAACATTGTAAACAGGTCCTCAATAGGCTGGCAGAAAACAAAACTTTGTCATTGATATAGGCGTCGGGAGATTAAAGACAATGAGATGAATTGGCCACGGAAAACTCTAAGAGGAACTTTATTGGACCTGAACCTGTATGTGGAATCGCCAAGAATTCCACTAAAAGGGAGGTCTGGTTATGGCTAGAAATAGACCATAAAAATAAATGGAGGCTAGCGGAAGGTCAACTACATACTAAGTCAGTACTCGAGGAGCTGTATGCTAGGCATTCAGCCAACTTAATTCGTAGTAATAAAAAAGAAATTAAAATTATTACCGGTTTGATAACCGGACATTGTCCTTCAAGGAAGCATCTATCTCTACAGCATGGCCTTGGTTAGTGAGCCCTGGTGTAGGAAATGCGAAAAACAGTAGGAAACTAGACTTCATATTATATGCACGTGTGACTCAGACAGAAACATTTCGGAAGACATCTATTGAATTCTACAAAAGTACCCAAATTTTCTCTGACGAGGATAATGGATTTTATCGAGGACACAAGACAAACAGAGTGAAACTGAGAAATCTATTGGGAATGGTAAAAAGAGCACTGACCTCGTGTGCCTGGACTTACTGGCGTCCAAGCCCTAATAATTGGAATAGAATAGAACCAAAGTGTAGGCAGTTACGAAACGTACACCAGAAGTTGTCACTAATGTTAAAAGCATAATAGAAAATGTACCAAAAATATTTGTTCGACAATTAAAGCAACCAATCCACCGTTCTGTTGGCACAACTGGCACAATAGTGAAGAAAATTTTACAATTTTATACATGCCGTGTCGCAGATGTAAAAGAATTTTTAGAACTTGGCTGCACACGAAGACTGCAATTTTATTGCAATTGTTTTAGAAAAATTAATAACCACAGAGAATTTGCACAAAGAGTAACTTTTACAGATGAAGCATGATTTTATAAATTAGGATACCTAAATTAGCAAAAACAAAACTGACACGAAATTATTGAATTACATTACATATAGAAAAAATGGGTGTTCACTCATAGTTAAACCGAAGACGAGTAATTGGACCAATCTTTTTTCAAGAAACATTAACTACCCAAAGACATCACAAGAATTTTGCAACCATTTTTTAATTATTCGCATGATGACATTCGTAATACATATTTTCAACAAACTGGAACCACTTATCATTGTATAATTGAAACAATTATTTTTGTCTAAATTTTGGTAACTGTATAATTAATCAAAATCTAGAAATTCCTTAGCGTGCACGCTCATGTGATTTAACACCTTGCAATTTCTGTTCTTTAGGTAAGACCTCAAGATCTTACCTAAAAACTAAAAAGACAGATAATTTCTTAACACTTTAACTGAATTTGAATAGAAGTATATGAAAATTAACGATAATCAGATAATGTTGCAGGATGCTACTAAAAATTTTTAACAGAGAATTTGAAGATATATTGATTATAAATTACAATATTTTCAACATTTCTTGTAATTTTAAGGCAATAAAATAAATCTAAGCAGCCTATTATTTGGCATTTGTATTTACTGGGTAAACTGTGTAAATACTGTGTAACTGGCAAAACACGTTTTCGAATATCCAAAAATGTTTAATAAAAATACGATATGTTTCGCTAGCACTGTAGCTTTGTCAAGTATATAATTCTAACTAAACTATAAGAGTTAGTATTATGTACTTGACACTTGACCAAGCCACTGTGTGAGCGAAACAAATTGAATTTTTCTCAAATATATTTGGATATTCAGACATGTGTTTTATACCAAAAAATTCCATATCAATGTGTAAACACATCAAACGTATACAAATTAGTACACATGCTACACATGTCCGTATGTAGACATGCACTTACACCACGTATTTAACAATGATCGCTTCAACCGCAGACATACGCGTTTCGATCTAAATGTTCTCATCAGTTAACGAAGGTAGCTGGTACGAGCGTTTACTGCGCCATTATAGGTGTGAAAAAACACGTGTAATTGTGTAGTCTATTAACTCGTAGCCAGATGGTTTAATATACCAAAAACTAGCATATCGATGTGTAAATCCATGAAGCCTCCCTTATCCGTCAGATGTCACAACATACCTTTTGTCACTTGACGGGATAACACTGTGCTTACCTGCAGGGGCAAACCATAAGACATTAACCCGCACTGATGAGATCATTCAAATCGAAACGCATGTGTCTGTGGTTGAAGTGTGTACACATGTATACACATATAGATATGTTACAACATATTTGTATTAATTTATATACGTGTTTTATGTGAAGAGTTTTTGTGCATTGTATTAAATTCGTAAAGTAAGTTCCGTTTGATTATTAAAAAAAAACATCAAAACATGAAGAGGTTTTTATTATATACAACTTAAGGCTACTACTTTCAGCTATTTTTCTACATAATTGCCATTAAGATTGAGACATTTGTCGTAGCCACGAACCAGCTTTTTAATACCCTCTTCATAGAACTCTGCCGCCTGTGAATTAAGCCATATTGTAACACTGGCCTTTAGTTCTTCATCGCACGTAAAGTCTACAAAAAACACGTCTTTCTTGTCCCAAAAGGCAGTGACCATGACAAACGGCACCTTAAAGGTTTCCTTGTAGGCAAGTTAGAGCGACGCCACTGTATTGATGGTATTTTTGTCTCAACGTTCACATAGGCCACCCAAATCTCACCACCTGTTACGATATGCCTGAAGAAATCTTCACCTTCAACATCGTAACGTGTCAGAAAAGTTAGTGCCAATCCCATTCTCTTTGTTTTATGGTCTTCGGTAAAAAGTTTTGGAAACCATCTTGAACAAAATTTGTGGTAACCTAAATGTTTACTAACAACTTCGTACAAAACTGTACGTGAAATTTGAGCGGAAAAAGCACTCAGTTCTGTGATTGTGAATAGACGATCCCCATCATGAACATTAGTTCGTCCTTATCGAAATATACGACACCATCTTCCAACCATAAGCAGAACAAAGTTCACGATGTGTCTCAGCAGCTTTTTGTTCTTTGCATACAAAAATCTGATAACAACACGCAATTCACAGTCGTCGGGGTTTTCAATTGCAGCAGCCATTTTAAACGATCAAAATAGCACGAAAGAATGTCCGAACGATTCTCTCACTAACACTACGAGACTCATACTGAATCAGACTACACCATAGCGCTGCGATCGCGTCGATATCCCCACTCCTCTGTGCGCTAGGCGGAAGGAAATTGAACTTACTTTACGAATTGCCCTCGTACTAAGCTTAATATCAATATTCTTGGTTTTTCTGACAATATTAGAATCTATAACTTTTACATGTTTACCATAGCCTCTTAAAATAGCGCCTAAGTACCTCGATTTTATCTTTACAATTTGTTGCCATAATTAATGACGTAATTAATATCCCTGCGATGCTTAAATAACGTATAATTTGAACGTCTGAATACAGCAGAATATTATTTTCCTATTGGGTTAAAATTTCCATTCTACTGTATTTTTGCAATTGAAAAGGTGATAAAATAAGATGTTATTAAGAAATTTTGAAACCAGTTATTTCAAACGAAAGAAGTGTATTTAATATCACAAAAAAAGATAAAATAAGCTAAACATTTAAATCGATAAATACGTTTCATATAATTAATTATGTATTCACGTAACTATAAAATGTTGACTAAATTTATGTCACCGATTAGAACGATATAAATAGGACATGAAATAGTAAATCCGCCGTTATATCAACCATGCATTTTGAAAAGAATATCCCGAATGAAATTTATGACAAAACCTCGAAGATAATTCTAAACAAGCATTTATGTGGATATAAATATCAAAGCAGTGCATTTAAATAATTGGATTTTATCAGCGATGTGTCCTGATTACACAGGAAAGATTTGTTTGGTTAGATTTAATCGCTGAAATAAATCAAAAAGTTCTAGAGGAAATGGCACGATATTTTAAGCCGAGTGTTGTTAAGTCAAGCCATTGATTTATTTCGTACATACATTATTGCGTTCCACTAATCACAGACTGCATAATAAATAATTTCCCTTTGGAAGTGATTTGTAAATTACTTTTGACACGTGAAGTTTTCATTTCGCCCAAAATATTTACACAATTTTTCTACACTTCTCAAATTTAATTACACGAATTAATAATTTTATAGAAAGTAAAAGTAAGCAACTGCTACTGTTATACATCGACGGTGTTTACTGTAGGATAGGTGAGTCAAAGGTGGCCCTATTTAAGCTGTAACATTTTTGAATAATTTTTTCGTGAAAGATAAATACTTGAAACTTTTTAGTAGAGCCCTTAATGGACTCTCCTTGAAAATATATTTGTATATTTTTTTTAGTAGCTTGTGGGCCACCTTAAGAGCAGGTGAACCAAAGGTAGTTCCCTAGCTGAAATTTCTAGAAAATCGATTTTTTAAATGTGGAAAAAAAGAATTACTGTGTTATACCAAGTGTCCACATGGAAACTTTATATTGAATTATTTTTAGTGTTTTTGAAGACAAAAACTTGAACTCCGAAATTTTAAATGACTGATTTTTTTTTTGTTGATTTTGAAAGAACATAATTTTCTTGATATTCTTATGTAAAAAAAACTAGTTACTTTATGAAATATTTAAAGTTAAAAGTTTCAGATATCAGAAATTATTAACTCCGAAATTTTAAATTAGAATTGTCAAAAATATAACATTTGTGTTTCAATAATATTCATACTTATAATATTGTTCTTAAAGTTTCGGCTTTTTTTACTGTAATGATTTACACTCGGGAAGAGAGAACTAAAATTGTTATTTTATATGGAATTGCAAACAAAAATTATTCTCAAACAGCAAACAGCAAAGTTATTTAATGAAAACCATCCAAACAAAAACATATCTGTTGCTTATGTGAATAATAAAAAACGGAATACGAATAATCGCGTTGTACCAGATGAAACTGCGCAACTAGGAGTTCTATTAATTTAGATCCAGAGCTTTCGTTTAGAAAATTATCCGAAGTTTCGGAAGACCTGCCATAAGATATTAAAATTAAACAAAATGCACCCTTATGAAATTAAACTCCACCAAGAATTGAGTGACGGTGATTTCGACAGAAGCGTCGAATTTTGTGAAATAATTATTCGGCAAAATAGAAATGTTTTGCGAAGTATTTGCTGCAGTTATGGTCTTGTGAATGGACACAACTGTCGATATTGGAGCGACGTAAATCCCTACATTTTTCGAGAAGGTCACACAAAATATCCCCAAAAAATTAATGTATAGGCAGAAATTCTTAATAACCAAGTAATTGGCCCAATATTCTTCCAGAAAAATTTAACTCGACCTAAGTACCTACAGTTTTTGGAAGAGCTAATACATCCTGTTATCATACAGTGAAATAGACGGGGAGCAAGTATACTTCCAACAAGATGGAGCTAGACCACATTACAGTTTAGAAGTTAGTTAATGGCCAGCTCGCTCCCTAGACTTCTTTTTGTGGGGATATTTGTAGTCTGTAGTTTATAAGACAACGCCACAATAGCTGATTTACATAATACTGTAACAGAGAAATGTCGAAATTTAACGCCACAAGTGTTCGAAAATGTTAGAAATGCCTTAATTTGAGCATTTAATTTAACTGAAATTTGTGAATAAATTTTGTTTTAAATACTTCCATGGCGAACTTATGATTTTTCAGAGTTAATTTCTGATATCTGAAACTTTTAGCTTTAAATATCTCATAAATTTCATGATGTAAGTAACTAGTTTTTTCACATAGAAATATCAAGAATATTGTGTTCTTTCAAAATTAACCAAAAAGAATACAGGCTGTCATTTAAAATCTTGGAGTGGGGTGGCTTGGAGCAGCAGGTGACCCGATGGGGCGGTATGAAATATACTGTTTACAGTTCCCCTATATAACAACCAACCAAAATTTCAAGTTTTGTCTGCAAAAACACCAGAAATAATTAAATATTATGTTTTCGTGTGGACACCCGGTATACTACGAAAAAGTATTGTTTTATTATTTTTTAAGTTAATGCAACTGTTCCTCTTATCCAAACAACATTAAAAATGTATTAACGAACGGTCTTTCAATCTGAATCCTCACAAAAGGTGCACACAAATGATGATATGATCAACAGTGAGTCCCTCACACTCTTCATGGACATATCGCATACATCTTCTATATAATCGCATGTCAATTCTCCTGTCTGTTTTATACAAATGGCAATACCAGCTATCACTGCTTTTTGAAGAAGTCTAGAGACCACTTGTGGTAGGTACGGCATCGACCGAACAGTTGAAACTCTAGTTGAAGCTATTCTGCGATTGCTTTTTGGCCTGCGATGATTCTTTGTCACCTCTTTCACTTTCCTTCTCTCTCACTTTCTTTCTCATCGCTCATATCCATCCAAACGGCTTGGTTTCGGACAGTCGACACCACAGTGCGGCTCCGTTCATCAAACTAGTACCATCTTATGACTGACCTTAGGAACCCGGGCCACACTGTTTGAACCACCTACCTTATGTACGAAGCGGTTCACACTAGGTCGACGAAAAATGTCTACTGTCTTCAATAATTTAGAGCAAAAAGTAAAGAATTTCAAATAATTTTACTCGGTTAAAATTATACTAGGACCGACAACACCATTGTGTAAGTAGTGAGGATAGAAACAAGTACTAATCTGCAAACGGTAATTTCGAAAATTTCGTTTTATTAAGAAAAGTTTCATTTTCCTGTGCACCGTCATTGAGTAACAGTCAGTCCCGCGCTGTAGTTGTGTGCACGTGTGCAAGACGCACAGGCTATCAAATCAAAGGGCTGCGAAAATTATTCGACATTACTAGAGACAGTGGTCATTAATCAATAGGTTAAGATAATACTAACGTGTAATTTAAAAAACACGCAGGCCTATCGAGAGAAAGAATTCAAGTGGGTGACCGGTTATGTTTACTTTAAACAACCATACCCTCGATAACACTCTTCTTTTAATTATTATCTTCCTTGCGTCTGTATAGAATTTCTAGAGCGTTATTTGTATTACAGGGTTTTTTATCACTTATCGGTGACTGGAAAATTTATGATTGCGATAAGAAAATACAACACTATTTTGTTTACCCTAATATATTTTTGCACGTGTTTAGAATTTTAAGATTCGTCAACAAACATGTGTGCCAGGCTCTAAACTTGTTAGTGTTGAAAATTTTATTATACTACGTTGTGTTTTACTAGTGCATCAATTACTAACATTTATAACTGTGATATGAAAGCATAACAGGGTAAATTTTCGTTTTTTATGCATAATATGTAGTATTGTATACAATAGAATATACTCAAGAATGCACATTTAGTAACTTGTGCAAATTCATTCTCTATTGAATGTTCGAAAATTCATAGATTTATCAAAAATAATATCGGTATTATTGCGATGTTAGCATAAAATAATGTATGCACTTGAATACACAATAATAATGTGCTTGGACAACACATATTTCTCGTGATCTTTAACATGTGAATGATTTGAAATTTTTTAAATATATTGATACCGGGCCCTGTGCATAATACCTAAATTTGTCTTTACATGCACTCCTAACACATAAATGTAATTCTATATTAAAAAATTACGGACGGGAAATTTATGCATGCACACAGGCGATCAAAAGTACGGTGCGGCGCTGGTAACAGTGTCATTTATCATGAGTTCGAATTCTGAGATGCATACCAAGCAACAATCCGTGATAGAATTTTTAACGCTCGAAGGTTGCACGCCAATAGAAATCTACATTTGAAAACTGTTTATGGCAACTATTGTATGGATCTGAAGGCCGTTCGCTAATGGGTTCGACGTGTAAAACTCAGAAAGTCATGCTCACCATTTTCTGGAATGAAAGGAGGCAGCCATTCATATCAAATATCTGCCGAATGGATCAACAATTAATTCAATAACATAATGTAAAACTTTACGATTGTCGTATCCGCAGAGCAAGACCAGAAAGAACGAATTTTTTCTTGCGCCACGACAACGCCAGGCCACATTGCAGTAACGTAACGATGAAGTGAGATGAATTTGCCCGTGAAAGATGTACACTAAAACATGAACGAAGGCGTGAACGTCTTGTAGTAGCTATTTTGCTGACGACATTAATGTCACAAAAAAGGTAGTTAAATATCACCCACAGACAGTTTGAAGAAAAATTAGAATTATTTGCAGTTTATATGATTTCATATAAACATCTACGTATAAGGATATCTTGTATGTCGACGGATTCCACGCTTGTTAAGCGAAAAACAAAAACAAACACGAGTAGACCGATGTAGGTTTATGTTAGAAAAGTTCGATAACGTATATTCAAAAAAATATATATCAGCAAAACAGCAGTCAAGACTTTAGTTGTTTGAAAATGAAGAAGAGCCAACAAAAGTTATTCGCGGCAATAGTGTAAACAAAAACATGATTGCTGTTTTTATCAGTGGTCCAATTCCCGTAATTTTTCTTAAAGAAGTTTAAATTACAAATACTTGAGGGTCACCCAAGATATGATTTGTGTGAAATTACGTAACACTATGATAACGCAACTCCCCAAGGACAATAAAGTTTTTGCATCAATCTTACCTTCAACGATTTCTATATGTTACTGTTGATTAAAAGTGTAATGTGTGGTAAAAGATTTCCTAAGGCCAATGTGACGGTTACTAAATTTTATCGTTTTCTACTTTTTGCGAGAAGTGGTTACAAAAAATTAATAAGTTTGTTTTAGCTATAGAGGATTATTTTGAAGGACAATCAAATCAATTTCTTTAAGAGTTCTATAGTTTTTAGGTAACTAAAATTTTTCAGAATAGCCCTTGTATTAAGATTGCCTTTTAGGCTAGTTTTGTTATGTTTTACTATCTCTGTTGCTTGACTTAATATAAAATAATGTCATTATAGGTTAGAGATTCCCTTTTCAACTAGATGTTAATGGATCAGAACTCGTGTGACTAATTTTTATGAGAGAGGGATAAACTCACGATCATTGATTATTAAGCATACCCACAGTTAATCTATTTTACTTTAAGTGGGGTACAGGGTAGCATCAAATCAAATCCACTTCAGCACTTTAATTTAAATTTAATTTGAGTTTTAAAATCACCCTTTACAGTTTATCAAATCGTTGAATTGAAATTATCAAATCATGTTTCGCACATCTTCAACAACACATTTTTTCATGTGAAGGAATTCAGAGTAAAGCTATTTCCTGGAATCACTTTTACAAACAGTAAAAATATTCTTTACTAAAAGAACAATTGTTTATCTGCGACAGAAAGAATGTCAAACTGCTTGTCAAAACTTAGGGATATTGCTAGTACTGAAATAAAACATTTCCTATTTTAAATTTTCTATTGAGTTTGAAATAGAATGGAAATAAAAAGACCTAGAAACTGTATTTTTTATTAACAAAAAATTGTCTAAGTTTTTGTCACAATAAATTGCAACGTATGCAATGGCAAGTGTTCAGTCTGTCTATTAACATCGCAGAACGTACAACGCATCTTTACCTTTTTTCTATTTAATAGTGATGCAAAAAAGGAAGTTAAATGTAACGGAGACCAATAAGGCCATTGGTATGATTCAGGTCGAAGTTAGACAGGCGGATGTGGGAAAACGTTTTGATGTTTCGCAAAGTGTAGTTTCTCCGACAGTTAAACGTTACAACAACTCTGGAACAAGACTTGCGATTTCAGTCTCAACAGTTCGTCGGAAGCTTTTTTTTCCGATGTGAATTTGAAGTCAGTTAAGAAGGATCCACTCACAGCAGAGAACAAACGTGCAAGATTGACTTGAGCACAACAACATCAAAACTGGCAGGAAGAATGAAAATCTGTATTTTTCACCGACGAGTCTCGTTTTGGAAGATATTCTGATAGTCGACGTGTACTAGTTTGGGCAAATCGCTACTGCCAAAAAATCGTCAACCTGTTCAGGAAATCCATCCATTTGGGGTATTAAACAACATGCTTTGCGAGAGGCCCTTCCAAATAATAACAGGAGAGAGCAAGAATAAATAAAATGAGACATCCTAATAATGGATTGCCTCAAGGATCGGTACTTGCACCTGTCCTGTTTAATCTTTATATTTCTAACATGCCACACACAAAGTCCAAAAAGTTTGGATATGCCGATGACCTGGCTCTTGCATGCAGGAGTAAAACCATAGAGGGAACTAATAGTATACTTTCAGAGGACCTATCCGTGCTGGGAAAATATTTCGCCGACTGAAGACTAATCCCGAATATGAATAAAACAGAAGTGTCGTGTTTTCACCTCAATAATAAACAAGCACGTCTAGAGCCGCAAGTGTATTTCAATAACAACTTAGTACGTTATAATCTTTACTCAAAATATCTGGGAGTAACAATAGATCGTACACTCTCATATAAAAAACACCGCAGCTAAAATAAACACCAGAAATAACATAATCCACAAGCTCTGCGGTACTGCTTGGGGTGCGAACGTATCCACCCTTAGAACGTCAGCTCTTAGCCTTGTTTACCCTGTAGCTGAATACTGCGCCCCAGTCTGATTAAACAGCTGTCACGCAAAGGCGATCGGACTTATAGCAGAAGATTTCAACCCAAATGATAGATGGAGAGAGTATTGGGCAGCGTTGCAACCCCCTCAAGCGGCCCATATCATTAATCCTGCCTTACCCTTATCAGGACTCTAGCTGCCTCGCCATGAGTGGAAGACACTCAATAGAATAATAACGTCCCATGGAATTTGTCGTGACTCATTCTATAAATGGGGACTGACAGATACACCAATTCGGAGACGAATGCGGAGAACCTCTCCAGACTAGTCACCATATTACAGCTGAGTGCCCCCTTACAGCATATGGAGGTGAGATGAGTGACTTCTTTGAAGCAAATGACTCCGCGTTAGACTGGATCAATGGCCTCGATTTTAAAATTTAACTTTTAGATGTATACTCCATGTTAACCATACGCTAAATAAGTAAATCCATTTAGAGGGGGTTCAATAACAGTGTGGGGAGGAATGAGTTTTAATGGACGCACAGACTTGTTAGTTTTTGATAGGAATATGAACAATGAAATTTGTAGAAAGCAAGTCATTAACAATGCGGTTTCATATTTTCACGGCGCTATCGGTCAAGATTTCGTTTTTATTAACAATAATGACGATAATGCAACACCGCGTCGATGTGTCAGGGCAGTTGAAGCTCGAGAAAATCTAGCTATTTCTCATTTGCCATTACCCCCGATATCTCCCAACCTAAATTACATCGAGCATGCTTAGGATCAACTTCAGAGAGCATTAGGCGCACACAAACCACACCCTGAAACTCCTCGGGAGTTGAGGAATCTACGGCCTCAACTTGGGATGCAAATCAGACAAGATGCGCTGAACAATCTAGTGGAAAGTATGCATAAACGTTGCCAAGCAGTTATAGAAGCTCACACTACCTATTAAAAGCGTTATCGTTTCATTTTTAAAATGATTTAAATGAATTCATGACACAAGTTTGATGTACTAATGTTAATTTATGTTAGAATAAAAAACTTTTGTTTTTCATGTTTGCAAACTTTTAACGATTTTAGGGCTTCAAATATAACATAATTCTACAGCTTGTAAATTTTGACATTTTATATTTCTTGTATCCTTTAGGTTACCGTACTTGATATTTCTGATTATGACGAGTTTTGTCTATTATCGTAAATAGATTTTATTAACTTAATTTTCCAGTTACTTTGAATAATATAGAGTTTTGCAAGAAAATATAAGCAAGAAATAAATAAATATATTAGTAATAAATATTGTGAAATGATTTTCAAAATCAAATAATCTAAACTTTAATTTTCTAACTAATTTGTCGGAAAGTTTAGAAAAAGGAATTAAAAACGATGTAATTAATATTTAGGGCAACTTGCATTTAGATAATATTATATGCAATAAATCAGATAGCTATATATATATATAATATTTTCATGACCTTGGTATGATATGGTAAATTCAATCAGTCGGCGATTAAAGGTCTGGTTTACTTCAAAGTATATATATTTAAAACAACCCTACATGTTTCGGCAATGATGCCTTTATCAAGGATATAAAATATAAATGACAGAATACAAATGTCAAATAATTCAAATAATAATTTGAATTATTTGACATTTGTATTCTGTCATCAGAACAGAATTACAACTAAAATAAAATACGGAAGAGTCCGAGCGGCTACTGTATATATATATATATATATATATATATATATATATATATATATATAGGTATATAAGTGTTTAGATAATTTCTCAGCCGTTTATTAAATATAACAATTGATAAATTATTGGAGTTTTTCAGCTTTTATATGAAATATTTACAAATATCAAATTAGAATATATGTAATTGCAGAGTAAGTGGGGATGTAAACATTGCTGTCTACAAATTACAAAGCAAATCATACGAAATTTTTAAATGAAAAATATTTTTTTATGTTGGGACTCGAACCCAAGTCTACAGTTTGCAGGACTGTCGCAACATAGACAATATTTTTCAATTAAAAATTTCGTATGATTTGCTTTGTAATTTGTAGACAGCAATGTTTACATCCCCACTTACTCTGCAATTACATATATTCTAATTTGATATTTGTAAATATTTCCTATAAAAGCCGAAAAACTCCAATAATTTATCATAAGTAAAAACACAAGAGCTTTTTTTTATCGGATAAATTTCTCTTTGTAACGAAATTATTTTGCCAATCAGTAATTTGACGAGAAAAACTTACATGAAAAAATCGCGAGACCGAAAAGTCGAGCGATTTTTTCTAATGTAAGTTTTTCGAGCGAAATTACTGATTGGAAAAATATTGAGTTAAAAAGAACTTTAACCGATTGAAAGAAAAGCTCGAGTGTTTTTTGGCAAGATAAATTAACGACATGAATAAAACTTTTTAAATTGTCTCCATATTGACGATTTTGTATTTCTTGTGTATTGCGGTATTGATCTTTTGATATTTGTTGAAATTTCCCCAAACCGACTCGTAGATTTTACGTTCAACGATACTTAATAGTTATTACCTGCCAGCTGCCAAAATAAATTAAGTGATGCAGGGCTACTAGATATGTAACAGGAAGAAGCATTTTTATCAGAGGAAGAAGCATTTTTATTGGTGATAAAAAGCTATGTAGGCTTTTATCGCTGTCAAAGTGACAAAAATGTCACCCGCAAATGGACATTTTTATATAGGAGTTAATTTATCAATGGTTATATTTAATAAACGGCTAAGAAATTATCTAAACACTAATATAGCTATGGAGTA
Organism: Melolontha melolontha; assembly: GCA_935421215.2. Lineage (NCBI taxonomy): Eukaryota > Metazoa > Arthropoda > Insecta > Coleoptera > Scarabaeidae > Melolontha > Melolontha melolontha. The sequence continues at coordinate 89,903,270 of OW285235.1, read as the reverse complement.
ATAATTAGCATTTTCAAGCATTCAAATCTGACATCTGCTCTCAAAATACTGACATCTGCTTTCAATAACTGACATCTACTTTAAAAATAGGCATCTGCTTTCAAATCTGACATTTGCTTTCATAACTGACACCTGGTTTCAAAACACATCTGCTTTCAATAACTGACATTTGCTTTCACTAAACTGACATCTGCTATCAAAACTGACATCAGCTTTCAAAACCGACTTCTGCTTTCAACTTGACATCTACAATCAATAACTGACATCTGATTCATTAACACTGTTACTTTATAATGCATTTCTAAATAGCTTGAACCTAGGTCTATTGTGGCTAAGTGGTAAAAGCGACAGTCCGGCAAACTGTAGACTTGGGTTCGAGTCCCAACATAGACAACATTTTTCAATTAAAAATTTCGTATGACTTGCTTTGTAATTTGTAGACACCAATGTTTAGATATATATATATATATATATATATATATATATATATATATATGTATTGTTGAGGGCTGAATGACCTGAAGAAAATCCCTCAACACGAAGAAAATAATATATATACTTAATAGCAGGCGCGGCTCGTGATGACGTATTTTGGTTTGCAGTACAATGATACGAGTGCCTCGTGTGTTTTCGGTGTTTACTAAGCAAACGTTACAGTTAGTACACGAGAATACACGAAGCACTCGGATCATTGTACTGCAAACCAAAATACGTCATCACGAGCCGCGCCTGCTTAATAGTCAATATTATTACTTATTGAAAAAATTACGCTGTTATGAGACTCTATAGTTCTGTAATATATCTCTAGGATCGTTTCGTTGGCCCGTGGTAAAAAGCTTATGGCAATAAATTGCAGATTTTATAATTATTTATTTCTTATTATATTAATTTAACGGGCAAATATATATATATATAAATATATATATATTGATAACGAGCAGCCTCTCGTTGTGCTGTGAATTGAAAACGAGCAAGATGCGTAATAAAATAATGTAAACGTTTATGAATATAAAAATGCTCAGCTGTGAATAAATGGCTTGTTAGATTTTATATTTATTCGGTGAATTTTACATCTACGAACTAATTACATTGCTCTAAGTAACATATAGATGGGGTTGTTCGAGTTTAATCTATATGCGCAAGATGCAAAGTTGCCTACTTGCGAATTATTCCATAAATGTAACCTAAAACAGCTGTTCGGATATAAACTTATTAATAAGTATTAATTAATGTGCGTTTATTATCTTCAGGGTCCGGCTAAACTCGAGAACAAAATAGACTCTAGTGTTAGGGCATTGTGATATGTCCAAATTTAAAGTGCGAGTTCGGTGACTTCAATCAAACACTACTGATATTTTTAGATTCCTAAATGATAGGTTAATTGTTGTTAATGCTATACTACAAAATAAAACGTCGAGATCAGATTCACGAATAATAACTTTAATGTTCTTAAGATCTCTATTAACAGGTAAGTTATAAGCATTAATTGTTAAGTATAATTTGTATATAAATTTTGTAACGTGATAAATTTGATATGTTATTTAACTATGATAAATTACGAAAAATATTACATGAAATAAATGAAATAGATAAATATAGAAATAGTGAAGATAATCTTTAATTAATTAGGAGAATTAAGTCAATAACTTTAATATAACTAGAATGTATGACGTAAAACAAAGAAAAATTAAATTAAAACGTAACTGTATTCTTCCTCTTTAAAAGTAATAAATAACCTAAATCTTATATATCGTATTTAATTATGTATATCTTAACTAATATAAATAATATACTATATTCTTTTTTAATATGATTGTTTAAATTGTCTTTTCAATATAGATGTGAGATTTTAAAGAATACTTAAGTAATTGGTGCAGGATTCTGGATAAAACGGGATCTCAAAAGGTTTTGGAAAGGCAGGTTTTTCGTCGGCGTTCGAACGGCGTCACCCCGGTCAAAAACACTTTCTAACGAACTGCTTCTCGGCAAATTGCTCTTGGCAATATTTTTGTCACTGGTACACGTACGAACTTGAAATATGTGTCCAACAGGAGCTGGGAATATTGGTAAGATGTTTAACTAATTGGACGTATGAATTTACTTGTATTTATTGTAATTTTCTTCTTGTTTTTAGTGATACACTCAAAAATACGTCTGGATGCTTTAATGGCGATTTTTCAAGTTACGCTCACCTTCTTTTATTTTTGTTACTTGATTTTGATTCGTTCATCGGTATGTATTCATTTAATCTCGACAATTACTACTAATGAAAATGACAATTCAATAATTTTAAATACATTTACATGTTGTAATAAATATTTACTTAATTTTAAAACTAATATGCATATAATGTGTATGTCAAAAATAATACATTATGCTGTTTTTATTATGGGATATTTTCCCGCGATTGACAATTCAAATTATGTACAGTTATACCTAAATAAATGGCGTCATTAATAATTTATCAATTAAGTTGATTTTTTTTTGTAAATACAAATTATCGAACTGAAAATACTATTACAAATGAAATGTTAGATTATAAATGTGTGAATGTCTTAAAAAAAAATAATTAAACTTGCGTATTCAACTTTATTGATTTGACGTGGGAAGAATTCAGTTTTGACATATAATTAACTATTCAATAACTTATTTATATACATTAAGAGATTGTCCTTTTGCTTATTGGGGCATACTTGAGTGTGGGCTTGACCTACCTCAATTCCCCAGTAATTTGGTATGCCGTTATTGACTTGGCAAAGAGGCTTATCCAAATTATTCTCTTTGAACTATTAAGTTGTTTGCTTTATCATATGAGTTTTTGTGCATATAAGCTGTTTTTAATATACATTTATAGTTAATGCTTGTCCCTTTAAGTGTTGATTTGTTAATATTATTTTTGAACTGTTAACTTTTTGAAGTCTGTTTTTTTTTTTTTTATTAAAAAGAAAATTATTATCTCTTCTTGATATATTGTAACGATGTTTTAATAGTTAAAATGATTTGTTTTGGGGGTTTACTCTATTTATTTTACTTGTTGATGGTCCATGCTTAAAGTTTTCTTTTTTTTTTTTAAACTTGATATATTAATATAGGTTTTAGTTTTCACAATAAATAATTCTTTCATGTTAAATACATGTTCTGACTAGCGAATCCTACTCTTTTCTTATTATAATACCATTCCTTATTATATAATTAAATTCCCCATTATTAGACATTCTCATCTATATTTCTATATATTCATATTTATAATACTAATTCATATCTTATTCATACTTTATATCCCCATATTATATATTTATTCCTACTATCTCTATTAATCTAGACTTTTTCCATTCCTTTAACATTACATCAAACCTTCTATTTATTCTTAGCATACTATTACTTATATATATATTACATTTTAGGAATTCATTTTATTTAATTTTAAGCATGTTAATATTCGTTTTGTTTCCCCATTACATATTTAACTGTTTATCATATTATATCATGTAGATACTTGTTCTTTCTATATTTGTTTGTATATCATATTATTTGTGTTGTGTTGTTTCAGTTTTTCGAACTGTTAACTACCCCTTTATGTCTTTCAAGTGTAACTGTATATTATATTTTAATTATAGATATTGATTTGTTGATATTAAATTTATATGTGTTTAGTTCTTATTCAAATTTGTTTTTTTTTTTTATGCTGTATAATCTTGTAACATTGATATATGATACCTCCCCTTTATATAATCGGTGTTAGGCTCGATTAATTCATATGTATTATAGCCTAATTTCTGATTTATTATAAATGGTCCTTGATAGGCCTTCAGTAGCTTACCCATGATTTTCTGTTTTGCATTAGATACTCTTAAGCTTTTGACTATAACTCGGTCACCTAATTCATATGTTTTGTATTTCTTGCTATAGTCATTCTGTTTCTTTTCCCATTTATTCTTACGTTTTATTAATTTTAGTCTGACCTCATCTGTACGTTCCGATAAATTTACTAACTCTGGCTCTACCCATGGTCTTTGTGGTGCTTCTCCTGTAAAAATCTTTATTGGACAGTGATTGTGGACTGTGCTGGGTGTGTTATTTAATATAAATTCAATTTGTGGTAGATGTCTAGCCCAACGATTATGTTTTTCATCTAACAAAATTCTGAGATACTTTAATATTTCTCGTATGTATCTTTCGGTAGGATTACCTTGTGGATATCGTATCGAGGTGTAGTAGGTTTTAATATTCCTTGTATGTAAAAATTGTTTATATCTATCATTTGTAAAATAGGTCGCATGATCTGAGAGTATAGCTTGTGGAGTACCATATTGGATAAAATAGTCTGTAAGTGCTTGTAGTACTGTATCTGTATTGCATTTTTGCGTTGGGATTAACTTTATATATTTTGAGAAAATGTCACATATTACTAGGATGTTCTTGTATCCTTTTGTGCTTGAGATGAGATTTGACAAGAAATCTATTGATATTAATTCTAATTTATCGTATGCTATTATGTTACTACTCCAATTTGAGTTTGTTCGATTTTTGTCCTTAGCGAATAAGCATGTTTGACATTGTTTTGTCACGCTTTTGATGATTCTCTCATCGTTTGTGCAAAAATACGCTTCTCTAAACACGAGCCAACATTTTCTCGCTCCGATATGTGTGTAATTATTATGTAGATAATTTGCTATCTCTCTGGTGTGTTCCTCATTTATAACATACAATTCATTATCACCTATGTTCTTAATTATGATACCATTTCTAATAAACATACCTTTAAATTGTCTTCCCTCACTGATAATCTTTCGTAAAGGGTCAAATTCTTGTGTTAATTGTGTTTGTTTTACCCTATCCAATGAAAATAAACCTTCCTTTTGTAACATTACCAGATTTATGCATATACTTTGCTTCTTCATTTCCCCATCTTTTCTTGTTAAAACATCTGCTGTTACCATTTCTTTCCCTGGCTTGTACTTAATTACGAAATCAAATTGTTGTATTAATAAAGTCCAACGATAGATACGACTATTGTTTAATTTGGAATTCATGATGTTTATAAGCGCTTTATGATCAGTTTCTAGTATGAATGATTTTCCAATTAAATAATATCTGAGCTTTGTTATCGCATATACTATTGCTAACATTTCTTTTTCGGATATTGTATATCGTATTTCGCAAGCATTCAAAGTACGGGATATAAAATGTATAGGGATTTCTGTATCTCCTCTGAGTTGAACTAATTCAGCAGCAATGGTCTGGTGCGAAGCATCTGTTCTTACAATAAAAGGCAAAGAAAAATCTGGATGGTGCAATTTCAAGTTCTCCACAAAGTTCTCCTTAAGTTCTATGAAACATTTTTCACACTTTGCAGTCCAATTCCATTTCGTATTTTTCTTCAATAATTGAAGTAATGGTAGTGTTTTCTCGCTATAATTAGTAATAAATTTTCTATAATAATTCAAAACTCCCAAGAATCCTCGTAAGGTCCTTAAATTTTTCGGCCGAGTGAAGTTTTTGATTTCATCCAGTCGAGTAGGATCTAGGTAGATATTATCTTTATTGATGATATATCCTAAATAATCTATTTCTGTTTTGAAAAATTGACATTTGCTTAAATTTAATTTTAAACCTTCATTACATAAAGTGGTTAATATTATTTTTAAATGTTCTAAATGTTGGTCTAAAGTTTCGGAAAAGATTATGATATCATCTAAATAATGAAGTGCGAAATTATCATATTTATCTAAAATGCGGTGTAAAAATCTTATCAAAGCTGCAGGTGAAGTTTTTAATCCAAACGGGCAGACTCTAAATTGGTAAACTACTCCATTTATTAAAAATCCACAGTATTTCCTGGAATTAGGTTCTAAATTTATCAGCCAAAATGCGTTTTTTAAATCTAATTTGCTGTAATAGTTTTTGTTACCACATTTCGTTATTAGTATATCTATGTTTTGAGGCATTTCGTATTCAGGTTTGATACGTTTGTTTAGTGATCTTGCATCTAAACATATCCTTAACGATAAATCTTTTTTCTGAACAATAACTATGGGATTGATGAAATATGTATTAGATTTTTCAATAATACCAGATTCTTCTAATCTGTTAAGCTCCATATTAACTTTTTCCTGATAATGGTATGGTATTGGGTAGTTTCTGCTCGATAATGGGTTGTCATTGTCTATTCTTATTGTATGTTGATAGTTACGTGCGAATACTACTACATCATTGATTAATGTTAGGTTGTCAGATAAAATTTTTACTAATTTTGATGGGATCATATGATATGGTATATTTTGTAGTTTAATTATTTCTTCTATATCTTCTAAATTATTTACTGTTCTGAGGGTATTTAATTCTTTTCTTACTTCCACTTCTTCTACATTCTGCATTCCTATTCCATCTTCCTTTTCTTCCAATCCATATATATAATCATCATTATTCATTTTAATATTTATTCCTTCTTCCTTATTACTACATTCATTATCATAACTATCTGTATTCAATCTTTCTTGTAATATATTATTAATCTCCTTCTGTAAATGTTTATCTTTAAAATAATTATATTCATATTCTTCTTCCTCAGATAACTGTTTCTCCATCCTTATCTCTATTTCATCGATCATTATTATTTTTCTTTTGAAATCCAATATCATTTTTAAATTCTTAATGTTATCTATCCCAATTATGCAATCGTATTGCAGTTTACCTATAATGTAGCATTGTATGACATATTCCTTATCTTTCACCATTATTTCCGTACATATTCTTTTTTGAATTTTCCCCATTCTTTTACCATTAGCGGCTATCAAATCTGTTCCCTTAGTCCTTATAATTTTCTTTTCATAATTATCGATTAAGATTGCCTTTTTCTCTTCTAATAACGTTATTTCGGCTCCAGTATCTATTAAACAGCTTAGTTCTATGTTTGTAAATTTAATCTTAATAATTGGTAGAGAGTGCGTATCTATATTATGGGTTCCAGTTTCTTCTACGTGTATGAACTCTTCAAAGGGTTGATAAAAAGTTATATTGTTTAATTTTGAGGGGTAGTTACAGTCGATTTTATTTAAAGATTTTGGGTTGAGGTGCTTGGTGTCGGGTTGGTGTACATATCGATTTCCGAAATCGGCATTTTTTTTTTTACATCCTCCGATTCTTGTCTAGAGGGCAGTGGTGACAATGGTCTCCGGCAGTAGTTATTAACACGTCCTCTATTACGGTATCTATAATTATTCATACCTCTTCTTCCCGGCGGGTTGTTGTACTGATTGTTATTATTCTGACGATTAGCATCATACGTTCGTGTATTATTATTATAATTATTATTATTAGGGGGTGGATAATTCGAAAGATTGGGTCTATTGTTATAATTATGAAAAGGATTTGTAGAATGGTTACGATAATTTTGATGAGTGTTATAATTTGGTGCAGGACTTGCGTGATTATTATTATAATTAGTGTTACTATTATTAGTTGTTAGATTCGCCTGAGTATACTTGTTGTTAGTTCTGTTATTATTATATGAGGTTGTTTCTTGTACATGATTCGGTCGATTATTTTGTGAGTAATTTTGTCTAAAAGATGGATTATGTATGGTGTTATAATTTGTATTGCTCGGTCGATTATTAGAGGAATTATATAGACTGTTATTTGTATTACGTTGTACTGTTGGAAAAGAACTACGATTACCTTCTGCAAAGTCATCTAATCTTCGGAGAATTTCTATTAAGGAATCCATATCATTGACTCGTTGACAAATAATTGCTTGTGTGTCCGAATAAATGAAATGGTTCAGTAACTGTCGTGCTATGGTTGATTCCTCCATATCAGCTATGTGTTTACACAGGTTGTACATTCTTGAAGCATATATCTCCCTAGTTGTTGAGCCCATTCTATATTTACCGGTTAGAAGTCTGATTTTGGCACGATTTTGTTGTGCTTCATCCCAGTAATTCCTCTTAAATAATGACACGAATTGCTCTACGTCCTCGCAATGGTCTTCAATGCGCAAGAACCACTCCTGAGCACTATCTTTAAGTGTAACTCTTATTATGTCCATCTTTTGTTTATTGTCCGGAACATCAATTAAATAACGCAGGAGTCCATTTAAATAGAGCATGGGGTGTACGTGCGTTATATCTCCATCGAAATGAGTTAAATTTTCTATTTTTATGGTGAGACCTCCTGTGTTTATGCAATTATCAGACGCAGTATATCTTTTGATCTTCGTTTCAATTATCCTCAGTTCGGATTCATAATACCTTTTATTATTATCCTGGTTCGTTCGGAAGGTGTCAAGATTATCTTTTACTTGATTGATCTCTTGTTCGTAGAATGTCCTATGTTCCCCCATCTGAGTGTTGAGACTATCGGTAAAATGTTGTTTTAGATTTAACGATGTTATTTCGTTACTTAGGTTAAAATCTGTTAATTTGTTATTTAATTTTGTATGAGCTTCGTTACAGGACTTTGTTATTTCGGTTTTTGTTTCCGTATTTGCGGTTATTATTTTATTGTTGGTAATTACGTAAATTTCCTGTGAAGTATTCTCTAATTGTTTGGCCCAATGTTGGTTATGGACATTTAGAGTTTCGTCCATTTTCAGCAAGCATTTTAACTCGCTTTCTTCTAGTGTTTGATGTATTATCTTCTCGATCTTTGTTTGACTATCTTTCAAACCCTTTATATCCATCTTTATTTCTTCCTTGTCCTGTTTGAGTTGTTCTAATTTGCTGTTGAGATTGGTTTCTATGAGACTGATATTAGTCTCTAATCTATTATTATTTTCTGTGATTAGTTGTTTGAAATTTTCATTATTAATTTCTAATTTTCGTGCTAAATTCATTTCTATCTGGCTGATATTTGTTTCTAATTTTCGCGTTAAATTAGTTTCTAATTGACTTATATTTTTATTGTTAGCATCTAGTTTTTCATTATTTTCCGCTACAAATTGTTTAAAATTAGCTTCTTGTTTTTGTTGCATATTCATTATCAAAGCGGTTAACGAATTAAAGTTCATCGTCGCCTCTTCCTTTGAAGCTTCTGCTTGTGCTGTGGCTGTAACAGAATCACCCTGATCAGCCTGGTCCTCTCTATCTGCTAGGTTTTCCCTTGACTTACTCCTTGTACGCTTGTCCATATTATTATTATTATTGAAAAAATATATATGATAGTGTTATGATTATAGGTTCTATTAGTTTATGTATATTAATTATTCCTATTCTGATGTTTTAGTATTAGTGTTATATTTGCTAATAAATTGTATAAATAAATTCTTATCTCTTCAAATAATTATTATTTTAATCTTTTTGACCTATTCGTTTAGTGTTTATTATACAAACAATAACCCCTTTTAAAAAAACAAACTTACAAATCCTGTTCCTGGGTACCAGTCAGCATCCTATCACACAAAAATGACCACAAGAAGCAAAATACAACTTACAATTATAAAAATTTTGTATCTTAAATAAATCTAGAAAGAATACAGTTTTTTAAATTTATTCTCTCTCGTTCTATTTTGTATTACGTGTTTGATTGAGCACGTTTTCTAAGCGACACGTTGCGGCGACAATTGATAACGAGCAGCCTCTCGTTGTGCTGTGAATTGAAAACGAGCAAGATGCGTAATAAAATAATGTAAACGTTTATGAATATAAAAATGCTCAGCTGTGAATAAATGGCTTGTTAGATTTTATATTTATTCGGTGAATTTTACATCTACGAACTAATTACATTGCTCTAAGTAACATATAGATGGGGTTGTTCGAGTTTAATCTATATGCGCAAGATGCAAAGTTGCCTACTTGCGAATTATTCCATAAATGTAACCTAAAACAGCTGTTCGGATATAAACTTATTAATAAGTATTAATTAATGTGCGTTTATTATCTTCAGGGTCCGGCTAAACTCGAGAACAAAATAGACTCTAGTGTTAGGGCATTGTGATATGTCCAAATTTAAAGTGCGAGTTCGGTGACTTCAATCAAACACTACTGATATTTTTAGATTCCTAAATGATAGGTTAATTGTTGTTAATGCTATACTACAAAATAAAACGTCGAGATCAGATTCACGAATAATAACTTTAATGTTCTTAAGATCTCTATTAACAGGTAAGTTATAAGCATTAATTGTTAAGTATAATTTGTATATAAATTTTGTAACGTGATAAATTTGATATGTTATTTAACTATGATAAATTACGAAAAATATTACATGAAATAAATGAAATAGATAAATATAGAAATAGTGAAGATAATCTTTAATTAATTAGGAGAATTAAGTCAATAACTTTAATATAACTAGAATGTATGACGTAAAACAAAGAAAAATTAAATTAAAACGTAACTGTATTCTTCCTCTTTAAAAGTAATAAATAACCTAAATCTTATATATCGTATTTAATTATGTATATCTTAACTAATATAAATAATATACTATATTCTTTTTTAATATGATTGTTTAAATTGTCTTTTCAATATAGATGTGAGATTTTAAAGAATACTTAAGTAATTGGTGCAGGATTCTGGATAAAACGGGATCTCAAAAGGTTTTGGAAAGGCAGGTTTTTCGTCGGCGTTCGAACGGCGTCACCCCGGTCAAAAACACTTTCTAACGAACTGCTTCTCGGCAAATTGCTCTTGGCAATATTTTTGTCACTGGTACACGTACGAACTTGAAATATGTGTCCAACAGGAGCTGGGAATATTGGTAAGATGTTTAACTAATTGGACGTATGAATTTACTTGTATTTATTGTAATTTTCTTCTTGTTTTTAGTGATACACTCAAAAATACGTCTGGATGCTTTAATGGCGATTTTTCAAGTTACGCTCACCTTCTTTTATTTTTGTTACTTGATTTTGATTCGTTCATCGGTATGTATTCATTTAATCTCGACAATTACTACTAATGAAAATGACAATTCAATAATTTTAAATACATTTACATGTTGTAATAAATATTTACTTAATTTTAAAACTAATATGCATATAATGTGTATGTCAAAAATAATACATTATGCTGTTTTTATTATGGGATATTTTCCCGCGATTGACAATTCAAATTATGTACAGTTATACCTAAATAAATGGCGTCATTAATAATTTATCAATTAAGTTGATTTTTTTTTGTAAATACAAATTATCGAACTGAAAATACTATTACAAATGAAATGTTAGATTATAAATGTGTGAATGTCTTAAAAAAAAATAATTAAACTTGCGTATTCAACTTTATTGATTTGACGTGGGAAGAATTCAGTTTTGACATATAATTAACTATTCAATAACTTATTTATATACATTAAGAGATTGTCCTTTTGCTTATTGGGGCATACTTGAGTGTGGGCTTGACCTACCTCAATATATATATATATATATATATATATATATATATATATATATATATATATAGTTATATAGCCTAAAATGAATAGCTAACATTTAAGGCAAACTTTTAGAAATATATTTTAACACTTTTTCATTGTATATAATTTTATCTCGATTTTAAGAATATTCGGCACACAGAAGATGCTTGGAAATTTTGAAATATGGCGTCCGTACCATACGGAATATGGACAACGACTGTTACGACGCTATCTCCAACAAAAGACGGACAAGCGTCAGCAATTTGAAAATTATCTCGCATCCCATTGGTCAGAATAACACAACGGAAATGAAACTGTAGCAAATATAAGTTTTGTATACATTTTTTAATTTACCAATTCCTTCATAGTCAAATTAACTTAAAATTAATAAATATTTAAATTAAATGATAAAAACTATTCAAATTTTGCTTATATTTCTTTTGACATCTTTTTTTGTAAATTAAACCTTTAAGTTCTAACAATTCAAAGATATTATATTTAAAATGTAAATGTTTTGAAAATTTTATTTTTAAAATTCAAATTAATTAATTATTATTTTGTTGGGGTAATTTGCCCCATAAAAATATATTATATATATATATATATATATATATATATATATATATATATATAATACAAAAATATTTTGTATTTTATAAAACAAGGAACTTAGTTCCATATTTTAATAATTAAAAAATGTATAAGGAATACAAGTAATTTTTGCCCTTGAACTAACGTTTGCTTTGCCGGCTCACATAGCCAATTACACAAACAATGTAAATACGTTTAACAATCGTGACTTTTCAGCAAATCCAACGAAAACTTTTTTATGCAAAATTACACGCTCATTTAAATAAATTTTAAAAGCGCTTCTATACACGGAATGCTTGTGAATAAAATATGCGCTCGGTATTTTTATATGGCAATTTTTTAATTAAAAGTGCATAGCGGCTGCATATATATTGAAACGCATTTAGCCATGGAATTTGTGTTGACATTCCTGAAAATAGTTTCTATTATGTGCTTTGTATAAACAACAAAATAGAAAAAAATGTGACTGGCAGTTTCAACAGGGTGTCAATATTAAAAAAGACTAATTGTAATAACAATAGAAAAGTTTATAGTAATAAAGATAGATAATATTAGTTCTAAAATATTTTTCCTCATTTAAATACATATCGTGCGTTCAAGAAAAACTTGTTAGCCTTAATTTCGACGTGAATTCAAACTGCATGCCTGTCTTAATTCAACAAATTGCCCGTCTGTCATGTCACTGCATTTAGCTGACACTTGCTTATTTAATTTAATAATGCCATTTTCTCAAGGACATAAAAGTTTTATTATTGAATCGTTTTTTTTGAATGGTCAGAGAATAAGTATTTATTTATTTCGTATGAAAAGCCAAATCTAAAATTAGGTATTAATGTATAAATCAGTTTTATGGCAAAAAAATGATCATAAAATCAATTTATGCAATAATAGATCAAGTCTTTAAGCAGGAGTTGCCTTGCTCAGCTCGTGAATGCCAACAGAGAAACTTCCTCTGGGGCAGTCGTTTACTATGTGCCCATAGTTTGTTCCACATTTCCGCAGCCGCAGAGGCTAGTATTTGCTAGTTTCTATTTGTACAACCTTAAGTTGTACCTTCCGTGGCCTGTACGGAACCTATTTAGTTGAGACCATTGCCTACGTGGGAGAGCTACACCCGTTAGAAGCTCTGAAGAATTAAGCGTGAGTTACATTACACTTTTTTTCATACTAGAAACTTGAACAAGTTCTTGTACAAGATTTCATACAAGTTTTAATTTATGCTATATTGAATAGAGGGCACCAAACTTTGAGTGCGTTACCAACATGAAATAAAAATTTCTGTTTGTTTATTATTACATATTTGACGTTTATTTAAAATGAACAGTTGGTACAAACGAAATGGTGTTTAATGCGCAAGTCTAGTATGAAACTTGGATGAAAAGTGGGATAGCATCTAGTTTTGTAGTTTAGAAACTTTGATGTGTTTCTTCTGAATTACACTGTCAAAGTTTCGACAAGTTCATCTAGTTTGAAAACTTGTCCAAGTTTCTAGACGTAAAAAGTGTAATGTAACTCACGCTTTAGAAATTAAATCTCTATTCCTCAATTCAGGGTGTTGTTCGAGGTGGGTTATCCAGCAATCATTCACATTGATGGGGTTCTGAACTTCTGTATCCAGCCAAATTACTCTCCTAGATTTCAATCTGATCTTGGGGACGCTCTTTAAATCATCGTGTATGGGAAGATCAATTTTGTTGATAATCTTAGCCCATTCATTCTGTGCTGCAGCGAGACGTCTGATATCCTGCGGAGCAATGTTAGAGAGAATCGGTAACCTGAGACTAGGAGTTGATCTAGCAGTACCAATGGCGATCCTCATTGCATAGTTAAGTTGAATATCTATTAGCTTGGTGTGAGAGCTTCGATACCTGATATAAGCCCATTATTCAGCACGAGAGTAAGCCAGTGCAATAGCTGCCGTTCGGAAGGTTTCCTCATTCGCTCCTCATGAAATGCTGGCAAGTTTATGTAATATATTATTGCGGGTCCTTTTCACTAGTTTTATAGAGGTTCTGCTTGAATATCAGAGACTAGTCTAACGTCACTTCCAGATATTTACGGTTGGGTCAGTTGATTTGGTCTTATTCAATTGATAAATGTTCATGCATTATACAACTTGAAAATACTCGATTATATGAGACGTATTTCCTGAAACACCACGAGACCGAAAGGTCGAGTGACAAACAAGGTAGTGACAAACATTTTTTGTGTTTATATTTGTTGAGTTGTGTTTGAGTTATTCTGTGACACTACAATATCTGATGTTAAAGAGCAAAAGAGAAAATACTTAAACAACCGCTTGGTGAGGATACTTTAGGCCAGACGCAAATTTGTGAGTGGTGCAGCCGCTTTTAAAAATGGATGTATGTAGGTTGGTGATGATGAACATTCTGGTCGTCCATCGACGGAAAGCACACCACAAAATGTGACAAAATTATGTGATGCTATCCTGCTAAACCGAAGGAGAGCCATCCATGATATTTTTAATATTGCTGGCTTATCGTACGACGCAAACTGCCTGCCAAGTGGCCCATTAGTTCCTAGATCCTACACCACGATAATGCACCAAGCCACGCGTCACTTGTGATGAATCGGTTTCTAACCTCAACGAAAACGGTGCTACTACCCCACCCTCCCTACTCCCCAGATCTTGCCCCTTGTGACTTCTTTCTGTTTCCGAAGTTGAAACTGAAGCTCAAAGGCCGCCGTTTTTAGAAGGTTGAGGAGATTCAGACCGAATCACATGCAATCTTGAACGCCTCAACATGCGAAGGCTTCCAGCACTGCTTCCAGTCATGGATAAGTTGCTGGTATCGGTGTATTCATGCGGAAAGAAAGTACTTTGAAGGGGATAGTAGTGAATAAGTTGTAGGAACAATTTGCTGTTTTTTCACATTCCGGGAATTTCTGGATACCACCTCGTATATTAAAAATACAACGAGGAATTAACAAGTTAGTCTTCTGAAAACTTAATATATTGAATAAAACTTTTTGGAATTTTTCAAAGATTAATTTTTAGTTTTCAAAATAAATAAATACAAGAGATGAAAACTAAAAGTTTTTTTCTTTTTCATGCATTTACAAATTAAATTTCTTAGTAGGAAATATTTGTCAATAGATATGGTAATTTACATAATACCGTCCATAAAATACTGAATAGTAAGTTTGATTCATGTAAATAAATAAACTTATACCTTTAAAGTACCTGGTTTAATGATATAATCTAGTCTGTGCATCTACGGCGCAGTTCCTGTAAGTCAATGAACAACAATTAATGAAACAGCAATAACTGCAGGCACTTAAAAGAACTTTCGAAATTAATTCAGCATTTTCAACTAGGGAATAACGCCAGAAAAAATGTAGACGCGGAAAACAACGAAGCTAAATAAAGAGGGAAGCAGGAAAAGCAATTAAATTAATTCAATAAAATGCGAGCGACTCATACATTAATGTTCTAAACAGAAGAAGAACCGAAGGACCCTTCCTTTTTCAGGTCGCGTCAACTAATTCGATGGAACGCCGTTTGTATCCGTTTAATTTTTTTGTGCGTGTGGGGTTGCTTTTTTTTATTATTATTTCCAAAGAGTGTATTCGATCCTAAAAGCGATAAATAAGAACGTAAACAAGGTATAAATGAAATGCGAAATAAAACGTTCGGTGATTAATGTAATTTATGACATGGAGGAATATGGAAGAGAACGGGAGTTCAAACTGCGTTCTACACTTATCTCTTCTTTAGTCCCTCCCGGTCGTAAATCGTTTAATTTTTATCCACACTGTTGTAATATTTATTAAGATTTTATTAGAGACGCACTGAAACGGTCTTACTTAATTGCGTTTTACACGACTACTCCTAATTTGAAAGCCAATATTTAAATTAGATAAAAGAAAATTAAAAACAAATATAGCCGTTGGTGTTGATATACAAGGTGTGACAATTTAATTCCCGGATTGGTACATGGTAACATACATCACATTAATACACTTATTGCAACGTCATAAACGTTTTTGAACAGTCAACGAATGTATCCGAAGAAAAGGGAAATTTTTCTTAATATCTTCTACGTCTTGAAATCGCTTTCCTTCGAAGACATTTTTTACTGTACGAAAAAGAAAAATATCCACCGGTGCCAGGTCCGGTGAATAGGGTGGATGATTAACCTTAACAACTCCTTCTTTCGCGAAAAATTCCATTAGTGAAGAATGTGACGGTGTATTGTCATGTAATAAGAACCCTTCAGTATTCTCTTCATCATTTCAGGATAGTAAGCACCAGTAACTGATTGTCCTTCCGTTCAAAATTCTTTATGGATTACACCCTTACTATCGAGAAACGTGAACAGCATGGTTTTGGTTCTAGATTTTTCAAACGAAATTTTTTGGGTCTTCGTGATCTTTTTCCAACCAACTACAGCTCTGTTGCTTCGTCTCAGGATCGTACTGAAACACTCATGATTCACCACCAGTGACAATGCAGTTAAGAAAATTTGCACCTTGGCGGCAATTCTCAATAAAGTCTTTGCACGATGCAACTCTTCTGAGTTTTTGCTCATCCGTAAGATTTACTTGCTGCTCCATTACGACTGACAGATACACGATGTGTGCACTAGCGTCCTACTCAGAAACTAACAGCTGTTTTATCTCCACTTGACCGGCATCTGTTGGTGAGACTGGAAACTATTACATACTGTTTTATTTTTGGTTCTATTTCAGATGACTCCACTACAGCAGCGTTAATCCAGGAATTAAATTGCGAGGTAAATCAAGCAAATAAGTTCCGTTTATATCTTTTGCCGCGGTAGCGCTGCGATCGTAGTTCCGTGCATGCGCGGCAGTTGCTCTGAGTCAAAGAGAAGCAGATGACGCCATTTTGAGATTGCTGTTTGTTGTGCACGCTTTGTAATGCTTGTTTAGAATGGCGGCGTTGATTGAAAATCCCACCGCTTGTGAAATTAGATCTGTAATTTGTTTTCTAAATGCGAAGAACATTAAACTGGTCGGCATTTATCGACAAATCTGCGAGGTTTATGGAAAAAATGTAATGAGTGATTTAGGAAAACTGTAAATTTACAATTTTTGCTCTTTCTATGAACTTTCCGCAAATTTCAAGATCACTCATGAAGGTGTTACTGTAAAACTGTTTCGAAAACTTTGCGCTCGTTGGGTAACAAAAACACTTACAGAGCAACACAAAAAACAACATCTGAGCAGTGCACTTGACTTTTTGAGACGTTACGACAATGACGGTGATAGTGACCGGGGATGAGACTTGTATTGCTTATGACACTCCTGAAACTAAACGACAAACAATGGAATGGAGGCACACTTCCTCATCAGCGAAAAATAAGTTCAAAGAATATGTTCACATGGTTGACAACACAGGCGGCAACCTTTTATGAAGAAGGCATACAAAAGCTTGAGCCATCCTATGACAAATGTCTGCAAAATGGTGAGAATTATGTAGAAAAATAGCTTAAAATATTATTAAAAATGGGGTGTGGAGAACACAATACAAGTTCATTTATGTTTTTTTTTGAATGTATCTTCTCCAAAGACGTAGATACGTATTTCACATTTCTACATGTTTACCCATTTTTACCCCATTTTTAATAATATTTTTTTATATTATTAAAAATACTTTTGTATTATACAAATTTAGTGAGGTTTTACCCACTCAAGTATGTTTCAAATTATATTGTTATATACACATTCGGCTCACGCCGACAAGTAGTGAAGACACGAGAATACAGTTTTTTATAGATATGGTGGTTACCGACTATAAGAAACACGTCTACTTCGGCTGTTATTATGTAGATAGCGTTGAATATTCCTTCACGCTCTGTCTGAATAATTTCGGCTAGATAGTAACGTAGTTATGTTTGTTTTGAATGTGTCTCTTCTCCAACAGGGGCGTACCGACGAACATGTAGAAATGTGAAATACGTATATACGTCTTTGGAGAAGATACATTCAAAAAAAACATAAATGAACTTGTATTGTGTTCTTCACACCCCATTTTTAATAATATTTTTTTATATTATTAAAAATACTTTTGTATTATACAAATTTAGTGAGGTTTTACCCACTCAAGTATGTTTCAAATTATGTTGTTATATACACATTCGGCTCACGCCGACAAGTAGTGAAGACACGAGAATACAGTTTTTTATAGATACGGTGGTTACCGACTATAAGAAACACGTCTACTTCGGCTGTTATTATGTAGATAGCGTTGAATATTCCTTCACGCTCGGTCTGAATAATTTCGGCTAGATAGTAACGTAGTTATGTTTGTTTTGAATGTGTCTCTTCTCCTACAGGGGCGTACCGACGAACATGTAGAAATGTGAAATACGTATCTACGTCTTTGGAGAAGATACATTCAAAAAAAACATAAATGAACTTTTTTTATATTATTAAAAATACTTTTGTATTATACAAATTTAGTGAGGTTTTACCCACTCAAGTATGTTTCAAATTATGTTGTTATTAAATAGATAATAAAATTCCATTGCCACTAGTATTATAAACACTATTACAATACTGACTATTATAATATAAAAAAAGTGATTACTTTTACCACTCTTACATGCAAGGAACTGACAAAATTTACTAACGAATCTAATCTCATTTTAAACACAATACCCTATAAAATAGTTTTTAAATATACCGTTTTTTCAATTATCAACACGGAACTAGTATGTTTTAAGAAATAATGTAAAATATATGTTATCGAATGTATTTACTAACTATGGACTAATGAACAATTATGCTTCAAACTAACTTAATAAATGAAAACTTGAAAAAAAAATTCATTCTTAAAATTTTCTAATTTTCGTTGCAAACATATTTCTCAATTTTTGTTTTTATGAATCTTTTCAGTAGTTACCACGTTTTCATGTTAGTTAAGTATTTACTCGTATTTTATTATAAATTGTTACATTTAATTCTTTGAGACAAATGTATGCAAATTTTTATAGACTATGTTAAACTATATTTACATTATTTGGGTTAAAGATATTGTAAAATATTTGCCTTTTTTGGGTTCTTTTAAATAAAACTAACGGTTATTTAAACACTCACTATATTAACAACAAAACGCACTAAACAACAACTTAAAAACTAATAACTAATAATACGTTTTTATTTACATTCATATAATCTCACACGATGGCGATTACTCGTTGAATGCCTCCATTTCCAGTTATTATATAGGGCTATACACCTTCGAGAATTATTCCGGAGCTTATAGACTTTTCCGGCGACAGCTGGTATATTCGACACATGGCTAGACCGCTAGACCGTCGCCTGATGGATTGCGGATGACTCACATCACAATATTATAACTAAAGTTGCGATATTTCGTCTATACAACAGAATCGGAGTTGGGGTCTCGTTTACCGCTTCAGATTAATTCAAACATGCGACGTAAAAATATAATACTAAACAGCTACTAAGCTACTGATGCGTTATATACTTTATAAATATAGATTATATTTATATAATAAATACCAGAGTAGACGGGGCATATTTAATCAAATGCCCTTGATCAAGTTACCTGCACATTCACTTAGCGAAAGCATGAACTTTCTAAGTTAGGCATTATATATTGTTGAATCAAGTAAATTAATTCAAATAATGCTAAATTATTTGACAAAACAAATTATATATAACTTCTCAAAGTATGTCCTTCCACAGTCAAAGAATTTTTGAATCTCCGAAAATCAAACTACAATATACTTTGTCCATTCTTTCCGCGTTAAGATTGCTATTTCATTTTTAAATGCGTCAACTGCTTATTCAGGCGATATAAAATGTAAATCTCTTAGTTTTATCTTTTACATGTTGAAACAAAAAGAAATCATTAGATCCCAGATCTGGACTACGAAGAATAGGACCGGTATATTACTATAAGGAGTATTCAAATAACACTAAAAATTAATATGAAAGAAATGCACACCACCTTATACCAACATTTGAAGATACGTAAACTTTGTTGCCGTTAAATTTCAAAAATTAGACTAAAATTCGAAAAGAAGATCGTTTGTGATGGTCCAGATCTGCACTAAATCACTTTGCAACTTAATCGTCTCATTTAATACACATCATTACAGGTTACAATCAACACTTTGTATTTTTAATTGAAAAAACACCAAACAAAAGTCAGTTTAAAAATAGTTCTAATTTCTTTTACTATGCGTGTGGAGATTTCAATCCAAAGCTTCAGTAAAGGATAATTACAACAAAACTTTAAAATATTTATCATTTATCTCTAATGATACCGTTTGGTTTTGCCACACGTAGTACCAGTGGGGTCAGTAGTGACCCCAAAGCTGTCTACTATACAGGGTAACATTTGTAAAAAAAATAATTTTATTTGATGTACATGCACCAGTGTTTTGTAGATCAAGAAGGAAAAATGCATCATTTTCACTGAGGAGGATTTTTAGTAAATTTTAATAAAGAATAATGAAAGGATTAATACTGCTCCATAAACCGGTTGTTTTACATTCAAAGCAAGAAATTATGTTATGATCATTACAAACAAATCGAATACATTTTTGA
Organism: Melolontha melolontha; assembly: GCA_935421215.2. Lineage (NCBI taxonomy): Eukaryota > Metazoa > Arthropoda > Insecta > Coleoptera > Scarabaeidae > Melolontha > Melolontha melolontha. Next base: position 89,882,759 of record OW285235.1, on the reverse strand, counting down.
CATCTTCTGGAATACCTTCTGCCCAAATTTCTGGAACATTTCCAGCGTCTACCACGTTTTGATTTTCGAATTTCTTGCGGGTAGCCTTGTGATGTCGAAGCTTTTTCTGCGCTAGTTCCAGTAGCAATTAATTATATTTCTAACTCCTTGAAATATTCTCGTCGTTTGTAACCTTTTTTAGCTTTCCACGTTTCTTCGTTTAGGTGAACCCACATAATATAAGCGTTTAATGCACTAATGCCTATCACGTTATAAAAAACTGTCACAGGCCATCTTCTTGATTGCCTTTTTAACGGTGTACGTTCAGAGAAGCTTGTGCATAGTGTCTACCTCTGATTTTGTTTTATTATAGTTAATGATTATTAGCAGCTTCTTCTTTTCACCTTCAGAAATTTCACCACTGTCATGCATAGTTGATAGCAAGGTAAAAATTTTTCCTTTTTTAGACAGTAAGAGGCTAACATGCTTTGTTTTGGTAAACAAATTTTTCCTTTCCATTTCTCTTAGAAGATCAAGGCTTATCAAAAAATTATCAGTGATCACATTTCTCCCTGATCTTTACAATACTTCTATTATGACTAACACAACTCGATTGCCTTGGTTGCATTCAGGCCGATCTCCTGTATTACCAATATATATTTGGCAATTATATGCATATGAAGCTTTACTATCGTATACTGCCCAGATATTTATGCCATACTTCCCTGGTTTAGAAGCTTATGTACTCCTTGAAGGGGCACCTCCCACGGAAAATAAGCAACTACTTGTCGACGGTCACATTTTTGTAAAGCATGTATGAATCTTAGCAACTCTAATCAGCGATCATTTATCAGCTAAATCTTGATTGTTTCTTCTGGCTACAGCATTATCAAAACGCAGACATTGAGAAATTGTGGTGTGTTTCTGCTCATAGTTTTGTGGAATATGTTCATCTTCCACTTTCTACAAATTCGTAATTTCTTCGTTATGAAATTTGTAAACTCCCGTCAATATCAATGATCCCACAAAATGTAAAAACTCCTCGACATCCAGATTTTTCCAAAAATCTTCATGCTTTAGTTGAACTTCTGCATTATCCAATGTACGACGCGATTTACAATATTATCTCTAAAAAATAACATTTCGTAGTGGTCGTCGTTCCATTCTTAGTGTTTATGGTTCTAAATACCATTTTTCAGGTTTATTTTTTCATCTACAGTGTCATACAATTATTTTCTATCTTACTTTTCAAATTATAAAGTAGAAACTTACACATAAAAATTATGTTGACGGTCATCATTATCATTGGATGTAGATTCTGCCTCACACGCTTTATCATAGTCGTATTCTGATTGTATTTCAGTAAAATACTCTACATTGCTTCCATTTGCATTAGCAATAGCATCCTCGTTACTCTAACATTCTTCAAACCATTGTCGTAAAATATCTTCGGCACCTTCAGCAGTTACGCGAACCGAACTTCTTCCAAACATGAGTACTGAACGAATGAGCAAAAACCGTACAAATCGAACAAACGCAGAGTTGTCAACACTTAGTTAAAAATAGGGGAAGTACCAAATAGGCGGAGAGAAGTAGGATAATAAGGTATTTGCAGTAAAAAAACACCGACATTCTATTACCCGCATAAAAACCGGGGAAGAATGGTACGAGGTGATAGTACGTCACAAAACACTTTATCGTCAAGAAAGGTTTAGACATGAGGAAAATATAAGAATAAGTGAGTGACATAAAATATGATATTTAATAACTGGGGTCACTGGTAACCCAAATGGTATTACGTGTGACTTCTTGATATTTTAGCAAAATTATGCCATCTACAAATATTGTACTTAAAACTTAAAAAAAAGATGTCAGGAAAAGTCGATTTTTTTCAGAATTTTTAGTAAGAAAATGTTTATAGAAAAATGCTTTCACAATACACATTTGGTCTCCAGAGTCCCAATGGGTGCGATAAGGGCTATACTTCGAACTTCCAATAACATATCAGGATAAAGCCTGAGTACCACATATTATAAGTAGTTTGTGTTCCTATCGACTTCGCGGTTGGTTAAACCGAGGGAAAGTATCAATACCATTTGCAAAACCTATTATATAGAGGCAATCAAAAGATCATTTTGGAGATTACTATTTTTGCCATACCACCATCAGATGCACGGCTTTTTCAGGAAGAAAGAATGAAGACTGACAAAAGCGTTGGCGATTGCAGCACATCACATTCAGGACACATTCTTGCCAATATCTCAGAAACGCCTGAAAAGATCAATCAAACGGAAATAAATGATAATAGTAATAATATTTTACTGTCTTATTTTCTAAACTTAAATTTATATGGAAAAAAATTTGAATGTTTCGTTACTTTTGAAGTAAAACGAGTTAGACACTCATAAATAAATTATTAAAAGATTTTAAATTATGATAAAAAATTAGCTTCAAAAAGGTATATTATTATTTCCGATTATTAAAAAAAGCAGATAAAATTTGTAGATCTGAGTAATTGCTTTTTTTTATATAACGTGTGTATAAATTGTCGCAAAAGCTACACGCAGCGACGTTCTTCGTTTGGTTCTGAATAAAAAATCTTAATGTTAAAATGTCGTATCATGCTTCGTTTGTTTTCACGGGGTTCTTGAAGTTCAGACTTTTAGTGCGTAACTAACCTTTGCTCTTCGATATCTGTTAATAGAGATAGATGCAATTTAGTTTAAAGAAAAAATTTTTACTAGTATTATTTCGTAAACGTTTTCTTTTTGATTTAAAAGCTTGTTTTAAACATTTATTCATTAACGTACTTCCACGAAAAACACATTTGGCAACGTTGTAGAACAATAAGTTTGTATTTCAAAGTGAGTTCAATCAAAATCGTTACTGTCAAATTTTGATATTTACGAATTTACGAAGCATGATACGACATTTTAACATTAAGATTTTTTATTCAGAACCGAACGAAGAATGTCGCTACGTGTAGCTTTTGCGACAATTTATACACACCTTGTATAGTTCTGTTTCTACGAAATTGATAATTTCACATATTTTATTATACTCCATCAGAATATTCATTAATATAAAGAACTCAGGTTAAGCAGGCAATAATCATTATCATACGATATAAATCGAAAAATTGTTTGTGAAAATAATTAGTACTAACTTAATTTATTTAAAATCGCATATAGATATGAAGGATATTAAAAACTTAACTGGAATTTTAGCTTACATAAACAACGTATCTCATTAAACTAAATCATTTCTTATCAATTCCATCCCAATTAGAATATGACTACGCATTTCCGAAGCTCATCAAAGACAAATAACCTGGCCGACATAAATTCTCTAAATAACACATTCTCATCACAGATATCCTGTTTGCCTAGACCTTGGATTAATTTCATAGATCCTATCGCCAACAAACATCGGCAGCCATGTGTTCCGTGCAAATTTTTTAATTATAGCTACTCGCGCACCAACCAGGCTTAATAATTAGGTGCTTTAATTAAAAATGATGGCGAACTTTTGGAGTTTGTGCAAATTACAACTCCGTGCAATAACAGCAACAATTATTTCTTAACCACCAGCTATAATATATACAGTTAGTCCAGTTTCGTCTAGCTTATTAAAAAAATCATAGACACAAACACATAATTCTATTATTTAAAGTTGCTTTATCCAACCAAAATTTATATTTTAAAATTCAAATAGGATTTCATCTCCGTCTAATTTTTAATTTTAAGTAATAGGGTTAATAACCTTATAATTAAATTTAATTAAAATTTAAAGAAATTATTCTCTCAATAAATTTATTTATTGTCTTTCTCAAATTACATATTTACACTAGTTCTTTATGTCGAAATATCATCAACATGGAAAAATAGTTTTTTTATTATTTACAAAAGAAGGAAATCCTCTTGACCAATATTTTTAAAAAATCTTTTGGTGCTAAAATTTAGAGAAAATTAATTTTCTGATAAACCAAGTAAGTACGAGGAGGATTCATAAAGTAAGTTCCGTTTGGTTATTAAAAAAAACACCAATATATGAAGAGGTTTTTATTAAATGCGACTTAAAGCTACTACTTTCAGATATTTTACTACATAGTTGCCACTCATTTTAAGACATTTGTCATAGCGCTGAACCAGCTTTTCAATGCCCTCGTTATAGAATTTTATCGCCTGTGAATTAAGCCATGCTGTAACACTATTGTACAGCTCTTCATCGATCTCAAACCGTTGGTTTCCAAACTATTTTTTCATGTTAGGGAAGAGATAGTAGTCGCTAGGAGCCAAATAACAGCTGTAGGGTGAATGTTCAAACACCGAACTTTCGCTTATTCTAAATAGCTCTTCGAAATTTTGCAGTAGTTTATTCAGTGTTTATTGTGGTCCCTCTTTCCATAAAGTCTACAAGAAGGACGCCTTTCTTCGCCCAAAAACAGTGGCCATCACTTTTCTCGTAGAAAAAGTTTGACGGCACTTTAAAGGTTTCCTCGTAGGCGAGTTAAAGCGACCCCACTGCATTGATAACTTCGTAACGTGTCAGAAAAGTTAGGGCCGCTCTCATTCTCCTTGTTTTGTGGTCTTCGACAAGAAGTGTTAGCACCCGCCGTGAACAAAATTTGTGGTAACTCAAATTTTCAGTAACAATCTCATACAAAACTAACGTGTGTTCATTTGAAAAGTCAATCTAGGTTACTTTGAAATTTTGATAGAATAAGACGCATATATATTAGTATATGTTTGTTGTTCCGTAAACGTAAATCTAAATGACATTTGATAATGTCAATCACGTTTGTTATTTATTTGTATGTATGTCAAAATATACGACTTCGTAGGTTAAGTAGTAAATTTTAATTTACGACATACTTCAAAATGTTCTCAGTAAATCACATGCTACTAGATTGACTTTTCAAGTGAACACCCGTTATATGTGAAATTGATGGGAAATAGCACTCACTTCTGTGATTCTGAATCGCCGATTTTCACGAATTTTTCTTCGACATTACCCACAAGTTCGTTCGTCACAACAGTTTGTATTCCACTCCGTTCTTTATCATCGACATTAGTTCGTCCTTCTCGAAAGATACGGCAACCATACTATCACTCATGACATTTTCACCATAAACAGAACAAAGTTCACAGTGAATTTCAACAGCCTTCAAGTTCATTGCACGCAGAAGTATGCAATTCACAGTCGGCAGAATTTTCAATTGCAGCAGCCATTATAAACGGACAAAATCGCACGAAAGAATGTCTCTAGAATTTTCTCACTAGCACTGCCAGACTCACACTGAACCAGTCCACACCGCAGCACTGCAATTGCGCTGATATGCCTATTTCTCTACTCACTACGCGGAAACGGAACTTAATTTACGGATCGCTCTCGTATTTGACGTATAAGAAAATAAACGGAAAGTAAAACAATTAAATTCGATTAAACATATTTACGTACAAAACCTTTTACATAAAAATATAGCAGCAATTTTAATATATTTCCAAACAACTTAAGTATTAATGGAAAGATTCCTAAAACTCAATTAAACTTAATTAATTTACAGAAACTACGAAATATAAAATCCAGCTTTTCGTTGGCGAACAATTTCTCATTGAAAGGCTCAAATAAATAAGATTTCGTATATTTTCAAAGTTCGATATTTGATTATATTATTCCAAAATTTAGACCTTAAGTCTATACAAATATTTTAAATGAAATTTAATAATACTTCAATAATAATATTTTAACTGACCGGTATTGTTATATACCAGTGAATCGTTGGCAAATACACACAACACATACACATAAACATAAGCAACGTAAATGAAGTTTTTAAAGAAGATTCAAGACAAAACAAAGAAAGATGAGATAATAAATGAAACGTTCAGACAAGAGATAATTATGAAACACATAGAAAAGAAAATGGTTTAAGCTCAGTTAATGTGTTTAGTACATGTATGTCGCATGAAGAAAGTTAAGACTCATTAAAACCAAGAAAAACGTGGAAGGGAGCAGTAAGAAAAAGAGCAAACGAAATAGATTTAAGGGTGAAAATTATAAAAGAAATGACAAAAGACAGACTCAGGTTGAGAGAAATATGTAAGAAGATAGAATAACTCAGATTCACCGCACTTAAAGGTAGAAAAACTCTACGATTAAGAAGAAGAAGATGTAAATATGCTTTCTACATTTTACGACGCTAATTATTCGAATTTTTTAGCAATTAAATATAAAGAATTTGCCTTAAGCAGGATTCGAGTCCACATCCACGGTTTGCCGGACCATTGCGTTAAACACTAAGCTATTAAGGACTGTGATATCGAATCATTGTAGGAAGGCCTTAAGTCGCATTAAGGATACAGATATATATTTCGCCTGTAGCCGGCAGTTGTTGGAAATTTATTGTATTTTCGCGAAGTAATGTGAATATAAATAAGCTTTCTACATTTTACGACGCTAATTATTCGAATTTTTTAATAGAAAAAATTCGTCCCGGACGTGCGTTCGAATCCTGCTTAAGGGCGGAAAAAAATCTAGGGGATTTAAATCTGGCGAGCGTGCATAGGTGATTGAATCCCCTATGATCAATCTACCCATTTACGAGCATAGCGAGGGGGTGCTCCATATTGTTGGAACCCAATACTTGCAGGTAATTCCCTGTCTCCTTCAATATTAGGAACAACCTGATTACATAAAAGATCTTTGTCCAGTTAGTGAACTATGATTGAAAAAAAGGTACAATAATACGGTTCCTGAAAATACCTGCCCAAACGTCTAATTTTTGTGAATGTTGTGTTTTTGTTTCTGGCATCCAATGAGGGTTATCTATTAACCAATATCGGTAATTATGGCGATTAACGGTAGCATTCAAACAAAACGTAGCCTCGTCGGGAAACACCAAATTGTATGTAAAATATTATCACTCTTTCGTAAAATTCGATTCTACGATCATAATCCCCGTCCAATAATTCTTTCGCTAAATATGGTTTATACGGATGATATTTTTCGTGCGTCAATATTCTGGCTACTGATTGGCAACTTATATCATGGTTTACTGCGAAGGATGTAATAGAAATTTGTGGTACTTCTTCTAATGCTATAGCAATATCTTGAGCAATAACTTCATTAGTTCCGACTTTTGGTCGTCCGCTTTTCGGTAAATTTGCAACATTTCCGGTCAAGTTATACATTCTCAAAGTTTTACCACCGACTGTTCCTGATACTGGATGCCGATCTTGATTCAAATTGTTAAATAAATCGCATACCTACTTCTTCATGAGTTCTGACGCGGTCACCAAAACCAATCATCAGAATTTCAATACGTTCTTTTTCAATTAAATTAATCATTATTAATATTTGGACGCCTAAAAAGTTTATTCTGACAGTACAGAATTTTAATTCCATGATTACTAAACATAAACATGCTTTTCAAATATCAGTTTTAATTAAATATGTTTGTCGTTGTTGAACAAAAGGGTGACAAACGTTATTGCTGAACTTCCAGAGCGGAGCTCTACGTAATAATATACAGGGTATTTTATTTAAAATAAAAACGTTAACATCGTTTCCGGCTAAATTTGCATTTAATTAATTAATTATGGAAAGTTTTATTAAAATCTAAGTAGTCAGAATTCATTCGAATATCAAAGGTATTCGAATGAATTCATACATTTTCCTAACCCTGTATATACTATATGTGTTCATCAGAATGATTACCAGATTATATTTTTTAGCTAGACTAAAATAAAGTCAATATTATCAAACATAACCAAACCTAACGAATTGCCCGAAACATCAAATTCAATTACATTCAGGAAGATATTGCTCTGAAACTCATAGGAGTAGATTTGTAATCGCTAAGGACGCATTTATGTAAAAGACAGAATCTAGTCTATATTTAAACACCCAATTAGGAAAATCTGTATTATGCGGACAAAACATGTCATCAAATTCCAATCTATATTCATTTTATAGTTCTCTCTCACGAAACTTTGTCTAGATCGTGGCAATTATATTTATACCTATATCGTATCAGAACCAGCAAATGAATAATATTTGTTAATTTACGGCGAAGAATATATATAGCCTATAGAAGACTATACAAGGTGTCTGTAAAGGGTCTTTATAAGAACCTACTATATATTCCTTAAACCAAAATGAGCCGATTGAAGACAATTTACCTTAAAATTGAAATAAAATGTTGTTATACATGCATATACATATATGTATGTATTTATTATTCTTGAGATAGTATATTTTCTATTCTCTTCTATAAGGGATTGTTTCTGGTTTCGTTTCTTTCGGTGTTATTTGGTTACAACGTTTAGTATTTTAAAAAATCCATTTTATATTGTTATATTGTATATTTATCCTATAATTTTTTATGAATATTAAGTTTAATTTACTATCTTATTTTTGGAGTAGTTTTCGTTTCTTCTTTTTAGTCCATTACTTTCTTAGTATTTCTCTTTATTTTTATTAGGTATGGAGAATTCTCGAAGGGCAACCATGGTAGGATGGATTAAAGGCCATACACAGATTGGTTGCATTCGTAATGATACCGAGATATATTGCAGTGCCTGTTCAGGCGTCTACAAAAATGTAATGTGCAGAGACATGTTTCTTCGAAAACTCTTCTAGATAACATATTGCTATGAACTGTGATTTTTATATTTACTATACCACCGTTCACGACAAATCTATCCAACTGGGATATTCAGTCGGTTTATTTTCAAAAAATGGGACTGCTTTCCTCTCAGAGTTCCAATCGGAATCGTTGACTCTTCTACAAAATTTTTAAGGCGCCAGTAAAAGAGTATTGACAAATGTTATAATTATATCTTTAAGTTACTTATAAAACTCGTAATGAAAGGATGATTAAATTAAAGGTCACAATATAAATTTAAAATGTAAATTTAATACAAAATCAAAAAAAAGAAAAAAATAGCTCTTTATAAAATATAAAGATTGTGTAATACAAACTTACAAACAGAGGCAAAAATAACACACGGAAATGACCGCTACATGCATTCAAAAACCTCAATGAATACCGAACAAACGTATATTAAAATATTAACAAAGATTATTTTTAATTTCTCCCCTGAGAACAAAATAAAAATGTAAACAAACTTGACACCTCGATCAAAAATCTAACGCATGTACATACGTCACACATGAAAAAAAATGCCCTTGAAATTCCAACGTATAAAATTTTACTTTTACTGTTTTTTACTTAGAAATGTTAAAAATCCTCTTTGTTATCTAAATCAGTTAACTAAGACTAAATCTCAAAATAACAAAGTTCATACAATTGAAATATAATATTCAATTCTTTTGAATAAATAAGATATCTTTTAAAAAATATATATATTTACTTACATAAAAAATATATAATGTTAGACACATTAACGAGAATCGTTATAAAATATAATATTCAAAATTACGAGACTAACAAACTCGTAAAATATATACGGGAAATTGAAATACAATCACATACACTATTTAAATCAAAACAACCCGAATTTACAATAGATAATTATCTATCTTAAATAAAAATGAACGCTCTCGTCAATTGTTAACTTGTGTCTCAAGGTCAAATCATCAAGCACGTAGGCTTCGCATAAAAAAAAATACAGTTTTTCTTACTCATAAATATTTCAAAAGTACACACATAAGTTCAAAAATATGGTACATACATAAATACATAAATTTTAAATATTTATTGGGGGAAAAACCATAGCAATATGTCCATCTGCACCTGACACTTTTAAACAAAGAACTGTGTGAAGCTTTCATGGCGGCTAATATCTCATTCAAAAAGCTTAACAATCCAGTCGTCAAGTGGTTTCTTATAAAATATACTGATCGTAATATACCAAATGAATCTACTTTAGGTAAATACCACTTATCAAAATGTTTTTTGAGAACCATTGAAAAAATACGAACCAACCTATCTGGTTATTATCTTTCGGTAAGTGCAGACGAAACAACGGATATAATGGGACGATATGTGTTAAATGTAGTTGTTGGTATTCTTCATCCGACAACTTCATACCAACCATTCTTAATTTCAACTAAAATATAGCTGTCGTAAATGGTGAAACAGTTGCGGAAGTAATTGATCAATGTATTCATAATATTCTGTCATTGGATAACAACTATAAAGAAAGATGCTATTATTTTTGACTAATGCGGCAGCTTATATGCTAAAAACAGGGAAGTTATTAAAGCAATCTTATCCCAATATGCTACACGTTGCACATGCACTACACAGACTATGTGAATACATCAGGGGTCATTTTCCAAATGTTGATAAGTTAGTTTCATCATTTAAAAAAATATTTCTCAAAGCTGAGACAAAAAGTTGATGCCATATTTAGCAGAAATCCGAATTTGAATATATTATATCAATTCTGCACAGAGACAATTGAAAAATCTATACTTTCGAAGTATGGTGCAATTTTGCAACATTTTAATCACGCATCCATTACCTTTGTGATGTGGAACGGACATTTTCTATTTTTAAAAACGATTTAACGTCTAAAAGAACTAATTTAACACAGGAACACCTTGAACAAATATTAATTGTTCATAGTAATGTTTTATATTTTCAATGTTTCACAAAAAATACATAGTTTTGAGTTTTGTTCTTTGTAAATTATTTTTATTCAAAATTCGATACGCAATTCGCTTGTCAGCATTACTTTTGTTTCAGTGGTTGCTGCGGGTTACCAAACCGTTTATTACATTCGCTCTGTTGTGCATTGACGGATACATATTAACTGCATATATAGGTATGTTCCACTTATGCAGCTCACCACATGTATCAAATTGTTCGAAACTCACGGATCGCTTACAGAAACAAACCTATTGCGAATACAAGGCAGACGCCTATGGGCTACGAATCATCAATCGCTCGAGTCCGCTCTCTGATAATAATATAACATTTATTATATTATAATTTGATTTTTACACAAACCTTTACTGTATGTTCCTTCAATTGAGAAATGATTTTATAAAAAGAAATTTTGTAACATGTTTTAAGATAACACTCTTTAACATTGAAGGCGCACGTTGCAATTAAGAAGGTTTTTTTAGTACAATAAAATAAGCAAGTAATATAAACAATCGTTTATTTATATGGTGTAAATACTTTTGAAAACGATAAAATCGCCAATATCTAGACAAATTATTTCAAACAAGAACAGTGTATATTAAATGTGTATATTTTCTAAACCCAAACTTTAAGGATATTCTTTGTTTTCTAGATGAATTTTCTTTTAAACAGAAGAGAATAAGATTGATTAGAAAAAAGGAACAATAATAGATTTTACATATAATATACTGAATCAGTTAATAAAATCTACGTTGACTATCTTAATTATTCCTATTCTATAGATATTTTTTGCTAATATTTCTTGGCTTATACTTCTTCTTCAACTTAAATAAACTTAAATAAAAACCTACACCATCTGAAGGTTAAAACCGATTTTTGTATCACGAACTTTTCGGTCAGTTGTAACTCTTTACTATAAACACTGCATAATTTCAAGATCTCTCCATAGCGTTTCTATACAGCTTGCTAACTTTTTATTTTTATCTAAATGGCGGCATATAGATTTTAAAACTTCATCATTAAGGTCCAACGACGTATTTCCAAAATGAAATTTGGGCAAACCAATCACGAACTTTCCGGACAGTTGTATCTCTTTACTATAAACACTGCATAATTTTGAGGTTTCTCTGCAGGGTTGTTCGCTTGGTTAATATCCAACAACATTATATGTCGAACAAGCATTTTAGATCCCTCAATTTCAAAACTATGAAATTTATTATTTAATTCTGATGTACTGTAATAAGAGGTGGAGTATTTATTTACTGCCAACAGATCCAGATCTGTTGATTTTGATGAATCAGTAGGATGATTCGTCATTACAATTTGTTTCAAAGAATGAAAATTATTTATGACTCAGGCCCAGTCTTTCCAAGTTACGAATAATGTTTCTAATAGTTATTCGACAAATACGAGATATTCCCGGGATTTTAATATGCGCGCGAAGAGATGGTAGTACACCTCTCTAGTGCTAGATGTTGTGAGTTACATTAAATCAGTCTGTCAAACGGTACTTTGCTAGGTGGCAACAAACAGTTTTTGTGTTTATATTTGTTCAGTTGTGTTCGAGTTATTCTGACACACTACAATGTCTGATGTGAAAGAGCAAAAAACGTGCATAAAATTTTGCTTCAAACTTGGTAAAACGGCAGCGTAAACTCTAATGTTTAAACAAACGCATGGCGAGGATGCTTCAGTGGTACAACCGTTTGAAAAATGAACGTGTTTCGGTTGATAATGATGAATGTTCTGGTCGTCTATCGACGGAAAACACGCCACAAAATGTGGCAAAACGTGATACCATCCTGCAAGATCGAAGAAGAGCAATCCATGAAATTTGTAACATTGACAGCTTGTCGTACGGCATTTATCAGCGTATTCTGTCCTACTAGCTCATCAAGCTACATATTGCTGCGAAGTTTGTGCCAAGGTTATCATTTAACAAATACGGAACCGTGTTCATGTATGCACAGGGCTGAAAGAAACTACCGATAAGGATGCGAACTTCAGTACCAGTACTGTTACTGGCGATGAATCATAGGTGTATTAGTATGATCCTAAAACAAGGCAGTTATCGCTATGGAAAACGCATCGTTACCACAACTGAAGAAAGCACAGCAAGTTTGAAGCAACATCAAATCGATGTTGATTTACTCCTTTGGCGCTGATGGCATCTTACACAAAGAATTTCTCACACCAGGTTAAATAGTTAATTGACTAATCGACGCAAGCGGCCTGCCAAGCGGCGTAACGATTTGTTAATCCTACACCACAACATTGTACCAACCCACACGTCACTTGTTGTGTATCAGTTTCTAGCACCAACGAAGATGGCAGTACTACCCCATCTTCCCCACTAGCCAGATCTTTGTGACCTGTTTCCGAAGTTGAAATCGAAGCTCAGAAAACGCCATTTTGAGACTATTGAGCGCGAAGACTTCCGGCACTCCTTCCAGTCATGGATAAGTTGCTGGACTCTCTTCATACGGAAGGAGGATACTTTGAAGGGCATGGTATATGGTTGTGAATAAGTTGTGAAGAACAATTTATTGTTTTTTTCACATTCCTGGAATTTCTGGGTCGCCCCTCGTATATACATTAGATTTTATTCGTCAAACAAAAATTTCCGTCTTTCCAATCGCCAAATTCGAGGAATACTTATTTGACATACAAGTCGCAAATAATTTTCAGAAGGGGAAGTAACGGAGATAGAGATGATTTTAGTTATGTTTAATATTTAGCATTATGCAATATTAGTAGGTTGTGTATTCTTGTACGAGGGTCACCTTTTATATTTTTACAAAATCTGGGAAGAAAACAAAATTTTTACGAACAAACTATTTTATTGTTTTAGAAAATATTCGCCTTTATGTTCTATACACTTTTGCATGCGTACGAACCAGTTCTCAAAACATTTTTCCACTATGAAGGTTGTATCTCAGAAACATGGTTTTCAAAGGCTTCGGCTACATCTTGAAGTGTTGAAAATCGCTGTAAAATCGCAGGTAAATATGGACAATTAGACATTATTTCAACACTTTTCTCCTTCAAATAGTCAACTGTTAGAATGCTGTATGGGAAGGGAACTCGCATTGTCGTGAAGAAGAATAATGCGACGTTTTCGTTTGTTCTTCCTGATTTCGTCTGCAACTTTTGGCAAACAAATTACCGTATACAATTCAGCGTTAGCAGTTTTTCGATGCTCCATTATTATTGCGACGTATCTTGTTCAGCCGAAGAAACAAGCGATTTTCTTGGAAGTGCTCCTTGCACGAACAACTTTTGTGGGGTTCGGTTCGTCTTGGAAAACCCATACAGTAGATTATTGCTTAGTTCCAGCTCATACGTATATATCCATGTTTCGTCACTTGTGACAGTGTTGTATACGGATTTTGCGGTTCCAAAGTCGAATTTTTTGCGCATCTCTTTACACCAATTGCTTTCTGTGCTTCGGTCAAGTTATGTGGAATCCATCTGGAACATATTTTTTTTACAAATAAATGTTCATGTAAAATCGAATGAATTGCAGTCTGCGATATGTCAAGAGATGCCTCTACCTCACTGTAAGTCACATGTTGATCGTGTTCTATCATTTTCTGCACAGCATCGATATTTTTTGGAATCACAACAGTTTTTTGTCGACCCTTACGTGACTCATCACTCACTGAGGCACGACCATGACGAAATTCTGCAAACCAATTGTAAACTATCTTCTCTGATGGTGCTTCATTACTAAAAGTTTTTTTATATACATAAAAAATCATCCAACGAAAACCTTCATGAGTGCTCTCCATTATTTTACAAACTCACTGTCTTAAAACTGACACTGTCAACAAACTGCTGACTCAATTTCTAAGCTATCGCGGATTTCTCAGTGACAAATGTCAAATTTTAAGAATATAGTGATTACATATGTCAAAAGCACCATCTAGTGGTCGATTGTAAAAATAGAAAAGGTGTCCCTCGTATGTTGTTATAGATAATACATAAGTTGCGAAAATAAGAAAAGCCGGAACCATTCCAGAAATTCATTATTTGTCCATTTATCTAAATTATAAAAAACGTAAAATAGGTATATATTTCACGTTCAGAATTTGCTATATCAATTAAATTAACTACCACATTGCCAATAATATATTCTACTTCCTCAAAGACCTTCATTGTCACACAACAAAAAAATTCGAAACGCACTAAAATATTTATAAAATAATTAACAAAAATTTAAATAAATATAACTAACCTAAAACATTAACGATTAAACTCGTTTCCATCAGATAAATCTTTCGTGCGATATTGGCCTAACTATTGGGTAAATAACTTTGTATACCTAAGGAGATACTAGAACGTAATAGTTTATTAGAAGAATAAGCAGCTTTTATTTATCGAATTAAAATTTATTTCGAAGAATGAAAATTATTTAGGACTCAAGGGCAGTCGTGTATTAGTAGTATTTGTGTATTTGTAGATAGACTAACAATTGTATCGTTTATTTAATGAATAAATTTAATAAGAAACTTTACTTGGAGGTGTAAAGACTGGCTCTCAACCTAATAGTAATTATAACGTCACTCGCCTACTAACTTTCGACTGTTTTCTTATTTAATATTGTCCGCAGGTAAAAAAATTATTAAAGTCTTCATTAGGACGTGACACAAAACATATATTTAACTAGTTTTTTTCTATTAGTTACACGCACCTAACTTTATCACGAATAAAGAAGATAATTAACTTCGGTAAAGTTATTCTTGACTGATTCCGGAAATTAATGTACACAAAATGTAAGTGATATTTATTCTTAATTCGCAGCTTGTACATACATTCTAAATTCACATAAAGATAAAACGATACTTTTCTATTCCACACCTGTATTAGGTTTGGAACATTTGTTCCGAAAAAATACGCAGGTATCGCAGACGTTTTAAAGTTCAATAACTTTTACGTTAACGAATCAATAGACTGTGACTTCAAACTTTAAATGGTGTCTGACAGGTACCTTTTGCTGGTGTTAGAATAATCTGTAAGCATGAGAACATACTGTACGCGTGTCTCTTTGTGTGCACATGTATGTACCTGTACCACCTTTTTCTTATTGTATTCAATTATATTAGTAACACACGTTTCAAATGTTTACACTCGGCAATGTCCTGATATTTAAGAACTCGTTCACTTAATTTAGACACTTACTTATGAAATAATTATTAATTGCAAAACAACAAATATTTATTTAATTAATTTGATAAGATTCAAAAACTAACATTTTTTAATTTAACCCATGTAGGAGGTTTTCCAATAACAGCGCATCAACAAGGAATTTATTAGAAATACGAGCAGAGCTTTATTAAATATGTAAGTACAATTAATGCCCATTAGTTGTGGAACACAGCATCACTTAAATGCCCTCCATGAAAACGTTTCATGAATGAATCGGTGAAACTCAATTTTCAATTACTTTTTCGCACAAATCGCTCGAATGTCAATCGCTATATCGTTATTGGTTTGTTGGCATAAACCTGTGATTTAACAGAGAAAAAAGTCCAAAAGCGTTAAATCACATGAACGAGGTAGCCAGTTAACGGGTCCGTGTCTAGAGATAACTTTCTCATTAAATTTGTCTTTCAATAAGTTTATTGTGTCTCTACTTGTGTAGCAAATGGCACGGTCTTGCTGAAACCATATATTCTCTTGTTCGCGGACCTCTTCCGCGGGGGTTGAGCTACCCACCAGGCGCGTCCCTAGGTTGTGGATAAGGAGACGGTCAGGTCTCTCTTGGAGGATCTGATTAGTGGCAGTCATAAGCGGGATATGTAGGTCTAAAAACCTTTCAATCCTTAGCGAAAGCTGTCACCGCGGACCAGCTCACCCAAGCTACCGTGTAAGGCAACGTGCTTAAAGCTGGGGTATATGTGGTATCAAACGTTCCCCTGTGGGCACTAGGCGGCACCCCCTTGTATTTACGCCTTGTGCCCGTAATGGAAGCACTGCTGGCATTGACCTCACACTTCTTCCATACTCGTGGGAATGATATGAACCGAGAAACAAAGCAAAACATTAAAAAGATGAAGTCTGAGGAGAATCCAAAACCTAAGGAGTCTATAGAGACTCCCTTGGCAATGGAGACTGATGAGACTACAAAAAACAAAACTGAAACGCAACGGACTGAAACTGAGAACGTTGCGAAAACAGAGGGTGCACCCAAGGAAAGAAAACATCTTTCCAAAGAAAGAAATTAAAGAAGATGAGGAAACAGGGGGTGGATACGAGTAAAATAAGGCTCCCCCTTTCCCAAAAAGAACCTCAGGGAGAACCTAAGCCAACAGGGGCCGTTAAGCGAACCGTGTCGGCTAGGGGCACTCCTGAGGATAAAGTAACTAAACGATCTCCGTGAGGACAACAAAAGGGTGTCCTCAAGGAGGCGTATTGTCACCACTACTATGGAGTCTAGTAGTGGATAATCTCCTCAGGACATTAAATGACCAGGGAATATGAACGCAGGGGTTCGCCGGTGACATTGTCATAATGTCCTAGGGGAAATTCCCGGGAACAGTGGCGAGCATCATGCGAAATGCTCTGCGAATTGTAGAAAGATGGTGCCTTGGGGAGGGATTAACTGTCAATCCTCAAAAAACCAAGTTGGTAGCCTTTACCAACATGAGAAAACTAAATGATCTGAGCAGCATGAAGCTGTTTGGACAAGAGTTAGATCTAACCAATGAAGTGAAGTATCTAGGCATAACACTTGATGCGAAACTGAATTGGAGCAGACACCTAGCCAAAGTGGCAGACAGGGCGGCGCAGCTCTTCTGGAGATGCAGAAGAACTGTTGGCAAGACCTGGGGACTAAGACCAAATGTGGTACACTGGCTGTACACAGCAGTAATGAGACCAACGATTACCTATGGGGCAGTTGTCTGGTGGAGGAGGACGGAGCGGACATCGTCGGTGGGGCTTCTCACGACTCTCCAGCGACAGGCCCTGTTGGGAATCACGGGAGCTATGGAGCTATGAACAGCATGGGAACCGCTTCCATGGAGGCCATCGTGGGTCTCCCTCCGTTGGAACTATTTATAAAGTAGGGAGCCATACAGATATCACAGGAACTATACTGGAAGAGCCGATATTTCAATACCGGTGGACAGTATGGCATCTGAAATTATGTTTACAGCTAAACTGAACATACTTATACCGACCAGGGAACAGGAAAAAGTCGCTCGATCGATTGTGGTGCCAGTGTGTACTGTTACAGATATGTAAATTATTTACATGTCTGTTTCATATTGTAACAATGCTTTATATATGCATAACGTATTGTCATACATAAACACAAGCTTTTTGTATCTAATTCCATTCCTTCAATAAATTTAACAAATTGTTCAAATGTCACCATTAACTTTAATAATAGTAAATGAAGTATGTATTGTTTAAACAAGTTATTAATATTAGTGTTTTCATTTAATAAAGCTATAACATAAAATTTACAAAATGTCATTTCAAGGACGTATAAAAAGTATAATATTCTATTCGCAAGTAATGACTATCAAATGATTTACAACACTTGCCTTCGATTCGTGTTGTTACAAGTTAGATGTAAATGTCATGTTTTTAAAAAAAATATGGCAAACAGATGTCAAATTTTAAAGGCGAAAATATGAATGATATTGATATTTGAAAAACAATTAAACAAGTACCTGAGTTTTTGAAAGAAAAAAAAAAGGATAAATTATTGATTTTATAGAGATGCCTCGCTCACGTTCGAACATAGGCCGCCGTTCTCAACACGCAATCACAGAACCTCAAAGTAGATAAAACTGCAATGATCAAAACGTTTAAACGAAAATGAACATGTTAGAGTCAGAACTTCTAAAAGACGAGCAGAAGAATCAGCAGATCGACAGAAGACTTGAAGTCTTACAAGTTAAATTGAGCAGAAGAAGAGCAGCACAATCGTATCAACAATGCCAAGAACAATTAGATCAACAGCGAAGACGTATGCATTTGCAATATCTGAATGATCGAACATCACGTCATCGACTTGCTTTGTCATATGACCCGGATATTCAATACATCAGTACTCATGTAATTTAGTTCAGATCGTAAAAATAGACAAAGTACAAAGCACACGATTAGTAGTTAGAAAATTTATGAACAATCTAATTGAAGCAACAAATATGATTGGACCTCATAAAGCTGAATACGTACTACTTCCACGAATACCACAAGGGCAATCTTTGCAAGTGTGAGGTTTGAATTTAAAAAACTATTGCTTATCTCATGGGGAGAGAGATGGGCGGAGAGATGGGCATGCTTCAGAGTCGGTAAACCGTCTAGTCTTTATGTTTATGTAGCAAACGTACAAACAAAAAATGTAGTAAACATTAGTTTTTAAATAAAAAATTATTTTTTGCGAAAACATCTTTTTTCTTCCTTTCCTTTCATTCCACATAGCCACAGCAACGCAAGGTAGGGTATTAAATTAAATTATGTGTTTTCTCGGTGAATCTATGCCGCTACAATACTTTTATTTACATTCCCTTTCATTTCCAGGCTAAGCCACAGCGAAGCGTGGCCAGGTTTAGCTAGTACGTTATAAGTTTAATAAATTGTAAAAATTTACGTATAGGATTTATAAAACGGATACCATAAGAATCAAAATCGAATGAAGGGCCATTAAAATAGAATAAAAAAAATATACATAAAATCGGATTCATTAAATGGATACAAAAGATTATTGACGAATTTAAGAAGTAAATGGGTTTGTACAGGACCATTAAAATTCAATATAAATAGAAAAGATCATAAAGATGAATATTTTAAAAACAAATAAAATTTGAAGAGGACGAAGGTTTACACACTATAAGTTGAAGAATCATAACTTTAATAAAGGAGATATTGAAATAAGTTTGACAAGGAAGTAACAATTATACAAATAAAAAATGACAAGAGTATTGAATTTAATTGTACTACAAGTTATAAAATAATGTCTATTTTTAGAGTTAGATACTATCTGTTTAATGGATCTTAAAACAAAC
This sequence comes from Melolontha melolontha, assembly GCA_935421215.2. Lineage (NCBI taxonomy): Eukaryota > Metazoa > Arthropoda > Insecta > Coleoptera > Scarabaeidae > Melolontha > Melolontha melolontha. Next base: position 89,863,139 of record OW285235.1, on the reverse strand, counting down.
GTCATTAATTTTTATCCGTCTGAAGCAAATCAATACTTCTTGCTCAAGTCAAATACTGTAAAAGCGGTACATATGGAATAAGCGTACTTAATATATTTCTTTTGCGGTAAAATTTAATGCCTCGCAACACATGTTTAATTATGGAAACAATTTAAATAAATTTCTGAAGAAAAAAGCTGCGCGGTAGATATATAGTCATAAATTTAAAGACGGCAGACTATGTGCCCACACTGTTAAATTTAATAAATAATACACATAAGGTGTATTAGATAAAAATGTATATTTTACAAAATTAGGGCAACTTTTTACCAATACTGAAGATTCATTGTACAGATACAAAGAGCGCTTTAACTATGCAAATATAACATCTCTCAACGTCGATCAATCCTTCTCAGTATATAAACATAATATATTAAATTTATTATATTATATTAAATTTTACAGTGTGGGCATATAGTCTGCCGTCTTTAGGCATAATATATAGCGAAATAGGTTATGTACTTGTCAAATTGTAATATTTTGAACTTATGTAATATTAATAATATCAGAATAATACTTGTGCATTTTATTAAAGTTTCAGATTTTATTCTACACAAGAAGAAAATGAATAATTTTAGGTAGTGAACTAAATTACTCATAAAGGATTCTTATATCATTGAAATGCGTTTCTTCTCTTTAAAGAATCTAATTTTTTTCCCTGTATTTAAACACCTAACTACAATGTTTGTGAATCTTGGAAATCTTATTTCTAAAATATATCATCGGATAGAGACAGAATTGATTGACTGATTTACTTGATATATGTAGTAGTTTGTAAAGTTTACGACATGACTAAGTCATTGTATGATAAACACAAACACAATATTTTATGCACTTATTTAAAAAGAACATACCTACTATTTGCTAGTAAATATTAAAATATTTTGCAAAGTTACTAACAAAGAACACAGTATCAGGCAAATAAATATTTAGAATTTTTTAATATATTTAATATTTAAAGACAGTATTTGACAATAAATAAACAGGTATTGGTTAATTTCAATATAAGTATCACTGCTGACAGATACTTAATTATGCGATTCTTCCACTGAACTCGTTAAATTATTTGGGATTATAATAATTGGTTTGACTTCAACATCTATTATGTGTATCCCTCGTTCGTACCAAGGTTTAATCAGGTTATTAGTATGCCTTACACAGTTTTCTTAAGTACTTGTATCACACTGTTCTAATGATTTACCCCACATAACTAACACTTTTTCATCCCGATAACCATCCCGCCCAATATTTTTATTGTAATACCCCTTTGTTGAGGCCAAAATTAGTTCAATTGCACTAAACTCACAATGATATGGAGGTAGTCTCAACACTTGATGGCCCTCTGTCTGTAACATTCGATCAATAGCATATTTTTTATCAGGCTTATTCCTTTTAACTAAATCTAAAAGTTCATATTTCATCAAATCCACTTTAATAATTGAATTTTTTGGCATGTTTGGCATAAGTTGAGCTATAACCGATTCATAAAATTTTGTGCTATTCATTTCAAAATGATAGTCTACAGTTTTTGTTTTTGTTGAAAATATTAAGCTAGCACCATTTATAAAGCCCTTGTCACTACCAGCATGGCCAATGACGTAACGTTTGCAATCATAACATTCAGGCTTTCGCACACTTTTTGTAAACGCGTCTTGCCAAGATTTTCCCCTAACTCCCTTGGAATAAATCCACATTTCATCCAGAAATACAACTGGTTTTAGCGAATTTGACATCAAATTGTCCATATACTTTGTCAGAAATCCGTAATAATGCAATATTATGCCTTTCAATTAGCGCTCGTCTGTTGTCTTCTTTTTTGAATTTAAAGCCGATGTCATGTAACAAAGTACTCAAAGACGCTGAACATAAATCAATGATTTCTCTGTTTTTCAGTTCTTCTTTTAATGTATTTAAAGTAATATGTTTCTCTAAAACAAAAATTTTATAATAAACTAATAAATAATATATTTTAGTAATATTTACATTCTTTATACATGTTATAAAGGTATTCCATACTTTCATCTTAACAGACTCTCGAAGATCACTAGTTTTTGGTTTAGATCGAAGTTTCTTTTTACGTGGAGAGATTAGAATTGGGTGTTGGTCCGCTGTTTAATTGCATAAACTGTTGAAATACTCTCTGAAATATATATATTTTAAATGTAATAATGGATGTATTAGAGAGCATACTTCATAATTCAGTCATAAACACCACTTATAGGTAATAAAGGACCACCGTTTATTTTCTCTTTCTCAAATCATTCAGAACGTTTAACACAAGCTCCTGTGCTTGTGAATTTAAGTACTACCCAGGCATTTTCTGAAACATATTTATGTTAACTTCAATTTGATTTATTATTTTGATTGGCAGACTAGCGCAATTTTGTTTGTCTATTCCAATATCAGTATTAAAAAGACATGGTTATATTATAAACAGTGGGTAACTCGTGTTGCTCGATTATGACGTTTGTCTTAAGATCGATTAAATAGATAGTATATTAGATTAGATTAGATAACACTGTTTATTTAGAGTATCTTAAATGTAAGTTAGGGTTTTTGTATTAAGATTTGTATATAATAATTATTATATTTGATAATATCTGATTATAATCAAATATTAAACTTTATAGCATTATAACATTATAAAAAAAAATATATGTAATTTATTTTTACTTGATTTGAACTTTAGAAGAAATTATTTTCTATTTAATAAAACAAGAAGAAGAAAGAAATACATGTGTCCGTTATTAAAAGAGAAATACGAAAAAGAATTAGATTTCATTAAAAATATTAAAGCTTAAAACTTTAAAGTTTGTCAATTTCATTTTCGTTTAAGAAACACGTATATCACATTTTAAACTTTAATTCAGATTATTATTGTCTGAAAACGTGGAGCAATATTTTATTTAAATCCATTTCGTAATATTTTTGACGCATCCAACGTGCAGCAAAAAAAAACTCCATGCACTTATGATTTTCATTATTTTATACATATGTAAATTAAACGAATTACCATAGAATAATAAAATGCAATGTTTGAAGTTAAAATTTAACAAAACGTAAGAAGAATCTTCAGAAAAGTTTCATTTGCAATTTCGTATTAACTAATAAATACTTAACGACCGCAGACTTAATTTCACAGTTAATTCGAATAAACCAAACAGACGAGAATGAGACTATAAATATGTACATTTTAAAGTAATTTGTAGTCGTTTTCATTACTAAAAAATCCCTGCTACTGATATTAGGTCGAAGTTCTTTCGCGTTCTTCATCAATCTGTATGCAAATTACAAAGTTTGCCTTTTTTGCACGACGTCGAGAATAAACTTTGTCATTTCCCATTAAAAGATAATTTGTAATGTAATTTTACTTTCACATTGTAATTTAACTTCATTCGAAAAACTGGTTATTATACAGTATTGATAAGTCTATTCCAGAATGATGTGATTACATTTCAATGTCGTTATTTACAAGCAAATAATATTTGTTTATGATTTAGTTAGTTAGACTTAATTTAAGTATTTATTACTAAGACCGCGAAGACGTTTCCTTATTTTTTGCTTTGGTTATGTGTATAAATAACACGAATAATACGAAGTATAATCTAAAAATCTTTGAATTGAATCGATTCTGCCTTTACTTGATGTAAATCCATATCAAATGATAAAAACACACACTGTTGTATTAGATTTACACTTTATTTAATAATATTTAATAATGACTATATAACAGCTGTTTCACCGTACAACGGTTTCGTCGGATATAACAAGCGGTACTATAAAACATTTTACTTAAACGTAAATATTTTTTATTTTATTACTTAATGGTATTCTCAGAAATTGGAAACCGAAATATTATTACCCGCCTCTTTTAAAAAATCTAAAAATCTTTACTATTATAGTAGGCCATAAATATTGACAGCCTATTCTTTTGACAGCTTCTAGTAACAATTTTTATTATTATAATTAAATATTTAAAAGAACACCACATTTAAAATTAAATAAAACAAGTCTGCATTAGATATCTGATATACAGGAAATTCTTTTAAAATTAAGACACTCGAACTTGATATTTATGTTAGAACTACGTTTAAGTACCTATCACCTATCGTTATTTGTGAAATTCTTATTAAATTTCATTTCATTTGATTTCCTTAGACACACTTAATATAATAATAAACTAGAGATTTAATTTAAATCTCTAAAATAAAAGTTTATTTCGGCTACACATTTATTTAAAGTAAAACAAATAGAAATAATTGAAGTAATTTAAAAATCAAAGTTTTTCTAAAAGTTTTATATACAAATAAATTAATTTTTTTTTAATAATCATATTTAGTACGTATTTTTTAACTTTCTACATAGAATATTACTCATTAATTTCAATGAAGTGATGAGCATTAGCTCTTGAGAATCGTTTTATGTATTTTGAACGAGAATAGTAAAAATATTATTTAGAATATATTTTAAAAAATAATAAAAGATCTTAAATGAATCTTTAATGTAAAATTATAAGGTATAAAAGAAAGAACAATTAATTATTTAAAGTAATACTTAAAAAACTTCTGTTAAAAATAAAAAATAAATAAATTTTACCAAAAACTGAACATTGTCTTCAGATAGCAGGTTAACAATACATATAGCAACTATAAAATTTAACTTAGCTTTAATTATTTCAGATACTTTTAACGGAACAATATGTTTTTCTTCATGTTTATATAATTTTCCTTACTTTAGTAATACGAAAAATATTGTGTTTTTGGTTCATGTATTTCTTATAATTTAATTGTTTTATACCTTTTTTTTTTAATTAATAGCAAGCATTATGAATAATAAACAATTGTATATGTACGCGTTGCTATAACATTTAATTTTCATCATAACCATAAGTTTCATCTAAATATTTTTAAGTAATCAGTTTTATTTCAATAAAATAAAATATATATTTTGAATAATTCATAACTAAAGCTCGGATTATATGGAAAATGCATATTTGTTGTTAAAAGGTATATCAACAAAAAATCAAATACTGCATATTTTATTGAAATCACAATATTGCTTGCAAATTTTGTCAAACTAAAATCATATTATTATAAAAGTTGTATTATTGTTAAAAAATAGAATTTACTTTTTGGTTTCATGCTAGAGTTGTATTTTTGACAACTAAAATTTTTCATGTCTAATGTAATATCACACGACAAAATTATATTAATATTGTCCGATGCTGCCTCTTATACATATATGTATCTAATGCGTCAGTTAATTTCAAGATATATTTTCCTAATTTAATTCGAAATAAGCTTAATTTCGATACTGTTTTGTTGTTCGCGTTGTTCGAAGACAGAAATAAATATCTTATTGCTGACATTTGCTTTTAAATATTTATTTATTTATATATTTGACAGAAATGATATACGTAGAAAGGAAAAAGCTACACAAACATACAATTGACAGCAAGATATATTAGATTCTATGTCACTCATGTTTGTATTTTTAATTAAAATATCAACGAAAATTAATAAATAATATTTCGCAGATAGCAATATTTATATTTGAAAATGTTTTTTTTATATAAAATTTTATATAAAAATAAATATACTTCTTTTTGTTTTTTTTCCACAAGACCTGAAAGATTACCTATGAAATAAGAATTGGAAATTAAAGAAGATGCAAAACATTTAATTTATCAAAACAGCAAAAGGAAAATCAAAAATACTGACGAACCCAAAAAATCCAACCCAATTCAAAAAATTTTGACACGCTCTTTATTCAGCTTTTTATCTGTTGCATTGAAGTGTCATTTGAACTGCTAGTACTGACATTAGTTGACAAAATGCAAGCAGAAAATGTAGCCCGAGCAGTAGTTTTGAACGAAGATGGACGCGGTATTCAATATATCGCTGTCTTGAATATTCCCAGCAGTACCGTCCAAGACGTAATACAGCGACATCGTCAAACTTGGAAATACGCAAGAAGGCCAGGATTAGACAGACCTACACTACGCCAATCGTGGTTTACCATCAACAATTGTGTCTCGCCAAGTCGAAGACGTTTACGGTAGTGCAGCTTCTGCATGAACCGTTCGCCGAAGATTGGAGGAGTACAGATTGATGTCAAGGAAACCTGCTGCTTGTCCACTTTTGCCCAGCTCATCGTATTCATCGACTACGATTTCCCGGGGACATAGACATTGGACAATCGATCAATGAAACTCCATATTGTTCACGGATGAGTCTCGTTTTTGTCTGCGTTCACCAGATGGACAAGAACGTGTGTGGAAAAGGTCTGGTGAACGATTTTCAGCGTCTTGTATATCTTCCAAAGTGGCATTTGGGGGAGGCGGTATACTGGTTAGGGCTTGAATTTCACTGTACGCGAAAACTGAGGTTGTTCTCATTGACGGCTGTTAAGTACATCAACAAGTGTTTAGCTGATCACGTCATACCATTTTCTCAATTCGTAGGTGAGAACTTTACTCTAATGCATGATAACGCATGACGTCACACCGCACGGGTGTTTGAGCAATATTTGGATGCGGTTAACTTTCGCCATTTGCAATGGCCAGCTGGAAACCCGAACTTGAATCGAAAATCTTTGGGATTCATTAGGTCGACGTGTTCGGCACCGACAACCCATACCGGTAACTATTCGGGATCTTCGAATAGCTCTTCGTGAGGAATGAGAAAACATTACATAAGAAGAGGTCGCCAAGTGCATTCAAAGTTTACTACGCCGTATGGTAGAATTCATTAGAGTTCGTAGAGGTAGTACGCACTATTAATCGCTTAAATTGTGTGAAAACGTAGATATTATAACCTAGCATAGTTACTTTTGCACAGTTTACTGTTTCGTGACCTTTTCTTATTAACAACATAATTTGAAACATACTTGAGTGGGTAAAACCTCACTAAATTTGTATAATACAAAAGTATTTTTAATAATATAAAAAAATATGATTAAAAATGGGGTGTGAAGAACACAATACAAGTTCATTTATGTATTTTTGAATGTATCTTCTCCAAAGACGTAGATACGCATTTCACATTTCTACATGTTCGTCGGTACGCCCCTGTTGGAGAAGAGACACATTCAAAACAAACACAACTACGTTACTATCTGGCCGAAATTATTCAGACAGAGCGTGAAGGAATATTCAGCGCTGTCTATATAATAACAGCCGAACTAGACGTGTTTTTTATAATCGGTAACCACCGTATCTATAAAAAACTGTATTCTCGTGTCTTCACTACTTGTCGGCGTGAGCCGAATGTGTATATGACAATATAATTTGAAACATACTTGAGTGGGTAAAACCTCACTAAATTTGTATAATACAAATGTATTTTTAATAATATAAAAAAATATTATTAAAAATGGGGTGTGAAGAACACAATACAAGTTCATTTATGTATTTTTGAATGTATCTTCTCCAAAGACGTAGATACGTATTTCACATTTCTACATGTTCGTCGGTACGCCCATGTTGGAGAAGAGACACATTCAAAACAAACATAACTACGTTACTATCTGTCCGAAATTATTCAGACAGAGCGTGAAGGAATATTCAGCGCTGTCTATATAATAACAGCCGAACTAGACGTGTTTTTTATAGTCGGTAACCACCGTATCTATAAAAAACTGTATTCTCGTGTCTTCACTACTTGTCGGCGTGAGCCGAATGTGTATATGACAACATAATTTGAAACATACTTCAGTGGGTAAAACCTCACTAAATTTGTATAATACAAAAGTATTTTTAATAATATAAAAAAATATTATTAAAAATGGGGTGTGAAGAACACAATACAAGTTCATTTATGTATAGAAATGTGAAATACGTATCTACGTCTTTGGAGAAGATACATTCAAAAATACATAAATGAACTTGTATTGTGTTCTTCACACCCCATTTTTAATAATATTTTTTTATATTATTAAAAATACTTTTGTATTTTCTTATTAAATAAAATGTTAAGTACCCTTTTTTCATTTTTCACTCTTACTTTAGATAATGTTTCATGTCATAATAAGCTCGTGCCACAAAATGGTGCTTTATGAAACTTGTGTTTCAATATACTATTTTAAAAGCGCCATTATATGTTGAGTTGTACAAATAATTATTTCCCGGTTTACAATTACCTCCAGAACCAGTAATCATAGGGAACATGACTAAATGTCGCAATTTTTTATTAAAAAAATTATCAATACATTAAAGATTTTATTTTAGAGTTCTCTAAAAAGCAAACGAGTCTTTTAAAAAATAATGTAAACCAAATCAATTACCATTTATTGCAACAAATTTTTCAATACTAGCAGAAACAATTTTGGAATTAAAAACAAGTAAGAACAAAGTAAGAACTATAAGAACCGTAAATTCAATAAACAAATGACATAACGCATTCTTAGGAGCTGGAGAAATATTTGTTAAAAACCTAAACCCTACTCAGTGTTACAAATAAATCAAGGATTTAAAATTCTATCAAAGGTTTTTAATATTTTGAAAGGGGAGATTGTAGATGACATTGAATTAGAGCTTTACATTGTAATCGATTTAAAAATGCTCAAATTACTTCCGTCGATGTTGAACAATCTTTTTCCACATTCAAACACTTTCTAGACAACAGAAAACATTCATTTAAAATAGAAAATTTAGAAAAGCATCTAATAGTATAGTACCTAATTGTAATAAGTAATAACTGGATAGATCAGACACCATAATATATAAGTAAATAGAGGTACTTATTGATTGATGATTGATATTATTAATTATTATGAGTTACTAATTATTAGTAATTATATATTCTTGAATAGCAATTATAATGTTAAAGGATATTTTAAGTTTTTCTAAACATATTGTTAACAGTGTTACATAAATATTATGTAATGTAACACACCTTAAATGTAAAATAAAGTATTGTGTCATAGAATCGGATTTGTTTTTTGTTAGAATGTTATAAAAAATTTAGTTATAAAAATTGGTGAATATTTCTATAATGCATATTATGATAATATTAGTGCATATTTGTCAATATTTTGTGCATATTTTTACATGCATATAACCCAAGCCTTATCCAGAACAATACATTCGTGGACAAAAAATTCCGGACACCAAAGTAAATCTCTATTAGTACAAGAAAAATTTATTAATTTCTTTTTTTTTAATAAGACATGAAACATTATTTACAAAGTAAGAACGAGAAATAAAAAATGTACTTAACATTTTATTCAATAAGCAAAAATCACGAAACAGGAAATTGTGTAAAATTAACAAATTCATTAGTCCTATCAGCTAGGTTTTACATCTACGTTTTCACACAATTTAAGCGATTAATAGTGCGTTCTACCTCCACGAACCCTAATGACTTCGGCCATACGGTGTGGTAAATTTTGAATACAGTTGGTAACCTCTTTTTATGTTTTCCCATTCCATATGAAGAGCTATGCGAAGATCCCGAATGGTTAGCGGTATGGGATGTCAGCGCCGAACACGTCACCCTAATGAATCCCAGAAATTTTCAATAGGATTCAAGTCCGGGTTTCGAGCTAGCCATTGCAAACGGCGAAAGTTAACAGCATCCAAATATTGCTCACGACCCTTGCAGTGTAAGGTCGCGCATTAGAGTAAAGTTGTCACCTACGAATGGAGCAAATATACGACGTGATCAGCTAAACACTCGTTGATGTACCTAACAGCTGTCATTGTACCATTTTAAATGATAACAAGCTCAGTTTTGGTGTGCAGTGAAATGCTAGCCCGAGCCATTATACCGCTTCCCCCAAATTCCATTTTTGGAGATATACAACACGCTGAAAATCGTTTACCGGACCTCCACACACGTTCCCGTCCATTTGGTGAACGCAGACAAAAACGAGACCCATCCGTGAACAATATGGAGTTCCATTGATCCATTGTCCAATGTCTTGTTCACAGGCAAAACGTAGTCGCTGAACACGATGAGCTCGAAGCAAAAGTGGAGAAGCAGCATCTTCGGCGAACAGTTCATGCAGAAACTGCAGTACCGTAAACGTCTTCGACTTGGCGGGACACATTGTTCATGGTAAACCACAATCGCATAATGTAGATAACACCATAAAACGGTCTTCTCGCCGGTTTGTGGTGCGAGGTCTACCTAATCCTGCCCTTCTTGTGTATTGCCAAATTAGATGATGTCGCTGTATTGCGTCTTGGCCGGTACTCCTTGGAATATTCAAGACAGCGATGTATTGAATGCTGCATCCATCTTCGTTAAAAGCTACTGCTCTGGCTACATTTTCTGCTTGCATTTTGTCAACCAATGTCAGTTCTAACAGTTCAAATAACACTTCAATGCAACAGATAAAAGCTGAATAAAGATCATGTCAAGATTTTTTGGATTGGGTTGGATTTATGGGTTCGTCAGTATTTTTGCTTTTTCTTTTGCTGTTTAAGACAGCAACGATGTATTGAATACTGTATCCATCTTTGTTCAAAGCCATTCCTCAGGCTGCATTGTCTGCTTGCATTTTGTCAACCAATAAATATCAGTACTAATCTTTAAACTGACATTTCAACATAACAGATAAAAGCGAAATAAAGAGCACAACAAGATTTTTTGAATTGGATTGGATTTTCTTTTGGCTGTTTTGATAAATTAAATGTTTTGTATCTTCTTTAATTTCCAATTCTTATTTCATAGATAATGCGAAAAGAAAACAAAAAAAAAGAATTTTAATTGTGATAACTAGAGAACGGACACGCTTACCACCCAGTGCAGTACTGGCGAAAGACTGTATTTCTAAAATATTTAATTTTATTTATATAATTGGAAAACGAACGGGTGGTGATCTATAAAATTACGAAATACATATTTATTTGTTGAAAAGTTGTATTTTTAAAGTTTTTAATTTTATTTATATAATTGGAAAACAAACGGGTGGTGATCTAAAAATTATGAAATACATATGTATTTGTTGAAAAGTTGTATTTTTAAAGTTTTTAATTTTATTTCTATAATTGGAACATTTTTATTTGTTCATTTTGTCGTTCAAGTTGAGTAAAGGAGTATTAATATTGACTAGCAATAGTTTCTCAAGGTTTTCTTCTGTCAATTTTGTTCTCTTTGAATTAAGTACATCCTTATAAATAGAAATCGTCCTTTCTACATCGCAACTGGTTATAGGTGCATACTGGAAATATTCTTTTATTTCTTCATATTTAGCCGTTAGATTTTGTGGAATTGTCTCCATACATAATTGCTGCAATGTAATTTAATCTGGATTTCTATTAAGAATTGCTTCAAACTTTTGCCGAATGCCACATCCGAAGTCACTTGGAATACTTTTCAAATTATTAACAGCCGCATCTAATGTGGTTAATCCGTCATTTAATTTGAGATTTCGATTTTCAAAATAAGTGATTAGTTTTGGAAATTTTCCAAAGTGTTCGTGAAGAAAGTACAACTGATTTTTTAAATTTGGGATTTTTCTGTGAGCTCCTTGTACTCACCAATACTTCCAGCATCCTCCTTTAGCAGTGTTACGAAATGTTTTAGACTATCGAAATTCTCAGCATAATAACTAGTAGCTTCCAGCCATGTTCCCCTTTAGTTATTACTGGAGTGGGAGGCAGTGACAGAGATGGAAATTTTTCCCTGAAAAGAGCTACTCTCAATGGTGCTTTTCTGAAAACTTTTTTAAAAGCTGATAGAAGTCTATCAACTTCCAGAAAAGTGTCTCTGATATATTCATAGATTCTGTGGAGAGCATGTGCTACACAAGTAACATGCAGCATATTAGGATATGTTTTCTTCAATAGTCTGCCTGTTTTTAACATATAGCATATACAGCAGCAGCACTATCACTGACAAATAAAAGTATTTTTTCTTAGTACGTGGCGTCTGAATGAAGCATTTTTTGCATATTCTCCTTAATGGTTTCAGCAACTGTTTCCGCATCAACTCTATTTATAACACTTGTTGCTATTACATATGAGTTATAGGGAATAGTTGGATGTAGTACACCAGCTACGACATTTACCACACAGCGTCCTAACATATCCACTATTTAGTCGGCGCTTATCCATATGTATTGATTTAAAAGATGGCTTCTAATGCGTTCTACTTTTCTCGTATATCACCTAGAAACATAATATTTGCGTAAAGTTAATTCATCAGGAACATTTCGACCAGTATATTTTTGAAGAAATATTTTTAAAGTGGGATTGCTAAGTTTATTTAATGGAATATTAGCGGCGATAAATGTTTTACAGAGTTCAGATGTGTTTGCGATCCTAAGTGACGAATTTTTGACGATATTTTACGGATTTTGTAATAAATTTCGGAATCACTGACAATGGACATACAATCAGTATGACCGTCAATCCAACTCGCAATTGTTTTACAATGCCGTTCTCGACATTCTTCCATATCATGTCTGAAAAACTAACTTAAACAATGCTCTAGATCTAAATAAATGAAAACTAAAAATGTGTGCGTAAGTTATTGGAACTGAACGAAATTCAATGCACACTCTTACGTCGAAATAATTGGTAGAAATAGATTCAATCAAACTATATTAAACAGGATCTATCACAATAATTACGATGTAATTAACAGTTAAAACTATGAAAACAAGAAACTTACTCACAGCACTTCATTTATCTTACGAAATATAAACTATTAAATAAAATACATTATAAAAACCCCGCTTCTATCTACGCTCATGAAAACGCTTTAAAATGCACTATATTCTCGGAATACAATAGCTGGCTTGTCCATTGTTATCGCGGCGAGACCAGGTGTCCGAGTAAGTCAAGCAAATACTTCATTGAATTACGCCGGGATGTACTGAGCGACGTTATACACATTTCCAATTGCCGATTGCGTTTTATGGAAATTGCGTCCGTTCTCTAGTGATAACAGACATTTACTTCAGTGTCCGGAATTTTTTGTGCACGAATGTATATATACATAATCTTTTGCATCTAGACGCGTTTCCATGTCAATACTATAGTCATTTTTTATTTCAACAAAGTAGTGTCATTGGTCATTGCATTGCATCATATAGGTATAGGTATATATGAACGATGTCCAATAAATTGTGTCTAGACAATTTACTTTTGTTATGTTACTTTTTTACACTTTATTTTTTTTCATTGGTAGTCGTCCAGTCGTTAAGTTTAACATTTCAAATATACATATAGTTATTTTATCGTTCTTTTTTTTCCATATGAATATTTTTCATTTAATTATGTTTATTAAGACAACAATTTAGCCACATAATTATGGTTACATATCACGATGTCTAAATCGAATTGTGACACATTATTGGTTCACCTAAACATAGTACGAGCGTCACCTTTTATATTTTTACAAAATCTGGGAAGTAAAATAAACATTATTGATACATAAGTCTTTAAATACAGGAAGTTATCTTTTAAACGCCAAACGGTTCTGCATACTTTAATTTCCTTTATTTTTCGCAAAGTTGTATGACAACTTTTAGTTCTGAAAACTTATATAGAAGAAAATTATAATATCTCTTACAGCTTCAAAAGTATTTCAAAATATACATATATTGGAAACCTATATTGCAGAACTGGAATCCAAAAAACAAACGACTATGTTGCTCAAATAATATATACTATTTTTAGATGAAATAGCTTATCAACTTCGTTTTATTCAACCAAATTTTCATCATCTTGCACAGAAAATCATTTGCTTAAAATTGTTTCTCCAGCTCAAAGTAAAATGGATACAAATTCTAAACTTAGATAAAATTGGAATAAGAAAATATAGAAAATGGCAAATATTATATAAATATGCGATCAAAGTAAATGCCGTCCTCGAAGTCGTGAATTTGTAGTTTAAATGCAATATTATTACTCTAAATTTATCAGGCTACCATTGCCTATGTAGTGTTTAGAAAAATCATTTTTAAAATAGTAAATTCTTAATAATATCAATGGCCTCTAATGTCAAATTATAATATATAGTTCAAATTTTGAAAATAAGAACAAAAATACGGTAGATGCAGAAAAGAAAGCACAAAATATAATATTGTTATTGAATGTAGCAGTCGGTTCTTGGTGAAATATTGTTTAAATAATTAAGTTAGGTAAATTAAAAAAACACTAGTTCTGTTACACTTGTTTATTAGCTTTTTACTCTAGCAATTGTTTCGGTCTATTGGACCATTCTCAAAGAGTTTATTCAACTAAATTATGGGAGCAACTTCCAATATTTATATCTGAATGTCTGTGCTAAGGATTAACTTTAATTACCATTAAATGACAGTCTATTATGGGTGTATTTAAGTATTCAATTTAGGTTTTGTTACCTAGAATTTGCTTTTTTGATTTAAAATATTTCTAAAACTTCAATTTTTAACTTTTATCTATATTATATAACAGTTTGCAACTATACATATCGGGAAAGTGGAGATTGTCTGTACAGTGTTCTGCAAATCCCGTATTTTTTATTCCTCGAATAATTTACTTTCTATGTTCTTTTAATCTAGTATTTATATTTCTACCACTTTGTCCCATATAGATAACAACGCAGTCTTTGCAGCTAATTTACACCGGATTTTTCTAAATTTGTAATTTTATTTTTGCTATTGTCTAACATAGTACCTAAATTATTTTTATTGATATTGACTATTTGTAAGTCTTTTTTTCTCAAGATTTGGTTAATTTCTATATCAACTAGGGGTATGTAGTGTATTATATGTCGTTTTGTTGTATCGGTTTCTTTTATTATGGGATAAAAGTATCTTTGTAGCTTTTTCATTTGTTTATTTTTTATTATTTCATATATTATTTTTGGATTATTTTGTGCAATAGTTTTAATTAATTAATTAATTATATTTATTTCTTTATTGTTTTCTTGTTTATTTAGAGAGGGATATTTATTAGTCTATCTCAAGGGAACATTTTAATTTTCTTTAATTCTTCATTTTAATGATAATTTTGAGTTTTTATGTGTGTTGGTTGATTTTCTGTATATGTTACAATAGGTCAATTTATTATATTATTTTGAGAGTTATATCTAAGAAGTTTAATTTATTGTTGTTTTCAATTTCTATAGTAAACTGTATGAAGATAAAAAGAAATAGTGAATATCAATAAAAATAATTTAGATACTATGTCAGGCAATAGCAAAGATAAAATTACAAATTTAGAAAAATCCGGTTTATATCCAATTAGCTGCAAAGGCTGTGATGCTATCTATATCGGACAAAGTGGTAGACATATAAATGCTAGATTAGAAGAACATAAAAAATTAATTATTCAAGGAATAAAAAATACGGGATTTGCAGGACACTGTATAGACAATCTCTACTTTTCCGATATGGATAGCTGCAAACTGTTATATAATATAAATAAATAAAAAATTGAACTATTTTGGAATATTTGGAAATATTATAAATAAAACAAGCAAATTCTAGGAAACAAAAGCTAATAAACAGGCAAATTGAATACTTAAATACACCCACAATAGATATTTATAAAGGATGTAAAGGCAATCAAGGCATAGCCATTCAGATATAACTATTGTAAGTTGATCCTTTAATTTAGTTGAGTAAACTCTTTCAGAATGGTCGAATAGGCCGAAACAATTGAATAAGAATAGAATAAGAAAGGTACAAGTGCATTTTTTCAAATTATGGGACGAGTGCGTTTTGTTAAAGGTGAGGTGCCTATTTATTGAAATAAAAAGATATAGGACTTTTAAACTTATCTGCGACATCTAGAAGTTAGTAAAAAATCAGGTGAATGTACGTAAAAATTTTGTAGGTACTCGTATCGTTTTTATACTAAGATTACCAACCAGGTGGATTGTTTGTGAAACACGTGTACAAGTAAACCGGCTTGTTAATTTTTTTTGTGTGCTTTATTAATTGTTATTTATTTACAAAATAGTCGAGGAAAATGGTATTATAATTCCAGATTTTCGACAGATACTATTATTGTATGTTTTGATCTTCACCAAT
The DNA here is from genome assembly GCA_935421215.2 of Melolontha melolontha. Taxonomy (NCBI): domain Eukaryota; kingdom Metazoa; phylum Arthropoda; class Insecta; order Coleoptera; family Scarabaeidae; genus Melolontha; species Melolontha melolontha. The sequence goes on along the minus strand of OW285235.1, from coordinate 89,847,128 downwards.
TTTTACCCATGCCGCTACTCACAACCTCCAAAGTGTTCTACCTCAGACAGTTGTAAACGGACAACTTCTGTATTTATGACTTAATAAAGAATGCGCATATGTTTGTTTGGTCTAGGGATGTAGCTTCGAGGAATTCACAGAAAATAGGGCCTCGTTTACTCAAATTTATCACGTCTCCTCCACCAAATATAAAAGGAATTATCGCCTACAGTGATTCTTGCACGGGTCAAAACAAAAACAAAAATATTAGCAAACTGTTTGTTTTTGACCAAAACAGCTAAACTCGAAGAAAAACGCCATACATTTTTGGAGCCTGATCACACATATATGGAGTGTGAAAGGCCATTTGGACTGATAGAGAAATATAAAAGAAAATTCACACAAGTATTTTTACCGCGAAATTGGAGTAATGTAATAAAATCAACATTTAAATGCTTTCGGGTACATGACATGACGAAAGATCAATTTATTAATTTGCTCATCTCAATGCGATAATAATCGATCCCAAAAAAGATGTAGATAAACACAAAATAAACTTTAGACACATTTCACACTTCAAATATATCAAAGATTCGGAGACATTCTTTTCAGTTTAAGCATACCATTAATGATGATTTCTTTTTCAACTTGCCAGTGTCCTTTTCTGGGTAATGGTAAACCACCCAGCAACTTTCATAAGATATTTTACTCCGTGTTGAATGAGAACTTCTAATAACACTGATTTAATATATACCACTCATATATCATAGCTTTTGCAGAAATTTTAAGCATAGGTAAGGATATAATAATTAAATCCAAAGGGAAGAAAATAGGAAATAAAAATTTCAAAACTATACCACTTCTAAATATCAAAGAACGCACAAAATAATGATGTTGATTTTAGTGATACGGATTCTGAATGTGTACAATGACCTGGACAATATGCCTATCCTCAACTCTGATTCTGAAAATAATGAATAAATTTGTTTATTGTATTTCATGTTTTTGCTTTTGTTAATAAAATTTACTATTTAATCTTGTTCGTATTTTATTTTTTACTGTACTATAAAGAAATGTTTAGAATAAAAAGGGTATAAATGCTTATTTTTTTTTACAAAAAAATGCATTACATTAAAACATTAAAATTCTATAATTTGTTAATTAATTAATATGAAATATTTTATTAAAAAAAAATTCTTAACTTTTTTATAATTATCCTCAAACTTAAATATATCCAAATACATGTAAATGTTACTTATACCATTTTTATTCCAACCCCTTCAATTGTTAGAGTAAAAATCTAATAAACGCGTGAAACAGAACAAATGTTTTTAAATTTTTTAATTTTTTTTAATTTACCTAATTCAATTATAAAAAATATAATTCTAAATAAATTATAAAAAAATATATACCGAAAAACTGAAAGCTAAACGATACATAATCCCATCCTTCTTCATTTGGCTCTTAGTTTACATTGAATTCATTGCAGAAAAGAGAACATATAATTATCATTGTCACGTAAGCGTAAAACAAAAACCTAACAGTCCGTGTTCAAACGCTCGCTAACTTCAAAACTGCTCATTAGAAAGGCTTCTTCTACTATATTTTAAACACATAACAAACGCACGCTTCTCACACAAAGTTTACCAAATTTGTGAAATTCTATACGGGACATCGCACACACAAAACAAATTAATGAAACCGATAATGAGTTTTAAAACTGAAAATATTTAACTGAGCATAGTACAAAAACATTGGCCAATATACCGTAACATCTCGTAAAGAATTCATAGTGCAGATGCAAATTCATAGTATATTCGGACCTAATTGTGAGTTAGTCATTGTTGAACTGATCTGTGTCCGAAATTTACGGGACCAGTTATAGGCGAGTGGGCATAAATCCGATGGTCCCTCTGCCCCCTTAAAAAAAAACCGACTCGATCTTAATTCTATACATCCGCATGTAAAAGCGGCCGTGTCTGTATACAGATAAGTGGACTGAACGGAGAGAAACATTGCTAACCCTTTTTACGGTCGTATTTGTAAAGAAACGTGTCATATAGCTACAAATAAATTGTACGCATTCTGAATGTAAATAGTAAACTATTAGATACAAATATTCGTTTATTGCATAGTTTATGTGTTTATAATAATCAATAAATGCAACGCAAGTTAAAACCCAAAAAAGCAGCAAAAATGAAGAAGTGCTAAGCAGAATTATCTACATTATTGTTATCATATATTAGAGATGTCTATTTTCGGTAATTTTGTCGATTTTCCATACTTTTAAGTAATCGTTACTATTCCTCAAACCTTGAGTAATCGTTGAATGTATTAATTACTTTCATTAAATTGATTACTTAGATTACTTTAATTATTTGGATTATTTGGATTACTTTGATACTTTGATTCATATACATATTAATTTTACATAAATACGAGTTTAACGTTCGGTGTCGGCATTCATCTTATTGGGCTTATTATATCAGTAATCGGCATTATTTGCCTCGCAGAATTAGTAATGATATACCTAGCTGCTTTTCACTGAATTTGCGGAAATATGCAAACAAACTCCATAAATATTATCAAGTTGTATTATTAAGTTTAATTATTGTAATATATTGTATATAATGCGTGATGAAATATTAAAGAAATGTAGGCAAGCAATAAAATAAACTTTAATACATTACATGTTTTGCGACAGCATGTATCAACAGGTAAAGTGTAAACTAATAAAATTATGTTGACTGTTGAGAAATAGAAAACATGTGTTACCTTTTCATCTTTTAACAGCAACGTATTTGTTGACACTTTACTTATTATAGATATGCTGTCGTAAAATCATACCTCACATTAGTTCAGTTTGCAAGTATATTTTTATTGCATAGATATTATAAAGTATGTAGAAATAGGTAAAACGTAATTACCGTTACATTACCCTGATGAAGCACACCAATTGAGTGGCGAAATATTAGCTAAAAATAGAGAAGTAAAAGAACATACCCAACCAAATTTCAAATCGAGACTCCTGATCTTATCAAATAAAATCATATTTTAAATCCCAATTGTGTATCGTAATTGTCTATTTTACAGTTTTGTATTTATTTGCAAAAATCGTAATTAATTTAAAAATAACTACTGGTAAACATGATCAGCCTACATGAAATTTAATTACTTATAACAAATTAAATTGCAATTCTGTAAATCTGAAGTATGCTCTATAATATTGATAACACTGGTCAACAAATTTACAATTTTTTTAAATTTTTCCTTAGAAATTTTCGTTTATTTTATAGTTCTAACATAAACATAACAATAACAACAATTTTATTCTGGCACGTCAGGTTTTGGAAAAATAAAATCGAAAAGTAAATGAAATAATATTAATTAGCTATGCACATTATATGGAGCTGTATGGTATCGTCCTGCTCAAAATGTTTTTTTTTTATTTTTCCTTTATACTGTTCTTCAGCACTTTTCGATATCATTGTCCAACAATAATCACTAAGCATTTCACCGTTCCACTTGCCCTGATAACGTTCTTCAACAACAGAAATGTCTTTATGAAACCTTTCGCCGTGATTTTCCGTTTCCTAGAAAATTGTGGGGCACATTTTTAAATGCATTCGAAACAACACGCTCCAAGTAACTTGAGGTTTCTTCAATTTTTTTTTTTTTGCTGTTGAAGTTTAATTTGAAATCATACAAAATTTCTCTCTTTAAATTTTGTTTATGTGATTTTGGGGAATTTATGTTTTAGGTATTGGATTCCACTGCCATCTTTATGTATTGCTTTCGCAAAATTTTTCATTAAACCTAATTTTATGTGTAATGGCAGTACAAGTATTTTATCAGGTTCAACTAGTAACTTATGAAGTATATTCGTTTGTACAAAAATATACTGAGCCCTGGCTGGCCAGTCTTTAACAATGTAGTGGTAATTTCATGTTCAACTATCCTATTCACAGAGAAAACAGCAACTCTTTGTACACTGTAGTTGTAAACCGAATAGAATTGCTACAACTTTGAGGTCTGTGCTGATACACCGTTTGAAAAATTTTGTAATCAATTCTGTCTAGAATAAAAGTAATATTTTCATAAATTTGTTTTAAGTGGATACCAACGGGTATGGATGGATAAACGTTTCCTATGTGAGTAAGGACACCTTCTAAACTCAATTTCGAAGCATCGCTAAGAAGATGCCATTCTTCGGAATGGTGTTGGTGACCTAACGGTAACATCAAGTCGTCTACATTATTGCAGTACGAAAGATCCTTCTCGACTGAAAAATATTGTGATAGTTCTTTCTGTCGAATACGATACACATATATATGCGTGCTAGGAGCTAACTGTTTCCATCTATGGAGTCCTGGATCTTTTCTGCTTTAGTTCTTGACAAATTGAGATCTCGAACAAGATAATTTAATTTTAACTAAATATTCTTCAATGGTACTGGTAAGACTTCCGAATGAAGTACTGAACGAGTAGTAGAGAGCAGACAAGCATAACTAATATTTTTCTTATTTTTGTTGGAACCCCCAACAGTTTTCGTGCCGCAAAAGTAGCAATCAGTCGAATGGTCCGTTTGTTGATGCCAAATCATAGGTCTTGCAAATTGCATGATGCTTTTCTTACCGTTTGGCCAGCCCCTCAGAGTAATAACACAGCGTGCGCAGCAAAAGTTGGTAGCCCATGGGTTGTCTAAATGCTCAATGGTTATGTCAAAATATAATTTTTCTATTAAAGGTGTAATATTCAGCTTTTATGCTAGTGGGCAGTGAATGCTCCACGTACATAATAGAAACTGATTATATACACGCGTACATGGCATTATGAAATAAAAAGACGTTCAGCTAATGCAGACCGACCTACATTAAATCGAAAGAGCCGCGTGTAGCTCTTTATATACCCACATTGCCAGATATCTACCAATTCTTACTTCATTGGTTCCAGAGCAAAAATGGGCTTAGTTTAAGTGCTTAGACGTGGAGAACATGTTCAGACATGTTTACTCAATGTTTGACGGAACAATATTTTTAGTAGTATCTTCCTTATATAAAGATCACTTTGAAATTTTGTAAAACCTTATGCGTTTTTTGGAAAAACTATTTAAGAAAGTATCTCAAAATCCTGACGTAATAGAATAAATTTTAAATCAGAATCAGAATAACAAAAGACATAAACTACACGTATTGGTTTATAAGAAAACCAAACTGTGTTGACTAGTGTTACAAAAGAATATGCAAAATTAGCAGTGAACAAAACAAGCATTTTAAAGCAAGTGGATCCATTAATAAATACGTTTGTATATCCCCAATTGTTAATTCTAGATAATATTGTCTAAAAATATAATCAGCTCGTAGAATAAATGCTTCTTTTATTTCCAAATAATTTCTAATATATTCAATAACTAGATACATATTCGGATATTAGAAAATATTAATATACTGGTACTAATTTGGTCACCAGGTTAGCGCTATTGGTGGACGTTGAATGTTAATCAAAACGTTGATTACTTCTTCAACTATAATTATCATTTTAATTCTTTTCTAATAAAGAACTGTAGTATCGGTTTGATTATGTTTGCGTAAAAGTATTTTTATAATCAAAATAATATTTTTTTTCTATTTTGCGTTCGTAATAAACTCATTAGAAATCAAAAACAGTATCGAAATGAACTTCATTTTAATACGTCTTTTTTTCATTTTTCAATGTTGGCATTGTTCGAACACAGATATAAATATTTTATTGCTGTCATTTGATTTTAAGAATATAAGTACGTCTGACAAAAATAAGATACATAGAAAAGGAAAATGCTATACACACAACGTTTATTGGGATGGAATATAAGATAGCATTAGATTCTATATCACTCTTAAGTAAAATATCAAGTAAAACGAGGGTTATCTTTTATACCTTGCTTATAGAGCTGAAATAAAATAGTATTCTCCACGAAGATGAATTCATTTTTACATGCGCTGGAAGCAACTCTGGAAGCAGTTATTCTACTCGTTTGTTAGTACAGTTAAAATTGTGTTTTCGAATGGTTTGTTGCGTTAAAACTTCAGTAGGCTTCTCGAATCTCAGTGATTACTTGCGGCAAACAAATGGTTGTATACCAATCGGCAGTAACAATTATTTGATCTTGTAAAGAAATTGTGGCCAGAATTGAGAATACGGGTACTGGAAGTGGCTGGATAAAAATCAATAGAACTTTTACAGGACGTAAAGGGAACTTATTTGAGTGTGAATTTATAGTGGGAAAGGAAATTGGAAGAAAAATAATATTAAAAAAAAATAAACTAACCTAGCATTTCGTCCATTTTCAATACACGAACAAACGCACAAATTAGGGCTAAAAGTATCTTTCGAATGCCCTAATCTTTTAAATAACCATCACTCTTAAGTATTTTTGCTATTTTAACATTCAATATGTTTAAATAACATTGTTAAAAAGTAATTAAAAAGTGTCTATTTTAATACGTCATTTTCATTTTCAAATTGACATAACTTTAACAGCACCAGTTTTAAGCTACCAACTTAAACGTTTACATTAAAATGTTACTGACGCGATGTCTATCTATATCAATTTATTTTTTCCAATTGTCAAATTTAAAATGGCGTTTGTTATGGACGACATAACTTTGTTAAATTTACAATTGATCATCAAATAGAAATAAGATTTAGAACGAGGATGTATTTTTTCTTTACATTTGCTAATAAATTTGTGAGTGATAATATTAATTGATGTGTATATGATTGATAAAGTTTAATATATGTATTAAAATTTATATGATTTTTACTTGAATACCCTCCTCTCAACTTTTCAGGTTATGTTTAATATATGTATTAAAATTTATATGATTTTTACTTGAATACCCTCCTCTCAACTTTTCAGGTTATGTCATTGCCTACCTGGAATTTGGAAAGTCCTTTTGGTTTAAGAGTTGACAGATATTTTATTCCTGCCGAGGAACAAGATGTTGAACGACTTTGGCTTATGTTTTGTTATGTGCCTATTGATGATCCAAACCATAATGTCACTGAGACGATATATATATATTATATGCCATTTGGATCTACAATATGTATTTATATTTCTTTATAACCTATAACAATTCATATGCTATTTTTGATACATTGATAACTCAAAAAAATTAGTAGGACATTTTTTGAATGGCAATGTGAATGATATGTTAGACTCTTATTTTGATTTATACAAGTTACAAAGATTCGCAAAGATTTTTTATATTAAACATTGTTATATCTTCCATAACTAACGCCATTCTAAATATGACAATTGGAAAAAATAAATTGATATAGATAGACATCGCGTCAATAACATTTTAATGTAAACGTTTAAGTTGGTAGCTTGTAACTGCTGTTGTTACAGTTATGTCAATTTGAACGAGAAAATGCCGTAGAAAAATAGCAATTTTTCACATCTTTTTAACAATATTATTTAAACAAATTGAAGGTTAATATAGCAAAAATACGAAAGAGTGATGTTTACTTAATAGATTAGGGAATTTGAAAGACACTAAAACGCCCTAAACACGCCTAAAATTGCCCTTTTTTTCCTGATTTGAAAAATGGACAAAATGCGAGGTTAGTAAATTGTTTTTATTTTTTTAAATATTATTTTCAATCAAATATCCCTTCCCACTATAAATTCACACTCGAATAAGTTCCCTTTAGCGTCCTGTAAAAGTTCTATTGATTTTTATCCATCCACTACTAGAACCCGTATTTCAAAAAATCTCCGAAATTGTTGCTACATTACCTGCTTTCGAGACAAATGTCGCGACCGTCTTTTTAGAGACACTTCGAAGACGCATGACTTTTGTCGGCTTTTCTACACCTTGGAACTGGCGTTTATTTTCTGGCTCGTATGAATAAATCCAAAATTCATCACCATTCACAATGTTGTACACTTTTTAGAGTTTTTTGACACCAATTCACCCTAGCTGTTTTCTATTCTTCGGTCAACAAATGCGGTATTCAACGGGAAACTAATTTTTTTACACACAATTCCTCATGCAAAATTTTTTGAATTGGTGTTTGAAAGCCCCAATGATGCCTCAATTTTGCGATATGTCACATGTCGATCTTCGTTAATAAGCTTGCGTACAGCATCGACATTTTCCTGAGTGACTGCCGTTTTTGGTGCACCTGCTCTTGGATCGTCGCTTAGACTAATCCGTCCAGGTTTGAATTCTCCATACCCAAGAGAAATTGTTGACTGATAGAGCTCCATTACCAAAAATAGAAACCAATTCGGCGAGGCATTCTTGTTGAAATAATTGTCTTCTAATATTATAAAAATTCCATTTTTCGACTAACTCATCAATTTTGACAGTTCGTTGTAACTACAACACTACACGTATCGCACTGAAACTTTGGATTTAGGCTAACTAAAGATGGAGGTTAATTTCTAGTACTGGCATTTGATTAGTGGCGTTCTCTATGCCCCAGTATGCAAAACATAAAAGACATCCCTCGTATTAACGAAAATAAAAAAGATACAATTTCCCGGACAGGAATATTTAAATTTGTATCAAGTATCAATGCAGCCAACTGCATAATTTGTATAAAAATAAAGTTCTGACCTTTAAAATTAAATAATTTCAATTTATTAATGTAAAAAGGTCAAAATAGAAAAAATGTATAAAAAACTCGTTTCATAACGCCTTTTGTCGCACTCGTTCTTTAGAAAACCCGCCGCTATCGGAGCTCGTTTTCTAAATATGAACTCGTCCGACAAAATGATGTCTTAATAAAACTTGTGTTTTAATATAACAAGTGTTCATTTGAAAAGTCAATCTAGTAGCATGTGATTTACTGAGAACATTTTGAAGTATGTCGTAAATTAAAATTTACTTCTTAACCTACGAAGTCGTATATTTTGACAGTTTCATACATACAATTAAATAACAAATAATAGGTATTTATTGAAAACTATAACAAATGTTGAAAATGTTGTCCTTCAAGATCAATGCACTTTAAAATCCTCCGTTCAAAATTTCTGATGATATTCTGCAACATTACTGGATTGTTATTAATTTCCATGCATTTCTGTCCGATTCTCTGTAGCATATCATTCAAATGCAATATAGGTGTTCGAAATATGTTATTTTTTAGAGAAGGCCACAAAAAGAAGTCGCAAGGTGTTAAATCGCATGAACGTGCAGGCCAGGCAATTTCAGTATTTCGACTAATTATACGCTCATCAAAAAATTCTCTTTAATAATCCAAAGATTCTGCAGTACAGTGACAAGGTGCTCCGTCTTGCTGGAAATATGCATTTTGAAGTTCATCATCATGCAACTGATTGACAAATGGTTGTTAAATTTCCCTACGGTACCTTTGATCAGTTAACGTTCCCTGAAAAAATATTGGTCCAATGATTCGCCTTTGGCTTATCGCTGCCCAAACACAAATTTTCTCTGGATGTAGCGATTTTTCATTAATTACATGTGGATTTTCACTACTCCAAATTGTTGTATTTAGTGAATTTAGATATCCCGTTTTATAAAACCATGCTTCATCTGTAAAGATGACTCTTTGCGAAAGTTCTCCATTATTGTTCATATTTACAAACCAATTACAAAACTGTAGTCTACGTGGGTAATCAATTTCTAACAATTCTTGTACTGCTGTGACACGGTATGGATAAAGTTGCATATCTTTTTTTAATAGCTTGTGAGTTGTACCAACAGAAAGGTTTATTTGTTGACTCTAATGTCAAACAGATGTTTGTGGTTTATTTTCCATTATTTCTTCAACACGATTGACAACTTGAGGTGTACGTTCCTTAACTGCTCAGCTGCCTGATTTTCTTAAGAGACTGCCAGTTTCAGAAAAAAGTTCTAAAGTTCTATCCAAAGTATTCTTAAATTGTATATAATCTATTACAAAATGTGGAAACTCAACTTGAAATTCTACCATGCAATCTTGAACTGAATAAACCCATAAATCATTAATTTTATTACCACTTCGAACATAAGCCCGGACTAAAAAAAATTTAATTTCCAAAGTGAAAGCCATTTTAAAACTGAGAAGCAATTTATTTAAACCAGAATCGACGCACGATTATTTTATGCACTAACTGATATTTGTGATTGACATTATCATATGTCATTTGGATTTACGTTTACGGAACAACAAACACATACTAATATATTTGCGTCTTATTCAATCAAAATTTCAAAGTAACCTAGATTGACTTTTCAAATGAACACTTGTTACTATAGTATACATAAGTATTGAAACAAGCCTTGGCGTTTCAAAATTATACAATTTATATATTCCAATTCTCAAGATCTAATACAAATATATCTTTTTTTACAATTATTGAAATATAAGTTAATACATTTAAAAATAATTAAACAATATTAAATATACCTTTACATTTATAACAGATTTTTTTGTATAACAATTTACTTTAAAACAAACAGAATTAGAAGTTCTGTTATAACACCACGTGTCATTATCGTATTCCTAGAGGTATTTGGTCTATTTCTTATTTCAAATATTGACATTTTCAAATACAAAACAAAGCAAATATTTTTATGGAAGATAAAAATATTTAACATTTTCAAATTGTTACCTTCGTGATCAAAGAAACTCTTCTAAATTGGTGACGACTACTACTCAATAATTTCTTGTTAATACACATAACTACACTTCACAAAACAAAACTTGTATACTTATTACTTGATTGCTAAACAAGAATTAAGCTACTACCTAACCTTTCTTGTCATCCGATGATATTGTAAACTACTAGGTCATACCTCTTTTAAAAATCCCTTCCTCACATATGGTATATAAGTACATGTATACTTTTTGATCCAATTTCATTACGATCTATATAGACCGGATGAATATGTTCTTCCACATGTACAATATGTATATGGTATAATATAAAAAAGTCGACCACTTCATAACTAGAAACTATATAACCGGTGCCGAATGCAAATTATTTCGTCCGTTGAATAAAAGCAACCTGCAAAAAAAGCTCGTCACGTTGACACACCGTTGTTCTTAAACATAAAGCATATGCAAAACAGGCTATGCAAAGGGCATTGTTTGAAACGATTTATGCTCGATGGATTCTCACGCGCGTTCATTCCTTTAATTTTATTATACAATTTTTTTTTATTCTTCTATGGAAATATGTATAATTTTAATTAAATTGAACGAGTATGAAAGAAAGGACATCCAGAAACTCATTGAAAAAAAATGGAATTTTAATACATACTGCTTTATACTCCTGTTTCTGTAACTCTATTTAAATAATAAACTATATCTCAGAAATTTAATGCGTATAATTTTCACTCAGATAGAATGCAACAATTACGTAAAATGAAAAATACTTTTTCCATTGACGTCCAAAAAGTTTCAAGGATAAAACTATAAATTAAAATTATTCAAAGTGTAATAAGAGACAAAGTAAAGAAAACTGCTATGTCAAATAACAGATAAAAAAAAATCCAAAATATTAAAAATATTAAAAATATAAAATTATTTGTTCCATAGAAAATTAATTATTAGTTCTCTGGAACAATATGTGAAGGAGGTATGAAAGACAATTTGCTGGGAGTTAATTCAACTCCGTAATAATAACTTGTTTCATACAATATCGTAAGGTGCATCAGCATAATTAGGTTATTATAATATATTTTACGCATTAAGTCTACTTACTTAATTAATCATTTTATCGTATGCTAATCCATATTGATTACAATATCATATTTCTTATAATGATGTATTCAAAACTTTAGTCTATAGATTACAAAAACTTCCAGACACCCAGTACCTACAGCTAGAGATAACTTTCATTAATAAAGCCCTCAGCACGAATGACTACTCAAACAAACAACAAAATCGACAATAAGAAACCATTAGCAGACCTTTCGTTTAATACGAGATGCTACTCAGAAATTCCCGGAATGTGGAAAAAACAATAAATTGTTCTTACAACTTATCTACCGCCAACCCCTTCAAACTACTTTCCTTCCGCATGAATACACCAATCCCAGCTACTTGTCCATGATTGGAAGCAGTGCTGGAAGTCTTCGCCTGTTAGCGTGTTCAACACTGCCTGTGATTCGACCTGGATCTCTTCAATCGTCTCAAAACGGCGCCCCTTGACCTTCAATTTCAACTTCGGAAAGAGGAAGAAGTCACAATGAGCAATATCCCAGATCATTCCCTTTGAGTAAGGAGGGAGCTATAGTGCAGCCGTCTTCGTTGAGGCTAGAAACTGACGCACAAGTGACGTGCAGGTTGGTGCATTGTCGTGGTGTAGGATTCACGAATTTGTTGCGCCACTTGGCAAGCTGTTAGTCGTCGAAGAACATCGACATACAATCTTCCACTAACTGCTTCACCTGGTGGGAGAAATTCTTTGTCTACGATGCCATAAGCGTCCAAGAAGCAAAGCAACATCGATTTGACGTTGCTTCGAACTTCCCGAGCTTTCTTCGGTCGTAATGACGATGGCGTCTTCCAGTGCGATGACTGCTGCTTTGTTTCGGGATCATACTCGTATACTCATAATTCGTCACCAGTTGAAGTTCGCATCCCTTTCGGCAGTTTCTTTCAGTTCTGTGCACACATGAACAAAGTGTCGTTTTCGTTCAATGCTGAGTAACATTGGCAAAAACTTCGCAGCAATGCACCGCAAGTTGAGTTAGCCGGACAGAATGCGCTGACAGACTAAAAATATTACAAATGGCATGGATTGCTCTCCTTCGGTCTTGCAGGATAGCATCACGCACTTTTGCCACATTTAGTGCCGTGTTTTCCGTCGACGGACGACCGGAACACACTTCATCACCCGACACACGTCCATTTTTAAAACAGGTGTAGCACTCATAAATTTGTGTCTGGTCTAAAGCATCCCCATCAAACGCTTATTTAAGCATTTTCAAAGTTTTCGCTACAGTTTTACCAAGTTTGAAGCAAGATTTAATGCCCGTTATTTGCTCCTTCACATCAGACATTGTAGTGTCGTAGAATAACTCAAACACAACAAATATAAACAAAAAAATTGTTTGTCACCACTTAGCAAAATACTGTTTAACAGACTGACTTAGTATAGAAGTAGCTCACACTAACTAGCGCTGTAGAACTGTATTACCGTCCCTTCACGCACCAGATTAAAATTTCGGGAATTTCACCTCGTATGTCAGGAACACAACAGATATGATTACCAAATTGCCCTGCAAACATAAAATCGCCACAGTCTCCTCATTCTAAACAAAAGCCCTTAAAAAATCAGCGAGTGTATGAAATGCCATGTTCCAGCTGCGATTGACCATACATTAAACAAACGAACAGAAAAATTAAAGTAACCAAATAGAACGCAAACGCTTATAGCGAACGGAAAGGAAATGTTGCCTTTGGTACAACATATAAGAGATGGTATACACGATCTATTTCGACAATACAAAAAACGTGAACCACATGTTTCTAATAATAAGGGAAGCGATTGAGATCCACAAATGCCCTTAACAAGAACTGTGTCGTAACTAATAATAGCGTGTGAAGAGAGAATCATCTCTATACAAAATTTTATTACCTCACGATACTGTATTTGGAATATCTGCGGCGTTACGCTAAACACTAGAGCGTCATTCCACATAATAACACTTCTACAAATGGCCGTTTCTAACTTCCGGACTAAGCAGCTTTAAATTTTAATGCAATTTCCTACTATGCTTTTTTTTAAATCACATATGCCTTGGTCACTTGTGTGCCAATGTACAAAACATTACCAAGATTATTAATTTTAGTATCCGTCAGTTGCGTTGTCGCACATTGATTTTATATCATCATGAACGAAATCGAATATAGGAGTCGTTTACAAAACAATGAAAAGCTCCAAAAATTATCCTTGAAGAAATGTTGGCTGTGATGATCCCAGTTCGGATCGTTCTAGTGATGTTGAAAAAAACAAGTATTTGGTACTAGAAGATGCTATAGAAGGTACAATTAGCAAGTTTACAAGGTATTTCATAAAACACGATCTTCAGAGTTCTACAAGGGTACCTTGCAATGACAAAAGTTAGTGCAAGGTGTCCTCCACGAATGCTTTCGCCATTGCAAGTGCGTGTCCAGATAGAGATGTGACAGCGATTCTTAGCGCTTTGTGAAAATGAACGAGATTTAAATATCGACCGACTTGTTCCTGGAAAATGAAACTTTCGTCCATGGTTATGATCCAGAATGGAAACAAGAGTCGATGCAGTAGCATATTAGGAATTCGGGCCAGCACAAGAAATTTAAAATCGCCCTTTCTGCGGTACAAATAATGACAACTGTTTTTTTTTTGAGACTGTTAAGGAATTTTGCTAATTGATTATCTGAATAAGTATAGTAGAATAATTGGAGAGTATTATACAAGATTCTATTAAAGTGAAAAGACGTGAAAAGCTTACTCTAGGTGTCATGCACGAATGCACAAGTCGAAACTTTCAAAAGCGCTCTTGCTGACTGTGGCTTTATAGAAATTTGAACAACCATCTTATAATCCAAATTTAACATCCAGTGACTACTTCTTGCTTCCGAATCTCAAAATAAAATACTTAGGAGAACAAAATTTAGGGACGATAACGAACTTATAGTAGCTGTGGAGATACATCTTGCAGAGAAACGTAAAAATGTTTTTATGTTATTGAAACAATGTTATTGAAACGGTGTAATGCATGTATTCAACAGTAAGGAAACAATATTGAAAATGATGTTCTAGTCTTTTGTTTCCATGCCTAATTTTGGGAAGATAAAAACCTCTCCACGTATATACTTCACCCTTCAAATATAATTGCGCTATATGCTATAATGATGTAATCCTATTCAAACACGCACAATCACTTTAGAAATACTGAGTAAAATAAGATTGATTTCAATTGATTACAATAAGAAAATTGTACTTCAATCGAAATAGATATAGAGAAAACACGTTATATCCAATTGTACGGCATACTAGATCCATGACGACACGTCCTATATATGTTGTCGGCAAGATGTCATTTATAAGATTATAATATGTCAACTATAAAAAGGTCAATAATGAAGCAACTATCAGCTTCGACTGTTTCAGAAACTTTTCGGCATTATATCCAAATGACGCTGCGAGGTAGTAAACACAATATAGTTTTAAAAGGAAATGTTTTTAAACAATAAAAATAAACGGGAAAAATATTCACAAAACTAGGCTTATTTGAAAGATATGTTATCTTTCAACACCGCAAGTAACTATTACCCTATTACAAATATATACAAGAAACATTTAGTATTGAGACGGAAATTATGTGTTTATTTGCCATGAATATCCATATTATCATCAATTTAGAACATTTTGTATTTATTTAATGAAATAAAAGCTTTCGAATATAGTTTAACAAACTAACTTTTTTACTTTCTCTAATACAGTTATGACAATACAGTCATCAATGACGTACAATTGAACTTAACGCGGCTCTTCTATAAATACGTATGAACAGAAAAATTTGACATCTTGAAAAAATAATATTAAGACAAATATTAGGTGCTATAAGAGTAAATGTAAGATCCAGAAAAGAGGTATTAGACAATTATGTGACGAATCGTTAACTGAAAAGTAATTGTATTGGATTAGTTTTCTTGTCTCTTGTAAGTCGACTATAGAAATGCATACAAAAATGAAAAAAACCTAAACTAATACAATTTAAGAATACAGACTACATAGTAAAGTTCGTATTTGATACCAATATTATGTTTGATGATTATAAATTTGTGATATGGTTGATATTATTACATTGACATCTATGAACATAATTATAATTTAAAGAGAGATCAATACAACACCATTTTTGATCTTTTGAGCTGTAATAACATTTACATTATAAACTATTTCGTTTTATTATATAGAATTTATACATGCAATTTTCTAATCGAAAGATAACACTTTAATAACAAAATTTTTCAACATTCTCACAGTCAAAGAAATAACCTGTCCGTATAAAAAAACCAGTTATGTGTGAACAATCTTTTTTCTTAATGTTTAATTTAGGCAAGAGAGACGGTACAACCCTCTTCAAATAGTAACAAAGAACACTTCCATTATTTTTTCACATCCATTTGCATACCTTGAAATGTTAATTTTTATTTCACATCCGCGCTCAGGTCTCTTTTGTCTTTTCAATAGACTTGTGCAAACGGTGCATGTTACAATATGCGTGTGATATATTTTTGTCCCGCTCTGGCTTTCTTTTTTTGTGTATGCTCATTCTAGCAACCCTTTAGAACCATCTTTCATTAGGGCAAAGAATGTGAATTTAAACAATAACTTTTCTCAAAGCAGAAGGTTGCATCACCTTACAGTAGTGTCAATGCTAAGAATGTATACGATATGAAGATTTTCTTTCAGACAAGAAACAGAGTAGGGAATTCAGTCTAAATAGTTTCTATCGCTTAGTTTCTTGGAGTTTTTAATTTAAGCGAAAGATTTTGTGTCCATTTTAGGTTTTAATCATATAAGAAGAGTTTCTCTGATTATTTATTAATCTAAAGAGAAACATGGAAGAGAAATAAATTGTATCGTTTTAATTAACCCATTCTGCAACCACGTTTCGATTAAACGTACCATTTCATAATTATTTTTCTGTTAAATAATGATTCTATTATTATATGAATTTTAATAATTTATAAAATGATATATATATATATTGTTATACTTCTAAATTGCCCCACTAAGTCGGGATGCAAAATGTTCTACGTCAAAGGACGTTAATATATAAAAATGTTTATTATAGTTATAAATGCCCCAAAACGTTGGGCTCTAAATGTATTACTGAATTCCACGTTGGGCTGGCAAATGTTATATTACAATGAATATTAATATATACGTGAATGTTAATATACAAATGTTAATATATAGATAAATGTAAAGTGAATGTCATAAAAAGTCATATAAAATTCAAATCGGGCTCGTTCAATACTTATCTGTTTTTTGTTATTATCGTCGGCTAGCTACTTTTATTTCTTCAGGGTTAAGGTAGGTTCACCTCTCTCCACTTTGACTTTATTTACGTAGTTTATTTAGTTGGGAACGGAACAATATCTCAAGTATATTACAAAAAAACCAAAGTAAAATATTGACAATTAACTTTATTAAGGATAAAATATCTAGCAAAGTTTGAGAATTTATATTGACAATTTCGTGACACACATATAACAATAAGGGAGACACACTCAACGGTTGGTATTCTTATAGTATAACAATATGGTGTAAGACAAGTGCAATTAGGTGTGGTTTTATTAAAATAGTTTATAAAAGTGACATAGAATCAAGTTTTAAAATTACAAACAGTGGATACTAATATTTAAATAAGTTGAATAAAAATTACAGTGGTATAATATCGGTGAAAGCAATGTAAATAGTTAGTTATGGAATAAACAAAGAAAGTTCTAGAAATGTACATGAGCAAGTAAAAATGGCGCGTAAAATATTGTTAAAGTTAGCAAAAACCTGTATCTTCGGATATAACCTCTGTTGCTTCCTGCGCCTGTGTTCTGCTGGTTTTCACAACGGGAAACTGGAGAATATTTCTGCTACGCTCCCTCGGGATGACTTGAACTTTTTAGAAATCTCCAAGTCCGACGGCGGCTTGATCGGATGACCGGTCTCGAGCGTTCAAAGATGTTGGTCGTTGCACGGTGAAATTTATGGCGGGTAGTTTACGTATTGAAAACTTTAAAAATTCGTAATTCTTGAACTATTTGGTCGGCAGATGTTAAACTTGGTCTACAGGTAGATCGTAGGTATGTGTAACGTTTTGTGGACTTAAAAATCTCCAGCACTTAATAATTTCGCCAATTTATTTTAATTACTTCGGAGCACAAAAAAAACGTGACCTCTCACTGTAACGACTAATTACCGACGCTTACTTTTTTCACTTGTTTTTAATTGCATAACTTGCCGCAAATCGCTCCATTCTTTACTTGCATTATCTTTTTGAATATTATTCATTTAGACATTTTTACAGAGTAAAACAGTTAAAAAAATTACAATTTGATTTATAAAATAACTTTAGTTGGATATCATATGTTTATGTGTTTACAAACACTCTGTCAATATCGGTTTATTTTCGGGTTATTGCACCGTTAAAATTGTGGGCGGGGCTTAATCGTTCAAATGCATTTGAAAATAAATACGTTACATTTGTTTGAATAAAAACGCGTTAAATATTAATTTGAATTAAAAATGAATATAAACATTATAATAAAAAAAATAGAAAAATAAGTTAATTATTTCAAAGCAAATTTGTCGTCAAAATAACGTATTTATTTATACTTTGAATCAATCTTTCCCCTTCTTGGTATTAAAGTACATAGTGGATATAAATATTATGGTTACATGTATTCTTTGTTTCTTTCAGAGAAAAAAAAACCCTTCTTGCAATGCCTCAATTTATATATATATATATATATATATATATATATATATATGTAATAAAAAATAAAAAAAATAAAAATTAATTGAACGCGTAAGCGGTCTGTCAAATAAAAAAACTCATCTATTTCACTCTATATTTCATAATGATTTGCTACTTCTTCAGGAGTTCAATTGCAGAGTCAAAATTTAGCAAAGACAACATTGAACATGTTAAACTTAATCGCCTACATTAAAACATTAAATTAACAAGATGTTGGTTTCTCGTCAACCTTTTAAAAACCCTGTTTTTAGAAGGTTGACGAATGCATTAATTGATTAAATTTAAAAAATGTTTTAAATTTAATCAATTTTGTCCGTGTACGTCACTTTCTTTTTTTGAACATTACATTCTTATCTCCAGAAAAAACAACAAACTCGTTGCGAAATATAAAGATAATAAATAAATGAGTTTTAATTGACAGACCGCTTGCCGGTTTTTAATTTATTTTAACCAATATAGTACGGTCGATAATTTCTTTTAAGTTTAGATTCAATTAGTTGGCGATTTAAGGTCTGGTTTTACTTCAAAATGTATCTATTTAAAACAATCTTACATGTTTCAGCATATGATGCCTTTTTCAAAGAATTAAAAATATAATTTTATATTATAAATTATTTGAAAAAGGCATCATATGCTGAAACATGTAAGATTGTTTTAAATATATACATTTTGAAATAAAACCAGACCTTAAATCGCCAACTAATTGAATCTACCATAACAAACAAAGGTCACGAAATAATTATCTTTATATATATAGATAATTTCTTAGCCGTTCATTAAATATATCAACTGATAAGTTCTTGGAGTTTTTCTGCTTTTATAATATCCGAAAAACTCCAAGAATTTATCAATTGATATATATATATATATATATATATATATATATATATATATACCGTGTCCAAAGTTATCGGTGCACTATTGCTATCTCCGTTAGTTTTGGAGCTACGGTTTTGGTCAAATTAGCAAATTATTAGTATTTTTAACGCTGATTATCATGCAGTTCATGAAAAAAACAATTGAGATACCGTCAAGTGGGGTTACTTTAAAGTCCAGGGGCTTCTTTGATAATAACTTCCTGCCTTTCTTTCATCATACATAGTCTCCTCAATTTTTAAATTAACCGCGTGAATTTGAAGCGAAATCGACAAGAACAGTTGTGTGAAACAAGTGGTAAACGCAGGTACGTAAAAATATTATGGTCTTAAAAGTTACAGTAAACTGAATGAAACCGAGAAAATCTATTGTATATTGACACCTATATAACTTCTTGTGTAACGTAAAATATTTACATTAGAAAATAATAGATATGAATTAGTATTTTAAAAGCATGTTTTATCGTTACACATAACCCAAAAGTTTTGCGGTAAAATTGAAATTGTGTCCGCTACAGATTGGAATGTGTCGAGGGGCTACTTTGATCGGGTAGGCGGGGCTACATTGACAAGTGATCAAAGTAGCCCCATTGTATAAAGAAATTAAATCTATACCTATTATTTAAGTTTGATGTGGAGTCAAAAAGCTTTGAGGAAATATACAGGGTGTTAAACATAAAAATAAAAAGTAGTTTTCTCCGTTATCTTAAAAACGACTGAATATTCTTTAATTAAATTCGGCAGCGATCTTTATATTGTTCAAAGCAATGGTTTGATGTAACAACTATTTTACTTATCTGAACCAGTTGCGTACGAAGAGTAAAACGGGGTTTGCATTTTAATATTTTAAGATCTTTACGTTTAATGAATACCTATCTGCATTATTTTTATTTGTTTTAGTTTTTCATCATGGTTCGGAATTATAAGAAAAAGCTGGGATCAAAACATTATAAGAATTTTGATCCATTAAATATGGAACAGTCCCTTACCGAAGTAGCGGATGGAAATCTTAGCATTCGTGCAGCTTCTAAACGGTTTGGTATTCCTTACGGCACATTATATAATGCAATTAAATTAAAACATATTCTTACTCCAGGAGCACGACCAGTATTTTCAGTAAATGAAGAGAAAATAATCTTAGGTTGTGCTGCAAAAAGTGCAGATTGGGGTTTTCCCTTGAGCATGTTCGATTTAAGAATGTTAGCAAAAACCTACCTAGACAAACAGGGGAGGACTGTTACAAAATTTAATAATAATATGCCCGGAAAAGATTGGGTCCTAGGCTTATTAAATCGTCACCAGAAATCATACGGTCAGCGTTTGGCAGCAAATATTAAACGAGCTCGAGCAACTGTTTCAAAAGAAACTCTAAATAACTATTTTTCAAATTTAGTCGATGTAGTAAAAGATATTCCACCAACGAATATATTCAACTATGATGAGTCAAATGTATCGGACGATCCTGGAAAAAAATATGGT
Organism: Melolontha melolontha; assembly: GCA_935421215.2. Taxonomy (NCBI): domain Eukaryota; kingdom Metazoa; phylum Arthropoda; class Insecta; order Coleoptera; family Scarabaeidae; genus Melolontha; species Melolontha melolontha. The sequence goes on along the minus strand of OW285235.1, from coordinate 89,826,313 downwards.
ATTTACAGAAGCGGAGAAGACTTTTCGAAAAGTGCAACAACAGTAATGATATGTGGTTCGGCAGATGGAACCCTTTTACCGCCTTACGTTATTTATAAGAGTCTACACTTATATGACACCTGGAGAGAAAATGGACCAATAGGCAAACCATGTTGTGAAGGACCTTGCTGTTCCCGAGAAACAAGATACAACCGTACAGTAAGTGGTTGGATAGATGCAGCTACTTTCAGGGATTGGTTTATCAGCACTTTTTTGCCTCACGCTAAAAGACTACAGGGCCGAAAGATTATTATCGGAGATAATCTTTCCTCGCATTTCGATAACGACGTTTTACAACTGTGTAAACAGAATGAAATAGACTTCGTTTGTTTCGTACCGAATTCCACTCATCTATGCCAACCTCTCGATGTCGGTTTTTTTCGTCCGATGAAAACAGCATGGAGGACGGTTTTAACCGAGTGGAAGTCTCAAAATATAAAAGTTTCAACCATCCCAAAAGAAAGTTTTCCCCTATTGCTGAAAAAATGTCTGAATCATATGGACAAGGCGAAAGCACAAATACATGCTAAAAATAAATATCTCCCTGAAAACAAAGAAGAGTCAGCAATAAAACGTAACTTAATAAATAGCTTTTGTGCAACAGGTATTTACCCACTAAATAAATTTGAAGTTTTGAAAAAACTGCCACAAGAAGACGATACTAACCAAATCATCAATGATGTCGAAAGCACTTTAACAAATTTTCTGAAGGAACAAAGATTTAGTAATGAAAATAATAGACGAAGGAAAAAAACGATTAGACGGGGAACCAACATTAAATCCTCAGAACGGTAATACAAATATGGTGGAAGTTCCTGAAGAAAACAACGAGAATGAACAGGCAATGGAGGTATACAGCCCTGAAGACACATTAGAAGGGGAAGAAGATACTGCCGAGATAGAAGAGAACAGTACACCTCGTATAGAAAATCTTGTTGTTGGCAGTTTTATTTTAGTTCAATTTAATTACAACGAATACTCCAAGAAACAAAAATTTAAAAAATTCGTTGCTAAAATATTAGAAACAAAAAAGAAATCATATGTTGTTAGCTGTCTGCGATCACATTCGCAAACGACTAATATGTTTGTATTTCCTAATGTAGAGGACCTATGTGAAAATACTTTTGACAACATTGTGGCATTACTACAAAACCCCTTAGTTAACCGAGGTCGCCATATTTTTAAAACATCAATCAAATTCGATTGAACTAATTTTTTGTTTCTTGGAAGTAGTACCTACTAAGCGAGCCCTAGAATTTGATTTTTATTTTTGTTTGATCTCATATTGACAAAAGAACTAGTTGTTAAGTTTAATATGTTTTATCTTTTAATAAATATGTGACAAACTGGTCTATTTTAATTATTTTAAATTGGAAATATTATTGATTTTACTAAAGGCACATTACTAATCATATACATAGTGTGAATTTCTGTTTATCTGCGGTTACTTTACGATTTATACGTATTTTTAGTATAGCGATCAAAGTAACCCCATTCTTATTGTAACTTACAATTTTTTTCAAAAAAGTTATTTTATTTTATGTTTACTTTTCTATACAAATCGACAGGTAATCACATTCCGATTGATATATATTTTTTTTTTGAAAACTTATATGAACAATAGAACAAGTTATTTAACTTTAGTTTTTAATTTTGATCAAAGTCGCCCCACTTGACGGTACTTATTTCTGAAAAATTTTGACTTTTTTTTTGAAATGGATCATATTGTATATTTGTACATATTTTGAAAAATAACTTTATTTGTGATATAAAAGCTTCAGTACACTATTTAAACGAATAATAAAGTAGTTGTGTTGAATATTAGTTGATGTATAGTAAGCTCATTGAAATTGTCAATAACGTACTGTGTCTGATTCTCTTTCGCAAGATAAATTATTTAAATTAGTTGGGTATTTGAATTTGTGTTGTGTTCTATAACTCTTCTTTATTAAACAATTTATCGCTAGGATGATTCAAAATCTAATAAGTTGTTGTAATCACTTATTCTTCCATATTTATTAAAAATAATACTTGGAATTTACTGCAAGTGAGAATTAATGAATATTAAATCACATTCTTACATGTAAATGTCGACTTATTTAATGCGTTCGAATCTACAGTCCGACAAACTAAGTTTGTACTAGTATGCAGAACACACCCTTTCGCGACAACGAACTTCCTGGTGATTAGGTTAATTAAGAATTAAGAAATACTGAAAAAACAAGTCTATCACCGGGCGGAAACGCACAGACAACGTTCCGTTCTAGTTGGAACTTTTCAATGTACGGCATTCCCTCGATGACGGACATTGCTTTTTCATTTCTATACTTTCTGTATATATAGTTAACATTTGGAATTTACTGCAAGTGAGAATTAATGAATATTAAATCACATTCTTACATGTAAATGTCGACTTATTTAATGCGTTCGAATCTACAGTCCGACAAACTAAGTTTGTACTAGTATGCAGAACACACCCTTTCGCGACAACGAACTTCCTGGTGATTAGGTTAATTAAGAATTAAGAAATACTGAAAAAACAAGTCTATCACCGGGCGGAAACGCACAGACGACGTTTCGTTCTTTTACATGTAAGAATGTGATTTAATATTCATTAATTCTCACTTGCAGTAAATTCCAAATGTTAACTATATATACAGAAAGTATAGAAATGAAAAAGCAATGTCCGTCATCGAGGGAATGCCGTACATTGAAAAGTTCCAACTAGAACGAAACGTCGTCTGTGCGTTTCCGCCCGGTGATAGACTTGTTTTTTCAGTATTTCTTAATTCTTAATTAACCTAATCACCAGGAAGTTCGTTGTCGCGAAAGGGTGTGTTCTGCATACTAGTACAAACTTAGTTTGTCGGACTGTAGATTCGAACGCATTAAATAAGTCGACATTTACATGTAAGAATGTGATTTAATATTCATTAATTCTCACTTGCAGTAAATTCCAAATGTTAACTATATATACAGAAAGTATAGAAATGAAAAAGCAATGTCCGTCATCGAGGGAATGCCGTACATTGAAAAGTTCCAACTAGAACGAAACGTCGTCTGTGCGTTTCCGCCCGGTGATAGACTTGTTTTTTCAGTATTTCTTAATTCTTAAAAATAATACTGTTTACGCATTTAGAAAAGTGTGATACGCAAGAGGCATTTCTGATTTGTAGAAAAATGCAAGAATGCCCTTTGTTACTGTGACAAAACACATATGTGAATCGTCAATCACCAAATCAGTTTTATTTTCTAAGATTGTATAGAAAATTTCGAAGTAACCAAAAAACATTTAAGATACAAAGAAGGAAAAGGGATTTTCTAATAGACGAAGAAACGGAAGTAAATGTGTTAGCTTATTTTAAAACCAATCCAGAAAAATCCACTCGACGTGATACCAGAGAATTAGATTTGAAAAAGAATACAGTGCACAGGTATTTTAATAAAGCATAAGTTACGTCCGTATAAACACCACAAAGTACAGACTTACATCCCGGCAATGCAGACAGACGATTAGTTTTCTGTAATTGGTTGAGAAATTTTTATAATAAACGTCCAGATAATTTAAATTACATTCTATGGTCTGACAAATCTAACTTTTCTAATTCAGGTATGTGCAATAAGAAAAATCAGCATTATTGAAGTAGAGAAAATCCTCTGAGAGTTGATCCGCGCAATCCCCAGCACCGGGTTCGTTTAAATGTGTGGTGCAGACTAATGGGCAACAGAATTGTTGGTCCGGTTTTCCATCATAGTACTTTAATTGGAGACCGCTATGTATGGTTATTAACAGAAATTCTGAATGGTCTCTTAGATGATAGTTCTTGATAGGTTCCGTATTTATTTTCAACAGGATAGGGCACTCCCTCATAATTATGTTAACACTTCCAATTTGTTAAACGGAACTGACTTGACAGCTCTAGATTTTCATCTTTGGGGTTTTCTAAACGATAAGGTATGCAAGCGGCGATATCGAAATGTGATGGCACTTGAAACTAGTATTAGACAAACGCCAAATAATATTTCTAGTCAAACTATCAGTTACTCAGTGTTACTATGGGAGCCGAAAAATGCATTGAAGAGCAAGGCAATGTCTTGAACATTTATTAAGTTAGGCAAAATGTTGAATAGGTAATACAAAATGACAATTATTTGATTATTGCGTATGTTATTTTTTTTGTACCGTGAACATTATATTTTGTTATTATTTTCCATGACCGATATAGAATTAAATATTAACAAATTTCTTAAGCTTTAAACTAGCTCCAAAAATAACGGAGATAGCAATAGTGCACCGATAACTTTGGACACGCTGTAGTAGTATTGTAGTAGTACAACCTTCATGAGGTTGCTTAAAGGAACAAGGAACAAGAAAAACACATTGATTGTATTATTAAAGATTTTATATTGGTTATGTTCGTTATGAGTTTCATATTTGTAAATTAGATTATTTATATTTTGAAATTTAATATTAAGTTGTTTTTTTGCAATGTTTTACTGATTATAATTTAAATGGAGTGAATATAAGTGAGGCCATGAAAATTTTTGTTGGATTTGATGGAACGTGAAAAAATTTAATTTTTGCAATGACATAGAAATTTGAAATACATCAATAACAATGAGTCCACAAACTGAGAAAGAACACCAAAGTGTTTTCGACAGATTGGGTGGATTGGCATAAAAGAAGAGACCGTTGCCTAGGCTGCTTTTGTTAGTCATAGTTCCTAGTTCGTGTCCTCTGGCCTTCTTTCAATAATAAACATTGCCGAAACTTCTAAAGATCCAGTTCAGGTGCCCTATTACTAAAGTTTGAAATATCTTCACAAGAGGAACAAGTTTTTTTGGTCAGTATGACACGATAACGTAACCGTAAGTGCCCTCTTTTCGAAGCATTGCGATTTATGAAGCTAGCTGAAGCGATAAATGTATACTTGCCTACATTTATATTATCAGAATAATTATAAACGGTATTTATAACAAAAATTCACAACTCAGTTGAACATTTATTAGTATAATCCTGTTGTTAGATAAATATATGTACATGAACTTTTTGTAAAACTTTGGCGGTCTGTTTAGCTCATCTTCATATTTGCGATTAAATTCATTTTTATAGAAAAACTCGTTATTTGTTTATTTGGTTATTTAAATATTTTACTATTGTTTTGGTAAGGATTTTGTTGTATTTATAATTAACAAACTTTCAGTATTTGCACAAGAACCAACTATTACCCTGTATATTGAACTCTTTAGGACATATATATATATATATATATATATATATATATATATATATATATATATATACATCGCCTTACAATTTACAGAAACTAATTTAAGTTTGTATCATAAACAGTATAAATTGCATAACTACTACGAGAAATGTACAGTATTTACTGTCCCTAGTATAGTAGGCGTTGAAATACACATTACACAGCAACGCCATGCATTCGTTGTTTATCTGTCAAACAAAGTGCCAAAGTTGAGTCGTGTGTTAAAAAGTTGTCTTGAGTTAAAATAGAAGCTCCTCAAAGATTTTGGAAAATGACGATTGCATCAAAGAAGAAATAAGAGTAAAGTTGGGGCGTGGAATTTTGTTTCATCAGGATAATGCGCCTTGAGAGCATTGTTTCGTTAAGTGCCATTAACTATGCAGGTTTCGAGCTGATGTACCATCCACCATACTCACCTGACCTAGCTCCTAGTGATTTTTATTTATTTCCAAAACTAAAGTAAAGTCTTCGGGGGACCAAATTTAAAAGCGATGGCGAGGTTATGACAGCAGTTGAAGAATTCTTCTGTGATCAAGACCCCGAATTTTTTCAAAAAGGTGTAAATATGTTCGAACTTAGGTGGAATAAGTGTCTTCAAGTGCAGGGTGACTATGTTGAAAAATAATATTGTTTTATATGTTAGGGACAATTAATACTATACATACCTCGTACATACAGTTAAAAGTAAGGGTATTGCCTAACGCATAGTTAGATTAAATAAAACCACATATTATCCAAAATTCTTCTGTCTCGTGATTTATTTGAGTTTAATAATTAGTTTCATTAGCATATTTATTACAAAAACAACAATATTTATACGCAACCTGCATTTGAACCTGTAAGAACCTCTATAAAGACATCTGAGCTAGCCAAATATAATCAAAACAAACCAAATACGATATTATTGTACACAATAATTATTTAAGATTAAATATATATATATATATATATATATATATATATATATATATATATATAAGGTAAACTTAATAAGTCGGCGATTAAAGGTCTGGTTTACTTCAGAGTATATATATTTAAAACAACCCTACATGTTTCGAAACATGTAGGGTTGTTTTAAATATATATACTCTGAAGTAAACCAGACCTTTAATCGCCGACTTATTAAGTTTACCTTATCATACCAAGGTCACGAAGATATTATGTTTATATATATATATATATATATATAATTCTTTCGTGACCTTTGTATGTTATGGTAGATTTAATTAGTTGGCGATTTAAGGTCTGGTTTTACTTAAAAATGCATATATTTAAAACAATCTTACATGTTTCGGCAAATGATGCCTTTCCCAAAGAATTTGAAATATATTCTAAATTCTAAATTTAAAATATATTTTAAATTCTTTGAGAAAGGCATCATTTGCCGAAACATGTAAGATTGTTTTAAATGTATGCATTTTTAAGTAAAACCAGACCTTAAATCGCCAACTAATTAATCTACCACATATATATATATATATATATATATATATATATATATATATATTAAAAATAATAGATTTTTATTGGTTTTAGCGACCTTCTATTGAATTTAGATGTTTGTTTACGACGTTTCGACTTTTATCAATTCAGTCTTTTTCAAGCATCTGGAAACAAGAATCATTACAATGAACATGAGAACTGTGTTTGTTTTGTGTGATATAACAATTAAATTAACAATTTTAAATTTAAAATTATATTAAGAAATGAATTACGAATTAGGTTAGCATGTTACGTTGAAAATTAAATAACATTAAATTAAAATAGCTTAGAATGGTAGGGGGACATTAAAGTGATTAATATCTGTATGAATTAATTGGAGACTTAACAATTATTAACAATTTTAAGTTTAAAATTATATTAAAAAATGATTACAAATTGAGTTAACATTTAACGTTGAAAATTACATAAAATAAAAATAGCTAAAATGAATAGGTATGGAGACATTAAGGTGATTAACAACTGTATGAATGAATTGGAAAGTTGAATTACACTACAATAAGTAAAGAGAACAAAGAAAAGACAAATAAAACTCACATTTGTTGTTCGTTTTGTTTTACAAGGGTACGCATTCATGTGACACATGTGTTGGACATCCGAGACCAATTTTCTTAGAACGAACGTGCTTGTGCGGATTTTGTAAGTGAACTAATACTTTAGTTTGCGGGGGTTTTAATTTCTGTTTTTTGGAATGAGCATGGTGGTCAGGACCGTATTTAGGGGTATATGTTAACGTTGTTTTTTCTAGTGGGAGCTATTTTTTTCCCGTTTTTGTCTTGTGCGTGCAGGGGGGGTTTTTTGATTTTTCTATTGTTTTATGAGAGTGTAATAGAGTTTTGAAAGCCCATCGATTTCGTTTCTGTCGTTGATTGTTTTGCTATTTTTGAAAATGTGTATAATTTCTAAGACCTCTCTAGCTTTTGTGTTATTACTTTGGTGTTTTTAAAATCAAAATTATGTTTAAGTGTCAATTGGTGTTTTTTTAAAGCAGTTTGATTTTTTGCGTATTTGTGACCTTTCAATCTTTCTTGTAGTAACTGTTTTGTTTGGCCTATGTATATTTTGTCACAGTCTTTGCAGGGTATGTTGTATATTGTGTGTGATTGTTTTAGTGTAGATGTTGAGTCTTTAAGTTTGGTGTGTAGGAATTTTAGGTTTTTACCGCTTTGGTGTGCTATTTTAAAATTAAATGGTTTGAATATGTTGTCTAATTTTTCGGATAATCCCTTTATATAGGGTGTGGGGATATATGTGAATTCATTGGTTTTTTTGTTATTGTTTTGGTTGTTTGTTTTGTTATAAATTTTATTGAGTCTAAGTTTTATAATATTTTGTATGAATTGTGGTGGATAGTTGTTTTCTGACAAAATTTTTTTAACTTTATTTAGTACTGTTGGTCTGAAAAATAATCACAGAAAAATGGGACTCCATCAAAAATTTCACAGACTTACCACTAATAGATTTCCTAGAAGCAATAGAACTAACTTTAACTTCCACATATTTTCAATTCGACAACAAATTTTTCAAACAAATTGAAGGACTAGCAATGGGAGCACCTATATCCAGCGTAGTAGCCCAATTAGTACTAGAGCACATCGAAGAAAATGTTATAAAATCCCTGAAAACAAAACCAACTTTTTCAAAAGATATGTCGATGATTGCATAATGTTACTACCAGAAAATGAAATAAACAATGTACAAAATAGTTTCAACAATTTCCACCCAAATTTAAAGTTTACCATTGAAATAGAAAAAAACAACTCCATAAACTACCTAGACCTAACACTGACAAGAACAAAAAACAACATACAAACAAAATGGTACACTAAACCAACCGCTTCCGGCAGATATGTAAACTTTTTTTCTAACCAACCCCTAGCCCACAAAAAAAATGTAGAAACAGCGTTAGTAGACAGAGCCTTAAATCTCACAAACCCAATTTTCAGACCAACAGTACTAAATAAAGTTAAAACAATTTTGTCAGAAAACAACTATGCACCACAATTCATACAAAAAATTATAAAACTTAGACTCAATAAAATTTATAACAAAACAAACAACCAAAACAATAACAAAAAAACAAATGAATTCACATATATCCCCACACCCTATATAACGGGATTATTCGAAAAATTAGACAACATATTCAAACCATTTAATTTTAAAATAGCACACCAAAGCGGTAAAAACCTAAAATTCCTACACACCAAACTTAAAGACTCAACATCTACACTAAAACAATCACACACAATATACAACATACCCTGCAAAGACTGTGACAAAATATACATAGGCCAAACAAAACAGTTACTACAAGAAAGATTGAAAGGTCACAAATACGCAAAAAATCAAACTGCTTTAAAAAAACACCAATTGACACTTAAACATAATTTTGATTTTGAAAACACCAAAGTAATAACACAAAAAAAGAACACAAAAGCTAGAGAGGCCTTAGAAATGATACACATTTTCAAAAATAGCAAAACAATCAACGACAGAAACGAAATCGATGGGCTTTCAAAACTCTATTACCCTCTCATAAAACAATAGAAAAATCAAAAAAACCCCCCTGCACGCACAAGACAAAAATGGGAAAAAAATAGCTCCCATTAGAAAAAACAACGTTAACATATACCCCTAAATACGGTCCTGACCACCATGCTCATTCCAAAAAACAGAAATTAAAACCCCCGCAAACTAAAGTATTACTTCACTTACAAAATCCGCACAAGCACGTTCGTTCTAAGAATATTGGTCTCGGATGTCCAACACATGTGTCACATGAATGCGTACCCTTGTAAAACAAAACGAACAACAAATGTGAGTTTTATTTGTCTTTTCTTTGTTCTCTTTACTTATTGTAGTGTAATTCAACTTTCCAATTCATTCATACAGTTGTTAATCACCTTAATGTCTCCCTACCTATTCATTTTAGCTATTTTTATTTTAATTTTATGTAATTTTCAACGTTAAATGTTAACTCAATTTGTAATCATTTTTTAATCAAATTTTAAACTTAAAATTGTTAATAATTGTTAAGTCTCCAATTAATTCATACAGGTATTAATCACTTTAATGCCCCCCTACCATTCTAAGATATTTTAATTTAATGTTATTTAATTTTCAACGTAAAATGCTAACCTAATTCGTAATTCATTTCTTAATATAATTTTAAATTTATAATTGTTAATTTAATTGATATATCACACAAAACAAACACAGTTCTCATGTTCATTGTAATGATTCTTGTTTCCAGATGCTTGAAAAAGACTGAATTGATAAAAGTCGAAACGTCGTAAACAAACATCTAAATTCAATAAAAGGTCGCTAAAACCAATAAAAATCTATTATTTTTAATATTAAGACACGGCCAATAAAATAAAAAAGAAAAACAAAATTCTTTAAACATTAAATATATATATATACACATATATATATATATATATATATATATATATATATATATATATATATATATATATTACATACTGACTGAAAAGAAGACCGCAATTCAAAACGTTACTTCCTTCAAATTATTCTTTAAATTTTGCACTTCTCTGAGAACTAAAATTTTTTCGAATCTATTTTTACATTCAGACAGGGTCCTTTGATATACATAGATACTCGCGTCGAATACAAGTGCGCTCAGTAATTGATGTAAAGAAATATAAAATTACAGCAACTTTCTCATTATCTTTTTCATTTTATTATTCATGTATACACAAACCAGTCAGGCCACGTATCTAAATTGAAATACTACTAGTTAAATTATAACGTCGTTTGTGTAATCGTGTAATTTTTCACAAAAGAAACCCATCTATTTAATTGATAGTTTCTATAGCAGAGTATATGAAATGAAATTGCTAATATTTAATTTCGATATAACTCATCTTTAACAAGAAAACAGTCCAAATAAATTATTATTATGCCTTGCTTACTTTAAATGGTACGGTAACTTGTTATTTGAAATTTCCTCATTAAAATTTACATAAAACTTTTAACGATCATGCAAGGCAGACGTCGAATAGTACAGTCTGCGGATCACAGGAATCGGAAGGAAGATATAACGATGCAAGATAAATGAAGGCAGGGGCAAAATTAAAATTTTCAAAGGACTATCTCTTCACTATTATCAGCCCATAAACGCAAAATAGAAACCTATATTTATGTAAACTAGTTTTTATAATTTAGTAGTAAGTTGAATTTTTGTAAAATTGTTAATTTCTCTGGTAACTGGTAAGTTTATTTTAACAATATTGATTTTCAAATACAACTACTTTTGTTAATTTACTTACTTCAATCTTAAAAGCAGTACTGCAGTATATAGGATATTTATGAATAAGAGAAACGAAACGGGAGTTGGGGCTTGCTTAACTTAGCGATTGTAGCAGTAGTAGTAATGAGTGATCATTAAAATTTTCACTCAAGTAAGCCATGTACACCAAAAACAGTCGTAACTTAAGTTACTCGAAGAGATCAGTCAATATGTTTTCAAAAGTCATGATTGTCATAAAATAAATTATAATGTTGAATTTTAATTTATAATTTTTTTAGATGTGACGAAGTAACATTACAAAGTTTATTTCAAATTTATATTTTAATTTATGGATTATATATATTACTAATATGAATTAGTTTGCCATATGTCACTATAAAATGATTTTTTTTGTAATTATGTAATGAAAAGCCTTAACAGAAAATGATTTTTAGTTTACTTATTTATTTATTTATTGTCCAACAGATTCATAATCCCAAATAAAGTACAAAACATACAATGCAGATCTTAGTAATAATTAAAAGGTAAATCAATAGATATACAAAATTAACACACATGTATATATATATATATATATATATATATATATATATATATATATATAAATAATAATTAATTTAAAATTTCAAATCTCGCGCTGATAAAAAATTCAGTAAGCAACAATTCCCCTAACTTGATATATGGTAATGATTTTGACATATGATCAATAAAAAAGATTTAGATTGCCTCCGGTTAACTCAATGGATTAAAGCAAGAATCTATTACTTAATCTTAAGGCAGATTAAAATAATAACGATTTTAAAACCCAAGATATCGTTTTTAATTATAAATATTTTAATTATTGATTAGCTATCAAAATTAAAACTATGGTCATGTATATCAATTTATATTTATCAAAACCGTCCAGGTTGTCCGGGCAAATGAACATGTTTCATTTACCCGGACAACCTGGATGGTTGGCGCCGCGACGCGTTGTATCTGCATTTTTAGGCAATTGTGATTTTGTCATTTGTAGAAATTAATACAATAAATTTGAGCAGCAATTGCACGTAATGTGGGAATTTAATAAATATTAACTCTCATTAACATCGCGTTTTTCATCATTTGCATATTTACACGCAGTATAGAAATGAAAGTCGTATTTATTTCTGGATAATGTGTACTGAAGATTAGTAAAATCTATGAAATATCGGTATCTGCACATTCCAGGTGGATATGACTTTCACATATTTTTCATATATATTCATGTATATATATATATATATATATATATATATATATATATATACAAATCCACAGCTTTATGCCTGAATGTACCCAAAAACCAAAAAGAAACAAATAGAAAACTAATTACAGTACTACAATTAAGACCCAAACACATTCTTTTTAACTGAGTAGTGTCTAAGATATTCTAAGTGCTATATTCTTCTTCAATAATCTAAAATAAAAATTTAAACTAAAACGTCTCTGCTATATTATTAAGTATACCATTAAAAGAATCAAAATGGAAATCATAATTATGTGAAATGAGACCAAGGGGAAATTAAAGGCTACATTAACAGTTGTTGTTGGAACGTAGAAAGTTTAGGTATGGGGTGACGAAGTTCTTGGTACTAGAAAACTCAAATGCTCTAGTAGTTATGTATGGATCCATTCGAATATCTCTGAAATGACTACATAGATTTTAATAAGACTTTCCACAATTAATTTAATGTAAATTGGATATCGGATGAGTATATTTATATCCGAATCAGACTTTCGGTTTAGCCGCAAACTGTTGTTAACTTTTTTATTTTAAATGTTAACTTTTTTATTTTAAATGAAATACCGTATACATTTTTACGAATTTCAATAGAGCTCTACTCTAGGAGTTCAGCAATAATAAGGTTTTGCACCCTTTTGTTCAACAACGACAGAGATATTTAATTAAATCTAATAATGCAAATTTTATTGAGAACAAGAAAAATTAACACAAAAAATATAAACAAGATCAATATCAGTTAAGAAAGTTTTCGAAATGATGAACGTTCAATTCTTGACAATATGCAAGTCTGTGAACACATTCTTGAATGACATTGGCCAAAGCCTCCTCACGAATTAATTGCACTTCCTCAATTATTCTCTGCTAGTATAAACCACAGATTTTGAATGACACCGAACGAAAAAATCTAAGGCATCTAAATCTGAAGACCCGCAGAGTACTCGGTGAAGAACTTTGAACGTCTTTTATTTGTACTGACATTCCATTAGTCAAATTAAAGAATGAAGATCTTCGCAACTTTATTGAAAAGTATACAAAAGAAAATATTCCAGATGAATTGACGTTAAGAAAAAATTACGTTTCCGAGTTGTATAGGACAACAATGAACAAATTAAGAGAAAAAATAAAGGATCATTCTATTTGGGTGTCGTTGAATGAAGATGCATAAATTTTGTATTGGTATATTAGTTGTTAATGAAGAAAAAGATAAATTATATCTGCTGACTTTAAAAGTGCTGGATAAAGTGAATCACTCAACAGTCGCTGCTTTTTTAAGTCTATGGCGGCCGTCTGGGATTTTATACGGAAAAGCGCTACTAATTTGTAGCGATGCTGTGCCATATATGTGCAAAGCAATGCGGAGATTATCAATTTTGTACCTAAACATAATACATGTGACCAGTGTATCTTGCTTTACACCGAGTAGCTGATTTAGTTCGTACTTTTTATCCAGAAGTTGATATGCTGATATTGTCTGTGAAAAAGATTTTTCTTAAAGCACCAACACGTACCCAAAGGTTTCGGGAAATTGTAGGGGACATTTTACTTCCATTCGCGTCAATCGTTACAAGATAGGGAACTTGGATCGACGCTGCTTAATATTACGCTGAACATTTTGAAATTCTGAAGAAAATTGTTGATGAATTCGACTCTGAAGAAACGCAGTGCATTGGAGAAGCACGTAATGTTCGCAACAAATGTTCGAGAACATTTGATTTTTATTCGAGCTAATCTGGCGTGCATTTTGACTGCAATCTCTACACTAGAAACTAAAGGATTATGTATATGTATGTAACAGTTAAACGTTTAGAAAAATTGTTTCATTAATAAATTAATCCCAATGCTGCCAAAAAATTACGGGCTATCAACAACTGAAGAGTATCAGTGAAGTCTTGCCAAATAAAACAACCCTTAATGAAAAAAATTAACATTTAAGTGTCAGGACATTATAAAATATGAATTTGTATCAATAGTGTCGTGTGATGTTGAGAGAGTTTTTTCACAGTACGAAAATATTCTGGCCGAAAATAGGCGCATATTTATTTTTAAAAATTGGTTACATCACTTTGCAGTTTAAATGTAATTATAATTTGTTTCTATAATTTCAATAATTTTGAATCTAAAAAAATTGTTTTTTAATGGAAAAATAAAAATGTCTTAATATTAGAAATTAGTATTTATTTTGTAAAAGTTGATTTTTAATGCATATTCTGTATATTTTTGGTGCATATTTGCATGCATATTTTGAAGTTTTTTAGTGCATAATTATCGTAAGCTTAATTATTATTTTTAGTAGAGTAGAATGCCGTTGTATTATGTGAAGTATACACGATTACATAACCGTGAACTTGCTCAATTTCTTATTTTATAGGCTACACATTGATAATTGCATGAAAAACGTTCCCTTATTGGAATTTAAATCTTTAAAGTTAACACGAAGGGAAGAATATTTAAAATTTAAATTCAAACCGTTTCTAAAATATATAAAGTGCCAAACGCTACTGGTCTTTCAGATATTTAAATATCAATGGCCTTTACTAAAAAGAACCACACATTTTCTGATTCAATCCAATTAATGTCACATTTATAAATGCTGCATTCATTATTAGATATTCTAGCTTGTTTGGTTTATTTTATTGTTTACATATTGCTGCGAGTTTTGCTTGCTGTGAGTGAAATAAGTGATTGTCGTTCAAGCCTATTTCTTTTTAGACTCTTTACTATATAGTTTGTGTATCTCAAGGAGATACTTTTCGAGTTCTATTTAACTAGACCTAGCCTAGCATCCAATGTAAATGTAAAGAAATAATAAAACAAGATATAGATGATTTCTTCTATTGTGTATTTGTATTTTCACAAGTCATTTATTTAAATCTTAAGATATCTCATTAATTAAACCAAAAGCCTGATTATCAACATAAAGTTTTATTCAAATTGCTTAAAACCACATATAGTTTTGAAGTCTTTCTTTAGATTTTATTAAATTTTTCAGAAATACCACATTCGTATTTTACTTAACCAAGGGGGTATTTATCCTCTGAACGTTAAGTTAGGACTCAAGGTATCTGTTTTGACTCTTTATAGTATGGATATCTTGATTCTACTGATATTTTGTTTCCAAGGAAATGTGTTATTCGACGGTTATCTAGTGAAAGTCGAGTCCCTATGGGCAAAACGTCTATCTCCAGGCTGTATATAGTTTTGCGATTAATCTTTGATTGAAAAATTCAATTATGCAGATATCAGAAGGTCGCTTGCGAAAATCTTTTCCTACGCGCTCACTCAGATATCTTACATAAATGTACACTCACAGCGGTGCATTTATATTTGATTTTAGTGTTATGGACTTTAAATAAAGTAGTACGTTATTCTACTTACGCTAGTCTTGCTCGTATTCTTCGTAGTACTTCACATGAATAGATTTTCAATACGATTATAAGTTAAAAATAATTGTGCAAAAGAAAATATTATAGAATACGATATCGAAAATTATAAATCAAATATGTTTCTAATTATAAACTTAGGTATATAGTAAATTAACGTTTAAGTCTCTCTTAATAGAAATTTATTCAAACAGTTAGAATAAGAATCAGAAATGTATGGTGAACGCTGAATGTTGAATGAACGATGAATGAATCTTGGCAATGTCTTTTGACAATCTTTTGATAATGTTTTACCCTTGTATATTCGGTATATTTTGTCTTTAATTTCAATATTTCTTTGTTTACGTACATTTCTTATATTTAAACTCTCGTATAAATTATCCTACTGTATAGAAATACACCTTTT
The DNA here is from genome assembly GCA_935421215.2 of Melolontha melolontha. Taxonomy (NCBI): domain Eukaryota; kingdom Metazoa; phylum Arthropoda; class Insecta; order Coleoptera; family Scarabaeidae; genus Melolontha; species Melolontha melolontha. Next base: position 89,810,178 of record OW285235.1, on the reverse strand, counting down.
ATTTCTTCATTTTAATTTAATTTTTCTACTTTTTCCTTTTTTTATCGCAATTAATGATTTTTAAAATTAATTTGCGAGATTAATCCTTTTCCCTTTTGAATATTCACGAAAATTATGCTTTGGCCTAGTTTTGCGTGTATCAACATGCAAACTTCACCGTCTTTTGCTGAATGTCCTCCGGTAAATTTGATTCTTCGTGTTCCTATGAGATATGTGCCTTTTGTATCTTTTGAACAGGCACATCTTTAACCTTCCAAACTTCTCGTATTTTATTATCGTAGGCATGCTCATTCTGTTACATTTTACCTTTACTTATTTCTGCGGTTTCGACACTTACTTGGTTAATATAAGTAAGTAATTACTATTGCTAATCCTAATATTTCTAAATATAATTAACATTTTCTACAGTCGTTTGTTGCTTTTCCAGGTTGCACTATGATTGTTGTTTATATCAGATATTTATATATGGATTTATTCATATTTCCAAATGAATTTTACATTACTAATACTATGCTATAAGCAATGGACATTTTCCCTAAATATCAGCAAATCTGAGATAATTATTGGAACTAATGTAAAAAAAAATGATTAGTGAGTATCCTTTTTATACAATTTTGGTACATAAGCATATGTTTTATATCTAATTAAATTATAATTATTATCGATTTTTATCATAACCTATGATCTATTGAGATGATGCATTTAATTCAAAATTTTGATGCTATATACCAGGTGCATTCCAAAACATAACCTGTTTTGATTACATTGAATGGTTATTTATGTTACGTGTAATTAATTTATACTTCATTTAATTTAATTTCTATCAAGGTGGAATTTCACAGCAGTACGTATTACAAATATAAAGATTATATTAAAGAATGAAATTAGACTAAATTTATTAAATAAAATGTGTTATATAACCACGTTTTTACAAAGTGTAATCTTCTTGTTCGTTATTTTATGTTATTCTTTGCTGTAGATCACCTGAGTCAACATAGATATTAATAAAAATGTAGTTTTTTAAGAATAGACACAAAAATTACATTACAGTGTTAAGTCGCAGTAATGTGGAAGCAATATTGCTTCTGTATTTAAACTAATAATATAATCTCTAAAACATCACCTAGAAAAGCAATATCAACATTGGTATATACCTGACATCGATCTTTACAAAATTGACCTGCTTGTAATTCATCGACGTGCAATATCTTTACCAAAATTTCTGATCGATATTTCCTCAGCAATGTTTCTTCAAAAATATGGATCTGATAATTCTCTTTTGGCTAAGAGCAAACTCATTTTTTTCATGGATGTAATGCAACATATCTACAAAAAAGTTCGAATTATCTGTGTTGCACATTCTTATATTTTAAGAGCTGACAAAGTCAGAGGGCCAACCTTGTCACTGAAATGATTAGGAAATTAATTAAATTTTCTTTTCTTTGGGATATGTCTGCAGAAAATATTTCATGAATCGCTTGTAAACAATAAGGATATAAATGTATATCATTATTAAAGATGCATCTCGTAATGCAGTAAGAGGGATCTAGTTCTTGCTGTAAGTCTAATCTTTGAGCGTTCGCCAATTACACAGGCCTGCATTTTTCAACTCTTTGAATGGTGATTTAAAAATTTTAACTGTTTTCTAGTAATTGGGTAGCGCTGATTTCAAATCTTCTTTTATTTTTTTTGTATCACGTAAGGTTATTTTTCAAACCAGTAAAATCAAAAAATATAGAAAAAACACGATTTATTTCATTTATAAGCTAGTTTTATATTATATTTAAAAAAATACAAAAATATGTGAAACATAGAAACTATTAGAAATAGTTATTTATTCTTTATGCATCATAAAAAAAGTTTTCGTTTTTCAGAAAAGCTTCGTTTGGTTGTTTTTCTGTCATAATCAGCTAAAGGAAGATCTGAAGGTAGTTTCTGGGGCAAGCAATTTTTTTTGTTTCAACCTAGACCCCCAGTACTTCAGAAAGATCTTTTGAAAGTCCCAAATCTCTTACTAAATCATTCAGTTCAGCTTGTGAAAATAACTGAGGTTGGTTTTGACCTGAGGTTGATGGTTCAAAATCACTATCCATCTGTACAAAGCCGGAAGTTGAAGAGGTTTCAATATCTTCTTGTAGTACTTTGGGGGGTATAGGTATAGGTACATGATCACTGTGAGGAACTGGTCTGATAGCTGATTTAATATTGTTTGGGTACAAAATATGTTTCAAAGTTTTTCTATTATACCCCTTAATATCACAAAGACAAAAGTAGCAATCTTCATGATGATTTTGCGGTTCTCTCCAAACCATCGGTATTCCAAAAGGAAGGCTTTTTCTATTCCCTTTGGTCCAATGTCTTAAACCTTCTTCACATACCTTACAAAAAACGTGCGGTGCCCAATCTTTATCCTGATCTCCTAATTTGATTTTGAAATAAGCATAATATGCATTTTTCACAAATTCACCAATTGGTCTCTTAAACTTTTTCAAGACGAAATATCCACAAATATAACAGAAATCATCTGGCTTGTTTTTACAACACCGGCTAGACATATTTTTAAGCAATGTTTATTTATCAAATACCACGCACAATACTAAAGACAAATTAATTTTACTTGTTTACTGATCGACACTCAGAGCTATAATGAAGTAAATGACATTATAATATACATTTTGTTTGGAGTGATAAACTTGAAATCCTTCTTCGCAGTACTAATAAAGTGAAAGCATAATAAATAGGATTTAGCAGGTAAAAATTCCCGGAAATCTTGTCCAAAATTAATACATGTAATAAAATATTTACATCAGATAATAAGAGCCTATTTAACAAATTTCTTTAAAACCACAACAGAAAATCATTTTTGGGTTAATACCTAGAATTTGAAGTAGTACATTCATTTTAAAATGTATTAAAACGCCTATTATAAGATTTTTTTTATATTTTTTTCTTTTTCTTTTGTGCAAAAAAAAATTTGTGGGTGGTAGAGACGAACTGTATTTTAATTAGTTATTGCTATATAAAAACTGAGCTTAACAAACGAAAATCACGTCATCACAAATTTTACGCAGGCCTGTGTTATTTGCCTGCTTCACAGTTTCAATATATACTCCATTTCTAAGAGTTGGTCATGTGCGAACATATACTTTTCACATCTAGTATTATTTAGTACATGATCAATAAACATAATGAATAACAGGGATCCTAGATTCGATAACTGAGACACCCCAGATATTGATATATAAATTTCTAACTTGAATCCATTGCAAAAGACATATTGAGTTGAGTTGAAAATATACGAAGAGAATAACCGTTTCAGCACTGCCTCTTCTGCGATCCACTTTCCTGTTTCCCTAAATAATTACACAAAACGGAGAATTGATGTACTGAAATAATCATGCTGGATAGCTTCATTTGCAAATTCCTTTGAAAATCTTCATATGCGTCTCTTACAGACTCTTACACACTTTTGGATTTACTAACTGCTGTATCGTTCATAGTACACTCTGAAAAAAAAATTGTGTCCGGGTCGTTATAAATAAATATTTCATGGGAGCTTAGCATTTTACTTAAAGTTCAAGCCCGCTGTAAATACTGCTTTTCACCATATGTATTATACAATTGGTTAATTTTTAAAAAGATTATTGAATTGTGAAACATTAACTTAAGGTATCCTCACATAATATATTTATTACAGGCCCAGGACTCAATGCACAAAGATTAAATCAATAAAGAAACATAAATAAGAAATCCTTGTACATATACACATACGCAAACACATTTGTACACGGGTACAAAAACACATTAAGCAGACCAGGTGGTTAAACTTTTTCAAGTGTACATTGCTCTCTGACCTAACCGGCCACCGGTCTTCTCACAAATACAACCCCTTCTTACCCGAACGAAACATCAAATAAGGCACACAAGGCACAAAAAAATCGAGCCATTCAACAGAAACAACAGAAACGGCCTGCCCGGCCAGCATCCCGTTTTACTTCCACACACATACGCCACATGCATACATACAGCATGCATTACAGTTATAAATTTATGAATCCGGACAGATGCAGATGGAGGAACAAGTAGAGACTGCTAGAATTAGTGTACCAGATGTCCAGCGGTATAACATGGATTGAGGTACTTGCACAGGTCACCCCAAGAAAACGTACGGTAACTTATCATTTATGTCATCGATAATTTCATCCGTTTTATATATTACTTATAACTAGGCTTAGGATAATTATGCACTAAAGAACTTCAAAGTATGCATGCAAATATGCACCAAAAACTTTTAGAATATGCTCTAAAAATTAACCTTTAAAAATAAATACTAATTTTTTATATTACATTATTTTTCCGTTAAAACGCGCACACAATTTGTTTAGATTCAAAATGATTGAAATTATAGAAACAAATTATAATTACATTTAACTGCAGCGTGATGTAACAAATTTTCAAAAATAAATTTGCGCCTATTATCGGCTAGAATATTTTTGTACCGTGAAAAAACTTTCTCATTTTATCACTGACATTTAAATTTTAATTTTTTTTTCATTAAGGGTAATATAATTGGGCAACATATCAATGATATTCTGTAGTTGTTGATCGCCCGTATTTTTTGACAGCAGTTCATTTAATTTATTAAAGAAACAATTTTCCTAGAGTTTTGCTAAATGTTTAAATACTCTATATTTCCTACTACTTCAATGCTGCCCTGTAAAGATGACCCTTTGGTTTCTGGCGTAGAGATTGCAGTCGAACTGTTCGGCAGATTAGCTCGAATAAAAATGAAATCTTCTTGAACATTTGTTGTTCTCAAAACACTATGTGCTTCTCCAATGCATCGCGCGTCGAAGTCATCAACAACTTCTTTCAGAATTTCAAAATGTTCAGCGTAATATAAAGCAGCGTCGGTCCAAGTTCCCCATCTTGTAATGGTTGGCGCGGATGGAAGTGCAACGTCCCCTGTAATTTCTCGAAATCTCTGGACACGAGTTAGTGCTGTAAGAAAAATTTTTTCACCAACGATATCAGCATATTAACGTCTGGATAAAGAATATAGACTAAATTAGCTATTCGGTGTAAAGAATGCGCCACACAGGTCACATGTATCAAGTTTGGGTACAAAATCTGTAATACCCGCATTGCTTTATGGTGCAGCATCGCTAAAAAACTTAGCACTTATTCGTATAAAATCCAAGGCGGCCACAAAAAACTTAGAGAATCGTCGAAAAAAGCAACTACTGTTGAATAATTCATTTTGTCCAGCACTTTTAAAGTTAGCAGATATGATGTATCTTTTTCTTCATTAACTCCTAATATACCAAATACAAAATTTGCTCTTTGTTCTACGTTGGTTGTTTCATCCAAAAACACCCAAATAGAATGATCTTATACTTTTTCTCTTAATTTGTTCATTGTTGTTCTATATAACTCAGAAACGTAATATTTTCTTAACGTCGATTCATCTGCAATATTTCCTTTTGTATTCTTCTCCATAAAGTTGGGAAAGACTTCATTCTTTAATTTAGCTAACAGATTGTCAGCACAAATAGAAGCCGTACAAAATTCTTCAGCCAATATTCTGCGTTTAGGTCCATTCCGAAGTAAATTATAAATTAACACTTGTCCTTCGTTATTTCCTCTTTTACAATTTTTATTGCTTCCATGTTTTCCAGTTTGAAGATGCTGTTTGATTTGAAACATTTTGTTTCCGTGACATTAACTTCGCAATATTTACAAAATAACTGTCGCTTACAAACATTTTTTCGTTTAGCATCTTGATGGATCTTAATACTAGAGACAGGACACATCGGGCCGAAATTACGATGAACCATCTAAATAGTCTATAACATTGCTAAGTACAACACGCAGTTATTGAATAGCACAGTTGTTTTTTTTTGTCGTTGAATTGTGACGCAATTACTTCGACTTAACAGTTAAATTTCTTTCTTCATGGGCGTAGATATAGTGACGCATATTTTAAAAATTATTTTGTTTATTAGTTTATATTTCGTAAGATAAATAAAGTACGGTGAGTTAGTTTTTTTTTTATTGTTTTAATTGGTATTTGGAAAACAAAACGGCTGGTGATCTATAAAATACGAAATACATTTTTTTCTATTTTGCGTTCGAAATGAACTCGTTATGACACACAAAACAGTATCGAAATGAGCTTTATTTCGATACGCTTTTTTTAATTTTTCAATATTGGCGTTGTTCGAACACAGAAATAAATATCATTGCTGTCATTTGATTTTAAGAATTTAAGTACATTTGACAGATATGATTTATGTACGTACTTTACACAAACAACGTATATTGTATACAATTGACAACAAGATATATTAGTTTCTATGTCACTCATGTTTAATTTTTAAATAAAATGTCAAGTAATGTTAATGAAAATTAATGAATAATATGTAATTTAATGTACTTCACGGATGGCAAGATTTGAATTTGAAACGTCAAGTGTCAATGTGACCAACTGCATGATTTATATAAAAATAAAACTCTGAACTTTCTGAATCACTGAATTAAATAATTTCAAATTTATTAATGCAAAAAATGCAAAATAGAAAAAATAGTATAAAAAAATTCGTTTCATAAGGCCTTTTACCGCACTCGCTCTTTAGAAAACTCGCCGCTATCGCGGCTCGTTTTCTAAACTGATCTCCTGCGGCAAAATGGTGCCTTATGAAACTTGTTTTTTAATATACTATTATTTGTTCATTTTGTAGTTCAAGATGAGTAAAAGAGTATTAATATTAACTAGCAATACTTTATCAAGGTTCTCTCCTGTAAAATTTGTTCTCATTGAATGAAATATATCCTTGTAGATAGATAACGTCCTTTCTACATTGAAACTGGTTATAGGTGCATACTCAAAATATTCTTTTATTTCAGCGTATTTAGCAGTTAGATTTTGAGGCATTGTTCCCATACACAATTGCCGCAATGTTATTATATCTGAATTTCTATTAAAAAATGAGTCCAACTTTTGCCGAACGCCACATCCGAAGTCACTTGGAATATTTTTCAAATTATTATCTGCCGCATCTAATGTGGCTAATCATTTAATTTGAGATTTTGATTTTCAAAATAAGTTAGTAGTAATTAGTTTTGGCAAATTTCCAAAGTGTCCTAGTACAACTGATTTTTTAAATTTGGAATTCGTATTAGTTCCTGGCACTCAAAAATACTTCAAGCATAGTCATTTAAACATGTAACGAAATGGTGTAAACTGTCGAAATTCTCTGCATAAAAACTAGTAGCTTTCAACAATGTTCCCCATCAAGTTATTACTGGATAGGAACTACTCTCAATGGTGCTTGTCTGAAAACTTTTTTAAAAGTCTATCAACTTCCGGAAAGTCTGTGAATATATCAGAGACTCCTTTCCGGAAGACTTGTATCGGCTTTTAAAAAAGTTTTCAGAAAAGTACCATTGAGAGCAGCACTTTACAGGGAAAAACTTCCATCTTTGTCACTGCCTCTCTCTCCAGTAATAACTAGATGAGGAACATGGACGGAAGCTACCAGTTTTTATGCAGAGAATTTTGGTAGTTTACAAAATTTCGTTACCTGTTTAAATGACGATGCTCGCAGTACTTCTGAGTGCAAGGAACTAATACGAATTCCAAACTTAAAAGATCCGTTGTACTTTTTTCAGGAACATTTTGGAAATTTGACAAAACTAATTGCTTATTTTGAAAATCAAAATTTCAAATTAAATTGTGGGTTAACCACATTAGATGTGGCTATTAATAATTTGAAAAATATTCCAAGTGACTTCGGATGTGGCCTTCGACAAAAGTTAAACGCAGTTTTTAATAGAAATCCAGATTTAATAACATTGCGTCAATTGTGTATGGGGGACAATGCCTCAAAATTTAACTACTAAATACGCTGAAATAAAAGAATATTTCCAATATGCACCTACAACCAGTTGCGACGTAGAAAGGACGTTTTGCTATCTACAAGGATGTATTTCATTCACACAGAACAAATTTTACAGAAGAGAACCTTGAGAAAGTATTGCTAGTTAATATTAATACTCCTTTACTCAACTTGATCTAGAAACTAAACAAATAAAAATGTATTTCGTATTTTATAGATCACCATCAATTTTTTCCTATTATATAAATAAAATTAAAAACTCTTTAAAAATACAAATTTTCAATAATACGCCCGTGGGCGCTGATTCATGGGCCTCTGGTGTTCGGTCCGTACTTAATACTATTGGAACTATTACGCATTTGAAAAAAATTAGATAAAATTAAGGAAATCTCCGCTATATTTACTTCTCGTTGTTCGATTACCCAGGCTATCCCCAGTAATCTTCTTAATATTTCCAAATATAGTGGCTTCAAAACACTAACTATTGTGTTGGCTGTTTATAGTAAATCCAGCTTTAACTTGCTATCCACTTCACCTACCTAATCAATGGTTTAGAAGATAATTTAATTGTTTCCTATAAAGTGTCTGTTTGCGTTTGGTACGTAGTTAATGAGTGCTATTTTATTTAAGTATGTGAAATGTCTTGGAGATGTAAAGTTTTAAGAAATACTAACCGATAAACATACAAACAACGGAATTCGCAAAAGTGTAATTATATGAACAAGAGCTTTAAATATTTATCTGATGTCATTGACTGTTTTAAAATAATACTTTGCTGAAAAAAAGTTAAACACATGCACTTATATACATAACAATAACTAAAATATGCATTTGCATATGCACTTATGCAAATGCATAATTATCCGAAACCTACATACAGCTTATTGTATTTGGTGGATAATTAGAAAGTAAGAGAGCAACCGACTCTTCATACACGTAATATACAAAAGAAAATAAAAGTAATGGTAAAATATAATAAAACGGGCCTACAAAACGACCCGTTATAATTAAACATAGCCGAAGCTATGTATACATCTGAAAACTGTAATAGGCATTCGTCTATATAATTAAAAGTATCTTGGGAAATAGAGAGTAGATAGATAATTATAGGTATTCCTAATGTGGTATGTACGTGAAGTTTTCAGAATGTAACGATTCTAAGAATTGAAACCAATTGTAAAAATAAAACAAATACAAAAGCTGTTTTCATATCCACTTACTACATATCTCTATTTTTTTAATAGTATTTCTATCATAAGCATGGTCTTATCATAATCTACTTTTAATTTAGAGTTAATGACTATCTCAAAAACACACAAATGTTAAATTAATTGATACGTAAGATGTCCAGATATAATATACATATATGTTTATGTATAGACGACAGCACATGAAGAACTTGTAGATTAACAAAGTTGCGGGTTCATTTAAAAGGAATCAGTTTCGGATTTTATACTTTAAATGTTATCTAGATAATACCAAAACCTGATTCTCTTAAGTAAAAAGTATAAATGCTTCGATGGAATTTATCAATATTTTTCTAACAAACGCCATATTGAATTTTCTTTTGTTTTCAACTAAATGGAAATTATTTATCAACCTCTGAAAACTTCCAGCCAAATTAAGAGCTTTCAAATATCTGACGAAAAAACTGCAATAAGTCGCCTGAGTACTCAAAAAACCCAGGGTATGATCTGGTAACAGGTAAAGTACTATATATATATATATATATATATATATATATATATATATATATATATATATATATATATAGTATATTTAATACCATTTTAGGGAGTGGACATTTCCCAAGTTAGTGTATGGTTTCTGTAATTATCGCTATCCTAAAACCAAGCAAATCTGTTGAAGGAGATCAAAGTTAAAATGTTAATAAAGAAAATTGAACCCATCCTAGAAGGAAGACAGACTACAGCAAATCATCAGTTTGGATTTAGAAAGTTGAAGTTACAATCGAACAAATTCATCGTGAAGGCTATTCCAAAAAATTTTAGTTAGAAGAAAACTTCAGAATTTTTTAAGAAAATAATTTTGTTGTTTTGTAAAATAACCCCCTTTAGCTAAAATACACTTATTTATTCTGTGGAACCACTTCTCAAAACAGACAAAAAACTCTTCTTTTGGTAAGTCGTATGGTGAATAATTGACTAGTTGGACTCGAATTTGTGTAGAAAAATAATTATTTCTATAGTATTTGTTAATATACTATTACTAAAGGAGTTCATTCGGATAACATCCTACCGGTAACTCGTCCTGGCGTTTATATACCGGGTGGCTAGAAAAAAACGAATCCTGCTTAAGTACCTACATCTCCAGAAGGCTATGAGATAGCGATTTCAGTTTTTATTCTGTACGAGACAATGCACTGAAAATTGTTAAATTATAAACGAATATTTAAAAAAACAAATGAATGCTGAATTTCTTAGTGTCAACTACAGAAAATCAATTACACGTTAAGGATATTCTTAAAGACTACAATTCTACCTATATCTATGCTGAACTCTACTTAGAAACATATTGGATGGGGTCTTCATTTTGTAAATTTACAGTTCTTAATCTATCTTAAATTTACAGTTCTTAATCTATGTTTAAACTGTAAAATAGCTCGCCTGATTAAATTTACAGACACTTCTAGCCATCTGTTGGGGCAGATCTTCTAAGTTTGCAAATGCGAATACACTTTTTTCTTGCAATGCGTTCCGCACTGAGTAATCTAAAGGATTACAGTCTGGAGAATTGGGCGGCCACTGGTTTACTTGAATAAAAGATGGCGTGTTTTCTAGTAAAAACTGTTGTGTCCTTACGGCACTGTGGGGTGGAACGCTGTCCTGGATAAAAACATAATCATTATTCGGGTATAATCAACGCATTTCCGGTAGTAAATCGTCTCGCAAATGTCGTATGTAGCTATCTGCTTTCGTTTTTGTGGCGACTCTTTCCGTTCCAGGGTATGAACCATGACACCGCTTTTTGGAGAACCGCGACTTCCTGTGGTACAAACGCTCTGGTTGAATTGCATTTTTTTTAATTGTCGAATAAACCCTGTTATTTTGTCTATTTTTAGGTAATTGGAGCGTAAAATCCTTTTCATCTTGAAAAATTAAACGGCGTAGATCAGCATTCGAAAACCGCCTGTACAGTCGCAGAGCTCTTGATGATCGATGGTCTTTTGCATTGAGTGTAAATGCTAGGGTTTGCAGCCTTTTGTAGCATTTAACGCCTACATTTTTTTGAATAACATGTACACATCTGCGATTAATTCCTAGTCTGGCTGTTATTTTACGCTGAGATAAATAAGTTCCCGGTTGATTTTCCTATGACAACGACAATTTTCTTACGATTTCTGAATTTTCATCAGCTGTAGCAGTTATAGGTCTTTCGCTGCTGGGTTTTCTGTAAACAGATCCGGTTTCTACAAGCCGTCGAATAGCACGATTTATACTGGAAGGTAGCCATCTCTTGCCTGGAAACTAATTCCCAGTCCTTTGTCTGCAAGGAAAAAAAAATTACTTGATATCTCTATGCGTTCGGATAATATAGCTATGGAAACAAGAATCGTTTTTTTCTAGCCACCCGGTATACCGTTCAGTGCACTTCGCTGGTTTACAATAAATAATAATTTTATAATATCACAAATAGACAGAAAGAGACAGTTTTACGATGTAGCTCATGTAGCAATTGATAAAGATATTTCCGGATTTAATGTACAATTGCAGTACTAATAGTAATTGTAGTAGTAATAAAGTGTAAAATGTGTGATATGCCGCTGTATTTAAGGAGATTTTGCTGCGAAAGACATGTAAATAGTGTAATGCATAATCGCAAAAAAAGTGGCGAAATATTTTTGTTTCATTTATGTGTAACTTTCATATTGTGCAATGTACCGTTCGAGTTAGTAGACAACGAATCATTTCATTCATTTTGAAAGCACTACGATAATGGAATGTTACGTGGCCGGAAAATATTACTAATTTTTTTACCATCCCTCCGTGAACGTATTGAACATATGATTAAATCCGAATTGCAAAATAAGAAACTATGGTTGTGCGTGAAACAACAGATTATAAAAAAATTCGGTTGTTAATGTTATGGTACGTATAATGGAACCACATCAATGGTCACCTTCAATTTTACTAGCTTGCGGAAGAGTACAACAATGTACAGCCAAAATAATTTCAGAGTTAGTGTTAAATACATTGGAAAATTTTGAACTTTCAACAAACCAAGTGTTAATGTTTGTGAGTAATAGCGCCGCAAATATGCTCTCCTTAGGCCATTCTCTAAATAAAGATTGTGCTAACTTGTTACATATTACGTCCAAAATACATGCATTGCATCTTGTGGCATAAACTATTCGTAGATGTTATCCAGGTGTAAATGCATTAATTGTAAGTACAAAGGTTGTGTTTTTCAAATTAAAAAACGTGTTCGCCAATTTCGGTGTCCCGATACTCCTGAATCATTACAATCGAATCTTAGACGTTGAGGAACATGGTTAGATGCAGCGTTTTACTATCATAAATGGTTTGATAATTAATATTAAGGACGTGGTTTTTAAATTCGAACCCAAAGAAGCTGCGACTATCAAGGAAAGCCAGTCAAAATTTCAAGATTAGATCAGGTTTAAACATATTCAAAAACTATTCAAGAAAATTACATTCGACTAATGGAAAGTAGAAAAATCCTTCGGTTTCGTTAGTGGAATCTCTGCAAATGCTACATGTTCACGTACAGATATGCGTGGTAGAAGACGCAAAAAATGTTTGTGTTCTAGAAGGTGTAATGTCAGAAGTTGGCAGGATCGCCATGTAATGTCAGATGATGGGATGGTAAGATCACCATGTAATATCAGACGTGGGCAGGCTCGCCATGTAATGTCACCTGGTCCCGGAAGTAACATTGTTGCCGAGGCAGTTCCATTTATACCGCAGGTTTACCAGCGTGATAAATAATAGACGGGACAACGATTAAATAACAACATATAATTTAATAACGATAATAACAATGATAACAATAATAAACTACATTATAATTATGAGGCACTAGTCTTGTAGAGACTCTAACCCTCAGACTCTGACTGTGACTCTGTCTCTGACTGACTCTGGCTGTGACTGACCGTCGAGACTGAGTGTCTAGTGATGTATTAGAGTGTGTCCCCTTAGCCTAGTGACCTGGTTACAAGATAAACACAATGTGGTGAAAGATCATAACTCACCGAGGTCGTGTTCACGAAATGGATATTTTGAATACATGACCTGGTTTAGTTATCACAAAGGGTTTGAAAGTATTTTAGAGAAATATTCAAATTTTGCCACTTTAAGACAAACTTGTGAAGGTGCGTCAACAGAACCGTTAAGTCGTTTTAAAGATTTAACCGATTTTACCGGTAATGGTAAGTGTTCCACCACAAGTTATTCCTTATTATTTATTTACATAGGTTCTGCCGCGCTTCGGTTTTTAACAGTAATAATTTATTATTCTAAACGGGCGAACTGCGCTGAACATTGTCCGACGGCGGCTGACAAAACATTTATACGCGCGAGGACAAGCCGCCGATGTGATGTTATTCGAATGAATCTCTCTAACTATTACACGCCATAATAAGTATCGCAAAACGATTATATAAATTTAATTTTAATTAATAACCAAGTTTAAAATGATCCTGGATATTTCAACAGAAATATTTAACCAAATATGTAATTAGCTGTACTTTGGGCTTGTTGTTTAAGTTACCAATAAGTACAAAGGCGAATATTTTTAAATATTTTACGAACAAACAAATTAATTAACTAAATATATCTACAGATAGGTAAATTAAAGACTTTTTTTCATATTCATGGATAGAAAAACAAAAAAAGTCTTTCATACGTTGAAAATATAGATGTTTCAAATGCATTTACGAAACTCAATTACTTGTTTATATCAAAGCACTACATGCGATATCATTCGTCATTTTATTAAGGGATTCCTTTGAAATGCTTTTCACTTGTGTAATACATATATATATATATATATATATATATATATATATATATATAGTAAACCTAATCAGTAGGCGATTAAAGGTCTGTATATTACTTCAAAATATATCTATTTAAAAAACTCTACATGTTTCGGCTGTATACGCCTTTTTCAAGAGAATACAAAATATGCCTACTGATTAGGTTTACCATATCATACCAAGGTCACGAAGTTATTATATATATATATATATATATATATATATATATATATATATATACATGTAGAACTACATACAGACACGAATTCTCACTTCCGATTTGCATATTTCTCGACCACAAATTAAAATACAGTAAATAGAAATACATAATGTTAAAGGAAACTTTTATAATAAGTAATAAGTATAATAAAATTTTTGTTTCAATGTTAAATACAAGCACAATGTTTAATTCTACAAATCCAATCTGGTAAAACATGATTTTGACAATTATGTAATTTGTTGTAAGCTTGATTTCATTAATTATATATATATATATATATATATATATATATATATATATATATATATATGTATATATATATATATATATATATATAAATATATATAAGTGTTTAGATAATTTCTTAGCCGTTTATTAAATATAACAATTTACAAAAAAGGGATATTTATCAATACGTTTTTGCCGTATTACGCAGTTGTTATATAATGAAACAGATATGCAAAATACATATCCGTCACTGTAAACATGGACAAACACCTCGTATTTTTAGCATTTACTTCTGTTCAATACATATGTTTCAGCCATCAAGGCCTCATCGGTTGAACTAGTGAAGCAATGTGTATACAAATTAATACAGATCTGTTAAACAACGGATCTGTATCTACATTTACGCTAAAATTGTCTCCAAGCTATAACCAGTTTCGTTCTATCAGGCGACACCAATTTAATCAGTGACATCTGACGGAAGATCGCCTTTTCTGGCCTAGTCGCTTTCTTCCGTCAGATGTCACTGATTAAATTGGTGTCGCCTGATAGAACGAAACTGGTTATAACTTGGAGACGATTTTAGCGTAAATGTAGATACAGATACAGATCCGTTGTTTAACAGATCTGTATTAATTTGTATACATATTGCTTCACTAGTTCAACCGATGAGGCCTAGATGGCTGAAACATATGTATTGAACAGAAGTAAATGCTAAAAATACGAGGTGTTTGTCCATGTTTACAGTGACGGATATGTATTTTGCATATCTGTTTCATTATATAAAATATAACAATTGATAAATTATTGGAATTTTTCGGCAAGCTGTAGACTTGGGTTCGAGTCCCAACGTAGACCATATTTTTCAATTAAAAAATTTCGTTTGATTTGCTTTGTAATTTGTAGACAGCAATGTTTACATCCCCACTTACTCTGCAATTACATACATTCTAATTTGATATTTGTAAATATTTCATATAAAAGCCGACAAACTCCAATAATTTATCAATTGTTTTATATATATATATATATATATATATATATATATATATATACTAGATTTAATTAGTTTGGTGATTTAAGATCTGTTTTTACTCAAAAATGCATTTTTTTTTCATATATTTTTTATATCCTTGACAAAGGCATCATTGCCGAAACATGTAGGGTTGTTTTAAATATACAGGTGTCCAGAAACTCTCCTGACAAACGAAGACCGGAGTTTCCTCAGATAATTTTAAGACAATTAAACCCAAATTCACCTAGTCCGAAAATGCTTCCTAAGGGAGCTAGAGTTCTTTGAAGATGGCGCCTTGTATTTATTTTTTTTAATTCCTCCAGAACGCTTCTATTTATAAAAACAAAAACTGGTATGCTTATTTATTCTCCAAATATGAATCGATTCCATCAATTGCGAATTTCTAGTACCGGTCATAGGCGTCCGTTTTGGGTAGGTCAATGGTTATTTTAAGGCATAACTTTTTTGTCTTTAACTTTTAAGCATTTGTCACACTAGATTATTAAATTTTCAGGTATTCCAGTACTAAAATGTACTCTTACTTTAAGTCGGTAGGATACACCGTTTTCTAGAAAAATCGATTTGTAAATTTTTCGTTTTTTCTTCATTAAAGTTCAATTTATTATGTACCTACTTATTTTTAGCGACGAAGTTGGCTTGGACTATCAAGGCATGGATGAAAATTAATTTAATAAATTAAAAACAAATTATTTATTACAATGGAACGAAACTAACAAAAAAAGAACAAGTATCAAGATTATTAGATACCGGACATAATTTCAGCTTAGATAATATTAAATTAATTAAAAAATGTAATAGCAAAAATTTAGACATGTGGGAAGCCATACATATCAAAAAATACAAAAATTACCTCCATAACAATGACATGTCACCTATTAATAATAAACTTTTAAATTGTATACCTACAGTATCTAATAACTAATAGATCCTTTTCACGGTACTATATTGTTATTTAATAGAACCCGACATGCCAAACACAGTCAGATGTCTTGTTTTTCATAGGTAACGGTCTTTCCCATAATTTGTCCTTCTTGGAATTTCAATAGATTTTAGCAGGCACTGTTACAATATACGACCATAATTTTTTATTTTTATTTTTATATTTTTATTTGCATGTTTTTGACCATTTGTTGACCATTTATAATTGTAATTTTTACACCCCTAACCA
Organism: Melolontha melolontha; assembly: GCA_935421215.2. Classification (NCBI taxonomy): domain Eukaryota; kingdom Metazoa; phylum Arthropoda; class Insecta; order Coleoptera; family Scarabaeidae; genus Melolontha; species Melolontha melolontha. Next base: position 89,793,612 of record OW285235.1, on the reverse strand, counting down.
AAAAAATAGATATTTTTTACTATACATGTACTTAAAAAATAATACTTTTAAATTAGTAACTACTGAGGATGTGTGCAGTGCACATGAAATGTACATATAGTCAATATACTATTGTTTGTGAAATATAAGGCGTTTTATTTAAGTTTAATAGTGTAATAATTTCACAAGTGCTCAACATATATACTAAAGGTAGATTGTTACAAAAGCCAATTCCACATAATGACACATTACTTGATGCTTGACAGTTTCATTTGGTTTTATTGTAAAAAAGGGTTATGGCATTGAAATGATACTACAACAAAAAACAAAACAAATAATTTATTTAATATCGAAATCATAATCAAAATTTACATATAGCTACAGAAGTTGTTATAGTTTCAATGTCAAATAATAAATGTCATTATGTGGAAGTGGCTAAAGTACCAACCCAATTTCACAGTGTACTCCAATTATGAATTTTTTCGATGGCTCGTTATACCCATTTGGTCCATTTATCGTGGCCCCCCCAAAAATTTGGGAAGCAGTCAGTTTTATGAAAAAAAGTTTCAAGTAAAAGTTTTACTACAAGAAGTGTCCTATCTGATGGTTAAGCAGTCGTACACCAAGGAGAACGTATGAAGGTCATACGAAGGTCAAGGCATTATTTTTTACAAATTCTGAAAAAGGATGTAATTGCGAGTAGAAAAGTACTAAAATTAAGATTCAGCGAAATATTCAAGAAAAACAAAATATAAATTGGAAACAATACATGAAAAACATAGTATTTTCAAAGCAATAATGTGGACGTATTACAAAATAATTAATAATAGATTTACATAACAGATAAGTCATATTTGAAACAGCGGTTGTAGGTAATTAGAAAGCTATTACCTACGTAAAAGTTTGTTCTTTATAATTGGATATTAATATGTCGTATGAATTAGTTGCTTGTTGTAATAATGGGTTATTTGTTGCCCCTTAATCCGGGAATACCATCGAAAAAGCCAATTAACTTTCTATTCGTAATCCCTTGAAGCTGCATAAATACCTCACAAGCTAGGCAACTGACTTAATGTTACTTGTGTCATTGTGATAAAACTACCAGTGTATGAATATCAAAAATGGATCCAGCAACACGTGCAAAAATTGATATGATTTTCATTTATGGTGAAGCGGGAAGAAATATTCGCGCAGCGTGTCGTTTGTATGCTGCAAGATATCCTGATAGACACCAGTCGAGTCGTACGGCCTTTCGTCGTATTGTACAACAGTTCACTACCACAGGAAGTATTGTGAAGAAGAAAAAAAATCGAAAAAAGAGTGTTACCGATGAAAACGCGCAAATTGCTGTTCTAGCGGCAGTGGCTTATTATCCACACGTCAGTACTAGAGAAATTGCCGGCCAGTCTGGAATCTCACGAACTAGTATTGGTCGAATACTGAAACACAAAAAATTTTACTCATACCACATATCGATGCATCAAGACCTTCACGGAACTGATTTTGAACATCGTGTACAATTTTGTGAATAGGCTCAGCAAAAAATTCGCGATAACAATAACTTTTTCCTCAATGTGCTATTTTCCGACGAATCCACTTTTACGAATCATGGGCAGATAAATAGGCATAATATGCATTATTGGGCAACGGAAAATCCAAAATGGTTACGACAAGTAGACCGGCAACATCCATGGAATGTCAACGTCTGGTGTGGGATAATTGGTATGAAAATAATTGGACCTTTCTTTATTACTGGCAATTTAGATGGTAATAAGTATAGCGACTTTCTACACAATGTGTTACCGACACTACTTGAAGATGTACCCTTAGAGCGGCGAGCCAAAATGTGGTACCAACATGATGGGTGTCCAGCTCATTATTCACACGCGGCTCGAGAAATATTAAACAGGGATAACAGCGATCACTGGATAGGACGCGGCGGACCTACTTCTTGGCCTGCTCGTTCTCCAGATTTGACCCCTCTCGATTATTTTCTGTGGGGTTCAATGAAAGAGAAAGTGTACCGTACTGCTCCAACAACACCGGAAGATATGCAGCAAAGGATAATAAATGCATGCTCAGAAATTACGGAAGACGTGCTAATAAACGTCCATGATTCGTTTAGTTGGAGAATTCTAAAGTGTATCGAGGTTGAAGGTCAACACTTTGAAAATTTACTTTAATGAGACCGAAGTTTGCAAAACAATTGTCCCGATTAAATTAAATTAGTGTAGCTCGGGGGTGATCGGATATTTTGTGTCTATTTATGTTATTCTTTTAATAAATTTTTATCATTTTTTTTGTGTTTTTCTTGAATATTTCGCTGAATCTTAATTTCAGGCCACATGAATTTTAGTACTTTTCTACTCGCAATTATATCCTTTTTCAGAATTTGGAAAAAAAAATACCATGTTCTATTTAAAAAAAAAAAATTGACCTTCGTATGATCTTCATACGTTCTCCTTGGTGTACGACTGCTTAACCATAAGGTAGGACACTTCTTGTAGTAAAACTTTTGCCTGAAACTTTTTTTCAAAAAACTGACCGCTTCCAAATTTTTGGGGGGGCCACGATAAATGGAACACCCGTATACTACTTAGATTATTTATGTTACGTTTTTGCTAATTTACTATTGCTAATTGAATTTTTTTCTTGTTTAATATTAATGATTTCTTTAATTTCCCTTTCCATTGTGTGTTGTTCTTTATCGATTATCTGTGTTTTCAAAATCGAAATGGTGATTGCGTTGCAGTTTGTGTCTAAATAAAGCAGTTTTGTCTGTTTTGAAGTATTTGTGGGCTTGTATTCTTTTGTATAAATATTGTTTAGTTTGACCTATGTAGTAACTATTGCAATCGCGACATGGTAATTTATAGATGACATGTGTTTCTCGATTCTTTTCTATTTTAGGTTTTAGTTTTGAAAATAGATGTTTATTGAATTTTTTTCTTGTTGAATATTAATAATTTCTTTAATTTCCCTTTTTATCGAGAAACACAGGGCATATATAAAATACTATGTCGCGATTGCGGTAGTTACTACATATGCCAAACTAAACAATATTTATACAAAAGAATACAAGCCCACAAATACTTCAAAACAGACAAAACTGCTTTAATTAGTGCACGTAGAATAGCCAAAGATATTCTTGGCATGTTACCAATTAGAGCATTTATAAAGTTTTGAAGAATTCTATTCCATTCCTTGCGTAACACATCGCTTAGTTCCTCTAGGGTCGCAGGTTGCTGAAGACGTGCCCACATCTGTTGTTCCAGTTCCAGAGATTGTGCAGCCATACCAATCTCTCGATACGTTGATTTTCTAAAACAACGTTCACTATCGCTGCACGGTGTAGTCTTGCATTATCGTCCACTAATATGAAACGACGTCCAAAATTCTGAGCAAATGTAATAACGACTAGTATAACGCATATATCTCTCTATATCTTTCGGCATTCATGGTTTGACCTCTCCAAATAACAAGGTCGGTGTGCCTGTTAAATAAAATGCAGCCCCGCACAGTAACATCACCACCTCCAAACGATACACGTGGTGCCATATTACGTTCAAGATAGCGTTCTCCTAGTCGCCTTCATACTAAAACTCGAATATCTGAATGACGCAAATTGAATCGAGATGCATCAGTGAACAGGCACCTAGTCCAATCCTCTTCATTCCAATACCGATGATATTGAGCCCACTGCCTTCCACCGCAATGCGATGTTCCTTGGTTAGTAAAGGGCACTTAACTCTCCTCCGGGCTCGTAAACTAAATCCATTTAAACTCGTTCTAGCTGTTCTATTGGGTACCAACACATCTGCAGCGTCACGTAAGGTATAAGCGCTCTAGAAGAGCGCAGGAGTAGGCAACACAAGTAAACGCAGATATTGGTCTTGGGCTGGAGTTGTACTGCATTTACGACCACCTCCATGTGTAAATTGCACACCACCCGTTTTATTGTATCTCTCAATAGCTATATTGATCACACTATGTGATACATTAAAAAGTTTAGCGACCTCTCAGTTAGACCATCCATTTCGTACCATCCGAAACGCTGTATTCTAATTATCGTTGTTAAGACGCGGCATTTTCTAAAAGTACGTAAGCAAAAATTAAGCTAGTACTAAACATTATACACAACTGACATATGGCATTCGCGCAAGGCCAACGTTGATTTACGCAAAATGGCAAAGACAAACATTAACATGTCAAATTAAATATTAAAATTAAAACGGTAATTTCTGTCTAAAGTTGTTGAAAAATAAATTTTTATAATAACAAATTATCAGAAAACTTATATTAAATCGTATATAATGTAAACATGCATTAATAATCAAATGCCGGCAAACAGTATGGCACCTAATATTATGTTTATAGCTAAGCTGAACATATTTATACCGACCAGACAAACAGTCACTCTAACGATTGTGGTGCCGGCACCTTGTACACTGATGGATCACAGTCTAATCAGGGGACAGGTGTGGGCATATGCGGAATGTGCCCTAGAAGGAAGATATCGATATGTCTGGGAAAACATACGACGGTTTTCCAGTCCGAATTGTTTGCAGTCGCAGCCTGCGCCGAGGAAATTCGGGAAGCCGGCTGCGCAAACAAAAAATAACATAATGACTGATAGTCAGGCAGCTATTAAAGCCATTATAAATTCATTTACCAGGGAATTAAAGGCAATGAGATAGCCGACGAACTGGCCAAAGAAGGTACTAGTAGGAACTTCATAGGACCAGAACCTGTATATGGAATCGCTAAGGATTCCGCTAAATGGTTATGGCTAGAAAGAGAACATAAAAAGAAATGTAGGTTAACACGGAAGGTCAACTCCATACTAAAACACTACTAAGGGAGCTGGACGTAAAGTTTTCAGCCAACCTAATTCTTAGTGACAAAAAAGAAATTAAAATCATTACCGGCTTAATAACCGTACATTGTCCTTTAAGGAAGCATAATTTCAGCATGGGCTTGGTTAGCGAGCCCTGGTGTAGGAGATGTGAAAAACAGGAGAAAACTAGCTTTCATGTAATATGTATGTGTGAGGAACTGAAGGGACTCAGGCAAAACCATTTCGGAAGAGATCTATTGAATGCTACGAGTGTACTCAAATTTCTCCTGAGTAGGATACTGGCTTTTATCGAGGACACAAGTCTAACAGAGTGGAGCTGAGAGATCTATTTGGGATAGTAGTACATAGAGCAGTGTGCTCAAGGGCCTGGACGTGATGACGTCCAACCCAAAACAGAAAAGGAAGATGCATTAATAATTTGCAGATTATTAAATACACTAAAAAAGACAAGTTTGGTTAAATGGACAACTTCGATTGGCCAGCAAAATGATTGAAGCAAAAATTTAATGTAGCAACCATGAGAAATTAGCTTGCATGATCATTCGCTTTATATTTATCTTTATCAATTTGATTTAATATAAAAAACGAGATTTGTACTAGATGATAGTTGAAACAAATCTTGCGAACCTTTATTACAAATAATATAATCATGTACAAAGAAAATGTTGGTGATAAATTGCTAAATATATTATTTACATTAAACATTGCCTCTTAAATTGCGTACCGTAGTTCTTGCAACTATGGGATTCCGGAATATTAGGTTTTTTAAATAAGGGAAGAATAAGAAATCCAGAGGCATCAAATCAAGCAATTTACTTCATCATAAACCTATACTTACCGAAACGTCTGAAAAAAATTACTGTAAATAATTCATAGTTACATGTGCTGTGTGTAGTGTGGCAGAATCCTGTTGGAAATAACCAATAGTTAATTTTGTTATCCAACGGATTTATAAATGACTATAAAATAATGGTTTCGTATCTGTGGCCGTCGAAAGAATATTGACCGAAAAATTCGTTGTTTTGAAATTACCATATTATTTTCTAATGCTATTTTACTTCCTATGCGCATGCGTAAAATGTAAATTTTGCCCGCGAACTTAATTGAATTGTACAGAAATTCTAAGGTTATTTCAACATAGTTTAATGATATCTAATAACTTTAGTAAATAAATAATGACTTTGATATGAGTGAATTTTATGAGGCAAGTTGAAATAATAGTTTTTTATGAATATTCTAAATACATTTATATGAATTAAAAGGTTATTTTAATTTATTTATTATTTTCAGTTTTATGAGTGCTGGTCTGTCAAAACTTGTGAAAACATTTATAATTAAATTATAATATTTTTCTCGTTCCTAGATTATATGTCGTATTTAAGATGGTTGAATCACTACAAATATATGTATATGTACATATAAATATGTATCTATACATTGACTCTATAGATTAAATAAGTGCAATTGTAGGTCACTAAATTCCACTTTACATTGTGGTGCTTTCCAGGTTTGGCATACGTCAATATCTCCTATGCAATTTTTCTACACTTTCTTCCATCCCTGTCTCCATCTTCATGGTTCCTATATCTCCAATAAAAATCGAAAACATCCATAAATTGAACATTGATTGATGTGACCTTTACTTGATGAAACTTCTTTGTAAAATTAAATAGGAAACACAATTATGTGATTTTCATAAATACTTTATTATAATAACAATTGTTTCACCATCATTGTGGCTTCATCAGAGTCTAAAGAAATTACAGTGTTGGTGAAACAATATTGTTACTACAAGTATAAAAAGTATAATAAAATATTTGTGAAAATCACACAATTATGTTTCGTATTTAATTTTAGTAAGTTGTGTTTATTATTGAAAATTTTGAATTATATGTAGTTTCAACAATTTAATATACTTCTAAATTTTACTTCATAATTTTCTAAAAATAAGTTATGAAGGTGTCCCAATAGGAACTTCGGGATTTCCTTCTTAAATAAAACCAACAATTTTAGAAAAATAACATGATTGCATATTTTATCAAAAAGTAGAGACATGACAGTTATGATTCTGCAAATGTCCCCCTCGGCTATTCTACAGATAGTCTTATTTGCCCAATATAGTCAACAACTTTTTGACACAATTGCGATCAAATTTCACCAATAACTTGGCGAATATTTTGCTTTAGGTCACTAATCGTACGCGGATTGTTAGAATAGATTTTGTCTTTGATAAAACCCCAGAAGAAATAGTCGAAGGGGTCAGATCGCCATCTTCTTGAAAGAACATATCGTTGAACAGCATATTATTCAATTGGGATCATAAAAAAATATCTCAACATATTACGATAGCGTGCACCATAAACATTTACCGTTTCACCGTCATTTTCATGAAAAAATAGCCCTATAACCCTCCAACCCAAAATGCACCCCACGCGGTTACTCGAAGAGGATGCAATGTTTTTTCTTCAATCACGCGATGACTTTCACTTCCCAAACCATACAATTTTGTTTATTAACATAACCTCCGATTGTGAGCTTCGTCGGAAAAGATAATTTTATTCTTCTTTTAAGATCAAATTAGCAAACGCATGGTGATGTCCGTTACCTATGGGCTTTAACTCTTGTGTTAGTTGAATTTTATATGCGTGCAAGGTCAGATCTTTGGTCAAAATTCGATTCAAAGAGCTTTTCTTTATGTTTAGCTGTTGAGATCGACGACGAACTGAGGTTTCTCTACGTGGACGCATTGGCACCTTCAAATCAACAACCGATCCAGAAACCTAAAATTTTAGAATGAGATTGCAAATTGCGTTGTCACTTGGCACGTGATTACGCTTAAACATTAAACGAAGTTTACGAATTGTTTTCACACAAGAACGCGAATTTTCGTAATAAGTTTATACAATTCTAACACGCTCTTCCGTCGTAAAACGAATACACGAAATATAAAATGTCAAGGTTGTCTAAGTCGTTGAAAAATGGCACTAAATTTAAATCCTAAAGTATATCCATTGGGACACCTTTATATATTATTTATAAAGTATACAGTAATAAATACATCGTCGTTGTTGTTAAAATACAATAAAACTTAATGCATGTATCCGCAAAGAAGCGTATATATTTATCAAAAATTTTAGCTTCTTGAACATGTCCAAATTACAACTTATACATGAATACATTGCAAATATATGTATATTCCGGCCGCACCTTTATTAATTGTTTGCCTCATATCGTATAGCTCGTTACGTGTAGCTTGGCGCAAAGTAAACACAAAACAAACATAAAGGATATCCTCCTATTGTGCCGACAACATCTGAAAGCAATTACCAAAAGGGTATTTAATCTTTTTAATATTTTTTGCTCTATTTTTACTGATCTCGGGTACAACAACAAAAGTGGACTTTCGACCTGATCAACATGATACGTCCCCAACACCCAGGAAACAATAAATATGTGGTCCCCGTTCAGTTATTCTCTTCGGTTTGACCGTTGGTTGGAAAGAGCGGAAGGGTCGAGGGTCACTTTAATGCGGTCGCCACGGCCTGTTATGATGCGTGTACTACACAGACCAATGTGTGCCCTACTCATCTAAGCATTTAAATTTTATATCAATACAGCGACCATCAACAACGTCTTTTATTGCGGCAGTTGAGCGTGCGGACAGTTACTTCTAATGAGAATAGTTCGAATAGTTTGTGAGGAAAACGTTTCTCAAGTTAGGCTTTTTAATAGTTGTCTTTAAAATACCAGTTCGTTTGTAAAACATGCACCGCTAAATTACACAATTGTGCTATCAATAATAATGTAATTTAAACGATTTAAAATATATTCTTCTTCAAATTCCTATCGTTAAAATTAAAGTTATAAATTATTTTTACATTGAATTAAAAATTGGCAAATAAATATTTGCATATATATTTTAATTACGTAATATAAGGAAATACCGTGCCTTCAATTAAATTTTCATTTAGAGTGGCTTATGATTTCAATATAAATTGGGAAACACTATGAAACAGTAAGGTTTTTCGAAAGTCAAATTTTGATAACTGTCATAGTTAAGTCAATTTATTGAAAAGTTGTCTTATTAATTAGATTATTTATTATCATGTTAGAAGTACCACAAAGAGTTTCTATTGTTGAAAGTTATTTTAGAACTGGTAGATTAATAAATGGACAGTGGGTTTCTGCAATTAATCAATGTATGCTGGATTTTCACAAAAGTTCCCTAATCTTGCAGTCACGTATGAATAACTGGCTAGTCAAATTCATGGTTGTGTTGACAGATTTCGTGAAACGGAGATAGTATTTCGTAAATCCTGGAGCGGAGAATCTAAAAAAGAACTGCTGATTGCACTGAAGAGTTTCCACATCGAATGAAAAACTCACCAAAGAAATCCATTGCAAAACTGTCGCAAGAACTTCTTAAAAAAGATTTAAAATTATATCCATATAAAATTCAAGCTGTTCATGAACTCGGTCCAGTTAATTACGATGAAAGAACCGAGTACTGCCAATTGTTCTAGAATAACTTGAATAATGATACAATAAATGTTTCTTTACTGATGAGACCTGGTTTCATCTTTCGAGATATTTAAACAAGCAAAATATGAGAATATGGTCGGCAGAAACTCCTCATAAATTTGTGGAAACACCATTGCATATTGCAGTGAATTTTTCCCCGAAGAAAAAATTAAAAGAAACTATAAAAGACTATATATTTATGTGTATTTTATTCCAGAAAAATATTTAAGAATATTTAATATTTTATGTAAAATTTATTATAATGTGTATTTATATCCACGACTGTAGATTGTTCGAACAATTGTATTGATGTATGCAGTCCAGGTCTAGCGGGAGTATATTGAAATTGCAGGTCTTTTGATTTATGTTTGGCATGCTGATATTTTCCATTTCCGGGAGGGGAAGAGGCAGAGATTAACCAGCCATCGTACAGATAGGTCCAAGTTCTTATCGCTGAATAGAAACTTCTTTTTTATTCAGATATTTTAGTTAAATTCGGTTTGCGTTTTAGTTGTGCTTTTATTTGATGTGTTAAAATTAATTTGCGATAATTACGAGTCTGTAAACTTGTAATTTTGATTTATGGGACCTATCTGAAATCTCTAGATTTTTTGTGAAGTGACGTATACATTAATTAATGTATGTATATTTTTGCAATTACATTTATGTATTTAGAAATAATTTAGTAATGTTAGTAAGATAGTTGAGCTCAGTAAAGTCAGTAATTTTAGGTTTATAAAATATTTTGTAATCAGAGGAATAGTAAGGAAAATTTTCAAACTTCCTTTGAAGTTTTTTTATGAGTAAAATATTCTAGAAGGTCAGGAATTGGTGGGAAAACCTTATTTGTATCATGTTAAATGTGCGCATGAATTAAAATCTTGTTGCGTGCGCCTACAGATAGTTGTGCTGTTTGACGTTTAAAATTGGGATAACGTAATTTGATAAGTCTGACAGTTTTTCTAAATATTTATTTAATAATTTGCTCAGGGTTCATTAGTGAGGTTTTTCCCCTTGAATCAGTCATATTTTATTCAAGTTTTCCTCACATTGAGGCACATTAGGTGTCTCAACACTACCTTATATTTGATAAGGTAGAATTTTCTTCTTCTTTTTTTGTAAAGTACATGTTTGTGTTGGTAATGCTAGTTTTATTTCTTTTCTAATACCTTTTGTTTTACTACTGACCCTGTGAGGGTAACCTTGAAGATCCAAGAGCTCCTGGAAGGTGAACCCGATTTGAGTTAGTCCGGTCAAGCTACTGTGTATTGTGAGCCAATCAAAATAAGCAATTAACATCACAATTCACTGCAATATGCATAAAATTGGTATTTGGCTAGCGGTGTCAAGGAGGCAAAACATTAAACTAATACTTTTTAATGGAACGATAATTACTGAAAGATACTGAAATGACTTATTAGAACTCTTTATTAATCAGTTACATGACGATTAAATTACAGAAGGGTTTTTCCAAAAAGACAATGCTCCACCACAAACATTTCAACAAACACGTGCTAGTTTGGAAGAGTTCTTTGATAATCGAAAAGTAAATTTTCCTCTAAAGTCTCCAGATCTCACAATTCTTGATTACTTCATTTTTCCGCACATTAAAAACACGATTTTTAGAACGCCACAACATACAATTGAAAAACTTCGCATTACCGGGCGTTATGAGCCATATCGCCCGGTTATAACGCCCACGGGCAATATGACCGTGCTTATGGTAACCGCAGCCAAGGTGAAATTAACAAATAATACTTAAGTGAGAAATAAATAAGATTAAGTTATAACACAACTAAATTGTAATCGGTCAGATGATAGTTGTCAAAATATACAGGCTGATTCATTTTCGGCCCTCACCATGGGGATCTCTCTTATTATTGGAGATAGAGTATAGGTTTAAATTTGGCAAAGTTGTTAAATTTTGTGTTTGTTATAAATCCGTAAAGAAAATAGACCTGTGACAAATGACCTTCGTTATTTTTTAAAAAAACGCGAAAACCCCATTTTCTTCTTTTACCTATAGCACCGACATTTGGCCTTGTAGAGAAAATATAAAAACACATCCTTGTGGAAATTTCTAAACCTCTATCCAGTGGTGTACTCTAAATTTTTATACGACGTTTCGTTTCTTTCTGTCGAGATCTAGAAAAATGGTACGATGAGGCTGTTGTCGTTCTGGATATAATTGTAGATATCTTGTACTCGCTACTGTTGAATTTCGGTTCAAAGAATAAAAAATACTTATCATATCTCGTTTCTCTTCGTTAGTGTATGACATTTTTGTATTATTAATGAACAATAAATGAAATGTTTGACAGATTGAAATTCCATGGCTACCTTATTTAATCTTATAAATTATTCTTTCAAAACCTAATGTCAAAAACTATAGTCAGTATGTGGTACATGGTTGAAATCAGAAAAAAAACTCTTTCTGAAGGTGTCTAAATCCAATATGGCGCCAATAAGAAATTAGATAGTTGATGATGGCCAGAAAGAAACGAAACGTCATATAAAAATTTAGAGTACACCACTGGATAGAGGTTTAGAAATGGCCACAAGAATGTGTTTTTATTTTTTCTCTGCAAGGCCAAATGTCGGTGCTACAGGTAAAAGAAGAAAATGGGGTTTTCGCATTTTTTTTTGAAATAACGAAGGTCATTTGTCACAGGTCTATTTTCTTTACGGATTTATAACAACGGCCGAAAATGAATCAGCCTGTATATTATAATAATACATAATATAATAATAATTTTATTGAATATCTAAATATTTAATACTAACTTTAAATCGATGAATTGATTATTGCTTTTCGTATTATTACAAAAATACACTCATTACCGTGTATTTTGTAGATACGCAGAATTAATGTATTTATTATTTGAACTATGTATTTATAGTAAATAAAAACACTTGTCCCTGTAAAAAATATATTTTCCGAATGTAGGCCAAGTGTATCTGTCGCAAATAAAAAAAATATTGCAACATATTTAAAGCAATTAAACTTCAAACTAAGATGTTACCGAACCGTAACCACAAACAACCACCGTAATAAATAACCCCCGAGGATTGTAAAGTATTAAACATACTATTCACCAAATTGAAATGAATAAAAAACAAATTAAAGATGATATATCCTGACCTGACAACAAACATATGTTGTATGCGCTAGTAATTTATATGTCTTGTAGAAAGTCCAGTGTCCAGCGCTTCTGAACACAGTACAAGTTACTCGTTTCACTATTTATTATCGTTCCCCTAAAGGCCACAGATGTTTAGTATTTATGAATAAATTGTCTTCTCGTAAGCAAAAAATATAAATTGTAGTTTAGTAATAAAGTTTTCGTGATAATTAAAAATCCTGTTGACAGTTTGCAATTATATATTACTATATTTAATAACTGCAGTGACCACGTAACTTATTTGGAATATCTAATGGAGCATATAGCATTATATTTAATTCATGTATTTACATAGCGATCACAACTACGGATATAAATTCACGGACAAAATATCACAAATTTTTTTTTGTATAATCTTTCTGTATCATTTAGGTACTAACTTTGTTTTGTTTCCTAAAAATGAAAATCTTTTAGAACTACGTAGAACAAAATGCGCGAACACAAAAATCCTTTATTATTCAAAACTAACGTGTCTGTAAATGATCGCCAATTATGTTGGTAGTATGGATTTTATTTTTCTACAGATGGTGGCAATATTAATTAATAATAAAGACTAAGGTTATGTTTATGTAAATTTGTTAACAAATGCTTTGTTTTATGAAAAGAACACTGATGAGTAGAAAAAGTTTACAAAAACTGTTGAAAATAGCCACCATTATTTTGTAAACACAAATTTATTCGTCGTTTAATACTTTTAAATACTCGATAATAGTATATTAAAAAACAAGTTTTTTAATGGCACCATCTCGCCGCCCGAGATCATTTTCTAAAGAGCAAGTGTGGCAAAAGGCCTTGGGAAACGAGTTTTTTATACTATTTTTTCTATTTTGCATTTTTTCATTAATAAATTGATATTATTTAATTTAGTGATTCAGAAAGTTCAGAGTTTTATTTTTATATAAAGCATGCAGTTGGTCACATTGATACTTGACATTTTCAAATTTAAATCTTGCTATCCGTGAAGTATATTATATTACATAATATTTATTAATTTTCGTTAACATTAATTTATATTTTATTTAAAAATATAAACATGAGTGACATAAAAACTAATATACAGGCTGATTCATTTTCGACCCTCACCATGGGGATCTCGCTTATTATTGGAGATAGAGTATAGGTTTAAATTTGGCAAAGTTGTTAAATTTTGTTTGTTATAAATCCGTAAAGAAAATAGACATGTGACAAATGACCTTCGTTATTTAAAAAAAAACGCGAAAACCCCCTTTTTCTTCTTTTACCTGTAGCACCGACATTTGGCCTTGTAGAGAAAATATAAAAACACATTCTTGTGACCATTTCTAAACCTCTATCCAGCGGTGTTCTCCAAATGTTTATACGACGTTTCGTTTCTTTCTGGCTATCATCAACTATCTAATTTCTTATAGGCGCCATATTGGATTTAGACACACAATGCAGCTGTTGTTAGAAATTTCTTAAATCAAGAGTTTGCAAACCGTTGGATTGGAAATAGGGGAGTTGTTGAATGGCCTGCGAGATCACCTGATTTAAGTCCGCTAGATTTCTTTTTATGGGAATTGAAGAATTACGAGACAGACTTCAGAATGCCTTCGATGCAGTTCCTAGAAGAACTATACAAAGGGCAGTACAAAATGCTAGAAGGCGTGCCCAATTGTGCATTACCGAAGATGGCCAGATAATTGAACATTTACTGTAATTGTTTATTGTTTACTCTTCTATGTATTTTTATTAATGTTTTTGTTATCTTGTACTCGCTACTGTTGAATTTCGTTTCGAAGAATAAAAAATACTTATCATATCTCGTTTCTCGTCGTTAGTGTATGACATTTTTGTATTATTAATGAACAATAAATGAAATGTTTGACAGATTGAAATTCCAAAGGCTACCTTATTTAATCTTATAATTTATTTTTTCAAATAAAACTACATGCTACATGGTTGAAATCAGAAAAAAAAACTCTTTCTGACGATGTCTAAATCCAATATGGCGCCTATAAGAAATTAGATAGTTGATGATGGCCAGAAAGAAACGAAACGTCGTAAAAAAATTTAGAGTACACCACTGGATAGAGGTTTAGAAATGGCCAAAAGGAGGTGTTTTTATTTTTTCTCTACAAGGCCAAATGTCGGTGCTACAGGTAAAAGAAGAAAATGGGGTTTTCGCGTTTTTTTTTTTAATAACGAAGGTCATTTGTCACAGGTCTATTTTCTTTACGGATTTATAACAAACACAAAATTTAACAACTTTGCCAAATTTAAACGTATACTCTATCTCCAATAATAAGAGAGATCCCCATGGTGAGGGCCGAAAATGAATCAGCCTGTATATTGTTGTCAATTGTATATACGTTGTTTGTGTAGAGTACGTACAAATATTATATCTGTCAAATGTAACAAGTGTTCGTTTGAAAAGTCAATCTAGTAGCATGTGATTTACTGAGAACAATTTGAAGTATGTCGTAATTTACTACTTAACCTACGAAGTCGTATATTTTGACAGTTTCATACATACAAATAAATAACAAATAATAGGTATTTATTGAAAACAATAACAAATGTTGAAAATGTTGTCCTTCAAGATCAATGCACTTTAAAATCCTCCGTTCTAAATTTCTGATGATATTCTGCAACATTACTGGATTGTTATTAATTTCCATCCATTTCTGTTCGATTCTTTGTAGCATATCATTCAAATTCAATATAGGTGTTCGAAATATGTTATTTTTTAAATAAGGCCACAAAAAGAAGTCGCAAGGTGTTAAATCGCATGAACGTGCAGGCCAGGAAATTTCAGTATTTCGACTAATTATACTTTCATCAAAAAATTCTCTTAAATAATCCAAAGATTCTGCAGTACAGTGACAAGGTGCTCCGTCTTGTTGGAAATATGCATTTTGAAGTTCATCATCATGCAACTGATTGACAAATGGTTGTAAAATTTCCGTACGGTACCGTTTGAGGAGTTAACGTTCCCTGAAAAAATATTGGTCCAATGATTCGCCTTTGGCTTATCGCTGCCCAAACACCAATTTCCTCTGAATGTAGCAATTCTTCATTAATTACATGTGGATTTTCACTACTCCAAATTCTTGTATTTTGTAAATTTAGGTATCCAGTTTTATAAAATCATGCTTCATCAGTAAAGATGACTCTTTGCGAAAGTTCTCCATTATTGTTTACAAACTAATTACAAAACTGTAGTCTACGTGGGTAATCAATTTCTAACAATTCTTGTACTGCTGTGACACGGTATGGATAAAGTTGCATATCTTTTTTTTAATAACTTGTGAGTTGTACCAACAGAAAGGTTTATTTGTTGACTCAAATATCGAACAGATGCTTGTGGTTCATTTTCCATTATTTCTTCAACATGATTGACAACTTGAGGTGTACGTTTCTTAACTGCTTCGCTTCCTGATTTTCTTAATAGACTACCAGTTTCAGAAAAAAGTTTTAAAGTTCTATCCAAAGTATCCTTAAATTGTATACAATCTATTACAAAATGTGGAAACTCAACTGGAAATTCTACCATGCAATCTTGAACTGAATAAACCCATAAGCCATCAATTTTATTACCACTTCGAAAATAAGCCTGGACTAAAAAAAATTTATGTTCTAAAGTGAAAGCCATTTTAAGACTGAGAAGCAATTTATTTAAACCAGAATCGACGCACGATTATTTTATGCACTAACTGATATTTGTGATTGAATCAAATGTCATTTGGATTTACGTTTACGGAACAAACACATACTAATATATTTGCGTCTTATTCTATCAAAATTTCAAAGTAACCTAGATTACCTTTTCAAATGAACACTTGTTACTTAAGTTCTTAAAATCAAATGACAGCAATGATATTTATTTCCGTGTTCATCGCCAACATTGAAAAATTAAAAAAGGCGTATCGAAATGAAGCTCAATTCGATACCGTTTTTGGGTGTCATAATGAATTCATTTCGAAGGCAAAATAGAAAAAGTTATTTCTGAGTGATGTTTTCAATTTCATGTCTAATTGTGTGTTTAAATTCCTCTAATGTCTGCAAGCGGTTTGTAAAACAATATTCTTTACATGTCGAAAAGGAAATAATTTGATGGTGTCAAGTCTGGACTTCTCGGTGGCCATAGGCTTTGGCTGATAATACGATCATCAGGAAATTCCTGCAAATATGCTATGCTGGCACCTGCAGTGTGAGAAGTGGCTCCGTCGTGTTGGAAATAACTCTATGTTATTTCATCATCATGCAGCTGATTAATAAATTCTGTCAAAATGACAGTTTGGTTAATTATATCGCTAAAGAAAACTGGCCCTATTATCTTTCGTCCTGATATTGCAACCTTTGCAAACACAGTTTTGAATCTCAAATCGTTTTACAATTTCACGTTTGTGGTGACCAAACACTTTATAATTTACATTTTCGCGAGGAAATGTTTCCACAAATTGTTCAAAGAAGACCGCAAATTATATGATTACGTCCCATCGTAGTTTTGAAATGGCCTCCGAAAGTGGGCGATAAAAATATATGCATCATGTTCAGTCGTAAACATTTTAATATGTAAATAATACACAAAACTATCGACAATGGGCTCTGTTAAAATTTACATAAGGTGACATAAGCGACAATGTAGCTAAATACATGGTTAGAAAGTTGCGGGCGTGCCAACAATTGGCGTACGATCATTTACAGACACATTGTATTTAGGATTTATAAATTAACCAGAACACAAAAAACTTATTTTACCGCCATCTTTTGTACAATATTTAAACTCACTCAAGAGAAGAACAATAATCTTACTTGTTAGAGTGCCAGGTTTTGGCTTATGTTATTTGTTTACTACATCTTGATATTTGGGCTTTATTCGCGTTTGACAGTTTTTTTTTTATTTTTTATTTTTGTTTTAATACTATACAATGTCAATACAATATACAAATCGTTTTTAGAGTGATGCTTTAAAAACTCAGCTGCATATATTCTTTGTAAAACTAATTCATTATCTTCTGAGCTTGATGAGGCACTTGATAACAATAAATTTAATTTATCTATACAATATAATTATTTAATTACAATATACAATTCAATTTTAACTTTGAAGTATTCAGAAGTATTCAGTCTCTGCTAGGTTAAGTTAAGAATTTAGAAAATAAAACACACCGTGGTAACTAAAACACATGCGTATGCAAAACTGTTCGTAGTAGTCTAAGAAAGTTCCATCTTCGAAGTAGGGACACTAACGGACGATTTTTAATAATCCAGGATTGTTTTCAAGTGAAACTAGAATACAATTTCATTTCGTCTGAAGTTGTACTCGTCAAAACGAGAACGCGTTTAAAGAACTTCGCATGAGTTGGACATCCCGGGATGCTTTTTTTTTTTGAGAACCAAAACAAACCTACTGTATGTTGGTAACTACTTTTTTAAAGTGTTCTACGTGTATTAATGCCATTTCCTTTTCATATGCCAGCATTTTAACAGATTCGAGGATGAGTGAATAAATGAGGGTAACTTTAGCTTCAACATTTAATTTAAAAAATCTACAAGAACGACAATAAAACAATTTCTGTAACTAGCATAAAGATGAATTAGTAACGGGTATTTCCTCTTCTGGCTCTTTTGGGTATACTTTGCAAAAGATCTTTAATGCTTTCTTGCGGAATTCTGTTCCATTCTTGGTAAGCTGCGATTCGTAGATCTTGAATTGAATTAGGGACCGGATTTCGAGCTAGTACACAGCGTTTGCGAATGTTCCATCGGTGTTTGATCGGATTTAAAGCGGGACTTATTGGAGGCTAATCTAATGACGCAATTCCGACTGCTGAAGGTACTGTAGCACTGTTCCGGCTATATGTGTCCGAGCATTATCTAGCATTAATAAAAAATCTGTCATACTCAATAAAGCCAATAATATGGTAGAATATGTTTTTCAATGATGTACCAGTCTGCATTCATTCGTCTATTAACCTCAACAAGCGCCGTACATCTTTCCCAATTGATTCCACCCCAAGACATAATTGAACGTCCACAAAAGCTAATGGTTTGCACAATATTATACGCAGTGCATCGTTCTCCAGTTCTTCTATACACTCGATCGCGTCCATGTGGTTTCCACAATTTAATTCTAATCTCGTCTATGAAAAGAACTGCTACATCATCCCAAAAAACGTTAACGCGTGTAAACACTAACCAGGCAGTTTTATGATGTAGGAGAAACCGAGGGACTCTAGCAGGAAATTTTAGATTTAAACCAACTTCCTTAAGCCTCCTCCTTCACACTCACATTAACTTGCCTTGTATTCAACAACTCATTTTTTAGTTGTGGAGCTGTAAATGTGCGATTTCATAAAACTGGTAGTTCATCACTTTGCAGAATCAACTCACAAAACACCAGAAATGTCACTCTGATAATGTAAAACAAAAAAGCAATCATCCTGCTCTACCAAATACTATCAGATGCTGGCATAATTGTAAAATAATGCTTCGCTACTAATAGTGAATAAACATAGGTATTTTTTTATATATCCAGATATGTTACAATAATATACTAATACACGTAGACCGAACACTTCAAAAAAGTACACTTACCAACATACAGTATAACATTAACGTTAAAAAATTTTAATAATAAGCAGCTTTTGTCCGTGAGTTTAAGTATCATAAAATCAGTAAAAACTGTTAGATATGCTAAATATTGGAATATGTTAAATTAATATGTAATATAATACCCATTAGTTATTATTATACTAGAGACCGAACGCATCAGGCCGAAATTACAATCGACCATATAGGTAAATAGTCTATAACATCGCTAAGTTCAACACGCAGTTATTGAATAGCACTATTCATTCGATTAACCGCACATCTGTTTCTTTCTATTTGAATTATGACTCAATTATTTCAATATTACGCTTAAATGCCTTTCTTTAAGGGCGTAGATAGAAGCGTGAGGAGTTTCTATAATTTACTTTATTTATTAGTTAATATTTCGTAAGATAAATAAAGTACTGTGAGTTAGTTTCTTTTTTTCATTGTTTTGACTGTTAATTACCATACTACGTAGTTTTTGAAATAGATCCTGTTTAATATCGTTTCATCGAATCTACTTCTCCCAATTATTTAGACGTAAGTGTCACAGTGAATTTCGTTAAGTTTCAATAACTTACGCATACATTTTTAATTTTCATTTATTTAGATCTAGAACATTGTCTAAGTTACTTTTTCAAATATGTTGTGGAACAACGTCGAGAATGGCATCGTGAAACAATGGCGAGTTGGATCAAGGGTCCATTGCCAGCGATTCCGAAATTTATTGCAAAGTCTATAAAATATCGCCAAAAAATTCAAAAAAAATCGAAAACGTCACATGGAATCAGACAATTTTAACGAAGAACTCTGTGAAACTTTAAGAGCGGCAAATATTCCATTAAATAAACTTAAAAATCTCACCTTCATAACATTTCTCCAAAAATATACTGATCGAAATGTTCCTGATGAATCCACCTTACGCAAATATTATGTTCCTAAGTGCTACACGAAAGCAGTAGAGCGCATTAGAAGCCATTTTTCAAATCTGTACCTATGGATAAATGCTGACGAACCTGTCGATATAATAGGAGAATAGGAGGCTGCGTGGTCAATGGTGAGACACTTTACTAGACGTCCACATATACACTGTTATTTCTTGCTACTGAAGATGGCAACTTAGTTGTCAAAATACGTATTTAGGATATGAATATTAATGTGCGAATAGGTTTTATACCTTTTTTAAAATTTCTACTTAGCCACCGTCACCAATGAAAGACCTTAAATAATTCTTCTTAACCTACTTTTAATATGTTTCAAATAAATACCATTATTGTAATGAAAAATATTCGAAAGAGAAAAGTTTCCGTTGATTTTTAAAATTTTTAAAATGAGTTCGAAAATATTTCTTTTTATTTGTAGGAATTCCACAATAAGGGCCAAAATCGGCCCTAATAAATGTAAATTTTATATAAAAAAATTTGTCATCAGTAGCATTTATGATTTGATATTAAAAGTAAAATATTAACGTTTAATCTAATTATATTCTTATCTTAACGCATATATTAAATCATAGTTAGCTTACACGATTTTTTTTAGGTATTTTTGTTATTCGATTATATCAGACTGTTGTGTGAAATATTCTAAAGCGTTTAAACGAACGAATTGTGCAATAAATTATTTCATCAATGTTTCTTGGGAAAGTTACGAGTAACTACTGCATCTGACTCTCCGCGCTTTATCACTAATCTTCCTTACTACGACGTCTTCCACTTCTCTAAAATAAAAGTGGATAGAAATAGCTTAAATTTCAAATACAAAATAATTACACCAGTTTTAAAATGAAGTAAATTTATTTCACTACCAATGTACATAAATCTTTTCCCCATAATCACCATTTTAGTGCAACACATCTTCAAACGCTGAATCCGTTTTTTCATTCTGTCCATGAAAAAACTATCTTGCAGTCCGAACTTTAGTGTCCGAGGAAAAATGTCGACGTTTCAATACTTCCTTTAACTTTTGGAACAGCCAGAAATCTGAATATGCGAAATCAGGGCTTACGGAGAGTGCTAAACAATCGCGAATTTCAGCCTCGTTACTGTTTTCATTGTTTCGTTGCTACAATTTTTTTCTTAGCGTTGTCGGTTTTCTTTCGTGAGTCAACTCTGATTTTCATCTTTTTTTTTCGGCTTTTATTTCAATATAATTTAATAAATTGCTGTATAATGGCAACATATCTTATCGCCATTCAATTTTAATAAATATATATAATAAATAATAAATCGCCAATATTATTCCGGTATTTCAATATTTCGTGATTATTTCCTGTAGGCTTTAATAGATCAGCTTTAACGTTGCCCTGGGCGGCTACCTTGACATTGTTTTAATTTTCTTAGTGCTATTTCTTCAATTCTAATCTTAATATTACATACCATATGTACTATTTCTTATCTATTTGGCAATAGTATTACCTTCAGTATTACTATTTAAAGCTCCTGTGAAATATCCGTCGTATTTTTTAATGCTAGATAATAATTCGGATATCTTGGTTATTATGACAAGATATTGATTGTACATGTTCAAAGTAAGAGGAGTCTAACTCCTTTATATGTGACCAGAGATTATCTTTTTAAGAAATTGAATTTTAAAGTATCCTAATGTAGAGATAATATGACAGTGTAAGGGCAGTCATATATCCTGTAATAAGGACTAGAACTGACTTACTGATATAAACCACAGCTCTCGATCCTATAACCTCAACAGTATGATGGACGTTCTCTTCTAAAGTACATTATGGATCCCGTTACCTTAAGAGACGGCATTTCTCAGTAATATTTATTGAGAAAAACTCGAAACTTCTTATCCGATTATAAACAGTATGCATTCCAAATTTCTGCAAACCATTGATTTTCAACCACTCTACTACTGGAGAAGCAGGCTCTTAAAACCAGCAGCTTCGGGGGGCGACTAGCCCTACGAGGATATTCCGTTCCTCTTCTAAACCTATGTGTTCAACTTTCTTGAAGCTGTGTCCGATAATAACATAGCACGGTATGGAGGTTCTTATTTGCCCAGGTGTGAATTTTCAAAAAAGATAATCTTGTCTCTCATAATTCAATAGTTTGCCGTCTATGAAACTAGTCACTAAGTTGGCGAAAAATTGCATTCTTCGCACTCTTGGTATGGTAAACAATTGAAAGAAACGTTTTAAGAGCATTCTTCAGCAATTAGACACATATTGCGACCATAAATTTTCTAGGTCGCCAATGCAGGTAAACAAAATCTGCAATATAATATACTGAACTCATGTGAAAATAACACTTTTCATTTCAGTCAAAAAAAAGTCCATGTTTATATAAAGTTATTAAAATAAAATCATAAATACTAGGTGTTTGCTCCTTCAACTCTTCAACAATTAACATATTGCGACCATAAATTTTCTAGGTCGCCAATGCAGTTAAACAAAATCTGTAATATAATATACTGAACTCATGCGAAAGTAACACTTTTCATTTCAGTCAAAAGAAAGTTCATGTTTATATACATTTATTGAAATAAAATCATAAATATATAGGTGTTTACTTCTCATTAGCATATCAAATCACTGAAGAGTTGAGAAAATGAGTTGAGAAAAAGCCTTCAGAGATAGAATGTTGAGAAAAAAAGATTCGCAAGATCGATTTGTAAAAAGTTAAGCTTTTAAGATTGATATACCTTTCGGCTGCTTCTATTTTTTGTTATCGTGAAGTAACGATGTTAATATATACTATGCAAACATAAAGATGCTTTCCACCAGTTTAAAGTTTAAGATCTCGTTAACATCTTACAACTTAAAAAAGTCAATTTTCACGACATGCTCACATCATTTAAATATTGCTATTAGAAGAAATTAATGTTATATCATAAAATTAAATCAAGAAATGAATTATTAAACGTAAAAGTCCACTTTGATGAACCTAATTAACTAGAAAAACGAAAATTTACTGCCATGTATTAAAAAAAAACCCAAATAATTTCATAAATTGTTTGTAATTGCGAGCAACTCAACTATTAAAGTAATCATCCTCGTCAATGAAACCGTCATATCCATTTATTCAGCAAACACAAGAATTTCTTAATTTACTTAATTGACAGTGACATATGATAACTACTGCAAATGCGTGGATAAACACGTTCTGACCCGTTTCAATTTTTTCATTGTGTTTGTTCTGAAACTTAGCGTCTTCAACACGCGAAGTGTTAACAAGAAATTTTTGTTTAAAGTGTGGCATTTAATTAATTAGTCGAAGAAGTTTTAAAAAAGCGCAATTAAAGTTGGCGCGTTTAATTGAAAATATGTGCGGCACCTTGCGGTGTTGTCCACCCATATATCATCCAGGACAACCGGTGTGTACTTGTAGAACCTGCTATAATAGAGAATATTTGTAGCTCTTGTTTGCACTGTATGCAAAACAAGCGTTTGTCCGTGTCAGTCAGTGTTAACTTCTTCCTTATATTTCATGACAACGGACAGCTGTTCTTTTTAATATTTGCATACATGTAATATGATCATTCCTGAAACAAGAAGTCTGTCGCCAATTTAAAAGAATAATGCGACAGAACATTCAAATATTAAGTATAATTAAATTCAATTACCTCAAAATGTAATCTTAATTAACCAATAACACGGAATTAAAATGCCACAAATTTCATTTTGCGATAATCGTTCGAGTTATTTGACATAAAAAGTTTATTATTGAGACTAGCATCAGGTCTGCTTTCTTTCCAAGTTTTCAAAACGCATTATCATTATACAATTCTACAATTAAAAATAAGACAAAAATGAACAAGACTAAAATCTCGAAAGCAAAGCTGTTCTTAAGTAGAATTTAAATGAAAAATTAACATTTTTTAAAATTTTTGTTCATTTTTAACAAATCCAAATACAAACAGAAACTTGTAATATTATAAAAATAAAAACTATCTGCGTTAAGCTAAGCTAACCGGTAACAAAACATTTAATTCCTTAACAAACTTTCAAAATTAATACAATAAAATAATTAATTTTTTTTTTAGTCTTTATTAACCAACAGATACATAAATCCACATAAAGGATATTATAAAAATACAAATCAGAATAATTGAAACATACATGAGTAGGTAAACCCCACCAGTTTTGTATAATACAAAGGTATTTTTAATAATATAAAATATTATTAAAAATCTGGTGTGAAGAACACAAATACAGGTTCACTATTAATATTTTTGTGAATGTGTCCGAACATATCTCTCCCCAGAGACGTAGATACGTATTTCGCCTTTCTACAGGCTCATCGGTACGCCCCTGCTGGAGAAAGAATATCTTCAAACACATTCACAAAAAAGAACCACATCGCCACATCATAGAAATTATCCAGACCGAGCGTAGAAGTAAATTCAGCGCTGCCTGTTGTCAGACAGCCGAAGTACCTCGCCCCGTCCACATAACCAATGTGAAGTACCGACGTCCTTCCAAAGGTGGTACAGTCATCCCTCTAGAAACTGCATTTTGTTTGTGTCTTCACTCATACTACGGACTAACCGCATGTGTAATGTATCAGAATAAACATACATGTGTAGGTAAACCCCACCAGTTTTGTATAATACAAAGGTATTTTTAATAATATAAAATATTATTAAAAATCTGGTGTGAAGAACACAAATACAGGTTCACTATTAATATTTTTGTGAACGTGTGAACAGCAGGGGCGTACCGATGAGCCTGTAGAAAGGCGAAATACGTATCTACGTCTCTGGGGAGAGATATGTTCGGACACGTTCACAAAAATATTAATAGTAAACATGTATTTGTGTTCTTCACACCAGATTTTTAATAATATTTTATATTATTAAAAATACCTTTGTATTATACAAAACATTTTTCCTTTGTAATATTATCAACTTTTAATACTGTTATATCCACAATCTTTACAATTTATTAATTTTTAATAAAAACACTGGTATAAAAACTCACTGGTCTAAAGCAATACACAGCTGTGAAATATTAATATTGGGATTTAAATCTTCAGTCTTGTTTATATATCTATATAAATGTGAATATTATCTGACTATATATAAGATTGGCGTACTATGTTTTACTAATAATTGACGATATTTAATACATTTGAATATTAATGTATGTTTTGACAAAGTGTGTATATAATTTATTAAACTTAACACGCTATCGTATTATTTCTCTCCTTATTACATTAGATGCTAGGCCTAATTGCAATATCTTTTACTACTAGCTTTCTTGGAATAGTTGCATATTCAGCAACATAATCGTAAGAAATAAGTTACTCGTTCCTGGAATAACCAGGCAGTAATAATATTGATATATCTTTTTAATGTTTCTTCACAGTGGGAGATGGTATCGATTTTTTGAAAAAAAAATTTAGTTCATCAGCATACGCAAGAATTCGGCAGTCGATTAAAGTTAAAAGATCATGTCTGGATTGTATCCTTGCGGTACACCAGAAGACGCAGTGAATATCCTGAAATTAGATCCATTGTAACAAATATAGACCGATCTATTATCCAAATAGGAATCAATTAGTTTTACGGTGTTCGAAAGCAGGTAGATAAAATACTTATGGGTCGATAATTGTTCATAAAGCTCTTATCCTTATTTTTAAAAATTGGTATAATACGACATAGTTTCCAAAAGTCCGGAAAAATAGACGTACTGATGCTTAAATTAAAAATTGAAATTGAACCCGTGCAGTCTCTAATGAAAAAGTTAAGAAGCCCATCGTGACCGAAGGTGTTATCAGCCTTCATTTGCATTTAGACAGACGAAAGCTCCTCAGTCGAAACCGCCTGAATATTAATACTGTCAAATGAAAGAATACTTGCAGGAAAAGTATCAGGTATAATTAAACGTGGTAAAAATGTATTGGAAAACATGAATGCAAAAGCCTCAACAATTCCATCCGGATCAGTTAACATATCGGTTGCTGAATTGAAGCAGGCAGGAATCTGGGATTTACCGCTCTATTGTCTCACAAATCGCCAATACTATGATGGACCATTCACTTATATATGTTTCAAAATTAGATATGTACTGGTTATAAGCATAACGGACTTCAGTTTTAACCAAGCTGCGCAACCTTAAAAATTCTTACATATTGTTAGTGGTGCCTGTATGTTTCCATTTACGGTAGTAATATTCCTTCTATTTTTATCATCCATATTACCGCTCCATTATACCAAGTGGGAAATCTGCGAAAGGAAGATGATGTTTCGGGTAAGTATCTGTCAACCACAGAAAAAATCTCAGAATTGAAACTTGCTGTCGCTACATTAACGTTCTTAACATGAAATACTGATTCAGTATTTCATCCACCTGATGAAGCCATTGTATGGCGAAACAATATTGTAGTGGTATTTACAATAAAAGAATTCTTGAAACTGGAAGTTTAATTACTTATTTCTTAGCGTTATAATGAAGTTTCACAAGTATCTCCTTCGTCAATTAACTATTTAAAAGAATAAATGACTAACACAATTTCATTTTATTTTTATTAATAATGTGTTGGGGCGTCCTTATTAGTTTTATACTCCCTCACTCTTCGTAGCATTGATGGCAGTATGTAGATGATATCGTCTTGGGATATTGTGCCCAAGCAACCTGCAATTCATTGCGGAGAACTTCTAGTGCTTGCAGGGTATTCGTTTATCAGTTTTTTTCCCATAGTATCCCACACGTGTTCGATTGACAATAAGCCAGAAGATCTGGGTGGCCATGGCTAGATAATGACATTGGACTCTTCGGTTATAGAAGTTCTCGCTACGTGGAGACGGGCATTAACCTGCTGGATAAGTGAATCATCGAACTGCTGAAGACATGGAAGAATATGAGGTTCTACCACCTCATCCACGCAACGCTGGGCATTTATGGTGCCTCGGATGAATGCCCACTGTGACCTACTTCAATATGCTGTATATACATAGTACCCCATACCATAACTCTCACGGCTCGGTTCACACGTTTTTCACACTTTCCCCGCGTCTTCATTTGACCCTCGTGCGGCTATCATACATCCCAATACAAAATCGAGATTAATCACTGAACACCATCCATGCCACTCCACGTTTCAGTGTATTTGCAGCCTACACCTCACCAAACGTTGCTGTCGATGTTGAACCGTAAGTTGTAACACAATGGATTGCAAGCCGAAAGTTCTGATTCGGCGATAAACGGTTCGAAGGATTACAGGACGACCTTTTAACCATAGATCAGCGATTGGTCTGGTACTGGAGCATCGATCTCTAGGTGCCATTAGACGAAAGTGGCGATCGTGCATCTCATTTGTCCTTCTTCGACCACCAATTCCTTTTCGGCTTTCCGCATCCATGACTTGATAGCAGCGCATACTGGTAGATTGGTTCCGGTTAAAACGATTTGCTGTAAAAGTTTAGTTAATTTTCATATACAGGTAAATTGTGTGTGCAGTTTAAGTTGCCTAATTAAACTTTGCAATTCTGTGATTGTCTAAAAAAAGTACAATTACATGTTTACATAACTTACAAAACTTAATTTATTTATTTACTCATTCTTAGAATCATCACGATTTTTGGCGAATTATACTGATGATATAATCACGATTTATGCCGATAACATATCCCTGCTACTCCTGAACATATATAAATATTCATGCAAAATATTGCATACCCGTTTGGTTAAAATATTTACTTCATTAGCTATCTCATGTACTTTCAATCGACGATCGCTACTTGCATGGACTTAATTAACCATTTCTGAAGTAGTTACAGTAAATTTACGATCCAGGGCGTTCTGCATCATCCGTGCTTATATGGCCACTTTTAAAAGCAAAAAACCACTTACAAATCATTGCATGGGACAGAGCACATTTATGATAATATTTGTAACTTTTCCTCGCTTTCTTTAATTGTTTTTCTGCGTAAAAAAGAATTAACACTCGGAATTCTTTTTTCCCTCATACTTGCACAACAACGGAAACAGTGTTCTTTAAATGAGTATAAAACACAACCTATGTGTCAGATTTGTTTGAAATTTTGACAGTAGACATCAGAAACATTACGGAAGTCAACAACTCAGCGAAAGTGTTAAAAACCTTTAATCCTTTAAATACCGTTAGTAGAAATAATTGTTTTTGTTATCTTTTTATTCATTATTGGTCTAAGACGTATTTTAAATGAAACTAGAAAATTAAATTTCAGTTTTCAATTTTTATTTATTAGAAAATGACAGTCCTATATATATGACAGTGGTTCAATGTGTATAATACAATATATAGTTGAAAACATTATTTTGTGTAATATGGTTCGAAACAGTCCACCCATAGTGTTACATCACATTTACTACAGTGTGTTAGAGGTTTCTTGACATTTTGGGAATTGAAATCTTCCCTGTTAATCTCTTCATCTTATCCTATGGTTGCTTCCGTCGTATTTTATATCAGGAACTACTCTGTGGACATTATGTTTTCTGGTAGCTTCTGTACACCCTAATTTTAAGTAATATGTCGCGACATTTCGTCAAAAATCTAAGCAAGATAAAGATTCCTGAAATTTTTTTATACAAAATCCATGCATTTGTAATTTACATATCGATCATTCAAGTTATTAAAGGCCAATACAATTTTTGTTACTCCTAATTCTAATAGCGTACTTCCTCACCAACCAATCATGGTGATCTTTAACTGTGATACACTCAACGGCTAACGGGACGGTATCTATTTAAGTAATTATGATACGGGGAGGCGGCTAATCAAATTAATTACTTCGATACGGAACCTTTCGTGTGATGCGGATTATTTCTAAGTTAAGTGCACGACTTTTAAATGATCCGGGAAGCGGGATGATCCTTTAAATATCACACTGACTTAGAACAAGATGGAAATAACTTACGGAGCGTCTGGGTTCTTTAGATCGACCGGTACAAGCGTCTCGGCATCTGGAATCGGACGGGGTCGGGTTACGATGTCTGTAGATCTAAAGAGAATCTCGATAAACTACAGAAGTTGCGTAATTGCAACTTAACTGTCTCAAAGATATCATGATAAATGATAGAATCTGAGTATAGACACCTTAACTATCTCCAAGATACCTTTATAAAAAACGAAAAGTCTGAATGGCAAATGCAATGTAATTCTCGCTTAGAGGCTTTCTCGGCTAATTCGACGTTAGTATCGAAATAGCGTCCTGGATTATACGGAAAGTAGGGTACATATATGACTCGGAAACCAAGAAAAAAGGAAAGACTGGTCTGGGGGAGCCGCTGGGGCATAGAAACTGCGATTATGTGATCGGTGGGGGCTGCGATGCAGTTACGGCTATCACGCATGACCTTGCGCTAGAAAATATTATAATACAATTATAAAGTACAAATATATACAAATACATATACGCGGGTACCTCGAAAGATCATAATTGTGTCGGCGCGGTTTGAGTTTTACAAAATTAACGAGAACTCGCGCTGATGTTCGCTGCAATTATGATTTAACGAACAAAGTTCATTACAAGTGGGCAATTATCCGTCCTATTCTCACCCATTGTCCCTAATTCAGGCAAATACCTAATATTACATGAAGCTCGAAATCCAGTTGAATTTAGATGAATGAGCAAAAAAAAAATTAAAAAATACTAAGTAGTCGTTGAGGTTTGGGATGTCTTTCAAAAGATTTATGATAACTTGCGAACTCTATAGTACACCCGAAGTAGCACTGAGTAAACAAAAAATTTAAACCTGTACCATCTGAACTACATAGTGACCATAATTTTATCCAAATCGAATCGGCACAATCCCTAATAAGTATGTGTGAACGCTGAAAGTTATAAATCAGACTGACTGCATACCTATAAGAATTAGACCAGTGTCTTATAAATATGACACCATAGTATGGCTCGATTATTCATATTTATAAATAGAACTGAACTTGGAAAGATTATAGGCTTTTATAGACTAAACATTCCCTTTCTTATTATCGTGCCCGCCAAAGATGTAAATCTGTGGAATTTTATATAAAATAGATAAAATAAAAAAGAGAGCAAGGAGCTGAAAATCGATCATTAGTTAGCAATTTTTTTAGTATCTAATAACAAACAGTTATTTCTAATAAAGCAAAAACACATTTTGAAATTGCAAACTATGAGCGATAACTTTTGAAAATATTAATATTCTTTGTATCGTCGCACAAGAAAAAATATTATTTTAACTGTACTATATACATATATGACGCTGGTACATAATGAGTTAAAAAGTCACTCTTCCGTCAAACCACCCTCATAGTTTACGAAAATATTGATACGGATTTTAATATTTCAATTCAGTGCATTGCCTGTTATTACTGAATTATATACACTATGTAATCTTTGTATTCATATAATGTATATGAACGAAATCTATTTTGTAATAAACCGTATCGCGTATAAGAAAAATAAGGAGAGATGTTCACCCAAACATTTATTCCCTGCATTACGTCTCATTTCCCGACCATTTTAATTATCTTCATTTCCATTTCTTACCCTGTGTAACGTTCTTTTCACGGCTTTTATCCTTCATCAAATATCAATCTTGTTAAGACTTAGAGGCGAAGCTTTTCTCTGTTCCTATCTTTTTCTTTTTTTTCATTACGCGTTATTCAAATTTTCAGTTTTCAGCGTTGCAAAGATGACATCAAAGTACTAGTGTGTCGTTTTTAATTTTTAATTTCAAGAAAAGGATATTTCTAAAAGAAAGTAAGGAAAACTCATCCGGCACTGATGGAAATTAATAACGTTTTTGTTCGTTTAATGAAAACAAGCAAAATTAATTTTAATGCGATTACGCAACTACTTAACTTGTTTCTATACATTTTCGCATACTTCTATATTCAAATATTGATAAAAATTAATTTCCAAATAAATCTATAGTTATTTGTAGATTTTTGGGTGCATAATTCTTAGATTTATATCATAAAACTTATATACATGCAAAATCTATTCAGTTAAAATTGTTCTTTTCATAAAATTAATAAAAAAAAAACGCAAATACAATTTTAAAAATTATTAATGACGTTTGACGTTTATTAGAAATTAATTACTGAATTGTCAGTATTTGATGCACCCCTCGAAAGAATGAGAGCAGAGCAAAGGTATGCGATAAAATTTTGTGTTCGGTTGCGTAAAACTCCAACTGAAACTTGTTCAATGATTAAAACTGCATATATGATAGTTTAGAGCGATGTATAGTGTTTGAGTAGCTCAAGAAATTCAAAGGCGCTTGTGAATCAGTGGAAGACAAACCTCGATCCAGGCAACCACCAACTGCACCGATTGATACAAAAATTGCAGAAATTAACCACTTGATCCAAAATTATCGACAAATTGGCATATATTGAATTTCTGACAATGTTAATTTGTGTTATGGTTCCACTCAAAAAATTATTCATGAAGATTTATGGTACCGACAGATCGCGGCAAAATGGATTTCAAAAGTTTTGACCAACGAACAAAAAGCCAATCGAGTGACAATTTGTCGGCAGTGAAAAAGGAAACTGCGACATAATACAAAGCTTTTAAACAATGTGGTTACATGTAACAAGAGTTGGTTTCAACACTACGACCCTGAATTAAACTCTCAAAGTATGCAATGGAAGCTCAAAGGCAGTCCAAGACTGCAGAAGGCGAAAACTGTGAAAAACGCAGGTAATGTGACTAATTTTTTTTTTATAAATGCGGCGTTATTTAAGATTACAATGTACCAAGAGAACATACAGTAACTGGAGAGTACTATTCTAATGTACTTCGAGGAACACTAAAGGAAAAACTAAAGAAAAAATTGCCGCTTTATCAAGACATCAGTTGCATCCTGCATTGCGACAATGCTCCGGCCCACAGATCAGCAATTTGTCAACAAACACTTGAAGAATTGAGGGTGAAAATTATGGTTCGCTCATCTGACCTTGCTCCATGTAACTTCCATTTGTTTCCTGAAGTCAAAAAAGAATTGAGAGGTCGAAAACTTGAGTCGAATGAACCGCGGTGATGGATATACTAAACAGACTCTCAACGTTAATATGACAAATTAGCATGATTTAAATAGATTTTGTTACTTATAAAAACTATAGAATGATTTTTGATAAGTATTATCAAATACTTTTTACGACATAAAACGTTGTATTATTTAAAATTGTACATGAATTTGTATACGGGTCAACGAAAAGTATTTGTTTCTATTTTACAAACATAATAAATAAAAACTTTAATAACAATAGTTAATTAACTTTTCTTGTTTCTTTAGAACTATTGGAGTCTCTGAATACTGCTACAATATATGTATATATATATATATATATATATATATATATATATATGTACCAATACCTTATATAAACAACCTAACGAACGATCAAGATAATTTGTAATCGAGTCATTCATGAATCCGAAATTGTATGTCGATACTTGGACTGCATTTACATTACAAACGTCAAGTAAAACGTCAATTGAATATATAACTATGCAACGGTTACAATCGGAAAAGACATACGTACTCAAATTCATGAATGACTCAATTACAAATTATCTTGATCGCTCGTTATTAGAACAAATATATCACTACATCCGAGCAAAATAACAAACTCAGAAATAGATTAAAAAACTTCCACATACGAAAAAATAAAAATCCAATAAAAGATAGAACAGATATAAATAATCTTCTAACAATATATTTGCCATCATATAAACCCCCTTCTTCTCCTTCTTCTGTTTTGGGTTGGACCCCAGCACGTCCAAGCACTTGAGCACACTTCTCTTTGTACTATCCCCAATAGATCTCTCACTTCCACTCAGGGGAAGTTTGAGTACACTCGTAGGATCCAATAGATCTCTCCCGAAATATTTCTGTTTGAGTTCCTTCAGTTCCTCAAACGTGCATATTACATGAAGGTTAGTTTGCTCCTATTTTTCACATCTCCTACACCAGGGCTCGCTAACCAAGCCGATACTGTACAGATGCTTCCTTAAAGGACAATTTCCGGTTATTAAGCCGGTAATTATTTTAATTTATTTTCTGTTACTACGAATTAGGTTGGCCGAAAACCTTCCATCCAGCTTCCTTAGTAGTGTGTAGGTATGGAGTTGACCTTCCGTTAATCTCCATTTCTTTTTATGTTCTCTTTTTAGCCATAACCAGATATCCCTTTTAGCGGAATCCTTAGCGATTCCACATACAGGTTCTCGTCCTATGAAGCTCCTATTAGTACATTTTCGGCTAGTTCGTCGGCTATCTCATTGGCTTTAATTCCCTCATGTCCTGGCACCAATATCAGCGACACAGTATTGTCTTGTGCCAGTTTATTGAGGACATGTTTACTATATTTCACCAGCTTAGACCTGGTAGATAGATTCATAATGGCTTTAATAGCCGCCTGACTATCAGTCATTGTGTTCATTTTTTTGTTTGCGCAGCCTGCTTCCCGAATTTCCTCGGCGCAGGCTGCGACTGCAAACAATTCGGCCTGGAAAACCGTAGTATGCTTCCCCAGACATATCGATATCTTCCTTTTTGGTCACATTCCGCATATGCCTGCACCTGCCCCCTGACTTGATTGTGATCCATTAGTGTACCAGCGACTTTTTGCTTGTTCCCTGGTCGGTATAAATATGTTCAGCTTAGCTGTGAACATAATCTCAGGCGCCATACTGTCCGACGGCATTTGAAATATCGGCTCTTCCAGTATAGTTCCTGTGATATCTGTATGGCTCCCTTCAACCTTATTAGGACACCATACGTCATTGGCCGTCAGCCTCGGGATCGCAACCATTGCCTCCGCCTTTACAAATAGTTCGAGCAGAGGGAGACCCACGATGGCCTCCATGGAGGCGGTTCCCGTGCTGTTCATCCCGTGATTCCCAACAGAGCCTATCGTTGGAGAATCGTGAGGACCCCACCGACGATGTTCGCTCCGTTCTCTTCCACCAGACAACTGCTCCATAGATAATCGTTGGGTCGTACTACTGCTGTGTACAGCCAGTGTACAACATTTGATTTTAGTCCCCAGGTCTTGCCAACAGCTCTTCTGCATCTCCAGCAGAGCTGCGTCAGTTTCACATCAAGTGTTAGGCCTAGATACTTCACGTCATTGGTTAATTTTAACTCTTGTCCAAACTCTTGTCCTTACGCTGCCCAGATCATAGTTTTCTCATGTTGGTAAAGGCTACCAACTTGGTTTTTTGAGGATTGATAGTTAATCCCTCCTCAAGGCACCATCTTTCTACTATTCGCAGAGCATTTTGCATGATGCTCGCCACTGTCTCTGGGAATTTCCCCTAGGACACAATGACAATGTCATCGGCGAACCCCTGCGTCCATATACCCTGGTCACTTAATATCCTGATGAGTTTATCCACTACTAGACTCCATAGTAGTGGTGACAATACGCCTCCTTGAGGACACCGTTTTGTTGTCCTCATGGAGATTGTTTTGTTTTGCATTTGGCCATAAACTACTCTGCTACACAGCATGTTATGAATCCAATTGCATGTGGTGCTCTTTATTTTTCGATCTCGATCGAATAATGGAAGACTTCGAGGTGTTATCGAAAGCTCCCTCTATGTCTAACAAGACTGCAAGCGCAATTTCCTTGTCGTGTAGGCACCTTTCACCTCCCTCTCACCAGGCTATGCAGGGCAGCCTCACCTGATTTTCCCATCTGGTATGACCATTGCAGTGAATGTAGAGGAGATCTGTCCAGAGCCCCTTCTTTAATATTTAAATATATAATTTTTTCCATAGTCTTTAACATAAAAGAGGTAAGAGTAATTGGCCTAAATGATTTAGGGTGGGTATATATATATCACAAGTTCCTTTTCCAGGTTTTGGAATAACCACCTACTCTAGTTTCTCTCCATGCCCTAGTGATATAACCCGTGGCATGGCTAGACCTGAATATCTCCAATGGAAGTCCCATAACTTCCCCAATTCCCTCTTGAACGAGCTTGGGAATCCCTCCTCCTGGTCCTGCGGATTTATATGGTTCAAACGATCCTAACGCCCATCTAATTAAATGGCTTGAAGATCTCGTTTGATATCTCCCAATTATTCCTAGTCGCCCTCCAAAAGGTGACAACTTGATTGGTATCACAATCATCCATACGCTCCGAAACCTCCAGAAAATACTCTAAAGTCTCTTCCACGGTACTGGTACACCTCCTTGTCCGATTTTTGTATAGATCTAATTGCGTTGGAAGGATCTTTATTGAGAATTCTGTTTCTGGCCATGTCAGGGACACCTTAGATGTCTTCACAGAATTTTCTCCAGACCTTCCTTTTGCACTCTTTGATTTTATCATTGAATTTATTGAGGAGAGCCTTGTAAGCTTCCCAATTACCTGTTTTCTTCGCCCTATTAAATGACCGGCGAGTTTCTTTCATTAAATTTGTTAACTCTGTATTCCACCAGACAGCCCGCCTAGCTATACGGCGTTCCCTAAGGGGACAGTTATTTCCATAGCAGGAAAGAATGGTCCGTTGTAACCAGTCAACAGCCAACTCCAGCTCTTCCACATTCCCTATTAACGGTTTCAGTTAACAGGTCTTCCTTGTAAGTCTCTTGTCTGTTCTCTTAGGATCTGTATAGTCTGGGTTCCGTTAAATCTATACATAATTTATAGCGGATATATGATCAGAGAGCGACGGCTGGCTCGTCGGATACATGCCACCCACTTACAATATCCCGTACTCCTAACGTGCATAAGGTTACATCTATACTTGATGTCTTAAATGTCGGTTTATCACCTTGATTCAGACAATCAAGGTCAGTACCGCAGAGATAGCTAAAGAGAGACTTACCCCTATAATTATTATTCTTGCTGCCCCAAGTCATATGATGAGCATTGATATCTGCGCCGATAATCAATTCCAGAATGTTCTTACTGGTATATGCCACCGAGACCTCAAGATCAGGTCCTGGTAGCTCTGGAGAATCAATGGGTAGATATAGAGACGCCATTGTCGTCCCAATATCCCCCATCGACACTCAGTCTGATCCTGGCTGCTGTCATGTCCCCACTTCATAGCTCCATGATAGGCATTGCGTCCAGGTTGGCTCTGAAACATATACAAGTTCTAATTTTAGTGTCTGGAGCACCAACCAAGAGCTCCCTTCCCCTAATCTGTAGTCCTCCCACCTTACCTCTACTTATCCATGGCTCTTGAATGAGGAAGACATCGATATCTTCAGCCAGTGTCCTTTAGCAAAGTGCCGCTGTGGCTGTTTCTTATGTTGAAGATTTATCTGGATAATCTTCCCCATTTTAACACTCAGAGGTTGATGCTTGAGGTTCTCCTAGAGAACCCTCATCCTGCATCACCGGTTTCCCGTCTTTTTTTGTTTCGAGGGTTACAAAGCTAGCCCTCTGAAAGCGGTAGTAAGATCTCCAGTCAGTCCCTACCAACGTCTCCTTAGTCTCCTTGTCAATCCAAAGGCCCACATGTAGGACCTTTCTAGAAGACCTGTAACTGAGGACAATCCATCGGTTCACTTTAAGACCTGGATTTTGCCTCTCGAGTCTTTTCAAGTACACTGTCAGTTTCCAATCTGTTTCCAATCTGTTTCTTTTCCAAGCAATCTCTCGTAGTGTTGTACGAGTCCTCATCTGCACAGATGACTCCATAGTAGCCGTCCATAAGACGAGAGGATTCAAATCTCGGCGCCTTTTGCGCCCTATCTATGACCATCGTCAGGGCCTCCTGTAGCTCCCACGTTGCCCTCAGTCACTAAGCTGATCGGGTAAGCCTTAGGAACTATTGCAGCCTTAATACCTTTAAGAGCTGCTTTGTAACTCACGCCCGAAGCTGAAAACTTCGTGCGCTTAGTTACTTTATCCTCAGGAGTGCCCCTAGCCGACACGGTTCGCTTAACGGCCCCTGTTGGCTTATGTTCCCCTGAGGTTCTTTTTGGGAAACGGGGAGCGTTATTTTGCTCGTATCCACCCCCTGTTTCCTCATCTTCTATATATATATATATATATATATAGTTAATTCGTGACCTTGGTATGATATGT
Source organism: Melolontha melolontha (assembly GCA_935421215.2). Taxonomy (NCBI): domain Eukaryota; kingdom Metazoa; phylum Arthropoda; class Insecta; order Coleoptera; family Scarabaeidae; genus Melolontha; species Melolontha melolontha. The sequence goes on along the minus strand of OW285235.1, from coordinate 89,756,523 downwards.
TAAATTCAATCAGTTGGCGATTTAAGGTCTGGCCTTACTTTAAAGTATATATATTTAAAACAACCCTACATGTTTCGGCAATGATGCCTTTATATTTTATATCCTTGATAAAGGCATCATTGCCGAAACATGTAGGGTTGTTTTAAATATATGTACTTTAAAGTAAAGCCAGACCTTAAATCGCCAAGTGATTGAATTTACCACATATATATATATATATATATATATATATATATATATATATATATATAAACCCCCTACAGCAACCATAATCCTCCCTTATGATAATAAACTCGTAAGTGTTCAAGACCATGCATTCCAGAGGAAAAGAAAACAGATGTTAGTCATCACATTTAGCTTAGAATACAAACTGACAACATGCACAATTGCATATAGCCAATTATTTTAATATTCATATCTTAATTTTTAATACGTAATTTTAAGAATATTTAATATAAGAAGATAAATCGATATAAGCATTATACTTTCACTAATTTGAATAACAAAAATTACGGTTTTAAAAGGGTAGTATAAACACTACTGAAACGTAACTATGAATTTAACACTTAGCTCGTTTATTTCACATATAGGTATATATATATATATATATATATATATATATATATATATATATATATAAGGTAAACTTAATAAGTCGGCGATTAAAGGTCTGGTTCATTACTTCAAAGTATATATATTTAAAACAACCCTACATGTTTCGGCAATATGCCTTTGTCAAGGGAATACAAAATATAAATATATTTTGTATTCCCTTGACAAAGGCATATTGCCGAAACATGTAGGGTTGTTTTAAATATATATACTTTGAAGTAACGAACCAGACCTTTAATCGCCGACTTATTAAGTTTACCTTATCATACCAAGGTCACGAAGATATTATATTTATATATATATATATATATATATATATATATATATATATATATATATATATACATATATACCGCATGTGTCAAATATCATTAGGCATAAGGAATACGTATGAGTACATACGATGTATACGTATACGGGAAAGCCGATCCAATGCCGGCGAAGACCGCGACAGCCGTCCGATTGTTTCGCAAATACAAGTTAATAGTAATCATTTGACCATCGACATAGGCACTTGTAATGCGTTCTAAAATAACATTTACGAATTGCAAGGGATTTGCTTTCCTTTCTTCTTTCAGTAGATGCAGGAAATTTTTAAGCAGCGATGCTTCGCACAAACAAAAGCGTAATTCTAATAAAATTAAAGAATAATCCAAATAAAATAAATATAAAAGGATTCTAAAAATTATAATAAATTATACAAGAGGCTCAAAAACTCCTCCTTGTACAAGACATTGTCCTAGGCGGTCGTAGAAATTAGCTCTTACATTTGCTAACATGTCAGCAGTTAATGAATTAGCAGCCTCACTTATTTTTTTCGCTCAAGGCAACTAGATTTTCTGCTCTACCAGCTTCATGAGTATAAACAATATTTTTTAGAAATCCCCACAAAAAGAAATCATTTGGAGATAGATCAGGAGATCGCGGAGGCCATTTAATGTTTCCTGTTCCAGTAATAAGGCGGTCAGGAAAAGTATTTCCTAGAAATTCCTTTACCCTCACTGCATTATGTGCTGGACAGCCATCATGTTGAAACCAAACGATTTCCTGATTTATTCCAATGTTTTGAATGGCGGGAAGTATTTGATTTTGCAGTAATTCGAGATACTTGTCGGCATTTAATATACCATCAATAAAATAGGGGCCTATGGAATGGTCACCTAAAATACCTGCCCAAACATTTAGTTCTTGATGATACTGAGTGCGATTTGCAAAATACCGGTGATGATTTTCCGAAGCCCAATATCGAAGAACAGAGGGATTGTGCTTTCCGTGTAATGGAAAAGTTGATTCATCGGTGAAGAGAATATTTTTAACGAGATTTTCATCTCGATGAATCTTTTCCATAACTTCTTGACAAAACTCCATTCTCCGAAAATTGTCCTCGGGAAATATTTCTTGGGTTTTCGAATATTTGAAACATTTTAAGTCATTATGTTTCCAAATACGTGAAATAGTGTGTGTGTTACTTGTACCTAATTCCTCGGCAGCACTTCTAGTAGATCTCGTGTTATCAATTTCCACAGTACTACAAATTAATACTCCCGCCGTTCTCTTTCCTCAATTTTTTGTGGTGATACCTCTCTTGGTTTGCATTTCGTACAGTTATTGAGACAGAAACAAATTTCAAAGTTATTTATAATATTATCAATTTGTCTGCAAGGTACAGAGCGGTCTGCAAAGTCAGCCCAAACAAATTCATGCTCTCCATTGCAGACTTGCCAGCATAAAACCATTTTACTAACTGAAGCTTTTCAGCGGGTGTATCAAGAGCCATTATACATTAATTTTATTGTACGTTTTCACACTGTAACGGCCGCAGCTAGATTGAATACAAAATTTCCAGTCAATCGGTATCGGAGGCAATCGTTGTCGGACGTCGCGGTCTTCGCTGGCATTCGACTGGCTTTCTTATGTACGTATACATCATATGTACTCATACGTTGATTATCTATGCCTAATGATATTTAACACATACGGTATATATATCTAAAGAAATCTAAAGAACCAAAAATAAATTAAGCTTAAGTGCATATGAACTTTTCTGTTCAGAATTACCACTGGAACGCATTGTGTAAGTTTGTGGGTTACCTCAGGGAACACTCTGTATATACATATATATCTACAGGGGGACAAAAGTAGAAAACTGTTTCAGTAATGCATTTAATCATGAAATTAAATATGTAAACTAATAAACTATTATTATAACAGTTGTTCGAAATGTTCGCCTCTTCTTTCTAATGTTGCCGGTCATTTTATAAAATAACAAATATGTGTCATGAGCGTCTGCATGTTTTATCAACATGACGGTGCTCCACCGCGTTTTAGTAGAAAAGTTATTGGACTTTCTAAATCGAAATTTTTTTGGACGGTGGATAGGTTGAGGGGGCGCTGTATTATTGCCTGCACGTTCTCCTGACCTCTCGCTATTGGACTTTTTCTTTTAAAGTTGTCTAAAAAATCGTGTTTACTATAACGGTAAGCCAAACACTCGAGAAGAATTGATCGAAAGAATAGTTGCAGGTGTAGATTCCTTACGAAATGAACTGGAAACAGAATATAGTCCCTAGACTAGCAACATGTTTAGAAAGAAGAGGCGAACATTTCGATTTCATTGTTATAATATTAGTTTATTAATTTGTTATATAATTTCATGACTAAATACATTACTGAAATAATTTTCTTCTTTTATTGAAATCTAATTAACAAAGAAAATTAAGCTAAGGTGTATATGAACTTTTTTATTCAGAATCACCTCTAGAACACATTGTGTAAGTTTGTCGGGTGGGTTACATCAAGGAACACCCGTACATATATATACCTATATGTGAAATAAACGTGCTAAATGTTAAATATATATGTATATATAGATAGATGGATAGATAGATAATTATTTCGTGACCTTTGTATGTTGTAGTAAATTAAATTTGTTGGCGATTTAAGGTCTGGTTTTACTTCAAAATGTATATATTTAAAACAATCCTACATGTTTCGGCAAATGATGCCATTTTCAAGGAATATAATAACAAGCCATCGAAAAAATTCATAATTGGAGTAGACTGTGAAATTGCGTTGGTACTTTAGCCACTTCCACATAATGACATATATTATTTGATATTGAAACTATAAGTTTGTGTCAAATTTTTCGAAACTCTTTTATTATTATTATTATTATTAAAGAAAATGAAATTTATTTAAAAAATGGTATTCAACATAGAACAAAAAGCAAAAATTATCGAATGTTACTTCCGTACAGGTGTGAAAGTAAATGGCAAGTGGCAGTATTCAATTACAGAATGCATGGCTGATTTTGCTGACTACAATAATTTTTACAATGTTTTGACAAATTGTGTAAAGTTATTCAGAGAGACTAGTAGAGTCGGTCGGAAAACTGGAAGTAGACGGCCATCTAAACGTACAGCTGATAATATTGAAGCCCTTCAGCACATTATTGATGAAAATCCAAAAACATCCATTTCAGTAGTGACCTAACAAACAAATTTATCTTATGGTACGTGCCAATTCATTCTTAAAAAGTCTTACATGGTCATCCATACAAGCTGCAATGTTTTCATGAACTTTATCCAGTTGATTATTTAAAACGAGTGGAATTTTGTCAATGGTTTCAAAATAATCTACACAATCAGGATATCCTTAACACAGTTTTTTTCACGGATGAGACCTGGTTTTATCTTTCTGGATATGTTAATTCACAGAATATGAGGTGTTGGTCCTCGGAAAATCCTCATGTCGAAGAAGATTATTGGGTCCCATTTTTTTTTGAAGGTACACTTACTGCTGCACGATATCGCAATGAGATACTCGGCTCATTCATAAATCAACTGGATGATGAGGAATTACAAAATGGGTATTTCCAACAAGATGGTTCAACAGCGCATAGGACCCGAGAAACACTTCAATATCTCAGAGAATTTTTTGATAACAGAATAATAAGCAGGAACACTGAAATACCATCTTTTTTGTTGTAGTATCATTTCAATGCCATAACCTTTTTTTACAATGAAACCAAATGAAACTGTCAAGCATCAAGTAATGTGTCATTATGTGGAAGTGGCTAAAGTACCAACCCAATTTCACAGTCTACTCCAATTATGAATTTTTTCGATGGCTCGTTATATATATATGACATAGACGTAAAAGTGTCCAATAAATATTGGAAGGTGGTCGAACAGACCTTAAGCAAGTGAAACTGAACACAAATGTTTTTAATTTACCTTAGTCAATTATTTACTTCTGAACTTAACAAGAAGTATATTTATTACTAATCTTTCATAAAATGTGTAATACTTTGGAAATTAAAAATTTGCATAAAGATGATCGATTACTTATTCAGCAGAAGATAAAACATTGTACAAACCAACAAATATTAGATCAGATCCAATTTTGTGACCAGGAAATCACAAAGATTGTCCCACTTCCAGCAAGGTGCAAATTGTTTAACCGAAATAATTTCGTCAAGAGAGACCTTAAAACAAAATTGTATGAAAAATAAAAGCATAATAATAAGACGCTATCTACACAGAGTTACATAGCGCTTCTATATTTTGAACTAGGTTAGCACATCTTCTATTTGTAACTCATCAACAAACACACTAATTAAATCAATTCCTTATTCATAGTAACCATATTATTTCCGTTTAGTTTGCAATAATAATTTAAATAAATTATTATAGTCCTAATTCTAAAAATAATAATTCTTTTGAAAAATGTACTAGATATTATAATTTTTTAAACAATACGGCAACTGAGATTTTCTTACTCCGTTTTTATCTTTGCCTATTTTACGAATATATCGACAACAAAAAGAATTAACAAAAGCATAGAGAGAAAAAGAAATCAACGAAACTTCCATAATGCCCGCGGAAAACATAAAAGAGTTCTCCCTTCTTTGACTCCACTGTACGTATTTCATTTCGAGTCTCTTTCAGGGAATGTCGAAGCAGCATTTTCCTTCTTTTAACTCTTTCAACCCCACCCGAGAAAATTCACCCTCATTCGCCCCCGTGATTTTAATCAATAACGAGAGCAAACCCTCCACAGTTCTGTAGAATCCTACTTTAGTTTTATATATTTTCTGAAAATAATGCTTTGAAATATAACGACTGTAAAGCCTTTTTAGCTGAAAATCTGGGCGAAACCAAATACATTACAAAGCTCTTTCAATTTGCATTTTATATGTTATACAGATTTAGAAAGATGCTGTCGTTGGGATTAAATTTTAATATTTTTATTTATGTTATGAAAAAAAATTAATATAAAATCTTTATAAGTAAATGGCTTCTGGCTTTTACAAGATTGAATCATAAAGTATGTCTATTTTATGATTTATTTAGTACTGAATTTTTGTACTACACATTTTTACATGATTATTAACATTATTAAACCTCGCTAAAAAATAAATTGTAAATAATAATATTTTTACTTTTAGGCAGCTCTAAAACTATCTGTAATATTTATGTTTTAAAGCAATAATATATTTCTATTTATAATATTTAAGTTTTAATATTTGGCGATTTTAATTGTCCTGCTTATGATATTACTGCCCAAGGAATCGGCAAAAAATATTTGAGTGTTCTTAATTTTATGTCTACTCTCGACTTGAACCAACATAACACTGTTACTAATGTTAATGGAAGATTGCTTGATTTAGTCTTCAGCAACTTTGAATGCATGGTTGATGTTTTTAGTGATACTGATCCTATAGGTACGGAGGATGCACATCAACTTGCACTTAACATTCTCCTTGAATTTGGCGGTAATGTACACAATTATAATTTTCCCTCTAATAACAACAAATAATTTTCGAAAGGCCGATTACAATAAGCTCTACAATGATATGTTGGAAATTGACTTGAATTTTTTATCTTCAGTTAGTGATGCAAATATTGCAGTATCGGCTTTTTACGATAAACCATAGTTGATCAATCTGTCAGTAATGCAAGGTCTTTCAAACATATATTTCCTCCCTGGTTCAATACTGACTTAAATAAATTGATAAAACTGAAAAAAATATTACTTCCGAAAATTTAATCAGTTTCATCGTTCTGAATTTTTCAAATTATGTTCCAAAGTAAAACGTGAAGTAGTGAGTGCGTATAATGCTTATCAATTAAATGTGGAGGCCGAAATCGTGAGAGATCCGAAATACATTAGGAATTTTATGGCGAATAAAAAGAACATGTCTAGAGTACCTGGCTCTATGATGACTACCGATTATAATGTTTCAAATCTTCAGGAACTAGTAGATGCTTTTGCTATTCTTTTCTCAAATGTTTTTCATTTTGTACCTCATTTCACGAGTACTACATCTACTCACAACCACTCATTATGCGTATCAATTCAAGCTTTTTCTACAGAGGAAACGTTGCAAAGTGCATGAAGAATCTGAAACCCAGCCTTACTTCGGGTCATGATGATTTACCAAGATTTTTTGTGAAAGATTATGCGGGAGTGGTATGTGAGCCCTTAACAGTTATTTTTAATTTAATAATTAAATCATCCTCGTTCCTGGAAAATTAGTAGTTATTACAATTTTCAAGAAGGGTGTCAAAGCTGACCAAATTATTTTCAAGTGTAAACCTGCTTTAGCTTTACAACAACACGGTTACATTGCAGGTAGATCCACTATTATGAATTTGGCTGAAATAACCCAATATATTAGTGAAGCTTTAGATGCTCTGATACAAGTAAATGTAATTGATACTGACTTTGCCAAGGCATTTGATTCTGTTAGCCATTCCTTACTGTTATCCAAGGTTGCTTTTGGTTTGGTCTCGTATGATCTACTTCAACTAATATCTTCTTATTTGCGTCGCAGATCTAGCTGCGTTTACTACAATGATTTTCTCATTCCAAGCGGTATACTCCTTCGTTAGACGTTCCCCAAGGATCTACTCTAGGACCCTTATTATTTAATATTTATCAATGATCTTATTATGTTCTTGTAAAGTGCTAGCTAACGCGGATGATCTTAAAATATTTTCTAGAGTTTCGTCATTTAACGACTGTAGGGAACTAATGCGTAATCTTCATTTGGTTAGTCAATGATGTGGACATAATGAAATAGCTTTGAATAATGACAAATGTCCAATTGTCTCGTATGTCCGTATTGTGAGTCCGATTCTGTTCCCATATGGTCTGAGCCATATTCCCATTTCGATGGAGTTAGGGTACCTGGGTGTTTTATTTGATTGTGCATTACAATTTAATAATCATATTCACGATATGTGTACCGCAGCTATTAAAATCTTTGGGATTTATTATAAGATCTTGTAGACAATTACATAATCCATTAACATTAAATTAAAGTCTCTGTATTATGCCTATGTAAGAAGTAGATTGGAGTATCGCTCTCTTATGTGGTATCCTCATTACTTGCATTTGAGACTGGCTATGAAGAGTGTTCAAAGACAATTTGACGATTTTTGAAGTATCTGTCATTTAAGTATGACGGATCATATATGGAAAGAGGCACTGAATCTCTTCTGGAACGACATTCTTTCAATTCCCTTAGTGGTAGAAGAGAACATCTTAGTGCCAAATTCCTTCTTAATTTACTAAAAGAAAGAATTGATTATTCGTCTCTTCTGGCACAGTTGAATTTTTTGGTTCCGTAGAATATTGCATATTTACATGATTCTTCATTAATATACATATGCAATTGATATGGAACCTTTTAACACACATGATCACATAGCTGAGTATTTCTATCCAGATTTTTGAAGATTTCCTAATGCAAGTTTTTAAATTCCAACAATTCGTAGTTTCCTCGCATACACTTGGTCTTTAACCACATCCCACATGAAAAAGTCCATAGGTGTGGGAGCGAAAGAAAGAGCTGTAAATTCAATAGATGTACGCCATCCAATCACACTATTGTTCAAAACTTAATAGAAATGCAATCAAACCTCTTTAGTATAATGAGCAGGATTTCCATCGTAGGTAGTTGTCCATATGTTTGACAATTTTTGGTACAACCTCTCGAGATAGATTTTTCTCCATTGACGTTTCCGGCAATAAAGTTTGAATCTATTACTACACGTGTCAAAATTTCCCCCCAAACATATACAGCAGGCTGATTCAGTTCTTGACCAAAAACAACTTGTTGATTTTCGATAAATGAATAAATATGCCAATTTACATAGCCCGCTATCTTGAAGGTGGCCTCATCCGACTACGGTATGTTACGAAATAAACTAGATATTCATAAAGCATAACTTCGTAAAATTATAATCGCTTCTCTGGGGGCCATCTCTAGCAATCCACGCATCAGACGGGGAACGTACACTTTGACGTTATATCCTATGAATTGACCAACGTGAAATGTCGGAATACTTTACACCTAATCGTCTTATGGACTTCTTTAGGCTCTGCGCGACAGCTTAGTACACAAAGAGTTTATGTTCCTCAGTCCGCACTATTCTAGACCGCCTACTGTGAACTACAACAGCAAGTATACATACACACGAACCACTGACTATCAAGATTACATTGTTATTTTACTTTATTCTGCTAAATGTGAAGTTACTTTCATCTCTTCCTATGTATTTGAATTGCATTATGCAGAAAGGGCGCAAGTCAAAACCTTTTTTTTTTTAACGTACTAGATTTATTGCAATAAATCTCTTAATAGTGTTGCGGTGTATCTGTAACTGTTATTTGATCACGTTATTTTATAACAAACGTCTTAAAAAATTTTTTGGGCTTATAAAAAAGTGACATGCGCCCTTTCTGCAAAATGAAAAATAAAAACCTGGTAAACTGAACGAATTTTTATTACTTTTGTAAGCAAAACATACAAAATAACTTCAAAATAGTGGGCTAAACTGTAGTAACCTGAAAACAATGAACTAAACTTTATTATACTTCAACATTTTCATTATTGTTACATGTACTTGGCCATAATAGTATTAAATCGTAAAATGGTTTGTACTCCTCTGGTACAAATGCAGCACACTTTTTAATGTGTTCCATCTTATTGTGCTTTATTGAAACGTTTTGTAGAGGGTATGCTGGAGTTGTGGGTAAATTTGCAATTACAACCCTTCCAGGTTGCTTTAACTGAAAAGTATGTTTCATGAAACTGTCGATATACTGATAAACTTCCACTCGACCAGGATATTGAGAATCATACAAGAAACTTGAGAAAGTGCTGATATTAAAATGAATTTTATTTTGTCGCGGAATGTCTTTAGACTGAGTTTCTTGTGATGTATAGTCTTTTTTGTACAGTTCTTGCCACCAGTTTCTAAAATTGATTATATCTGTTGTATCAACTTCTTTCACCGTAACTTTTTTTTGAATTACTACTGGTAATTATGAGTTCTGTTATTTGGTGGATCGTATAGATTCTATCATGCTTTCGTAAGTTTCTTTTATTATGGCGAAGTCTCTATCACAAGGGAGAAACGAATGACCTCTTACGGGAAAATAATGTATATTTTAGAGAATCGTCTACTATCAGTTAAAAAAAGAAGCATTCGGATCAGTGTATGATTTTTATTTTGTCCCCAGCAATTTTCAGAAAACAGTCGAAGTTCCTTTAAACTCTCTGGAGTTTCTTTCAAATAATCCAATAGAAACGAACAAATTTCGTCGGCTTGTCCTTCGTGATAAATGTACAGTTTCGCTGTATTTTGTTTGACATTATGAATGCAAAAACATGAAACCGTCAACTGATTGTAGTAAAACACGTCTACCGCGGGAGTTTTAGGTAGCTGCATATTTTGCATGAAATCGAAACATAATGTCAACACCTCTTTATTATCCTTTTCTTCTACCTCACTTTTTAGTTTTGAAAAAAAATTTTTACTTCGACGTTTATGTACTACTAACTCAGCAACTGCTGTTCTTTTAGCTGTATCATTTAGATTTCTATCTTTAATTTTATTATTAAGAAGTTCACAAGTAGAACAAACGTCAATCTGAGGTCGACCAAAAGACAAATTAAAATTTTCACGGAAGAAGTTCCTATAAGATGCAGATGCATAACTAATATTTAAGCCAACATATTTTTCTGTAAACAAGTCGAACATTATTTTTATGTTAAGTTGACTGTCTAAATATTTCACTTCTTTTTCAGATAGTGCATTGGCACTTGACTTCTGTCCACGCAGGTCTCTTGGGGTTTGACCTAGTATAGTAAGCTCCTTGACTCTTCGAATGCGTTTTTCAGACACAGCAAACAAATTTAAAAACGCCTTTTTGACAAATTTGTATTCTAGAAGTACCTTTTAAAGCAAAATATTTACATGAATGGGACTTAGGTTTATAATGTTCTTTCTGACGAGCACGCCGCTGCTTTATGTCGTAAACTTGAATACTGCCTTGCAAGAAAATGTCTTGTTCATCTTTTGTTTGGAATGAATAAAATCGATTAAAAATCTGTAATCTCTCTTCTTCTGTAAACTTATCAAAACATTTCTCCATTTACGGGTGGGGTGTTCATTTTTATAGTTTAACTGACGTAAAACGTGCCATAAATAGGTGGGGGCGGATGTAATCGATCACTAACACCAAAAACGCATGCGAAGCGTTTCATTCCAAACTAAATGAGTCATTTTATTCAACACATCCATCTATTTATATTTTTATCGAAAAGCTTAAGGAATTTCAAATAGACACTTATGTTAAAATTCAAAGTGTACACACACCAACAAGAGTTAAAGACACACGCGCAAAACAAAAATTAAGAACTCTAAATGAACTGTGTGAACAACTAAATAATGGAACAATATCACGATTACACTTTGTGAAGTGTATATCATTTTATTCATCAGTACGACTTCAAATACACTATTTTTTTATTATAGTTTTTATATAATTAAGTATTTGCTTTTATTATTGTTTTCATATGAGTACATATTTTTTATTTTCTATCTTTTTGCCGTACTTCAACTTGAAATACACTATTTCTATATTATTGTTTTTGTTTGCTTTATGCGGTGCCCAGTTTACATAGACCCTCTGCGAGTACATTTTTAGCTAGTGCCCGAATTACCAACGAGATTAAAATTTCAGGTAGGTTAGTGCCCAATTTACATCCAGCCATAGGTGGATACCGAAAAAGCTCTTCGAGAATGGCTTAAAAAAAATTATTTATCGTTGAGATAAATGTATTCATTAAACGGCGATTATATTGAAAAACTACATTGTATCATTGATGAAAATTGACAAAATAAAAAAATTATAGCTAAATTCTCAGAACCTTGGAAGCATCCCTCGTATTTAAAGAAGTGCGTAGTCTAAGATGTAACAAAAAACTTTCGCAATTAAAACTTCACTGACGCTGTAGATTTTTAAGGCTGGCGAAAGCTTCATTGTTTTTAATCGATAGAGTGATTATATTTAACTGCTTTATTTCACTAGCTACACTATTTACAACTTCGCTCTAAGTCTATATTAAATATTGTATGTGTTGCGTGCTTGACGGTTGTAGTTGCATAGGAATAAACCTTCTGTAAATGAAAAGCAATGAAAGAACAGATTTACATCGATAAAAGTATTTTAACTTAAGTATACTAATTTCAATCTAATAAGGTACGTATTAAGTTGAATTAAAATTCAGAATAAATCTAAAATAACATAAAAAGGGCATATTTCCGATTGGGTCGAAACAGACATAATAATATATATACCCTGCAGGTAACATAATGTTTTTTTAACTTTATGTGTTTGCTATTGTTCTCTCAAATCTATCTACTATCTATCTATCTACTATTTTCAAATGACTATTGCACAATTCAATGCTAATTGCTAAATTACATATGTATACTTCTTCGTCGTTTTAAATCAGTTACTACATTAGCTTATTCAAAAGTATTAACATCTCATAAGAAATGTTTTCCTCTACAGAATATTATTATGTTCAACGGTAAACTCCTTTTTTTCAAAAGCAGACATTTAATACTTTTCAGTTACATTAAATTTAATTACATTTTACGATAATACGCACAATGAACCGCTCAAAAACAGGTCGGCTTTGGAAAACAATCATTCCTACTTCAATTATATTAAATTTCAATGCAAACTCTTATTGTAGTAATTTTTTGCTGGCGGTCATTGTTTCAATTCAAGACCACCGCCGGGGCCTCATGGGGTTACAATACATTCCCAACTGTAACGCCGTATTATTTTAAAAGCGGTAACTGTTTCAAAGGCGACCGTACGAGAGTGAAACAATTGTCACTGGATAAACTACTACTGCTTCCATTACTGTTGCCCAGGTTTGGTAGCAAAAAAATTATATCAGTTATAACTATAAGAAAAAAACTTTGCCTTATTTGCATAACATGCATAACGAATTAAGGAAGGGTGAGATATACGACTGAAAGAGTTCGGTTTCGTAGATAGGGTGGACAGTTCCATTTTTAATTACATTAACGGCAGCGATATTTAACCTACTACTGTCGTACCGGATTTCGCAACCCTTCCTTGGAAAACAATAAATGAATGAATATATCACGAAAGTGGCCAAACTAGATATATACAGAATGGGACATAATTTGTACAACATAGAACTTCAGACCTGCAGAGGTAAGAAACCATAATTATTAGTTTTGAATTGACAAATTGTATCATTTCTCAGAATTTATCAGATCTAATATCTCAGTTAATTCGTATTGTCATTTATTAGAGGTAAGATTGGCATTTGATTTTAAAATCAGCATTATATTACATGAACTACTAAACTATTTTTATCGATTGTTAGTGCATTATGAGCTAAAACTACGTAAAAGATAGCATATCTATGTTTAACATCAAATGTAAATTCAGTACTATAAAAATATTAAAAACATATCTGTATATGTACACATATATACAGGCTGATTCATTTTCGGCCCTCACCATGGGGATCTCGCTTATTATTGGAGATAGAGTATAGGTTTAAATTTGGCAAAGTTGTTAAATTTTGTGTTTGTTATAAATCCGTAAAGAAAATAGACCTGTGACAAATGGCCTTCGTTATTTAAAAAAAAAAAAACGCGAAAACCCCATTTTCAAATTCAAAAGTAGCGAGTACAAGATATCTACAATTACATATATCCTGAACGACAACAGCCTCATCGTACCATTTTTCTAGATCTCGACAGAAATTTGGTCGATAATGGATCGTTTACTAAGCCGCGTAATGGTCAAGACAACAGGAATTTAAATGAAAATCGACAAGATATTTTACAAATGGTAAATTAAAAGCGTGTTTTCAAATTTCATGTTAATCTTGTATTTTTATAGATAAATAATAATCCATCAATTTCTACACGCGAAGTAGCGTCAGAATTAAATTTGTGCCAGTCCAGAGTTTGGAGAACTTTACATAAAAGTAGGTTTAAACCATACAGGATCCATGTTAGTCACTCTTTACTGCCTGGAGATAATTTGAGAAGGCTAGAATATTGTAATTGGTTAATGGGAAGGATAGAAAATAACGAAAATTTTTTAAGCAAAATCATCTGGTCAGATGAAACCAAATTTACAAATTCTGGAATGTTCAACAGTAATACGGAGCACTATTGGGCAGTACAAAATCCCCGACAAAACAGGGCTAGAAGACCACAACATCGTTTTGAAATAAACGTTTGGATGGGTATTTTGGCAAATCGTCTCTTAGGACCAGTTATGTATGAAGAACATTTAAATGGAGAAAGATATTTAAACATTTTACGTACATACGTATCTGACTATCTTGACTACAATATCCCATTAAATCAATTACAATATTTATGGTGGCAACAAGATGGCGCACCAGCACACAATGCAGCTGTTGTTAGAAATTTCTTAAATCAAGAGTTTGCAGTTCCTAGAAGAACTATACAAAGGGCAGTACAAAATGCCAGAAGGCGTGCCCAATTGTGCATTTCCGAAGATGCCCAGATAATTGAACATTTACTGTAATTGCTTATTGTTTACTTTTCTATGTATTTTTATTAATGTTTTTGTTATCTTGTACTCGCTACTGTTGAATTTCGTTTCGAAGAATAAAAAATACTTATCATATCTCGTTTCTCTTCGTTAGTGTATGACATTTTTGTATTATTAATGAACAATAAATGAAATGTTTGACAGATTGAAATTCCAAAGGTTACCTTATTTAATCTTATAATTTATTCTTTCAAAAACCTAATTTCAAAAACTACAGTCAGCATGTGGTACATCAGAAAAAAAAACTCTTTCTGAAGATGTCTAAATCCAATATGGCGCCTATGAGAAATTAGATAGTTGATGATGGCCAGAAAGAAACGAAACGTCGTATAAAAATTTAGAGTACACCACTGGATAGAGGTTTAGAAATGGCCACAAGGATGTGGTTTTATTTTTTCTCTACAAGGCCAAATGTCGGTGCTACAGGTAAAAGAAGAAAATGGGGTTTTCGCGTTTTTTTTTTATAACGAAGGTCATTTGTCACAGGTCTATTTTCTTTACGGATTTATAACAAACATAAAATTTAACAACTTTGCCAAATTTAAATCTATACTCTATCTCCAATAATAAGAGAGATCCCCATGGTGAGGGCCGAAAATGAATCAGCCTGTATATACACAACACATACATTATTTCACATTTGTGGCTTCTATGTACGGACACGTGTTTCGAACTCATCCTAGTTCTCGTCAGCGTATGAAGAACAGCAAATCCTTTGCGTCGCTGATAATTATACACAATTTTGAACGTCACACGTCATGAGAAAGCGTCTCATAGTATCTGACAGCCAAGAGAGGCACTCCGGCAACAGTTTCCGTGGCTATTTTTGCATGGTATGAGAGATCCATTTCATATTTCGGAAATAGAGAACAAAAACTAAAATTAATCATCGTGCATGGCTTTATTGTTTTTCAAAATATTCGAACCAATTTTCGAAGCACTTTTTCCACTTCGATTGAGGTACCTCCAAAACATGCATTTTGAAAGCATCAACCGCTTCTTCAGGAGTCGAATTAAAGGAAGTCATTATCTGCCAAATTCGAGCTGTACGGCGGATGACTCATCAGTTCCACTTTTTCAGCTGTCAAAAAGCTCTCTTGTTTAAGTCGAAGTGTGAGAGCTCGCATTGTCCTGCTGGAGAATGATGCGTCTTCGGCGGTTGGCTTCACTTATTTTCCTGGCAAGCAAATGCTTGTGTACCATTCAAAATTGACCGTCCAACGTTGCACTAGAAGATGGAACAAGCGAGAATTTCCATCGAAGTGCTTCGTGCGCGAACAACCTTTGTTGGATTTGGCTCATACAGTCGACTGCTGTTTACTTTCGTATTCATACGCATAGATCCATTATTTACTGCACCGAAGCTGTTTCAGTTTCAGTGCAAAAACAGTAGTAGTCCTGATGATGTCCCTTGCCAAAGTGAATAAAACGTCGGCGAAGAAGGAAGCAGTGCCAAGGACGCGGTTCCAGCCAAGAATCCAAGAAGCAATCATAGGCATCGACCACGGAAACCTACAAGCCAGAACAGCATAATAATAGATTGGTTTTTACAAGATAGTCTATGAAAAAATCGCCTTCAAATGTCTAAAACTCCTAAACATTACCTGACCCATCGATGAAAATGTGTTAACTCCCTTTAGGAGCGGGCTACCATAAACCGCTTGGATTCAGTACTATAGTGATGAAGCCAGGTTTCATTAACCGCAAAAATCAGCTTTTTTCTTGGAAACAGCTTCGAATTACCGCTTAAACTTCGCATTTTTTAACGTGTTCAATCATTAATTAAGGTTTGCGATATCCACTGTGCTGACAGCTTTGGCCTGCTCAATTCTACAAGGAAAATACTATATACGCGCTCACTCAATATACTCACGATGCTGTGTATCCTGGAGGTAAATTTTTAGGTCATTAGGGAAACAATATTATTAATTTAATATTTATAGATTATTTCCAGAGTTGTTAATTTTCTGATAGTTCTTATCACGGATCACCATCAATGCTCATATCAACATGTTTAAATTTCACAACTCAGTGACGAAGTGTGAATTTTGAAGGAGGACTATCACCCAAAATTTGTTACATATCAGCCAAAGTTTCATGTCATTTTAGTTCTTTAATAAATAAGTATAGGATGGCATCACAATTTGCGCGTTTGTGCATTTTAGGATTTTTCATTTGGATACTTCACACTGCTACAACTTTTGAATGTTATAAATTAGCCTAACTTCACCTGTCAGCACAAAAAAATATAATGCTAAGTTTTCCGAAAGATGGTGCTAGTACTGGAAGTCATACCAGTCATATTATCCTGGTATATAAAAATAGATGACTTTTCGGAAAGACATAGATTTTATTACGTGGAGATTACAGGTCAGATTGTATCAGCAGATGCAAATCAATCAAAAATATTCAAGGAATGTAAACCAAAATTATTGAAGATTGTTTAATCATACAAAACAAATGTTCTGGCTTTACTGATAATGAAAGTGATTTCATACCAGTTCTTAAACATTATGGAAAATTGTCTAACAGTGATAGTAATTTTGATTATCTTTGTAGCAAATTGGTTAATTTTCAATAAAATTAAATAAATTAAGTTTTAAAACAAACTTTGCATTTATTTTCTTTAAGTTTTATGTCTTTTATGCGATTTTAGGTTAATTCTTTGCTTCTGTGTTGTACGTTTTTCGAAACTTATGGAACGTAATTCGCTCTTCCTTAAATATAATGTGTAGAACATATCCACCACATATGCAAAAGTTTGTATTTTGGTACTATACTGATTATATTCAAATTGAAGTAAATCACAAGAAATTTCATAAATGAATTAAGCTATAAGATTGTTCCAAAGTTCATGGCAATTTTTGCTAAAATTTTCATAAACAGATTGAACCATTTATTGGCATACTTAAGTTATCAATAATGGAAGCACCACTTTTCTCGACAACAATCATTTATCGAGTAATTTAAGAATTCTACTCTCCCAATCCTTGCTACCTTTCTTTACAAAAAATTGGTCCAGATGCATTTTACACGTCTCTCAATTATCAAAATGCTTAACCTGATTTTAAGAGCAGAATAAATGTTAGTCAGAAAGTGTAATGCCTAGGAAATATGAAGGATGAGGTAGAACATGCCAACCATGTCGAATTAGCTTTTGTCGTGTCTGCAAAGAAGTGTAAGGCCTAAGCACTTTTTCAGTTGCATAGTTCTGCTCGTTTTTTACCAATTGTCATTTTTAATCGATCGACTTGCTTAAATTACTTATCTGAATTAGAAATTTTGTTTGGCTTAAGAAGTTCGGCTCATAGAACACAATTCCTTTCCAATCTAACCAAACGCAAATCAATGATCTTTTTTCGGATGTAGATCGGCTTTCGGAAATGTTAATGGCGGCCCTTTTTCAAACTTCACAACCTTTTGCATTCAGTATTATTATAAATCATCCACTGTTCATCCCCAGTAATCATTCATTTTAAAATGGGTCATTGTCACTCGATTTATAAAAACAGCTACATTCCGCCAAAAAAGTATCGTTTAAGCCACAAAAAGGCGTTTATATCGCATAATTAATGTTTATGATTCAAAAAGTTTTAAATATACCCTAATGCATGGAACCTCTAAGAAATAATTTTGATGATTATCTACCTAAAATAGGGACCAAATTAAAACAGAAACTCATATTCGAAATTTTGTTAAGCATATATAACAAAAGAAATTATAATTTTGGGAAAAAAAATTAACGTTATAGTAGCTTTTAATATTCAGTATTGTCACTTCTGTCTTTTATGACCGCTCGCATTCACTTTGACATGGAGTTAATTGACCTCCGTATATAAGCCTGGTCTAAATTAACCCACTCTTCGCGAAAGGCATTTTCTAATCTATGTAGGTCTACTAAGGCAATATTTTGGATCCATATCATTCTGCGAAGATGGTCCCACACATGCTCGATGGCATTCATGTTCGGGCTTACCGCAGGTAAATCTAAAACTGGAATGCCGACTTCATTAATATATTGCTGGACTATTATTGCTACATGCAGCCGTACGTAATCGTGCATTAACACGAATTCGTTTCTTATTCTTCTAAAATGTCTGTTATATACCTCTGGGCAGTCATTGTTTACTGGTACTAACTCTGTACGACCTACTAAACAGAAACCTCCCCAAATATGATAGACCCACCACTGAAATTAGGCGTAGATCTGATATTGCACCGGAAATAGCGCTCACCGTCTCGTCATTATACGTTTGCCAAAGGGGTAAAGACTAAATCTTGACTCATCTGTGAAGAGTACATTGGCCCAGTCATTAATTTTCCAATTGATATGTTCCCTAGCAAACCTTGAACAAGCCTCTAGGTGATTCCAAATAAGACGAGGAGCTGTTACAGCTGCGCTAGCTTTTATTCCACTCACAACATTTGGGTACCCACTCGAGTATTTCTGACTCTAGCCAAGTCATTCTGTAATTGTCTTACTGTTACATGCCTCCAACGTAATGCTTGTAGTATTAGATAATGGTCATCTTGTTAAGTAGTATGGCTTGGACGACCTGGTACCGGTCTTCTTCTGTAATTACCTGTTTTTCCTATTTTTGACTACTGCTGTAGAAACACTTAACTGATTGATATTCATCACATTAACACCGTATGTTTGAAATCGTCCGTCTTCGATTAAAGCAATTATTCTAGCCATTTGTTCTAAAGTTAAATGACATATTTTACTTGTATAAAAGTTAGTGCAGAACTGTAACAGCACACGTTAAAATTTGTCCATATAAAACACTTTCAATAAGCAACTGAATAAATCTTGTATGAATGCATTTTTCTAAAATGTTTTTTAGAAAGAAAAATAATGTTGTATTTATATATTTATAGTCCGCGAACATATGGCAAACATATTGTGAACGTATAAAAAATATCTCAGTTTATAAACGCCTTCTTTCTGTACTTTATGCGATACTTTTTGGGCGGAGTGTATTTAACAGCGTTGCTATTATCACTTAATTTTTTCATAGCTAGGTAAATAATATAAAAATCTCCCCTTGTATTTTCTTACAAAAATTATTATTATATTAATAATGCAGTTATCAACTTGTGAAATTACAATAACTTCATAGATAAATTTACATACGTTCTTATTGAACAAATTCATGCATACACTACTGAATCTTAACACAATTAATGGATAGTTCTCATATCTTAAAAAATACCTGCTATAATAAGCTTTATAACTAATTAACTTGATTGATTCTAAATAAAAAAAATTAGCTTATAATTTTCAATTTTTAGGAGAATCTGCGAATACCGCGCTTTTCATGTATACCATTCCAAATTCACTAATATAAGAAAGGGTGTCTATTAAATCAGTTCCATTTAATATAAAGCTATTAAATATTTAGCATTCTATTTTAGTCATATAACTATTCCATACTTTTTAATAAATTAAGTACAAAACATCTTCAATGAATGCGAAGTACAACGCTAGCACACCCTACGGTTCTCTTCATTCTAAAAAGCCATTTTTAACAAGACCATAAAGAAAATGCACGTTCTAATTATCTAGATTTTTATTAGCTTAATAAGACTGCCAATAAAAATTCACTATAATCAATATGGCGATCGAACACTTGGGGTTATAACAAGTTAGGGCAACAATGTACTCCCTCATCGCACCCTCGTAATACAATGATGGCCGAGCCTATATTCAGGGGAGACAGAACTGCAACAGCGTCGTGACGTGAGGGCGTTTCTCGACGTCCATCCCTCCTCTCGTACATAGGCGTGGTCTAGCCCACTAAAATGACTCCCAATCCTGTGCTTTTTGGCAAAGTCTGCCAACAGAAACAGCTGACATGTAACTGCTGTGTATATACTAGGGGTACATTGTGAGTTTAGTGTTGGTAGTAATGATACGAGATTTCGTATACATGAACGCAAATACAATATTACCTACAATTATTAGCAGAAAACATGTATACCTATTTTAATATCACTTTTAGTAATGCTATATACGCATTATATTCAAACTTGAAAATAACCGTATCGCGTAGCTGCTACATAATTGCAGTATTTTACATTTACTGCAAAATGTAAATATGGATAGAAATCGTTCAATTGTCGTTATGAAATGCGACATATATGCGACATGAAATTTTTTTTATTAGATAATTACAATATTTTCAGTTCAAAACAATATAATAAGTAACTTTTTTTAAATAACTTGGTTCATTGTTATTATTTATATTTTAACAATAAAAATGTTTTATTGAAATGGTTTAATAATTTTGTATAAATAAATTCTATACATCATACATACATATCATAAAACCTTAGTTGGGTTTGTCGTGTCGAGACGTATCTATTTAACTTAATTTGCCGCTAATAACACAGTGATACAAAATCGAACTTTCCAAATGGGAATCGGATGAGACCAATTGCAAATGAAAGTTGACATTATCCATAACAAAACCTTCAAGGGGTTTTTTTAGTTCAGTGCGAGATTTTTTTTATACGCATTTGAATTTGGTGATTTTGGAACGCTGTCTAACAAGGAAAGATCATTGAAAATTTGATAAAATAATGCTTATTTATTTTTTATTATCCTGGAAAGTTGTGGTATCTTACTGTTTCTTACTGTTATATTTGAACCCTTAAAGAATTTTTATTACAAAACCAACTTTTTTATTTAAAAGTATTATATCTTATTTGGATCTCATTTTGGATCCGCTTAATCATAATCACTATCACTGTCAATTTGCATGTTTGAAGTAGCAAAAGCTCCAGAAGTAGTAGGTTGTGGATCTCTGTATGTTTCCGGTTCTTGCTCTTCTTCAGTATCCTCTTCATCGGTTGTTCTCTTTAACCACCAGCATAAATCGCCTAACATAGAATCTAGTTTCTTTCCTCTGTACCTAGTTTCCATGGTTAAAGCTACTTGGTGAAAACGTTCACCTTGCTCATCAGATTCGGTGGATAGTTGGTTTTCAAACCAATCCATATGGTGATGGAGAAAATGAATTTTTAATGACATATTCACACCAAGGTCCTCAAAGGCTTTCAAGAGACGTTTAACCCTTTGTGCACTATCTGCTACTCGTTTTTTTCCAAGAACTTTTTCGATTACGTCTTTAATTGCAATCCATGCAATGAATTGATTTTGATGCAAAGAATTTTCAAAATCATTATTTTTCATCAATCTTCTAATGTCTGGACCATTAAACATACCTGTAAAATTAGAAAAAAATATTGTAAATTCATTTTTTGAAATCATTTATTTTATTTGTATACAATACCTTCTTTAACTTTGCTAGCACTGAGTCGTGGAAATGTAGATCTCAAAGTAGTAAAAGCTGGTCCATCTACAGAAAACACTTTTACAAAATTTTTGAAAATACCCAATTTAATATGAAGTGGTGGTAGCAATACTTTATCTGCTCGTACAAGAGGTTCATGGATAACATTAGCTGTTCCAACACGAAAAACGTCTCTCTTTTCCCAGTCACATTTTTGATATTGATTTCCTTTGTAACGTGTGTTCCACAAGCATATAAAGCACATGTTCTTCGTATAGCCACCTTGTAAACCACAAAGTAAGGCCACCATTTTCAAATCACAGCATATACGCCATTTATGGTTTTCATAATTCACTGATT
Source organism: Melolontha melolontha (assembly GCA_935421215.2). Taxonomy (NCBI): domain Eukaryota; kingdom Metazoa; phylum Arthropoda; class Insecta; order Coleoptera; family Scarabaeidae; genus Melolontha; species Melolontha melolontha. The sequence goes on along the minus strand of OW285235.1, from coordinate 89,734,312 downwards.
CCAGTAGATATTTTACTGATTCGTAGGTTTCTTTGGTGTTCAAATTGTATGCTATTGGAATGCTTGATTTTTTGTTATTGTAGTACAATAAAACTGCTTTCATACTGGTTTTTGAAGAATCTATAAATAATCTCCATTTATGAGGAACATACTTCATACCCATTTCTGCCATAAGTTTTTCAATATCATTACAGTAAACGAATGTATTTTCTTCGTTGACAGAGAAATATTGTTGAAATACTGCTTGACGATTACGATAAGCAGTTATTCTGTTTTTTGTGTATTTGTGTATTTTCTGTATTTTGTGATATTGGTAGTAAATTGTTTTGTTTTAGTTTACGTGCAACATACTCTGAATCACGCTTCGACATATTAACGTGTTTTAGTACTTCATCTAACCAGTTTTGTGATATTGGTATCATGCGATTGTTGAACTCAGAAGGCTCGTAAGTAGGATCGTATCCAATTGTCCCTGTAGCAGTTGTAGATACTACGGAGGCTACATCAGGACTTGGTGGTTTTGGTATTGGAATAAACTCTGTATGTTGTTTAGGTAATTCTGCATGTTTTGTACCAACATATACCATGCGTCCTCTATTATATGTGTTTCTTCCTTTAATACTATTTAAATACACACAACACTGCGATTTAACGTGTTCACCTGAGAAGATATGAAAATGCAAATTAAAATTAATATATTTGATATACAGGGTGTTCACACTTAAACCTGCACCATTGGTAACTCCGTTATTATTGGAGCTAGGAAGTCGTCCAAATTAGCAAACTAGTAGGATTTTTCCTGGCGGTTACGACGATAAAAACAAAAAACTATTGAACGTCGCGTTTTTCCGATATTTGACAAAATGTAATTTTTAAAATGGAACACCCTATATATTTTTATGCGGTTGAATAAAGAATTTAGTTCTGAATAAAAATGTTTCAATACATTATCTCAAAAAAATTGAAAATATAAAAGGTAACACGTGATTTCTTAAACATTGCATTTTGTTTAAAAAAATTGATGAAAGACGTAGAGCATGTTTCACATGTTTATCCAATTGAAGTCATCTTCAGATATTAAATAAAACAATATCATAAATATCCTTAAAATTTGCTTACTTTATCACTAAAACGTAAGTTTTCAAATGAGATACCGTGCATTTTTAGGGATTTAGGATTTGTTTTTAGGGATGCCTAACGAAATTTGTAATTAAATAATATGTACCGATTATTTTAGACTATTCTCTTGTTGAAATATCAAAAATGAATTCCTCGACCCCAAAAACAGTAAGATACCACAACTTTCCAGGATAATAAAAATTAATAAGCATTATTTTATCAAATTTTCAATGATCTTTCCTTGTTAGACAGCGTTCCAAAATCACCAACTTCAAATGCGTATAAAAAAAATCTCGCACTGAACTAAAAAAAACCCTTGAAGGTTTTGTTATGGATAATGTCAACTTTCATTTGCAATTGGTCTCATCCCATTCCCATTTTGGTTGTTGCACAGTGTAATAAATGCTCGCTTTACATTAGAGGTAAATAAGTAATTTCTTTGTTCGATAGTAATAAATTTTGATAGTATTTTTTACTAATTTGTGTAACTAGATTGCTGTATTATTCGCAAGTACGTTTTGTGACTACAACCTTTTTGTTCGTTTGTTTTTATGTATTGATATTATCTGTATTTTTAAAATCCTTATTTTTTTCCGAGATCCTCTTGTCTTGTATATTAGTCAACGGCTATTGGCCCGGCCGTTGCGAAGTGTGTGCCCGTGCATTTTTTGCTGTCAATATTGTTGAGGATACATTTTAATTTCAAACATTTTTTATTGTTAAATATAAGTAAATCTAAATCTATAGAATTCAAACATAAAAAGATTTCCAATTTTATAAATATTTAAAGTTTATTTTCGGATTGAAACCACTGCATAACATAATTTTTAGTAGCACATTCAAATTGTAAAAACTTTCTTTAAGGTCCAGGAATTCTTTACATCTGGATATAATCGTCATATTTTTTCAAATTTATTTATTGCTTTATACACCAAACCGTTTGCTTATTACTTATGGTTATTAGTGAACGATTTCAATAGACCCTTAATATGATCACCCATTTTTAACTAAATAATATAATATGCTCACCATTCCTAAATATGTAATGTACCATAAAATAGCCAGAAATACATACTTAGGTTTACAACTTTTACTTATTTATTAATAAGAATTTTGGGACTCTATCGTAAACCTTGGATATTATTGACGTAGGTATAACTTCCACGAATTAAATAACAACAATTCCCTGTTATGACGTCAAATAGTACACTATTCAACCAACACGATTTCAATATGTAATAGTTAGGGGTAGTGGTATATTTTTGCCTACTTGTAAAACAGGACAGAATAGATTAGTATGAACTATTAACATCGACAACAAGACACACAGTCTTACTTAAAACATCAACATAATAATCGTATTATAATATTGTATAAAGCGACACCACTCTCAACAGTAGTTTTGTGTTGGTATAAGTCGTAGATCAAAACTAAATATATATATAGTGTAAATAAATATATTTAAATGAAACTACATTTATTCATTTAACAAACAGTCACCGAAGATTTGAAAAGTAAAGTGTATACAGCCTTACAACCTGTGCACAGTGAAGTAGCAACATAGGGGTCGCGGTTCTAGTAACTGACGTCGAAACATCACCGCCAGAAACCGGATACAACCATAACATTGGTATCATCACCCACAACATTTATTTGTCCTTCAGTCGAATACAACAAAACATTTGGTTCTACGAAAGCACATTACATTGACACATCGAGAGCCAGGTCGCCAATCAAAAGTAACAAGAAAGATGAGAACTATAAAACCCTCATAACTGAAGCCTTAAAAGTCTGTGATCTACTAGGATGTCGTTTGTCTTAAAATAATACATCTTTTGCACTCGCGTTTGAATTTTTTCCTGCAAATTTAGGTGCAGTAAGTGACGAAGAAGACAAGAGATTTTATCAGGACGTCAGGACAGTGGAAACACGACACCGAGTGGAATATTTCGTCTTTGCTTAGATTTAACGTTTTACATTTTTATATTAAATTATGCTTAGATCGGAGAAACATCGATTTCCTTTTTTTTATCCGATAACCAACCTCTGTACCCAAGAAAACTGTACGTGTTACAACATTTAGCATATCAATTTCGGATTTAGGATCACACACTACTTTACATACACCTATATTCGTCAATATTACTTAAAAAAAGTTTAAATTTATTCACAAATATAATTGAACCATTGATATAGTTAACTGTAGAACATTTTCAAAAATCATCACGCTCGTAAATAGCTCCTAGTTTAATTTTTAATTTCAAATCTGTATCCCAAAAGTGAATTTTAACTGGTTTTTAATATATTGCTCTGTAAATATTTTTTACATATTTTTAGACTAATATTTTTTTAAAAAAATAGCAATTATTTATAACAATAATTATAATAATTCATGCCTCCGCAACCCCTTACAGCTTAAGGAGGCATTGGCATGTTTCAATTTCATGTCTATCTTCCATAATCAGATGGCGCACAGCATCGATGATTTTCTGGGTAATTGCTGTTCTTGGTAGACCTGTCCTGGAATCGTCACTGATACTGGTGTGTCTACGTTGGAATTCGCAGTACGAGAGTGATTCGGAAAGTACATGGTACATGGGCTAACAAACAAAACGCAAATTTTTTTAACAAAAAACATTTTTTCAATATAGTCTCCTGCTTGCTCAACACACTTATTCCAACGTTATTGCAAATTAGTAATGCCTTCATTGTAGGTTGATGAATCTAAGTCCTCGAAATAGTTATTTACAGCAGCGATTACCTCGGAATTAGGCGAAAATCTCTTACCGCCGAGACACTTTTTCAGGTTTGGAAAGAGATAATAATCACTGGAAGCTAAATCTGGGGAATGAGGCGCTAATTCAAATACCAATTCATGAATATTTTGCCATTGCAATCGCAGGTGCGTCATCATCCTGGAAAAGCGGCTTCTTCTTTGCCAAACGAGGCCGTTTCTCTTTGATATTGTCGTTTGATTGGTGCAACAAATCGGCATAATACTCCCAATCTATTGTTTTCCCTTTTTCTAAGTAGTTGGTCAAGATAATTCCACGAGAATCCCAAAGAACACTTGCCATAAACTTTCCTGCTGGCAAAACCAGTTTTGCATTCTTTAGTGGCGGATATATTGTTTGGATTGTTGCTTGGTTTCGAAAGTGTAATGGTGGACTCAAGGTTTCATCGACGATAATGAAACAGCGTGCAAAGTCCTTCAGATTGTGGCGAAAACGTACCAAAAGTTTGCGAGAAACACTCAAACGATTCAGTTCCGGTGTGAGTAACCGCGGCACCTAACGCGCAGAATATTTTTTCATTTCCAATTCTTCAGTTAAAATTCTGTGCACACTGTCATTTGAGATACCTACGATATCTGCTATCTAGCGCACTTTAACTCGACGGTCATCCAAGACGATACGGTAGACTTATTCAATCATATCCGGAACAGTAACAGTTTTTGGACGTCCACTGCGGGGCTCATCATTTGTGCTCATACGGCCAAGCTTAAATTCGGCAACCCAGTTTTTAACTATTGAAAAGGAAGGAGCGGATTCTAATAGTATTGAATCCAGCTCTACTTTGAGTTCGGTTTGTGTTAAGCCTTTTAAATCAGGACTTTATTACTGCTCCCAACTCAGTTTTTTCCATTATTAACAAAATCACAAGAGTTGTTCATTTTTGCCTACTGCAAAAACAGACTATTTGACAGATCGCTCTGTACTGTCATATTTAACTTAGTAAAGGATGATTCTACAGAATAGTAAAGAAGATTCCTGTGAATTCGCGCCATCTTTGTGCTAAGCCACGTAGTTTCCGAACAATCCTCGTCCCAACATGAAATTGTCGATTCATGTGGTATTCATCTTCAGAAACAGAAACCAACTCAGTAAAATATTGTTGTTGAGCTAATCCTCTCCGAAAGTTATAAAAAATTAATGCGCGAAAACTTTCTCGCTCAATTCCATTTTTCGGCCAACTCATAAAATTTGAAAATTCACTATGACTAAATCACTTGCCGTATTTTGATGAAACTTTAAATTTAAGTTAACAAAAGATTGAGATTAATTTTAACAGCTGACATTGAAGCTATATGCTACACTAAAATTACATCCCCCGTATCATTGTACTTACCATTTCAATGTAGATGACGCCACGAGATAGTACTTCTCATACTGAAGTTTATGAGGTAAGAATTGTTATCGCGCAAGCGTGGAAGTAAGCTCGAGTGCTGTTGTTTTGGCAATTGAATTTATTTACATTCTTACTTTTATAAAGTAAGCAAAGCATTGCCGGGTTCAGCTAATAACTTAAATAAATTAAAACATCAACGGTTGCCTTAGTCCTTAATAGAATCAGTTGATATTGGTATAAATTACAGGAGAATACAGCAAACTCACAATTTTAGATACCTGGGATAAATTTTGAATGCGCGTGGAGAACTAGGACCGGAGATAGACAGTAGAATATTTAATGCCAATAGTTTACTACCTTTTGAGTAGAGCTTTTATTCGGAAAAAGAAATCAGTAGGAATAGAAGGATATAGAAGACTATTTAACATTGCGCACATGCCGATATTAATTTACGGTTGCGAAACATAAGCTTTAAAGGACAGAAGTAAAATTCGCGCTTGTGAAATGCGATTTCTCATAGCAGTAATAGAAAAAACAATAAGAACCGGAATTGAAAATGATATTGCGCGAGAGTAGTGTAGTGCAGAACCTGTATCGCACAAAATTTAAACAAGACAATTAATTATATTGGGTCGGTCACACAGTGCGAATGTACGAGCGTAGAGAAGTTAAGCGGACATGGGAGGCGAGCAGCAAGAGTAAACGCAGAAGAGGTAAATGGAGTAGATCATTCAACAGTGAAATAAGTGAAGCACGTCGGAAGAAAATCATAAGCTGAAAACAGGCAAAGTAGAAAAAACGAAAGACGTGGCTAAACTTAAACTAGAACATTTTTTCTCCGCAAGGTACATGAGGAAGAATTAAGTAAGTAATCTATTAAGTAAATTCAAGTAAACTAGCAAATTTTACGAAACAAAATCTGATCTAGAATAATTAAATATGCTTATAATAGACACCATCATGAAATAATCAAAGTAACCCTACTTAGGTACGCAATTAAATTTTTTTCACTAAATTTTTTGATAGCGATATAATATACTGAAACAATATTGTTAAAGAAACGTAATATTTAATGAAACAAATTATGTGTTATATTATATACGTTAAGTATATAAGTTTACAATGTGTCGCAAAAGTTGTCACCCGATGTTCTTTGGCTGTAATTTTTTTTATGAATGAAAAACGTTGGTTCTGCCTTTGGATTGCGTTTACTTGATGTCTTAATTTCTTTTCATTTAGTCGAGGAAATGCTATCAACGAAGTGGCCGCCGCCAGAATTGATGACCATACAGGCACGATTTATGGCATTTTCCATCACTCTTGCCAGAACTTCCGTCGATAGGTTCTCGCATTTTTTACGAATATTCTCTTTGAGGATTTCAAGAGTCTAAGTTTTGTTGACATATACTCGTGACTTCAAAAAAACCCACAAAAAGAAGTCTGAAACGGCTAATCGGGCGATCTTGCTGGCCAGTGCAACTCTCCAAAACGAGAGATAAGGCGAGGAAATGGAGCCTTTAGAATTTCGGTTGTGGCTCGTGTAGAGTGCGAAGTTGCTCCATCCTGTTGGAATCACATGTTCTCCAATTAATTCAATTGAGGAAGGAAAAAGTCGTTGAGCATGGCTCTGTAGCGCTCGCCGTCCACAGTAGTTGTAGCCGTTTTCGAAAAAATAAGGCCCAATAACACCTCTAGCATAAACAGTACACCATGCAGTAACTTTTAGCAGGCGTAATGGATCTTCGTGGGTTATACGCGGATTTTCGGTGCCCCAGAAACGATAATTTTGCTTATTCATATATCCACAGAGATGGAAATTGACCTCGTCGCTCGTGCTGATTTTCGATGAAAAGTTGTCTTTCTCGTGGTCGAGATCCTGGATGGCTTGAGAGTAGGATACACGTTATTGGCGGTCAAAAGCTAACAACTGATGCACTGTCTTGCACTTTGTAAGAGAACATCTTCAAGTCCTTCACTAAATTTCTCTGTAAAGATCGCCGATTGATGCCCAATTGCATGGCACGTCGTCTGGTCGATACTTCGGGGTTCTCTGCGGCATCTTCAGCCATAGCCGCGATATTCTCAGCAGAATGGCTGCTGCGGGGCCGGCCGGACCTGGTAGCATCTCGTCTTGTCCCACACTCTTCAAGGCGAGCGGCTAAACGCCGTAGTGTTTGCCCAGTTGGTGTCGGACGACCGACACCAACTGGGCAAACACCACCGACGAATTATTACGCAAATAAATCGAAACAATTCTTCCGCGTTCTTGAGGAAGGTAGCGATGTCTTGTTGACGTGTATTTTGCATTTGTTTACTTCACAAATGTCGAAGCAGAATTTACATTTGCCGCCATTTACAAAAATTATAGCATCTTCCGATAAGGTGATGACTTTTGTGCCACCTAGTAAAAATGTAGTACTTCATCAAGAACCATCTGCTACATCTACCAACAAAACAGAAGCAATACTGACTGTGCTGTTGGCACAAAGCAGTCTTTAGATCACATAGATTTTTTATATGAGGAGGTCGGTCTAATTCACTAAACGATTCTATGTATAAAATAATGAGAAATAAGCCTCAGAACAGGCTCAAAACCTTGGTCAATTAGTAAATTTAGTGGAACACCATAAACTAAATGTTAACTATGGGGGGAATGAAAGGAGCCTCCACAAAGATTGCATAAGCCACAGCCACATCAATCGAGCGCCTTCTAGAAACGTCTTAAAATTCAGACGGTTTATCCCTTCAACACCGGACCAACAGCTGGACAAGGAAAGTAAGTAAGTAACCATGACCTACAGTACTACTGCAGCATCTTTATGCTTCAGCCAAAGTTAAGTTAAATAGAATGCTACACCATTAATTTTTCACAGAAACAAGCTAAATTTAGTAAGAAACAGTAGCAAACCTTTCTTTGATCAATTAGTAAAACAACAGCCATAGGAGAACATCTCAATAGTTATACAAACACAAAGTTCATCGCAGATGAATACTTCTCTCTGCCCAGGTTGGTAAAAATATTTACATATACTTAAGTTTTGTTTTTCTAGTTTTATTTAAAAAAAAATAGTTTATTGTCAATAAAGGAATTTTAAACTACGTGATATATCTCATTAGTTATTAGCCATCGTGATTTTGTTATTTATTTCCATATCTATCTCTCCTTTTATATTTCTAAAATACGAGAACGCAGATACTTGACACGTTTTGCCCGAAATATTTCAGAATCGTATTTATATAGTTAAATATTTTGCTTGCTTTTCTATTCCTATTATCCCAATTTATGTTTTAAGAATATCATTAATAATCGTATTGTATTTAGATAGTACTACGTTCTTCAATAAAATCAGGTTTTCTATTAGAACTTTTCTTGTTGGAACAAAAAGAATTAAAGGATGTGTATACATTAGATAATTACCTATTGAAATTTTCTGTATCACACAACAACGCCTTTAGTTTTTAATTTCAGGTTTTATGTGATTTTTTCAATTTTTTGTAACCAATGTTCATCTATGTTTAGATTATGGCATCTAACTTAACTTATTGGTATTACTTATACAACGTGTTTCAAAAAGAATTACATCTAGTTGTCCATGAATTTTTCCTATAAATTATGAAGTTTTGCATGCTTGAAATGCGGAAAATTTCCGAAAATTACCACTAGATAGCACTTGCTGTATATTCCAATATCATTATCTTAAACTTTGACATTTAGTATGATGAACCACATTGACAGAAAAACAATCGGCTCTATAGTTTTGTATTAATAACGTTTCAAAGGAATCAATTTAGTGAAAAAATGGACATTTCCCGTGAACATTTTCGTGCCGTATTTTTTTACGATTTTAAATGTGATCTACTTAATAATAATGCATCCATCGACTTCATTCTGCCTTTGATTATGAAGCACCATCCAAAACTACAGTTTATGACTAGCTTGCATAATTTAAGCATGGACGTCCTAGGGTCAGTAATTAATTTCGTGAAGGTTCTCCATCAAATGCCGTTGTTCCGGCAAACATCAATGTAAGTACGAGAAATAATTTAAGCAGATCGACATGTGACATATCGAGAGATAGAGGCATTGGGCCTTGGGCATTGGTAAAAATCAAATACAAGCGATTTTACATGAGCGTTTAGAAGTGAAGAAACTTCGCAGTTGTTGGATTCCACATAATTTAACCAAAGCTCAAAAAATGGCTCGTGTGAGTTGGTGTAAAAAATTCTTCAAAAATTCAATCGTGATGCTTCTGCCAACATATACAGTATCAAAACAGGTGACGAAACCTGGATATTATCATACGAACCAGAAACAAAATAACAATCGTCTGTACTTAAAAAAAAATGATTGCTTCTTTCTTGGGTAAAACCGTTGCTCTTGCGGATCGAATGACAGTAAACGTTGGTTGGCATACAACAATTTGTTTGCCTGAAGTCCTCAATGAAATTAGAAAAAAAAACAGATATCGGCGCATCATCCTTCACCACGACAACTCCAGCTCTCACACAGCACATCAAACTATCGATTATTAAAGGAGAATAACAATGAATGAATGACTCATCGTCCTTATTCGCCTGACATATCACCTAATGACTTATTCCTGTTCCCTTTTGTCAAAAACAAATTCCGTGGTGAGCGATTTTCGACACCGAAAGAGACCGTTGAAGCATTTAAAAGGCATGTTTCTGAGATACCCACTTCAGATTGGAATAAATGTTTCGACAACTGGTTTCTTCAATTGCAAAAGTGCTTAAAACTTAAAGGCGAATATTTTGAGAAACAATACATGTAGTGTTTTTTTTTCTGTAAAATCTGTTTTTTTTTCCTTTTTTCGGAAATTTTTAGGGTTCCCCTCGTATATACATTAACCTTACTTGATTGGGAAGCGCATAAACCGCTTCTGTAATCCAAATGCTCATGTAATACGCAATCGCAATCGGTAGCGCCATTTTAAGTTAGTAATTTTCAGTGGTTTTGGTGCTTTTTTGCTTCATTACTATGAACAAGTGAACTTTTGTTGGTTCTTCTTTTAAATTTTAGGTATGCGTCTATCAAAAGTTATCACCTTCGGTACTTATCCAAAAGTCGACTCTATTTTATGTATAGAGTAGGTATAGAACGAATAAATGATCGTATCTAAACCGTAGAAGCATTACATATTAAAGTGTAAAAAAATCTGTGTTGATCGTCGAAAGAAGAATAAAGTTTAAATTTAGATGAAAGAACAATCTACAAAAAGATTATTCTCTACTTCACACAAGTAGAGAAATAAAAGTGATTAAAATATGCACAGTTATGTTACACTGAAATTTTATGAATAAAATTAATATCGAAGTTGCTTATATAAACACATAAATGTGTTTAAGATACAATAGTTTCTTAATTCTTTCTTCTTCATTCTATCAAATACGTCGATTTTAAATCTGATTTGATGATATTTTGGTGTTACTTAATCGTTTCCATACCCACTTGCGTACTTCTTCTCCGAATGCTCTGCCCCAGTGTATAAAATATTAAAATCAAAACATCATTAAATAATATTTATGTATGGTATATTTTACATCAGCATCCCAACTAATATCTGTCAGTTAACTTATTACGTCATATCTTGATTTTAGATTTTGTCTAGCTAGCTGAAACGTTATCCCATAGTTACGTCATATCTCGTGGATTATACATACCCAAGGTTACTAAATGTATAAGGTTGTCTCGTAACTCTCCACCAATAATATTCTTACATGGGAAAGCGTCACTCAGTGTGCCCATTCAAATTAAAATGATTTTGACTTGAATTTTATCATTAGTAAAATAGGTATAAATCGAGTAAAGTAAATCACTGTTTTCTATAGACAAAACGATTGGTTTATGTACGATCTAATCACATATAATTACACAAAGCACGTCGTTCTTTATTTGAAAATATTGCTTTAAGTAATGGTTAATGACTGCTAGTTATTGGTGTACTGATGGGTGTCAAAAGTATTTAATGTAAATATTTTTGCCAAAAAATGCGCTTATAAATTATAAAGAAAATGAAGGTGGTTGACTCAGTGAAACATCGTCACATATTAATTAATTTAGTATTCTACTGTCACAACCCAGTTCTTTCAATAAACTGTTATTACGTAGTTAATAAAAGGTTTTGTAAAAGGTCTAAAGAAATGGGTTCACAAATACAAATACTAACTGGATATCAAGATATTATTTGATGCAATTTTCTCATAAATAACATATATATAATAACAAAGATGGTTGTCTTCTAAATTCACATAAAAAAAAATAATAAAATCAATCATGTGTTAACAAAAGACATGAAGTTGAATATCCTGTATTATGTAGAAGAACGGTCTAACGGTAGGATCGCTTTTAGATGTAGCCAGGCTTTTTGGAGTATCGTACAGTTTGGTGTACAGAACCCTGAAAGAATTTAAATATAAGCCATACAAGGTATCAAACCATCAGGAGCTTTTCGAGGAAGATAAAGTAAAACGAACTGAGTTCTGTGAAAAAATGTTTAATATGTTAAATGAAAACGAAGCAATTTTAAATAAAATAATTTTTACTGATGAAGCTACATTAACCATAAATGGTGACATTATGAAACAGACATGTAAAAAATTTCATCGTCAGTTAAGCTAGTGAAGCAATGTATACAAATGATACAAATCTGCACGTATAACGCTTTACAGATATGTAAATTTTTTACATGTCTGTTTCATAATGAAACAAAAGCGTTATATTAAATAACGTATAGATATATTTAAAACCTTTTTTGTATATTTACCGCCATCTGGCTTATTTATGGACAACCCCTATTGTTTCGTTTTTTGTATCAGCATAGCTGGTCAAACGAAAGATCCCTTTTTTCGGCAAAGTCTCTTTCGTCCGTCAGATGTCACTTATTAAATAAGTGCCACCTTATAGGATGAAATTTGCTTTATCTAGTAAGGGATTCCGGCTTAATGGCATATACAGATACAGATCTATTTATAAAGATTTGTATCATTTGTATACATTGCTTCACTAGCTTAACTGACGACGCCTATAGATGGCAGAAACATATGTCTTAAGCAGAAGTAAATGCTGGAAATACGAGGTTTTGTTCAAGTATACAGTTACAGATATGTAAATTTTTTACATGTCTGTTTCATAATGAAAAAAAAGCGTTATACGTGCATATTAACGTATAGATATATTTAAAACCCGTTTTGTATATTTACCGCCATCAGGCTTATTTATGGACAACCCGTATTGTTTCGTTTTTGTATCAGCAAAGCTGGTCAAACGAAAGATCCCTTTTTTCGGCAAAGTCTCTTTCGTCCGTCAGATGTCACTTATTAAATAAGTGCCACCTTATAGGATGAAATTTGCTTTATCTAGTAAGGGATTCCGGCTTAATGGCATATACAGATACAGATCTATTTATAAAAATTTGTATCATTTGTATACATTGCTTCACTAGCTTAACTGACGACGCCTATAGATGGCAGAAACATATGTCTTAAGCAGAAGTAAATGCTGGAAATACGAGGTTTTGTCCAAGTATACAGTTACAGATATGTAATTTTTTTACATATCTGTTTCATAATGAAACAAAAGCGTTATACGTGCATATTAACGTATAGATATATTTAAAACCTTTTTTGTACATAAATGGTGAAGTCAACTCTCAGAATTTCCGGTTTGTATCCTATATTTATCCATTGAAAGATACGAAATTTCCTTTCCACTAATCCAATTGGTCCCGTACAAATCCTCATTCCCAAAACCTAACCCGAATGCAGTACCCTCAAAAAGTTCAATGTCTCGATTGGAATAATAAGCGATAGACTTATTGGCCCATTTTTTATTGACTGTAATCTCACTGCAGAAAAATATTTAAATCTCATACGAAGTCACATCATTCCAACAATTGAGGTACTAAATGTTGAACAACTTTGGTTCCAAATGGATGGGGCTCCGGCACATTCTACTCACTCAGGAATTTTTAAGTAACACATTTCAAAGACGGTGGATTGGCAGGTTTGGCCCCATACTATGGCCCCCAAGATCAGCTGATTTATCTCCAAATGATTTCTTTCTTTGGGGTTACCTAAAAAGTAAAATTTATAATAACGTGTAAATTCATAACTTGGATGAATTAAAAGAACGTATACTAACTGCATGTGACGGAATAAATCCAGAATTTATTCGGAATACCCTACGTTGCTTTCACAATTGCCTTGAAAGACAAGGAGGACATTTCGAAAACTTGCTATAAACGCTTTTATTATGTTGTTTTGTTTATCTTAATTAATCGTTACAATAAATTATTTTGTTCATTCAAACAGATTTTCTTTCTTTTCTAAAAACATAACCTAATTCTTTGTGGCTTTTTTTTTCTTTGGTATTACCCGCTGTTGCCAGTATAAGTATTATTGGCAAACTAGATTCTAGAATACTTTCGCGATAAATTTTAAATTTTGAAATAAATTTAAAGAGTTTCATTTACATTCTGTATGGCAATCTAAATAATTTCCCTTTGAAAGCTTAACCATTCAGAGCTTTAATAGTTCGAAAGCATAGTAAGATGAAACTCATTAAGTTATATCTTTAGCTAATAGGAAAATGTTGAGTGTAATTTTAATAAAATAAATACTTTGTTTCGAGGTATTGCCTTATTATTATTAATTGATTTTACTTTCTCTTATTTTTTCTTGCAAAAATCCAAATAATGAAAGTGACTTCTGTAAACATTTCTTGATCTAGAAAAGAAGTAATGAATATGAAAATAGCTTTACTTTAACAGATTCCAAAAGTTTGTTGCATAGTGTCTTCCCTTCCTCAATCTTTGATTACAGTAGTGACGCCGTCAAATAATTGTACAATCCAAATGTTATTGTGACTATTAAAGAAATAGTAACATATTTTATTCCCTACAAGAATTTCCCACTACTGCTTTTTAAGATAAATTTCTCCATTTTATAAAACCACTTATTCCACCTCGACATGTTATTTGTTTTTATGTTACTGAAATGCCCCCAATGTAATTCATTAGAAGTAATGTGAAGACGTTCTACAATTTCATTATGTGGTAAAATCTATTTGTACTTTTTTGTTATATTTTATACCTTTTTTGATATACAAATTTTGCTATCTTAGATATATTTCAACCTTAAAGAAATACTATCCATCTTTGAATTTTTTAAAAATTTTTAAAATTGTCTTCGCACAAGTTATACCCCTGTAGGGATAATTAACTGTTTTAAATTATGTATTTTTCAATAAAATGTATTTAATTTAAGATTTAAGTATGAACGAAAAACAGAAATTTTTAATAGTTTGAAAACGTTATTGGTGTATAACTGGTTGCCTACTATATGCCATCATACATTTATGCCCATTTGTAATTGAGAATGAAAAAAGTCAGTCAATGCATTATACTTATGTGTAATGACAAAAGAAAACCCCGGTATAATACTTTACAAATTTGAGACATGCATTTGTTTCTCCTCACAGAAATAGCGTTCATTTCTTTGCTGGCACAAACATCACTATGAACTGAACGAATTTAATTTTTTCTTATTTTGGTAAAGTAGAAACATTTTTAAATTTTCATCGGTAATACTTTCTTTTTCCTGTTCAAAAAATTTGCCTTGGTGACTATTGGTAGATCTTCGATTTAGCCAAATCTTGAAGCATTTATGACCGGCATATCACTTGTTTGCAGATTCATGGCTTTGCAGAACAAAGTCATGAAATAAGCTATTTTTAATTGTTTTAAGATTTAGGTACTGGCCAAATCGCTGACAGTGACTTTGAAATTGCCGTTCTTGAACTTATATGATTTTACTTAAGGGAGTAGTTTTTAACTCAGACATTCTCTAAAGTCGAACGGAGTCATAAGCTGCTGTCAAAGCAATGAAAGCGACGAAAGTATTCATCCCCCCTCACATCCGTTGAAAGCGTTTCAACGAAAGATATCAGAACTAGAGCAACAATTTCATTTCCCCCAAAACTAGTACTATAAAATGATATCGTTCTTTAATTTATCTATATTGCAGCACAGAAGCCTTTTATCAACCTGCAAGCTATTAACACCACTGAACGGTAACTCACTGAATCATCATCTAATTTCCGTGGGTTTGAAATGGCAACAGTTTGAGTTTTGAATTTTGAGTCTCATTTTCCAGGCTTCAGGCCAAAATATTTAACAAGCTTGTTTCTTATTTCATCTAACCTAGCAGTCTATCTTAGTTTCGGGCCCATATAAAATTTACTTACTATTTTTTAAATATTCTTTTATTTCTTTTTCAAAGTTTGAAACAATTAAATTTAAAGAAAAGTGTGTATAAAAATGTCTATTGATGTTCAACGTGAAGTTTTCAATTGTGAAAATGATAACAGATTGTTTTGTGTATTTTTTGTGTATTTTTTTGTGTATTTTTTTTTATGGAAATAGTACATACAGCTGCGAGCAATAAATTTTGATCGTCAATGTCATTCTTTGACAAAATGTAAGTTGCTGTATTGTGAAACGGCCGTAATGGTAATAAGTAAGTAATAACTTATTGCTAATAAGTTATTACACTTATTACGATTACGACCGTAAACTACCTATAGGTTATTACTTATTACTAAGAACCTATAATTTAATCTGTCACATATTAATAAAATTTACGGAACTTTTTGCAAGTCCTAGACGAGATGCTATCGTAGCTTCAGAGAGTCTAGTTTCTATTAAGGATATAATCCTTACTTTGTTAAAATAGGATATTGAGACCATATTATCAATAATTTACTGACACTGACTGACAAACTGCAAATTTATATTGACATTTTATTGACAATTGATATAATCAATCAGAGCAAAAAGTTAGATCGCGACAAATTCCTTAAATTTTACAATGACATTAACGACCAAAATTTATTGCTGGCAGCTGTACATTGTAAATAATGATGTATTAAGGAAAGAGTGTTATAAAAAGTATTATACCGAAGAAGACTCATGGCAACAGTCCAAATTTAAGACCCCACGACCAAAACGAGATAGGTCCTAAACCTAGAATCGATTTGGAAAGAAAAGGTGAGTGCGATAAGTGTCCTATGATAGGAGGTCTTTGCTATTTTTTTCTAATTTTTCCTCTTTTGTGACTTGTGACTCTTTTGTGACAGAATAATATTTCAAGTCACCTTAAAATTTGAATTTACCAATTTTGTATGGATCTAAATCTAATGCAAAATATTTTAATTGTATATTTTCAATAACAACAGATCAAATATCTAAATACTTTATGAACAATTTAGTTGTGATTATTAATATTTAATTCATTTGACAAACTGATTTACTTACTTTTTTGACATTTAAATTTAATTTCAATTAAACACTGGAAAAATGAATTACACTGTGAAATAGTGCTTTTATAGATTATAAATACATGGTTTTCAGTGCTTTAATACCATTGTTATAGCAGCAAATTAGACATTATTACTGTTATGCATACCTATTCGGTAAAAATTTCATAACAATAAAGTCATTACAATAAAGTCAATGTGAACTATAAATATAGTGCTTCTTGTTCCATTCAGAAGAATACTCTCAGCTATTATGCCTATTAACCGCATATTATCTTTTCATGCTAACAATGCTAATGGTATCATTAAAACTATATCATTTTTATTTTCCTTAGTAATATATTAGGTACCTTCATTGTATTAACATCAATTTTTTAAAAAACCCGCGACAACCGAATATTAGCAATTACGGAAATATGGCAGTTATTTTAATGTTGTAATGTTGCCTACAATTTTGAAGTTGATTTGTAGTTTCTTGAATAGATGAATAGGTTATCTTTGATAATTAATTCTAACCTAACATTAAGCAATTAATTGTTATAAATATAAGTTAAAATATTAAACAAACTAATTTACCTATACTTATTTAGCACAAACTGACTATTGAAAATGAATGCTTTCGACGAACAAGGTGATCAGGAGAAACGTAAACGCATGTCTTGTGGCTTGCAAGTAGATTGTCCAGCTAATATTCAGGATTGTTTATTAAATGCTAGTAATAATGGATATCATTTTATTGTAACGTATGTGGCACATCCTAATTATACCCGACTGACCCCTAATGAAAAACTTAATAAAGTAATTGGTCGTACAGATCGAATATTAACTGGGAATGATTGGAATAGGTTAATTGTTGGTAAGTTAAAATAAAATAGTTTAATCAGATAATTTCAATATGTTTATATTTTCATAGGAATGTTAACTCCTGTAAATGTCGACAGTGAAGTTAAACATATACAAAATCATAGTAAGAAAATACTTCTGCAGGAATTGGGGTTTGCCGGCCATTTGGGACTTCCTGCTATAATGATGGAAATAAATCAAAAAAGAAATAGCAACTTAGGTCAAATACTTTATAACAAGTTTATTAGTGGTACTAACTATCAAGTATGGATAACCTTACCAATGGTGCATCCTTCACAATTTTCACCTCTTTGTATTAATGATGAAAAAGAAAATTCTTGGGAATGGTGGAATGATTTAAGACGGTACTGTAATTATGATAAAAGACTAGGTTTAGCATTAGAAATGCCAGAAATAGAACATCTACCTAGTGACTTAGAATTAGAACGTTGGGCAGGTGAACCTGTTAAAGTTATAATTATTAAAACATCACTATTTAAATTAAACCAACATAAGCAACCTGTACTATCTAGAGTTCATCAGGAGATTATACATAAATTTTTATCGTTAGATGTCCAGTATATTATAAATGGTCCTACACAAGAAGAAACAACATATAGACAATACAATTCTTATATACATTTTCTAGGGAAAAAATTATACCATAGTTCTACTATGACAGAGTTTGTACAAGGGTAAGTTATTATTTTATAAGCATTTAACACTCTTTCTTATATATATATATATATATATATATATATATATATATATATATATATATATATATATATATATATATATATATATATATATATGGTAAACCTAATCAGTAGGCGATTAAAGGTCTGTATATTACATTAAAATATATGTATTTAAAAAACTCTACATGTTTCGGCTGTATACGCCTTTTTCAAGAGAATACAAAATATGAATCATTCATATTTTGTATTCTCTTGAAAAAGGCGTATACAGCCGAAACATGTAGAGTTTTTTAAATACATATATTTTAATGTAATATACAGACCTTTAATCGCCTACTGATTAGGTTTACTATATATATATATATATATATATCATACCAAGGTCACGAAATTATTATATATATATATATATATATATATAAATTTTTTATTAATCCTTATTAATAAATCATAAAGTTAAATCCATATTCTTGAATGATTTTATTTATTCATTTTTATTAAATAAATATGTCTGTTTTTATCAGCTGTGAAGATTATCTCCAAAATCCTCTACAGCCTTTAACAGAGCATTTAGAAACAATGATATATGAAGTTTTCGAAAGAGATCAGGTAAAATATGTTGAATACCAAAGAGCTATTCAGAAAGCTTTAGAAGATTTGCCAGCAACAATTACAAAGCCTGTAATTATGGTTGTTGGAGCTGGAAGAGGCCCTTTAGTTCAAGCTACAATTAATGCATCGTTGATTGTTCAACGAAAAGTAAAAATATATGCAGTTGAGAAAAATCCTTATGCTATAAATACTCTTGAAGATAGGGTTGAAAATGAATGGGGTAAACAAGTTGTCCTAATTAACGATGATATGAGAACATACAATCCTCCAGAAATGGCTGATATTTTAGTTTCTGAATTATTAGGTAAGATTAAAAGTATGCATATTGTTTTGTAATATCGTATTTACTACATGAAATTATGTTATAAATATGATTCATAGTTTATCAATTAGGCATGGTAGCTTGAAAGGAACAGAAAACAGAACTAAGTTGAGTACATAGTCTCTATAAATATATTTTCCTATAAATTCTTGGGAAACCAGCTTTCTTCCAGGCCAGAGTAACACTGAACTTATTGTTACCATATATAACTATATTAATTTTGATTTACGTTAAAATGAAATTACAAAATTCAAAATATACCTTGCAAAATGAAAAGACATTAACATATTAATATAAATAAATAATGTTTTTGATTTAAATATTATAAAATGCCTATTGCCTTAAATATAAGTATAAAAGGACAACATACATTTTAATAATAAAAACAAATATTTTTTAAAAAGCAACCCCAAATTTATTCTACACTATTGAATTCTGCATTAAACGGTAGTTTAAAATTATCTGAAATATACTCATAAAAGATAATTTAAAAAATATGTTTTATTAAAACTAGATTTGGTAGTGTTATGTACAAAGAGCCATAAGAATGAGGACAAGTTGAATTTTTTTAATTCTTTGAAATTGGCCAACCTGTCGTAAAGTCATAAGCGTCTCAATGAACATTTTTAAAGGGGTGCTTAAGGTACAATATTAAGAAAGTATTTAATCTGCTAAGATTTTATAACACAACTGGAAAAATTATATGATCTAGCATACTTTTTATTGATAACAAACATATATAAATACCACTTAGTACAATAAAAATACATTAAACATGTAAGATAAGGAAGTAGTATCCAAATAAGAAGTTTCTTTTATTCTTACATAAACCGCACAATCTTATGTTGAAACAATATTATAATAAATGTTGAAAATGACCACCATCACTTGCTAAACACAAATTTACAAGTCTTTTCATATTTTCA
The DNA here is from genome assembly GCA_935421215.2 of Melolontha melolontha. Taxonomy (NCBI): domain Eukaryota; kingdom Metazoa; phylum Arthropoda; class Insecta; order Coleoptera; family Scarabaeidae; genus Melolontha; species Melolontha melolontha. The sequence continues at coordinate 89,714,326 of OW285235.1, read as the reverse complement.
AATAACGCTGTCAAAGTATTCGCATTGATATTTCTTATTTCTCTAACAATAGCATCTTGCAATTCTTTCAAATTATGTAGACGATTTTCAAACATTTTATTTTTTCAATATCCAAACAAAAGAAATCTAATGCTGTCAAATCAGGTGATCGTGGTGGCCAGATTCCTATACTGATCAGGCTTTCATCGTAAAATTGTTGCAAGAACTCCTTAGTCAAATTAGCTATATATGGTGATGCGCTATCTTGCTGAAAATACCCATTCCTAAGTTCGTCATCATGTAATTCCTCTGTAAATGGCTATACTATGTTTGTTCGGTACCGTTCAGCATTGAAAAAATATGGTCCAATTATTTTGCGCCGTGACAATGCAACCCATACGCCTATCTTCAATGGATGCAGACTATGTTCGACATAGGTGTGTGGATTATCTGTTGCCCATGTTCGATAATTCTGACTATTTATGTAGCCTGACAAATGAAACCATGCTTCATCAGACCTAAATGTTAGATTTAAAGTATCGTCATTATTCAGGTGATTGTGAAACCATTCACAATATTGAATACGCACTCCATGATCAATGGGTAATAACTGCTGCACAGCTGTCACTTTGTAGTTGTGCATATGTAGATTCTTTATCAAAGCTCTATATCAAGTTCAATAAGCCACACCTATACAACAAATTTGGTATACAGTAAAATATAATTAAAGATGTTAGTGATATTGAAACACATTCTTCAACTTTACTAAATCTAACTTTAATGTAGTAATATTAAATGAAAGTTTAGTGAAGGTTAACCTGATTGAGCATTTAATTTTCTCAGTGATTTAGTTGGAGTTTCTTCTATTCTCTGTCGTAAATCACTTACAGTTTCTTCGGCAAGAACTTTTAGTTGACCAGTTGATTTCTTTTTGCAAACACAATTATTATTTTCAAAGTGCAAAATAATTCAATCCTTGTGCTGGACAAACATTTTATATGGAACATGTAAATCAGGAAATGCTTCTTCAAACTGTTGCATACATGATTGGATCGAATATGACCAAGGTGACCATCCTCGTAACGGAATGCCTTTTGCTCCTCGGATAAAGGCATGTTGTCTATAAGAAATAAAAGGACAATAAGGAAGTACAATATAACCTCTAATGTTTTATTCTGAATTTTTACCTTTCTTTCATCACAACTTCCCTGCTTGTTTTGAAAAAAACAATTCTAATAAAATCTAACAAAAAAACTTATGCAGAAACTGAATGAAAATCAGAATAAATTTATATTTATAACGACGCCAAACACGAGCCAACTATGCAAAATGCCGAAATAACGAGAGTTCAATTAGTCTTTACGTCCGGGGTAGCTATCTATTGTAAAACGCATGTAGTTATTAATTTATAAATGTCATGAATTAGTACTTACTTGACAGAAATTTGACTTAAGTCAAAACATACAATACCTATTTTGTGTGTCGTTTAATAGGTTACACTTAATAGGTCATATTAATAATTTAAGCACAGACATGCGTTTACAAATCCATGATAGCCCAGGACGTAAAAACTAATTGAACGCATGTTATGTTTTTCGAAGATTTACAGTCACTTTGACCAACCTAAGATAACAAAAAAAACAGCGGGAAATTCAACTTGTCCTCAAACTTATTGACTCAGTCTGTATTGAAGTTAGTTAGCTGAGATTAAATAGACAAAGTAGCTACAGAGAGAGCAAAAATGGTTGTCCTGATCGTACACCACTTTCCGCTAATCACGTGTCAATATTTACTTCCACTTTGACGCGCGGTTATCCATAGGCGTAGAATGTTTTTATATTTTGTCATAAATATAGACAGTTGTCAACCTACTAGACACTTTACTAATGAATGTGATCAAGCATAACTGAATTTAAAATTATAGGTTACACTATTTTATATTTTACTTTACCATACTAGCCAATTATGTTTCACTATAAATCGTGCAGATATGTGAATGCTCATGGCATAAATTTTCATGAAATATATAAATAAATTAAGGATTTATTTTAGTTTATTTTGTTATAATATGTAAATACAAGGCAGCATATACATTAAAAAAATTTTCAAATTTTAATGAAATTGATATAAACATAATTGCAATCTGTACCTACCATATCATACATCTAATTATAGAAAGATATGGAATATACTGTTCACTACATAATTATTAGCTTATTAAAACATTTTACACCAAGCATTGTGAGCTTTTAAGCATAAAGCATTTATCAAAGCACAGGTAACGCATCACGCACTTCTAAATACTTGTTCGAAATGATTTCCGTTGTTATTTAAACAAGCATCCACCCTTCTTTTCATATTATCGAACACATTCATAAATTGTTCCATGGTTACATTGTCCACTGCTCCTCTTATTGCTTCCTTCAATTCCTCCAATGTATGCAATGGATTGCGATATACATATAATGTTTTTTAAGTGACCGAATAAAAAGTATCCAGTGGAGTTAAATCCGGTGATCTAGCAGGCCATCTACCTAAACCAATAACAAGATTATCATAAAATTGTTGAATGTATTTCCTTGTATTGTAAGCTGTGTGAGCACTAGCATTGTCATTTTGAAAATACCCTGCTCTCAATTCATAATCATGCAACTCATTTACAAATTCTTCGAGGATATTACAATACCGTACTGCAGTAACAGTTTCTTAAAAAAAATAGGGCCAATGATTCGTTTTCTAGATATTGCCATCCAGACCCCTATTTTTATAGGATGTAATTATGTTTCATGAAATAAATGCAGATTCTCAGTCGACCACATCCTAAAATTCTGTGAATTTACGTAACCACTTAAATGAAACCATGTTTCATCTGAAAAGATGGTTATATTCAATTTATCATCGTGTCTTAAATTTAAATTAAACCATTGACGGTACTCAACACGTTTCTCAAAATCGGGCGGGAGCAACTCTTGCACAACAGACACCTTGGCTTGTACGGATGGCAATCCAATTTCTGTTTAACAATACTACGTGTTGTTCCATACGACAAACCTATAAATAACAAGGAAACATTAGTGATAAATTATACACAAACATTTTAATGCATAATATGTTTACCTGTTTGTTGAGCAAGTTGCCGTAGTGGTTTCGTAGGACTGTTTTCCAAGCGTGTACGTACATCTTCTACAACATCTTCCGTCATAACAGATGGACGACCCGATGATTTGCCCCTACAAGCGCTTCTAGTTGATCGAAAGCGGGTTACAATCCGGGGAATATACCGCATTAAATTGTCATAGTCGATCCCTAAATCGGGGTATCGTTCGACAAATTCGTTTGCGCAATGGGTCACTGAATACGTCCATTGTCGTCACCTCCACGTTCGCCGTTTCTAAAGTACGCCTCCAAAATAAATTGGTCGTGCTCTAGCGTAAACGACATTTCTTTCAAATTTTGGGCAAAAATAACAAATATTAATTGATAGAAACACACCTGGCGTACGACTATGAACAAAATATGGTATTATTTGGTGAAATTCACCAGAAATAACTAAGTTGCTAATTTCAGATGGAAAAATGGATGAAAGAATTGATATACGCGCCGAGGAAAGTGCTGTAGGATCAGGACAATCATTTTAGTTCTCTCGGTAGTAACTACTTTGTATTAATAATTTCACGTTTGTTAAAAGCCTATAAGAACTAATAAATTTACACAAAAGCAACAAAGGAAGGTTTCTAATGGAACAATTTAAGTATCTAAATAATATTTTTATCGTTATTGTACGAGGACATATTCATATATGTATAAGGTCTCCAACTCTATAAAATAAGAAAAGACAATAATAAAACCAATCTCAAAATGAAGTAAGTTTATTATACTACCAATGTACGAAGTAAGTCCAGAAAGTAGTACCCGTTTACATATATCCAAAGAAAAATCAAAGAAAGTAAATAATGATTTTATTAAATGAAAGTAATAACTTGTGTCTATAAATGATCGTACGCCAATTATGTTGGCACGATGGATTTTATTTTTCTATAATTGGTGGAAATATTAATAATAAAGACTAAGGGTATATTTATGTGAATTTGTTAACTGAGTATGCAACAAACGCTTTATTTAATGAAAAGAACACTGATGAGTAGAAAAATATTTTATTTTTACTAAAACTGTTGAAAATGTCCACCATTATTTTGTAAACACAAGTTTACTCGTTTAATACTTTTAAATACATGACAAAATTGTTCCTGAGTGATGTTTTCAATTTCATGTCTAATCGCGCTATTCTTTACATGTCCGAAAAGGAAATAATCTGGTGGTGTCAAGTCTGGACGACTTCTCGGTGGTCACAGGCCCTATTATCCTTCATCTTGATATTGCAACCCAGCTGCAATACAGTTTTTTGTCTCAAATCGCTTTACAATTTCACGTTTGTGGTGACCAAAAACTTTATAATTTACATTTTAGCGAGGAAATGCTTCCACAAATTATATGACCACGTCCCATCGTGGTTTCGAGATGCACTCCGAAAGTGAGCCATGAGAATATATGCATCATGTTCAGTCGTAAACATTTTAATAGGTATCAAAAAATCGACGCCAAATAATACACAAAACCAAGTCAACGGGCTCTGTTAAAATTGATTTAAGCGACAATGTAGCCACTACTAGTTGAGAAATTTGCGGGCCTGCCAACACAATTGACGTTTGATCATTTACAGACACAATGTACATTTACTCATTTTTCCATATAGTCGCCGCCGTTGTTGGGATATTTGTCGTATCTTGAAACCAGTTTGTTTAAGCCTCTCTCTTAAACCTCTGCCACATTAAAATATTTTACTTTATTACTCCCTTTCTCTAGTGTCTTTAAGTACTGTGTTTCAATAAGAAAGTGTGATACTTCTCACTGAGTTTCTGTTATGATAGAAAAAATAATCACCTTATTTTTTTTGGATAAAATCCAAATTCACTACAAAATCTTGTATGTATTTGAAATCCAGAAATTTTTTATTTCAAAAATTTTTTTTGTTATTGTACCTGCTTTCCCAATTTTTTCTGATTAAAATTCATCATAACATACCCCGTAAATCTTAATTTGTTTTTCTTCTATGTATATAACAAGTGTTCATTTGAAAAGTCAATCTAGTAGTATGTGATTTACGGAGAACATTTTGAAGTATTTCGTAAATTAAAATTTACTACTTAACCTTAAAGTCGTATATTTTGACAGTTTCATACATACAAATAAATAACAAATAATAGGTATTTATTGAAAACTATAACAAATGTTGAAAATGTTGTCCTTCAAGATCAATGCACTTTAAAATCCTCCGTTCAAAATTTCGGATGATATTCTGCAACATTACTGGATTCTTATTAATTTCCATGCATTTATGTTCGATTATTTTTTAGATAAGGCAACAAAAAGAAGTCGCAAGGTGTTAAATCGCATGAACGTGCAGGCCAGGCAATTTCAGTATTTGGACTAATTATACGCTCATCAAAAAATTCTCTTAAATAATCCAAAGATTCTGCAGTACAGTGACAAGGTGCTCTGTCTTGTTGGAAATATGCATTTTGAAGTTCATCATCATGCATCTGATTGACAAATGGTTGTAAAATTTCCGTACGGTACCTTTGAGCATTTAACGTTCTCTGAAAAAATATTGGTCCAATGATTCGCCTTTGGCTTATCGCTGCCCAAACACCAATTTTCTCTGGATGTAGCGATTCTTCATTAATTACATGTGGATTTTCACTACTCCAAATTCTTGTATTTTGTGAATTTAGGTATCCCGTTTTATAAAACCATGCTTCATCAGTAAAGATGACTCTTTGCGAAAGTTCTCCATTATTGTTCATATTTACAAACCAATTACAAAACTGTAGTCTACGTGGGTAATCAATTTCTAACAAGTCTTGTACTGCTGTGACACGGTATGGATAAAGTTGCATATCTTTTCTTAAGAACTTGTGAGTTGTACCAACAGAAAGGTTTATTTGTTGACTCAAATGTCAGACAGATGTTTGTGGTTCATTTTCCATTATTTCTTCAACACGATTGACAACTTGAGGTGTACGTTTCTTAACTGCTCCGCTGCCTGATTTTCTTAAGAGACTACCAGTTTCAGAAAAAAGTTTTAAAGTTCTATCCAAAGTATTCTTAAATTGTATATAATCATCTATTACAAAATGTGGAAACTCAACTTGAAATTCTACCATGTAATCTTGAACTGAATAAACCCATAAACCATCAATTTTATTACCACTTCGAAAATAAGCCTGGACTTAAAAAAAAATTAAATTTCTAAAGTGAAACAAATTTGAAGGAACTGGTAATATCAGCGATAATGTTCGATCTAGAAGAAGGCGGCCTAGAAATGATGATGTTATTGATCTGGTTAGGCAACGCATCCAGGAAGAACCTACCTTATCCTTGCGTAGATTGAAACAAGAAATCAATTTAAGTTATGGGACGTGTCAAACCATTGCTAAACATGACTTGAACATGTTTCCTTATAAACTGCAGATGTGTCAGAAGTTACTGCCACCAGATTATCAGAAGAGAGTATCGTACTGTACCTGGTTTAATGACCATATGAATAACGATATTCTTGATTTAACATTTTTTACAGACGAATCTTATTTTTACCTATCTGGATACGTTAATAAATAAGTTATGCGTATGTGGAGCGAGAATAATCCTAATTTTCATAGTGAGGCTCCTTTACATAGTCCTAAGATTGGTGTTTGGGTTGCAATGTCCCGTAGACGGGTAATAGGGCCAATATTTTTTCAAGATACCATAAACGCTGAAAGATATATAAATCAAATACTTGATCCTTTTATCAATCAATTGCACGATGATGAACTTCATAATGGATACTTTCAGCAAGATAACGCGAGACCGCATGTTGCTCGAGTATTCATGAAATATTTACGTCAATTTTATGATGAAAGGTTAATATCAGACGGATGTTACCCACCTAGGTCTTGTGATTTCAGTCCTTTAGACTACTTCTTATTCCCATTGCTTAAGAATAACATTTTTAAAACTGCAGTTCACACAGATGAATTACAAGAACGTATTGTTGAAAACTGTCTCACAGTAACACCTGATCTTTTAATTAAAGTTTTTAATAACATGGGCCGACGTGTTAACCGGTGTATTCAAGAACAGGGAAGACATTTTCAACATCTTTTATAATTTTTTATTGTAAAAGTGTACCTACCTGAATGTTATTGTTTCATCGTGGGAGGTCTTTTCTTAACTGTAATGAGCCTTATTTTTTTTTTTAGTTATTAAAACTTTGTTTATTTATAAATGCATTCTGTAATCTCTATAAATGTTATTAAATATAACATACATAAAATGTAAATAAATACCATAACCTAAAATCTATCTTATTTGTGACTTTGCGTACTTCAAGGTAATGAATCACAGAAGTAAATAATTTTATAGATAGCTTTACGTTTAATGGCTATCACGATCCAAAGACTTTTTGATCATACGTTATATATAATTCAATTAAAAATCATCTAACTACAAAAACAGAAGAATTTTAGGGCCTTTAGTACCCATGAGATTTCTTGGACACAAAAGTATTTTGTTAATGAAATTGCTAGCAAAATATTTATTTAGACTTATAAACATTGTTATAATAAAAAAATCTAAGTTATTTTCTTATTAATATAAATATTTATATTTTATAAATTATTAAACTGAAATGATATAATATTTTGAATATATGTACATTTTTTTTATAACTTACATTTATATGAAATGCTGTAACAACTTTATTTTTTACAGGATCATTTGGTGATAATGAACTTTCACCTGAGTGTTTAGATGGAGCTCAAAGGTTTCTTAAACCAGATGGCATCTCAATACCATGTTCATATACCTCTTATCTAGCACCTTTCCAAAGTACAAAGATTTTCAACGAAATTCGAACTAATCGACCTCAGGATAAAACATTAGAATCAGTTTATGAAACACCATATGTAGTTCATCTCGTCAACTACTATCAAATAGCTCAATCTAAGGTAATATATTTGCATTAACCTTCACGCTAACATTATGCTACTTTAAATTTACTTAAGTATAAGTAAAAATAGAAATTTGAACTATTTATTTTGATATCTGAATATCTTTTTTTGATTGTTGGGTAGGGCAGTGAGTGTGTATTCTAGTCTTACAAATTTTTTTCATACATTCTCATTAAAATTTTCAATTTAACATATCTTAACTACCTCAATATAAAAGCACAGTCGGAGAGTAGCAAGACATTGTGTTGGACAATAAATTTAATCTTAAGATGATTGATCAACATCAACATGAATAATTATAACAGAAAGGATTTAGATAATGTTAAAAAAGCCTACTAGAGAGAATAGTAGATCGTATAATTTGATAAGAGTCCGGGTAAAATCTCATGAAACCAACTTGCGCAGGCCTGACGTAAACATGACGAAATTCGCTACAGATCATGGCGCTAATTCTCGAAACCAATCGAGATTTTTCTCACGTCAAATGTCGCATGATTTTATTCTCGCGTTCGATTTGCTATTCTCGAAAGCAGTTCGATATTTTTGTCGTGTAGATGTTAAAATTATTGTTGTCTTTAAAAGCAGGTTATACTTAAAATAAACTTAAACTTAAAAATATGTACTTAAAACAAACGCAAACCAATAGTACATGTGTTAAACACTTTTACATTTAGGACGGTACTATTAGCCCCCATTATTTTTATTATTTCGTGTTTGTTATTCCGCCATACAACTCGAAAATAATTCTAATAATTCGAAAAGGTGGCTATTGTAAAAAGGGAATTCTATTGTATAATATTTAGATTTAAATTAAAAATTTACATAGAAAATTTCAAAACTAGTGCCACATCATATACTCCTATATTATATGTACAACATTAGACAAATGTAAAATACATATTTTTTTAATAATCCGTTTAATACAAGACTTGAAATTGTTTGTTTTAATTGTTCAGACAAATTTATTAAGAAAATATGTAAAAGAATGCACTCTATGTGATTTACTTATAAAATTGTTAAAATTAATAATCTGAATATTACCATTAAATATTTATTTTTAATAAAAGAATCTAATTCAACATCATTTTTTTAATACCTTATGGTTATTCCTTCTGTCTATTTTTTTATTTGTTTGGATATGAAGTATTTAATTTCAAAAGTAATTTTGTTGATATTATATTAATGTAGAATTTTTTAAATTTTCTATTACTACATATACCGTGAGGTTTTTATAACACCGTACATAGCCCCTATGTTCGATTTTATTTGTCCCATGTCAATGCATGGGCAGTTATGCAACTAACATTACTCCTATTAGATTTCTACATAAACAATTTTATCGATAACTGTCAAAGTCGTGACAAGATAGAATAATTCATACAATGTATTCTAAAGACGAAAAAATTGAATTTATAAATTTGAATCAAGCTGGAAACAGTATTGGAAGTATACGAGATCTGTTTGCTGCAAAGTATCCCGACAGACCAATACCGGCTCTATCAACCATCCACACAATTATTAAAACATTTAATAGGGATGGTTGTATAAGAAGCACACACAAAAAGAAAAATAAACCTTCCCATGTACTTACCGAAGAACTAAAATTAAATGTTTTATATTTCATCGAAGAAAGCCCAATAACCGCAACAAATAAGATTGCACAGCACTTTAACATTTCAAAAACGTCTGTACGTAGAATTTTTAAAATGTATAAATACAAACCTTACAAATTTAGTAATCACCAAGAACTCTTCCCTGAAGATAAAATCAAACGCATAGATTTTTGTGAAACCTTATTTAATATAATTAATGAAAATGACAACATTTTAACAAAAATATTGTTTACCGATGATGCGTCTTTTTCTTTAAATGGTTCAGTAAACTCTCAAAATTTTCGGTATGTATAAAAAGTATTTTTTTCAATAAAATCTAATTAATTCGTTTCTATTGCACTTTTAGGTATTGGTATTGAATTTCATAATAGACTTGCATATTGTATGGAATGCGAAGGTGGACATTTCGAACATTTGTTAAAACGTTGATACTCTTCCTTAGATATAATGTTGCTTTTTTATTCACTATTTGATGAGATCTTTTAATTTTATTTGACAAATAAAATGTGATTTATTTACGATGTTATGCTTATAGTAGTATCATCGAGATTAGTATAGTATGTATACGCCGCATGTTTGCAATAGGAGAAATGTTAGTTGCATAACTGCCCATGCGTTGACATGGGACAAATAAAATCGAACATTAGGGGCTATGTACGGTGTTATAAAAACCTCACAGTATATGTATAACGCTGATTCTTTTTCAACTACAATAGCAAATACTGCTTTTACTGCTTTTTCGATGTCAACTATATTTTCCGCCCATTGAATGTCGAAGGGTTTTTGTGCGACAATTGTCGATAGTGACATTCGAGAATACTAGCTTGCCAAAAATCTTCGAGAGTGACGTCAATATCGCAGACATTTGTCGAACGGTTTCAAGAATTGGGCTCCAGTAGGAAAACATTTGGCTAGCAAGCATTTAGAAATTTGTAGAGATGGGCATGATACGCACATAAAGAATTTAAGATGGAAGTTGAATAAACTTCATTAATATTATTTTTGCTTCACTAGTACTGTTTTTATTTTTCAAATTTTATATTGATATGTAATTTTAAGAAAAAATCGTACAAGGACGTAATATTTTGTAGACATAAATTCAAACTATTTACTGAAAATATATTCATAATTATTTTTTCTATCGACAAAAATAAAATTTTGCCCCAAAAGTTTGTGATATTAGGAAAAGGAGACCACATAAAACTAAACTTTTTATTGCGATATAAAATAGATTCACATTACATTTTATGTAGTAATTAAATAATGAATGTAAGTCAATACATGTCCTAAATAATTGTTTTATTAAATATCATGATCTGATGATTCACTGTTCATATTAATAATAAATTTGTCATTAAATGTCTCTAATATGTATATGTTTTTTGCAATATAGTCTTTCTCGATACCAATAACACGATGACAAACTTTGCCCCATTCTTCTTTACTAATATTTTCAAATTTCCCTCTTATCAATTTCTTATCATCAATTTTAATAGTAACATTTCTTGTAGCAATCCTATTTTTGACATTAGTCCATACTTTTTTCTATGGAATTACTTCTGGATGATATTGTGGAAGTCGACACACTTCCTGTAAAAAACTATGTAGTTACATATTTCTGACTTGTTCAAATCATATTCATAATGCATGCCATGTTCATCTACCCATGCTAACCTTTCGGCTTTGTTGCTAGTTGTAGTAAAATGTTTGATGACCGAAACATTATAGTAACTTGCATTATCCATACCCATGACAAATCGCGAAGGAAGATTTGGAAATAGTTTTTCTTGCAGCCATCCTGAATAGATTAGAAAATTCATGTTATCATGGTAATCACCACCTTTTTGTCCAGACTTAAAAATTAAGAGGGCATTATTTACAAATCCTATGTCACAACCAATACAATTCTTAATCATATAAGTAATAAACATTCATATAAATAAGCATCAACAATGATAAGGTGCTTGCTATTAGAAAGAGGTCTTCTTAGAGCCTGGGTTGTATCATCAACCCATTTGTATATTTGTATAATTATAACGATAATTATTTCGTGACCTTAGTATGTTATGGTAAATTCAAATTGTAGGCGATTTAAGGTCTGGTTTTACTTCAAAAACTATATATTTAAAACAATCCTACATGTACATGTTTCGCCTAATGATGCCTTTCTCGAGAAAGGCATCATTAGCCGAAACATGTACATGTAGGTACATATATAGTTTTTGAAGTAAAACCAGACCTTAAATCGCCTACAATTCGAATTTACTATAATTATAACTCTATAAAATAAGGTTGTTGAAAAAACTTCGTTATTTGCCTTATGTGGATACATTGCAGTTCTCCAATTTCCATCTACAAAATACATACAGGTATTTGCTGCTTTTTTTTGCATCAATAGAATATTCTGATAGTAAAAAACCAAACTAGAGCGCTGTCAATTGCATTAAGAATGACATTGACAACCAAAATTTATTGCTCGCCAGTGTATGTTGATAAACCAAACAAGAGTATAAATTTTACATGATTCCTTGTATCTTATACTAATTATTTCTCATCTAGTTTTCACTACAAATGTATGTAAAAACATGTACGTAAATAATCCGGTCAGTTTATTTTAATTTACATATGACCATTTGATTAAATATGTATAAGCATATTATTATATCACTTGATTGGTGATATTTGGGTTTAGCCATGAAAGGAAATCATTTCGCATAAATTGTCAACAGTCAACAACAAATAACCTCAACATCATTACAATCAGTAAGCATCAAAAAGTGATTTGGTACAAATCTTGAACGCACAAATCGGTATATTTCTACTGGAGAATATTTTGAATAAAAAAATTAACTATTTCTATTTATTAAGCCATTCCGATTATTTTTGGGGACGGAGAGTGCACGTATCAAAATAAATAAACTAATTTGCAAATATTTTCTTTACATATCATAAACAAATAATACTAATGTATCAGAATAATTGAAACATACATGAGTAGGTAAACCCCACCAGTTTTGTATAATACAAAGGTATTTTTAATAAAATAAAATATTATTAAAAATCTGGTGTGAAGAACACAAATACAGGTTCACTATTAATATTTTTTGTGAACGTGTCCGAACATATCCGTCCCCAGAGACGTAGATACGTATTTCGCCTTTCTACAGGCTCGTCGGTACGCCCCTGCTGGAGAAACGATATTCTCAGACACATTCACAAAAAAGAACCACATCACCGAAATTATCCAGACCGGGCGTAGAAGTAAATTCAGCGCTGCCTGTTGTCAGACAGCCGAAGTACCTCGCCCCGTCCACATAACCAATGTGAAGTAACGACGCCCTTCCAAGGGTGGCACAGCCAATCTCTCTAGAAACTGCATTTTGTTTGTGTCTTCACTCATACTACGGACTAACCGCATGTGTAATGCATCAGAATAATTGAAACATACATAAGTAGGTAAACCCCACCAGTTTTGTATAATACAAAGGTATTTTTAATAATATAAAATATTATTAAAAATCTGGTGTGAAGAACACAAATACAGGTTCACTATTAATATTTTCTGTGAACGTGTCCGAACATATCCCTTCCCAGAGACGTAGATACGTATTTCGCCTTTCTACAGGCTCGTCGGTACGCCCCTTTGGAAGGGCGTCGTTACTTCACAATGGTTATGTAGACGGGGCGAGGTACTTCGGCTGTCTGACAACAGGCAGCGCTGAATTTACTTCTACGCCCGGTCTGGATAATTTCGGTGATGTGGTGATGTGGTTCTTTTTTGTGAATGTGTCTGAGAATATCCTTTCTCCAGCAGGGGCGTACCGACGAGCCTGTAGAAAGGCGAAATACGTATCTACGTCTCTGGGGAGGGATATGTTCCGACACGTTCACAAAAAATATTAATAGTGAACCTGTATTTGTGTTCTTCACACGCGATTTTTAATAATATTTTATATTATTAAAAATACCTTTGTATTAAATAATACTAATGTCATATTCACCAAATATAAAATTTATTTAAAATAATATTTATAAAAATGTTGGAGGCAATATTATGATGTGATAACTGGATATTAACATTTAGTTATAAGAGATGGGTTTGTTTAACTTGAATTTAACTAATTTCATATCTTATTTAACAGTTACCTCACATTTCCAGGATTTATTTAGATTTGAGCATCCAAATTGGGATGAAAACAAGAGCAATGAAAGGCACAAAAGTTTAAGATTCATTAGTAAACAAAATTGTTTACTCACAGGATTTTTAGGGTTTTTTGAAACTGTATTGTACAAAAATATCACCTTAAGTATTAATCCACAAACACATTCCACTAACATGGTTAGTTGGTTTCCTATAGTATTTCCTTTGCAAGTGAGTATATACTATTACCTATTAAACATATAATTTAGCAAACCAAAAAATGTTTTCAGGAACCTGTTCAAGTCCTCGAAAATAATGTAATAGAAGTATCATTTTGGAGAGCTGAATCTAGCGATAAAGTTTGGTATGAATGGTGTTTGGAATCACCAGCAAGAGGTTGTATAATGAATCCAAATGGTAGATCCTATTTTATTAAAAAACATTGACGATAGACGCTTAGACATAATAATAATATAATTTTTCTAATTGGGTTATTTTGTAATTGTAATTGTTTATGTAAAACATTAAATTAATATTGAAATATTTATGTCCTTTATATTTACTAGTGCATATATGATCATATTATTAAGTAAATTATTCATCTGGATAACAAAATCCTAGTATTAATTGTTGTAAATCATATCTTAATTAAAAGTCTTTCTTTGGAGACTGTGGTTAAGTAAAAACTTAAAAAAGGTATATAACCCCCTTACCGTAATTATTAATCGTATCCTAAATACATATTTGACAACTAAGTTGTCATCATCAGTAGGTAAAACCATTAATCAAGGTGTTGCACATAGGGCACAGTAAAGCTAGTGCAACTGATCACGCAACAACTTTACACGGCGTCCACGTATACACTAACTTAAAAATACAAATATATCGACTGAAAATTACGACAAAATTACCTCTCTTAGGGAAACGGTTTATACTCTTTTTGAACCGCCTACGACCTTTTTACCACCTTTTATATGAATGAAAAGAGACAGTAGGCGATCGGTCCCTTATCTCCGTTCATCGAGTTCTGTTTGTTTTTAGCGATATGAATGCTTTCGTATGCGTCAAGATCGCGGGGATTATTGATGGCCTTGACAAGTTTTATCCATTTAATCGACATATTGTGTAGTGTATTTAAAGCATGGTTGGCAACGTTAGATTTTTCTGGTCTATTGTATTTAATATGTGTTCTTTAAACCGGGTTATTATTGATCGTTTTGTTTGGCCTATATATTTCAAATTACAATCATCGCAATTAATTTCGTATATACCTGATTTCGAATTAAAATTAACTTTATCTTTGGTATTCCCTAGGAGACTTTTGATAGTATTTTCGGACCGAAAGGCAACTTGGAGACCTCGTTCTTTCACAACTTTATTAATTTTTTTTTCGTGATAGGGTGGTATGGTAAATACATATACTTTTTCTCCTGGTTACTTTGAGATACCAAACTTGTGGATTCGCGGATTGTATTTTTAATTTTGTTTTTCTAATTAATCTATTGATTATTTCTATTCTCGGCTGTTGTTGCAGATACTTCTTGGTGAAACATTTTAACTTCATACAGTAAATAATAAATTAAAACACTTGGCTTGTTTCACTATGAGATTTATTTAAATTCTCTAACATCTGTTTCGGCTGTTATGCCATTCTCAAAGAGATCTATAAATCTAACTTAAAGACTATCGCACTTGTTCTTATATGTTGTCTGTTCTTGTGTGTAGTGGGGGTGGTACTATATTGTGTATTACGGTGTCTATAAAGGGTGTATTGGTATATTCTATCTGTGTGTTAGTGATTGATAGATTTTGTTTTTTCGCTAGTTTTATTTCTAATATTTCTAGGAGGTCCAATCTCTTGCTTTATGTGATATTGTGTATTAAGTCGCAGTTATCTATATCGGGGAAGTGGTTGAGTTCTATACAGTGTTCGGCAAAGCCCGTGTTCGCCGTGACGAGCCATTAAAAACAGAGTTAAAGAACACAAAAAGTCAATTTTATATAGTGAGAAGAACACAGGCTTTGCCGAACACTGTATAGAACTCAACCACTTCCCCGATATAGATAACTGCGACTTAATACACAATATCACAAAAAGCAAGAGATTGGACCTCCTAGAAATATTAGAAATAAAACTAGCGAAAAAACAAAATCTATCAATCACTAACACACAGATAGAATATACCAATACAGCCTTTATAGACACCGTAATACACAATATTGTAATGACTCATCCGCTGACGCGAGATGCGTCATCCCTCTGGATGTTTTCGCGAGGCCTACGTGAAGGCTCTAGAAGGAGTATTCACCGATATAAAAGCCGCGTCGAAGAAGGGATGAACATTCATTGAATCCTACAGTCTCGCGAAGTACACATAAATATAGTTACATAAATATAGAATACATAAATGTACTTATTGTTGTTAATAGTTAGTTTTATATTGTTATACGTTTTAAATATTAATATAGTGTGTGTGTCTAAAGTTATTGTTAGTTTTATTTAAGAACCCGAAAGACAAACGTTACAGTGGTATTCAGGTGTGGACTAATTAATAAATAATAAACTAAGTAGACAATTAAGTGTTAATTAAGTATTCGTTTAAATAAATATACAGTGCGGAAAGACATTATTTTAAATATCGTGATGGCTAATAGAATGAAACTCACGGAATTAAAAGTGTCCGAGTTAAAACGAGAATTAGAAGAGAGGGATGAGGATACAACTGGCAAAAAGTCGATCCTCCAGCAACGGCTTCGCAATGTGTTGATCCAAGAAGGCGAGGATCCAGAGAATTATGTCTTTCAAGTTCCAGGCGGAGATGCTGACGTGAATTCGCTGTTTATGAAACTAGAACAAATGGAGCAGAAGAACCTGGAAACTTCTGGAAACTTAGCGAAAACTCTAGAACAAAGACTAATAGATAATTCGCAAACCTTGGAACAGCGTCTAATAGATTCACAAACTCAAATGCAACAAATGGAGCAGAAGAACCTGGAAACTTCTGGAAACTTAGCGAAAACTCTAGAACAAATGGAACAGAAGAATCTGGATAGTGCGAGAAATATGGAACAGCGTCTGATAGATTCACAAGCTCAAATGCAACAAATGGAGCAGAAGAACCTGGAAACTTCTGGAAACTTAGCGAAAACTCTAGAACAAATGGAACAAAGAAACCTAGAAACCGCTAGAATCCTCGAGAAAAATCTAGAAAAGAAATTACTAGAAAATTCTAGAAACTTCGAAAAAGTTCTAGAACAGCGACTAGCGGAAAAATCAGAAGCGTTAAAAGAAGAGGTTTTCACAGCTGTAGAAGAGAAAATTGGAGAACATTCTAGACTTTTAGAGGCAATAATGATTGAGATGAAATTACCCGCTACCATGAGTCATTCTGATCCCAGGCAGGTCAACGAAGAAGTCATACCGCGGCCCATCGAAATAAAAGAAGAACTTGTGGCTATTTCAAGGACCAGAATCAAGCCACCAACCTTTGATGGAAAGACGTCATGGGCAACTTACCTGACGCAATTCGAAGCGGCCGCAGAAGCAAACGCATGGTCTTCTGCCGAGAAGGCGACTGCTTTAGTCATAGCATTGAGGGGTGATGCTAGTGATATTTTGCAGACATTGCCTCCTGAGGAACGTAAAGATTATTCTCAACTCATTAAACGCTTGGAGATGAGATATGGCCATGCGCATTTGGAGCAAGTATACCATACCCAACTGAAGAATCGATCACAGAAGAAAGGCGAGAATCTTCAGGAATTTGAGGCAGACATTGCTTGTCTAGTTCGACTTGCATATCCGATGGCACCAGATAATTTCATGGAACACCTAGCGGTCCAGACATTCATAGATGGTCTCCGGGATATTGATACGCAGCAAGCATTAAGGTTGGCAAGACCGAAATCCTTGATCGATGCTTTGGCGCACGCGCTTGAGTTTGAGACTGCAAAGCAAGCCTCTCGGAACCATGCTCGTGTCTGCACTGTTGAACTGTAGAGTTCTAAACCAGATCAAATCAAATAAAAGTGCGCGGCCATGCGGGAATTGTAGAAGAAACGGTCATATCCAGAACAAATGTGATAAAAGGACCAAGAAAGAATCCGCTGAGAATCCGAAAGTCCCAAGGACTGCCCAAATCGCATCCTTGCAAAATCAAACCAATGGCCTGTATGTGGATGCTATTATGGAAAGAAGAACCTATGCTTGCTTGCTAGATACTGGATCGACGAAAACCATTGTACGACCCGATTTAATATCCTGGAATAAAGAATTACTTTCTAGCAAATGGAGACTAAGGACAGCTACTGGAGAAGCAGCTTCTGTGGAAGGTGAAGTAGATGTCAATTTTGTCATAGGACCAACATCAATCCGACATCGTGTTCTCGTAGCCGACATAGAAGAACAGATAATCTTGGGATTAGACATCATGAACACCTACGGCTTCCAGTTAAACATGAAAGAAGCCACTTTAAAAATAAATAATGAGAAATTGTTTCTTCATGGAAAAAATTGTGGGAGTGTACAAGTAATTACAGCAGAGAATGTTGTTCTGGATGCAAGAAGTGAGACATTTTTGACGGCGTGTACGGAAGGTGATTATTTGGACGGAAATGTTGCAATGTTGGAACCAAAGGCTGATGATGACGAGGTTGGTCGAGGAATAGTAGTTGCCAAAATGCTGGTTAAGACTCAGAAGACTGTACCGATAAGGGTAATGAATGTGAACCATTACCCTGTTTCATTGAAGAAGGGTACTATTTTGGGGTGGTGTTCACCAGTGTCGGCCGTCGTTCATCATATAGAGGCGAAGAAGAATGGATTCGTGCAGGTTCCTGAGAAATTGTCCAAGATAATCGACTCCGCCTGTCAAGGATTGAGCAAGAAGGAACAAAATCAAGTTAAGGACCTAATCAAACATTATGAAGACGTCTTCGAAACTGAGACTGGTACGAAAGGTAAAACCAATATTGTAATGCACAAAATAAATACCGGCGATGCAAGTCCAATTCGACAAGGACCAAGAAGGTTACCACTGGCAAAACGTGAGGAAGTCAAGCAAATTATACAAGATATGGAAGGCCAAGGAGTAATTGAACCATCGAATAGTCCATGGGCTTCACCGGTGGTCCTTGTCAGGAAGAAGGATGGATCTACCAGATTCTGTGTGGACTATCGTCGTTTGAATAGTGTGACCAAAAAGGACAGCTATCCTCTCCCAAGAATAGACGATACGCTAGACACCTTGGCAGGAGCAAAATGGTTCTCCACTCTCGACTTAAAGAGCGGTTATTGGCAAGTGGGAATGGATCCCAATGACAAAGAGAAGACTGCCTTCAGTTTAGGTACAGGACTCTGGCAATTCACAGTCATGCCATTTGGACTGTGTAACGCCCCAGCTACTTTTGAGCGACTCATGGACACTGTACTGAGGGGATTGTCCTGGAATACCTGCCTGGTGTATCTCGATGATGTGATTGTGGTAGGGAAGACCTTTGAAGATCACATGAAAAATTTGGAAGTAGTATTCCAGAGGTTGAGAGGTGCCAACCTGAGATTAAGTCCAAAGAAGTGTCACCTTTTCCGCAAGGAGGTAAATTACCTTGGACATGTGGTTTCCAGAAAAGGAGTTGCTGTGGATCCAGAAAAAGTAAAAGCTGTGGAAAAATGGCCTGTACCCAAAGACAAACATCAGCTAAGAAGCTTTTTGGGATTATGCACATATTATCGACGCTACGTTCCTGGATTCTCCAACATTGCAAAGCCACTTACTCGCCTAACAGAAAATCGAGCATTCATTTGGAACAACGAATGCCAAGCGGCCTTTGAGTTGTTAAAAGGTACGTTGATCAGTGCACCTGTTTTAAACTATCCATTGCCATCTGGGAGGTTTGTTCTGTATACGGATGCCAGTAACGTCGGGATTGGTGGCGTACTCTCTCAAATCCAAGATGGACAAGAAAAGGTCATTGGATACTTCAGCAAGACCCTGTCCAAACCGGAGAGGAACTACTGCGTAACCAGGAGAGAACTATTGGCAGTAGTTAAGACCATTGAGCACTTTTACAAGTACCTGTATGGGCAGAAGTTCCTGATCCGCACTGATCACGCCGCCTTAAAGTGGCTCTTGCAATTTAAGAATCCAGAGGGTCAAGTAGCTAGATGGATTGAGAGGCTACAGGAGTATGACTTCGATATTGAACACAGAGCAGGCCTTAAACATCAAAATGCAGATGCCCTTTCCAGAAGGCCCTGTCCAGAAGACTGTCGACATTGCAACAGAATCGAAGACAAATCGGCCAACGCTCTTCGAACCACCGTGGTTGATGACCAATGGCAACCTGACAATTTGCACGCAGATCAGGAAGCTGATCCGGATCTTGCAGTCCTCAGGGCTTGGAAGAAAAATGGGCAAAGACCAACCTGGCAAGAAATGGCTCCCCATTCACGAGAATTGAAGTCATACTGGGCACAATGGGATTCCTTAACCATGGATGACGATCTCCTGAGACGTGAGGTCGAAAATCACGATGGAAGTGAGCGCAAGATGCAAATGGTGGTTCCCAAGAAAAGAATACCAGAGGTATTGCGGGAACTCCATAATGGTGCTTCTGGGGGACATTTTGGAGTCCATAAAACACTGGAGAAGGTGCGCCAGAGATTTTACTGGGTGAATTGTTCACGAGATGTGAAAGAATGGTGCCGAAAGTGTGCAAATTGCGCCGGAAGCAATGGTCCCCAGAGGCGTCGACGTGCACCCATGCGGCAATACAATGTAGGAAGCCCATTTGAAAGGATCGCCATAGACGCCGCCGGTCCTTTTCCAGAAAGCGACAAAGGAAATAAATACATAATAGTGGTCATGGATTACTTTACCAAATGGGTTGAAGCATATGCTCTACCAAATCAAGAAGCTGGAACTGTAGCAGACGTGATTGTGAAGGAGTTAGTCAGCCGTTTTGGTGTACCCTTGGAACTTCATTCCGATCAAGGGCGGAATTTTGAGTCCAGTCTATTCGAAAAGATGTGTGGACTTTTGGGCATACGGAAGACGAGAACAACTCCCTTGCATCCACAATCAGATGGGATGGTAGAGCGAATGAACAAGACCATGATCAGACACTTATCCAAAGTGGTCTCCGAACACCAGAGAGATTGGGACGAACATTTACCATTATTTCTAATGGCGTATCGGGCCTCCGTTCAAGAGACAACTGGCCAATCACCAGCAAACGTGCTATTCGGGAGGGAACTCCGATTGCCCTGTGATTTAAAGTTTGGGAGCAAGCCTGGTGAAGATCTTGCCGGAGAAGATTATGTCAGCACGCTCAGACGACGACTAGATAATATCCATGAACAAGTCAGACATAATATCCAAGATGCTAGTGACAGAATGAAAGAGAGCTATGACATCAACGCCGAGAAGAGTGGTTACCATGAAGGCGATCGGGTTTGGTTGTATAATCCACAACGTCGACGGGGCCTATCTCCAAAACTTCAAAAGAATTGGGAGGGGCCATACGAGGTGTTGAAGCGGATCAACGATGTAATATACCGCATCAGGCGAACACCTCACACTAAGCCAAGAGTCGTACATTTTAATCGATTAGCCCCATACTCTGGAGACAATGACGAAACCGTTGACTTGCGCCGATTGGATAGCCAATACCATGAACTAACCTTCGAAGACTTTATGCAAGAGTATTCTGGTTCGAGAAAAGCTCGATTTGGGGTAACCATCGAGAAACAGCAGGATTTGTTCACGGTGCCGCCAGACTACGCGCTTGCTCATTGCGTAGCCCGAGATCTACGAATGGCCAAAGGAATTGCCTGGGAATTTAAAGAGAGATTTGGCAGAATCGAAAGGCTAAGGCAGCAGGGACCAGCAATTGGGAAGAGTCTCCAAATAATAAATGAAGGACAGCCCATATTTTATTTGGTCACGAAAGAACTGTCGAGCCTAAAGCCAACCTATCGAGCCTTATGGGAGGCCCTGACCCACTTACGCGAACAAATGTTACAGCAAGACATTCTGAAATTAGCAGTTCCAAAATTGGGTTGTGGATTGGACCGCCTGGACTGGAGAATTGTAAGGAGCATGTTGGAAGTAATCTTCCGACATACTGGTATGGAAATTCTGGTATGCAGTTACCAGCTTGAATATTCCTGTCCATCCAGGCAAGATAAGACCGTGGACTGTTATTTCGATATGACGTCGCAATGTAACAAAGGCCCTACCTGTCGATTTCGTCATCGTTTGAGGAGACCAAAGCATGACATGTTTCGGGACGAAACTTCATTTTTAAGAAGGGGGCAATGTAATGACTCATCCGCTGACGCGAGATGCGTCATCCCTCTGGATGTTTTCGCGAGGCCTACGTGAAGGCTCTAGAAGGAGTATTCACCGATATAAAAGCCGCGTCGAAGAAGGGATGAACATTCATTGAATCCTACAGTCTCGCGAAGTACACATAAATATAGTTACATAAATATAGAATACATAAATGTACTTATTGTTGTTAATAGTTAGTTTTATATTGTTATACGTTTTAAATATTAATATAGTGTGTGTGTCTAAAGTTATTGTTAGTTTTATTTAAGAACCCGAAAGACAAACGTTACAATATAGTACCACCCCCACTACATACAAGAACAGACAACATATAAGAACAAGTGCGATAGTCTTTAAGTTAGATTTATAGATCTCTTTGAGAATGGCATAACAGCCGAAACAGATGTTAGAGAATTTAAATAAATCTCATAGTGAAACAAGCCAAGTGTTTTAATTTATTATTTATTATTTACTGTATGAAATTATTTCTATGTCAAAGCCATTATATTTCGCAATATTTTTAATGAAATCTAGTTCTTATATCATATCTCTCTCTTGTTAACGAAAAATTTAGTAACCGATTGACTAAGAAATTAAAAGAAGCTGTCTTATGTTGAAAACTATGATTTGAATCCGCGATGATGAATCTATTAACATTGGTTTCTTTCCGGAAAATATCGATTTCTATTTTTTGTTTATTTCTAACCAGTAAAGTAAAATGGTATCCTGTCATTGTTTTCCTTTTCCACAATAAATTTAATCGGCGGAAATTTCAAATTTAACTGATTAACGAACATGTCTAATTCGCATTTCCGTGTATCAAAAATCGCGAGAATGTCCTGATCCAGACTCTCGGAAAATATTTAGCGTTATTTTTTATTCTACTTCAAATTGACTATGAAAGGAGATAGGCAGTTATCCATTGTTGTGCCTTGTTTCTGCTCATAAAATTTTTCTCTTGGAAACAATTTTGCGTCAACACCATTCAATTGTTAATAAAATTGTCCGTTTAAAGGAATACCGCATAATGGAAAAATGGTTCAACTATCGTTTCGTGAAATTTTACCTGATAAAGGAATAATAGGTGGCGAAGTGCCTACAGAATTTTATGACCATTGGCCGGATGTTTACCAGATCTATTACAATGGGTTTATTCGCAGTAGGATCTGTTAGTTTATTATCTTAAAATATTTTCTCAAGTTTGACAGTTCTGAGAACTCCGCAATACCAGATGTTTGACTGTCTTTTCTATACATTTGACAAGTCCAGTACAAAACAATAAAATATGTATGAGAGGGCTATGTATTCGTATGAGTCAGCAGTTTCTGCTCCTCGGTTTTACAGTTTAGTGGTATCGTTGTATATGTATGTAGTGAGTGATTTTTTCAAGTTAAACGTTTTGATTACCCTTGTTTCAATGCGAGTGGTGTATAAAATGGCCTCAAGTTCTATTAAAAGAAAGGACTTGACACTCAAAGAAAAAAGTGGCGGTTATTAAACATGTTGATAAAATGAAATTCAGTCAGTCAGAAGTTGCTACGAAATATCACAAGCACAAGTGTGCAAGTTGTTAAAGAGAAAAGACACTGTATTGCATGATTGGCAAAAACACTTGAAATCAACACAGAAAGGAAAGCGTAGTGATAAAGAATTGTAAGTAGAAAATGAGTTAATGGAATGGTTCAGAGGAAAAAAGAGCCTGAAATGTTCCCATTTCTGGTCCAATTCTGAGGCAAAAAGCAGAACAAATTGCGAAGAGAAGAGAAAAATCAGAATTTAAAACCACAGATGGGTGGTTTCCTAGATTGAAAAACCGAAATCAAATGTCATTCAAAAAAATTCAAGGTGAGACAAACGATGCTAATATAACTGTGGCAAATAAGTTGGTAAAAGAAGTCCTTCCAGGTTTATTAGAAAATTATAATTCCAGTTGCATTTATAATTGCGATGAAACTGCTCTATATTATCGAACAACACCAGATGCAACGTTATGTTTTCATGGAAAAGAAGCCATTGGAGGAAAAATACAGAAAGATAGGTTGACAGTCCTTTATTACTCAAATTCTGATGACAATCACAAGTTACCATTATATCTTAATGGGAAATCGAAGAATCCCCGATGCTTGAAGAATGTAAAATTTTACCAATAAAGTACACTGCAAACATAAATGTTTGGATGGTGGCAAATTTATTCAAAGAGGGACTTATCGATTTTGACGAGCAGATGATGGAAAATAAAAAGAAATGCTATTTTATTGGTGGATAATTGCACAGCCCACAAACTGGAAGTCAGATTGAACAATGTCTGAATGCATTAGCTTCCTCCTTACTACATAGTCATACAACCCATGGGCTAAGGAATAATTTCAGTGATCAAGAGCTACTGGAAGGAACTGTTAAGAAATTTTATAGTGAGTATTGATGATGGCTATAGATATGTTGAGTAAGGCATGGAATAACATGTTTGACACTCCATAAGAAATTGTTTCTTTAAATGCAAATTTGGAGTTTATGTGTGCAGCTCCTGAAGGCATGAATGAGAAAGACTTCCGTAAATTTGCTGAATTAGATAATGATGTGGCAGTTTTTAAGGATATCGACGATGAAGAGCAAAGTAGCAGTAATTAAGTTAATGCAGGTGAAGATGACGAAGCTGATGATTCTGAAAATGCTAAAAATGTCCACATCTCTAGAGATTAGGTCAGCATGTGATATACAATTTCTTAAGAGTAAATTAAACAGCAGTCTCACTCGCTTCTATAAATTGGAAAGTTAAGTAACTGAATTACTAGGTCAAGAAAAGAAACCATTAAAAATTTTCGACTATGTAACGGGTGTCCGTAAATGATTGAAGCTGCCAGCTACTGTCAAATTTTGGTTAAGTTTGTAACACTACATTTCATTGCGATCGCTAATTAACATTAGCGTCCCACGCGGTACTTACTTTCAGCTTAACGATTAAAATTGTTTCTTAAAATCAAGTACAATATGCTTACTTTTGGAAAAGTTTTTTGCTAATTAACATTATTTAAAAAAATAATTGTAAAATCATAACTATAAATTTATTACAATGACAAAAATACAAACATTCTTTATTAGTAATTTTTGCAATTACAAAAAATGTTGGAAATGTTGACCTTGCTGCTGCAGACATAAATTAACTCTTCGTTTTATATTTTCGAAAACATTTTGAAGTTGTTGTTGTGTAATCACTTGAATCTCGTTTTCAATTGCTTGCATTAATTCATCTAAATTATGTAACCTATTTTTATAAATATCTTTAATCTTTCCGAACATAAAATAATCTGGAGGGGTCAAGTCTGGTGACCTTGGTGGCCATTTACCTTGGCTAATAAGACGATCGTCATAGAATTCTCTTAAAAAGGTCAATGTCGCTTGCGCAGTATGGGCTGGAGCATTAGCTTGCTG
This sequence comes from Melolontha melolontha, assembly GCA_935421215.2. NCBI lineage: Eukaryota > Metazoa > Arthropoda > Insecta > Coleoptera > Scarabaeidae > Melolontha > Melolontha melolontha. Next base: position 89,688,780 of record OW285235.1, on the reverse strand, counting down.
AAAAAATCCTCTTTCCAAGTCGTCATCATGGAGTTGGTCCACAAATTGTTGTAATATATCTCTATAACGTGCAGCATTGATCGTATCATGGAAAAATATCGGTCCTATTATTCTACGACGTGATATTGCTACCCAAATGCCAACTTTTATAGGGTGTAGTTCATTTTCAATAAAGGTATGTGGGTTTTCTGTTGCCCATGTTCTATAATTTTGAGAATTTACATAACTGGATAATTGAAACCAAGTTTCATCCGTAAAAAAGGTTAGATCTAATACTTCATTATTGTTTATGTTTTCATTAAACCAATTACAATAAGTTGTTCTTGATTTAAAGTCAATGGGATATAATCGATGGACTACGGAAACCTTATATGGATGCATATGGAGGCTCTTCTTTAAAGCTTTTGAGCAAGATGTTTTGCTTAATCCTAGAAAGAATGAAGTTAAACCTATTTCTCAGTACATTTTTATATTATTACCTGTCTGTGCTGATAACTTTCGCAATGACTTTTTTGGACTATTTTCAATACGTTGCTGAATATCATCAACAACCGCTTGAGTAAGAAGCGAAGGTCATCCAGTTGATTTTCCCGTACAAATACAATGCTTTGTTTTAAAGCGATCCAAAACTCTTCGCTTATGTTGAACAAAGACATCATACGGAATATTTGCATCAGGAAACGCTTCATTAAACTGCGCTATGCATGATTCTACAGAATAAGTCCAGCTTCCATCAGGATTGTGTGTGGCACTCCGAAAATGGGCCATCAAAATGAAAGCGTTTTGCTCCGCCGTAAAGACCATGGCAATATCGTTAATAAAATCTTAAACACATATTTAAACATCTTTATTTAAACTCGCTGGAATTTAATATCGAATGTTACTTACGCAAATTTTACAAACTTATTTTAGTAGTTATGAAAACCAATAACTGATTGTCAATACAAGGAAAAACTAATACGGAGATGAAAATTGAACAGAAAAACTATAATAAAGCCCAACGAAAAATACACACGTGCGACTATGACTATATAGGAATAAACCAACTGAAATTCTCAGGAAGGTGAACTTTAAGGACGAAAAACGCATACATTTTGACAGACGTCAGCTTCAAACATTTACGGACACGTGTTATATGTAGATATTTTAAACAAAAAAAAGGAAATTGATTTAATTTAGAAGTTTGTTATTTTGTAGTAGGTATGTACTATCGCGTTCATGGAAAACTAAGACAGTCATATTTTGATTACATTAAATTGGGCTGTATAAATGTAGAAACAAACATAGGTGCAAAATACGCATGTGTCATTTTGTATTATTACATTGACGTTTAAAAGTAACGTTTCTACGATCATAAGTTCGTACACGAATGTTACAATGCTAAAATTTTTTAAAAACTATTTAAAACTAAGACAATTTATTGTCCTACTTTTCCATTAACGCGATAGTACCTATATTAAATAAAAGTTTTACCATGTCTTAGTTTTTTATTATTCATACATATGCATGTATCAAGACTGCATTTAAAATCTGTAATAAAGTGATATCGGATAATAAAATATATTTAGATATAATAAAACACAGTTGTATAGTTTCAAAATAATATATATAATGTTAACACACTACATATGTTTCACCACACTGTGGCTTCATCAGGTGGATGAATATACTAATTCAAAATATATATATGAGTCCTCTTGATTTTGTTCGGTGGTCGGAGTTGCCTCCATTTCCACTCCAATTTCATTACCCGGGGTTGTGTATGTTTTGTGTTATTATGTGTAGTTGTGTTTTTGTGTGTTACGTTTGTTTATCCTATATGGAATGCTGTGTGTTTTGCTATATTTTTGTGTGTTTGTGTTGACCTCTGTTTATCTGTTAATTTTTGATTTTTTTCGCGGCTATTTGGATATCGTTATCCTCTGCGCGTCTTTTAATTTGCTTAAGTCCGTCTTTTTTAATTAGTCTCCGTTTTGGATTTATTATTTTTCTTATTGTGGGGTTTTCGTGTGACTTTATTGTTTCTATTGTTTTTAGTGTTCGTTTGCATATTATTGTTTCCAGTGTTTCGAGTTTCGTCTCTTTATGTATCTGCGCGTTTGTCATGTATCGCGGTGCATTTATCGCGAGTCTAATTACCTTGTTTATTTTCCCTTGTACCGATTGTCTTTGCTTTTCGCTGGCTTGATGCCATATTTCTCCGGCATATGTTGCGCCCGCGAGTATTATCGTTTTTATTATTAATATTTTATTTTCCAGTGTTAGTTTGCTTTTGCCGTTTAGTATCGGGTACAGTGCGTGTGTTGTGAACCCTATTTTTCGTTTTAATTCTTTAATATGTGCCGTGTATGTTAGTTGTGAGTCCATTGTGACCCCGAGGTATTTAACTTTTTCCTGCCAGTGTATTGTGTGGCCTTCGAGTTTGACTTCGTCCGGCCTTTTGTGTCGTTTTCTGTGTTGGAAGTAAATTGCCGCGGTTTTTAGTGGGTTAATTTTAATTTTCCATTTGTCGTACCAGTCCTTTAGGAGGACTAGATTGTTTTGTAACTGCTTGTGTATGTACGATGTTCGTCTGCTGCTTATGTATATAGCGGTGTCGTCTGCGTATTGTGCGATATTACATTTTTCTATTGTGGGAATATCCGAAGTGTATATGTTATACAGGAGCGGTCCGAGAACGGATCCTTGTGGTACTCCTGCTGCTATGTGTTCGATTGTCGATTTTTCGTTTCCGATTGTGACATTAAATGTACGGTTCTTTAGGTAATTGTCGGTTATTTTTATTAATGTGTTTGATATTTTGTGACGCTTCATTTTGTGTATGAGGCCGGCGTGCCAAACCCGGTCGAAGGCCTTTTCAATGTCGAGAAAGATTGCGCCCGTTGATGTCGATATGTTCATTTTTTCGGTTATGTGTTCTGTTAGTCTTAGTGCCTGTTGTGTGGTAGAGTGGTTCTTCCGGAAACCGTATTGAAAATTTGGGATTATGTTCTTGTTTTCGACTTCGTTTTCAAGTCTTGTCTGTATTACGCGTTCTGCCAGCTTACTTATTGACGGAAGTAAGCTTATTGGCCGGTAATCTGCGGTTGTTTTTGTTGTTTTTCCAGGTTTGTGGATCATTATTATCTGCGCGTGTTTCCAAATCGCGGGATAGTGTCCGTGTTTTATTATTCCGTTTATTATGTCGGTTATAATTTGTATACCGGTTTTTGGTAGGTTTTTTATTGCAATGTTAGTTATCTCGTCCGCTCCCGGGGCTTTTCGGTTTTTAAGGTTTTTAATTATTTTTTCCACTTCGTCGGTATTTGTGGCGTCGATTTCTCCATCTGTTATATCGATTTTTGTATTTCGTTGCCGTTCAATTTGGTTTGTAAATGTGTTATGCTTCGGTATTGTTGGGTTCGTTTCGAATTGTTTCTTTAACGCGTTCGCGAATTCGTCTGCTTTTTCTTTATCAGTTATTGCCGGTCCGTTTGCTGTTTTTAGCGGTGGAATTTTGTTTTTTTTGTTTGTTAGGGCTTTTGTCATCTGCCAGAGTGTTTGATCTTGCGTGTTAAGGGATTCAATTTTGTTATTCCAGTTTTTATTAAAGTGTTCGATCATGTCTGATTTTATTTCATTTGTTATTGCGTTTAATTTTGTTTTTATTACCGGATTTAGCGTTCTTTTATATTCTTTAAGTATGTTTTTTTTGAGTCGTAATTTTATTTTTAGTTCAGTCGGGATGTTAAGTTTTGTGTCGATGGTTTTAGTTTTTGTCGTTTGTGCTATTGCATTTTTTATGTCATTTTCCAGTGTGATCACTGCTTGATCGATGTCTTTCGCGTTGTGAATTTTTACTGTTCTGAGTACTAGGAATTCTTTAAATTTTCCCCAGTCTGTCTTATTAAATGTTTTTTTCGTTCTAGTTGTGTCCATGTCAAGCGTTAATATCACTGGAAAATGATCTGAGGAGAGGTCGTTTATAGTTTCTATTGTATGTGTTGTGGTTATGTTTTTAAGTATTGCTATGTCTAAAACGTCAGTAGTGCCCGTTGGTATGTGTATGTGTGTGGGTTCTACAGGCCCGATTACATTGAGGTTGTTGTCTTGTGCTATTTTCTTTAGTTTTTTACCGTTTTTATTGGCTACTTTCGAGTTCCAGTTTTGGTGTTTCGCGTTAAAATCTCCCGCAAATATTGTAGGTGTGTTTTGATTGAAGATCGTTTGTATGTCTGATTCTACTATGTCTAATCCGGAGGGAAGATAACTTGCGTAAAGGTTTATCGGTCCCCTTTTTGTGTTTACTTGTATGCCTGTGTTTTCGATTTTATCGAGTGTTTTGTATTCAAGTTCGCTGTGTTTTATTGTTTCGTGTACGAGTATAGCGGTTCCGCCGCCTTTTTGTACCGGCCTATCGTGTCTGTATGTTTTGTATTTTTAATGAGTGATTTGGTTTTAGATGTGTTTCATTTAGCAGCATTACGTCTATTTGGTGTTCGTCTAAAAATACGTGTAATTCATGTTTTTTGTGTGTTATGCTTTGTGCATTCCAATAGGCTATTTTAATGTTGTGTTTGTGATTCATTGTCTGCGTGCGTGGAAAAGTTTTGTAAGTTCGTTTGTTTGTTCGAAAAAGCTTTGTGTTTGTTGGGGTGTAGGGTTTGTCGAGCTAAATGTTAGGAATAGTTTCCCAATCATGAGTGCAATTGTGTCGTCAGCTTTTTCGTGTGAGTTAAGTGTTGGTTTTGGTGTATTTTCCCGGGTTGTGGGTGTGGGTGTGGTTGCGGTGATGTTATTTGTCTGTTGTCTTTGAGTCCACGCGTTGTGTTTTGGTAGTGGTGCTTCTATGAGTTTGCGTGTTTGTATTGGTGTGTTTATTGGGTTATTTGGATTCTTTTTGCATGATAACCTGAACGAGAGGTGAGCTCCGCCACAGTTTGCGCATTTAGGGGGGGTGGTTGACGGCTTTGTGCATTCATGCGTCGAGTGTGACTCTCCGCACTTCATGCACGCGAAATTCACGTTGCAAGTACGCTGTTGATGACCGAATTTCTGACATCTGTGACACTGTACGATGTCTGTTCTAAGTCTGAGGGACTCTACTTTTACTTCTAATCCGCAAACTGTGTGGATGTCGAAAATTGACTTGTATTCTTTGTCTATTTCTATTAAAATAAGGGGGGGCTGGAAGGCGGTCTTTACCGTTCATCCTAGTGATTTTTTGCGATCGGATAGTTTCTAGAATCTAGATCGGCTTTGATGTCTTCGTCGGTTAGGAATTGGGGTACGCCTCTGATGACGATTTTTAATTTTTTCTCGCTACGGAGTTGGTATGTGAAAGATTGAATGGCTTTTTCGTTGAGAATTCGGTTGAGATTGCGATAGTCTTGTTCTGTTGATGGAGTGATTTGGACTCCGGCCGGGACGGATCTACTTTGTGTGTATTGAATGTTGTGTGTTTTCATTAGATCTCGGACTCGATACCATTGTGTTGGGTCAGTGATTGTAATTGGGGAGATAGAAGGCATTTTGGGTAATTGGATTGTGTTGTTTGCTGTTTTTGTGTTTGTTTTGTGCTGTTTGTGTGTGTTTGTGTGTTTTGTGATGTTGGTACTTACCCCGGGTTTCTCTGCGGAGGTGGAGGCTGTCGGTTCTTCTTCGCTGCTGTCCATTGGCGTCGTTTCTTCTTTCTTCGTATCTTCGTCGATCGTGCGGAGTGCTTCGTACATGTTGCTCGTTTCTATTTCCGGTGATTCTGTCTTCTGTCGTTTGTTGGACTTTCGTGGTGGTTTTTCGTTCTTCTTAAGCTCGTTCATTTTGTTTTCGAAGACGTTGTGCATCGTCTTGACAAAGTTCTCGATTGTATTCTGAAGTTCTTCGTACGTGTTGATATTCTTTATGTCCACTGTATTCAAAATATCAATTAGATCTTATATATATCAATACAAAGTACAGAACTAATCTCATTCTAAGAGGGGGTGGACATGTATGAGTTTTAAGTTTAGTAGGGGGGAGTTATTTATGTCTAGTTGGTCATTTAAAATTATACCTAATTTATTATATTTGTTAATTTCTAAACTTTCTAACATATTAGGTTTTTTACTTTTAACTAGAACATGCAAAGTTTTAAAATTAGTGTTGAATTTGTGATTATGTTCTAGGCAATGATTGGCAAAAGTTGAGTCTGTCTTCTTGTCTCTGTGGCTTCTTGCATGTTCTTTCATTCTAATATCAAATGTCCGTCCTGTTTGTCCGACATACACTTTTTTACAATCTTCGCATGTCAACTTGTCAACCCCTGAGTTTAATCTATTGTCCGTTTTATCTTTGTTGTTTTTTATAGCGTTTTGTAAGGAATTGTTGGTTTTGAATGAAATGGTCTCTTCCATACTTGTTTTTATTAAGTTTCCTACTTTGTTTGAAATTGTACCGATGTATGTGATAGAATTATAACTAAATGTTCTATTGTTTTTTACTGTGGGGTAAATTGAAGATATCGTTTTAGATTTCTGTAGTTTTTTTAGAATATTATTAATTAAATTTATGGTGAAACCGTTATTTAGCGCTATAACGTGTATTCTATTTAATTCTATATCGAAGTTTTCTTTACTCAACGGGACGTTAATTAGTCTGTGAAGCATTGATTGATAAGCAGATAATTTGTGTGTAATGGGGTGAAACGAATGTGCGTGTATAGTTGTGTCTGTATGTGTAGGTTTGTGGTGAAACATATGTAGTGTGTTAACATTATATATATTATTTTGAAACTATACAACTGTGTTTTATTATATCTATATAATGAAGTTTCAACAAGTATCTCCTTCGTCGATTATTAATATAAAATATATCGGTTATTCGAGTAATTTTATATGGCAACCGCAAATTCATTCGAATAAGCGGGTTTGACTGTAGTATATTCATGTTAAAAGTAAGATGTAACAAAAAATATATTGTCAACTATAATAAAACCATTTAAGATTGACCGGTCAAGCAGCACTATCGTTTTAAATGGTATAATCCGAGTCAAAAATTGAAGGTGTCCAAATATAAACATCACAGCATGAAAATGATGAGGTTATGTTAATGTTAATAATAAGCAGATAATTTGTGTGTAATGGGGTGAAACGAATGTGCGTGTATAGTTGTGTCTGTATGTGTAGGTTTGTGGTGAAACATATGTAGTGTGTTAACATTATATATATTATTTTGAAACTATACAACTGTGTTTTATTATATCTATATAATGAAGTTTCAACAAGTATCTCCTTCGTCGATTATTAATATAAAATATATCGGTTATTCGAGTAATTTTATATGGCAACCGCAAAATCATTCGAATAAGTGGGTTTGACTGTAGTATATTCATGTTAAAAGTAAGATGTAACAAAAAATATATTGTCAACTATAATAAAACCATTTAAGATTGACCGGTCAAGCAGCACTATCGTTTTAAATGGTATAATCCGAGTCAAAAATTGAAGGTGTACAAATATAAACATCACAGCATGAAAATGATGAGGTTATGTTAATGTTTTAAACATGGATGTAATATATATGAATAGCGCACATCTAACTAAAGCAGCGCATTCAATTGACTCCAACATTAGAGAGAGAAACTACCGAGTGAGATAGAGCTAGTACTGGCAAGAAAAGGCAGGTTCCCTATTAAAATACATGGGCAATCGACCGGGACAGGTAAATATACCTGTGGCATATACTTACCTGGCTGTTTAACTGTAATACATTTATCAAGTTACTTTAAAAAATATTCGTGGATTTGTTTGTATCTTTATAAAATAAATATTTTGTTACTGAATTACAATTTTAATTTAGTTTAAAGACGCGGTATATGAAATATACAGAGCACAGCTTTAAAAATCCGAATGAGTATGAATTAAATGCACATGTATTTATAGGATGAAATTAATTAAATAGTTACTTAGTAATAGATGGCAATAGAAAACACATGGGTAGTAAAACACAAAGATTTAATAACGTTTTAATTTAATTTTTCATTCTTGTTGTTTTCATTTCAAAGTATTTAACTTTGTGTTTCAGTTGCAAATTAATTGCATTATATAGAAAATATATAGAAATAGAAAAAAATTTCGCCCGGGCGAATTTTTTCATTTGAAAAATTCGAATAATTATATTTATAATATTTATAATAATTATATTTATGCTTCAGTGTTTTTACTACTTTCTGAGATGTCAACCTATATTTTTTTTCTTTTTATGAGATCCTCTAAATGTTGTGCCCCTCAAAATCTCTAAAGTAGTGTGGCTCTGTTCTTTTCTTACAATATAAGGTTTATATTTTGTGTAATTGATAATATATTTACTTATTACCTTTTCCTATCATTAAAATTTTTCTTTTAGATATATTAGGAGCTTGAAGCCTCAACAACCAATTCTTCTATAGGTGCTTAAAATATTGTATTTTGTGTTTCTTCAATTTCTCTATTGTGTAGCTCTTGAATTTCATGTCCACTTTCTGTATTTGAAGTGCGTATAATGTCTCATCTAGATTTAAAATTCGTTGGTATAGAACCTTTCTTCAAGATTCTATTGCCATGGACATTTATTACGTAATCATTTGCACTAAAATGGAAACTACAACTTTCAATTACTCCTGTTTTTAAAGGTTCAAAATCTTTTCTTTTTAATGTTATAATCGATTTTTTCCGTAACTGTGGATCACAAGGAAATCTACAAATTTAAACTATATGCTTATATGATAGAAAAATGTAAAAATAAGTACACTTACCTATGGTATTTTATGATACTATTTTTAACAAAACGGTTTGTGCAACCGTAAGCGGAACACGAAATGACCACTTTTACACAAACTATAACGCAAAATAAAACTACTACTGTTTATATTAATGATAGATACAAACAGTTGTAACTTTACTTAATGCAAATTCACCACGTGCTTAAAATAAAACTGATTTAACTATTCAAAATCATTTACTATGCGGATTGTTTGTCAGTACTAGCTCTATCTGGCTTACAATTTTCTCTCTCTGATGTTGGAGTCAATTTGTAATATGTATATACTACATCCATGGTTTTAAATGAATTATATTTATTACTTTTGACGCATTTGACGTACTTGTAAGTAAAAATAAATAGGATAGGTTTTATATTTATAAAAGAACATTTATTTAACACTGTTTTTGATAATGCAAAGAAAATCAACTTGAATGCCCTATATTTGTACTAAACCACTATTTTTTTAATTTGTAGGTTTTAGTCCATATTTTTGCTTACAGTAATAATAATATACTTTAATACCTAACAGGCTAGGCCCAATTACAAGGTACATTATACATAACATTACAGTGCAATTAAATAAACTATAACTTAAATAGTGCTATCCAACCGGCGAGCCATTTTCAAGCAAACAGATCACCAGTATTCTGTTGGAGAGAATATAGGTAGCAGTCCGTTTCAAGACGTTTGTCTTTGCGAAGGGAACCATAAAACTTCATACCTGGAGTTCATACGAGGAGACAAAAACGACATTCGCCCCAATATGAACGGGCAGTCAATAATGTTTTTGATCAGTTTACTTAGGAATTTCCTACAAATATTCTACCTTCTAACACTTAGAGATGACATGCCATTGCGTAAAAGCATATCATCCTGGGATGCACCACGTTTCGGGTAGATACCATCAATCTTAAATGTGAGGTACAGTACAATCCCGATTATCCGAATCGCGATTTTCCAAAATCCGGTTTAACCGAAACAAACTATTTAAAAACAAAAATCCCGATTAACCGAAAAAATTCGCATTATACGAAACGCGTCTGGGATTCACCTATACTGCTAGGTGGTTCCCCTCGGGATTTCACGGCAATACGACGGTCTAAATTGCGAATTGTTTTGGTTAGCCGACAGAGTGTTACAAGTACATATGTATTAACGTCTGTTATTATCGCAAAAAGAGTAGTTTTATTCTCAAATATTTTACAAAATGCAGCGTCAGAGCAATAAACGTAAACGCGTTGTTATCAGCTTGCAGGAAAAACTTAAAGCGGTTCGACGATTAGATAATGGTGAATTGCTTAAAAATATAGCAAAGGATTTAGGCGTAGGCGTAAGTACGGTTGCAGAATGGAGAAAAAATCGCGAAAAACTTGAAAAATGGTGTAGTGTTTTGTCATCGCCGACCCCGGCACGAAAAAGTATGAAAAGAGGTGAATACGAAAAAGTGGATGATTCTTGATTTTTATGGTTTACACAGAATCGAGAACGTGGAATACCAATTTCGGGGACCATTTTAAAACAAAAACCAGTGAGTTTAAGCGAAGAATTGCCGGTCATTGAAGCGCCTGAAAGTTTTTCTGCAAGTGATGGATGGCTAGACCGATGGGAAAAAAGACATGGTGTACGTCAACTGAAAGTTTGTGGGGAAAAGTTGTCTGCCGATGTATCTGCCGCGAAAAAATTTGCAGAGAATTTTATGGAGCTTATGAAAGAAAATGATTTACAACCAGACCAGATCTACAATTGTGACGAAACCGGCTTGAATTACAAAATGTTGCCCTCAAGTACCTTAGCTTCAAAAACGGAAGCTGGAGCACCTGGTTATAAACGTAGCAAAGAACGTATCACTGTTCTTGCATGCGCTAATGCTTCTGGGAGACACAAACTTCCATTATTATGTATCGGTAAGTCAGCAAAACCACGAACCTTCAAGAATATTCGTCCCAATGCTTTTCCTGTTTTGTATAAAAATAAAAAAAAGGCTGGATGAATGCAAATCTATTCAAAAATTAGTTTTTTGAAGATTTCGTACCAAAAGTAGAGTCTTTTTTAAAAGAGCACGGATACCCCAGAAAATGTGTTTTGTTACTAGACAATGCTCCCACTCACCCAAGTGCGGAGCAACTTGAAAGTGGGGAAATAAAAGCAATGTTTTTGCCTCCTGCTGTAACTTCTCTCATTCAGCCCATGGATCAGGGTGTGCTGGAAAATTTAAAACGTAATTACAGGCGTTTGCTATTGGAGCATATTTTGGAAGAAGTAGATGAGGGTGCCAATCTCACTGAATGTCTAAAGAAGTTAAACTTGAAAAATGTTGTATATTGGATAGCTTCAGCTTGGAATCAAGTAAAAGGTAGAACCCTGGAAAAATCTTGGTCAAAATTGATTCAACACGAGGAGGGACGTATCACAGAAGCAGAGTCCGACCATGAAGAAAGTTTACAGCAAATTTTCACGAAAATACCAGGATGTGAAAATGTTACGGAAACAGAAGTTAATGAATGGTTAAACAGTGATAATGTAGAAGATGAAATGACTGACCAAGAATTAATTGAAAGTGTTTGCAAAAATGCTAATGAAATAAGCAGTGATGACGATGACGAAGTAGAATGCACTGACAATATTTCAGTAAAAATGTCACATTCAGAAGGACTAGAAGCCTTGGAGAAAGTGTTAACTTATGTAGAACAACAAGAAAATGCAACTGCCGCGGATGTTCTTTTTATAAAACGTTGGAGAGACATTGCGGCCAAAAACAGAAGTAGTGCTAAACGAGTGCAGTTAAAAATTACCTCATTTTTAAACAGTAAAGTGTAGAATGGGATATATATCTTATATTTTACGTTGCATTTAACATGTCTTTTATGAATGTACAGTATGTTTCAAAATAAATGCGAAAAGTACGAAATATTGATGAGCAGCCAACATCGCACTGTTGTAATGTTGGTGATCGCCTCTCTTCATACCTAGTGATACATAATCCGTAATTCTCTGTTAATATATTTAACGTGACTACATTTTCATTTTTTTTTTTAATTATTTTGAAATTTTTAAAATTCTAAATATATAAAATGTGTTGATAAATAATAAATAAATTAAAAAAAAAAGGTAGAGTCAATGTCTATAATAACTGAACGTATTCTTTAAAAATTGTAATCGGGGAATCGATCGTGTCTCTTTCGCAAAGCCTTAGATAGATAGGGTATATAAGTGCATGTGTATACTTGAGTAGTTGCGGCATATATATATGCATCATTGGTAGTACGTACTATGTATTCCGTAATGACGACCAGCGCTCTAACGTTGATAGAGATAAACATATGGTGGATTCATAACTATATACAAAACCTCTTTTTGTGTGTATTTTTTTGGGAGGTGACAACATTATATATCAATTATTTTTTTAAATAAATACTATGCGATTTCTTTTTTTATGTTTTACAAACTTTTTAAAGGCTTCTTGTAATATTAAAGTAAGTTTGTGAATAAATTTATGTTTCAATAAACATGTTTTACATAATAAACAAATTCATTTCTATTTGTCATTTTACAAAATTTACTTTTGTCCATATGGATTTAGTAAATAGGTTTTCCTTTAATTATAAAAATTCTCTATCTATCTTGATACTTTTCATTCGTATGACTACAAAGAAGTATGCGGACGACAATTTAGTTTGCGTATATAATATATACTAATTTTATTATTGATAAGGTTTATAAACAAAAGAAGTAAATAATAAAATGCAAATAGGCAAATATATTACATATAATAATAACCAAACAAAAAAAAACAACAATAATAACAAAATATTGTGGAACTTTATTTTAACGGACAATAAATATTAAACATAAAAAACAATATTGTACAGGCTATTTTATTTGATTAAAAACAATATGCTGTGAAATAGAAATCAAAATTTTTTTTTTATATCAAGCGAATAAATAATATTTCCACGTACTGTGGAATAATTTTTTAAAAAAAGTTTTAATAGGGTTTCACATAAAAAATAAGCTACAAAAAAGTTTAAATAATCTAAGAATAAAAGTACGTAAACAGACTATTATTATTAGGGTTGCGATCTTTTCCGTGACCACGCGGCAATCACATACACATGTGTAAGTAACCCATTCAAAGCAATATTATAAATATGGTGGACCAAGCCGGAGCGATATTTGTAAATATTTCATATAAAAGCCGAAAAACTATAATAATGTAATGTATCAAATTATATATATATATATATATATATATATATATATATATATATTGTAGTAACGCGGAATGCGATACAATAATAAGGAATGAGAAAATTCAATGTAATAACAGAATGGCTAGCTCAAGAAAAAAAAGATAGTTAGGTTATAAATGAAAAAGAATGCCAGAAAACTACTTAAACTCAAGGGTCTCGAAGTAAGTTCTCGATACACAGACAAACACTTAAACATACATAAAATAAAACGTAAAAGGTAAAGTTATGTATATCAATATATTTAATGATATTATTTAGATTATCACAAGATAATAAAAATTTTTTTAAAGAGATGTATTGCCTATTCAAATAATAGAAAACCTAATCCTATGTCTATATCTAAATTAAACAAGTTCCAAGATTTTAAAATAAAACTACCAAATCTGACATTTAAAAGCTAAATGATATGACACTTGAGATGACGTGATTAAATGATATATAGAAAAGTGATTGCAAGAAATGTTATATCTACTACAAACACATATTTTACAATTTTCACTTAAATACCTGATGGATGCGTTAAATTTTGAAGATATCAATTTCAACAGGTTCTGTGGACGAGATTCACAGGAATATTTCCAACTGGAACATCAAAGTTGGTTGTCAGTTTCTTGATTGAAATGGCTGGATAATTTCCTAGGCGCTGATAAATTTATGATCCAATCTTGCAGGGTATACCACCTGGTTATGTTCAATATAAAATCCTGAAGTGGTGTTCTTCTCCAAAATAATTGAAAAGAAATATGAATTCTTCTTTATGAGCGTTGCATTAACATAAATCCATTCTTCCGCAATCGTATGTATATTAAAATTCTCCTTATATGGTTCATGTGTCAACTGTATTTTATTACACTGCTTCTGCTTGATAAATATATTCCCATAAACAATTTATATGAGGACTATAAAGGGAATATTAATTAAAAAACAATATTTATGTCATGAAGGTAAAAATTTTTCCAATCCATCCCAAACAATTTTATTCAATGCCAATTGTTTTCGCCGTCAAGACTCACATCAGAAATTTAGTAAAAGTATCAATCTGATATTTTAAGTAATTAATACAAAGGTTTCTAAAATAATACTAAATATAATATAATATTCAAATTCACCCACGTAATCTAAATTACAAATTATGAAAATGAAGTTCAAAGAAGCCAAACAAATAACATAATTTGAATATATATGTTCAAAAGTAAGATAAAACTTAGTTGGTTTTTTAGAAATCTCAAGTCCTTTTGAAAATAAATTAGAGTTAATTTTGATAATTAGCAAATAGATTAAATATTACATACAATATTCAACGGTATCATGATTTCAAATACCAATTATGAATTTATTACAAAATTCTAACGTTAAAGTAATAATTCACAAATCTGTATATTGTAGATATAACATTCTTGAAACCGAAATATTATTAGTAAAAGAATTTATTAAAGAAGAAAGGAGACTCACATCAATATATATATATATATATATATATATATATATATATATATATAAATATAATAATATAGGCTTTTCCCTGCCTATCCCTGTTTTCTGTTTTTTGCTGATGTGGTCCTCTACTGGGTTGCAGCCTAGCATATGCGCTACAAAACTCTAGGGGGGTCTGCCCGTTGGGCAGTCAGGTGCCATTCCGCCTTTCCAGCAAGAGTGAGGAACCATGCTACGCGGCGCTATCTCGTCGCCGCGCAATGCACACACCACTAGGACCGGTCCTGGGCGACAACCTGGCTAGGTTGCCGTTAACAGCACACACACGTTCGACGTGTGTGCTATGCCCCCGCTTCGGCGGAAAACGTTAAGATGGCATAAGTGTGACCATCGTCGACCGAGGTAGCCACTAAGAGTGTTCCCTTAGTTGCGATGAGCAACCCCGTACAGGGTGCGCTTCGCCTGTCTGCGCCTTGCCTCGTTGGGGCGGGGGTCAGACCGTCGAAGTACTGCACGGAATTGTAAAGAAGTTGTCGGGAAAGGGTTGGCGGCCCTACGCAACGGCTGGTTATCCGACCTCTCTAAATTCATGCGACCGATCACTAAACACACGCACGAACGCACCGACATACAAAACCCTACACTTACGCTCTCACACAAAACCACACACCCATAGAGAGACGCAAGCTGCCAGCAGCAACCAACACACAAGTTCATACCCAGAAGGAGACACAAATTGCTAGCAGCGAACAACACATATTTTCACACCTTGTTATCTATTTTTTGGAATACTAAGGCATGATTTATTATTATTACTAGAATGTATCTTTGAATAATTTAAACCATAGCAACTTAATTACTTGACATTTATATCCTGTCATTCATATTTTGTATTCTCTTGAAAAAGGCGTATACAGCCGAAACATGTAGAGTTTTTTAAATACATATATTTTGAAGTAATATACAGACCTTTAATCGCCTACTGATTAGGTTTACTATATATATAAATATATATATATATATCAATATATATATATATATATATATATATATATATATATATATATATTGATATATATATATATATATATAATAACTTCGTGACGTTGGTATGGTATGGTAAACCTAATCAGTAGGCGATTAAAGGTCTGTATATTACTTCAAAATATATGTATTTAAAAAACTGTACATGTTTAGGCTGTGTACGCCTTTATCAAGAGAACACAAAATATGAATGACAGGATATAAATGTCAAGTAAATAAGTTGCTATGGTTTAAACCATTTAAACCATAGCAACTTAATTACTTGACATTTATATCCTGTCATTCATATTTTGTGTTCTCTTGATAAAGGCGTACACAGCCGAAACATGTAGAGTTTTTTAAATACATATATTTTGAAGTAATATACAGACCTTTAATCGCCCACTGATTAGGTTTACCATATATATATATATATATATATATATATATATATATATATATATATATATATAGGTATTTATTTATTTAATGTTAATACGAATTAAATATCTTATTTATTTTATTGCCCGTGTCTTAATATTTAAAATAATAGGCGTTTTCATTTGTTTAGCGACCGTTCATGAATTTCAAGATTTTTCTCTACGACGTTTCGACTCTTTTTATTATTAAGTCTTTCTTAAATGAATAGAAACAAAAAATTAATACAACGAAAGGTAAGACAATAATTATACATTTGTATGAATGAATAAGAAATTAAAATTAAAATACTAATAAAGTAAGGAAAATTAAATGATATAAAACTCACCGATTTATTACGTTTCAAATCACATACTTGTGTACTTGTATGGTCGGACCTGCCCGACACCTTTCCAGGGTCGATGGCGTCATTCCGAATATTTTGTGTGACTAAATGTCTTTGTTGGATAAATGATTTTTTTGTTTTGTTTTTAAAATTTGCATGGTCAAGCCATGTATTAGGGAATCATAGTATATATATATTTACAACGGAAAACAAAAAAAAAAAATTTAATTTTGGGGCGTGTGGGTGGGATTAGTTGTCTTCTATTGTTTAATTAGTGGATTATAGAGTTTAGAAAGTCCATCAATCTCGTCATGGTCGTAGATTGTTCTGCTGTTTTTGAAAATATGGATCATTTCTAAGACCTCCCTATCCTTTCTATTTTTTTGCTTTGTTATTATTTAGGTATTTTCAAAATCAAAGTTATGTTTTTGTGTCATCTGATGTGTTTTTTAAAGCTGTCTGATTGTTTGCGTATTTGTGACCTTTTAAGTCGGACTAAAAATTCAAAATAGTCAGGTTTAATGTGATTTGCAAACTATTGACAACAATTACTTCGGAATAGTGCAAGCATTAGAAAACCTCAAAATTCTTCGCTATCGTTACAGGAATCAGTGCTAGTTGTGAGAGATACACACGCACAGCTATGTTCGAAAGAAGACACAACAAATGAGTGTATTTTTAGTAAGTTTGAAAGTGTTTTAGATAAATATAATTTTTTGGCCAGACTTAGACAAATTTATGATGGTTCGTCTGCAGATGTATTAAGTTGTTTCAAAGATTAATTCAATTATGCAAACATCACATCACTAGATGTGTAGCGATCGTTTTCTTTATACAAGCACATATTTTCCTAATGGCGGACGCGTTTTCGAGAAATAACTTTGGAGACGCACCTTCCGTCAACAATATTTCATCGCGCTTCTCCAGATTTTCAAGACACGGAAAACGCATAAGACGGTAATATTTTTTTTTATTCTTCGAATCACATACATTTTAAAATTTATTTTTTATACGTATCATCGAGAACGTTTCATAATCTAGAAAAACCGTCTTACATTTGTTTTGTATCTAAGATATTAAGAGCTTCGGTCGCGATAGTATTTCTCTAGATATTAATAATGTTAAGCATACGGGAACCAATTCGTTGGTCACGCCTCTACTTTCGCTCCGAATTGGTCCACTCTATTTATAATATTGCTTTCAATGGGTTTTTAATACATGTGCACGTAATTCGCGCGTGGTCACAGAAAATATAGCAAACCCTAATTATTTTATTAATAAATATTTTAGTAGTATGTTAGGTAGGGCTCTAAAAATAATTTTGACTAATAGTGAGACATTAAATTGCTAATATAAGTATTTATAATAATCGACCAAAAAAAATTCAAAATTATAAACAATTTTTTGCCGAAAAAAAAAACGTAGCTTTCTCGGCTCTAAAACTAAACTTTAATAATAGTTTCAACGACCATAATTATCAATAGTAGATTGCAGCCCCCTTTCCATGTGAATTCTAATTTTCGTCTCATTCAGGCGCGTAATTCTACTCGTCCCTTTACATCTGCTTTTGTTTATATTACTAACACATCTCTTGAAATGGGGAAAACAAACCATTAAAAATGTATATACATACACACTTTCACATAGCATTTTACACTTTGAGGCGAACATTATAATTCACAATATTTTCCTACAGTATGAATGTGGTCTTTTAGTTAGTATATTGGCTAACTTAAAGACATTTATCAGTTTTATTATTATACGGATTGAAAGGTGTAACAGTAAAAAATAAATATTTCGTTGCAATATAATATATTGATACAATTTTTTATGAGCCATTAATCACTCTCAAACAATATTTAATAACTTTCAAATTAAAAAAAAAATTGAATAAAGTAATCAATAAAGTTTGTTTTTTTAACGTTTAAAAACATCAGTCTAGCATGCTTATTGTTAAATAGTTTTATTCGATTAAACAATAAAATAATTATAAGCGAATAAATCGAGTTTGATTTTGTTTTATGAAAATTATTAATTTATGTATATATAATTCGAAGAAACCCATATTAAAAAAATCATAGATTTGAAAAAAGGTATCTTCATTTGATTTATTCCTTAACTCAATGTGTTCCATAAACAGCTTAGGAAGAGCTACTTAGGGATTCTATTAGGATAAGGAAGCTGTATTTAACTCCGTGACTATATATAAAAAAAATGTTCCTTAAGGGGAATTACTACAATAAAAATATTTTAATTATGTTTATAAAGTTATTAAAAAATGTATTTAATAATTATGTTCAAAAAACGTTTTAAATTAGATTCTTTAACATTATAATGTTAATGTAAATATTGCTCTTAAGATTGTTCTAAAATCGTCTTCACGAACTATATATTCGTTTAATTTTATTTCACGGGTCTCGCAGGTCTATAGATGGAAAAAGAAATGAGACGAAGAAGCAATTCAATTCTTCAATAAACGGCTTAGATGTGGAAGGAAACGAGTACTGGATGAAAATGTCTTGAATAACGCGATAAACTACGTTTCTCAACAACCGTTTTCTTCCATGCAAACGGTTATCGAGATAAATAATTTCAATTGCAGCCGCCCAACACTTGGGAGGAGACTCAAGGACAGCGGATACAAATGCAGACGTCCAGCACAGAAAATCGATTTAACTCCGGTTCATGTGGAACGCAGATTGCAGTTCGCACAAGCAAACATAGGACGATATTGGGACAACACGATTTTTACGGACGAAAAGGTGTTCTCTTCCGAAATTGGGTCTCGGAAACCTTTGTACAGGTTGCCGAATTCGAGATACCAATAGCGGAATGTACTCAAAAAGAAGAGGAGCGGCCGAATATCCCTTAACATGTGGGGGTGGATGTCTGTAGCAGGTCCCGGAGAACTTGTACGCGTAGACCCACGAATGGATGCAAAGGTGTTTGTGCAATTATTAGAAAATAGCATGCTACCGAGCTTACAGGCAGTTTATGGGGACGCAGCTCTAATGTATGTGCATGACAATTGTCCGGTGCATACTGTTATAATTGTTAGAGAATGGTTTGACAACCACCCTCAATCCATACTGACGAATTGGCCTGCTAGATCCCTGGACTTTAACCACATTGAAAATCTTTGGGCAGACATTGTGCGGCGATGGGATGACTTCCGGGGAAACATTCGCATAAGAAATGTATGAGAAATTTATTTGCATGCCAGCACAATTTGGGAGCATTACAGGTTTACGTAAATTTTTGAAAAGCTCGTAAATTCCATGGAAAGGCGACTGCAATCAACTATTGATAATAATGTTCGTTGGACCAAATATTAAAATATAGTTTTAGAGCCTGAAGGCAACGCGTATTATTTTCGCAAATAATTTGTTAATAATTTTAAATTTATTTCTTTTAATCGCTGTTTTCTTAAGAGCCATACCTAATATAGTATGTACTAAAATATTTAATCATATAATAATAGTCTGTTTATGTACTTTTATTCATAGATTATTTCAACATTTTGGTTGCTTCTTTTTTGAAAACCCATTTAAGCATTTATTTTAAAATTGTTCAACAGTATGTGGAAATTGGTTTTTTGAAAAAAGAATTTTTATTCTCATTTAAATTTCAGAGCATATTGTTCTTAATTGAAAAATATTTGCATTTACAATATTATTTTGAATTTATTGTTTGTTCCAATTTAATTCCTCAATATTTTGTAATTTTTTTTTATTTTTTTTTTATGTTAGTATTTATAAGAATAGTTGCGTTTTTTTATTTAATTCTCTTCTTTATAAACCCTATCACTATAAAAAATGGTATATCTTATATACGCAGAATACATTGTCGTCCGCATACATATTTTTAGTCATACGAATGAACATTATCAAGATTGATAGAGATTTTTTATAATGAAATAAGAACCAAATTACTAATTCCATATGGACAAAAGTAAATTTGGTTAAATTACAAATAGAAATGAATTTCTTTATTATGTCAAACATGTTTATTGAAATATTAAGTAATTTAAGAACTTACTTTAATATTACAAGAAGCCTTTAAAATGTTTTTAAAACATCATACAGAAAATCGCATAGTATTTATAAAAAAATAAAATTGAAATATTATGTTGTCACCTTCCTAAAAAATACACAGAAACAGATGTTTTGTATATAGTTCTGAATCCAACATATGTTTATTTATATCAACGTTAGAGCGCTGGCCCTCATTAAGGAATACATAAAACGTATTACCCATGCTCTTACAAAAATACACGTATATATATAATATATACCGCAACTACACCAGTATACAAATGCACTTATATACCCTATCTATCTAAGGCTTTTCGACAGAGACGTACGATCGATTCCCCGATGACAATTTTTAAAGAATACGTTCAGTTACTATAGACATTGACTCTACCTTTTTTTTTAAATTAATTTATTATTTATCAACACATTTTATACATTTAGAATTTCAAAAATTACAAAATAATTAAAAAATAAAGGAAAATGAAGTCACGTTAAATATATTAACAGAGAATTACGGATTATGTATCACTAGGTATGAAGAGAGGCGATCACCAACATTACAACAGTGCGATGTTGGCTGCTCATAAATATTTCGTAGTTTTCGCATTTATTTTGAAACATACTGTACATATGTATGTATAGCAAACGCCAATTAAGTTGGCGCGAGGAGGGGGTGCGCAGAAGCCGTTTTTAAAAACGTCCACCCCCACTACTCAAGTAATTGTCAGAATACATTTGTCATTGACGTTTGACAGAACATATTTTGTAATGTCTTTGCTAGGGGATCATGCACGCTCAGAGGTTAGAATTATCTGACATTTGATGTAAAACCAAATACAAATCTCCCCACTACTTCTAATCCTGCGCGAACTTACCCCTTCTCGCGCCAACTTAATTGGCGTTTGCTATACATACATATTTAGGCATTTATGTACAGTATGTTTCAAAATAAATGCGAAAACTACGAAATATATATGAGCAGCCAACATCGCACTGTTGTAATGTTGGTGATCGCCCCTCTTCATACCTAGTGATACATAATCCATAATTCTCTGTTAATATTTTTAACGTGACTACATTTTCATTTATTTTTTAATAATTTTGAAATTTTTAAAATTCTAAATGTATAAAATGTGTTGATAAATAATAAATAAATTTTTAAAAAAAGGTAGAGTCAATGTCTATAGTAACTGAACGTATTATTTAAAAATTGTCATCGGGGAATCGATCGTTCGTCTCTGTCGCAAAGCCTTAGATAGATAGGGTATATAAGTGCAAGTGTATACTTGAGTAGTTGCGGTATATATCTATGCATCATTGGTAGTACGTATTATGTATTCCGTAATGACGACCAGCGCTCTAACGTTGATAGAGATAAACATATGGTGGATTCAGAACTATATACAAAACATCTTTTTGTGTGTATTTTGTAGGAAGGTGACAACATTATATTTCTATTTATTTTTTTAATAAATACTATGCGATTTTTTTTTTATGTTTTACAAACATTTTAAAGGCTTCTTGTAATATTAAAGTAAGTTTGTGAATAACTTTATGTTTCAATAAACATGTTTGACATAATAAACAAATTCATTTCTATTTGACATTTTACAAAATTTAGTTTTGTCCATATGGAATTTGTAAATAGGTTTTCATTTAATTATAAAAATTATCTATCTATCTTGATACTTTTCATTCGTATGACTACAAAGAAGTATGCGGACGACAATTTTTTTTGCCTACATAATATATACTATTTTTTATATTGATAAGGTTTATAAGCAAAAGAAGTAAATAATAAAATGCAAATAGGCAAATATATTATTTATAATAACCAAAAAAATATATACAACAATAATAACAAAATATTGGGGAACTTTAATTTAACGGACAATAAATTTTATACATAAAAAACAATATTGTACAGGCTAGTTTATTTGATTAAAAACAATATGCTGTGAAATAGAAATATAAAAGTTTATTTTCTATCAAACGAATCAATTATATTTCCACAAACTGTGGAATAATTTTTTAAAAAAAATTTAAATAGGGTTTCACATTAAAAATAAGCTACAAAAAAGTTGAAATAATATAAGAATAAAAGTACGTACACAGACTATTATTATTAGGGTTGCGATCTTTTCGGTGACCACGCGGCAATCACATGCACATGTATAAATAACCCATTCAAAGCAATATTATAAATAGAGTGGACCAATCCGGAGCGATATTTGTAAATATTTCATATAAAACCCGAAAAACTATAATAATGTATCAATGTTCGCGATAGTATATCTCTAGATATTAATAATGTTAAGCATACAGGAACCAATTCGTCGGTCACGCCTCTACTTTCGCTCCGAATTGGTCCACTTTATTTATAATATTGCTTTCAATGGGTTATTAATACATGTGCACGTGATTCGCGCGTGGTCACAGATAATATAGCAAACCCTAATTATTTTATTAATAAATATTTTAGTACTATGTTAGGATGGCTCTAAAAATAATTGTGACTAATAGTGAGACATTAATATTTCTAATATAAATATTTATAATAATCGACCAAAAAAATTCAAAATTATAAACAATTTTTTACCGCAAAAAAAAAACGTGGCTTCCTCGGCTCTAAAACAAAATTTTAATATTTGCTTCAACGACCATAATTATCAATAGTAGATTGGAGCCCCATTTCCATGTGAATTCTAATTTTCGCCTCATTCAGGCGCGTAATTCTACTCGTCCCTTTACATCTGGTTTTGTTTATATTAATAACACATCTCTTGAAATGGGGAAAAAAAAAACCATTAAAAATGTATATACATACACCCTTTCATATAGCATTTTACACTTTGAGGCGAAAATTATAATTCACAATATTTTCATATAGTATGAATGTGGTCTTTTAGTTAGTATATTGGCTAACTTAAAGACATTTATCAGCTTTATTATTATACGGATTGAAAGGTGTAACAGTAAAAAATTAATATTTCGTTACAATAAAATATATTGATACAATTTTTTATGAGCCATTGATCACTCTCAACCAATATATAATAATTATCAAATTCAAAAAATTATATTGACTAAAAAAATAAATAAAGTATGTTTTTTTAATGTTTAAAAACATCAGTCTAGCATGCTTATTTTTCAATAGTTTTATTCGATTCAACAATAAAATAATTATAAGCGAATAAATCTATTTTAAATTTGTTTTATGAAAATTATTAATTTAAATGTTAAATGTAAATATAAATAGAAGAAACCCATATTACAAAAATCATAGATTTGAATAAAGGTTTCTTCATTTGATTTATTCCTTAACTCAATGTGTTCCATAAACAGCTTAGGAAGAGTTACATAGGGATTCTATTAGGATAAGGAAGCTGTATTTAACTCCGTATATACAGTGTGGTCATAAAGTTTGGAACCAAGCTTATAACCGCATTATTTTACATTTTTAGGAAAAACGCTCGGACAGGTAAATTTTTTTTTGTAAAACGCCATCTTTTGACATACAATTTTATTCAATGACGTCATTGGTTTTCGAGTGATGACGTTATCAACACTTTCTTTAAATGGCAACCATATTATTTTTTTCTCGTTTTTGGTAGATCTTTATATCCACCAAATAGTGATATAAAACAATTGGTATGTTGAATCACAATTTTTTGGAAAAAATGATATAAATTTAGAAAAAAAAACGAAAATTTTATTTTTGTACAAAATTAAAATTAAAAAAAAAATACATCTGAACTTAAATTTATTGTAACAGTTAACGTAAATTTTCAAAATGGACCCCACCAACCAACTGACACTGTCCCAGCCGAGTGTAAACACTTCGTATACTCGCCTCAATTATGTCTGGGGATATTTGTGTAAGTTCTACGCGAATTCGTTCTTTTAAATCTTCTAAATTGTTCGGTTTGTTAAAATACACTTTCGATTTCAAATAACCCCACAAAAAAAAGTCTAGCGGAGTCAGGTCAGGAGAACGAGGTGGCCATTCTATGGCGCCTCTCCGTCCAATCCATTTATTGGGAAATATTTCGCCAAGATAGTGGCGAACCGCTACACCATAATGGGGAGGCGCCCCATCTTGTTGAAACCAAATATTTGGATGGAGTACATCACCATCCTCGTGATTTGGGAAAATAACAGCGAGCGCTGGAAACAATTCAAATCTTAAAAATTCTAAATATTGCACAGCAGTCAAATTTCCTTCAAAAAAATATGGTCCTAAAATGCGTCGTCCAATCATTCCAACCCATACGTCAACTTTTCCTCTGCGCTGAGTATGACACGCTTGAGTCCAATGCGGATTGTTCTGCGACCAATATCTGCAATTATGGCGGTGAACAGATCCATTTATGCAGAACGTAGCTTCATCTGAGAAGACGATGTTTTCCAAGAAATTTTGATTTTGGTCACAACGTAACATTACGTCTTCACAGAACTGCAGTCGACGATCTTTGTCATCCTCATGTAATTCCTGTACAAGTTGAACTTTGTAAGGACGATAGTTTTTTTTTTTTAAATAAGTTGACGACAAATGAGTGAGCCACCTGATTGGCTAACGCAAGTTGTCTGGTGGAAACATGATGCCTTTCTTCTGCTTCTAGAAGCACATTTAATTTCACATCTTCTCCTACTTGAGGTCTACCTTGCCGTGGTCGATCTTTTACGGATCTAGTTTCGGTAAACTTTCCTACTACTTTTGTCACCGTAGACCTGGTAATTGGAGGTCTATCAGGGTGTTCATGGTTAAACAAATCGCATGTCTCTGCATGCGTTCTTTGCCTCTCCCCCAACCATAATTATAATTTCGATTCTTTCTCGCTCAGATAAATGGGCCATTTTTTATATTAGCGAAAGTGAACAATTTGTACGCAATATCTCAAAAATTTAACGTCAAAAATAGAAGTAAATAATTCAACAATGTTGTCGCCATAGAAACAATTTCAAACTAAAATTTTTGTACATAAATTGTATGAGAAGAAGCAAGAATGTCAGAAATAAATATCTTGCAAAAACGTGCGTGTTTTAGTTTTTGTAATTTTTTTGATAGTAACATGAGTACATGTGCTTTTGACGATCCGGTTTGTTCAAGAAGAATATTTAAGTCCTCCCACAAGACAGAAGTGTGAAGAAAACTTACTAACATATTTCAGTAAATTTTTTAAGCTTAATTAGTTTTTGAAATCTTCAATTTTTGGGCGATAATTTTAATTAATAAATGGTCTGCCACATCATGTCAATTTTTTAAATAAATTAAACTTCTTTGGCCCTTTTTTGTGAAACTATTTAATGTTAAACAAGATTTTTTAATAAGTAATTGGCCGATTGGGAAGACGAATTTCTTTTGACCTGGAGCGAATAACGCAGATTACTATTGATCGCAAAGCATTTACACTCGGCTGGGACAGTGTCAGTTGGTTGGTGGGGCCCATTTTGATAATTTACGTTAACTGTTACAATAAATTTAAGTTCAGTTTTTTTTTTAATTTAATTTTAATTTTGTACAAAAATAAAATTTTCGTATTTTTTTCTAAATTTATATCATTTCTTCCAAAAAATAGTGATGCAACATACCAATTGTTTTATATCACTATTTGGTGGATATAAAGATCTACCAAAAACGAGAAAAAAATAATATGGTTGCCATTTAAAGAAAGTGATGATAACGTCATCACTCGAAAACCAATGACGTCATAGAAAAAATTGTATGTCAAAAGATGGCGTTTTAAAATAGAAAATTTGCCTGTCCAAGCTTTTTCCCCAAAAATGTAAAATAATGCGGTTATAAGCTTGGTTCCAAACTTTATGACCACACTGTATAAAAAAAATGTTCCTTAAGGGGAATAACTACAATAAAAACATTTTAATTTTTTTTATAAAGTTATTAAAAAATATATTTAATAATTATGTTCAAAATACGTTTTTAATTAGATTCTTTAACATTATAATGTTAGTGTAAATATTGCTCTTCAGATTGTTCTAAAATCGTCTTCACGAACTATATATTCTTTTAATTTTATTTAACAGGTCTCGCAGGTCTACAGATGGAAAAAGAAATGAGACGAAGAAGAAAATCCATTCTTCAATAAACGGCTTAGATGTGGAAGGAAACGAGTACTGGATGAAAATGTCTTGAATAACGCGATAAAATACGTTTCTCAACAACCGTTTTCTTCTCTACAAACGGTTATCGAGATAAATACTTTCAATTGCAGCCGCCCAACACTTTGGAGGAGACTCAAGGACAGCGGATACAAATGCAGACGTCCAGCACAGAAAATCGATTTCACTCCGGTTCATGTGGAACGCAGATTGCAGTTCGCACAAGCAAACATAGGACGCAATTGGGACAACACGATTTTTACGGACGAAAAGGTGTTCTCTTCCGAAATTGGGTCTCGGAAACCTTTGTACAGGTTGCCGAATTCGAGATACCAAGAGCGGAATGTACTCAAAAAGAAGAGGAGCGGCCGAATATCTCTTAACATGTGGGGGTGGATGTCTGTTGCAGGTCCCGGAAAACTTGTACGCGTAGACCCACGAATGGATGCAAAGGTGTATGTGCAATTATTATAAAATAGCATGCTACCGAGCGTACAGGCAGTTTATGGGGACGCAGCTCTAATGTATGTGCATGACATTTGTCCGGTGCATACTGTTAGAATTGTTAAAGAATGGTTTGACAACCACCCTCAATTCACAGTGACGAATTGGCCTGCTAGATCCCTGGACTTTAACCACATTGAAAATCTTTGGGCAGACATTGTGCGGCGATGGGATGACTTCCGGGGAAACATTCGCATAAGAAATGCTTAAGAAATTAATTTGCATGCCAGCACAATTTGGGAGCATTACAGGTTTACGGAAAATTGTGAAAACCTCGTGAATTCCATGGAAAGGCGACTGCAATCAACTATTGATAATAATGGTCGTTGGACCAAATATTAAAATATAGTTTTAGAGCCGGAAGGCAACGCGTATTATTTTCGCAAATAATTTGTTAATAATTTTAAAGTTTCTTCTTTTAATCACTGTTTTCTTAAGAGCCATACCTAATATAGTATGTACTAAAATATTTATTCATATAATAATTGTCTGTTTATGCACTTTTATTCATAGATTATTTCAACATTTTTGTTGCTTATTTTTTTGTTGAAACCCAGTTAAGCATTTATTTTGAAATTATTCAACAGTATGTGGAAATTGGTTTGATAGAAAATAATTTTATTTTGATTTAAATTTCAGAGCATATTGTTCTTAATTGAAACATATTTGCATCTACAATATTATTTTGAATTTATTGTTTGTTCCAATTAAATTCCTCAATATTTTGTTATTAATTTTTTTTTTAATTTTTATGTTAGTATTAATAAGAATAGTTGCGTTTTCTTATTTAATTCTTTTCTTTATAAACCTTATCACTATAACAAATGGTATATCTTATATACGCAGAATACATTGTGGTCCGCATACATCTTTTAAGTCATACGAATGAAAATTATCAAGATTGATAGAGATTTTTTATAATGAAATAAGAACCAAATTAGTAATTCCATATGGACAAAAGTAAATTTTGTTAAATTACAAGTAGAAATGAATTTCTTTATTATGTCAAACATGTTTATTGAAATATTAAGTAATTTAAGAACTTACTTTAATATTACAAGAAGCCTTTAAAATGTTTTTAAAACATCATACAGAAAATCGCATAGTATTTATAAAAAAAAATATTGAAATATTATGTTGTCACCTTCCTAAAAAATACACAGAAACAGATGTTTTGTATATAGTTATGAATTCAACATCTGTTTATCTCTATCAACGTTAGAGCGGTGGCCCTCATTAAGGAATACATAAAACGTATTACCCATGGTCTTACAAAAATACACGTATATGTATAATATATACCGCAACTACTCTAGTATACAAATGCACTTATATACCCTATCTATCGAAGGCTTTTCGACAGAGACGCACTATCGATTCCCCGATGACAATTTTTAAATAATACGTTCAGTTACTATAGACATTGACTCTACCTTTTTTTTTAAATTAATTTATTATTTATCAACACATTATATACATTTATAATTTTTTAAATTTCACAATAATTAAAAAATAAATGAAAATGTAGTCACGTTCAAAATATTAACAGATAATTACGGTTTATGTATCACTCGGTATGCAGAGTGGCGATCACCAACATTACAACAGTGCGATGTTGGCTGCTCATATATATTTCGTAGTTTTCGCATTTATTTTGAAACATACTGTACATACTATGTTAAAAAAAATTAAGTAATAAAAATTAAACAAATTATTTGTTGATGTTTATTTTGAAATTAATACATAAATTCAAGTAAAATATTTCATAAATGTTTTTAAGTCGATCTAATGATATACGCATCCTAAACTCCTATTTTCCAAAAAAAAATTCGGATTAACCGAAATTTTGATTATCCGAAATCACTTTGGTCCACATTATTTCGGTTAATCGAGACTGTACTGTACTTCAAAAACTTACTATGAAACCGAAGGAATAGAGAATCGCAAGCATAGACGGGATACCAAATTAATGAGGCGTTTCCAATTTTACTCAAAACATAAGCATGGTACAATAATTTAAGTAAAGTGATATCTTTGAAGTATTTTGATACACGCGTACTAAGACCGAAGAAGACTGATGTGGTCTTGTGATGCGTTCTTATGTGGTTTAGACATTGCTACAATCAACGTAATTGCATTATAATTGAGATATTATTTATAATAAATGTTTTCTCTCTTTTAGACATTGTGGTTATACATAATTTTCAATGTGTGTAAAAAAAGCGAAAAGGATGTAATAAAGTTTATTTAAAACATACAGAATTTGAAAAGGTTTTTCGTAAAATTACTTTTCAAGTTAATGTTTGCCAAAGAAAATTTAAACAACTGATAAACAAATATAAATACGCACTGATAAAAAGAAATGATCGCTGTCTGAATCATTCAGTCTTATTATTAGAGTTACTAGGTCATCGTCGACGAGTTGATCTTTTCTTATTCACATTTCTTCAATATTTTTAATACTAACACATTCTGAATTCCATAACTCTGGTGTTATTTCCTTGACTGCTTCTCTAATCAAATTTTCCATATTGACCTACCCTAAATTGTGTGAATCAATTTTTCTCTTCGCCATACTCCTTGCCAACTCAATGGAATTTAAATCACAGTGATATGGTGGAAGTTTTAGCATTGTATGGCCTTTGGATTTTGCACATTCATCAATGGCATATTTGGCAGAGGCTTATGTGTTTTTACTATTTGTAGTAATTCACACTAACATCCCAGAATATCGTATGTTCATCGATTGAAGCCAGCAAATTGTCATGTTTTTTTGATACAGTGTTAGGTGCTTCGTTAATTTGTACTGAGTGGTATGGTGCATTATCCATAACAATTATTGAATTATTTGGTAAATTCGGTATTACCTGTGTTTTAAACCATTTTAAAAAATTATCATAATTAATCTCGTCGTGATAGTCTCCACTTTTAGTTTTTGACTTAAACAACAAGAGGCCATTTTCAATGAATCCCATGGAACCTCCACAATGAGTTATCCATTTTTGCCCAGCGCTATCCTTTAAAACTGCTCCACAGAGCTTTGTCAATATTTTGTAACTATAATTCTGATAGACATAACTTTTATTTTCTCGAAGGTCATCATTATCCTTCATAAAACCCGTATCCATCAGAAGCTTTCGTAATGTTTTTCTGCAGCCATTAAACTGTTTATTGTATCATAAATCAATGCAAAATATCTAGTGTGAGTACAGTTTTATCAACTGTAGTTATATAGAGAATAGATTTTATTTCAAAGTACACATCTACAAAAGTTAGAAGTGTTATATATAAAATTTTAACTTTAATTATCCATGTCATTTACAATAGTATGCGGAACGTTTTCAAGGTACACAAACGTTTGTCAAACATTAAGGTTCTAGCTGAGACAATTGTGATTTATCAACTCTAGGTATATTGAATTTAATTCGTCGAATTTTCTCAGTTTTTCTTGCTGTATAGCTGCTACACGATCTATAACCTTATCAATAGTAAAAGTACTTATATGCGTTTACGGCTTTTCCTTTTCGCAGAATTTAATAATATTCTGTAAAAAAAGTGAGGACTTCAGTTTTCTCTGGTTTCCTTTTATCCATATTAACTGTAATATATTAAAACAATGTTATTTATTTATTAATGTTGTGAATGTTAAAATTATAATATTTTACTCACCTAAAAGAAGGAATATGTAGTATATTCATATTAGCTCTTATAATAACTGTTGTTGTTCAATAACATGA
Organism: Melolontha melolontha; assembly: GCA_935421215.2. Classification (NCBI taxonomy): domain Eukaryota; kingdom Metazoa; phylum Arthropoda; class Insecta; order Coleoptera; family Scarabaeidae; genus Melolontha; species Melolontha melolontha. The sequence continues at coordinate 89,658,158 of OW285235.1, read as the reverse complement.
TAACATAAAAGCAAAAACGAAAAGTAATAAGAATATTAACCTCAGCCAACGATGGGTACTAGGTAACTATTTACATATAGAAATTGTTGACAAGAGTATACACGGGGTGACGTAGATGGTGTTTGGCGATATAGTTCGCATATTTTCCGCCGGTCAATCTTAACAGTTTTTTTCTAGTCATTCATTTAAATAAATGCTTGAAAAAAAATGATATAGTAGAACAGCACATCAAGTTTTAAATACAGTAAACTAAAAAGTCTTTCTTTAGAGACTGACTAAATAAAAACTTAAAAAAGGTATAAAAAACCCTGGCCACATTAATATTCGTATCCTAAATACGTATTTCCAGAACTAAATTCAATAGGTAAAAATAATAATCACAGTGTTGAACATCGCGAAATACTTACACTGAGTTTTAACAAATTTAAATTTAGATCACTTCCCCTCTCAGAAATGACACAAATGTGTTCGTTCTCTTGGCCTCTTCTTATATCTATTATTCTTAGAAGTTGTGCAAGCAACTACAGGGATTTGGACTCTTATCGGTGTTGTAGGTGTAGATGGTATTTTCGCGATTTTTGATACACGTAAGTGCGAATTAGACACAGTTAAATTTAGATACTTTAACTGTGTCTAATTCGCACTTACGTGTATCAAAAATTATATATTATAAATAATTATAAATAAGGATGTTTATATAATTAGAAACGAAAATAATGCCTACAACACCGATAAAGGTCCAATTCCCTATATTTGCTTATAGGACTTTTTAAAATAGATAAAAGAGGCTGTAAGAACAAATAGATCAAATGTTCGTTCCTTCCTAAAATTTAAGTTCCTTAAAACTCCGTGTATATACGTGCACGTCTTGTAAAGTGTAAACAATATTCCAAGCGTCTTGAGCATATTTAAAAAATGGGCGATTGGAAATCTCAAATTTTTTCAATTTTGTCATTACTGTTATTCTGTACTTGGTTACTACATTGAAAACATAAATAGAACTACCTTAATGAACTTATTACATGTAAGAATTGATAATTATTCAAATCTCATCTCACATGCAATTGTCGCCTAATTTAAAACAACAAATTAAGCGACAATTGCATGCAAGATGAGATTTCAATAATTATAAATTCTCACATGCAATAAGTTTAATATAATTCGTATACAGTATAACAACTTGAACTACGAAAGCCTATTGATAGGAGAGGGTGGTGGGAGGTAAAATTAAATGTATTCATTTAGCTTATTTAGTTACTTATAATATGTTTTTTAATATAAACGTGTAGAGTTTGTTAAATTAAGTTTATATTATGGGAAAACTGAAATTGTATTGCATACTAATTGCAACTAAAGAACCGTCAAATAAAAAATAAGTCCAACAAAATAAAATTTATTATCATAATACAACTTGAATAAACAATACTTTTAATTAATTACGTGTTCGAATCGTGCACCTTGAATTTCTAAACAATACGCTACCCGATCATAAAAACCACGTCTAACATTTGCCAGCATATCGGGCGTAATCGATGCTAAGAAATTTCTTATTTTTTGACGTAGTTCATCTAAATTATTTGACCGTTGATGTTCGAAACCGTAAATTTTTGACTTTAGATACCCCCACAAGAAAAAATCATTAGGGGACAAATCTGGTGATCTGGCCGGCCATTCAATTGTACCGCCTAGAGAAATAATTCTCTTTCCAAAGGTATTTCTTAAGAATTGACGCACAATTGCACTGTTATGTGCAGGACATCCGTCTTGCTGATACCAAATACTTCCTATTTCAATATTGGGTATGTTCTGGATAAAAGGAATAATGTCATATTGCAGCAATTGTAAATATTTTTGTGAATTTAACACGCCGTTTATAAAAAATGGACCAATTATATTGTCCCCTAACATTCCAATCCAAACATTCAATTTCTGTAGGTATTGTGTATGAGCTGTATAAGATTTATGTTTATTGTCTTTTGACCAATACCTTATTAACATAGGATTATGTCGACCGTGTAAAATAAATGAAGATTCGTCAGTAAAGAGAATATTAGAAATCAAATTTTCATCCACACCACATTTCTCAATTATATCCAAACAGAACTGAACTCGGTTATAATGATCTCCAGGAAATATTTCATTTACTTTTTGTACATGATACGAACGGTATTTATTCTTCTTTAATACTTTTCTAACAGTTTCATGGGAGACATCGACACTTTCACTAATTTGGCCTAACGTTTGGTATTCATTTTCTTCAACAGTAGCGCATATCATGATATCCCGATCCGCATTATCATGTGCAGGCTTTTTATGTAAAGAGGGAGAGACACATCCGTATTTTTCAAAATTTTCCTTAATTCGATGAATTGTATTTAAACATGGAACAGGACGATTAATGAAGGTAGTTCTCCAAATATTTACAATTGATGAAAGTGTGTGGCCTCCATAAAACCACTTTATAATTTGCACTTTTTCATTAATTGTGTATTCCATTAGGATAAAGTTTGATGGTTCGCTAAAGTATTTCACATAACCACTGACATTCCTGTCATATAAAAAGTTGACAATACTAAAATGGATACATTTAATTTTACCTCCCACTACCTTCCCCTATCAATAGGCTTTCGTAGTTCAAGTTGTTTTACTGTATATACACGAAAGTATACAAATGAAAATCAAGATGTATCCGAATATCGTGTACTAATGATCTGTAACGGCAGTGAAATATCGATATCTGCACATTTCGGGACAGACGTTGTTTTCATACATTTTTGAGTACTGTCTTGATCATTGTCGAAAGATACAAGGTCGGTAGAATTTAGAAGTCGCCTGATTTGACTTTTATTAATTTGGAAAAACTACACTTGAAAATAACTATTAGCAGCGTAGCCGTTACGGTCTAACTTGATTTCAGAATTAGTCTCGATTTCTGTCACTTTGAAATTGACTTTTTTAACATGTCAAATTCAAAAATAACTTTGATGTGGGTTTTATATAAACATGCGTTTGTAATATGTAGATTTATTTTGAAGTATATATGTTTTACCTGAAAATAAATGGGGATTAAATTATTCTTATCAACTATTAGTCCACCATGCAGAACTATCCAAATGGTAATAAATGCTTTAAAAGTTGAAATCGAATTAGAACATGTAGATATCCTAAGTAAATCGTATTTGTCCACTGACTTAATAAAGGTATTTGGGAAATAATTTTAACAGCAATATGTATTATTAATAGCTTTTATTTTCAGTTGAACCCACAGCACACTGTTCCTACATTAGTCGATAATAATTTCGTTATTTGGGACAGTCACGCCATATCAATATATTTAATTCAAAAATATGCTTCAAATTACTTTTTGTATTCTCTAGACCCTGAAAAACGAGCTATAATTAATCAACGATTGCATTTTGAAAGTGGAATTTTATATCCTCGCTTACATAACTGTATGGTAATTATTATCTTTTTATTTAACTTTATTGATTACAACCAGAACATTCTCATATTTAAAAGCAGTGCTTTGGATAACATCAAGAACATATGATTAGCTGTTAGATTTTTTTTTAAATAGATAAGTCTATTATGATTAGGTTCTTATAGTGATAGTGATTTATTTACTGTAATCGCAATTACAATAAAAGTCATTAACATAACAAAAATATTAAAATATTCAAAATACATACATACATACATAAATATTGCTAAAACATACCTAGTAGGTATATTACAAAGGCTGTAAAGCATGTAAGATAAATTTTGCACACATGTTGGGCAGAAGTCATTCATTTAGAAATTCGTCAATCGAATAAAACAGTACGTGTAAATCTTCTGATACACATAGTTTTTAAATTAACAACACATGCACATAGTTTGTTATATATTTTGGGCTCCAGTAGTCTGTAGTATATGTGGGTTGTCCTTAAACGAAGGTAAGGTGGATCATTTGTTTGAATTTTTCTATATATATTAATATTTGATAGTGTGTGTAATAATGGGTGTTCTTCGTAAAATTTGCTATAGTCGACAAGGCATCCAGTATGTTGCGCATTTGTTTCAGTTTGGATGTCATTTTATTATGTTCGCATTTGTGATTTTCGTTTACTACAATTTTCCTTTTGGGAAAGCTCTCATCGAAGTACAAAGCACAAAACAAACACTAATAAAAAATAGTGTACAAATATCTTTAGCAGATTTAACACATGTGTATTCCATGGGTGACTAAATAATTTTGTTTCAAATTTTTGTCGGCTGCAGCAAAATTGGTGTCTGTATTCCCTGTGCCTTTTATTATTTGAGCTGTTTTATTCCTCTTATCTTTTTCTGCAGTTTTTGTATTTTACCTTTTTCTGCAGTTTATTAGGATTCATTATAAAAATAATTCTAAAAAAGGTTCAATTTTTTATTGAGGTTAAAGCTTACGTTAAGTGGCAATATAACCAAGTATGCAAAAACCAAAAATATGTATTTAATTTGCGAGAGATGTATTATTATTAGAGAGGTTCTTTTGAGTAACATCGCACCGGCAACTCGTCCACGCGCGTATATATATATATATATATATATTGTCAGTCGTCGCCGGAGAACGTTGAGAGCACTTCTCTCATTTAGAGTAATAAATTATTACTGTTAAAAACAAGCGTACCAACACTTATAGTATAAATTGATAAAAAGTCGTGGAAAACTTACCATTTTAAACGTCTTTCGTGAAGTCACAAACTTGGTAAAATTGATTAAATATTTGCAATATTAGATGTGTAGGTAGTGAAATAATCTTTAAAACAACTTAATGGTTCTGTTGACGCACCTTTACAAGTTTGTTTTAATGTGGCAAAATCTGAATCTTTCTCTAAACCACTTTCAAACCTCTCTAGAACAAATATTTTTTGGTCTTCTACTGAGCATAGTTGTGGATGAATATGTTACAGTATTTGCAGAGATTCCACTAACGATGCCGAAGGATTTTCTAATTTTTCTATTGCCGCCACTAGTCCGACGTAATTGTTCTGAATAGTTTTAAAAATCTGTTTTAACTTGACTACCTTGAAATTTTGACTAGCGTTCCTTAATAGTTGCAGCTGCTGTGGGATCGAATTTAAAAGCCGCGTTCGTAATATTATCGAAATATTTATGATAGTAAAACGCTGTCTGTAACCATGTTCTCCAACGTGTAAGAATCGGGTGTGGTGGTTCAGGAATATCAGTCTGTGAAATTAGCACACGTTTTGGGGATTTGAGAAACACAGCCTTTGGTATTTGCAATTAATGCATCTACATCTGGATAACATCTATAAATTGGTTGTGTTACCAAATATGGATTTTACAAGTAATATGTAACAAGTTAGCACAATCTGTTTTTAGAGACCAGATTACAGCGTGTTTGTTGCACCATCATTCACAAACATTAACAATTGGTTTGTTATGGTTATGTACTATGCTAAGTGTGCAACAATCTATGCTACTCGGTTGATCAAATAAAATTTAATCATATTTAATAATAAAGTTCTCCAACATTAGGTGACTTAAATTTTATTAATTTTATTTTAAACTTCATATGATTAAACACTTATTTAAATACACACATACTTTCGATCAAAAATATAAAAAGAGAATGGCTGATATTTAAAGAAAAATAAATGAACATATTAATTAACGATGTTAGAATGAATATTTTTACCCTCTCAAGCCTCTCCGCTGACAGACATAGTATATTCGATATAAATATTCTGTAACCAAAACAACTACTTAAAACATCAATTTTGCTATTAACTATTTGCATCACTTTTTATCTAACGTTGGACATCAAAAATTTGAAGTACTTGAGTATCATACTCTGTACCGCTTCTACTAAGCTTTTGACTTGCGTTCGATCTCTCCTGGATCCTACATAGAGGTCACTCATCTGATCAAGGGAAATTCCAATATTCTTGTAGGCTCGCTAAAATACTTCTTCCTGAGTCCTTTTACTTCTTCTCAAATAGAGATTATATGCATCAACAAGTGCACTGTTAAAGAAAAAGAAATTTGCTGCTTCTAATACCTTTAGAATCTAGCTCTTCTAATAGTGCCTTAGTATAGAATTGATCTTCAACGGGCTTCCATTTTTAGGCATAATTACATTTCCATTCTCTTGGAATCTTTAGTGTACCAGGCTCATCTTTCTTCTAGACCACAGTTCATAAATACCAGTTTCTGTTCCGCGATTGGATTGGGATCTATACGTAAACCAAGCGAGGCCACTACGATTGTTTGAGTGACTCTTCGCCTGGTCCCTAGTCGGTACTAAAATATTCAGTTTGTTTATAAAAATAATTTGAGATGCCATACTGTTCGCCGACGTTTTTAATATAAGCTCGTTCAGTATCATCTCAGTAGTATCAGTGTACCCTCCAGTTGCAGTTTTTGTGTGCCATAAACACTTAATCGCTTTAGTGGAAGGAAGCCGACTCTGGCCTCAATGAAAATGGTTTCTTTGTTGTTCATTGAGTTCTAGCAGAGCCTGTTAGAGAGTTGTGAGAAGTTTCACTTTCGAAGATACTCGTCCACCAGACTGTCACCTCATAGATAATCTTTGACTTTACCACCACCGTGAATCGCTCTTGGTTCTAGACCCCAGTAGAGTTGTTGGTAACACTTCTGCAACGCCAGCACAGCTATACTGCCCTGTTCGTTTGACTAGATATTTGTTCTAATTCTGTTTTAATTCTAATTCCTGGTCGTCAGTCTAATGCTGCACAAGTCATTCTGTCTCCTTATACAAAAAAGGTTTTAAATATATCTATACGTTAATATGCACGTATAACGCTTTTGTTTCATTATGAAACAGACATGTAAAAAATTTACATATCTGTAACTGTATACTTGGACAAAACCTCGTATTTCCAGCATTTACTTCTGCTTAAGACATATGTTTCTGCCATCTATAGGCGTCGTCAGTTAAGCTAGTGAAGCAATGTATACACATGATACAAATCTTTATAAATAGATCTGTATCTGTATATGCCATTAAGCCGGAATCCCTTTTTTTCCGGCAAAGTCTCTTTCGTCCGTCAGATGTCACTTATTAAATAAGTGCAACCTTATAGGATGAAATTTGCTTTATCTAGTAAGGGATTCCGGCTTAATGGCAGATACAGATACAGATCTATTTATAAAGATTTGTAACTGTAAAAATAAACTTTAAGCTGTCCTATGATATTGTGTGATATTGCAATTGCCAACTGTAGTTCTCACAGGATGAAATATGTAATGCGTATGTCAGTACAAACGGTACATGCTTCAGTCTGTAGACTGTTTTGACCGTCCCGTGACTGGTTCGTGTACGTTCAAAATTTAGTTGGAACACTTTTGGTTCGGTCAGAAATGAAATTGAAACGCTTTTTCTACAGTTCGCATGTACCGGACCGTCACTGTACGGTTTTCTTAGCGAGTTGGAACAAACCTAATATCTAATCACATATAACTACTAGCCATAGTTCATGTCTATCTAAACATGAATAAAATTAGCATTAAATGCGCGCGAAACTTATGTCAATCACGCGTAAACCACATCTAGTGAACTGCAACCTATCGATATACTAGATAAAACTATTCTTTTATTTTTTTACTACATAAGCCTTCTGCATTTTAAAACTTTTATTTGATTAATAATTAGTAAGTAATAATAAACTTACATTTTATAGAGAAAATAAATAATAATAGTAGTATTGCTTTCCTTCAAGACTAGTTCAAACTCAGGTATTTTATTATTAGGCATTGAATATTTTGATGTGTATTTCTGAAGTTCATTTATTTTCTCGTTTTTCTATTAGATTTAATAAAAAGCCATTAACACATGTGTTTTCTGACCAAAATTCAGGTTTATCGATTGCATCATAATATTTGAATGGAAAAGACATTTTGAAGGATGAGTACCTATTTAGGTATTTGCTTTCAACTCCTTACATTCAACTTCATAAATATTTTTATTTTTTAAGTAATTACTAAAATTACTGTCGTTTTCGAATCTAGATTCTACAGATGTAAATGACTATAGTCTACGACATCCTTGATTACTACAGATACATCTGTCCCGCGAATTGTATGACTTTTTTAATTTTTGTTGTTTTTACTAGTTACAACGTTCCAAGATTCATTATTTTCTTGTATTAAAATTTCTGTTATACCGTCTGGAAACGTGGTAAGTTAACGACACCGCTGTGACACTGCTGCGTGGTAAGTTAACGGCGGAGACGTCGTTTCCAGACCACGTCTCCAGACGGTATAAACATTCGCTGTACTTGACTGTATTTTCTTCAGTACAGAACGATGACTTTACAGCTTTTTTGTGTAGAAAATTTAGTAGCAACTGCAAACGATACTGAATAATTTCTTTTTTCTTAGTTGAGTGTTCACTACCCATTTATTGTCGTTATTACGTTTGAACATATTAATTAAGTCATTTGTTTTAAATGATGGCGGTATTTTTATTAAAAAACCAAAAACAATAAAGATTAGCAGATTTGACGAAATTAGCAGAAAAACGTATATTTTATTTCTGGTTATTGAAAATAGTTAAGATTTATAGATCAATATTATTGTAAATAAATATTTTTCTCTTTAATTTTTAGATACCTATATTGTTCAAAGGTCATAAATCACTTAAATTATCCGATATTGCTGGTATAAAACAGGTGTATAATTTTATGGATAAATTTTTGAAGCGATCTATATGGTTGGCAGATGATCATATCACCATCGCTGATTTTAGTTGTATGACGACCCTCAGCACTCTTGACTATTTGCTGCCTGTTAACAAAAATACACCAAATTTACAAAATTACTTAAAACTTTGTCAAAGCTTACCCTATTACGAAGAACTGAATCAAGTTGGTTTAAACAGATTAGGAAACGTAGTTCAAGAGAAATTGTATGTATCGCAACTTGTAAATCGAGGAATAACTTAAAAATAAAATAAATTCTCAGAAAAACAATCCTAATTGAAATCAGTTTCTTTGCTTATATATCTTTCGTATCAAATCGTTACTTTAGAAAACGAATTAAATATATTAAACTTTTTCCCTTTTTAATTTTCTATTACCACGTCCAGGATCGAACTTCTATAGATGAAATATAATCAAGATCGTAGAATCGAATTCAAAATCAGTATTAAGTAGTAGTAATAACCAGAGCAGACCGATTTCCGTGCGCGCCATGAGCACCGGTATGGAAGTGTAATTCGTAATATATTAGAATATACAATAGAATAGGGACGCAACATGAGCTTGTTACCGATATAAGTATAGAAGTAGAGACATTTATTCTATCAGAAATAATTTAATATACATTTGGTTTTCTGCTATTAAAGAAATATGCATAAACACACGAAAAATAAGAATAGTACATATTATAGCAGCGTTGTATGTACCTATAAATAAAATGGAAAATGTATGAAATAAGTGATTATGTGCAGGACAGAGGATTTAAAAAAACACTTACCGTTTTAAGCGTCTTCCAAGGATTGACAAACTGGAGAAACCCGTATTGTATATTTTCAACATCAGGTGCGTTTCTAAGGTTATTTCTGAAAAACATGTCCGCCGTGAGGAAAAAATATGTTTATATTCGGAAAACAAGCGTTCTACATCTAGCGATGTTATATTCGCATAATCAAAATACTTTTTTAAGCAACTTAACGCATCTGTAGACGTGCCCTCACAAATACGTGCTAAGGTGTCAAAATCTGCATTTCTGTCTAAAACATTTTCAAATTTAATTAGAACACTTTCACTTCTTGCGTCTTCTACAGCAGCACAGTTGTGCGTGAACATCTTTATCGATTTGCAGTGATTCCTCTAACGACAGCGACGAATTTTTTAATTTTGTTATTGCTTCTTCTAGTTCCAAGTAATTCTCACGAATACTTTGTAAATCCATTTTAATCTGGGCATCTTGAAATTTTTTCTGGCTTGTATTGATAGCTGCACTTTCTTTTTGATCGAATGATAAAACCACGTCCTTAATTTTTTCAAAATGTTCATAATAGTAAAACCCCGCCCGGAACCATGTACCCCAACATGTCAGAATCGGTTGTGGTGGCTCAGGGGTATGGCGACACAATTCGTGAAATATCTGAATACGTTTTGGAGATTTCAGGAATACTGCCTTTGTACTCGATATTAAAGCATCTACCTCTGGATAACATCTACGAACCTGTTCTGCCCCAAGGTGTAGAGCATGGAGTTTACAAGTAATATGTAACAAGTTAGGACAATATTTTCTAAGAGACCGGCCTACAGAACACATGGTTGCGGCACCATCGGTCATAAACATTAATACTTGGTCTTTCGAAAGTTTAAATTTTTCCAAAGTATCTAATAGTACCTCTGAAATTTTTGCGGCATTACATTGTTCTAGTCGTCTGGATGCCAATAAAATTGAAGACGTTGGTTGATGTGGTTCCATGTTACGCGCCATCACATTAACTACAGATTGTTTTTTGCTGTCAGTTGTTTCGTCCACACATAACCACAGTTTTTTAATTTTTCAGTTCGGCTTTGATTTTATTTTCAACCTGTTTACGCACCGATGGTAAATTCCTTCGTAACGTTGTCGTGCTCGGTAATGTTTGATTCGCGTATTTATTCCAAAATGAAATAAATGAATCATAACATAACAAGATAAACGGCAGTGTACACACAATCATAGTTACACATGTATAAACTGTTGTCGATTAATTTTGTTATTATTGTGCTTCGAACTGCTTACGTGTTCTTTACAATGTGTTTTTGACCAACACATTAGATATGTATTGCACACTAAACATTTAATTTTTGAGCCATCGTATATTAAGTCCGGGAAATTCATAATAAACTTATTCACTTCGTCTGACAACGGTCGTTTTCTCGATTTATGTGTCGACGACATTTTATTACGTATGCTTACACTTACATGCAGTCTAAGCAAGTACCAAACACATACTGAATGCTTTTTATTAGTTCTGATTCAATACAATCATCCAAGATGTCCAAGACAAAAAAAAGAATAAATTAATGTTTCTTAATTTTTCGGTATGTGACGATAAAGATGCTATTATTTATAGCACAAATGCAAGTTTTTGAGATATATTTAAATATTTCTCAAAAACTTGCATTTAAAAGTTTAATATTGTTAATACTGATTTGTCATTATTTTTGTGTATTTAATATTTACGTTAATGTATATAGATTATATTAAAATTTGTCGTCTGAATTTAGTTAATAAATTTGGTAATTCTCTTTTTTTTATAATTAGCGTCATATATTATGGAGTATTAAGTTCACATGCTTATGGCTTAATTTAGTTTGTGAATGTGTACCTGAGATCCCACATAATCATATATCGTTACCTTGTTTTTTTTTTTGTACACATATATACAGACAGGAAATATACACGACCGTATCAGAGTTTCAGTTCTTTTTGCATTTTGGAATTTATAAGTAGAAAGTGTAGATGTTTAACATTTATATATTTATTTCAATTATCAGATACCTAATTTAATTATATACAGGGCTTGAAACAATATACTGTGATGACTCATCCTACAACGCGCGTCATACTAGTCTCGTGTTCTCTGGAGCGTTCCACATACGTCGAGAACATATAATCCATAATATAAAAGCCGTCGAAGAAGGGATGGGGCATTCGATACCCGAGTCTCGCGAAGTGAACGTACTTATAAATACATAAATATAAATAAATAAATGTGCTTATTGTTGTTAATAGTTAGTTTTATATTGTTATACGTTTTAATATTAATATAGTGTGTGTGTCTAAAGTTATTGTTAGTTTTATTTAAGAACCAGAAAAGACAAACTTTACAGTGGTATTCAGGTGTGGACTAATTAATAAATAATAAACTAAGTAGACAATTAAGTGTTAATTAAGTATTCGATTAAATAAATATACAGTGCGGAAAGACGTTATTTTAAATATCGTGATGGCCAACAGAATGAAACTGACGGAATTAAAAGTGTCCGAGTTAAAACGAGAATTAGAAGAGAGGGATGAGGATACAACTGGCAAAAAGTCGATCCTCCAGCAACGGCTTCGCAATGTGTTGATCCAAGAAGGCGAGGATCCAGAGAATTATGTCTTTCAAGTTCCAGGCGGAGATACTGACGTGAATTCGCTGTTGATGAAAATGGAACAACGATTAATAGAGAATACGCAAATTCAAATGCAACAAATGGAGCAGAAGAACCTGGAAACTTCTGGAAATTTAGCAAAAACTCTAGAACAAATGGAACAGAAGAATCTGGATAGTGCGAAAAATATGGAACAGCGTCTAATAGATTCACAAACTCAAATGCAACAAATGGAGCAGAAGAACCTGGCAACTTCTGGAAACTTAGCAAAAACTCTAGAACAAATGGAACAAAGAAACCTAGAAACCGCTAGAATCATCGAGAAAAGTCTGGAAAAGAAATTACTAGAAAATTCTAGAAACTTCGAAAAAAGTCTGGAACAAGTGGAGAAAGTTCTAGAACAGCGATTAGCGGAAAAATCAGAAGCGTTAAAAGAAGAGGTTTTCATAGCTGTAGAAGAGAAAATTGGAGAACATTCTAGACTTTTAGAGGCAATAATGATTGAGATGAAATTACCCGCTACCACGGGTCATTCTGATCCCAAGCAGGTCAACGAAGAAGTCATACCGCGGCCCATCGAAATAAAAGAAGAACTTGTGGCTATTTCAAAGACCAGAATCAAGCCACCAACCTTTGATGGAAAGACGTCATGGGCAACTTACCTGACGCAATTCGAATCGGCCGCAGAAGCAAACGCATGGTCTTCTGCCGAGAAGGCGACTGCTTTAGTCATAGCATTGAGGGGTGATGCTAGTGATATTTTGCAGACACTGCCTCCTGAGGAACGTAAAGATTATTCTCAACTCATTAAACGCTTGGAGATGAGATATGGCCATGCGCATTTGGAGCAAGTATACCATATCCAACTGAAGAATCTTCAGGAATTTGAGGCAGATACTGCTCGTCTAGTTCGAGTTGCATATCCGATGGCGCCAGATAATTTCATGGAACACCTAGCGGTCCAGACGTTCATAGATGGTCTCCGGGATATTGATACGCAGCAAGCATTAAGGTTGGCAAGACTGAAAACCTTGATCGATGCTTTGGCGCACGCGCTTGAGTTTGAGACTGCAAAGCAAGCCTCTCGGAACCATGCTCGTGTCTGCACTGTTGACAAGCAGGAAAATGAGGAGTTCGTGGAGCAGGTGGTTAGTAGAGTTATAAACCAGATAAATCAAATAAAAGAGTACTGCGATGCTGGAATTGTGGAGAGATTGGTCACGTTCGGAGTAGATGTGGTAAGGTGGCCAAGAAAGCATCGTCTGAGCAGCAGGAAAACTAAAGCGGGTCGATGAGCGGGGGCAATCATCGATCCAGCATCAGGAAGCCCCAAGGACGCCTGGCCATGTCGCATCCCTGCAACATCAGACCAACGGCCTGTATGTGGACGCTGTTATGGAAAGAAAGACCTATGCTTGCTTGCTAGATACTGGATCGACGAAAACCATCGTGCGACCCGATTTAATTCCCAGAAATAAAAAGTTATTTTCTAGCAAATGGAGACTTAGGACAGCAACAGGAGAAGCAGCTTCTGTGGCAGGTGAAGTAGATGTCAACTTTATCGTAGGTCCAACATCAATCTGACATCGTGTTCTCGTAGCCGACATAGAAGAACAAATAATCTTTGGATTAGATATCATGAACACCTACGGCTTCCAGTTAAACATAAAAGAAGGCACTTTAAAAATAAATAATGAGGAATTGTTTCTTCATGGGAAAGATTGTGGGAATGTACAAGTAATTACTGCAGAGAATGTTGTTCTGAATGCAAGAAGTGAGACATTTTTGACGTCGTGTATGGAAGGTGATTATTTGGACGGAAATGTTACAATGTTGGAACCAAAGGCTGATGATGACGAGGTGGGCCGAGGAATAGTAGTTGCCAAAATGCTGGTTAAGACCCAGAAGACTGTACCGATAAGGGTAATGAATGTAAACCATTACCCTGTTTCATTGAAGAAGAGTACTATTCTGGGGCGGTGTTCACCGGTGTCGGCCGTCGTTCATCATATAGAGGCGAAGAAGAATGGATTCGTGCAGGTTCCTGAGAAATTGTCCAAGATAATCGACTCCGCCTGTCAAGGATTGAGCAAGAAGGAACAAAGCCAAGTTAAGGATTTAATCAAACATTATGAAGACGTCTTTGAAAATGAAACTGGTACGAAAGGAAGAACCAATATTGTAATGCACAAAATAAATACCAGCGATGCAAGTCCAATTCGACAAGGACCAAGAAGGTTACCTCTGGCAAAACGTGAGGAAGCCAAGCAAATTATACAAGATATGGAAGGCCAAGGAGTAATTGAACCATCGAATAGTCCATGGGCTTCACCGGTGGTCCTTGTCAGGAAGAAGGATGGATATATCAGATTCTGTGTGGACTATCGTCGTTTGAACAGTGTGACCAAAAAGGACAGCTATCCCCTCCCAAGAATAGACGATACGCTAGACACCTTGGCAGGAGCAAAATGGTTCTCCACTCTCGACTTAAAGAGCGGTTATTGGCAAGTGGGAATGGATCCCAATGACAAAGAGAAGACTGCCTTCAGGTTAGGTACAGGGCTCTGGCAATTTACAGTCATGCCATTTGGACTGTGTAACGCCCCAGCTACTTTTGAGCGACTCATGGACACTGTACTGCGGGGATTGTCTTGGAATACCTGCCTGGTGTATCTCGATGATGTGATTGTGGTAGGGAAGGCCTTTGAAGATCACATGAAAAATTTGGAAGCAGTATTCCAGAGGTTGAGAGATGCCAACCTGAGATTAAGTCCAAAGAAGTGTCACCTTTTCCGCAAGGAGGTAAATTACCTTGGACATGTGGTTTCCAGAAAAGGAGTTGCTGTGGATCCAGAAAAAGTAAAAGCTGTGGAAAAATGGCCGGTACCCAAAGACAAACATCAGCTAAGAAGCTTTTTGGGATTATGCACATATTATCGACGCTACGTTCCTGGATTCTCCAACATTGCAAAACCACTTTCTCGCCTAACAGAAAATCGAGCATTCATTTGGAACAACGAATGCCAAGCGGCCTTTGAGTTGTTAAAAGGTACGTTGATCAGTGCACCTGTTTTAAACTATCCACTGCCATCTGGGAGGTTTGTCCTGGATACGGATGCGAGTAACGTCGGGATTGGTGGCGTGCTCTCTCAAATCCAAGGTGGACAAGAGAAGGTCATTGGATACTTCAGCAAGACCCTGTCCAAACCAGAGAGGAACTACTGCGTAACCAGGAGAGAACTATTGGCAGTAGTTAAGACCATTGAGCACTTTTACAAGTACCTGTATGGGCAGAAGTTCTTGATCCGCACTGATCATGCCGCCTTAAAGTGGCTCTTGCAATTTAAGAATCCAGAGGGTCAAGTAGCTAGATGGATTGAGAGGCTACAGGAGTATGACTTTGTCATTGAACACAGCAGGCCTCAAACATCAAAATGCAGATGCCCTTTCCAGAAGGCCCTGTCCAGAAGACTGTCGATATTGCAACCGAATCGAAGACAAATCGGCCAACGCTCTTCGAACCACCGTGGTTGATGACCAATGGCAACCTGACAATTTGCGCGCAGATCAAGAAGCTGATCCGGATCTTGCAGTCCTCAGGGCTTGGAAGAGAAATGGACAAAGACCGACCTGGCAAGAAATTGCTCCCCATTCACGAGAATTGAAGTCATACTGGGCACAATGGGATTCCTTAACCATAGAAGACGATCTCCTGAGACGTGAGGTCGAAAATCACAATGGAAGCGAGCGGAAGATGCAAATGGTGGTTCCCAAGGAAAGAATACCAGAGGTATTGCGAGAACTCCATAATGGTGCTTCTGGGGGACATTTTGGAGTCCATAAAACACTGGAGAAGGTGCGCCAGAGATTTTACTGGGTGAATTGTTCACGAGATGTGAAAGAATGGTGCCGAAAGTGTGCTAATTGCGCCGGAAGCAATGGTCCCCAGAGACGTCGACGTGCACCCATGCTCCAATATAATGTAGGAAGCCCATTTGAAAGGATCGCCATAGATGCCGCCGGCCCTTTTCCAGAAAGCGACAAAGGAAATAAATACATAATAGTAGTCATGGATTACTTTACCAAATGGGTTGAAGCATATGCTCTACCAAATCAAGAAGCTGGAACTGTAGCAGACGTGATTGTGAAGGAGTTCGTCAGCCGTTTTGGTGTACCCTTGGAACTTCATTCCGATCAAGGGCGAAATTTTGAGTCCAGTCTATTCGAAAAGATGTGTGGACTTTTGGGCATACGGAAGACGAGAACAACTCCCTTGCATCCACAATCAGATGGGATGGTAGAGCGAATGAACAAGACCATGATCAGACACTTATCCAAAGTGGTTTCCGAACACCAGAGAGATTGGGACGAACATTTACCATTATTTCTAATGGCGTGTAGGGCCTCCGTTCAAGAGACAACTGGCCAATCACCAGCAAACGTGCTATTCGGGAGGGAAGTCCGATTGCCCTGTGATTTAAAGTTTGGGAGCAAGCCTGGTGAAGATCTTGCCGGAGAAGATTATGTCAGCACGC
Organism: Melolontha melolontha; assembly: GCA_935421215.2. Taxonomy (NCBI): domain Eukaryota; kingdom Metazoa; phylum Arthropoda; class Insecta; order Coleoptera; family Scarabaeidae; genus Melolontha; species Melolontha melolontha. Next base: position 89,641,516 of record OW285235.1, on the reverse strand, counting down.
TCAGACGACGACGACTAGATAATATACATGAACAAGTCAGACACAATATCCAAGATGCTAGTGACAGAATGAAGGAGAGCTATGACATCAACGCCGAGAAGAGTGGTTACCATGAAGGCGATCGGGTTTGGTTATATAATCCATAACGCCGACGGGGCCTATCTCCAAAACTTCAAAAGAATTGGGAGGGGCCGTACGAGGTGTTGAAGCGGATCAACGATGTAATATACCGCATCAGGCGAACACCTCACACTAAGCCAAGAGTCGTACATTTTAATCGATTAGCCCCATACTCTGGAGACAATAATGACGGAACCGCTGACTTGCGTCGATTGGATAGCCAATACCAGGAACCAACCTTCGAAGACTTTATGGAAGAGTATTCTGGTTCGAAGAAAGCTCGATTTGGCGTAACCATCGAGAAACAGCAAGATTTGTTTACGGTGCCGCCAGGCTTCGCGCTTGCTCATTGCGTAACCCGAGATCTGCGAATGGCCAAGGGAATTGCCAGGGAATTTAAAGAGAGATTTGGCAGAATCGAAAAATTAAGGCAGCAGGGACCAGCAATTGGGAAGAGTCTCCAAATAATAAATGAAGGACAGCCCGAAAGAACTGTCGAGCCTGAAGCCAACCTATCGTGCCTTATGGGAGGCCCTGGCCCACTTACGCGAACAAATGTTACAGCAAGACATTCTGAAATTAGCAGTTCCAAAATTGGGTTGTGGATTTGACCGCCTGGACTGGAGAATTGTAAGGAGCATGTTGGAAGTAATCTTCCGACATACTGGTATGGAAATTCTGGTATGCAGTTACCGGCTTGAATAGTCCTGTCCATCCAGGCAAGATAAGACCGTCCTGTTATTTAGATATGACGTCACAATGTAACAAAGGTCCTACCTGTCGATTTCGCCATCGGTTGAGGAACCAAAACTTGACATGTTTCGGGACGAAACTTCATTCTTAAGAAGGGGGCAATGTGATGACTCATCCTACAACGCGCATCATACTAGTCTCGTGTTCTCTGGAGCGTTCCACATACGTCGAGAACATATAAGCCATAATATAAAAGCCGTCGAAGAAGGGATGGGGCATTCGATACCCGAGTCTCGCGAAGTGAACGTACTTATAAATACATAAATATAAATAAATAAATGTGCTTATTGTTGTTAATAGTTAGTTTTATATTGTTATACGTTTTAATATTAATATAGTGTGTGTGTCTAAAGTTATTGTTAGTTTTATTTAAGAACCCGAAAAGACAAACTTTACAATACGTTTTTCTTTTCTACCTTAACTTGTAAATTTACTTTTCTACGGAAACGTTCATAATAAATTTGATTCTTTTTTTTAATGTGTGACGTTTTCTTTTACTTCATATCATCTCCTGTATTCGGACTTATTTATTTTTTTCTTAGTGGATTCGTTAATGCAAATACGTTCTCCGCGTAGCAGCCCTTAAATCGCGGTGGCGCCTTTTTTAAATTATAATAAATTTATCAACGTTTCGACAAGAATCACACGATCATCACTGAGTTCTACGCCACTGGCACTGGCTGGTTGTCTTGTAAATTTTAAGATCAAAATTTAATTAAAGTCAGTTTTCGTGACTTGTTCGCACCTTGTGTAGGTTACAGCATTCCTTACTGAAATTTCAGTAAAATATTCTATTGTATAAAAACAATATGTAAAGATGTTTTTGGTGTGGTTAAATAAAATAATCCAGAATTATCAAGCCCAGAGATCGTGGCGCAAAATCTACTATGCGATTGTCAAAGAATTTATTCAATAATTTCATTGTTTTTCTTGTCTTATGGGTTGCTGCATTATACTGTTGGAAATATTTTTCACGCAGTTTACCATTATGTAATTATTTTACTATTGGTTGTGATAAATTATGTAGATATACGCATTTACAATATCATTAAAGAATATTGGACCAATAATCTACCTACAAGAAATAGCAACCCAAACATCCATTTTTTGGAATATAGGGGCGCGATAAGTTTATGGTAATTTTCGCTAGATTGTTTGATTATTACCTACTTAATATATCCTGATAAATAACATCATCTTTCATCTGTGAAGGATTTAACAACAATGTTATCATTATTCATCTGATGCAGAAACGCTGATAGTAAGTAAATCGTGTTTGATGATCAGTGTGTAAGAACTTCTGCGCGCAAGGAAACTTGTATAGAAGTTTATGAAGAATTTTTTAAACAATTAATTCCGTGCGTGCCGTGAAAGGTTTCGAGTAGACTTCTTATGCGATTGAATGATTCATTCCTCAACATCTGCAATACTTACAGCTGTCCGTTTTATTAGTCTGCCACCACTCGATTTTAGAGTTAGAGACCCTGTTTCACGAAGTTTCTCAACAGATTGTTGAGTTATTTATCGGAAAATGGCATACCTTAGTAAAAAAAATTGGAAATTCTGTTCGAAGTTGTTCTGTACATGGCTCCAAAGGGTATGACCATCCTTCCATTTTCTAGTTTTTGGTTATTCCGATAGAAGCTTTTGGTAAAACTTTATTTATCAAACATTTATTGTAAACATTTTCGAAGTGTCAATAAGCCATCACTATACACAATAACAATTGTATTTTATTTCTCACTGCTAATATAATATTTTTGAAATAATTTCATGGCTTTCTAGAATATACAAAATTTCGATAATATGGTATTTAAACTATAATTGTATTTTTTTTATTGCTTAGTTTCGTGTCAATAGTCTGGAACAAAATTAAATCAAGTTAGAAGGAATAGAGGTTACTGCACAATGAATTAGTCAAGCTTTTGATAGAAATTCCTTTTCTTGGAAAACAAAGGCATAGTATGTATCGAAAAAGTTTAAAATTAACTATAGATACAGAAAATGTGATGGTCTTTTCTATGATTCTCGTAAATAATAATAATACTATTAACTATGGAAACAGTTTGGAAAAGATTGTCCACATCTTATCACTTTGTTATTTAATACCTAATTATTGGTTTGCAGTTTTTCGGGCGTTTCAGTTTTATTAATTTTTTTAACTATTACTTTTTTCCGCATATAACGCGTGTTGAATTATTAATGAAAACTTGAAGTACACAAAAATTTGTGCAAAATGGCACACATGGCATATTTACTGATAAATAAAAAGAAAGCATATGGGCGCTTTCTAATAAAGGGGGACTCATTTCTGACAACATTGTTACTAGGAATGAAGTATGGGTTTCTTGTGCTATAATTGAAGGCAAAATCAGTCCATCAAGTAGCAGCACCTTCGTTCACCAACGAAATCAAAAAATTTAAAAAAATAGTCAACTCGAAAAATGGCAATCGCTTTCTGGGTCTCAAATGGTTTACTACTTATTGATTTTATGCCTAAAGGGGGAATTATTAATCTTGATACATATACGATACGCTAAAAAAATTGTGGTAAGCAGTTCAAAATGGGCGACAAGACTTTTTAGTAAAATTATTAAGCGATGTAGAGCTAAGAACCATACATGCAGTAGTTCTTAGCGAGTTATTTTACTAAACCATCAATAGTAAAATGGTGCGAATTAATAGTTTTTTGAGCAAGTAAAATTACAAACAAGAAAGCTGGAGTGTATACAGAAAGATCCATCTCAAGTTAAGGGTTGTGGTACCATAAAATTCCCTAGATTAGAGCATTTTTACGTTCGTCAGATACCGATCTATTTATAGTTTGTTTGGCAGTACTGCTACTTGTATGTATGTTGTCGTTGACGACATAACCTTTAAACATACATTCAAATTTGCGTTTTGATTGAAACATGCTACTGCCAACTGTACAATGCTGCCAAACTAATTTTTCTCCTACCAACCTCCTTCACTTAAGATGGACCAGCCTGTATATGATAAATTGTCGTAAACATTATGTATTTCATTTTTTTTTAAATTGGAGAAAGTGGTAGAAGAGGTGGAAACCTTGTTTCCGAAAAAAACAAGAATTTCGACTTAGGTATAAGATGGAGGAGTATTAGTACAAGCTTACTTTAAGAGTAAATCCTTTTTCTATATACAGTTGTTAATACTGTAGGAACGTCTAACGTTTCGTGTTCAAGTCGTCGGCTAGTCAGAGAAACTATATTAGTAATTTAAATAGAGGTGGACGTTTTTCTGTTATCTTTGGGGTTGGATATAGGCATGTGGATCCGGTGTTCTGTGACATACAGAAGAATGATTTAACAGTTCAGAATATATTCATATTTGAAATAATGTGCCCTTTGTAACAGGATTATTTCAAAATTTGGATTTTATTTAAACTCCAACATGATAAAAAGACCTATCCATACCCCATTGAATATATACAAGGGTTGCTTGAAAAAAGAATTAGAGCAGAAATGTTGGGTTCTGAAATATTGAAGAATTAATTAACGTGATTCAGAATACATGGGAGAACCTCCTTGGAGACCACTGCATTGTATAATTTACTACCACATAGAATAATTGAGGTTCTTAATAGGCACGGTGCTATAATCAAATTTTAATAATTTTCTAGGGGCCAGCGTGTCTTTCTTGACCGCCAGAGGTGCTCTCTTATGACATTTGACGTACAAAATTGTGTTATATTTAGCGGAAACGAATGGCATTGGGGTGCTTCTCCACCTACACTGACGAGAACTAAGACGAGCTCGAAACACGTATCTGTACGAAGAAGTAACCAATGCATAAAGTATACGTTGTATGTGTATATATAACGTGTGTTCATTTGAAAAGTCAATCTAGGTTACTTTGAAACTTTGATAGAATAAGGCGCATATATATTAGTATGTGTTTGTTGTTCCGCAAACGTAAATCCAAATGACATTTGATAATGTCAATCACAAATATCAGTTAGTACATAAAATAATCGTGCGTCGATTCTGGTTTAAATAAATTGCTTCTCAGTTTTAAAATGGCTTTCACTTTAGAACATAAAATTTTTTTAGTCCAGGCTTATTTTCGAAGTGGTAATAAAATTGATGGTTTATGGGTGTATTCAGTTCAAGATTGCATGGTAGAATTTCAAGTTGAGTTCCCACATATATTATATACAATTTAAGAATACTTTGGATAGAACTTTAAAACTTTTTTCTGAAACTGGTAGTCTCTTAAGAAAATCAGGCAGCGAAGCAGTTAAGAAACGTACACCTGAAGTTGTCAATCGTGTTGAAGAAATAATGGAAAAAAAACACAAACATCTGTTCGACAATTGAGTCAACAAATAAACCTTTCTGTTGGTACAACTCACAAGTTATTAAAAAAAGATATGCAACTTTATCCATACCGTGTCACAGCAGTACAAGAATTGTTAGAAGTTGATTATCCACGTAGACTACAGTTTTGTAATTGGTTTGTAAATATGAACAATAATGGAGAACTTTCGCAAAGAGTTATCTTTACTGATGAAGCATGGTTTTATAAAACGGGATACCTAAATTCACAAAATACAAGAATTTGGAGTATTGAAAATCCACATGTAATTAATGAAGAATCGCTACATCCAGAGAAAATTGGTGTTTGGGCAGCGATAAGCCAAAGGCGAATCATTGGACCAATATTTTTTCAGGGAACGTTAACTGCTCAAAGGTATCGTACTGAAATTTTACAACCATTTGTCAATCAGTTACATGATGAACTTCAAATAATATATATGACAGAATATAAATGTCATTTATATTCTGTCATTTATATTTTTTGTATCCTTGATAAAGGCATAATTGCCGCAACATGTAGGGTTATTTTAAATATATATACTTTGAAGTAATAAACCAGACCTTTAATCGCCGACTGATTGAGTTTTCTATATATATATATATATATATATATATATATATATATATATATATATATATATACATATATATACAAAATACAAATTCTTTATGGCCATAATAAATTTATAGGAATCTCTAATTACATAATCAGAAAGTATTTAAAAAAACACAATAATGTTCAATTATTATGTTTACCTTATGGACAGAAGTATTTTTAATTTTTTGTTTCATGTAATTCATATGGAATTTATATATTCAAAAGATGTTCTGAATTCGAAATTCTATCTTAATTAAAAAATTAAGCACCATAATCATAGTATAAAAATTAATGCAACTCTAACAGTAGATTACCATTATATTTTAATAATTATAAAAAATAAAATAGAAATAATGCTTTTTTGTTGAACATTTTATTAACATAGTGCTACACATGTTCTAATTTTTTTAAATTTATAATGTTTTACAGTTGTAACCACGTCTTTATTTAAAACTTTTAAATGAAAAAATCTTAAACCCGCATTGTATTCCGTATTATTGGAACACAATCGGACACACAAATATTTCGGAGCCATCTTTAAAAAAAATTACAAAAGAAAAACTATTAGAATAGTAAATTTACTAGTATACAATTATTCATTACTTAAATATATATGTACACTATTTATATATTATAAATGTCCTCGAAAAACACAAAAGCACTACCGAAATTTATAATAAAAACCACTCTCATACTGAAAAGAAAACTTATGAAGTACATATTTCTACGGGAACATACAAGAGCATCAACAGCGTCTAATAAACTGAAATGCGCATGTTCCAAAAGGGCGCACGGACTTTGTACTTTTTCCGCGCAAAGACTACAAAAAATAAAATATAAACATGAAAATTGGCCAAGTGACGCATCTGATAATCTGTGGTATTATTTCACTCGTATATTTGTGAGAATAGTAGGCCAAAGGTTTGCTAGGACTTTAGGACTGCTTAAAGAAATTGTTTTAGTACTTTTTATTGTAGTTTAAAAAATAAGCTCTTTTATTTTTGAAAGCAATATTTTATTTATATTTTAATCAGATGCATTTTAAATGCGTGTTTTGCAATTTTTTAAAGCTAATATTATCTGATTAATTTTAGGCGTAACTGTTAATAAACACTAATTATACATGCGACTTTTAAAATCATTTAGCCCTTTTCGATTTATATCAAAATAAGGTAAAGCATCACATTTAGCAATCCACGAAAACATATTAGGATAGTCTTTTTCATTAGCTGGAACTAGAAGCAATGATGTAGTAATGGTCGCCACCAAATGAAAATCAGCAATAGTCAAATTATCTCCAGCAATCCATTCTTTGTCTTGAAGAAAAATTTCAATAATTTTATATACCCCAATAATTTTTTCTTTGTGCATTTCCTCCAACTGTTTTCTCCCGAATAAAAGCACCTTCTAAAAAAATAATTTATGCATTAGTTAATCAAAATATATTAAAAAAGGAGGAATATGGCAATAATCTCAATCTAATTTATGATTTTTTTTTGTATTTAACAATTTAAAATAATAATATAAAAAAATAGAATATATACAATGATGGGCAAATGTGTGGAGCCATGTAAATATCTGTTTAATTAAAAAAGATATTGTAATAAAATTTTAGAGACGAAAATTAGGATCTGTACACATGGACATACACCTCATATTTTCCAACGTTTACTTCAGCCAAAGACACGTATTTTTGTCTCAAATAGACTTCGTCAGTTTGGCTATTGAAGTGAAATTTGATGGATCGCCTCATTTGTAGGGCAAATAATAACGTAATACTTGCTCAAATTTCCTTGGTACGAAAATTAGGGATGAAATTTGAAATTTCTCTATAAACTAGTATAACCTAACTTGTCAAAATTTTCTAATATTGCTTAGTGTTTATCAATCTTTTTTGAAAAACAAGTCAAATATCAAGTAATTTTTTAATACAATTTAGAAAAAACAAACTAATACTTAATTGATCCGCCATTTGCATTAATTACTACCCTTAACCTTCTAGATACAGAATCAATGAGACTTCTTAGAAACTTAGGTTTTTCAACAATATTTTCCCAGGTATTTTCAATAGATTCCTATAGTTGTTCCCTATTAGTAAATCTTATACGAGATCTATGAATTTGCTTTGTCATTCTTTTTATTTACTCTCAAACATTCCAACAAATTGTGATCTGCATCAGAAGACCAGTTCCTCGTTTGCGACATATACTGACTTCATTTTCACATATTTTTTTAACTTGTAGTACTGTAGATTTGTTCAAGTGAAATTCTGCGACTTGTTTAATAACTTTAATAACTTGTTTCCAAATTCAACAAAATTTGTACTTTGCCTGCCGGACTCATTTTTTTTTGCCATTTTGGATATCAAAAAGTGATAAATGTCATTTTAACGTTACAAGAATGAATTACAACAAAACAAAAATTCAAAAATGATTTATACTAGATTAGTGAGACTACTACTAGATATGTGAGCTTAACTGTACCTACTAAAGTTATACTTTTTTTAACTGTAATTTTTTATATTTTGGGATTCTCCTCGATAACACGATTTCAACAAACTATAACACTTGTGGTTTTTAAGTATTTTTTATTTATTAATTGTTAAGGAAAACTTATACAAATCAAGTTAAACTTAGATTATGAGCTTTTCAAAATGGGCGTCATCTATTTCCTGACAGTAAGCCAATCCATCTGTAAATTCTCTTGTAACCCTCGCTATGATGTCTGTTGAAATGCTTCGTATCTCTTCATTAATTCTTTCAGCAAAATCTTGCAAATTACTAGGTCGGGTAAAATACAGTTTCTGTTTTAGCCCTACGAGACGTAATCTAGTGGATTGAGATCTGAAGAATGTGCGGGTTATTTAATTTCGCCTTTTCTTTCCAATCCACATGTGGGCAAAACTTCGATCTAATCGATCTCGAACGATAACTGAATTGTGACGGGGTGCTCCATCCTGCTGAAACCAGATGTTTTGTGGAAGTTGGATATTTTCCTCCATTGCAATTATCGGTTATTTAAAAGTTCTAAATATCTTTGACCATTTAGAGTTGCTTCTATAAAAAAGACCCTAATATTTTGTTTCTACAAATGCCAGTTGCTTTCTAGGGAGATGTGCGTCTCTTGTATCCAGTGAGGACTACTCTGTGCCCAATACCGACAGTTATGTCTATGACTAGTACCGTTCAAATAAAAGATTGCCTTATCCGAAAAAACTATATTATTTACAAAATTGTTATCACGATTACAAATGTTCATCAGTGATTCACAAAACTCTTGCCTTCTGTCTAAAACATCGTCAAGGAGTTCCTGAACGATCTTGTTTTTTAATGTCATTCGTAGCAGAATTTGTACAACAAATTTCTTGCAAATTGCGAACACCGCCATTTATGTTGTACCTTCTTAAAGTTTTGGTAACAACAACGCGAAATTGGCTGCCGATTGGGATGTCTAGTATTAAAAAGTTACGTGCTTTCTAATGTTCTTGTCCTATCACCAAAACCGTTCATCATTAATATTTGTATTCTTTATTTTTCATTTTATTCAACCATTATTGACAAACTACAATTTTTTAATGACACTTAAATGAAGCAAACTATTAGACTTTTGGATCAAATTTAAAGATTGTAATATTCACGTTAACTTTTTGTTCGACAAAAAAAACATTTTTTTTAATCGCCACAACAAAAGAAGAAATAAGAAATTGTAGTACTTACATTTCTAATTGTAAAGGTTTTTACATAAACGGTCATACCTAATTATCAAGCAATACTTATGATTTTGAAAATATTAAGATAAATATTCTAAATATTCTGATTTTCGTTTTCATGTAAATCTCGAACTAAATACTTTGGATCCTAAGTATTATAGTATAGGGCGCGTTCAATTTAGAAAAGTATAATTAATTCGTTTTGAAGACCCTGTATATTTAAACAATATTTCAAATGATGGCTCTTCATCTTTAATTTTCGTGTCTAAAATTTTATTACAATATCTTTTTGAATTTAACGTACATTTACATGGTTCCACACATTTGCCCATCACTGTATATATTGTAATGACTCATCCGATGACGCGAGGCGCGTCATCCCTCTGGACGTTTTCTCGACAGATTTGGAGCATTCTAGAAAAGACGTTCCCATTCATATATAAGCCGTCGAGGAAGGGATGTGGACATTCATTGAATCCTAGAGTCTCGCGCAGTACACATAAATATAGATACATAAATATAAATACATAAATGTGCTTATTGTTAATAGTTAGTTTTATATTGTTATACGTTTTAATATTAATATAGTGTGTCTAAAGTTATTGTTAGTTTTATTTAAGAACCCGAAAAGACAAACTTTACAGTGGTATTCAGGTGTGGACTAATTAATAAATAATAAACTAAGTAGACAATTAAGTGTTAATTAAGTATTCGATTAAATAAATATACAGCGCGGAAAGACGTTATTTTAAATATCGTGATGGCCAACAGAATGAAACTGACGGAATTAAAAGTGTCCGAGTTAAAACGAGAATTAGAAGAGAGGGATGAGGATACAACTGGCAAAAACTCGATCCTCCAGCAACGGCTTCGCAATGTGTTGATCCAAGAAGGCGAGGATCCAGAGAATTATGTCTTTCAAGTTCCAGGCGGAGATGCTGACGTGAATTCGCTGTTTATGAAAATAGAACAATGGAGCAGAAGAATCTGGATAGTGCGAAAAATATGGAACAACGATTAATAGAGAATGCGCAAATTCAAATGCAGCAGAAAAGTCTGGAAACTTCTGGAAATTTAGCGAAAACTCTAGAACAAATGGAACAGAACAATCTGGATAGTGCGAAAAATATGGAACAACGATTAATAGAAAATGCGCAAATTCAAATGCAAATGGAGCAGAAGAATCTGGATAGTGCGAAAAATTTGGAACAGCGTCTAATAGATTCACAAACTCAAATGCAACAAATGGAACAAAGAAACCTAGAAATAGCCAGAATCCTCAAGAAAAATGTGGAAAAGAAATTACTAGAAAATTCTAGAAACTTCGAAAAAAGTCTGGAACAAGTGGAGAAAGTTCTAGAACAGCGATTAGCGGAAAAATCAGAAGCGTTAAAAGAAGAGGTTTTCATAGCTGTAGAAGAGAAAATTGGAGAACATTCTAGACTTTTAGAGGCAATAATGATTGAGATGAAATTACCCGCTACTACGGGTTATTCTGATCCCAAGCAGGTCAACGAAGAAGTCATACCGCGGCACATCGAAATAAAAGAAGAACTTGTGGCTGTTTCAAAGACCAGAATCAAGCCACCAAACTTTGATGGAAAGACGTCATGGGCAACTTACCTGACGCAATTCGAAGCGGCCGCAGAAGCAAAAGCATGGTCTTCTGCCGAGAAGGCGACTGCTTTAGTCATAGCATTGAGGGGTGATGCTAGTGATATTTTGCAGACATTGCCTCCTGAGGAACGTAAAGATTATTCTCGACTCATTAAGCGGTTGGAGATGAGGTATGGCCATGCACATTTGGAGCAAGTATACCATATCCAACTGAAGAATCGATCACAGAAGAAAGGCGAGAATCTTCAGGAATTTGAGGCAGATATTGCTCGTCTAGTTCGACTTGCATATCCGATGGTGCCAGATAATTTCATGGAACACCTAGCTGTCCAGACGTTCATAGATGGTCTACGGGATATTGATACGCAGCAAGAATTAAGGTTGGCACTACCGAAAACCTCGATCGATGCTTTGGGGTACGCACTTGAGTTTGAGACTGCAAAACAAGCCACTCGGAACAATGCTCGTGGCTGTTCTGTCGACGAACAGGAAAATGAGAAGTTCATGGAGCAGGTGGTTAGTCAATTGCTGAGTCAGATCAAACCAAATAAAAGTACTCGGCCATGCGGGAATTGTAGAAGAAACGGTCATATTCAGAATAAATGGGGTAAAAGGACCAAAAATGAATCGGCTGAGAATCTGCAAGTCCCAAGGCCTGCCCAAATCGCATCCTTGCAACATCAAACCAATGGCCTATATGTGGACGCTGTTATGGAAAGAAGGACCTATGCTTGCTTGCTAGATACTGGATCGACGAAAACCATTGTACGACCCGATTTAATATCCAGGAATAAAGAATTACTTTCTAGCAAATGGAGACTTAGGACAGCTACTGGAGAAGCAGCTTCTGTGGATGGTGAAGTAGATGTCAATTTTATCATAGGACCAACATCAATCCGACATCGCGTTCTCGTAGCCGACATAGAAGAACAAATAATCTTGGGATTAGACATCATGAACACCTACGGCTTCCAGTTAAACTTGAAAGAAGGCACTTTAAAAATAAATCATGAGGAATTGTTTCTTCATGGGAAAGATTGTGGGAATGTACAAGTAATTACTGCAGAGAATGTTGTTCTGGATGCAAGAAGTGAGACATTTTTGACGGCGTGTATGGAAGGTGATTATTTGGACGGAAATGGTACAATGTTGTAACCAAAGGCTGATGATGACGAGGTGGGCCGAGGAGTAGTAGTTGCCAAAATGCTGGTTAAGACTCAGAAGACTGTACCGAAAAGGGTAATGAATGTGAACCATTACCCTGTTTCATTGAAGAAGGGTACTATTCTGGGGTGTTGTTCGCCAGTGTCGGCCGTCGTTCATCGCATAGAGACGAAGAAGAATGGATTCGTGCAGGTTCCTGAGAAATTGTCCAAGATAATCGACTCCGCCTGTCAAGGATTGAGCAAGAAGGAACAAAGTCAAGTTAAGGACCTAATCATACATTATGAAGACGTCTTTGAAACTGAAACTGGTACGAAAGGAAGAACCAATATTGTAATGCACAAAATAAATACCAGCGATGCAAGTCCAATTCGACAAGGACCAAGAAGGTTACCTCTGGCAAAACGTGAGGAAGCCAAGCAAATTATACAAGATAAGGAAGGCCAACGAGTAATTGAACCATCGAATAGTCCATGGGCTTCACCAGTGGTCCTTGTCAGGAAGAAGGATGGATCTACCAGATTCTGTGTGGACTATCGTCGTTTGAATAGTGTGACCAAAAAGGACAGCTATCCTCTCCTAAGAATAGACGATACGCTAGACACCTTGGCAGGAGCAAAATGGTTCTCCACTCTTGACTTAAAGAGCGGTTATTGGCAAGTGGGATTGGATCCCAATGACAAAGAGAAGACTGCCTTCAGTTTAGGTACAGGACTCTGGCAATTTACAGTCATGCCATTTGGACTGTGTAACGCCCCAGCTACTTTTGAGCGACTCATGGACACTGTACTGCGGGGACTGTATTGGAACACCTTCCTGGTATATCTAGATGATGTGATTGTGGTAGGGAAGACCTTTGAAGATCGCATGAAAAATTTGGAAGTAGTATTCCAGAGGTTGCGAGATGCCAACCTGAGATTAAGTCCAAAGAAGTGTCACCTTTTCCGCAAGGACGTAAATTACCTTGGACATGTGGTTTCCAGAAAAGGAGTTGCTGTGGATCCCGAAAAAGTAAAAGCTGTGGAAAAATGGCCGGTACCCAAAGACAAACATCAGCTAAGAAGCTTTTTGGGATTATGCACATATTATCATTGCAAAACCACTTACTCGCCTAACAGAAAATCGAGCATTCATTTGGAACAACGAATGCCAAGCGGCCTTTGAGTTGTTAAAAGGTACGTTGATCAGTGCACCTGTTTTAAACTATCCACTGCCATCTGGGAGGTTTGTTTTGGATACGGATGCCAGTGACGTCGGGATTGGTGGCGTGCTCTCTCAAATCCAAGATGGACAAGAAAAGGTCATTGGATACTTCAGCAAGACCCTGTCCAAACCGGAGAGGAACTACTGCGTAACCAGGAGAGAACTATTGGCAGTAGTTAAGACCATTGAGCACTTTTACAAGTACCTGTATGCACAGAAGTTCCTGATCCGCACTGATCACGCCGCCTTAAAGTGGCTCTTGCAATTTAAGAATACAGAGGGTCAAGTAGCTAGATGGATTGAGAGGCTACAGGAGTATGACTTCAACATTGAACACAGAGCAGGCCTCAATCATCAAAATACAGATGCCCTTTCCAGAAGGCCCTGTCCAGAAGACTGTCGATATTGCAACCGAATCGAAGACAAATCGGCCAACGCTCTTCGAACCACCGTGGTTGATGACCAATGGCAACCTGACAATTTGCGCGCAGATCAAGAAGCTGATCCGGATCTTGCAGTCCTCAGGGCTTGGAAGAGAAATGGGCACAGACCAACCTGGCAAGAAATTGCTCCCCATTCACGAGAATTGAAGTCATACTGGGCACAATGGGATTCCTTAACCATGGAAGACGATATCCTGAGACGTGAGGTCGAAAATCACGATGGAAGTGAGAGCAAGATACAAATGGTGGTTCCCAAGAAAAGAATATCAGTTATTGCGAGAACTCCATAATGGTGCTTCTGGGGGACATTTTGGAGTCCATAAAACACTGGAGAAGGTGCGCCAAAGATTTTACTGGGTGAATTGTTCACGAGATATGAAAGAATGGTGCCGAAAGTGTGCTAATTGCGCCGGAAGCAATGGTCCCCAGAGGCGTCGACGTGCACCTATGCGCCAATATAATGTAGGAAGCCCATTTGAAAGGATCGCCATAGATGCCGCTGGCCCTTTTCCAGAAAGCGACAAAGGAAATAAATACATAATAATGGTCATGGATTACTTTACCAAATGGGTTGAAGCATATGCTCTACCAAATCAAGAAGCTGGAACTGTAGCAGACGTGATTGTGAAGGCGTTCGTCAGCCGTTTTGGTGTACCCTTGGAACTTCATTCCGATCAAGGGCGAAATTTTGAGTCCAATCTATTCGAAAAGATGTGTGGACTTTTGGGCATACGGAAGACAAGAACAACTCCCTTGCATCCACAATCAGATGGGATGGTAGAGCGAATGAACAAGACCATGATCAGACACTTATCCAAAGTGGTCTCCGAACACCAGAGAGATTGGGACGAACATTTACCATTATTTCTAATGGCGTATCGGGCCTCCGTTCAAGAGACAACTGGCCAATCACCAGCAAACGTGCTATTCGGAAGGGAACTCCCATTGCCCTGTGATTTAAAGTTTGGGAGCAAGCCTGGTGAAGATATTGCCGGAGAAGATTATGTCAGCACGCTCAGACGACGACTAGATAATATCCATGAACAAGTCAGACATAATATCCAAGATGCTAGTGACAGAATGAAGGAGAGCTATGACATCAACGCCGAGAAGAGTGGTTACCATGAAGGCGATCGGGTTTGGTTATATAATCCACAACGCCGACGGGGCTTATCTCCAAAACTTCAAAAGAATTGGGAGAGGCCATACGAGGTGTTGAAGCGGATCAACGATGTAATATACCGCATCAGGCGAACACCTCACACTAAGCCAAGAGTCGTACATTTTAATCGATTAGCCCCATACTCTGGAGACAATAATGACAAAACCGTTGACTTGCGCCAATTGGATAGCCAATACCATGAACTAACCTTCGAAGACTTTATGGAAAAATATTCTGGTTCGAGAAAAGCTCGATTTGGGGTAACCATCGAGAAACAGCAAGATTTGTTTACGGTGCCGCCAGACTACGCGCTTGCTCATTGCGTAGCCCGAGATCTACGAATGGCCAAAGGAATTGCCTGGGAATTTAAAGAGAGATTTGGCAGAATCGGAAAACTAAGGCAGCAGGGACCAGCAATTGGGAAGTGTCTCCAAATAATAAATGAAGGACAGCCCATATTTTATTTGGTCACGAAAGAACTGTCGAGCCTGAAGCCAACCTATCGTGCCTTATGGGAGGCCCTGGCCCACTTACGCGAACAAATGTTTCAACAAGACATTCTGAAATTGGCAGTTCCAAAATTGGGTTGTGGATTGGACCGCATGGACTGAAGAATTGTAAGGAGCATGTTGGAAGTAATCTTCCGACATACTGGTATGGAAATTCTGGTATGCAGTTACCAGCTTGAATATTCCGGTCCATCCAGGCAAGATAAGACCGTGGACTGTTATTTCGGTATGACGTCGCAATGTAACAAAGGCCCTACCTGTCGATTTCGTCATCGTTTGAGGAGACCAAAGCATGACATGTTTCGGGACGAAACTTCATTTTTAAGAAGGGGGCAATGTAATGACTCATACGACGACGCGAGGCGCCCCATCCCTCTGGACGTTTTCTCGACAGATTTGGAGCATTCTAGAAAAGACGTTCCCATTCATTATAAGCCGTCGAGGAAGGGATGTGGACATTCATTGAATCCTAGAGTCTCGCGCAGTACACATAAATATAGATACATAAATATAAATACATAAATGTGCTTATTGTTAATAGTTAGTTTTATATTGTTATACGTTTTAATATTAATATAGTGTGTGTCTAAAGTTATTGTTAGTTTTATTTAAGAACCCGAAAAGACAAACTTTACAATATAAAACATAGTCTTACTCTTGCAGCTAGAGCAGCTGGAAATGCTGTTCCTTCATCGAAAAATAAACGATGATTGACTTTCGCCCGTTCTGTAATCTCTTTTGGATAAAGCGAATGATCCTTTCCATATTTATCCACTAAATATATGCTTATGGCGTGACTATTTGCTAATACAAAATCACCATCTTCCATAGTCGGTATTGTACGGCCTGGATTAAGCTTAAAAAAAATAATTTTTATCTGCATTTTCATATAAGAATTTAACGTGTTACAATATTAAATTCTGGAAATAACATAATAATTATTCAAAGATCAAGAAGAATTTAATTGGCTATTAATACATTCACATCTATACAGAGAGAATAAAATAACTTCTCATAGAGACAATAAGACAAGAAGTTAAATAAGCGCCACGTTTTAGCATTCTCGCTATGCAATGCTGTCTTTGAAAGGTGTTGCCTTCCAAAGATGGCCAAATAAACAGTGAAACGCAAAATATACGTCAACTTTATTTTTGAACGATCTATACACTCGCAGCAAAAAAACAGTTTTTAAAGATAACTCCAAAAGTGTGCCTTTTTCCTGAAAACAAGAATACATATTCTCAATAGTAATATCACAAGAGAGTGAGAATATATTGAAAATAATTCGACAGATTTTCGAAAACTTGTTGCTAGGGAATAGACAGGAGAGCCCGTAGGGCTCGAGTGGCTATTCCCGAATGGCAACAAGTTTGAGAAAGACTGGAGAATTATTTTCTAATTAATTATCACTCTCGAGTGGTATTCGAAAGATTATTTTTTAATGTTTAAATAAAAAATACAGCATAAAAATAAAACTTTTTAATATTAGTTCCGTACATTTACAAAATTAATTAGTGTTAAAAGTTTGTATGTGAAATACACAATTATTGTAAATGTTTTGTCCGTGAGTGGTGGATTTTGCAACATTCTTCTGTTCTGTTGTGTTAAAAGTTATAACTTCTCCCTTGTCTCTGAGGTTATTAATCAAACTTGAATGATGTTCATTATTCAACTGCAGGTACGGTTTCAATGAACTAGATGAGCTGTGGCCCGTAATTTTTATTATTTCCTGCTCGTTAACACCTGCTTTCGCTAGATGGGACACTGCACTTGATCTTGAAGAATGGTTCGTAATTTTTAATTTTTTAGTGTCCAGCCCAATCATGTCCGCCGATTCTTTCATCCACTTCGACATTATGTTCACCCCCAACGGCATATTTTTGTACCATCCTGAAGAAGACGGTTTATCCCAAGCAATGTTTACTGTTAAAAAAAGTCTGTCAGTTTTTATATGTTCGATCCTCTTGCTTAGAAATTTCTTGAGCAATCGGACAGGACACGCATCAGGCTTTTCAGTATTTGGTATTAACCATTTACTATCAGTCAACTTTTGTGCCCTACCTTGCGCTGTTTTAGAGAAAACCGGATTATACTCTACTCTTCCAGTGGCCAAACCAGCATTGTCTGTTTCTTCTTGAAAATAATGCACTAAACATTGACAACCTTCTCCCCCACGCCATGCTAGCTCATATGAAGCAATGTGATAAAAGCATTTTTGCAAACCGAAGGGTGTATCCTCGTCGTAGCGTTTTATTATTTGCATGATTTGTTCATTAGTTAGAATTGCAGAACTTTGCTTCCTTTTTTCTGGTACCTGTTGTAATATCTTACGTTTTGTATTTCTGGCTTCTCTCGCAGATTTAAATTCGATATCTTTAAAGGGGTCTAATTTTCTACTAAATTCGTTGTAGTACAACTCTTGCATTAATTTGGCGGTTTTATTCCACATTGTTTTAATAACGGCTTCATCTTCTCCATTGCACCTTTTCATATTAAATCCCCAGTCTTTCAAAATGTTTGCCAGTTTTGTGACTGGTGTATTTCCTTCTAATTGTAACCCCGTTCGTCGCAAAATGATTGGAATTGTTTCCATATTGATTTATTACTAACCATAGTATTTTTGCACGAATTTTCTTTAATCTGTGCGTTTATATCTTCCACTGATGATGAACTAAATCGCTTATGGTTCATTGCTTCCAATTTGCAATAATACTGGTGACAGATGTCAAAACTAGAAATACGTTGTCAACAAATAGAAACAAAATACTAGAAAATATTCTCGGGAGAATAATGTACCAAGATTATTCTCACTATAATAATATTGTGATTGCACAGAATTAAACACGTGTCCGCAAATACTGCTAAACGATTGGTTAATAAAATTATTAAAAAATAATCAATAGTAATATCACAAGAGAGTGAGAATATATTGAAAATAATTCGACAAATTTTCGAAAACTTGTTGCTAGGGAATAGACACGAGAGCCCGTAGGGCTCGAGTGGCTATTCCCGAATGGCAACAAGTTTGAGAAAGACTGGAGAATTATTTTCTAATTAATTCTCACTCTCGAGTGGTATTCGAAAGATTATTTTTTAATGTTTAAATAAAAAATACAGCATAAAAATACAACTTTTTAATATTATTTCTGAACATTTACAAAATTAATTAGTGTTAAAAGTTTGTATGTGAAATACACAATTATTGTAAATGTTTTGTCCGTGAGTGGTGGATTTTGCAACATTCTTCTGTTCTGTTGTGTTAAAAGTTATAACTTCTCCCTTGTTTCTTAGGTTATTAATTAAACTTGAATGATGTTCATTATTCAACTGCAGGTACGGTTTCAATGAACTAGATGAGCTGTGGCCCGTAATTTTTATTATTTCCTGCTCGTTAACACCTGCTTTCGCTAGATGAGAACTGCACTTGACCTTGAAGAATGGTTCGTAATTTTTGGTTTTTTTAGTGTCCAGCCCAATTATGTCCGCCGATTCTTTCATCCACTTCGGCATTATGTTCACCCCCAACGGCATATTTTTGTACCATCCTGAAGAAGACGGTTTATCCCAAGCAATGTTTACTGTTAAATAAAAAAAGTCTGTCAATTTTTATATGTTCGTTCCTCTTGCTTAGCAATTTCTTGAGCAATCGGACAGGACACGCATCAGGCTTTTCAGTATTTGGTATTAACCATTTACTATCAGTGAACTTTTGCACCCCACCTTGCGCTGTTTTAGAGAAAACCGGATTATATTCTACTCTTCCAGTGGTCAAACCAGCATTGTCTGTTTCTTCTTGAAAATAATGCACTAAACATTGACAACCTTCTCCCCTACGCCATGTTAGCTCATATGAAGCAATGTGATAAAAGCATTTTTGCAAACCGAAGGGTGTCTCCTCGTCGTAGCGTTTTATTATTTCCATGATTTGTTCATTAGTTAGAATTGCAGAACTTTGCTTCCTTTTTTCTGGTACCTGTTGTAATATCTTACGTTTTGTATTTCTGGCTTCTCTCGCAGATTTAAATTCGATATCTTTAAAGGGGTCTAATTTTCTACTAAATTCGTTGTAGTACAACTCTTGCATTAATTTGGCGGTTTTATTCCACATTGTTTTAATAACGGCTTCTTTGTAATCTTCTCCATTGCACCTTTTCATATTAAATCCCCAGTCTTTCAAAATGTTTGCCAGTTTTGTGACTGGTGTATTTCCTTCTAATTTGTAACCCCGTTCGTCGCAAAATGATTGGAATTGTTTCCATATTGAATTATTACTAACCATAGTATTCTTGTACGAATTTTCTTTAATCTGTGCGTTTATATCTTCCACTGATGATGAACTAAATCGCTTATGGTTCATTGCTTCCAATTTGCAATAATACTGGTGACAGGTGTCAAAACTAGAAAATACGTTGTCAACAAATAGAAACAAAATACTAGAAAATATTCTCGGGAGAATAATGTACCAAGATTATTCTCACTATAATAATATTGTGATTGCACAGAATTAAACACGTGTCCGCAAATACTGCTAAACGATTGGTTAATAAAATTATTAAAAAATAATCAATAGTAATATCACAAGAGAGTGAGAATATATTGAATATAATTCGACAAATTTTCGAAAACTTGTTGCTAGGGAATAGACACGAGAGCCCGTAGGGCTCAAGTGGCTATTCCCGAATGGCAACAAGTTTGAGAAAGACTGGAGAATTATTTTCTAATTAATTCTCACTCTCGAGTGGTATTCGAAAGATTATTTTTTAATGTTTAAATAAAAAATACAGCATAAAAATACAACTTTTTAATATTATTTCTGAACATTTACAAAATTAATTAGTGTTAAAAGTTTGTATGTGAAATACACAATTATTGTAAATGTTTTGTCCGTGAGTGGTGGATTTTGCAACATTCTTCTGTTCTGTTGTGTTAAAAGTTATAACTTCTCCCTTGTTTCTTAGGTTATTAATTAAACTTGAATGATGTTCATTATTCAACTGCAGGTACGGTTTCAATGAACTAGATGAGCTGTGGCCCGTAATTTTTATTATTTCCTGCTCGTTAACACCTGCTTTCGCTAGATGAGACACTGCACTTGACCTTGAAGAATGGTTCGTAATTTTTGGTTTTTTTAGTGTCCAGCCCAATTATGTCCGCCGATTCTTTCATCCACTTCGGCATTATGTTCACCCCAAACGGCATATTTTTGTACCATCCTGAAGAAGACGGTTTATCCCAAGCTATGTTTACTGTTAAATAAAAAAAGTCTGTCAGTTTTTATATGTTCGTTCCTCTTGCTTAGCAATTTCTTGAGCAATCGGACAGGACACGCATCAGGCTTTTCAGTATTTGGTATTAACCATTTACTATCAGTCAACTTTTGTGCCCTACCTTGCGCTGTTTTAGAGAAAACCGGATTATACTCTACTCTTCCAGTGGCCAAACCAGCATTGTCTGTTTCTTCTTGAAAATAATGCACTAAACATTGACAACCTTCTCCCCCACGCCATGCTAGCTCATATGAAGCAATGTGATAAAAGCATTTTTGCAAACCGAAGGGTGTCTCCTCGTCGTAGCGTTTTATTATTTCCATGATTTGTTCATTAGTTAGAATTGCAGAACTTTGCTTCCTTTTTTCTGGTACCTGTTGTAATATCTTACGTTTTGTATTTCTGGCTTTTCTCGCAGATTTAAATTCGATATCTTTAAAGGGGTCTAATTTTCTACTAAATTCGTTGTAGTACAACTCTTGCATTAATTTGGCGGTTTTATTCGACATTGTTTTAATAACGGCTTCTTTGTAATCTTCTCCATTGCACCTTTTCATATTAAATCCCCAGTCTTTCAAAATGTTTGCCAGTTTTGTGACTGGTGTATTTCCTTCTAATTTGTAACCCCGTTCGTCGCAAAATGATTGGAATTGTTTCCATATTGAATTATTACTAACCATAGTATTCTTGCACGAATTTTCTTTAATCTGTGCGTTTATATCTTCCACTGATGATGAACTAAATCGCTTATGGTACATTGCTTCCAATTTGCAATAATACTGGTGACAGGTGTCAAAACTAGAAAATACGTTGTCAACAAACAGAAACAAAATACTAGAAAATATTCTCGGGAGATTAATGTACTAAGATTATTCTCACTATAATAATATTGTGATTGCACAGAATTAAACACGTGTCCGCAAATACTGCTAAACCATTGGTTAATAAAATTATTAAAAAATAATCTTTGAAACTTTTTCACCACAATATTAGCGCCCAAGAAAAAAAAAGCGCCCAAGAATTTATATCATTTAAAAGAAATAATTAAGTCCAGAAATATATTACGGCGAACTCGGCTTATATTTTGACATGCGAGTGCAATAAGGTCTATATTGGTCAGACAGGACGTACCTTTGAGCAAAGAACCAAGGAGCATGAAAGAAGCTACAAAGACAAAAAGGCGGACTCAACTTTCGCAAACTATTGTTTAGATTCAAATCATAAATTTAATAGAGAATTTAAGATTATGCATGTACAAGACAAAGGCAAAAAACTTAATCTGTTAGAAAATATAGAAATAAATAGATATAGGAAATTAGTTATAGCTCTAAATGAACAAACAGAATTCTATAACTCTTTTCTACTACTTACATAAAATATGTAACACATCCCCACTTAGAATATAGCCATACACTTCTGTAAAAGAAATATATGTAAAATTGTTTAGTTTGTCATCACCTGATGAAGCCAAAGTTTGGCGAAACAGTATCGTAGTGAACAATAAAAAACTTTGAAACTACTCTGGTTTATTTTATTGCTTTATATTTCACATGAAATCCATAAACTTAATTTGCTGTTGGTTCGAATTCAGTTTAATACAAGCAATGCATTTATAACTTATACAAAAATATTTTTGGGTATATACGTATAGCAGAAATATAAATTTTCTTAACAATCAGTAAATGCATTTACAGTACTACTTATGCGTATGTGACTGCAACAAAATGAAACTCGATGAATTCTTTTATGAATATATCTTTGTACCGTACCGAAAACACTTTACAAGGATTTATGAGTAGGTTATTTGTATCATAGCCGAAGGGTTGCGGCAAAATATCGTCTAGGAACTGGAGGTAAAGTCCTATGTATTTTTGTATTTCGTGGCAAAATATGCTGTCCGCGTCCATTATCTAAAGTGTCCATTAAATAGAAGAAAACATTAATATTTAATTAATGAAAAACATTCGGGGAATTCAGACATGTCCTAAATGAATGTGTCCTTTAACTAGAAATGTCAGTTAGGGGAGGTTGTATTGTATATGAGTTTAACTGAGTTTGGCTTTCTCGTAGATAGTCTAGAGTTAATAAACTTCCCCTTGTTAGTGTCCTAATGAAAATTATTTTGGCATTTGTCCATATCCATAATAAGGGGTGATTTCTCTAATCTGGAATAAAGCACTAAATAATAATAAAATCGAATATAAATATCAAAGCCAAAATAATTCTATGTATTTAAAGTAAAATAAATAATTATTAATATTATTATTATTAATTATTTAATTTATTTTAAATACATATAATTATTTTGGCTTTGTAAATGTGAATTTTCTGTTAATATTCAGACACCTTATCCTATATATGGAAAATTTATATTTTTTAAATTATAAAGAACGCTTTAAATATCTTTTAGAGCCAATTTGATGATATATAATTTAATATATTTTCAAAATCGTAACTATAGTTGATTCTCAGGATCCTTACTTTCAAGAATTCTGGAGTAAGATGTTGTCTATCTATTACACTACATTCTATTATATCTAAGCTGACACCTAGTGCCTTGCTTGTTAGTAATACAGCTCGGCATGGGGGACTTGCATCCATTGAATGGAGTTTCGGTACCATAATTTAGAGTATATCCTAAAAATTTAAGCTATATAGTAAATTTACACGCACCTTAATATTTTTAACTTAATTATTATATTAACAAGTATGATATACGTGTTATTGATATATTAAATGAAAATTTAAACTGTAGATAGTGGATATCAATTATCAGTAGAACACTTACATATATTTTATCGTGATTTTGGTCAGAAAAGTAATTGGTTACTATTATCAATCGTACAAAACATAGTTTTCAAAGAAGCATTTTAGCTATATTTGTCATTATCTCGTTAAATACTCTTACATAGACACAATTTTAAGATAAATTTATTTAACAAAATAATTTGAAACACTTGAGTAGGTAAAACTTCACCAATTTTGTGTAAAACAGACAGTCTTTTTAATAATATAAAATATTATCAAAAATCGGGTGTGAAGAACACAATACAAGTTCATATATTTGTAAAGGTATCATTCCAGAGACGTAGATACGTATTTCATTTTTCTACAGAATCATGGTTGCTAGAGAGATACATTCACAAAAACAACAACTTTGCTATCACACAGAAATGATAAGACAGAGCGTAGAAGAATATTCGGCGCTGAATATTCTTCCACGCTCTGTCTTAATAATTTCTATGAGATAGGGAAGTTGTTTTTGTGAATGTATCTCGCCAGCGGGGGCGTATCAGAACTTGAAAATAGAGTTATGTCGACATATAATGTAAATTTTTTAAATTAGTTAAAAAACGTTTAAAAAATAAAAGTATAATTACTCATATCTAAGACTGTCAGGTTCACAGCTAATTTCTCGTGTGAAAAATGACCCATTGCCTGTTCGCCCAAATACATGTTTCATCGGGTAAACTATTGACCCGAGAAGACCAGAAGGTTTATTAACGTTTTTCAGTGCGCTGAATTTATATCTGTTGTCAGTTTTTCAAGATAGCTCTACTTTTAGAAATTTCGCATATTTACAGATTGCGCTATTATAACGACTGACAGATGATGGCGTTAATAGAAAAATAATTTCAAGTGAACTCAAAAGCTACCGATTTGTGTTATAAACATGTAGAAATGTTAAGACAGACGCGCGAAGTCGATTCTAAACAATTTTGTTACGTTTGCGGAAATGATCTTCTCGGAAAAAATGGCGAAGTTGACGAATGAGGTAAAGGATGAGCTACTTTGTATCCAATACTGAGAAGCCGTGAGGGCCGAAATTGTTTGTAACGCGTATAGAACTAGCTGCACAAGCGGTCGCTCAGCTGGATAGTGTACATTTCATTTTCATTTCCAATGCTTTGGAGAAAAGAATAACATTATACCAACGATTACTACTTTGCTTGTCGAATGCGACCGGTATAAATGCAAAAACTTACAACAGTAGAAATATCCAGACGTTTCATCGTCGACAAAGCTAATTTCTCGTGTGAAAAATGACCCATTGCCTGTTCGCCCAAATACATGTTTCATCGGAACTTCGACTTCATCACCGACGAGTAGTGGCAGGGAAAAAAAGCAAAGTGAGTGACTTGATCCGATTTGAATTTATCGAAAGAAAAAGCTGCTTGCATCACGATTGCAGGGATGGAAATGTCTCGACGATCGAACAACTGCCATTCTGTACAAAAATAGAAGTCTACACTTCGACCGTTCTTCCTAAAAGAAGATAACATATGTTTCTGCGATGACATAAACAGTTTATTCGCAACGATGAATACACCCTACGATCGTAATGAATAGCGTTTGTTCACAGATGTTGTAAATACAGCCTAAAGTCTGCTCTCATGCATAATGAAAATAAAGAGTCATCCATTCTAGTAGTTCATGCGGTCGAAACAAATAACAGCTACGAAACAATGCCTCAAATCTTGACTAAAACCAAATACAATGAATACCAATAGAAAATTTGTGTCGATTTAAAGGTTCGTAATTATAAGAACATAATTTGTAAGTACATGCTAAATATGTATTGGTTTACGTATTAATTAAACAGATGATTAGTCTTCTGACTGGGATGCAATCGGAATTCACAAGACATTGCTGCATTCTCTGTCTCTGGGATGGCGTGCAACTGAGTATCATTATGTGAGAAAACATTGGCCAAGTTAAGAAAAGCTCCTGATGTTGACGTGTTTTATGAATTCATCAAAAATCTTGGAACGAATGCACTTGAATGGTTAAGAATCTTTTATAACAATATCTTAGATACTGTAGACATCCCTAATAAATATTAGTGGAAAGCAAAAATTCTAGCAATATTTTGTCCTTGGAAGATCTTGAAAATTACAGACCTACAGCTCTCTTATTTGCCTGCTATAAACATCTAGAAGGACTTATCTACGAATAAATAGCGCCCACTGAGGACGAGATTATTAAAAAGGAGCGAGCCGATTTCAGAACGCGAAAAAACTGCTGGGATCAAGTCTTGGCGTCAACAACGCACATTGAAACAGGTTTTCAGAAAGAACTGAAAACATCTGCTTTTGTAGATCTTTCCAATGCCTATGACATAGTCCGGAAAAATAGAATGACTTTTAAATTCCAAAAAACCATACCATGGGCTAAATTAAGCAAACTTATCCAGAATATGCTGAGTAATCGCCGAATTGCAGTCTGCCTAAACAATCCAACTAACAATGGCAAAACCTTGAAAAATGGCCTTCCACAAGGGTTGGTTCTGGCTCCTCTAATGTTCAACATTTGCACCAATGATATCCTACTCACAAAATCACGAAAATTTCTATATACTGTTGGCCCGACTGTATGTACCCAAACCAAAAATTAAGAGGATGCAGAATTACAACCTGTTGAAGATTTGAAAGCTTTAGGCGAATATTATAGGAAATGGCGTTTACAACCAAACCCTTCAAAATCCGAATCGTGTGCCTTTCATTTGTGTAACAAAGAAGCCAGCAGAGAGCCGAATGTCGAATTTGGTGGTGGTCTGATCAATCGCAACAATCAAGGCAACTCCTGCAGCACTGGATTATTCGAAAAATTTATATATTAGTGTATAAATTATTTTTATGGCCTTCTTTTAGTCATTCTTTTGTCAAAAATGATTTGTACACTAATATAATTTTTTTTTAAGATCGCTTCTTATACGAAATAAATAAATTGGCCTCAAGTCGTTGTAATTTTTAGCCCGGAAAAGAAAATGTCTCTACTACCCTTCTTGTTGACCTAACAGACGCTAATTTCATACGAAAGAAACAAAGAAGGTATATTTGACGGAGTTGGCGTTAGAATCTGAGGGACAACAATTTAAAAAAATGTTTAAAGGCCGACGAAGCAGCAGCATAGTCATTTTTTTAAATTTTGATTACAAACTTATAACAAAATTGCGACTCGAAAAGCTTTAAAGATTTATTTCTTATATTCCATCTGTTTTTTTTTCGGAAAATTTGGGTGAGGCGACCGACGAGCAAGGTGAACGGTTACACCAAGAATTTATGAAAATCGAAAATCGCTACTAAAGATTTTGAGACAAGAGCATACTGACTGACTACATGAAACGGACACCCAACAATACACGCGACTGATTTCACTTCTGATATTTCACTTTTCTTTTTAAGAAAATGGTCATATAATGGTCATAAACAGTAGAAAATCGTAAATAGGTCATGCTTTAATTAGTTTAACGGCAATTACAAAAGGGATTGGCAGACTCTGAGTTATTATGTCGCGCCCGTAGAGAGACTTAAGATGTTTAGTTATCTGGATTCATCTTAAACGAGAAGGAGAACCAAGAAAACTATCTTGAACAGCCGAGCCGCGCATCCGATTTCGCTATCTCAGCATGATAATTCGATAAAATTTAAGCAGAAATAATTTTTACTCCAACAAAATTTGCAGATGATTTTTGTCTGTATAAAAGTACGCCAGTTGTTCTTACAAAAAATTCTGAGCGAATAAAATCTGAAGCTACAATATAGCTGAAAGTTAACTTTTATATACCCAAAAAACTAAATTTTCTATTACGATAAAGATTAGACAAAAATTATTACTTTGGAAGTCGATATTTAATTTACTAGGAATAAATGCATTCAAAATGAATCTAGTTTAACGTGATATTAAAAAAAAGCGATACAAATAATATACATATATATATATATATATATATATATATATATATATATATAACGGGTGTTCATTTGAAAAGTCAATCTAGTAGCATGTGATTTACTGAGAAAATTTTGAAGTATGCCGTAAATTAAAATTTACTACTTAACCTACGAAGTCGTATATTTTGACAGTTTCATACATACAAATAAATAACAAATGTGATTGACATTATCAAATGTCATTTGGATTTACGTTTACGGAACAACAAACACATACTAATATATATGCGTCTTATTCTATCAAAATTTCAAATTAGCCCGGATTGACTTTTCAAATGAACACACGTTATATAAGTTACTTAAGCTTCAAACAATAATTATATGAAGTTGTATATGGATATACGTCGACAATTCGGTATTTAAAATAAAATTCAATTATAGATACCACACAAAATGTTCGATAACCGGAAGGGTTGCAAGTCCTGTATTAAGGTGGTGTGTTCTTTGCCTGTAGATGATTCCTTACAGAAGACGAGTCCCCAATGACACTCCGCGAGGGTAGTTGACTTAGTGAAATTTTTCACACAGAGGAGTTGCTATCTCAAAATGTGGCACGAAGAACTTTGAAGCCTCTTCTGCCGTAATTTCTTGCTATATGACGACTCCTAATTATTTTGGCGTACTGCGTCTTAATACGCCTTTGGCGACAATTCTCATAAATAACACAGTATGAAGCCCTTTAACTTTACTCCCTTAAGTGCAAACGGAAAACCCTATCACACAACTTGATTCTGTGAACGTTTCGCAATCAATCTCTTCAAAATCTCTATCGCGAAACCTAGACAAGGTAATCGCGGAAAGGGAACGCAATACTTCCCCACTTTAATCAGTGATTGCTTGCCGTAATGATTTGTAACTTTACCCAATAGCCTTGACGCGACGTAATCGAGAATGAGTACTTATAAATAACTTTTAAGTAACATGAAATTCTAATCTAATAGAATTTTATTTTATTTATAATATTTATCTTTATTTTTTCACCGTTTGGCATTTACGTTCGAATCATAATTTTAAACGCATAATTATAAGGTAAAATAATATACATTATGTAATAATAACTCGGAATCGGCAGTCAGGGATATATTCCTGGAGGGGACTTAAATGAATTTGTAGCGGGTCGATCGATTGTTTAGTTTGATTAGTTATTTGAGTTCTATTGCATACAAATTGCTGTGGACTTTTCCCCATAAATATTTTAAAAAATTAATTATTTATGAATGTACAATTATTTTCAATATACAGTATGACTGAAGTTTCATTTTGTTTTTTTTTGGGATATATTCTAAAAAATATAACAAATAAAATAGTAAAAATTTTTTCTAATAAAAGTTGTCTAGAAACGCCAAATTTAATTTTTAATTTTTAATTTTTTTTGGGCTTTTATTAGAAACGCCAAAAAAAATTCAAAATTAAAAATAAAAAAAATTTTTTTTGACAACTTTTATTAGAAAAATTTTTTACTATTTTATTTGTTATATTTTTCAGAATATATCCCCAAAAAAAAACAAAATGAAACTTCAGTCATACTGTATATATATTTTTGACTTGCGCAGTTGGAGCAAGCCTTTGTTCTGATGTGGACTTTTATAAAACTGTATTTTTTTATGCGAAGCCTGCGTGCTAGCTGGATACTACAGACGCAAGTGTACTCTGAGATAAGAAAGTCGTGTTTATAAAAAGATTAATCTTTATCTTTTTAATAGTAACTTCGGGTTATTTTTGATTTAATTAGTGGTTGGTGCTTGTTTTGATTCATTACCGAAATTTATACGAGTTTGTTAATCTCGTAATTGTTATATTTTTAACTTTCTTATCCACGTGTCTCGAATATCTTATCTTATCTTAAAAGATATCTTATTATATTTAAAAGAGTTTAATACTGTATTTTCTAATTGTATGAATATTATCGTATTGAAATTTTTAGTCTTAGTTATTTGATATAAAGAGCAAAGAAGTTTTTTAAAATTTCTAGTAAAAAATTATGTAATTGTAAAATTTTATACGTTTGGTATCTCAAGGGCATTTTTTGTTACATGTGGATGCACATGCGTTAGAGTTTGCTTCGGGCTGTCAAATCTGTTTGTTTATTTTGATTTTGCTCTCTTGGGAGAAATTAAAAAGTTTCTTTGTAATTTATTATTTTTAATTTTGATCGGCTGTCATTCAGGTTTTTTAGACGTATGCTGCGGTCATTTCCATGCGTTATTTTTACCTTTATAATATTGTTAAATGAGGCAATATTAATCTTTATACATTATAAAGATTTTTTTTTTTTTTATTTTTGTATTAAATTTTCATTTAAATTTTATATTGTGTTCTTTAATTTAATAATCCTTTCTAGACATTCTAAATAAGTAACTTAAAGATATATTTATAACATTCGTCAATACTCTTTTACTGGCGCCTTATAAATTTGTAAATGAGACAACCACTTTTCCGATTGGAACCCTGAGAGGAAAGCAGTCCCATTTTGGAAATAAGTCGACTGAATATCCTAGCTGGATAGATTTGTCGTGAATGGTGGAATAGCTAATTTACAAACCACAGTTCATAGCAATATGTAATGGACAGCAACACAGCAATGTCTACACATCTACTTGCACCTAAGAAAATCGAAAAAGCTAATGCAGAATTAATATTACGAGTATTTAACGTAACTTCGTGTTTGAAATCGCTATGTGGTGAAAAGCACGATATAAATAAAGAAAGCGTGTTATTATTTGTAACTGATGGAACTGCATATATGAAGGTGGCTGGTCGGCTTTACAACAAACACACAGAACATGTTTCGCGCATGTTTTTCATTGATTATTGGAGGAAGTCAGAAAATGCTACCCGAATACAGATAAATTGATATCTTCTGTCGAGAAAGTTTTCGTGAAGGCACCGACACGCAAGAATTAATTTCGTGAAAAACTGTCGCGTGAGCCACTACCACCAGAACCTGTTATAACGCCCTGGTGCACATGGATAGAAGCAGCATCCTATTATAACATGCATTTTGACGACGTTAAAAGTATATTACATTTACTGGATCCGAATGATGTTTCTATTTTACAAGCTCCACAAGTATTTATAAACCTAACTATTCAGGTAGATTTAGTCAATATTCATGGACATTTTTCCAGAATACCTGTAACCGTCCGTTAGGGGTTACAACGACCAACCCACAATATGCTATAACTAACGACACTAATATTGTATATGATCTTTGTCAGTTCCTTTCCAAATTATCTGGAGCTGCTGCTGGTAATACAAAAAGAAAATTTTAAGCTGTTCTAAATAGCAATCCAGAATTTCGTAGGTACGACCTATGTATATGCCGAATTGTTGACCTGTTAGTTTCATCAATAGATGTTGAACTGTCGTTTCAATGTATAAATGGATTTACTATGACTCACAATTATTAACATTTGAGCATGTAGAACAATTATTGGTGACTTTTATCATTTGAACCCTGGATACAAACAGTCAGGATGTGTGATACTGTAAATCTATTAATGATATTGTTTTATAAATCCTGCAATATTTCTTCTAGAGAAGATGTATTTACTCGTGCTTGGTAACTCTATTTACTTATTTCTCTATACGTATTTTGGTTCTTGTGTAAAAAAGACAAATTTGACACCGATACATCCAGAAGTAAAGAAACGCAGAAAAACAAATGTTTTTTTAACGCATATATTTTACCTTTCGTATATTCCTTAGACCACCATTATCACGTTCTTTCTCAAAACAGCAAATCAAAGAAACAACAAGGTTCTTTGATTGAGAAGTCAAACATTTCGGCATTCTGAGGTTAGATCTAGAACTTTTCACCAGATAAGCGGAAGATTACCGATTACTATCACGATGTGAGTGTTGTTTTGAAAAAAAAAACCATTTAAGATTGTTATAAAAACGCAAAGTTTAAATAAAAGAGGGAATAAGTTCAAAGTAATAAGGAGAAAACCGGTAGCAATTAATTCAAACGAATTAAAATGTCAATTGTCAACAACATAAATATCAACAGCGATTTTTATGTTGCAAATGCACATTTTTGGAGGGGGTAGGTAATATGCGAATACATTTGATTTTTAATAATAACTAACATTATCGCATAATGTAGATGGTGAAATTCAATATTATGATGCCTTCCCGAACCCCCTTAATTTAGTAAATTTCGGAACTTAGAGTGAATGGAGTATAAGTCATAAATTGTCTGTCAATAATTATGTGAAATAATTATACTGTGTTAGTCTAGTGGCTGGGTCACTAGACTATGAATCCGATCAACCGGGTTCAAACTGGTCTAGCCAATAATATCGATGACGTTGTTTCAGTCCCAACTCGACTCAGGTTGCAATAATATAATGACTATAACGAGCCACCGAAAAAATTCATAATTGGAGTAGACTGTGAAATTGGGTTGGTACTTTAGCCACTTCCACATAATGACATTACTTGATGCTTGACAGTTTCATTTGGTTTCATTGTAACAAATGGTTATGGCATTGAAATGATACTACAACAAAAAAGAAAACAAATAATTTATTTAACATCGAAATCATAATCAAAATTTACATAGAGCTACAGAAGTTGTTGAAAATGTTGTCCATTTACATCTAAACACAAACCAAATCTTCTCCGCAATCCAGCAAAAACTTTATGCAGCATTTGCGGTGAGTTGTTGATCTCTTCACACTTTTCTGTTATGCGAATTCTCAGTTGTTCCAGATTATGAATTGGCGTTGAATAAATCGAATTTTTGATGTATGGCCATACGAAAAAATCACATATGTTTAAATCACAAGACCTAGTTGGATATTGGATTTCAGTGTTCCTGCTTATTATTCTGTTATCAAAAAATTCTCTGAGATATTGAAGTGTTTCTCTGGTCGTATGTGCTGTTGCACCATCTTGTTGGAAATACCCATTTTGTAATTCTCATCGTCCAGTTGATTTATGAATGAGCCGAGTATCTCATTGCGATATCGTGCAGCAGTAAGTGTACCTTCAAAAAAATGGGACCCACCAATCTTCTTCGACATATTGCAACCCAAACACCAACTTTTTGGGGATGCAATGTTTTTTCAACAAAAAAATAGGGATTATCGGAGGACCAACACCTCATATTCTCTGAATTAACATATCCAGAACGATAAAACCAGGCCTCATCCGTGAAAAAAACTGTGTTAAGGTTATCCTGATTGTGTAGATTATTTTGAAACCATTGACAAAATCCAACTCGTCTTAAATAATCCACTGGATAAAGTTCATGAAAACATTGCAGCTTGTATGGATGACAATGTAAAACTTCTTTTTAGAATGAATTGGCACGTACCATAAGAAAAATTTGTTTGTTGGGTCACTACTGAAACGGATGGTTTTGGATTTTCAT
The DNA here is from genome assembly GCA_935421215.2 of Melolontha melolontha. Classification (NCBI taxonomy): domain Eukaryota; kingdom Metazoa; phylum Arthropoda; class Insecta; order Coleoptera; family Scarabaeidae; genus Melolontha; species Melolontha melolontha. The sequence goes on along the minus strand of OW285235.1, from coordinate 89,608,520 downwards.
CAATAATTTGCTGATGGGCTTCAATATTATCAGCTGTACGTTTAGATGGCCGTCCACTTCCATTTTTCGACCGACGCTACCAGTCTCTCTGAATAACTTTACACAATTTGTCAAAACATTGTAAAAATCATTGTAGTCAAACACAAATTCAGGATGTTCTTCACTAAAATCAGCCATGCATTCCGTAATTGAATACTGCCACTCGCCATTTACTTTCACACCTGTACGGAAGTAACATTCGATAATTTTTGCCTTTTGTTCTATGTTGAATACCATTTCTTAAATAAATTTAATTTTCTTAATAAGAGTTTTGAAAAATTTGACGCAAACTTATAGTTTCAATGTCAAATAATAAATGTCATTATGTGGATGTGGCTAAAGTACCAACCCAATTTCACAGTCTACTCCAATTATGAATTTTTTCGATGGCTCGTTATAACCTGAAGGTAAAACTCAGGAGTAATAATAGGCGCTCGGTGCACGTTACCATCCTAGTGTACCGAATGGCTCAAGTTGTAACAAGCCCACCATGTTACTCTCCCAACTGCATGCAAGGCTAGTTACGGGGATTATTATGATTATTAATTATACTTTTATAGTATAATTATGGTAAAAAATTTGGACATATATTTCATTAGTTTAATAAATTATAATATAAATAAAGATACAGAATGTGTTTGCATATATGTATCATTTGTAACAAGTGCTTAATTGATATACTAAATTTCTTTAATAAATTATAGTTTTGAATGGATTATTTTATAAGTATATAAATTTATTTTAAGAAAAACTGAACGAGTAACTGTGGAGATGAGAAATTATCTAGATATGAAATAAATTATTTAATATTGTGTTATGTTCAGGTTATTACTGTTATTGATGGCCTTACATAAATTCTTTGGTAATTTGTGTAAAGCTCACAACCAGAAAGCATGATGATCTTAATTCTATTTTTGGATAAAACCAATCGAATTACAGATACCGATAATATATATTTTCTATTAAAAGAATATTAAAATAATTAAAGCTAAAAGAATAACCTGCTAGTTAAAACTTGTTGGTTTGTTGAGAATCTAAATACTGTGCCGAATATAAAACAAAATTTCAAATTCCTTACTTTAAGTATAATGCATTAATTTTACAAAAAGGACATGACATAAAAGAAAATACTCAAGTATTCATTAAATTAGTCTCAGATGCAACAATTGCAAAAAAAAATTTTTGTTATTTTTTTTAATACATTGTAAGTTGTATAATGAGTACCTTATAACTAGAGAGCGGATTACTAGGCATTATGTTTATGTAAATATTAATAGCATCAAGAATATTTTGTAAAATGTGCACGAATTAAGGAAAATCTTGTAATTTGGCGCAAAGTTTTTTATCCTTTTTTTTGCTGTTTGTGCTTATGTAAAATTTGTATGCTTATGTTCAGCTTTTATGCTTATTTTTAAGCTTTTTCTTTATTTACGGTGTATTCATATTTTATTTAAAATTTAACTCCTTTATAAGACACCGTAGGCATTGCATTAGGGGAAACCTAGGGATAGATGGCCATAGAGGAGTGATGGCCCATGACAATATTTATTATAATTTGTAAGGGGATGGCGCCACTAGCCCCAATATTATATTAGTTTTCGTGTCTTCCGCTCATTCGTGTATAACGGTATTGTAAGGACAATATGAAAAGCAAAGCTTAATAACTTTATTAAGCTTTGTTTTTCAAATAGTCCTGCTAAATTTAATAAGTCAATCTTTAGAAACGTGTAACTTACCTTTTCATTGGTCTTGTGTCCCGCGTTTGTGTGTATAGTTCGCAATAGCTTAGAACTAATAATCTATCCTAAATTTTTATTGACAACTCCGCTTGTTGGAAAATGGAAGGTATGGCCACCTCTCCTTTACAAATAGGAGAGACGGCCACTACATATATCTAGTATACAATTCTAGTTTATAGTCATATGTGTAACTTCCACACGAATTGCAGCGGTGTTTCATGAAGGGTAAAAATAAAAAGACAGAATTAGAGGATGAAATGTCACCAGGTGCTGTAATATTTATGAACTAAAAATCTGCATATGTCACTGCAGACATTTTTTATTTGTGACTGCGGCAAGTATTACCAAGAAGCCTGCAGGTAAAACCTTGTTCATACTGGATGGGCATGCATCCCATTCCGCAAGTATTGAAATGGTGGAATGTGCAGGTAGTAATGATATAGTAATGCTTTGTTTGCCAAGCCACTCAGCTCATTACTTGTAGCCATTAGAAAGAGCTGTATTTAAGTCTTTTAAATATGATTTGTATGAAGTCTGCAGACTGCGGATAAAAAATCATTCAGTCGGAAAGATCATGCGGTATTATTTTGGTTATTTGTTAAATAAATAGTTGGGGTTAATTAGTCACGCTTCAAAATACATTATCTGGCTTCAGAGCAACAAGCATCTTCCCGGTTAATCCGTCTCCTATTCCGGATTATGCTTTTGCAGTTAGTAACCAAAATGCGAATCAAGCCATCGATAATAATGACGACATTATGGATGCAAATGTCTTGTAGATATAGCTGAGGAACCACATACCAATAACAAACCCGAGCATATAGACGAATCAGATCCTAATGGTTTGATCACTACAGATGCATGCTGTTCGATTAATCCAGAAGAAACACCATTCAAATTGTTAGCATAAATTGCACCCTTACCTTCCATAGCAATAGAAGCAGCAAGAAGATGTGCAAAAGCCGTTGCTTCCATTTTAACATCTACGGAAAACATTCAAGGTCCAAAACTCTTGGAAACGCTTACAGTCTACTAATGAAGAAAATGATCCTACAGTAAAAAAAAATTACAGAAACATCAAAACGGAAACAAATGGGAAATGAATCTGGAAGCAAAACTAAAGAGAGAAAAAAAGAAAGCAAGTTTGCTCTAAATAAGTGCTTGTTGACGAAGACGATGAAAATATTTGCCTTATTTGTACTGAAACTGGCAAAAATGAGACTTGGTTTGGTTAAATTTTATGTGGACGATGGGTACACAAACTATGTAGTGGAAGTAATACTCCAAAGCAATATATATATATGTGACTTCTATAAATAACTTATCAGATATATGCTAAATAAAATGTCTATTATATAAATGAATAAAACATTCATAACCGAACATTTTCCTATTTAATTTCCTAAGTGCAGAGTATGGCTATTTCACCCTAACAGCTGTGGCCATCTCTCCTGGATACCTTAGGAGAGACGGCCATACATACCGTTTTTTTTAAGCCAGTATTTTCGAAACAACAAAAAGGACTGACTTAGATCTGTTAAAAAAGTATAGTATAACCCTGTCTGTGACACTGTACCAAAACTCAATTTTATTATGCTGTTGGTTTTCATACAATCGCAAAAATAAAAAATTATGGCCATCTATCCTAGGTTTTCCCTACAATGTAAATATACGTCTGTAATTCTCTAAATACTGTCAGTGTAGCCACCAACACTTGATGAACTGTGAAATTGGTGCAGAATTCTAACCGAGCGGCCATATTTGCGCTGCAATATTGTATCTAAAATTACTGTAATCGACCTCACAGTAGTCAAGTTGTCTACGGAGCTCGGCGACGTTTTAACAATTAGTAAGTTGGCGTGACGGTACAGAAAATCTGAATTTTTTTCTTATTTTGTTTGTATTTATCCAAATCAACTATGCCAAAGGTAAAACCCACAATACGCATTGACCAAGAAGTAAAATTAAAATCAGATTTAGTGTATTTAAAAAAGAGGGCTTTTCAACATTAAACAAAATAAGCGCAATTGGGAGTGGAACGGATTTAGATATGGATCGATTTGTTATCGCTAAACTGAAAAATGCGCCTATAACAAGTGTGGAAGTGAAGAGAAGTTTTTCCACCTTCAAGAACATTTTAAGTGATAGAAGGCAGAATTTTGAGCAACATTTGATAATTAACTGTTTTCATGAATAGTTTTTGATGTGTAAAGTTAGGATAATAAATATATATATATATATATTTTGAAGTTTTGCCCTGTATTTAAAATTTCTATTAAAGATAAAATATAAACCAAGTTTAAGGCAGTATTATCTACCTAGAGATGCTTTTTAAGGTTTCTCTAGTCATTGTTTATTTGACAAGTAATTTATTTTAATAAATTAAATTAAGTTTAATTATTAACATTGATTTCTTACCTATATTGTATTAAAGTATTTTTCTAAAGCTTTTGTTGTAATGTTCAGACTTTTCTAATGTTTATTTGGTCAAATTTTCGTGCTTTCCAAGCACTTTTTTTCGTGTTTTTAATGCTTTTTTATCCGCTCTCTAAGTTATAACATAAATGTATTATTGAAAGTGCAATATTATCGGTGCTTACCTACCGTATATCAATATTCCTCTAATACCAAAATTTGAAGGATAATATATTTAGTTAATTAAACTAAAAAATTTACAAAACAAATGAGCTTGTTTAAATATAATTTACTTTAGACAGCAAATTATGTTGAGGAAACCCGAATTTCTTTTGAAAATATGCACTCAAATAACATTCACCAACTGCTACGACAATATTCACTAACATATAACCGAACTTCAAAAATAATCTATTAAATTATTAGAACAAACATTACAAATGTATGTGGGGAAATGACCTTGCAAATGACCTTTACTGTCTATGATACGTTTTAGAAATCATCTCAAAAAACGTTCAAGGTAAGAATATTATTATATAGACATAGAACAGAGTTTCAGATACGAAGTAAAAAAATTATTTCATAAGCAGACTATGAATCGATGCAAATCATACAATAAAAGAACTGATTATTGCTTTTGCATATTGATATTGAAAATTAGCATAACTATTTAATTCATCTGTCATATAATGTTCATTAACCAATGAAAAACTTTATTTTAGCCATTTTCATGGTTACAAGACATTGCAGCGGTTATTGGACTAGTAAAAATTGCATCGAATATTGTACAATGTGTTTCAAAAAGAATTACATCTAGTTGTCCATGAGTTTCTCCTATAAATTATGATGTTCTGCCTTCTTGAAATCCGGATATAGATTAAATTGTATGAAGATTATCTACCTGTCACTGTCAAAATTTATCATCGAGAGTTATGGTGATGAAATTAATAACAAGTACAATTAGATTATTTATTTATTTAATAATAAAACTTTAAAGATGGGATATTAATCAAACAACAAAGGTAAATAACTAATTTGTAGAAATTTTAATTATTATAATTTATAACAAGTGTTCAAAACCATTCTGTTGGACTGCATAATGCAATACGACGTTTCATATTCTGCAATTTTTTGTGTTATTTCATTAAATTTAATTCTAATTGCATTCATCAAGTTATTTAAGTTATTCATTCATGTCTTATATACTTCATTTTTTAGCAATCCGAAAATAGAACAATCTAACGGAGTAAAATCCGGTGATCACGCTGGCCAAACACCTCTGCTTATAACTCGATGAGGGATGTAATCTTCCAAAAGGGCTAAATTTTCACGAGTTGTATATCCAGTAGCCCCATCTTGCTGGAAGTAACCCCCATTGAATTCGTCTCGTTGCACTTTTGTTAAAAATGGTGTTAATAACTGTTCTCGGTATCGTTGGTTTAATGTGAGCAAATATTTGTCCTATTTTCCTGCGAACCATACTCCAACTTTAACAGGACGTAAAGGAGCTTCGATGTGATTGTTTGTTTATAGACCATGCTCTGTAATTTTGTTTATTTACAAACCCGCTTAAATGAAACCATGCAAGAAATCTTAGATCAAGAATTTCGTCATTATTTAAATTTTCTAGAAAGAAGTTGCAATAATTAAGTCTACTAACGTGATCTCTAGGTAAGATCTGTTAAAAAATCGATACTTTATATGGACACATATGTGTGTAACGGTGCTAAAGGATACGTTCGTTTGAACTGATAAACGACGAACTAATGCATGTGGGTTTTCTCTAACAAAGTTTTCTACGTGTTCAACAATATTTTGCTGTGTACGTAGTCTACCAAAACTTTTGCCTTTTAACACAGATGCTGTAGCCCGAAGCTTCTCCACGACTAGACGAATGTGATGATGTAAAGCGGTAGTATCCATAACTCTATTAGGGAATTGCAAGTGAAACTGTCGCTTACATTTCGCGTAGGAATATTGCCATTTTCCGTTAAGAAATTGTGCAGTTCGGAAATACGCTTCAACAATAAAAGTATTTTCTTGCAATAGGTACATTATTTAATAGTATTGTTTATTAAGTAAAAAAATATTTATAAAAAAAATTATATTGTTAGTCACAAACTGACAAATGTGAAAATAACATTAGATAAATAATTAGTTACAAATAAAAGGCAAGTGGCTTATAATAATTTGCAAGTACCAGTTACTCAGTGCCTACTGAAATGAAGTTCTTTTTGAAACACGTTGTATTATGATTCTACTCCTCCATCGTCTTATTTTACAACATCAACAGAGATTAACACTGTTATTTTAATTTGTAAATTTATGTTACTTTCAACTTTTACATCGCTGTACAAATATCAAATAAAGTAATATTAATTACTTTATTTGAATTTTTCTGAACACCCGTTAGTAACCGTTAATATTATTGCTCCCTGTAAATTTATTGTAGAGCCTGTTCTTTCTTTTATTTACTTTCTTAACTGCGGTTGAATATTTTGCAGAATTATCAAAATATTTAAAAAGAAATGTGCTAATAAGCATAACGTAATTTTATAAAGAGTTTGGAATTTATATACCAAATGCCAATATTAATTTACTTTCCTCGTATAATGTCATTAACAAAATCGTTTGCTACCTACAGTATTAATCAAACTAACCCATTCTAATCAACTATTATGCAGACAATTAGTTGAAATAAATATAGGTATGACAAATTAAGAGTAATACTTCAGAGAACTAAATCATATTTGTAGTTCAAACAATAATTTTGTTATATTTATTCATACTTAGTGTATTAATTAATAAGATTTTTTATATAAAATACTGAATAATAAAAGACATAAAAATCGATCAGAAGTAATTCAGATTAAATTTTAGAATGAGATTGTTTAAGATTGTCCACTGTAAGAACTTTTGACATCAAAATTTATAAACTATTTATAAGCAACAGGAATAAGCAAGCCTGATTTCTAAAGAAGCAAATGAGCATTACAGTGTTTTTAGTTGTATTATACGTGTTTGAAAGCTTATTCGCTATCTACACATTTATCTGATAAACACATGCTTTTTGACCTTTTTATACAAACATGACAATGTATTTTTATATTATACTTATTAATTCATAAATACTACAATTAACGCTCTAGAGAGAATGCTTGATATGAACAAGTATTAAAAAGAATAATTTATGCAATTAAAAAACATATCAAACAAACAAAACACTTTCAATTTCGATAAAACCGCAATAATTGCATCTGAAAAAAATAACAAAGCAAGAAATATACTAGAAAGCATCCACATACAAAAAAATTCAAATTCAATAAATGATCGTAAATATTTAAATTACTTGTCAGCCATATACCACCACCCATTATATAAACACCCCCCATTCAATAACAATATAAATATCACAAAAATAAAATAAAAAGCATGTCCGAGAACAGTTTACCCCCCCCCCCCCCCTACAAGCAATGTGTTGACAAAGCTCACATCTCTCCACTCGTCAAAATTAACACATTGCCAAAAACGGTCTACTTGCCAATACAAAAGAGTTGTTATATTTAGAAATGCGTAACAAATAGGTAACAATATATAAATACCACAAGAATTTAATGTAAGTATATTTATTATAATATAATCTCTTACTTTCTTTAACATTTAAATAAATTTTACAGTTTTTGAAAAAGATATTATATATAGTGTCGAAACGTCAAATAAATATTGTTTTAATTACCCGTCCGCTACTCCCAAAAAATATTACTTCTATCTTGTGTATATATGTATATATATATATATATATATATATATATATATATATATAAGTGTTTAGTTAATTTCTTAGCCGTTTATTAAATATAACAAATGATAAATTATTGGAGTTTCTCGGCTTTTATATGAAATATTTACAAATATCAAATTAGAATGTATGTAATTGCAGAGTAAGTGGGGATGTAAACATTGCTGTCTACAAATTACAAAGCAAATCATACGAAATATATATATATATATATATATATATATATATATATATAAAATAAAAATTGTTGGGGAATCCGGCAATAAAAACCTTTAATTAGTCAATTAGAGTCCTTTATTTTATACCTTATATTTCGCTCTGTAGATTTAGAGCTTCATCAGAGGTCACTTTAATCAAAAGAAAATACAACCTTAGCTAATTTAGTCTACTAATTATGAGAAAGATCAATACTTTTACAAAAGCGGACTATTTGTTGTGAGAGATATATACATTTTTTAAACTACAAAACCGGTAGAGAACAAGAACTCCACGTAATACAAACAAACCGTCATATTAATTAAAAATTGTTTCTTTAAAAGCTTATTGTTATACATATTAAAACCATTTAAAAAATTCTTTTTTCAGCAAACACATTAAAGAAAAAAAAAACACGTAGTAAAGAACTACTTGTCTTGATGTAAATTACATTTTAACAATTCAAGTGTCGACAAGGTAGTGTATTAAATTTTAAAACCAATGCCATATTCGTATATGCAAAACCGATGATAAAAGTACAGTGGTTGAAAAACAAGCAATGTCAAGGTAAATTTTTATTTTACATACTTGTTTTAACGGCAAAGACTCTTTGTCTACTTATATATATATATATATATATATATATATATATATATATATATATATAGTAAACCTAATCAGTAGGCGATTAAAGGTCTGTATATTACTTCAAAATATATGTATTTAAAAAACTCTACATGGTTCGGCTGTGTACGCCTTTATCAAGAGAATACAAAATATGAATGACAGGATATAAACGTCAAGTAATTAAGTTGCTATGGTTTAAATTATTCAAAGATACATTCTAGTAATAATAATAAATCATGTCTTAGTATTCCAAAAAATAGATAACAAGATGTGAAAATATGTGTTGTTCGCTGCTAGCAATTTGTGTCTCCTTCTGGGTATGAACTTGTGTGTTGGTTGTTGCTGGCAGCTTGCGTCTCTCTATGGGTGTGTGGTTTTGTGTGAGAGCGTAAGTGTAGGGTTTTGTATGTCGGTGCGTTCGTGCGCCCCCCGCCCCAACGAGGCAAGGCGCAGACAGGCGAAGCGCACCCTGTACGGGGTTGCTCATCGCAACTAAGGGAACACTCTTAGTGGCTACCTCGGTCGACGATGGTCACACTTGTGCCATCTTAACGTTTTCCGCCGAAGCGGGGGCATAGCACACACGTCGAACGTGTGTGTGCTGTTAACGGCAGCCTAGCCAGGTTGTCGCCCAGGACCGGTCCTAGTGGTGTGTGCATTGCGCGGCAACGAGATAGCGCCGCGTAGCATGGTTCCTCACTCTTGCTGGAAAGGCGGAATGGCACCTGACTGCCCAACGGGCAGACCCCCCTAGAGTTTTGTAGCGCATATGCTAGGCTACAACCCAGTAGAGGACCACATCAGCAAAAAACAGAAAACAGGGATAGGCAGGGAGTTCTATTTTTTGCTGATGTGGTCCTCTACTGGGTTGTAGCCTAGCATATGCGCTACAAAACTCTAGGGGGGTCTGCCCGTTGGGCAGTCAGGTGCCATTCCGCCTTTCCAGCAAGAGTGAGGAACCATGCTACGCGGCGCTTTCTCGTCGCCGCGCAATGCACACACCACTAGGACCGGTCCTGGGCGACAACCTGGCTAGGCTGCCGTTAACAGCACACACACGTTCGACGTGTGTGCTATGCCCCCGCTTCGGCGGAAAACGTTAAGATGGCACAAGTGTGACCATCGTCGACCGAGGTAGCCACTAAGAGTGTTCCCTTAGTTGCGATGAGCAACCCCGTACAGGGTGCGCTTCGCCTGTCTGCGCCTTGCCTCGTTGGGGCGGGGGTCAGACCGTCGAAGTACTGCACGGAACTGTAAAGAAGTTGTCGGGAAAGGGTTGGCGGCCCTACGCAACGGCTGGTTATCCGACCTCTCTAAATTCATGCGACCGATCACTAAACACACGCACGAACGCACCGACAAACAAAACCCTACACTTACGCTCTCACACAAAACCACACACCCATAGAGAGACGCAAGCTGCCAGCAACAACCAACACACAAGTTCATACCCAGAAGGAGACACAAATTGCTAGCAGCGAACAACACACATTTTCACATCTTGTTATCTATTTTTTGGAATACTAAGACATGATTTATTATTATTACTAGAATGTATCTTTGAATAATTTAAACCATAGCAACTTAATTACTTGACATTTATATCCTGTCATTCATATTTTGTATTCTCTTGATAAAGGCGTACACAGCCGAAACATGTAGAGTTTTTTAAATACATATATTTTGAAGTAATATACAGACCTTTAATCGCCTACTGATTAGGTTTACCATATCATACCAAGGTCACGAAGTTATTATATATATATATATATATATAGTAAACTCAATCAGTCGGCGATTAAAGGTCTGGTTTATTACTTCAAAGTATATATATTTAAAATAACCCTGCATGTTTCGGCAATGATGCCTTTATCAAGGATACAAAAAATATAAATTTATATATATTTTTTATACCATATGATCAAATAAATTTATCCTCTAGTTAGCCTTGAAATTATTTATTCAAGGTATCATGTTGGTAGTGACAAATAAAATACATTTGTCATTATGTGTACTGTATTGGTTTATTGACATTATTCTATCAACGGTAGAACCTAACCTGCACGACTTACACTTAAAACACATTTTTAAATTTATATTGCCAACTTAAGTTTAAAGAAGAAGAATTTCATGGCCTTCTAGAGGGTAGAAATATTTGATCATATTGTATATATTTATATTTTTTGTATCCTTGATAAAGGCATCATTGCCGAAACATGTAGGGTTATTTTAAATATATATACTTTGAAGTAATAAACCAGACCTTTAATCGCCGACTGATTGAGTTTAGCATATCATACCAAGGTCACGAAAATATTATATATATATATATATATATATATATATATATATATATAACAAATGTAAATTATTGGAGTTTTTCGGCTTTTATATGAAATATTTACAAATATCAAATTAGAATGTATGTAATTGCAGAGTAAGTGGGGATGTAAACATTGCTGTCTACAAATTACAAAGCAAATCATACGAAATTTTTTATTTGAAAAATATGATCTACATTGGGACTCGAACCCAAGTCTACAGCTATCCGGGCTGTCGCTTTTACCACTAAGCCACAATAGACCCAGGTTCAAGCTATTTGGAAATGCATTATAAAGTAACAGTGTTAATGAATCAGATGTCAGTTATTGAATGTAGATGTCAAGTTGAAAGCAGAAGTCAGTTTTTGAAAGCTCATGTCAGTTTTGATAACAGATGTCAGTTAGTGAAAGCAAATGTCAGTTAATGAAAGCAGATGTCTGATTTGAAAGCAGGTGTCAGTTATGAAAGCAAACTTCAGATTAGAAAGCAGATGCCTATATTGAAATTAGATGTGAGTTATTGAAAGCAGATGTCAGTATTTTGAGAGCAGATGTCAGATTTGAATGTTGGAAATGCTAATTATTACTCCATAGCTATATGAGTGTTTAGATAATTTCTTAGCCGTTTATTAAATATAACAAATGATAAATTATTGGAGTTTTTCGGCTTTTATATGAAATATTTACAAATATCAAATTAGAATGTATGTAATTGCAGAGTAAGTGGGGATGTAAACATTGCTGTCTACAAATTACAAAGCAAATCATACGAAATTTTTTATTTGAAAAAAAAATATATATATATATATACATATATATATATATATATATATATATTAAAATAATAGACTATTTTATTGGTTTAGCGACCTTTAATGAATTTTAATGTTTTCTTCTACGACATTTTTATTGGTTTAGCGACCTTTAATGAATTTTAATGTTTTCTTCTACGAACTCTTATTATTATTAAGTCTTTTTCAAGTAACTAGAAACAAAAATTAATACAATGAAAAGTAAGAAAATATGTTTGCATTTGTGTGAATGAATTAACAATTAAAATTAAAGTTAACTTAATAATAAAGTAAGGAAAAGTTAAAATGCTTACATTTGTATGAATGAATTAAAAATTTTAAATTAATACTAAAGTAAGGACATTGAATGACATAAACCAATAAAAAAGTCTATTATTTTAATATTAAGACACGGCCAATAAAATAAATAAGAAAATTAAATTCTTATAAACACTATATATATATATATATATATAAACTTTTTTCTATTTTAGTCTTATGTTTTGAAAATACAACATATAAACTTAGCAATACTAATAAACATCTTTTTCAAAACTAAAACGTAAAATAGAAAAAAATCGAGAAACACATGTTATCTATAAAATACCATTTCGCGATTGCGATAGTTACTACATAGGCCAAACGAAACAATATTTATACAAAAGAATATAAGCCCACAAATACTCCAAAACAGACAACTGCATTATTACACACAAACTGCAACGCGATTACCATCTCGATTTTGAAAACACACAGATAATCGATAAAGTACAACACACAATGAAAAGCGAAATTAAAGAAATGATTAATATTAAACAAGAAAAAAATTCAATTAACAAAAGAAGTGACAAAAAAAAATGTAAGCAGTATATACTATAACTTAATAATATAAAGTAACGATCTGCAATTTACAATAATGAATATGTACACTAGTTTTATATAGATATCTATGATATGTTATTTAAATATCCGCACACTGGCTTATAATGCAGACAGTTCCCACTTTTGATCTGGAACTAAGCTGTCCGAGTAGGTTTTCGTGGTTTTCCTTCACGTTCTAGGCGAATGCCGATAGATGAACATTTTAAGTCGCTTCATGGGCGCAGACATAATAATAACTCATGGCTTACCAATGCCCTCTGTAATTGGCGTGAAGCTGTTCGGGTATGCTAAGGCATGAATTATTATTATTACACTTGAATGTATTTTTGAATAATGTAATTTTTATCCATGACAACTTCACATATATAAATATGACATTAATATACTTCATTTATAATTTAAATTTTTTTTAAAAAGGCAGTAATTGCCGAAACATGTCAGATTTGAATTTTTTAAATATATATATAAATATATATATATATTTAAAAAATTGAATATATATATTGAAGAAAGTCTAATGGCCACCACGTTCGAGCGCCAAAATGAAGAAACGCTGATGATGTATATAAGAATGATAATTAGATAATAATATTAATTGAATTGTACTGGAGTTGTACTTTGAGTTGGGCGCCTTAATTTTAAACTGGTAAAGTTAGATCATCAGCCACCCCCATGTAGTATCTCAGGTTGCGACTAGATGTCGGTAGAACATGAATAATAATTTGACTCTATCTCGGATCATCGTCGATCGGTTTACCCCTATACGAATGATGGAAAATTGCTTAATAAATTTACAAAGTTATCTCTAGCTACGCAATGATAAATAAAAGAGCTTCTTTAAAATAATAAGTGTAAATATTTATTGAATGCAAGTTATCTGTAAACAGTCAACAAGTAACGTGATTAACGGCTAAACAAGGAATTAATATAATGTGCACGTATGAAATTATGGTTATGTATCAATTGCAATGCTATCGTAAAGTATATTATAATATAAATAAATAAACAAACAGATTGATGGTAAGTACTACAATTCTTAAAAAATAGTTTCTTTTCACAAATTTGAGCAAGATAGAAATATGTTTTTAAAGTAAAATCAAGGAGTAATGAATTTAATAAAAAATTTGTTTTGTTAATAAATAGTTCTTGATAAGACTTTTTCGAAATGAATTGAATTAAATAAACCTGCGTCTTGCAGGGAGCGTGCAGGTATGAAGGATGGTATCAGCTGTTCAGGATTTTCGGTTATGCGGGACCAAAAAAAAGGTGTTCTCGTTTTCTACGATGCAGGTATGGACGCTGTTCGAAGGTGTAGGAATCGATCGTCGCCGGTGGCCAAAAGATGCGTTGGACGATTACTTGCCGGTCTCAGGTATTATTGTCGCCAAAAGTACTTCTTAAGTAGCGCCAATGTTAATTACTTCTTTTCTAAGTAGTAGAGGATCTCAGCCGATTCTGGAACCTCCTCGGAGTGACCTTGACCTTGGTATATGATAGGTCAAGGTCACTCCGAGGAGGTTCCAGAATCGGCTGAGGCGGAGGGAGGTTGCAACAACAAGACCATTGAGGAGGTTCTGACCTTGACCTTGACCTTGAGGACAGGTGAGGTTAGGAAATATGACCTTGACCTTGACTTTGACCTTGAGATGACCTTGACCTTGAGATGACCTCGACCTTGACCTTGAGATGATCTTGACCTTGAGACGACCCAACATTGAAATGACCTGACATTGACCTTGAAGGAACCTTGACCTTGAGAAGCTATGGAGGTAGGGATTCAACCGCTAATATATTAATAGCGAAGGGATGTGTATTTCTCATTCTAAGTTTCAATAGTTGCACATATAAGAGAATATGTGTTATTTGAATTTTGAAATAGTAAAAACAAATAGTGATATAAATATTTTGTTTGATGAAGACGAAGATGAAAATGAGTATAGTGAGGAGGAGTATAGTGAGGAGTATAGTGAGGAGGAGTGTAGTGAGGAGGAGTGTAGCGATGAAGAGTGTAGTAATGGGGCAGATATCGAGATTGACATAGATATATTCAATGAAAATATAATAGATGAGGATAGTGAGGAGGAAAATTTCGATATTGAAATAGATGTATTCGATCAAGACACAATGTTTTTAGGGGAGGAAGAAATAAGAACTGTAGAATGTAATATGTGTTAGATATAAATATATCCTTCGAAATGTTTTTTTTCTAAATATAATTTTTAACCTTGATTGTATATAAGGCGATGGTTGTTCCATTCCAACATTAGTCAAGTAGGTGCACTCGAGGTGTTTAGTCGGTATAAATTTAGTGTTAAAATGTTCGATTGTGAGTTTTGCGGGAAAACATTTACTCGAGCTGATAATAGAAATCGACACTTGTTAAGTTCTTGTAAGGGAAAGAGAAGGAAATTTGAGAATAATCCAGGTAATTTTATGCAATGTGAAACATGCGGCGTCGATGTGGAAAAAAATTGTTATACGGCACATATACGCAGTACCTTACATCGAAATAAAGCATTTGTTGTTGTTGATGATGGTGTGATGAAAAATGTTGGAGCATTTGGTGATAGAATAGTAAGCTACCAAATATCTGATCATTCATCTCGTGTATACATCGATGTGGATGAATTTGCAAATAACATTAGGGAGAAAGTGTTATCACTTGTGGATAGTACTTTAGCTGTACATACATCAATGAAGGTGAATTTTGAACTATATGGTTTATATTACTTATTAGTGAAAGAAAATGTAGAAATAAAATCCTTCAATTCCAAAAATAAAGTTATAACTCAAGGAAGTGATTTATATGGTATATATGCAGATTTTATGGATGAAATTAAGAATAAAATGAGTGAATTCCAGGAGCGTGATTCAGGTAAATTAAGATTTTCTTAAAGTACGATTAATTATTAATTATTAATTATTTCAGGTTGGACATTGAGTAATGTATTATATTTGGAAGTGAATATAAACAAATATAATCCAATGAGAGGTTCCAGTTATGTAGACTTACCCCCAGCAATAAAAAAAAAGAAAGCCATAATAAATATACAAAATAACGACGATGAGTGTTTTGCTTGGGCCATCACTTCTGCTTTAAGGGAACCAACAGGGTTGCCGCAAAGAGCTTCTTCATATCCACATCATAGCACTGTAGCTGATTTTAGCAGTTGTTCCTTTCCAACAAATTTAAAAGATATTGCTAATTTTGAACAGATTAATAATATATCTCTCAATGTATATGGTTTAGAGCAAGTATTTGAAAATAAAATAAGATCACATGATGTGGTGGGCCCATTATATTTCACAAAGAGGAGGAAAACTATTCATTTAAATTTATTACTCCTTAGTGGTGAAAATGGGAATACACATTACTGCTGGATAAAGAATTTATCACGACTAGTTTCTTCACAGAAATCGTTATCAGGACATCAAAAATACATATGTGAAGGTTGTTTAACTTTCTTTACTTCTGAAGAAAAATTACATAGACATGCAAATGAAGACTGTAAGCAGGTGAAGGCAGTGTTTCCCAATAAAGAACTGAAAATAAATAAGTATGGTGAAGAATTACCGGGAAATATACTAAAATTTGAAAAATTTGAAAAGCAACTGAGGCTTCCTTTCGTAGTTTATGCAGATTTTGAGGCTATATTGAAACCTATTGATACATCAGAACCGGATCCCTCGAAATCTTACAGTGTGAAATGTTTCGACCATGAGCCACATTCATTCGCTTATTATGTGAAATGTAGTTTCGACAAAAATCTTAGTAAATTGCGAGTATATCGAGGTCAACATGCAGCTTCAACCTTTGTGAAGGAGTTAGAAACTGACGTGAAATTTGCCTATAAACATTATTTAAGTAAAGAGGTAGAAATGAAACCTTTAACTAATGAGGAGAGTGATAATTATAAACAAGCGACAGTGTGTCATATTTGCGATAAAACATTTGAAGTCCATGGAGAAAAAGTCCGTGACCATGATGACATGACTGGATTATATAGAGGTGCAGCGCATATGGTGTGTAATGTAAATTATAAAGAACCCCGATATATACCTATTATTTTGCACAATTTATCTAATTATGATACCCATTTATTCGTAAAAGCGTTAGCGCTCGAAAAAGAGGATGTTGATGTTATTGCACAAAATAAAGAAAAGTATGTATCGTTTTCTAAGAAAGTGCACGTGGGAGATATAATAGACTGTAATGGTAAGAAAAGACACGTATTTTATAAGTTAAGATTTATAGATTCCTTCCGATTTATGAATTCTTCATTGGAAAAATTATCATCTTATTTAGAAGATGAGCAGTGTAAAGAAGTTAGTAAATATTACAGTGGTGAAAAATTCGAACTCATACGCAAAAAAGGCGTATTCCCATACAACTATGTTACTTCTCATGAAATTTTATCTTTTGCTGGATTACCAAAGGAGTGTTTTCATGATATATTATCAGATTGTGATATAAGCGATGAAGACTATTGTAGAGCTCAAAGAGTCTGGGATTTATTTGAGTGTGAAACATTAGGGGACTATAGCGATGTATAGACCCTGCACATTATTTCACATCCCCAGGATTGAGCTGGGATGCTATGTTGCGTATGACCGGTGTAAGTTTGGAATTATTAACAGATGCCGACATGTTTCATTTTTTTAAAAAAGGTATACGTGGAGGTGTGAGCATGTGTTGTAAAAGAATGGAAACAGCCAACAATAAATTCGTATCAGATTTCGATTCATCAGAAGCTGTGAAATATATTTTATACATGGACGCTACGAATTTGTACGGTCATACTATGTCCTTTTCTTTACCATGTGGTGACTTTGAGTGGTTAACGAATGAAGATTTATTGACGATGGATGTAGAAACCTTGGAGGATGATGGAGATAATGGATATGTATTTGAAGTAGATCTAGAATATCCCGCACGCCTTCACGAACTGCACAATGACTTCCCATTTTGCCCCGAACATGTTATTCCACCTAATTCGAAGTATGGTAAATTGATCCCAAACCTTACAGATAAATCAAATTATGTCATACATCACTTAACTTTGAAACAATGTGTTAGGAATGGCCTGGTATTAAAGGGAATTCGACGAGGTATTCGATTTAAGCAAGTGGTTAAAGAAATATATCGATTTTAATACTGCAAAACGAAATGGATCTAGCAATGAGTTTTTCAAACAATTTTATAAATTAATGGTGAACAGCATCTTTGGCAAAACCATGGAAAATGTAGAAAATCGTGTTGATATAAGATTGGTTTCCCATTGGGAAACCATCCATAAAAAACTCGGTGCTGAGGCATATATCGCAAAACCAAATTTTAAGTCTTGCAAGGTATTTAGCGATTCTCTTACAGCAATTGAATTATGCAAGGTACGTGTAGATTATGTAAAACCCATATATGTAGGGTTTACAATTTTGGAACTCGATAAGTGGGTAATGTATAATTTTTTCTATGATTTCATAAAACCTTTATATGGTCCAGACGTTTCACTACTATATACAGACACTGATTCGTTGATAGTGAGTGTGCAAAATTATAACGTATATAATGATATAAAGCAAAATTTAGAAATGTTTGATACATCGAATTACACTGAGGATAATATACATGGAATACCCCCGAGTTTGCCTAGACTGGGAAAAATGAAAGATGAATACGCGGGTGATATTATCGAATGCTTCTATGGAACAGGTGCTAAAGCTTATTGTCTTAAATTAGTCAATAGGACTGTCAAAACAGCTAAGGGGGTAAAAAAGTATGTTATTGATAAGAATTTATCGGTAACCGATTATAAGAATGTTGTGCAAAATGGAGGAAACATAATGAGGAAAATGTACATATTTCATTCTGAGTTACACACAATTTATACTGAATTGAGAAATAAAGTAGCTTTATCATTTAAGGATGATAAACGATATATCCTTCCCGATAAATGTAATACGTTGGCGTGGGGTCACCATAAAATAGAAGAGATTACACGGGAAGAAAACTTGCGAAATATACTTTTAGAGTTGGAAGACATGTGTGAGATGGGTCAGAGGATTTTACCAGTGTAAATATTTGTTGTTTTTGTAAATGCATTGTATGTATTTTTTAATAAATTTGCAAGTGTTTTGTAAATGTTTTGTAAATGACAGCATCTACTTTTGTAAAATTTATATCTTATATTATTGAATAAAAAACATTTCGAACATATTTGATACTGTTTTGTATCCTAAGTAGAACTCACTTCCTACAAAACATTATCCTTAGAAATCCATGAATTGTGTGATGAAGGCATTCCAAGCCATTTTACGAGAACTTTACCCTTCTGCCTCCGTAAAACTTTTTCAACAAGATAAACGTCAGGGTGTTTCACTTTTGAGAGTTCCGATTCGTAAAAGCCACCTAAAATATTTTCTTTTTTTGAATACGTTTTGGGGAAGGTGTTTTGGACTTTCCTTATAGCGAATATCTCATTAGTCCAATTTGGTCTATACATCTTTGAAAATGCATGTCTGTATTTGCTGATGCGAACCGGCTCTCCAACTTTAAATTTTGAAATGATTGGGTCGCTCACTTTCATGTTGCTATAAACAGAACTTAAAATGTGTCGCATGTTTTTTTGATTAACCGCCACAGGTTTGTACCCTGTCGTTCGGTGTACTGTATTATTATAATCTCTCACTAATTTTGGCAACATGTCAATCCACCGATAATTTCCATTGAAACTGAATTCCTTCCACATCCTATTTTTAAGAGTTCGATTAAAACGTTCCACAATGGAACTTTTTAAACTAGAATAAGTTGTATAATGATTAATATTATATTGATCCATAAGTTTCTTAAAATGAGTATTAAAAAATTCCTTCCCCTGGTCGCTTTGAACATTTTTCGGTATATTTTTTTTCCCAGATGAGAGTACAGATTTCATGGCTTTCATAACTTCTAGGGCTGTTTTGTTTTTTATCGGGACGGCCCAGGCAAATTTCGAAAATGTGTTTATACATACGAAAATGTATTTGAAATTGTCGTTTTCTTTTGCGTACGGTATCATTTCAACAAGATCGATTTGAAATAGGTCCCGCAATCCTTTTATGATAACCCGACGTCGAGTAAACCTCCTCCGAGCTGGTCTATGTATTTCATTTACAACATCCCTCCTAATTGACGACATTTCCTTCGATGACTATTTCCGCAAATACTGCTTCTGTTTTTGGTGGTGTAGGTTTGGTACCAACGTATATCAACCTAAACGTTGTTCCTTCTGTCAATTCTATCGGTCTCTTGGAATTAAATAGTTCCTTATTAACTTGCAGTGTTGTTAATTTCTCGTTAGAATAGTGAACATTTATAACCTTCCCACGATATACTTTATTCTTATATAAATAAGTCTGTTTCGCCAATGACGTACTTACATAATAACCCATGAGGCCAATGGAACCGTCACTATATATTGGAATAATATACTTCGAAGTTTCTGTTGCACTGGGAGAAGGAATATTATTTCTATGCATTTGTAATACTTCTTGAAATTTAGGATGTTTGAGAAAGTCTGAGACTACGTCGACATCCATTAAATGTCTCTTAAGGACATGCTTGTGTATGTGTCTTCCAAATTTATCTATTGTCATCGTTACCTATCATTGGTGTCGAAATATAAACTGTCATACAACCAAGACTTTACAGAGTATACAGAGAGACTATTTTATGATTTTAGCCTCCTTCAATTCCTCAATGATTGCTATTATCTCGTTTTCGTGTCCTGTATGACCGGCATTCTTCGAGGCTACTAGCAACTTCAATCTATCACACAATTCATTCACATCGTCCCAATACTTATATTCAATTTCATTATTAGGTATAAGCGTCTTTTTTACTGGTAATATTTTTGATAAACCTAAACCAGTCTTCCAGGTTCGAGACCACCAAACTTCAGGTTTCTTTCCTTGTAAAATAGGTTTAATAATTGATGTGTATTTATAAGCTTTACTGGCAGCATACTTCTTATCAGGATCATAATCAACTCGCGCAGAGTGAGTGTCGTTGAGTATGTACTTATAATTCTTCGCATCAGCATATAAAAATTTACCTGGTTTCTTTTTGAAAAGTAATTCTAATAAACCCTTAGTGGCTTTATATGTAAATCCACCGATTACAATGTTGGACCCATCAAATCTAACATCTGCCTGTCCCATTTTAAAATTATTATCCATTTCATGTACACCATACTTTTCATCAAATTCTTCATTTTCGTCTATCATTAAACCAATAAGATATGGGCGTATCGTGGGATTATAATCTTTCAATGATTCCCTCACTTCATCCGTTTCTAAGAGCGTTTTATTCATAGATTTATTAGCAATTATTGATCTTGATGGTTTCGTACCCAATAGCGAAATGGCGTGAGCCATTGATTTTTCTAAATCCACACTACCAGTTGTATTAGTTTCTTCTTCACTCGGATCTCCTCCCTCTTCTACTGAAGATTGTGGTAGCAGTTCCCCTATGTAATCATCTTCTATAAATGTTGGTTGCATAAATGATGTTGACATCCTAGGTTTTGGTGCAGTTTTGACAGGTGGTGCAAATGATACCGACAACCGAGGTTTTAAATCAGAAGAAATTGCTTTAGCTTTGGTTGCTTGAGGCGTTGTGCTAAGTTTTTCATAAGGCCGCTTCGTCGGAGAAGAGTGAGTACTTGGGCTAAACCAGGCCACACGTTTTCGTGAAGGTGTTCTCCCTTGTCGTATAACTGATGTTCCAGCCATTGCGCCATGTGATATATTCGGATCAATGTCAGACCAAGCTTCAGAAATATCCTCAGTAATACTTTCACGATGCATCCTATCTGTCTTTGTTTCAGCGGGATTTAATTTCATCGCAATTTCTTGTAGAGGTTTGGCTATAGGCGCGTATTGTATATCAATTTTTCTTTGAGATTCTGCAATGTCAGCTTTTAACGTTCTTAATTTTGCTTTTAAAGCTAAGCGAGCTTGCACTAAATTATTTACTAATTTATCTTCCATTTTATCTTCACTCTTTAACGAATACTCACATACTGATGTAGATTTGTAGAAGTAGGACTCTTTTAATGATTAAATAGTGTTTATGTAAGAACTAGACACATCATAATGTGATATAGGAATCAAAACCTTGCCGGTATCTTCCGTCATTAAATTTACAATCAGTATCGATAAGAAATATATCGAAAGGTTTCTTCCAACACATTCTACATATACTTAAAAACTGTTCAAAGCTTAAATCATGTACATGATCATTAAAGATATGTTTCAAATTAGTACAGTCTTGTTGAAACAAAATTAGGAAGTTTGTGTTATCCCTCAGTAATTGTTTAGGAACTGCACTGTATGTCTGAATTAGGAAAAAACAATCTAAATTACGATGTCTACCGAAAGAGTAGAACTGTTTGACAATATCTAAATTAATAGCGGGTATGTCATCGAATATTACTACTGAATAGTCTGCGACATTATCCGGCGATGGCATCTCATTAGCATCGATATATTCATAGTAACCAATTTCCGGGACAGTTTCCAATATATTTTTGAGATATTCATATTTTTTTTGATGGAGAGATCTGCAGCATATGTAAATATTTTTGAAGCGAAACCCATTAGGATGTAATAGTAAAGTAAGTAGAGCATTTGTTTTACCACAACCCGAAGGTCCCACTATAAGCGCTCGTTTGCAAACACCACCAAAAAGATTACTGTGCCGGGTAAAACGTTTTTCATTAAATACTCCATCAAAATTGAATATAGGCAAGGAAAGTGATTGTTGTTTTAATTTCATATTGCTCTTATGATATCATAATGTAAACTGAACGATGCTAATTGCATAAATCAATAAATATATATCTGCTGAATGTCTGTTAAAAAATTAAACAAGGATTTTCTGATTATTTTCTTTATTATATCTACTACCAAGAAGAGGAGGAAGAGGAGGGGGGAGGAGAATTGACATCTTCCACCCTATCTTCAGGCTTCTTCCTCCCCTTCTTTTTGAACGGTGCCATCGGTGGTGGTATTGGTGGTGCCAACTCTGAAGCCGGCGTTATGTCCAATTCAGTGGGCGTATCCCACTCTGGTGGGGTCTCCCACCCACTGACCTCGGTCCATCCGCTAAATAAGGGAAGAACCGGGGGACGTCTCCTTCGCTGGCCTCATTCTCCCCTCCTAACGGGGCTATAGGGCGGAGGAGGGGTGTGTAATGGCGTCGCCGTCCGCGTAGGTGGTGGAGTTGGAGGTGGTGGTGGTGGAGGTGGTGGTGTTCCCTGTGTAGGGAAAACTACCACCACTCTCATATTAACTGTTATGTATAGTTCCTGTATAAAAGAAAATATTTATATTGTTGTCAATAAAAATATAGGATAATAACAAACATTCCGAATATATATGACAGCTGTAGGTGGCTATAAAGCAATCCAACCTGAAGCATCAATCAATTCTTAGCATAGGATGTGATGTGTAAGCAATGCGGTGCCCACCTGTCTTCTAATCCAGGATGTTGGACAAACATTTTTTTATTGAACACGGAACCAACTAGGTCCATTTTAAATACTTGAATTACGATGTAAATTGCGATAAATGAATGAGTTTAAATAATTTAGTGAATAGAAATCAAATGAATTGATTTGCATTCATCGAAATAATTTAAATATCAGATTGCGCATTTCACAAAGATGATTCTTTCGCTCTATGAGGGAGGGAACTTTCTCACTAATATTAACACCTTCGACACCTCCGATGTTAATATTAATGGCGCTATTAAGCTGGAGAATCATATCAATCGTTGCCAGTTCCTTCAGTATTTCCTCATTTAAGGGAAGTAACAGTTTATCAACATTAGAAACTGATGAACTTCCCCCAATGCGAGACGTTAGAATGTCTGAAAGTTCTTTTAAAGTCGCAGTTATAATGTTGGGTCGTGGACTAGATGGGATATCTGATTGGGGCTGTGCTATTATGGGAAGAGCGGGTTGTGGGAACTGCGGTATTGTGGAAGGACCGGGTTGTGGAGATCTCTGACCGGGAGTAATATTAGAATGGATAGATAACGAAAGTGGAGAAGCAGGAGGAATGAGGGTATTGTGTACTGCATGGATTGGTGAAATTGAGGAACAATTAAATAATGCTTGGGAGTGCTGGGTAGATAAGGGGTTACCACTTAAATGAGGAGATACCAATATGACAGATGAGGTATCAATTGCCACTACTGACATCTCGCGTACCGCCACCGACTGAAGTTTTGGTGTTGGTTCCAAATTCGGTACTAAAACACGATTACCCACCGTTCGTCTACTACGCTCAAGGAGCTCTCGCAGCTTACTTGTACGCCTATTAATAGGTGTAGAAGAAGTCTTACTAGTTCGGCTTTTAAACCTATTAATTGGTGTAGAAGAAGTTTTACTAGTCCGGGTCTGTCTACGTTGCTCTCTATATATATCTTGTCGAGTAAGTCCTTGTTGACGTCGAGTAACGGTCCCTCTAGAACGTGTAGTAGGCACACGATTGGTGTTTAATGGTGTAATAGTGCGAATTTGAGACGGTGCAGGAGTGGCAATTCGAGACATCACCGTTATAGAATCTACAGCAGTTGGAACAACTATGTTATTAGAAGTCGTCGTTATAGTAGAAGAGGTTGTCGTAGTTGTAGTAGAAGTAGTAGTAGTAGTAAAAGTAGTAGTAGTAGAGGTTGTCACAGTGGCAGTAGTAATTGTTCCAACCACAATAGGAACCATATCATGGGCAGCGGTACTTATAACGGTTACCGGAAAGTTATCCAATTGTGTATCATCTAACAATGCCTCATCAAAGTCGTCAATATGGGGAAAATTAGTCCCTTCCACTTCATGAACAACATTTGTAGGGGCAGCGATAGATGGCACTGTTGATGGTGACCCATCAAAACGCGTTTCAGATACCGTTACCCTGTTGGTGTTCTGATTGAGGAAGGAAGCGTGGCCCACAGCTTGCAAGAAATTAAAATTGGACGAAGATGGTTCGTTCAAGAAAAAGGCTGCCGAAGCGTGGAAGTTATTTTGATCCTAAAGAAAAAATTTGCATCATGTGTGAAATACCCACAGTAAAACGAATGCATTGTAATTCTAATATTTGTGATTTGTTTGTAAAAGAAATGCAATAATAGAATTTATAATTGGAATTGGGGGGGGGGGGGGGTTGAGGGGGGAGGGGCTTTCATGTGGAGGCCAATGGAGGGAAGTTTTATGTGAGGGGTGGGGGCGGTAGGTTTCTTGAGGTGACCGGTGCGGGGAAGTAAGTTATGGTTCTACTTATTGAAATAAAACAAGTTATAGTTCTACTTATTGAAATAAAACAAGTTATTTCATAAATAATACTTTTTCTTAATTATTCAACGATGTAAGCATCTTTTTATTGAAACGAAACAAATCATCATATAAATAAGTCTTTATTTTAATTATTCAACTACCTAAACATGTTTTCATATATCTATATGGTACTTATATCTAAATATTTATTATAATTTGGTTACAATCGAACATTAACTCGATTACGAAAACGTCTTCTTATTGATATTACATATATATATATATATATATATATATATATATAAATCTTTATTTTAAATTACAACTATGCAAACATATGTTCATATATCGGTATTGTACTTATATCTAAATATTTTTTATAATTTCGTTACAATCGAGCATTAACTTCCAGATAATGAAATACTAGTTCTACATCTACACACGCTGCAGTCTCTTCTCCTAATTACCCCATCGATAGTATCCCCAAACACATTATAATGACTCACACATGGTCTACATCTAATTAAGTCTATATCTTCATGATAACTTTTCGGTAGCCGATTCCAAATATATTCTAAATCTAAGCTTCTAACATTCCACATTAAATATGTTTTTGGAATATAAACTAAGTCACTATCTTCCACCGCGGCAAATGATCCATCAACTTCATATCGCCTTATCACACTACCTACCCTACTCACAACATAATTTGTCATGAGAGTCCACACACAACCCATTTCAAAGATTATAATTTTACTTTTATTTTTGTCTTTTTATTCTCCTCAATAAACTTATGCAATCGTTCCACATTACTTAGAGCGCACACCACATAATTACCAACGTGGAAACTACAACTTGCTTCTCCCTTCCTTATTTTTTCCGCATCGACTAAATCAATTATTCGTTTATCTATAATGCACTTCAAAAATTCCAATTTTTCTCTACCTTTAACAAGCACAATATCCACTCCTCTACACAACCGTTTAATTACTTCATCAAAATCACTCGCTGATGCATAACCGTCTTCCCACTTTAACCCGTGATGATGACTGAATGCATATCTCGCTACACGCTGATCTTCTTCAGTTAATACACCGAAGCTCAATACCGGTTTAAACACAAAATGACTCCTCCTAAATTCACTATCACAAGTGGCCAATTCTTTTGGCATCAAACTGTAATTATTAAACCGATACCATTGAAAATCTATTATGATATATTTTCTATTTGTCAAGTAGAAGCTCCACATTTTTGTATCTGTCAAGTTCAATATCTTTCACCACCAAAGAAACTTCTCGTACTAACACCAACTTCGAACTGCATCTACTACTTATACAACACCACTTTAAATATTAGTTCTCTAGTACTGTCGCTGTACCACCTTATTGAACGGTGAGTATTGATACAATTTATTGTGCAAAATCAAGCA
Organism: Melolontha melolontha; assembly: GCA_935421215.2. NCBI lineage: Eukaryota > Metazoa > Arthropoda > Insecta > Coleoptera > Scarabaeidae > Melolontha > Melolontha melolontha. Next base: position 89,581,972 of record OW285235.1, on the reverse strand, counting down.
ATATAGAACCGTATCCTTTGGCACATTATCTTTCGTACTAAATTCTATTCTAACCTCCACACCACTTCTATGTATTGCATGTTCCTGATGTGAGCAATATATGCCAACTAATGGGCACAACTTAAAATTATTTAATTTAAGCATCGGTTCACTATATTCGTGACCATAATAAGATTGTTGAAACCTAGAATACATATTGTATAACACTGCTACTCGATTATCATCAAAATCAACTCTGACATTTTCATATGGGTATCTTTTACCATTTAAATAAACAGTCATATCAGTTAAATTAATGGCATCAAATCTACTCATATTTGCTTCTATTTTTCCTTTCTTCCCTGTCTGAAAACCCAAAATTATATATCTTGGCGTTTCTAAATGTGGAGCTGTTTTAATGGCCCAACTATGTTTAGTTGTCTCGGGAATTCCTGGATTTTCATGAATTTCCCAACCTCTAAAGAACATTTCCATTGTATGATTCTTCGTAATTAACTTAGTTAAAGCCAATTCCTGGCTCATCCCAACTTTAACATGTGGTATCCTCCACACAATAGAATCAATTATTAACTTAATATTCTCCGTGGTAACTGAATTCAATATGACATCATTATCATCAGCACATCTTTTTAGAACTAATTCCTGGGATACATTCATAATAACTTGCTTAAAGTCTTCTGCAAATCCCATTAACATCTTCAATGGGATACAAAAACTAAAATTCCCTTTGTTATCTAGCACTGGAGCTTTCCCCACCGCGAATTCCCAACCAGAATTTTCCAATTGATTAGCATAACTTGGACTATATGAGAAATATCCTTTCATAGTTGATGTTATACCAACATTTCTCACTTCATCCACCTCCACTCCGCTAATAACATATCTAATATTACTAAACATAAAAGCTCCTGCATTATGAATTAAAAATGCTGTAGCACTATTCTTACTCTCATCACTTGCCAGACGTAACTTTCCCTCAATTGATAGTTCTGACTCTGATGGTAAAGTATATCTATCTATTTCCGGTACCACAATCCTGATCTCGTCATTATTCCCATATTTTGGAGAACCAAATGGTATGTGATTGTGAAATTCCATCTCAACGATAGAATTATCGACACGCACCTTCCTTAAAACATCCAAAACTTCCATATCTATTGAAAACTTGATGCAAACAGTCTCGTTAAACTTATCACGATCGAGTCTTTTCTTATACTAAATTTAATCCTCTCTTTATTCCAATTATTAACTTATAATCCCCATACCACAGTTGCTCGAAGATTTACTTTATCTACACCAAAACTTCATACCCTATGCCACTCAAGAAACTCCTATTTTCATTGGTTAATCGATTACGCACCCTCACCCCACCAACTACCCGCCATAACTTATTCATTATTTTGTATCTGCAATTCCCTCCCCTAGTGCGCAGTTTATTAAAGACGCTACTCCTCATTTGTAATTATTTAACTTTAAACTGTTCCACAACCCAATATTGAATATCCCAGTCTGCTACTGCGTATATCAATTACACGTCCGACCCTATCTTCGTCTCTACAAATAATGTTGGTCTATTATTAATATCCCCACTAAAATATTGAAGGCGCTCTTCTCCAAACTCAATTAATTCGCCTCAACCTTAAATATATGGTCAATTCCTCACCTCTTAAATCAATAAGTTGTCCGGTCTGATCTACAGCTTGAATAATAATTTGAGATAATACATTAGTGTTCACGGGCATATAAATTTTATCTTGTGGAACCTCTATTATTTTATAACCAGGTGCAACATTGGGATAAAAGTGATATAAAACATGTGATAATTCACCGTTAATATATGATCCTTCAACCACGTTACACATAATATCGATAGCACTTACTCTATTTATATCGACCACCTTATCGCTAATTACTGTTTTATTGGCTAGTATAACTTTCTTATTAAAACCTAATAAAGGACCAATTGAATTATCTATTGAAAAATTAACATCAACGGAAGCCTTCATATGCACCTTCATAGTATTACTATTGGCATCCAAAGTAAAATAATTTTTACCACCTTCATTGGCTTGTAGTTTCTCATTAATGTATTTTTCCAAATCTTGAATATCATAAGTTCCAACTGGAATAATTATATCTGTCCAATCAAAATCCATTTTGTCCAGTGATTCAGTATATCGAAATACATTGTTTGTAGATGTAACATTAGGAACAGTATTATATGTTTGCAAACTTATCATGCACATTTCATATTCGCCATCTAAGTATATTGGGGGATTTAAGACACAATCCACAACTGATCCCTTCCCAGATATCACTAAAGCCATATTACTGATACTTCCATTACTATCTCTCCCCATTTTAACAAGAATTTCACACCTCTTTCGTATAATACTACACACCAGTACTAGTTCCTATTTCACATAGGTTACTCAATAACACCCTTCAGAAACAATAAACACAACTGACCACAGTTTTCACTGTTAATACTCTGATATCTTCTATAATTATAACATATAACACCACCACCATTCGATAATAAATACTTTTCCACTTCAACTGCTGGTCTTAAATCACCGTAACTATCAAAATATTCGACCACATCATTATTTTTTTTGTATGCTACCCAATGAGTACCTCCCCCAATGTCATCATCCAAGTTAATTATCCCTTTCTCATTTTTATATATAAGTCTAGGTAAAACGTCTCTACTAAATATACCCCGAAATTTTCCAATTCTCCACCTTTTAACATACTTCCACAAATCTATTTCTGTTAAAGGCCTGCGAGGTAAACTACTTAATCGTTTTTTGAACCCTTACTATTCGGCAAATAAACTCCACAACCAGTTCTATATGGTTTTACATATAAACCACTTCCCACAGATACACCACAACCTTGCTTATATGGTTTTACATATAAACCACTCCCAGATTTTGACTCCATAGCCAAATTATGTCGTTTTGCTTCTTCCAACTGATCCCTTCCAGTTTTTGCAGATGTTACTGCTTTGGCAATTGCCGCAGCACCCCCACCCAACGATCCCAAAGCACCTAATGCTGCGAATAATGGAATTAATGGTAAAAATCCACCTTTTCTCGGTATTGGAATTACTCTAGACTTTGGAAATTTTATTTTCTTCCCCGACTTCATTAAACTCTGATATGCAACTCTCGCATTTTCTAAAATACCTTTTTTCCTCCCAATTCGTCTTATAGCATTTCGAGCATTCTTCATCGCTTGCAAAAATGATATAGCTCCACCTTTTCTACTCCTCATATACTTTCTACCCCTACCTTTCCTTATATCTTTACGTCGTATCCTCGAACCCATACCCAATTTCGTTTTAGCTTTCATAGCAATGGTAACCACAGTAGCAGCTAATCTTTCTCCTACACTTGCGTCTTTACTTTTCACTCGTTCTGCGGCCTTTTTATACAATTTCTCATCCGCTTCGTGCCTCTTTAATAAATCCTTTGACTGAGCATAAGATATATCATGCTCTTTACAAGCCTCATCCAAAATATTGACACCCTTATCACCCCTCTGTAATCGTTCTTCTAATTTCGTCCCTGGACCACAAAAACTATAACCCGGTATATGCAACTCTACTGGTAATTTATTAATCACGGTATTCAGTAGCCCACTACCTTTCCTTCTTACTGTCCGATTTGAACTACCACTTTTCAATACCATTACAACCTTTTAGTGCAATCTTATTGATCTTTCTCATGAATCAACAACTTGTGAAATGACAAACAACACAACGCCAATGCGGTTTATAAATATATACTCAATTTAGCTTGCTTATTAAATCTATAGACAGTATTATATAGCTAACTCCTATATCTAATAATAAAAAATAACAATAATTTAATTTTTTATTATCAAACTGTACAACTTTTTCCATTATTCATAGTAAATAATTCACATCATTTGATAATTTCTTTGGCCAATATGTGACTAACTCCCTTAGTATGCATACAAATTCTGACACAACTCCATGATACATTTTCGTTATTGTCAATTCTATTTCTTCATCACTTTCAGCTAAACTTCGCACCACATTATTATACCATACATTATATTGCATGCCTTCTAAAACTGCCAAACGACACTTTAATATTCCCTTCAATCGCAACAATTCCAACAACCCTTCATATGCCAAATACACATATTCCCCACCTTTTTCTATCTTCACAACTGCTGTCGACCCGTCGATTACCTCTCGCGATATTCGCATATGCATCCCGCAAATTGTAGGAAATACTGCATTCTTACACTCGAATCGTTCCCTCAACCGTACAATCTCTTCAATTAACCAACCCCATTCCATTACGTTCAAACACACACACTGCTTCTTTACACCAACAAGCTTTAACATGCACTCCATATTCTGCAATGGGGAGAAACCAATGCTTATCCATTTAGAATGACTTTTATTTAAAAAGAAAAACCTCTCTCCTACTAATGGCACTTCCCAAATTGGTTCCCTCATATAACTTTCCATGAATTTTTCAGCGGTTGATACCTTTCGTCCAAGATCACCATTCACAATATATGTTTTGGGATCGCTCATCCCATTTAATAATTCTTCAAATCTGGGATCCAACTCAATATCTCTCCAAAACGCTTCCTCAGCATTCTCCCCTTCCTCCAAATCACTTCTTTCCACAATATGTTCGGAACAGGATGGTTTTTCCATCACAGCAACCTTACGTTTAGACATACTTGTTAATACTAACAATTGTTTCGAATAATCTCCCTTTATATGCAATACCAATAACCCCTACCTACAATTATGTGCAAAAACCAACCCGATGTGCTAGTCGTTGCAATCTCATTTATTTTTATAGAACCTCCTCGGAACATTTTTATAGAACCTCCTCAGAACATTTTTATTGATAAATGAAGATAATCTTTAGTATATAAAATATATTATTTAAATCATATTTAATGTTTTAGTTTTTTCTTTTTCGGTATTCTAAATTTTCTAAATTGTTGGGTAATACTCTTTTTACAAACTGAGCAATTTCTCTTTGAAGGGGCTGGACCGTCAATTTGTTCCTCACCGGTATTATAGTGTCTAAAACACGGTCGATATTCTTCTAGTTCAATTTGTTTGTCAGGTGAAATTAAATGCCAGAACTCCTCTATCCATTCTGGGGCTACTTTCGTTTTAAATAAATCTAATGGAATATACTCTATTAGATTTGTTTTAATACCAGATAGATGACCATAATTTTCATAAACAAACTTGACTGCTTCTAATATCAATTCTAGGTGTTGAGACATTTTGTTTTAATCGCTGGTTTCAGTATACTAAGCTTCTATATTATTTTCAACAATATTTATAGGCGATCAAGGTCAATGAGGAGGTGTTAGAAGGTCATATATCCTAACCTCACCTGTCCTCAAGGTCAGAACCTCCTCAATGGTCTTGTTGTTGCAACCTCCCTCCGCCTCAGCCGATTCTGGAACCTCCTCGGAGTGACCTTGACCTATCATATACCAAGGTCAAGGTCACTCCGAGGAGGTTCCAGAATCGGCTGAGATCCTCTACTCTAAGTAGTTTTATTATTTAATCACTAGTATTTTTGGATTTATTAAATTTTAAATACGGAGTATCACTTTTTATGGCAATCGTTGTAAAATTTTCTACTGGCGCTCGCTATCAATTATTTCTTTCCAAAGCCTTGTAAGAAATTAAGAAAATTGCCTTGATTTTTACTTTCATTACAATTAATAATAATTTAAATGTAAATGAAATGTTAATTCGAACAGGAAAACAAAATTAAATTAATAATTTACAAATAACCGGTGTTCATTTGAAAAGTCAATCTAGTAGCATGTGATTTACTGAGAACATTTTGAAGTATGTCGTAAATTAAAATTTACTACTCAACCTACGAAGTCGTATATTTTAACAGATTCATAAATACAAATAAATAACAAATGTGATTGACATTATCAAATGTCATTTGGATTTACGTTTACGTAACAACAAACACATACTAATATACAGGCTGATTCATTTTCGGCCCTCACCATGGAGATCTCTCTTATTATTGAAGATAGAGTATAGATTTAAATTTGGCAAAGTTGTTAAATTTTGTGTTTGTTATAAATCCGTAAAGAAAATAGACATGTGACAAATGACCTTCGTTATTTAAAAAAAAACGCGAAAACCCCATTTTCTTCTTTTATCTGTAGCACCGACATTTGGCCTTGTAGAGAAAAATTAAAAACACATCCTTGTGGCCATTTCTAAACCTCTATCCAGTGGTGTACTCTAAATTTTTATACGGCGTTTCGTTTCGTTCTGGCCATCATCAACTATCTAATTTCTTATAGGCGCCATATTGGATTTAGACATCTTCAGAAAGAGTTATTTTTCTGATTTCAGCCATGTACCACATGCTGACTATAGTTTTTGACATTAGGTTTTATTTGAAAGAATAAATTATAAGATTAAATAAGGTAGCCTATGGAATTTCAATCTGTCAAACATTTAATTTATTGTTCATTAATAATACAAAAATGTCATACACTAACGAAGAGAAACAAGATATGATAAGTATTTTTTATTCTTCGAAACGAAATTCAACAGTAGCGAGTACAAGATAACAAAAACATTAATAAAAATACATAGAAAAGTAAACAATAAACAATTGCAGTAAATTCTTTCTTTGGAGACTGTGGTTAAGTAAAAAACTTAAAAAAGGTATATAACCCCTTACCACAATTATTAATCGTATCCTAAATACGTATTTCGACAACTAAGTTGTCATCATCAGTAGGTAAAACCACTAATCAAGGTGTCGCACATGGGGCACAGTAAAGCTAGAACACCGCTTACGCAACAACTACTTTACATCGCGTCCACGTATAGAGCAGTCTATACGTGGACGCGGTGTAAAGTAGTTGTTGCGTAAGCGGTGTTCTAGCTTTACTGTGCCCCATGTGCGACACTTTGATTAGTGGTTTTACCTACTGATAATGACAACTTAGTTGTCGAAATCGTATTTAGGATACGATTAATAATTGTGGTAAGGGGTTATATACCTTTTTTAAGTTAATTACAGTAAATGTTCAATTATCTGGCCATCTTCGGTAATGTACAATTGGGCACGCCTTCTGGCATTTTGTACTGCCCTTTGTATAGTTCTTCTAGGAACTGCATCGAAGGCATTCTGAAGTCTGTCTCGTAATTCTTCAATGTTTTGTGGCGCATCCACTTTATAAATATTATTTTTAACATATCCCCATAAAAAAAAATCTAGCGGACTTAAATCAGGTGATCTCGCAGGCCATTCAACAACTCCCCTATTTCCAATCCAACGGTTTGCAAACTCTTGATTTAAGAAATTTCTAACAAAAGCTGCATTGTGTGCTGGTGCGCCATCTTGTTGCCACCATAAATATTGTAATTGATTTAATGGGATATTGTCGTCAAGATAGTCAGATACGTATGTACGTAAAATGTTTAAATATCTTTCTTCATTTAAATGTTCTTCATACATAACTTATCCTAAGAGACGATTTGCCAAAATACACATCCAAACGTTTATTCCAAAACGATGTTGTGGTCTTCTAGCCCTGTTTTGTCGGGGATTTTGTACTGCCCAATAGTGCTCCGTATTTCTGTTAAACATTCCAGAATTTGTAAATTTTGTTTCATCTGACCAGATGATTTTGCTTAAAAAAATTTTTCTATATTTCCCATTAACCAATTACAATATTCTAGCCTTCTCAAATTATCTCCAGGCAGTAAAGAGTGACTAACATGGATCCTGTATGGTTTAAACCTACTTTTATGTAAAGTTCTCCAAACTCTGGACTGGCACAAATTTAATTCTGACGCTACTTCGCGTGTAGAAATTGATGGATTATTATTTATCTATAAAAATACAAGATTAACATGAAATTTGAAAACACGCTTTTAATTTACCATTTGTAAAATATCTTGTCGATTTTCATTTAAATTCCTGTTGTCTTGACCATTACGCGGCTTAGTAAATGATCCATTCTCGACCAAATTTCTGTCGAGATCTAAAAAAAATGGTACGATGAGGCTGTTGTCGTTCTGGATATAATTGTAGATATCTTGTACTCGCTACTATTGAATTTCGGTTCGAAGAATAAAAAATACTTATCATATCTCGTTTCTCTTCGTTAGTGTATGACATTTTTGTATTATTAATGAACAATAAATGAAATGTTTGACAGATTGAAATTCCATGGCTACCTTATTTAATCTTATAATTTATTTTTTCAAATAAAACCTAATGTCAAAAACTTTAGTCATCATGTGGTACATGGTTGAAATCAGAAAAAAAAAACTCTTTCTGAAGGTGTCTAAATCTAATATGGCGCCTATAAGAAATTAGATAGTTGATGATGGCCAGAAAGAAACGAAACGTCGTATAAAAATTTAGAGTACACCACTAGATAGTGGTTTAGAAATGGCCACAAGGATGTGTTTTTATATTTGCTCTACAAGGCCAAATGTCTGTGCTACAGGTAAAAGAAGAAAATGGGGTTATCGCGTTTTTTTTTTTTAATAACGAAGGTCATTTGTCACAGGTCTATTTTCTTTACGGATTTATAACAAACACAAAATTTAACAACTTTGCCAAATTTAAACCTATACTCTATCTCCAATAATAAGCGAGATCCCCATGGTGAGGGTCGAAAATGAATCAGCCTGTATATGCGTCTTATTCTATCAAAATTTCAAAGTAACCTAGATTGACTTTTCAAATGAACACACGTTAGTTACAACTGGCTTTTCAATGTTAAGTTATGAGTAATATTTAGAACTAAAATAACCTGTTCGCGGGTTTTTGTAATAATTCAAAAAGTGGGCGTGTTAAATTAGTATCGATATAAAATTTGAATTTAAATAAATTAGCTATCTTGTTAATTTCGCGTAAATGTCTTTAATTATGTAAATGAAAATTAAAAATATGAAAAGTAAATTTTGAAATAAATATAAATTAATCTGAAATATACAAAGTTATCGTAATATTAATTTATTAACACTTCGATACTAATTTTACAAATTATGTCCGCCAAATGTAGCCATTCTATTGAGTGTAATTCCTGTATTAATTTCTGCTTTTCCAATTGCAGATACCTGCAATAACTGTGCTATTTGCCTCATAACAATATATATATATATATATATATATTGAAGCATTACAAGAAGGGCTCTTTCTCTGAAAAGATACAAAGGATACATGTAGCTGTAATGTCTATATTTACTATATAATTTAATACCAAGAAGGGGAAAGATTGATTCAAAGTTTAAATACTTTATTATGACGACAAATTTGCCTTGAAATAATTAACTTATTTTTCTTTTTTTTTATTGTGATGTTTATACTCATTTCTATTTCAAATTAATATTTAACGCGATTTTATTCGAACGTATTTAACGTATTTATATTCAAATGTATTTGAACAATCAAGCCCCGCCCACAATTTTAACGGTGCAATAATCCGCAAAGAAACAGATGTTGACAGAGTGATTGTAAACACATCAACATATGTTGCCTAACTAAAGATATTTCATAAATCTAAATGTAATTTTTTTAACTGTTTTACACTGTAAAAATGTTTAGTTTAATAATATTCAAAAAGATAATGCAAGTAAAGAATGGAGCGATTTGCGGCAAGTTATGTAATTAAAAACAAATGAAAAGATTGGCGTCGGTAATTAGTAGTTGCAACGAGAGGTCACGTTTTTTTGTGCTCCGGCTTAATTAAAATAATTTGGCGGAAATATTAAGTGCTCGAGGTTTTTAAGTCAACCAAACGTTTCACCTACCTAAGGACTACCTGTAGACCAAATTTTACATCTTCCGACCAGACCGTTCAAGAGTTAAGAATTTTTAAAGTTTTTGATACAAAAACTACCCGCCCGAAATTTCATCGTACATCGAACATCATCTTTGATCGCCCGAGATCGGTCATCTGTTCAAGCCGCTGTCGGACTTGGAGATATTGAAAAGTTCGCATCATCCCGAGGGATAGTAGCAGAAATATTCTCCAGTTTCCCGCTGTGAAGACTCCTCCACAACCCATGCGCAGGGATCACAAGAGGTTATATCCGAAGATTCAGGTTTTTCCTATTTTTACGAATATTATACGCGCCATTTTTAACTTGCTTATGAACACATCTAGAACTTTTTTTTTTTGTTTATTCAATACATAATTATTTGCATTGCTTTCACTGATATTAAACCATTGTAATATTTATTCAACCTTATTTAAATATTAGCGTTCACTATTTTTAATATTAAAACTTGATTCAATTTCACATTTATAAAATATTTTAATAAATCGACAATTATTTGCACATGTTCTTTCACCATATTGCATTTGTACTGTATGAATACCAACTGCTAAGTGTTGTCTCCCTTATGATATGTGTGTCACGAAAACTGTTTTTTTTAATATTGAAACATTTAAATATGTTTACTTATTAATAAAGTTAATTGTTGATATTTTACTTTGGCATTTTTTTTTAAGTACTTGAGATATTGTTCCGCTTCTGATTAAATAAGCTATGTAAGTAAACTAGAGTGGAGAGAAGTGAACCTACCTTAACCCTGAGAGAGAGATAAGCTAGCCGATAAAAAACATTTAAGTATTGAATAAGCCCAATTTAAATAAATATTATATACAATCTACGTTCACAGTGATATAACATTTTGAGCCCAACTTTTGGGGCAATATTAATCGAATGTCAATATCCATATTATATTAATCAATAATAAACAGTTTATATATTCACTGAAATATTACAATATATATATATATATATATATATATATATATATATATATATAACTTAATCGTATATTATATCTTAACTATATTGGTTAATAATAAATTAAAAACGGAAATCGGCCTTTCAATTAAAACTCATTTATTTTCGATCTCTATATTTCACGACGACTTTATTGTTTCTTCAGGAGATGCCACACGATTAATGAAAATGACATTAAATAAACCAGGATATAAAGCAATAGCAAAATATTCACAGAATGTAGAGTTAAAAAATGAATGTGACGTACACAGACATTAAAATTTATTAAATTTAATTTAAAACATTAGTGTAACTAACTATAGATACAATGGTTTCACATCAACCCTTAAAAACATGTATACGTAAAAGTTAAAATATAAAGGAATATGAAACGAAACATATAGCAAAAAACAAAAGTCCCAAATATATGAATATCAAAATCAAAATCAATACACTATAAATTTAACAATACGAGGACCAAGTAATAAAAATTTTTAGATGGTCAACTAGCCGCCAAACCGAGTATATTGAATTAAATTATATTTAATCCGATAGTATCAGACCTATAATTAAGGTTATTACTGTCTTCTTCTTCTTTGTTTTTGGGTTGGACGCCACCACGTCCAGGGTGGCGTCCACACTGGTCTTTGTACTATCCCCAATAGATCTCTCAATTCCACTTTGTTAGTCTTGTGTCCTCGATAAAAGCCACTATCCTCCTCAGAGGAAGTTTGAGTACACTCGAAGGATCCAATAGATCCCTCCCGAAATATTTCTGTCTGCGTTCATTCAGTTCCTCACACGTGCATATTACATGAAGGCTAGTTTCCTCCTGTTTTTCACATCTCTTACACCAGGGCTCGCTAACCAAGCCCATGGTGTACAAATGCTTCCTTAAAGGACAATGTCCGGTTATTAACCCGGTAATTATTTTAATTTCGTTTTTGCTACTACCAATTAGGTTGGCTGAAAACTTTCCGTCCAGCCCTCTTAGTAGTGTTTTGGTATGGAGTCGACCTTCCGTTAAACTCCATTTATTTTTATGTTCTTTTTCTAGCCATAACCAGATCTCCCTTTTAGCGGAATCCTTAGTGATTCCACATGCAGGTTCTGGTCCTATGAAGTTCCTATTAGTACCTTCTTTGGCCAGTTTGTCGGCTATCTCATTGCCTTTAATTCCCTCATGTCCTGGCACCCACATCAGCGACACTGTATTGTCTTGTGCCAGGTTATTGAGGACCTGTTTACAATATTTCACCAGCTTAGACCTGGTAGATGGGTTCATAATGGTTTTAATAGCTGCCTGACTATCAGTCATTATGTTAATTTTTTTTCTTGCGCAGCCGGCGTCCCGAATTTCATCGGCGCAGGCTGCGACTGCTAACAATTCGGTCTGGAAAACCGTAGTATGTTTCCCCAGACATATCGATATCTTCCTTCTAGGGCACATTCCGCATTTGCCTGCACCTGCCCCCTGACTAGATTGTGATCCGTCAGTGTACCAGGTGCCGGCACCACAATCGATCGAGCGACTTTTTGCCTGTTCCCTAGTCGGTATAAGTATGTTTAGCTTAGCTGTAAACATAATTTCAGGTGCCATACTGTCCACTGGCATTTGAAATATCGGCTCTTCCAGTATAGTTCCTGTGATGTCTGTATGGCTCCCTACAACCTTGTTAGGACACCATACGTCATTGGCCTTCAGCCTCAGTATCGCAGCCATTGCCTCCGCCCTTATAAATAGTTCCAGCGGAGGGAGACCCACGATGGCCTCCATGGAAGCGGTTCCCGTGCTGTTCATAGCTCCCGTGATTCCCAACAGGGCCTGTCGCTGGAGAGTCGTGAGGAGCCCCACCGTCGATGTCCGCTCCGTCCTCCTCCACCAGACAACTGCTCCATAGGTAATCGTTGGTCTTATTACTGCTGTGTACAACCAGTGTACCACATTTGGTTTTAGTCCCCAGGTCTTGCCAACAGCTCTTCTACATCTCCAGAAACAAAATAAGATTTTTTTAATCTTTAAATTTCGTAGTTCAACATGTTCTATATGTAAATGTTCCTAATACAACTTAAAAAAATAATGTTTTGTTCACAATCATACGATATTTTGTAAACCTTTATTTATTCCAAAAAAGATTTGAATAAAGCATGCATAATGTAACATAATGTAACAGACCGTGTATTTGTATATGAGGAGAGTAGTAATGAAACTACTTACTAGAGCAACTCTCCCGGAATTACCTGGGAGAGTTGCCCCACCGGTATAGATACCCCAGTTAGTTTAAGTTGGTTAAAATTTTGAAAGGTGGCGTTAGTGGCAGTTTTTTGGTATTATTTACAAGCCGTGGCACGTAGCATCGAGTGCGTGCCATTACACAACTGGGGCATCCGTATTTTTGCTGGCAAACACAAAAGAAGGTAAGATATCTCATTATAAAGTGGCTATATAATACAAATGGATGTGATTGAGCTGTTATTTTGCATTGACATTAGTTTATTAAGCAAATACCTTGTGAGACAAATCGAAATAATTCGAAATTGTAGATACTGATTTCGGTTTGGCTGTTCCAAGCTAACAGATGGGGCATCTATACCCTACACAAGGATAGATGCCCTTGGGGGCATCTAATCCGTGCAAAAGAAAACGAACGTAATGAAATATGACGCATGTTCTTTTTTGCTGTAGTACAATGCTTACAACGTACACTCGGAAGATTACTTCCGCCGCAAAATTTGGAAATTGCTCTTAGAAGATTGAATGAAGGAGAAATAGGAGTTAATGAAGCTGCACGCATTTACGGGACCCCATCTCAAACTTTGCGTCAAAGACGGCGTACGGGGGTTGCTGCAGAGTTGCCCTTGGGCCCGCAAGCGTTGTTGGCAGCAGAAAATGAAAAGTGGCTCGTTAGGCACATCAAAAAAATGGAAAAAGCCGGATTTGCAATTTATAGGGAAACATTAAGATCGTGATTCCCGATCATTTCTACGCTATTGCCGATGGAAATTCTGCCTTACCATCTACACCATCTGAAAGCATTCCTCCAGTTGCTGAGGAAGAAATTCGGTATAGGCAGTCACCTGTTCCTGGACCATCAGGAGTTTTAACCAACGTCAACAATGCTGTGGAGAAGACACCTTAGAAATTTTTGGTAGAGATCAGTCTAGTACCTGTGCTTTAGAATCAACAGAAGCAACGGAAGAAACACATTTACGAACTGACGATAAAGCCCAAGTAAAGAAGCAGATCCGATCCCGGCAAATCATCGACGAACCATCTTTGGAAGAAGAATGTTTAGCGGCAAAAGTCAGGAAGTTGAGAAAACGTAAGTTGTCAACAGTGATTGAAGGAGACGAGAAGAAGTCGCGTCCAAAATGTAAGGAGATTGAACAAAGCAAGAATCATTTGATTCAACGCAAAGAGGATCATAGTGTAGAATGTCTAGAGAACTATTTTGAAACTAAAGCAAATGTGGCCTGGATACAGGAAATACACACGAAAATAAATGTATTAAGTGTGGAATAGCCGAAAATAGAGTCGACAAAGAGAAAACCAATTTGAATGACAATTTTTAGAACCAGGGCACCTCCTCCGTTTCGGTGAGGCAATCCACACAGACCTATTTTTTTACTGATTTATGAAGAACATTTATGCTTGATGTCAGAGTTTATGTTAGTTTACTTTATGTTCAAAATGATATGTATTTTTGTCAGGTCAAAAATAAATCAGTTTGTGTCTATGTTTCAATTTTTACCTCAAGGTAAAAATTGAAAGCCCTACTCAAGTAGGGCATCTCTGCCGCAATTACCTTAATTGCAATGTATAAAATTGCAAGCTATATAAACCTGAGGTAATATTATACAAATTACGTGCATTTTGGATATTAAATGTATTTACTTAATAAATAAATATAAAACAAAAATAAAGTATCCAGTCTTCATTATTTAAGAATAGCTCGACAGCAATTACACATGCTCAGTGGAAAGAGAGCAGTCCCCCTAAAAACCAATCCACGATAAGAATCTTTTAAAACGTTTATGTTTCTAGTATTACGGTTGTGGTATTTAGCTTGGGAATGGAGTAAAATGTTTGGTTTCGACAAACCAATAGCTTACGGCTCACGCACTTTAAATGACACAGAACAAAAATGTAGAACCATCAAAAAAGAATTGTTAGCAATCGTATGGCAAATATTTTCGACTATATTTACTAAGACGTAAATTGACCATTTATACTAATCATATACCAATGATTTGACTATTTACCTTAAAAGAACTTAATTCAAGACTTATTCGTTGGAGACTAAAACTCGAAGAATATGATTACGATATAATTTATAAAAAGGGAAGACAAAATCTAAATGCAGATGCATTTTATAGAATACTGTAATACTTGCAGAAATGTGTACGCTCGAGATTATTCCAGTAGCGTCACATTTTGTATTAGTATAATATTCACATTCGAAATAACGCAGAGAATAAGAAATAATCGAATAGAAGCTACGATTACTGATAATAATGCACCTCAATTTAGCGATTTTCTTTTGGAACATAAAACACGCATGAACCAATACGAACGCTTAATTTATTCGATCAGGTGTAGCCGAGAACGTATTAGAAATTAAACATAATATTACCACAAATTGTCTCAAACTAACGAAATATATATTATTTCTAATTCTACATTCGCACAGTACCTGTAATTTATTATGAATTGACTTTTCAATATACAGTAAACCACAACATACTGCGAAAATATATTGAAAGGGAATGTAGTAGGGAGTGATACACAATATCTGGCGCCCAGGCAAATATGCCTTATGTAAGTACATGTGTCATTTTATCCATAATCTGTCAAGTGTCTGTCATACATAAAATTATATGGATATGGTCTATACAATCGATGAAAAGGTGCAGAGTGTGAAATGGTAAGTGAAATGATCCAAGACCACTCATTAGTGTTTATTATAGCTCTCTTTCGAGACACTTTTCAAAACCGGCCTATTCCTTGTTAGAATATCATTCATCGCTTCAAAACTAATTTTGAAAAATTCGGTTGCGTTTCTTCAGGGTTGCTACTACTGTACTGCACTGAAGATGTCCCTTGCAGCAGTATATGAAATGTCATCCCGGAAGGAAGCCGTGCCAAGCACGCAGCTTCTAATAATAGGCTTTCTTTAGCAGAAAGTCTACAATCGGAATATATTCAACCGTTTTCATTTCTAATATTAGAGTTTTTGTTGTTATTTAGCTAGGGAACGGAGTTTCATTAGTGTGAAGCAAATGGTGATGTATGAAAATACACACCAATGTCATGATTCAAAATTCCTTACAGCTGGTTCTATGGTTACTACCAGTCATTAGTCGTACCTACATCTCGTTTATTTATTATATTATTATTAAGATAATAATGAATTAATATAATAAAATTGTTATATAAATTTTAAATACGAATTTATTCCAAGAAATTGGCTGTATAAATATTTAATTACTTTGAAATTATAAAGATTGTTATTTGTAGTCAGTAAATTATGGTAAAACTTTGTAATTAAATAAAATCTAAAATTTCATCAGTAACTGATAGATATTGCCGAATCCATGCACAAACTTGTCTCTCTCTCCTCAAGCGTTCGACAGTATCACCGTCGCCATTTTCATGTGATCGAAGTATAATCACTTTGTGTTTAATAAATCAGTAAATGTATTGTAATAATCTTCTAAATCCTTTATATTAGGTTCATACCAATGCTTTTCCGTACAGTTTTTTAGCCACTTATTAACATTTAGATATTCATCGGATATACACCTTGATAGATGAAACCGCCGCTACTAACTCTATATTGGCTAAGGTGGCTATACCTCCATAAACTTATTTCTATCCAAGTAGGACTATAACACTTTGTAGAGATCAAAACTTCAAATTGTCCGAAACGATTTTAGTTCGTTATAATCTTATTGGTTTCTAAAATGCGTGAAAAAACTATTTTACAAGTATCAAATTCGGTAACAACAAAGAACGAAGAAATATTGCACAAGCAAACTTTGCAAACAATGACATCAATTCAAGGCACCGCAATCTTAATATCACTAGTGTCCAACACTTCATGTTGAAAATAATGTAGTGCCAGCAAAACACCACCACCAAAAGATTTACCGGTTACGGTTGCTTCTCTGTCTCATCTTATAACACTGTAAGTAGGTGGAAAAAGTTCATTATTTGAAATAGAGTAACATAACCACGTCTCAGTCAAAAAATAGCATCATAAATGGACGAATATACACTGGCCAGGATTGTATATGTTTTAATTCGGAGCCCTGTTGGATTCAATTAATTTAAACTTGAAACAATTTTAGAAATTCCATTTATATATTTAACTCTGATATCCCTTTCCCCTCTCGACTTGCGTTCATTGAGTTCATCTCTAACTTTTTTTTAAAGCTGCGACTCCATTGGTCGCAAGTTATATAAAATACAGACCTTTTACTCAATAATCATATAGATTTCGGCTATTCTCCTTTATTAGGCCTATTTTACAACTGATTCATTTATTTATTTTGGTTTTTCCGTTTTTATGTTTGTACTCGGTAAACGTTGGTCACTTTGTGTAATAAAGTGTACATCTTGAATAGAAAGTGCCTATTATTGAACCATCCTTCTGAGTATAATTATTTTTTTCATAATAATAATTTATTTAAGTTTAAATTTGTGAACATCCCATAGGTTTAGCTTGCAAGACAACTCCATCGGGGGAAGACAATGTGTGTCGAAACAATTGTAATGAGATTTTACCTCAATAAAGTGGAAACTACGTAATATTGCTTTTTCATTTTTATTTCATTAATTATGAATTTCCATAAAATAAAAGCTACTTTGATTCAAAATAGTACTTTATTTTCAAAGATATTTTGTTTACATGTAAGTTATTATTATTTTTAATTTGAGTACCTACTCATAGTTATTATTGTTATTATTTATATTGAAATTTGAAATTGTGTTATTTTGTGGAGAGTGTTTTATTTTTATAAATATGTATATGTACATATATAAATATAAAAATAAAAAATAGAAGTTAACGATTTGTAGTACTCGAGTGATTTTATGTGTATACTCGAGTAGTATTGGTGTCAAGCGTAGAGAATCTGATGAGGACATGGATATGTGGCATGTAAGTGGTATAGGTAATACGTAATATAACAAAACTAGAGATCATGTGCCAATATGTTCATGTCAATACGTTTTAAAGTTTCTTTAAAGCGCTAAAGTGACACATTCGACAGCTTTAACTTAAAGTTTCCCAAAAGTGATAAATTTGAGTTATGAAACGCATTTTATGTTTTAAAGTACACTTTTATACACTCCGCAAAATAATTATCGCAACACCTGAGTTTTTTGAGTCTACGACCATTTAAACATACTGTTTGCTATTAAATTGATCATATGACCTTTTTTGTCGTTGTCAGACTGACATCTAAACGACATACCAAAAAAACATTCTTTTTACTGCCTGTTTTTTGATAAGCGCCGAAGACGTGCAGCAGAGAGCATTTAAAATATTGTAGTTTGTTAGTCAGATCGGTTCAATTTTTTATTAAATTACCGTTATGAATATTCAGCAACGTGTGTCTTTACATCGTACATATGAAGAAACCTGCAATGTATCACACCGGTGGAAAATGACCGTAGCATGCGGTATGTAGCTAGAGTGCTAGGAGTACAGCCAACAACTGTAAGTAGAGAAGTAGTACAATTTAAGGAAACTGGGAACTATAGAAGAAGGCCTGGGCAAGGTCGCAAAAGAGCTACTACCCCACGAGGTGATTGTTTTCTGCGGTTAACTGCTCTGCGTACCCGTCATTTCACTGCTAAATTTCTCAAGAATGAGCTTTTAGGGGCTAGAAATGTACAGCTTTCCGCACAAACTATCCACAACCGTTTTCTAGAAGATGAGATAACAGCTCATGTTTCTGCTCACGGTCCACTTCTCAACAGAGAGCACAGGGTAGCCCGATTACAGTTTGCACGCGTACACGCCGATTGGGACATGAACCACTGGGCCAATGTCATCTTTACGGATGAGTCTAGGTTTGCTTTATGGTCTTCTGACAGACGTGTGCCGGTGTACAGATGACCTGGCGAACGTTATACTGTCTGTAACTTCCGTCCACGTGTCCCTTTACAGGGCCATACAGCATTGGTACCATTACCTGGGGCTAGATTAACAGCAGCTAGATATGTTACCGACATTTTAGAAGAACATGTGATACCATATACGCCCTTTGTTGGCGAACATTGTGTTCTTATACACGACAATGCACGACCCCACATAGCAGGAATTGTACAGCAATATTTGCAGGAAGTTCAATTGCCAGTATTAAGGTGGCCTACACGAAGCCTGTATATGAACCCTATGGAGCATGTCTGCGACCACCTAGGACAAGCTTTAAAACGGCACCAGCGAGTATTCCGTAACCTTGAAGAACTCGAAGATGTACTTTTACAAGAATGGGAAAATCTTTCACAAGACTATGTTGCAGACCTCATACGCAGCATGCCAAGGAGGATGGAAGCTGTAATTCAAGCCAGGGGTGGATATACCAGATACTAGTGCCATTTTAAACCAGTATTTATTATTTTGTAATTTTGAATAAGGTGTTCTTTTGTTATTTTCTGCATTATATGAGTTGAACAGTGCTGTTAATTATCTTTTATGTTTTTTCATGACCTAACATTTTTAAGTAGAATAGTTTAGATATTCAGAAATGACAATTTATGGAAAAAAGTTGGTGTTACGATAATTATTTTGCGGAGTGTATTTAAAGTATTTTTAAAGTTGATTATAAAACCGGCTCTTAGTGTATTAATTAATCAGATTTCTAATATATATGTAATGTTGAATAAAATCGGACATAGAAAAACGATTTAATCGTATGTAATTCAGTTTATATTTTGGAATGCCATCGTTTAAGATTGTCCACTGTAAGAATTTTTGAGATCGAAACTTATAAAATATTTATCACCAACAGGAAAAAGCAAGCCTTATTTCGAAAAAGGCAATTGAATTTTTCAGTGTTTTTAGTTGTACTATACGTGTTTGAAAGATTGTTCAGTAATATCAACATATTTATTTGATAAGATAAGCACATGCTTTTTGACCTTTCTATATAAAGATAACAATGTATTTTTTATATTATATTTATTATTTTATAAATACAGCAATTAACGCTCCAGAATCTTCGATGTGAAGTAGCGTTAAAAAGAATAATTTATGCTTTGAATATAATTTTCACCTTCATTATCTATTTTTTTTTTTAAGGAAGGGATAAGTGATAATCAAAATAGCACTTCAGAACTGCAAGTAATTTTTTATGAATGCAGATAAAAAAGTATTTATATATTGTATTTTATTAGTCATTTTCATACGTATTTTTTAAAAACATGATATGAAAATTTGAATTTGTAGTGTATATTAGATCATTTTTATATGTCGTGTATTAGATTTTTCTCTAATATTTCAATAATTAATAATGAATCAAACTTTTAACTAATAAACTACTTCATATTCCTCTCTCTTATAATTCTACCATATTTATGTATTCTAGGTATATTATATCAAGTATAATTAGTAACCATTTTGCTAGGTGTTAATGGTGTTATTGTTTTTGAACATTATATTTTTAAGTGTTTTTATATAATAATATTTTCACGATAACACCTACCATCCATGGTCATAATGATGTCTATACAATGTTACATAATTTATTATTT
The DNA here is from genome assembly GCA_935421215.2 of Melolontha melolontha. NCBI lineage: Eukaryota > Metazoa > Arthropoda > Insecta > Coleoptera > Scarabaeidae > Melolontha > Melolontha melolontha. The sequence continues at coordinate 89,561,393 of OW285235.1, read as the reverse complement.
CATAATATACAAATCAGGTAGAATATTTGGAAAAATTTATATATATTTAGAACGAATGTCGGTAAATTAATTAAGATGTATAATTTATTAAATATTTTAATATCATGTTGATTTTGTGATAGATTTGCTGACAAACACATTTACTTACTTATATTTGGTCAAAATATGCACACAATCCAAATTTTAAACATTTTTATTTTTAGATAAGCATATTGTTTCGGTTGGCTTGAAATTAATGAATACGCCATCTCATCTAGGCATTAAATTGATTGTAACCTTCTGTCTAGATATGACAAAAAAATTGTTTGTTTTATAGGACAGAGTCCCTAAGCTATAACGCCATAATAAAATAAATAAAAAATGATGACACAATGGGGGTCTAAAGTCTCAGATATATGAATAACTAAAACAAAATTATAATAAAAGAAGAAAAAAGTCGTTATTAAAATTTATTTTAATAAATAAAAACGATTAACACTTTGATTGAAAATAGAATTAATAAATGCAGGAAAAGAAATATTCAAGGTAAGAAAGTAAAGTTATTAATAGTGGAAGGTGGTAAGAAAACAAATACTGAACTACACTGAAAGAATATGTCACATATAGCATAGCCCTTATAATTAGAGCGAGGAAATTGCGTCACGCGTCAGAGGCGTACATTTAAAAGTTGACAAATTATTCTAAAAAATTCCTGATATAATAAACCCTTTCACAATTAATTTTACTACTCTAAAATAAATTTCAACCAGATGCCGTTTCTGTTGCCCGTTAAATACAAAAGTCCTTATACAAAAAAGGTTTTAAATATATCTATACGTTAATGCACGTATAACGCTTTTGTTTCATTATGAACCAGACATGTAAATAATTTACATATCTGTAACTGTATACTTGGACAATACCTCGTATTTTCCGCATTTACTTCTGCTTAAGACATATGTTTCTGCCATCTATAGGCGTCGTCAGTTAAGCTAGTGAAGCAATGTATACAAATGATACAAATCTTTATAAATAGATCTGTATCTGTATATGACATTAAGCCGAAATCACTTACTAGATAAATCAAATTTCATCCTATAAGGTGGCACTTATTTAATAAGTGACATCTGACGGACGAAAGAAGACTTTGCCGAAAAAAGCGATCTTTCGTTTGACCACCTATGCTAATACGAAAAACGAAACAATACGGGTAGTCCATCAAAAACGAGCCAGATGGCGGTAAATATACAAAAAAGGTTTTAAATATATCCTATACGTTAATGCACGTATAACGCTTTTGTTTCATTATGAAACAGACATGTAAATAATCTACATATCTGTAACTGTATACCTGGACAATACCTCGTATTTTCAGCAGTTACTTCTGCTTAAGACATATGTTGCTGCCATCTATAGGCGTCGTCAGTTAAGCTAGTGAAGCAATGTATACAAATGATACAAATCTTTATAAATAGATCTGTATCTGTATATGACATTAAGCCGAAATCACTTACTAGATAAAGCAAATTTCATCCTATAAAGTGGCACTTATTTAATAAGTGACATCTGGCGGACGAAAGAGACTTTTCTGAAAAAAGCGATCTTTCGTTTGACCAGATTTGTATCATTTGTATACATTGCTTCACTAGCTTAATTGACGACGCCTATAGATGGCAGAAACATATGTCTTAAGCAGAAGTAAATGCTGAAAATACGAGGTATTGTCCAAGTATACAGTTACAGATATGTAAATTATTTACATGTCTGTTTCATAATGAAACAAAAGCGTTATACGTGAATTAACGTATAGATATATTTAAAATCTTTTTTATATATTTACCGCCATCTGGCTCGTTTTGATGGACTACCCGTATTGTTTCGTTTTTCGTATCAGCATAGCTGGTCAAACGAAAGATCGCTTTTTTCGGCAAAGTCTCTTTCGTCCGTCAGATGTCACTTATTAAATAAGTGCCACCTTATAGGATGAAATTTGCTCTTTATCTAGTAAGTGATTGCGGCTTAATGTCATATACAGATACAGATCTATTTATAAAGATTTGTATCATTTGTATACATTGCTTCACTAGCTTAACTGACGACGCCTATAGATGGCAGAAACATATATCTTAAGCAGAAGTAAATGCTGAAAATACGAGGTATTGTCCAAGTATACAGTTACAGATATGTAAATTATTTACATGTCTGTTTGATAATGAAACAAAAGTCCTTATTAAATAGCTAATAAATTACATCTTCCAACTTGTCAATTTGACTTATGATTATTTACAAATAGCACTTCGGCAATTCTCTAAGCTCAGACGTGACTTATATGTCGATCTCAGTCGTTCATGGCCTACTTACGATACAAATTTTATGACTCGCTTGATATGTTTCCACAGTTGTGTCAGCCAAGCTAGTACGTCGTGCGGAATAAATGTTATTTTTAATGCTGAAAACGATCGTTCCACATCTGGTGATGTTATATTTGTCTAAAACTTTGTTTAAAACACTTTCAAATTTTGTTTCATTTGTTTCGCCTTCTACACTGCATTGTTGTACGTGAACATTATTCACGATTTTCACAATTTGAACAGAATCCACTTAACGACTTCGAAACATTTTGTAATTTTTCTATTTCCTCCACAATTTCAATTGTTCTGAATAGTTTGTAAATCTACTTTAACTTACCATCTTAATAGCTACAGCTTCTTTCTGAGGAAATTTTAAAATTACCTTCTTAACATCATCAGAATATTTGTTGTAGTAAAACACAGTCTGTAAGTAACTATGTTCCCCAATATGTAACAATCGGCTGTAGTGGTTCAGGTATTTGAGGACACAGTCTGTGAAATTCTCGAGTACGTTTCGGGGATTTAAGAAAAACAGCCTTTGTACTAGCAATTAATGCATCTACTCGTGAATAACATCTATGAATCGTTTATGCCACAAGATGTAAAGCATGGATTTTACACAATACATGTAAGAAGTTACCACCGTGTTCTTTAAGAGGTTGATCATAAACAATAAAAGTTGCTTTCAAATTTGTTCAACGAGTTTAACACCACTCTGTAAAGTCGATTCAGCAGTACAATTTTCAACTCTTTTGGAACCAAGTAAGACAGAAGATGACGATTGATGTGGTTCCATTGTACGTACTATTTAATTAACCACAGAAAGCTTTTTGCGATCTGTTGTTTCATCCACACATAATTTAATTTAATTTTTTTTTAGTATCTTCACAAACAGATAGAAGTAAATTTCATAACGTTTTCGGACATGATAATTTACAGTACGAGTATCTATTCCACAAGGAGACAAATGCTTCGTTGTCTCTAAAGCAAACGGTAGATTACATAATAAAAGGATAACATATAAATCAAGTCGAAATGTTTCGCTGGATCGTCCGACATTTTTTTATAAAGGGGCTCTGCGCTATTGACTTGATGTTGATAATCCCTTTAGAATCTACATATTAGAGGCAAATTATAAGCTACACATAGAGTTTTTGTCCATCATAAATCAAATCCGGCATATCTACAATAAAGTTTTTAACTGTACCTGATATTGGTCGTTCTCGCGAAGTACGTAACTGCGACATTTTTAAAGCAAACGTACAACAACAAAGAAATTGTTACGACAGCCTACATGTACGAATTAAAACAGAGCACGCTCCACATACATCAGCTCTAGTATGCGACTGAAGTTGTACTGAAGGCTGTAGCGGTTGCGGTGCCTTACTAATTCATGTCGAGTGCGAGCCACTGGCGCGTGGCGCAATTTGCCTGTTCTAGTTACAATTTCTTCTATTTAGAGTATATGTATATAAAAATAAAGAAGATGTGTAATTATCTGATAAAAGTTATACCGAAATTATCATGGCTAATAATAATTAGTACCATTTTTGCGGTATACTTTTAAAACTATTTATTTAAGAGACGAACGAAATTTATTTTGTTGTAATTGTAATTTAATGTAATTGACTGTAATCGTAAATAGTTGTTATTATTTCGGCTCAATGCTTTGACAACGTTTCAATTTCGATACTATAAAACTGGAGATTTATTGAAAAAGTTGTATAATACGAGGGAAAGTCAGTAATTAGGTCACAAAAAGGTATTATAAAAATAATTAGAGAAATAGTTCGCCAAAAACAAGTTTTATTTTTCAACAAAGTCTCCATCTACATTAATACACTTATCCCATCGCTTTATCAATGCCCCAATGCCTGCTGCATAAAAGTGTTTGGGCTGGCGTCTGAACCACATGCGTACCTCTTGTTGAACATCTTTGTCACCCTCGAAATATTTGCCACCAAGATGCTCTTTGAGTGGACCGAACAGATGATAGTCGCTTGGGGCCAGGTCGAGACTGTAAGCCGGATGTTCAAGAAGTTCCCACCCTAATTGCGCAATTCTCGCCTGGGTCAAATGGACCGAATGGGGCCTGGCATTATCGTGATGCAGCAATATTCCTCTCGTCAGTAGGCCTGGACGTTTTCGTCGAATTGCATCCAGAAGTAACAACAAAACTCTACACTATGATTCAGCAGTCACGTTCTCTTTTTTGTTCTGGAAATGGGCTAGGAGCACTCCCTGAGAATCCCAGAACACGGTAAGCATAACCTCTTACCAGCTGAGGGCACAACCTTAAATTTCTTTGTTGACGGCGAAGAAGGATGTTTCCATTGCATTGAAGCACGCTTTGTTTCGGGTTGGTAGTGTTGCACCCATGACTCATCACCAGTAACAATCCTGTTAAGCATTTTCTCCCCTTCCACTATGTATCGAGAGAGGGGTTACAAGGACAAGCCCATTCGAATTCTTCTGTGTTCCTCGGTCAGTTGTCTAGGTACCCACAGTGCGCAAACTTTTCGGAAATTCAAACGATCGTGCATCAGTTCGTAGGCTAAACCATGAGAACACCCTATTGCAGTTGCTATACTGTCTATTATTACCCGCCTGTCAGTTTGAATCATCTCTTCCACCCGTCGAAGTGTTGTATCTATCGAAATCTGAACGGGGCGGTCACTTCGCTGATCATCAACAACTTTTGAGCGTCCTTGAGAGAATTTCTCGATCCAGTTATATACGGCTTTACGCGACAAACACTTTTCACCGTAAACAGGAGACAATATCTTTTGCATAAAGTCCTTTTGCCCAGAAAGACGCACAATAGCACGTTGCTCTTCCACAGTACAATCTTCGAGCACGGTCGCCATTTTAACACTGCCTGTGTTCACGCACACCAACTGTCACTTGAGAATTATAAAGCTGGATTGTAGTGACACCTATTGACAAATAGGGAAACAACTGACTCCTATTTTCAGCTTTTCTACAGCAGTTTGTGACTTATTTAATGGCTTTCCCTCGTAACAAAATAAATGATAAAGAAAGGGGCAATTTTTCTGCAGTGAATACTATGACGAAAAATTTCGACTTTCCGATTGAGAGTGCAGGTTCCATTTATTCCAAAACTGGATATCTCTCCAATCGTCGACCATAAACTTTACCTGTGATGGTTTGGTCGGTTGATCGGTATCAGTTTAATAAATTATTTCTGTAACTTTAAAGTCTCACCATACACGTGTTTCCTTAGACGCAAGCCTGACATTTGCGATAGACATCGCCTCTTCATATTTACGCGAAATACCAATTTTTCATTTATGGTCACAATTTATTTTAAAAACTGCAAACAGTTTCGAAAAATAGAATTGCGAATAGCAACTTAGAGTTACACAATTGACCAAAGACCACTGAGATCAACAGTGGTCTTTGGTCAATTATAGAACTATTTCCAAGCTTTTGAACATTGTCAACTAATTGTAATTGGTTGCGAAATATTTTTTACGAACAGTTTAATGATGAAGTAAGAACTTTTAGCGCTTCTTGATTCAAAAACACGGTCACGACCATTTTCATAATCTAATAATAATAATAATTAATTAGAATTACTGTCCAAGCTCCACGAATTTATGAAAATATTAATAATACACAACACATCTAATACAGTTTGTAAATTTTTACAAGTAGAGTAAGTCCGTAGTATTGATTCGACACCCTATTATAGGTTTCTACAACTCCAATATAGTTTGAGAATAATGAAGAAACAATAACAATAAAATAATTGTACACTCTGTGTAGATACCGTTCTTTGATGTATGCCAGCACCACAAAGGCCGGCGATAGAAAAAAACTTAATATTAAGAATTTAAGAATTTTCACGATACTGTTATAACGAATAAATATCACATAAACCAGTCATATCTATCTTTAGACCGTTACTTTGTGATGTTACATATTTCATAAGTAATATTTGAAACACACTATACTGTATAACAATATCATTTTAATTGAGTTTAAACAGCGACTGCAGTTTCGACGAGGTTAATTAGGGACGACCTTATGTAGATATTTTCATAACTTTCAAAGAGAGGTGTATATGTTTGTTTGGTCATTAATTTTACAATCGTCTTAAATTTGTTTATGTATACATCTTGAATAATAGGAAATAAATAAATATATTTGAGAAGTATAATTAAGCATGTGCATATAAGAAGTATGTAACCAAAACCGCTATTTTTTAGATTAACTAATGAAAGTTAAATTCTAATTCACAATAAATAAATAATGATACAATGAATGTAATTATAGCTGAGCTTACTATATTTTTAGAATAATCATGTAGTTATCAAACACAAGATAAGAGTCAATATATAAATAAAACCCAGCCTGAAAAGCGTAACACAAAATTTCACTACTTAGTTCCCATTAATTTCTTAAACTGTGTGTATTTAAAATGGCTCCAGTAATATATTTAATTGAAGGCAGTCCACCCTGTAGAGCTGTGCTAATGTTCGCTAAAGCCATTGGCCTAGCATTGGATGTAAAAGAAGTAAAGATTATGCAAGGGGAGCATTTCACTCCCGAATATTTGAAGGTACCTAATATTTTTATCCAATATTAAACTATTTCTGTATCATTAAAAATAATGAATAATTTCTTGGAAATTCATGGTAATTTTACAATTGCTGATTTCTTGTATTTCTTGGTATGATTATGCATTAATATATTCTGGAGTAATATAATCTATTGATGACAATTTCATAAATTGCCTGTGCGACTTTTTTTCTGTATAGTACTATAGGGTTTTATAACTTTAAGGATTAAGGTACTATAGCAACACACACGCAGATATATATATATATATATATATATATATATATATATATATATATATATATATAAATATAATAACTTCGTGACCTTGGTATGATATGGTAAACCTAATCAGTAAGGTCTGTATATTACTTCAAAATATATGTATTTAAAAAAGTCTACATGTTTCGGCATTTATATCCTGTCATTCATATTTTGTATTCTCTTATAAAGGCGTACAAAGCCGAAACATGTAGAGTTTTTTAAATACATATATTTTGAAGTAATATACAGACCTTTAATCGCCTACTGATTAGGTTTACCATATATATATATATATATATATATATATATATATATATATAGTAAACCTAATCAGTAGGCGATTAAAGGTCTGTATATTACTTCAAAATATATGTATTTAAAAAACTCTACATGTTTCGGCTTTGTACGCCTTTATCAAGAGAATACAAAATATGAATGACAGGATATAAATGTCAAGTAAATGACATTTATATCCTGTCATTCATATTTTGTATTCTCTTGATAAAGGCGTACAAAGCCGAAACATGTAGAGTTTTTTAAATACATATATTTTGAAGTAATATACAGACCTTTAATCGCCTACTGATTAGGTTTACCATATCATACCAAGGTCACGAAGTTATTATATTTATATATATATATATATATATATATATATATATATATATATATATATATATATATAATTTAAACGAAATTGTCGACCGTAATATATTGAATCAAATAAATTAAAAGCGGGCAAGCGGTCTGTCAACCCAATATTTCGAAACAACTTTGTTACTTCTCCCGGAGATAAAAATGTAGAGTTGAAAAAATAATAAAATTGACGTACAAGGACAATAAAATTGATCAATTTTATTGTCCTTTATTGTCCGTAGTTATTTCGAAATTACATTTTAAAAGCAGGACAAACACATCTAATGTTCGTCATCTTTGTTCGTCAATATTGCACATGTGGCTTTCTTTTAGATGTGCTTGTCCTGCTTTTAAAATGCTTTTAAAAGAATCGTATAGTCCAATTTACATTAAAACTGAAAAAAATATTTTTATACACTTTTTAGATGAATCCTCAACACACTGTACCAACTGTTGATGATGGTGGATTTTTCTTGTGGGACAGTCACGCTATAAACATTTACTTCTTAAGTAAATATGGAAAGGATGACAGTTTATATCCAAAAGATGTGAAGCAGAGAGCTATCATCGATCAACGACTTCATTTTGACAGTGGTGTTGCGTTTTCACTATTATTGCGTATTGTAGTAAGTATCTTATTGATATACCGTGTTCTTTTTTTTTGACTTTGTCATGAATAGTTAAAAAAATTTTCAAAAAAAAGGCAAATATTTATGAATTTTTGTTTATATATAAATCTTAAATTATATACATTTTATTGAAAAATATATACATACATACATAATCAATAACCTTTTACCCTGAGGTGTAGGGTGCTACCTTTTCATAGCAATGATAATGTGGTACCAGAAGAATAATAGTTTAAGAAGAGAAATGTTTTTCGTTAATTATTCAGACCTATAACTTCTGCGAAAACAATTTTAAATATTTTTAACAAATTCAAAGAAGATGGTTGTTTTCTAATTCCCCCCCCCCCCCCCAAAATAAAATAAAATAAAACCAATCACGTGTTAACGGGGTATTCCAGTCCAATCTCTTGGGAAAGATGTTTCAAAGGTCTTATGGATTCATTTTACATACGTTGATGAACATCATTTATAATTTCTTCTGAACGAACAGTTGGTGGTTTATGGCTCACAGAACCAGTCTCTCCAAATATACCAACACAATTGGAAAGGCAATTATAAAAATTTTTGGGAATTACAGCTAACTCTGGGAAGCGCTCTCTAAAACCATTCAAACATGCTCGCTGGCTGTACACTTGTACACCCAAAATCCATTAATTCGCAGTTGGTGTCTCTGATATATTCACCGATTCTGTGGAGAGCATGTGATACACAAGTAATATGCAGCATATTAGGATATGTTTCATCAGAGACACCTTTCCGGAAGTTGACTTGTATCCGTTTTTAAAAAAGGTTTAAGAAAAGCACCATTGAGAGTAGCTCTTTACAGGGAAAACTTCCATCTGTGTCACTGCCTTCCTCTCCAGTAATAACTAGATGGGGAACATGGTTGGAAGCTACTAGTTTTTATGCAGAGAATTTCGATAGTTTACAAAATTTCGTTACATGTTTAAATGACGATGCTGGAAGTATTTCTGAGTGCAAGGAACTAATACAACTTCCAAATTTAAAAAATCAGTTGTACTTTATTCAGGAACACTTTGGAAATTTGCGAAAACTAATCATTTATTTTGAAAATCAAAATCTCAAATTAAATGATGGATTAATCGTATTAGATGTGGCTATTAATTATTTGAAAAATATTCCAAGTGACTTCGGATGTGGTCTTCGCAAAAGTTAGACGCAGTTTTTAATAGAAATCCAGATTTAATTACCTTGCGGCAATAGTGTATGAGGACAATGCCTAAAAGTCTAACTGCTAAATACGCTGAAATAAAAGAATATTTCCAGTATGCACCTATAACCAGTTGCGATGTAGAAAGGACGTTTTCTATTTACAAGGATGTATTTCTTTCAAAGAGAACAAATTTTACAGAAGAGAACCTTGAGAAAGTATTGCTAGTTAATATTAATACTCCTTTACTCAACTTGAACTACAAAATGAACAAGTAAAAATGTATTTCGTATTTTATAGATCACCACTCATTTGTTTTCCAATTATATAAATAAAATTAAAAACTCTTTAAAAATACAAATTTTCAATAGTAGGCCCGTAGGCGAGTAACCGGCCTTTGGTGTCCGAAGCCTATTCATTAGATATTCACCAGGCATTAATTTAAATTTGGAGTTTATTGTCCAAATGTGTTGGTGTTATTCTTCTTAGAAGTCTTGTTCCCAATTTCAACTTTAACGAATGAATTTCAAAATCACACGAAAATTGTACTTCATTCAGTTTTTAACAATTTCTAGTCAATTTATTTGTTTCGTATAATGCTGTACTTGCATATTATATCTTTAAACCCACCAAATTACGATATTATTTAGCAAGGTATAATAATATTCTCAGATTATGAAGTGGCGTTTTCAACTAAGTTACTAATCTAATGATTTTATGCATAATGCTGTTAACTTAATCTAAATGCCTCTTGATTAGACTTATAGTCTGCATGAAACCTCGTGATTCCGAAAATATAAATCTCACAATTAGTTTTTATATACTGTGTCTTCATTTAATCTCGTAACATGACACTTATGCAACCCAATTTGCAATACACGTTTGTTGTGGTAACAATGTAGCGGTAACTGTACACTTCATAAAGTATATCTTTTCATTTCGTACTGCCCAAGTGTGAACCGCAAATTGTACTTTATCTCTTTATAACACACATGAATACGCACTGTAATATTACACACGTTTGTCATTTTAAGTTAAGACGTACGTCTTTGAAATATTATATTAAATAAAAAGGTGTCCAGGAGATAGGCTTATGATATTCGGCTTGCTGTCAAATTATTTGAATACTTTTGTTTATTGATTTTGTTTCTGGTATTTTGACTTTTTGGTTAAGCATTCTGACTTGACATATTTATTTTTAAATAAATTTTTGATCGAATATTCTCGTGAGTTTATAATTATAAATAACTAAAATAATTTGTTAGAATATTAAAGTAATAATTTCCGACTCTTGGGTAGAATATATTTATAAAAAAAATCGAAAAGAAACAATACTTTTGAAGTATTCATGTTCCTACTTTACTCATTATTATTATTTTGATGTGTAGGTTATGTATATGCTTCCTTTGGTTATATTGCAAGTAACATACTAAAATTTTGACAACGTTGCGAAACATGACGTTTATATTTTATGATGACAAACGGTTGTTTCCGCGATTGAATATTGACATCATTTGACTCTGCAGTACTGATTTGAATCACATGCTTTGAATTTGGCCTTGAATAGAAAAGTTATACTTTATGAAATATACTAGGTATGTTTAAATAATATATACAGTCTGTACAATATAAATCATAAAATCATAATATAATTCTACCTCTTTTATTATTAATAAAATGTCCGGTTTTATTCCCAAAAGAAAGTTACGCTATTTTAAGTCTTATAAAATTTTCATGACATTTCATATTTATGTTAAGTTGGGGACTGTTCAACTGGTCGCTTAAAGTGTAATGCTACAATATTAAGTGAAGGCACAATTTAATCTATTCATGACAATTTCATAAATTCAAACTTGTTGATTTCAAGTTGCGAACTTTGATTCAGACTATTACCAATCCGTTAAATTGTTTGCATAAGTATCATGTTACGATATTAAATGAAGGCACAGTAGTTTGACCTAAGTTAATAATTCTTATAACGTCAATTCATTTAATTGCCTTAAGCTAAACTCCTAAGTAACTATAGTCAAATCAACATAAGCTTTTAATTGCTTCTGGTTCTGCTTTTCAGTGCTTTCGTTCATTTTGAAAATCCACGAATAAGTTGCGATTCTCAAAAACAACATTGACTAACTGAGTTATCAGAAACAATCAAAACTAAAAAAAAAGCACTCCTCTAAATTTTCTTCATTCAAAATCATAATTTTCAACAAATACTTTGGGAAGTGCCTTTTTTTACCAAATTTAAAGCAAGCTCATTGCTGAATTAAAAATAACTCCACTAGTCCAGACAATGTAGTTAAAATAATATCTATCAGTTTAAACTAGTACAGTGGTAAATAGTAAATAGAAATTCTATAATAAAGAAAAAAAATCCTAAAAGTTTTTATTTCCAAGGCCTCACAATATAATTCACTTTTTTAGAAACCAATCCTTGGGAAGAAAGCCAAAGTTGTTCCCGATGACTTGAAAGAAAGCGTGCATGAAGTTTATGGATTTTTAGAGGCCTTTCTAATTGGGAACAAATGGGTTTGCGGAAATTCCTTAACATTAGCTGATATTCACCTAGCAGCTACGATATCAACTATAGTATTATTCGAGCCATTAACGGACAAATATCCCAATATTAATAACTGGCTAAATAATTGCAAAAAGGAATCTTGGTATGAAGCCAATTTGAAGGGTTTAAACGATTTTAATAATTTGATTACTAGTTTAATGAATGCTTAATAAAAATTTCTGTTTAGACAATAAAAATTTCTCCCATTAAAATGTGTATTATTAAATCTAGTCGAGTATACATATAATTTTTTAATTAAGATTACAAAAATAAAATGTGTTAAATTTGGTTTATGAACATAAGGGTAATACTGGAAAGTGTTTATATAGCCAAATAACGTATTGTCCCAAAGTCATCGGAAAAATTTTCGACGTTGATAATTTTCTCAAAACTGTCTTAGACTTTATAAACTATATATTACAACAATTAACAATAAATACTTAATCTTCATATTATTTTATCTTCGATGGTCCTCAGTTTTTTTTTGTGATTTGTCCCATCATCCTCTGGGCAACAACAGGATAAATTTCTCGCATTTTTTGAAAAGTTCGACTCGTAATTGGTCATTAGGCCAAAACATGATATCATCATTGCCATGATGTGTATTTAAGAACCGAAGCAGTTTAGAAAGGCATCTTTGAATGTAAAGTTGTACAGTTAAGGCTTCTCCTCGAACACCACTAATGTACTGCTGCGAGATAAATGTAGTCTCAGAAATGGCACATCACACTAAAACTTTGTTTTTAAATTTGGATTTACCTTTAAATTTGACATTATCTGGTGTGTTTTCTATGTCGTCGTATGTTCTATGTATAAAAACCGCCGTTTTCCTTCATCTCTGAATTGGACAAGGCGAAATATTTCTTATCATCCATTACAAACAGTTTATTGACAAAAATGGATGCGCCTTAGCGCACGACAACACTTGACTGGGCCGTGGTATATTTTGTTCCTTTCCTTTGTTTTTGAAACACTACGTTATTTCGGGAAATTGTTCAAAAAACGCCAAATCTTCGACCTATTTTTCGCTGTGAAACTCCAACTCTATCCTTAACAGCTTCAAGCAATCTTTGTTCCCTCACTTGGCTGAAAATTCTTGGTCGACCACTTTTGGGCAAATTAACGCAGGGTATTCTCTCATCACATTTCTTTATAGTTTGATAAATTGTTGATAAAGAAATATCTTATTCACTATAAATGGCAACAATATCAAGCTTGGGGATTCGCCCAATTAGATTGTAATTTCCTTTACGAATATCAAGCTTATAAGACATTTTGCTGAACCAGATCACAAAAACTAAAACTGTCATAATTAAAACAAGTTAATCGTGACATATGGCTTCCAGACACAACTTAACCCAACGTCATTTAGTACAACTCAAATGATCTTCTGAAAACTTTGGGGCCATACCTTATGAGTTTTCTTACTTTGGTGAATATGAATGATACTTAATCTGATAATTTTAAGCATGTTCTATATGTAAATATTTCTAATACAACTTCGAAAAATGACAAAATCACATTTGCCTAAGAATGTAGACACAACACGTCGCGACGCCACCGTCCAGGTTGTCCGGACAAATGAAAATTATATGAATTAAAGTAAAGAAGTTGCCGGGAAAGGGTTGGCGGCCCTACGCAACGGCTGGTTATCCGATCTCTCTAATCGACCGGTCACTAAACACACGCACGAGCGCACCAACATACAGAACCCTACACTTACGCGCTCACACAAATACAAAACCACACACCCAGAGAGAGACGCAAGCTGCCAGCAGCAACCAACAGACAAGTTCATACCCAGAAAGAGACACAAGCTGCTAGCAGCGAACAACACATATGTTTACACCTTGCTGTCTATTTTTTGGAATACTAAGGCATGATTTATTATTATTATTGGAATGTATCTTTGAATAATTTAAACCATAGCAACTCAATTATTTGACATTTATATTCTGTCATTTATATTTTTTATATCCTTGACAAAGGCATCATTGCCGAAACATGTAGGGTTGTTTTAAATATATATACTTTGAAGTAATAAACCAGACCTTTAATCGCCGACTTATTAAGTTTACTATATATATATATATATATGTATATATATATATATATATATATATATATATATATATATATATATGTTTAGATAATTTCTTAGCCGTTCATTAAATATAACAATTGATAAATTATTGGAGTTTTTCGGCTTTTATATGAAATATTTACAAATATCAAACCAGTATGTATGTAATTGCAAAGTAAGTGGGGATGTAAACATTGCTGTCTACCAATTACAAAGCGGATGCAATGGGCAGCCCAGCTTATTTTATGCCGCGCGAAATTCTTACGTTGTGAAAAGGTTCAAATAAGTTGGGGGATAAATTCAGTTTCGGAGAGTATATTAGAATTGTTTAATGTAATAATCTAAACTTCCAAGGAGTGTAAATATATACCTATAAAAAATATTTTAGAGATTAAGATATATTAATTAGCTTGAATAAGATAGAGCGGGCACTGCCAACCCTGTCCACTCCGCTGAGCCGCTACTGAAGGTACTTAATTCAAGATTTAGTCGTTGGAGACTAAAGCTTGAAGAATATGATTACGAGATAATTTATAAATTCATAAAAAGGGATCGCCAAATTTAAATGCTGACGCATGTTACAGAATAATGTTCAACACAAGAAGAAACAATAAACATCAACGACGATTAAAGCTTCACAGGAGTCGATCTAGCTTCACCAAATCTAGTGACCTATCTATTAAACTGTTTTAAGACCTACATTTTTTGTATTCGCTCAAATATTATAGTTGATATATTTCAAATAATATAATTAGAGAGTGCTATACTTGCAAAAATGTACACGCTCGAGATAATTCCAGCAGTGTCACATTTTAAATTAGTGTAATGTTCAAACTCGAAATATAGCAGACAATAAGAAATAATCGAATAGAAGCCATGATTACTGATAATAATGAACCCCAAATGGGCGATTTTCTTTTGGAACATAAAACATATGAAACAATACGGACGCTTTTGTCCGGTCAGGTGTTGCCCAGAACGCGTTAGACACTAAACATAATATTACTACAAACAATTTTTTAGCACGTATTAATATATATTATATTAACTTTTTGATAAAGGTAAATAAATATGTGCAACTAAATTAGATGTATATATTGTAAATATACCGTGTGTCCCAATTTCGATGCTCACCATTGGTATCTCGGTTATTAGAAGATATAGAACAACGGTTAAATGGGGAATGTTTTGCAGAATTCAATACTCGGGGCAAATCCCATTTCAAATTAGACCTAACTTTTTAATTTTTTAAAATATTTTGAAAAATAAAAAATTTGCCGATTTCGTTATTCCTCAATAACTCGATAACGCTTAGTCTGACCTCTTTTAAAGTTTTACATTGTTCAGACACTTTTTTAAAACAAATTATTTGATACAAACAGAAACCCCCCGATTGTCATTTGTTTTTAAGTGATTACCACTATCTTTTGTTTTTCATATGGCGGCCATATTTGATTTTGGGTTTGTTAGGTAGTCCTAAAAATGTGCTTTTCAACGATGTATAACATGCCTGAAAAATTTTTATTTATAAGGAAAATATTAATAAAAACGTAAATTAATCTTTAATATGAAATTAGTAGGCTGAAAAATTAAACACCAATGTCAAATGAAAGTGAAAAGATATTCTAAGTAATACTGTAAACAAACGAAACGATAAAAAAATTATAGAAATAAAAAGTAAAGATACAGAACTTAAAGTTCACATTCACTTAAAGAAATTGTTCAATATGACGACCATTCTGTTCCACACAATTTTGACACCTTGTTCGAGTAGAGTTACAAACTCTACGTAGCGTGTTTCCGTTTACTGATCGTAGCACATCTAGTACTCTTTGTTCTAAAATTTCCCGAGTTTCTGGCGGTTCAAAATCAAATACTTCGTTTTTAGTGGTACCCCATAAATAATAGTCAAGCGGGGTAAGGTCGGGTGATCTCGCAGGTCATTGCACGGGTCCATTATTTGAAATCACTCTCTCATTAAAGTTTTCTCTCAAAAAATGTTGCACGTTACGAGTGTTATGGGCCGGGCAACCATCTTGCTGGAACCAGATATTTTGCATGTTCTCGGGATTAATAATTTGCCTCAAAGCAGGCATTATCTCGTTTGTTAGTAGCTCCAAATATATATTACCAGTTAAATTGTAATCAAAGATGAAAGGACCTATTAACTGATTATCTAAAACGAAAAAAAGAGTTTAAAAAACAAAAAAAAGTAAACAAAATGTCATACCAATTAAACCGCACCAGACATTAAAACCAAATCGAACTTGAAATCTTCTTTGATTTACCAAATGTGGATTTTCAGTAGACCAATGATGATAGTTATTCCTATTGAACACTCCACAATTGGTAAATCGTGTTTCATCTGTCCATAGTATTTTCCTAGGAAAATTAGCGTCATATTCACATTTTTGAAGGTACCACCTGCTAAACTGTAATCGTCGGTGATTGTCATTATCACTTAAACCTTGTACAATTGTTGGTTTGTAAGGGTGATACTTGTTTTTCGTCAAGGTTCTGTGAACAGTAGATTTTGAAATCCCTGTTTCTCGTGTCACACGACGAACTGATGTGCTGGGATTGTTCCTAACGTTCTGCAAAATATTATTTCGACGTGTATCAGCATCATTAACTTCATAGTTAGCTCGTTTTTGTTCGAAGCTTCCAAAGTTTTTTAATTTGCTAACTAGTCTTCTAAAAATTGTCCTGTGTGGCTGTTGTCTTTCTGGAAAACGCTCTGCATAACTCGTGCACGCATTTTCAGTGTTTCTATTTGCTTTGAAATACACTTCCAATATATCAACTTTTTCTTCGTTTGAATATGTATGTGCCATTATCAATATTTGTAAATCTTAATACTTGACAATAATTACTTATCACTAACTACAAGTAGTTTTAATTAACTTATCTCTGCAGCACTAATTGCACTTTGACAGGTTATCGTTTTGTTTCATTGTCAGAATACATTTGTCATTGACGTTTGACGGAACATAATGTCTTTGCTAGTGATACACGCTCAGAGGTTAGAATTATCTGACATTTGATGTAAAACCAAATACAAATCTCCCCACTACTTTTTATCCTGCGCGAACTTACCCCTCCTCGCGCAACTTAATTGGCGTTTGCTATACTTAGAATATCTTTTCACTTTCATTTGACATTGGTGTTTAATTTTTCAGCCTACTAATTTCATATTAAAGATTAATTTACGTTTTTATTAATATCTTCCTTATAAATAAAAATTTTTCAGGCATGTTATACATCGTTGAAGAGCACATTTTGAGGACTACCTAACAAACCCAAAATCAAATAAGGCCGCCATATGAAAAACAAAAGATAGTGGTAATCACTTAAAAACAAATGACAATCGGGGGTTTCTGTTTGTATCAAATAATTTGTTTTAAAAAAGTGTCTCAACAATGTAAAACTTTAAAAGAGGTCAGACTAAGCGTTATCGAGTTATTGAGGAATAACGAAATCGGCAAATTTTTGATTTTTCAAAATATTTTAAAAAATTAAAAAGTTAGGTCTAATTTGAAATGGGATTTGCCCCGAGTATTGAATTCTGCAAAACATTCCCCATTTAACCGTTGTTCTATATCTTCTAATAACCGAGATACCAATGGTGAGCATCGAAATTTGGACACACGGTATACATCTATATATGTAAATATATATTATTAAATTAATAATATATTTTTTTAATATATTTGAATGACGATAACGAATTTTTTAATGTGTAATTCGATCCGAAATCAAACTTAAGAAGAAGGTAATTATTTTGTGATGATATTTTAGTACCAGTAATATTAAATTCAAATTTAAGATCTACGTGCCCAGTGAAGAAAATAAAGAACGTCTTTTGCCCATGATTGCTCCTTGGATTCCGGGCTTCTTTCTTTCTGGCCGCCCACTGTTGCAGGTTCCCCTGTTGCAAGTGACATCTTCAGGGCTGCTACTACAATTATTCTTGTGTTGATCAACGATTATTTTTGTTTTTCTAGAGTTTCTTATTTTTTAATTTAAATATCTAGTTGGGGAGTTTTAATTTACATTTATTGCATTTCTTAATGGCATTATTCACTTATTATTATTAATTTTATTATTATTTTTTGTTTTCTTTTATATTATGCTTCTAATTTGCATTCTGATTTGTTATTTTTCCTATATTCTTTCTGAATTTGACTTTTCTTATACTTGTTTATAGGTCTTCAAGATAAATAAATTATTATTATTATGATTACTACTGTGTTGCACTGAAACGTCGGGCAGGGAGGAAGCAGTGCTAAGGGTGCGCTTTCTGATCGTAGACTTTCTTTAACAGAAACCCTACGATCAGAACATATTCGACCATTTTCATTTCTAATATTACAGTTGTTATACTTATTTAGCTAGAGAATTGAGTTAAACTTTTCATTAGTGTGAAGCAAATTGTTATGTATGAAAATACTCACCAATACCATAAATTTTAATTCCTTAAGAAGTTCATTTCAGTTGATTCCAGGGTTAGCACCAGTGCATTAATCTTATATCTCCTTTATTTATTTTAATATTACTATTATTGTTACTATTAAGATAATATTGAATGAATATAACAAAACGATTATATAAATTACAAATATGAATTTATTCGAACAAATTGGCTGTATTATATACGTTTAATTACTCTGAAATTATACAATTTGTTATTTGTAGTAAGTAAATTTGTAGTCATCAAATGTAAACCCTAAAAGTTAAATTTTAAAGATTTACACTCTAAAACAATTGATTGCCAACGTACATCCTTTTCAACAATAGTAGATCGCGACATCAAAACTTATAAAATATTTATAAGCAACAGGAAAAAGCAAGTCTCGTTTCGAAAAAAGCAAATTAACTTTTCAATGTTTTAAGTTATATTATACGTGTTTAAAATATTCTTCATTAATACCTACATATTTGTTTAACACTTTTCACATCTTCACCTTTTATACAAAGATGATAATGTATTTTTTATATTATATTTATTATATCATGAATATTACAATTAACGCTCTAGAAAGGGTCTTTGATATGAAGTAGCATTAATAAGAATAATTTATGCTTGGAATATTAATCAATGTTAAAATTAACATTGATTAACTAATTTTTTTAAGGAAAGATAAGTGCTAATAAAAATAGTAATTCAGAACTGCAAGTTATTGTTTATAAACGTAGAAAAAAAATACTTGCATATTGTATTATATTAGTCATTCTCGTATGTATTTTTTAAAAGAATGATATGATAATTTCGAATTAATATAAATATCGATGAGTTCGTTATATTTTTAGTATGATCAGATATTGTCTTAGTTTGTTAGTAAATATTTACAGATAGATAAAAGTCAATATATATAAAATCAAGACTATAAAATATATCACGAAATTTCGCTACTTAGATCTCATTAATTCCTTAAATAGTGTGTATTCAAGATGGCGCCAATAATATATTTAGTTTGACGGCAGTCCTCCCTGCAGAGCTGTGTTAATGTTCGCTAAAGCCATTGGCCTAGCATTGGATGTAAAAGAAGTAAATATGATGCAAGCATGATGCAAGGGAAGCATTTCACACCCGAATATTTAAAGGTACCTAATATTTATATCAAATATTTCTGAATCATTAAAAATAAACGAATAAATGCATTATAGTTCTTAGAAATTCATGGTGATTTTACAACTGCCGATTTTTTTAATTTCTTGTTATGATTATGCATTAATTAATATATCCTCCAGTAATTCTGCGCCTTCATCTAATATCGTATCATGACACCTATGCATCCCAATTCTGTACAATAAAAATCATAATATCATAATATAATTCTATCCCTTTTATTATTAATAAAATGTTTGGTTCTATTCACAAAAGAAAGTTTCGCTATTTTAAGTCTTCTTATAAAATTTTCATGTCATTTCAAATATGTTTTTCTCAGATGTAATTATTGGAGTTTCATCGAATTTGAGAGTGTGTTTTGTTTGTTAAATATGTTTTCTAAGGGCTGCACTATTGTTTGAAAGTTTGTGCCCATTTAAACGTTCATGTAGATATTGTGTTGATTGGCCGATGTATACATGTATACTGCAATAATTACATCTGAAAAAAAACAACAAAGCCAGAAATATACTAGAAAGCATCCACATACAAAAAATACAAACTCAATTAATGACCGTACAGATTTAAATAACTTGTCAGCAATATACCTACCCATTATATAAACACTCGGAAAATAACAATATTAATATCACAAAAATAAAATTAAAAAAAACATGTGCGAGAATAGTTAAACAAACCCCTCCGCAAAGCCAATTTCTTTCCACCCGTCGCGATACGTCGCAATAAATTAACACCAAAAATATTTAATGTAACTAGATTTATTATATCATCTCTTACGTTTTTTAAGATTTAAATAAATTTTAGTTTTTGAAAAAGGTATTATGTATAGTATCGACACGTCAAATTAAATATTGTTTTAATTACCTGGTCGCTACTCCCAAAAAAATATTACTTTTATCTGGTATTATAATTACGGCCAAGAAAATAAGAAAATACTTAATAATATATATTGAAGTGTACCAGTGATGGTCTAATGTGAACTAATGAGAATAATAATGTAGAATAAAAATATAAGTTAACGTTGATGATTTAGAATTTAAATATTGGGCGCCATAAATTTTAAACAGTTCTAGTTGTTCAACGCTATCTGTGTACTTATATAATAACCAGCTAATATTCGTAGAGCAAGAGTACATAAATTAATTAAGATATATCCCAGGATCTTCGTAGATGGATGTATTATCCCGTAAGAACAATGTAATTAGTATTTCTATAACGCTAAACTCAACAATTAAACAATAACAAATACAAGATTAAGTAAAATAAAAAAATAAAGTTTATTGATGTTAATAAGGAAACTATAACTGAAATTGAATATAAATAAGGAAACTGTAACATAAATTGTATGATATGTACTATACGACAAAAAAAACGGAATTATTAAATAGTGCACGTGTGTTATTAAACAACAATAAGGTTAGGTACTGTGAATACAATATTAATAAATATTAAATGGTACTTAAATTAGACACAATACAGGTGAGTACGTAATTATCTTTAAGAAATATGTATGTTTTGATGGTAAGTTTATTATTGATGTTTTAAGATGTAAAAATTCAAGGATTTAATGCAAATAATAAGTTGTAATGAGTAGTTTTATTTTGATAAATATTGACTTATAGGTTTTATTATAGGAATTACGTTGGATGGGAACCTGATTTCCGGTGATCTTTGACTGTGATGTGTGGGCTGGAAACGCTGTGATCAGGATAAATGTTGAGATCGGCTCCTCCACTAAGGGTTACGGCGTTTGTAGCGATCGACGGTTTTGGTTCTGCCTGTTCTACGGTAGCCCCAATTTCAAATGATGCTATGCTTGATAATTATTGTTTTCGACGTGATAAACTCTAAACTTGTTTATCAAAAGTTGGGCCTATTATTTAGGTATCGGATAGTCGAAAATCTGGTATGATATATTTGGTTTATACTTTATAAAATAATTTAAATTTTACGATGTTCAAAAAAATGCGGCCATTTGTTCTAGAATTTTTATATCAGACGCCGAATATACATAATATTTTGGTTTAAATAAGATTATAAAATTAGTAGAATAATTTTCAAGTGCTTAAAATATACTTTTCAATATGGGTTTAGTTATAATTCGTACAGTAAATATCGCTTTCGCAGGTTCATTATAGTTTTAAATTAGTGGCCGTGGTTAACTAGCATCGATATAAAATCTTGATGTAGATAAATTAGATATCTGTAATTTCTCGCGTATAATTTGAATTATGAAATTGAAAAATTTAAATAAAAAAAATAAGTTAAGAATTAAAAATAAGTTAATTATAAATATTTAAAGTTATCGTCATATTAATTTATTTACATTTCGATACTAATTTCACAAATTACGTCCGCTAATTTACTCCTTATACGAGGTGTTTTATGTATTGTTTACCTGTATTTCTCATTGTAGGAGCTGGAATTCGGGTGCTGTTTGACCCATTACAATATATATATATATATATATATATATATATATATATATATATATATATATATAATTAACTTACATGAGTTATCGACAAGTGGTCTGTCAATTAAAACTCATTTATTTTCGATCTCTATATTTCGCAACGAGTTTGTTGCTTCTTCAGGAGATGCTACAAAATTAATGAAACAGACATTAAATAAATTAGTGTATAAAGCGATAGCGAAATACTCACAGAATATGAGTTAGATATATTAAAATTGATTAAATTTAAATTTAAAACATTAAGGTAACTATAGATACATGGTTTCACATCAATCTTTAAAAAACATGTATATGTAAACGTTAAAATATAAAAATACGAAAAGAAGTATAGCAAAAAACTAAAATCACAAGAATATCAAAACTAAAAACAATACACTATAAATTTAAAAATACGAGGACCAATTAACAAAAATTTTAGATTGTCAACTAACCACAAAACCGAGTATATTAAATAAATTATAATTAGTTCTTTAGTATTAGTTATTTTCAACGTCTAAGATCTTTACGTCGACAAAATTAAATGTATGGTCAAGATCAAGTACATGGTCCACCAGTGCACAAGATCTCTTTCCAATACAGACATGTAAACAACAAACTGTAAACAACATGACTATTTAAAAAGAAACGCGTTATGTCCTCTTCTTCAAAGTATAGGTGTTGTAACGCTAAGAAATAAGTAATTAAACTTCTAGTTTCAAAAATTCTTTTATTGTAAATCACTACAATATTGTTTCGCCATACAATGGCTTCATCAGGTGGATGAATACTGAATATGTACAATATAAGTTTGAATATTTATGTGAAAATTATTGGGGAAATAGTGGTGGAAAATTTTTTTACAATCTTAAATTTAGTAGAGGGGAGTTGTTTAAATCTAGTTGGTCATTTAAAGCTAATCCTAATCTATTGTATCTATTAATTTCTAAGTTTTCTAACAGGTTAAGTTTTTTACTTTTTCCTTGAATGTGTAAAATTTTGAAATCTATATTAAATCTATGATTAATTTCTAAACAATGATTTTCGAAAGTTGAATCTGTTTTCTTTTCTTTAGGGCTTCCTTCGTGTTCTTTCATCCTAATTTTGAATGTCCTCCACGTTTGTCCTATGTATACCTTAGTGCAATCTTCGCATGTTAACTTATACACACCAGAGTTTGATTCTTCGTCTATTTTATCTTTGTTATTTTTAATAATGTTCTGTATAGTATTGTCTGTTTTAAATGATATATGTTCGTTATTAACTTTTTTAATGAAAGTACCAATTTTTTCCGAAATTTTTCCTAAGTAAGTGATTGAATTGTAGGAATTAATTAGCTTGTGTTTTAATTTTGAGTAAACAAAGGATATGGTTTTAGATTTTTGTTGGCTATTCAAGATGTTATTGATAATATTTATAGAGTAACCATTGTTTAATGCTATTGTATATATTCTATTTAGTTCAAGGTCGAAATTACTTTTACTCATAGGTACATGAATTAATCTATATACCATTGATTGATATGCTGACAATTTGTGTGTTATAGGTATATATAGGTATAAACAATGGTTACTCTATAAATATTACCAATAACATCTTGAATAGCCAACAAAAATCTAAAACCCTTTCCTTAGTTTATCCAAAATTAAAACAGAAGATAATTAATTCCTACAATTCAATCACTTACTTAGGAAAAATTTCGGAAAAAATTGATACTTTCATTGGAGTAGACTGTAAAATTGGGTTGGTACTTTAGCCACTTCCACATAATGACACATTACTTGATGCTTGACAGTTTCATTTGGTTTCATTGTAAAAAAAGGCTATGGCATTGAAATGATACTACAACAAAAGAGATGGTATTTCAGTGTTCCTGCTTATTATTCTGTTATCTGGTCTCTCTGGTCGTATGCGCTGTTGCACCATCTTGTTGGAAATACCCATTTTGTAATTCCTCATCATCCAGTTGATTTATGAATGAGCCGAGTATCTCATTGCGATATCGTGCAGCAGTAAGTGTACCTTCAAAAAAAAATGGGACCCATCAATCTTCTTCGACATATTCCAACCCAAACACCAACTTTTTGGGGATGCAATGTTTTTTCAACAAAAAAATGAGGATTTTCGGAGGACCAACACCTCATATTCTGTGAATTAACATATCCAGAAAGATAAAACCAGGCCTCATCCGTGAAAAAAGCTGTGTTAAGGATATCCTTATTGTGTAGATTATTTTGAAACCATTAACAAAATTCCACTCGTCTTAAATAATCCACTGGATAAAGTTCATGAAAACATTGCAGCTTGTATGGATGACAATGTAAGACTATTTAGGAATGAATTGGCACGTACCATAAGATAAATTTGTTTGTTGGGTCACTACTGAAATGAATGTTTTTGGATTTTCATCAATAATATACTGAAGGGCTTCAATATTATCAGCTGTACGTTTAGATGGCCGTCCAATTCCAGTTTTTCGACCGACGCTACCAGTCTCTCTGAATAACTTTACACAATTTGTCAAAACATTGTAAAAATCATTGTAGTCAAACACTAATTCAGGATGTTGTTCACTAAAATCAGCCATGCATTCCGTAATTGAATAATGCCACTCGCCATTTACTTTCACACCTGTACGGAAGTAACATTCGATAATTTTTGATTTTTTGGTCTATGTTGAATATCATTTTTTAAATAAATTTAATTTTCTTAATAAGAGTTTTGACAAATTTGACACAAACTTATAGTTTCAATGTCAAATAATAAATGTCATTATGTGGAAGTGGCGAAAGTACCAACCCAATTTCACAGTCTACTCCAATTATTAATTTTTTCGATGGCTTGTTACTAACATGAGAGCAAAATGAATTGAGGTAGTAGGAGGCTGCGGTTCGCTGATCGTATTTCGTGAATTATAAAGTAAATAAATCTTACTGACAGCACTTAAATGTCTCCTTGATACAAATTTAATTTACAACTTAAAATATTTATAAAATGTCATACAAATGTTTTATCTTTTATTGAAAAGTTTACAATAATTGTTGAAACTGTTGTCCCTCGGCATTCAAACATAAATTTACGCGCCGCTTCATGTTTTCAAAAACCTTTTGTAAAATAAATCCGTCTACTAACTCGCACTGTCGCACTACGATATATATACTACGATATTGTTCCGTAAATCGTCTATTGTATGCACTGGATTTTTAAAAATCGAGTTTTTTAAGTATGGAAATAAAAAGTAATCCAGAGGAGTTAAGTCACACGATCTTGGCGGGAAACGGTCAACACTAATAATTCTTTCATCAAAAAATTCACGAAAATAATTTATTGTTTCACGGGCAGTGTGTGGTCGTGCGGAATCTTGCTGAAAGAAACCTAACTGTAACTCGTCATCATGCAGTTGATTTGTGAATGTTTCCAGTATATTATTGCGATATCTTCCACCATTTATAGTTCCTTCGAAAAAGATCGGACCAATAAGCCTTCCACGTGACATGGCACACCAAACCCCTATTTTTACAGGATGCAACGTTGTTTACCTATAATAATGCGGATTGTCTGTTGCCCACATACGCATATTCTGAGCGTTTATGTAGCCGTTCAGGTGAAACCACGCTTCGTCGGTGAAAAACGTTTTATCCAAAACATCGTCGTCGTTAAGATGTGCATTAAAGAAACGACAATAGGCAACTCTTCGAACGTAATCTGGCGGCAATAGTTCTTGATACAATTGAACCTTGTAAGGATGCATACCCATATCGCGTTTAAGAATACTGCGGCAGGTTCCATAACTTATATCCAACTGTTGTGCCAGTCTTCTGACAGATGTTGTAGGTTGTTCTCTAATTGCGTTTCTTGCATTATTAACAACATTTTGGGTCCTAACTCGAGAAGATCTTCCCCCTTTCCATTGTCTTTTTACAGACCCAGTTGTTCAAAAGTTACTTATAATTCTCAATAGGTCACGAGAAAAGTTCTTATTTACTAAAACACAAATTCGCCGTTTGGCAAACGTCGACCGTTACGAAAGTAACATTCTAAAATGAACACCATTTGTTCTTGAGTAAACATTATGAATGTGATTATACTGTTTTTTTTTTTTTAAATTGTATTGACAGAATTAATAATTCACACTGACAGTCTGTCATTAAATGATTGACAGAAAAATATTGTGAATATAATTCACGAAATACGATCTACGAACCGCAGCCTCCTACTACCTCAATTCATTTTGCTCTCATGTTATATACTATATATATTCCTATACTCTTTTCAGATGGATCCTCAACACACTGTACCAACTATTAATGATGGTGGATTTTTTTTGGGGACAGTCACGCTATAAACATTTACTTGTTAAGTGAATATTCAAAAAATGACAGTTTATATCCAAAAGATATGAAAGAGAGAGTTATCATCGATCAACGACTTCATTTTGACATTGGCGTTGTGTTTTCACTATTATTGCGTATTGTAGTAAGTATCTTATTAATATATCAGCAATATAACAAGTGTTCATTTGAAAAGTCAATCTAGTAGCATGTGATTTACTGAGAACATTTTGAAGTATGTCGTAAATTAACATTTATTACTTAACCTACGAAGTCGTATATTTTGACAGTTTCATACATACAAATAAGTAAGAAATAATAGGTATTTATTGAAAACAATAACAAATGTTGAAAATGTTGTCCTTCAAGATCAATGCACTTTAAAATCCTCCGTTCAAAATTTCTGATGATATTCTGCAACATTACTGGATTGTTATTAATCTCCATGCATTTCTGTTCGATTCTCTGTAGCATATCATTCAAATTCAATATAGGTATTTGAAATATGTTATTTTTTAGATAAGGCCACAAAAAGAAGTTGCAAGGTGTTAAATCGCATGAACGTGCACGCCAGGCAATTTCAGTATTTCGACTAATTATACGCTCATCAAAAAATTCTCTTTAATAATCCAAAGATTCTGCAGTACAGTGACAAGGTGCTCCGTCTTGTTGGAAGTATGCATTTTGCAGTTCGTCATCATGCAACTGATTGACAAATGGTTGTAAAATTTCCGTACGGTACATCTGAGCAGTTAAAGTTCCCTGAAAAAATATTAGTCCAATGATTCGCCTTTGGCTTATCGCTGCCCAAACACCAATTTTCTCTGGATGTAGCGATTCTTCATTAATTACATGTGGATTTTCACTACTCCAAATTCTTGTATTTTGTGAATTTAGGTATCCCGTTTTATAAAACCATGCTTCATCAGTAAAGATGACTCTTTGCGAAAGTTCTCCATTATTGTTCATATTTACAAACCAATTACAAAACTGTAGTCTACGTGGGTAATCAATTTCTAACAATTCTTGTACTGCTGTGACACGGTATGGATAAAGTTGCATATCTTTTTTTAATAACTTGTGAGTTGTACCAAAAGAAAGGTTTATTTGTTGACTCAAATGTCGAACAGATGTTTGTGGTTCATTTTCCATTATTTCTTCAACACGATTGACAACTTGAGGTGTACGTTTCTTAATGCTCCGCTGCCTGATTTTCTTAAGAGACTACCAGTTTCAGCAAAAAGTTTTAAAGTTCTATCCAAAGTATTCTTAAATTGTATATAATCTATTACAAAATGTGGAAACTCAACTTGAAATTCTACCATGCAATCTTGAACTGAATAAACCCATAAACCATCAATTTTATTACCACTTCGAAAATAAGCCTGGACTAAAAAAATTTTATGTTCAAAAGTGAAAGCCATTTTAAAACTGAGAAGCAATTTATTTAACCCAGGATCGACGTACGATTATTTTATGCACTAACTGATATTTGTGATTGACATTATCAAATGTCATTTGGATTTACGCTTACGGAACAACAAACACATACTAATATATTTGCGTCTTATTCTATCAAAATTTCAAAGTAACCTAGATTGACTTTTCAAATGAACACACGTTATATATCTGTGTATATTAAGTTGAAGTGTCGAATTTCCCTATGATAATGATTTGCAATAAAAAGACAAATTTGTAATTTAAACAACTGAGTTGGAATTTGTGCTGTATGATATTCCATACATTATTTATTTTATGTTCACAATCAAAATCTAAAAAGGATATAGATCCTAATTACTAGAGCTGAGGATGTTTGCGGTATAACCATGGTTATATCATGTAACCATAGTAATTTACTATGGTTACATGATATAACCATGGTTATACCGCA
Organism: Melolontha melolontha; assembly: GCA_935421215.2. Taxonomy (NCBI): domain Eukaryota; kingdom Metazoa; phylum Arthropoda; class Insecta; order Coleoptera; family Scarabaeidae; genus Melolontha; species Melolontha melolontha. Next base: position 89,532,833 of record OW285235.1, on the reverse strand, counting down.
AACATCCTCAGCTCTACTAATTACAATCATTTCTAATTACTAAACAAATGCCAAATAATACATACTAAATAATATAAATCTCTCGTAGATTGTCGCGAAAATTGACAAACCACATAGGTACATGTGCTCAATTATCAGGATATATTTGACAGAGTTTAGAAGGAACTATTTTGAAACAGCAAATATTTCAATATTTCTAAAATGATATCATAAATTTGGAAATGTTGTTAAATAGATTTTAGAAAAAAGAAGTCTACGTTCCTAGCCAGAGTAGATCTAGTGCCATAAAAATGTTCATGTAGTCTAAATAAATAACTAGAGTTATTATTTTTCCCCACGTTCCAGAATCCTACTCAGTACAAGTTAATATCTACAAATGTTATATCATATCAATATAAATTGCGTTTTGTAGAGAAAGCGTATTCGTAAGAAACTTTTTCACTGTGCCAAACATTGGTTGTGTTTCACGTATTCTTTCGTTCGACATACTGATAAATGTGTTTATAACATCACAGTTTCAAGCCACTCGCGTCGAGATCTCCGCTTAGCTAAAATAAAAACATATGGCCGGCACACAAAACATACAATGAACCCTTCAAATTCACAATCTTATTTTGTAACTGGGTGCGCCTTGTAAAAAAATAAAACTTTTCGTAAACATCTTTTTCGTTAAGTAATGTCTTTGTTAATACTTAAATCTGATCGGACTCTATATATTAACAAAAATGCTGAGTTTTAATTTCATGCTAACACATGTTTTTTTATAAAACCCGATGTGTTTGGAAACGTTCGTATGTATACAGGCTGATTCATTTTCGTCCCTCACCATGGGGATCTCGCTTATTATTGGAGATAGAGTATAAGTTTAAATTTGGCAAAGTTGTTAAATTTTGTGTTTGTTATAAATTCGTAAAGAAAATAGACCTGTGACAAATGACCTTCGTTATTTAAAAAAAAAAAACGCGAAAACCCCATTTTCTTGTTTTACCTGTAGCACCGACATTTGGCCTTGTAGAGAAAATATAAAAACACATCCTTGCGGCCATTTCTAAACCTCTATCCAGTGGTGTACTCTAAATTTTTATACGACGTTTCGTTTCTTTTTGGCCATCATCAACTCTCTAATTTCTTATAGGCGCCATATTGGATTTAGACATCTTCGGAAAGAGTTTTTTTTTCTGATTTCAACCATGTACCACATGCTGACTAAAGTTTTTGACATTAGGTTTTATTTGAAAGAATAAATTATAAGATTAAATAAGGTAGCCATGGAATTTCAATCTGTCAAACATTTAATTTATTGTTCATTAATAATACAAAAATGTCATACACTAACGAAGAGAAACGAGATATGATAAGTATTTTTTATTCTTCGAACCGAAATTCAACAGTAGCGAGTACAAGATATCTACAATTATATCCAGAACGGCAACAGCCTCATCGTACCATTTTTCTAGATCTCGACAGAAATTTGGTCGAGAATGGATCGTTTACTAAGCCAGACAACAGGAATTTAAATGAAAATCGACAAGATATTTTACAAATGGTAAATTAAAAGCGTGTTTCCAAATTTCATGTTAATCTTGTATTTTTATAGATAAATAATAATCCATCAATTTCTACACGCGAAGTAGCGTCAGAATTAAATTTGTGCCAGTCCAGAGTTTGGTGAACTTTACATAAAAGTAGGTTTAAACCATACATGATCCATGTTAGTCACTCTTTACTGCCTGGAGATAATTTGAGAAGGCTAGAATATTGTAATTGGTTAATGGGAAGGATAGAAAATGACGAAAATTTTTTAAGCAAAATCATCTGGTCAGATAAAACAAAGTTTACAAATTCTGGAATGTTCAACAGAAATACGGAGCACTATTGGGCAGTACAAAGTCAGCGACAAAACAGGGCTAGAAGACCACAACATCGTTTTGGAATAAACGTTTGGATGGGTATTTTGGCAAATCGTCTCTTAGGACCAGTTATGTATGAAGAACATTTAAATGAAGAAAGATATTTAAATATTTTACGTACATACGTATCTGACTATCTTGACGACAATATCCCATTAAATCAATTACAATATTTATGGTGGCAACAAGATGGCGCACCAGCACACAATGCAGCTGTTGTTAGAAATTTCTTAAATCAAGAGTTTGCAAACCGTTGGATTGGAAATAGGGGAGTTGTTGAATGGCCTGCGAGATCACCTGATTTAAGTCTGCTAGATTTTTTTTTATGGGGATATGTTAAAAATAATATTTATAAAGTAGATGCGCCACAAAACATTGAAGAATTACGAGACAGACTTCAGAATGCCTTCGATGTAGTTCCTAGAAGATCTATGCAAAGGGCAGTACAAAATGCCGGAAGGCGTGCCCAATTGTGCATTACCGAAGATGGCCAGATAATTGAACATTTTCTGACTGTAATTGTTTATTGTTTACTTTTCTATGTATTTTTATTAATGTTTTTGTTATCTTGTACTCGCTACTGTTGAATTTCGGTTCGAAGAATAAAAAATACTTATCATATCTCGTTTCTCTTCGTTAGTGTATGACATTTTTGTATTATTAATGAACAATAAATGAAATGTTTGACAGATTGAAATTCCAAAGGCTACCTTATTTAATCTTATAATTTATTCTTTCAAATAAAACCTAATGTCAAAAACTATAATCAGCATGTGGTACATGGTTGAAATCAGAAAAAAAAACTATTTCTGAAGATGTCTAAATCCAATATGGCGCCTAAAAGAAATTAGATAGTTGATGATGGCCAGAAAGAAACGAAACGTCGTATAAAAATTTAGAGTACACCACTGGATAGAGGTTTAGAAATGGCCACAAGGATGTGTTTTATTTTTTCTCTACAAGGCCAAATGTCGGTGCTACAGGTAAAAGAAGAAAATGGGGTTTTCGCGTTTTTTTTTTTAAATAACGAAGGTCATTTGTCACAGGTCTATTTTCTTTACGGATTTATGACAAACACAAAATTTAACAACTTTGCCAAATTTAAACCTATACTCTATCTCCAATAATAAGAGAGATCCCCATGGTGAGGGCCGAAAATGAATCAGCCTGTATATTAACTTGTACTGGGTAGGATCCTGGAATGTGTAGAATATCTGACAACTCCATAAATAACTAACATTACCACGCCTCGAGGGTGGTAAGGAGAACTTTGTACTAATTGACTCCTAATTGATTCAAAAGGCGAGCTGCAAATCAATTTATACAACACATATATTTCAAAAACATATTTTGTACTTTTTCGATCAGTTTATCATTCCTCTTTATTAGTGGCGACCAAATGGATAACCCAAACAAAATTATTTTATAATAATTGTATGGATATTCCTAAAATAGCTACAACACCTACTCATGAAACCAACCGTCATCAACAGTATTTTGATCATAGATCATAGAGATTCTGTAATTTAGGAGAACGCACCGTAACTGACAATCATACAACATAGCAGCCTCTTTGTAATAATCGTCACAACGAACGTTTACTACTATTTAAATGTACATTATGTTGACGCAACAATGATATATGAGAGCTGTTCTCTTTCCGCTGATCCTGGTAAAGTAAAACAATTTATTTACAAAAACATTTACTTATAATTTTTCAAAGTATTCTCCTCCACAGTTAATGCATTTTTGCATCCGTGAAAACCAATCTTGAAAACATTTTCTCCAATCTTCTGGCCGTAGTTTGTTTATTTCATTTTTAAAGGCATCAACCACAGGATAAACCCCGTAATTTATCCTTTGCTCGCGGAAAATAAGATGTCATTAGGTGCTAAATTTGGACCATATGGTGAATGACCCATTATTTCTACGTTTTGGGCATTCGAATAATCAATTGTTCGAGGGGCAGTGTTGGGCCCTAGTGTTATCTTGTTGCAAGATAATCCCTCTTCTTGGACGTTTTTCGCGAACATTTAGGAGAACCTGAGGCTAATAAACTGTAGTGTACCATTCTGAATTAATAGTACGTCTATACTCCAGTGCTACAATGGAAACATGACCAGTAATTCCAAAAAATGTGGTTATCATCTTCTTATTTTGGCTCTTTTTCGGCCGACTAATTCCCAAAGACCTAAACTGACGATTGCTGCAGATTCTTTTCGGGATCATAGCAGTATACCCATGTTTTTCAGATATGATAATGTTGTACATGAAATGAGACAATCCACAGTCAAAGCGATTGAAGTCAAGTTGCGGAGAATCCACCGAGAACAAAGCTTAAAGACTTTCAAATATTTGTGTAAAATAATGTTAATTGTTTTCACACCAATCTTTAAAGTTGCTTGAATGCTTCTGACAGTAGTATTCCGGTCCTCTTCAATCATGTTCTGAATAAGACCAATATTTTTTTCTATAGCTGCCGTGTTTTGGCTTAGGAGATCGAAAACTGTGATTTAAGGAAAGTCGACCGCGTTGAAATTCATTATATAACCGCTTTACGGTAGCGAAGGTACACGACAAAACATTCTTTACGGCTCAAGCCACGCTTGAAATTGTAAAGAATCACAGTTCGATAATGCTCCTTGTTCAGTTCCATGACATATTGGCGAAAGGATTACCTTAAACTTATGTAACTTACAAACAATCAAGTATATTTGACAACTCTCCCTATAACTAAACTTGATTGAAATTGTCAAACAGAATTTGTCGCAATATATATCGCTTACTAGATAGGTCAGCGAGAAGAGAACATCCCAATCGTTCTGTAATTGAATCGAGTCAGCGTGTAAATTAATTTCTTTATGTAGTTTACAGTCATCGGCGTAGAGCAAACAGTCGGAACTGTTAATTATACTCTGTAAATTACTTATAAACAAAAGAATTAGTAGAAGCCCAAGCGAGTATATTGTGGCACTCCCGATGATACAATAAACGGATGCGAATAATTTCCAGCTATTGCAAAAAAGCGTTTGCCTTCTATTGCTTAAGTATGAGTTCATCGGTTTTGAGACATTGATGTATATGCTCTCTAATTCTGATCGTTTATTAATTGCGTTAAAGACATCATCCGAAAATATCGATGAGTCTATTGACATCCATGTTGCTCACCAACTGTTTCATTTTTAACCTGATTATATATCTTGGTATGCAGAATTTGCTGCGCTGACACAACAGAAATTTGTGTATAATTTACCATGCACTTTTTGTCAGTGGACTTAAAAATAGGTATAACATTTTTAACAATTTTAATTTTTTTGGTAAAATTTATGTCCTTGTTAGACATTGATACAAGTGTGTGAGCATATGGAAATTATTGGGATTAAATTGCTTTTAGGTTTACTTAGCCATTAAGCTGTTCAGTGCTTCTGTTCTCTTTGAAAATTCACGAATAAGCCGCGATTCTCAATAGTAACCTTGACTAACTGAGTAAGAAACAATAAAAACTAAAAAAAACACTCCCGTAAATTATCTTCATTCAAACTCATACTTTTTATGTGTATATCATGTTTAACAAATAATTTGGGAAGTGTGTTTTTTACCAAATTTAAAGCAAGCTCATTACAGAATTAAAAGTAGCAGCACTAGTCCCAACAATATAGTTAAAATAATACCTGATACAGTGGTAAATAGAAAAATTCTGTTTTAAAGAAAAAGTATCATTGAAGTCTTTATTTACAAAACCTCATTAATATATAATATTCACTTTTTTAGAAAGCAATTCTTGCGAAGAAAACCAAAGTTGTTTCCGAGGATTTGAAAGAAAGCCTGCATGAAGCTTATGGATTTTTAGACACCTTTCTGAATGGGAATAAATGGGTTTGCGGAAATTCCTTAACATTAGCTGATATTCACCTAGCAGCTACGATATCATCTATAGCTTTATTCCAACCGTTAACAGACAAATATCCAAATGTTAATAACTGGCTAAATAATTGCAAAAAACAATCTTGGTATGAAGCCAATTTGAAGGGTTTAAAGTTTAAACGATTTTAATAATAAGGTGTTCATGAAGGATTCATCGTATGGTTGTATCGGAAAGCTTCCACATTGTTGATAGTTCTTTGACCTTCGAATGCCTGTCTTGCAACGTCGTCTGTCTAACGAGCTCGATGTTTGCCTCCGTAAGCGCCTCAACTAGCCTACCGGCACGTGGTTCGTCTTCTACACTTTCTCGGCCCAAACGAAACTATTTTGCCCATTGCTTTACAGTGGAAAGGGAAGGGACAGATTTGCAATATACACCATCCAAGTGTTCTTCCATATACTGAAGATTAACATCTTTTATCAGAAATTTTATTACAGATTGGTATTCAGTTTTTATCATAAAAAATAACGCGACACGACTAACACAAATAGATGTCGCTATGCAACTGACGGCCGTATTCACCATGCTAAAATTAACAGCTAGTTAACTAACAGTCCGATGAGCTTAGTCGCGCTGTTAGGGCTAGCTGAAATTCACCAACGTAAAATAATGGCTGCTTTATTAACTGATTGTTTAAACTAATTCATACCAACATCGGCGCATTTCCCCCAACATTTACGGTTGTAAACTATCTATTAATGTGTCATGTCATAACATATTGCTATGGATTTTTCCCAAAATAACATTTAAAATTTATTTAATATAAATGTACATTATTTTTGGATATCTGTGTATATCCGATGTATTTATATGTGCGTAAGCAAAAACTTGATTTTTGGAGGTCGTCTTTATGTGAAAGCGATAGCGAGGTATTGAGGTGGAGACCAATTTTTACCCTAAGACAAGAACGTTATTCTTTCTTTGAAAAATATATATATTGTTATATTACGTGCGTTAATATATTGAATAAAATGTTAATTACTGTTATAACTGCCCCAAAACGTTGGGCTCTAAATGATATGTTACGAATATGTTGATAAATAAAATTGTTTCTACGTACGGTATAATAAAATGAATGAATGTCATAAACAAAAGTCATGTAAAATTCAAATTGGGCTCATTCAATACTTATCTGTTTTATTATCTTCGGCTAGCTTCTTTCTCTCTTCAGGGCTAAGGTAGGTTCACTTCTTTCCACTTTTACTTTCTTTACGTAATTTATTAAGTTGGGAACGGAACAATATCTCAAGTATATTACAAAAAAACAAAGTAAAATATTGACAATTAACTTTATTAGGGATAAACGATTTTGCAAAGTTTGAGAAATTTATATTAATAATTTCGTGACACACAAGTAATATTAAGTGAGACACACTCGACGGTTGGTATTCGTACAGTATAATAATATGGTGTAAGACAGGTGCAATAATGTGTTGTCTTAGTAAAATAGTTTATAACAGTGACATGGCATCAAGTTTTACAAATACAAATAGTAGATGCCAATATTTCAATAAGTTGACTAAAGATTACAGTGGTAAAATATCGGTGAAAGTAATATAAATAGTTAGTTATGGAATAAACAAAGTAAAGTTCTAGAAATGTACATGCGCAAGAAAAAAATGGCGCGGGAAATTTTGTTAAAATTAGCAAAAACCTGAATCTTCGTATATCATCTCCGTTGCTTCTTGCGCCTGTGTTCTGGAGACGTCTTCACAACGGGAAACGGGAGAATGTTTCTGCTACGGTCCCTCGGGATCACTTGAAATTTGTTGAAATCTCCAAGTCCGACTGCGTCTTGAGCGAATGACCGATTTCGATCGTTCAACGATGTGGGTCAAGCTACGGTGAGATTTTTATGGCGGTAAAAACTTTAAAAATTCGTAAATCGCGGACTATTTGGTCGGCGGCTGTTAAATTTTGTCCACAGGTGGTTGGTAGGTAGGTGTAACGTTTTGTAATATTAAAAATCTCTTGCACTTAATAATTTCGCTTAATTATTTTAATTATTACGGAGCACAAAAAAACGTGACCTCTCACTGTGACGACTAATTACCGACGCTTGCTTTTTCATTTGTTTTTAATTGCATAACTTTCCGCTAAATCGCCCCATTCTTTACTTGCATTAAATTTGTTAATATTATTAAATTAGACAATTTTACAGTATAAAACAGTTTAAAAAATTACAATTTGATTTATAAAATAATTTTGGATGAATAACATATGTTTTATGTGTTTACAAACACTCCGTCAATATAGGTTTATTCTCGGGTTATTGCACCGTTGAAATTGTGGGCGGGGCTTACTCGTTCAAATGCATTTGAAAATAAATACGTTACATTTGTTTAAATAAACACGCGTTAAATATGTATTTGAAAGAAAAATGAATATAAACATTATAATAAAAAAATTAGAAAAATAAGTTAATAATTTCTAGGTAAATTTGTCGTCAAAATAACGTATTTATTCTTTGAATCAATCTTTCCCCTTCTTAATATTAAAGTACAAAGTAGATATAAACATTATGGTATAAATATTAAGGTTACATATATTCTTTGTTTCTTTCAGAGAAAGAATCCTTCTTGCAATGCCTCAATTTCCCCCTTGATTAAAAGATAGAAACTTATTGAGAGCTTTTAATCAACCGTATCTAGGAGTAAGACAGAAATATATAAATGCAGTATAGTGATCTGATGAAAATTTAATGAATGTGTGTGTTCACGTTAAAAATATTTCAAATTCTATAAGTAGTTCTTTATTTTATTCTAGTTAATAATTCCCTATTTAGTAATTGTCATTAAATGGTTAAAGTTAATTGTTTTATTTTGTTTGTTCGGGTTCTTTTGTTTGAAAACCCCTTTTTAATATTAAGTAATTATTTTCTTCTTTCTTTTTTTTTTTATTTCTTATTTAATAATAATATGATTAATTTACTTAGCCTAGTCTAAATGTAAACTTGTGATTAATATAGATTATATACTATAGTACTGTAGTACTTGGTATTGTTTTACGGACTATAACATGCTTGGCTGGTTTGTTCTGAAAGTTATTTTGGCTCGTTATGTATATTTATATAAAAAAATACTTTATTTTTCTTTTTAAGTGTGGTAGTCTTGTAACATAGTTATGTGGTATCTACCTTTAATGTAATTTGTTTCGGGTTCAAAAAGTTCGTAGGTGTTGTTACCGATGATTCTCTTAATCGTGTAGGGACCTTGGTAAGCTTTCAGTAGCTTTCCCATTATTTTGTGTTTTAAATCTGTTACTCTTAATCTCTTAACTATAACTTGGTCTCCTACATTGTAAGTTTTATACTTCTTAGTTGCCGTATTTCTCTTTTCCTCCCATTTTCGCTTTCTTAGTGATAATCTTTCTCTGACTTCTTGTAAACGGTTACGTAAATTTATATGCTCAGAATCAGTCCATGGTCGTTGTGGTGGTTGTCCTGTGAATAAAGTTATTGGGCAGTGATTATGCACTGTGCTAGATGTATTGTTTATAGTAAATTCTATCTGTGGTAACAGTCTGGCCCATTTTCTGTGATTTTCGTCCAGTAATATACGTAAATATTTTATCGTTTCGCGTATATATCGCTCGGTAGGATTTCCTTGTGGGTAGCGGATTGATGTATAGACGGTGTGGATGTCGTGTGAATGTAAGAACTCCTTGTAGCGATCGTTAGTAAAATAGGTAGCGTTGTCCGAAAGTATTGTTTGTGGTTTTCCATACTGTGCGAAGTAGTCCACTAAAGCTTGTAAAACGGTGTTGGTATCGCATTTCTGCGTAGGTATGAGTTTGATGAACTTAGAAAATATATCACATATTACCAAAATGTGGCGATAACCTTTAGTGCTAGGAATAAGGTTTGATAGAAAATCAATTGATATTAACTCTAGTCTATCATATGCAGTTATATTGTGGCTTATGTTGGTGTTAGTGAAAGTTTTATCTTTGGTTATTTCGCAGAGTCGACATTGTTTTACCACGCTGTTTATTATTCGTTCGTCATTTATACAGTAGAAAGCTTCTCTGTAGAGTAACCAGCATTTTCGTGCACCTATGTGTGTGTATCTTCGGTGTATATATTCGGTTATTTCTCTGGTGTGTTGTTCGTTTGTGACGTATACAGTAGTTCTCCCTATTTGTTTTACTATGAATCGGTCCCTGATTGATATACCTTTATATTCACCTACAGTTCTTAAATGTTGTCTTATTTCATCGAAGTCTGGGCTTGATTGTATTTGTAAGATTTTTGTTTTTGAGAAAATGCCTCTCCTTTGTAGATTTATTAAGTTGATGCAAATATTCTGCCTCTTTACGTCCCCCTCCTGTCTCGTGAGTGCATCGGCCGTTACCATTTCTTTTCCAGGTTTATATTTTATTGTAAACTCGTACTGTTGTATTAACAAAGTCCAACGATAAATGCGACTGTTATTAAGTTTGCAGCTCATGATGTTGACTAAAGCTTTGTGATCCGTTTCTAATACGAATGACTTTCCTATCAAATAATATCTGAGTTTCGTTAACGCAAACACGATAGCAAGCATTTCCTTCTCGGAAATCGTGTATCGAGTCTCGCATGTTTTCAAAGTGCGTGATATAAAATAAATAGGGATTTCTTGATCGTCTTTCATTTGTACTAGCTCTGCTGCAATTGTCTTGTGTGAAGCATCTGTTCGCACAACAAACGGTAGAGTAAAATCTGGGTGATGTAAACGGAGATTTTCTACAAAGTTCTCTTTTAAAGTTGTGAAGCATAATTCGCATTCAGCCGTCCAGTTCCATTTCTTCCCCTTTTTGATTAGTTCCAACAAGGGTAATGTTTTCTCGCTATAGTTTGAGACAAATTTCCTATAATAGTTTAACACTCCTAAAAAACTTCTTAACGTTTTTAAATTCTTCGGTCTCGCATAATCCTGAATGATATCTAACCGTGTCGGGTCTAATAAAATGTTGTTCTGATTAATCACATATCCTAGATAGTTAATCTCATGTCTAAAGAATTGACATTTCGCTAAGTTAAGTTTCATACCATGAGTTTTTAAGGTGTTCAGAATAATGTTAATATGTTGTAGGTGTTGTACCACAGTTTCGGAAAATATAATAATGTCGTCTAGGTAATGTAAAGCGAATTCATCATATCTGTCTAGTATACGATGCAGAAAACGTATCAGAGCGGCTGGTGATGTCTTTAAACCAAATGGACATACTCTAAACTGATATACTATTCCATTCACTAAGAAACCACAGTATTTTCTGGATTCTGGTTCTAAGTTTATTAACCAAAAAGCATTCTTTAAGTCTAATTTACTATAAATTTGTTTACTTCCACATTTCGTTAATAAGATGTCTATGTTTTGCGGCATTTCGAATTCTGGCTTAATTCGTTTGTTCAGAGCTCTCGCGTCTAAGCATATTCTTAACGATAGGTCCTTCTTTTGAACTATTACAATGGGATTAATAAAGTATGTGTTCGATCTCTCTATAATTCCGGATTGTTCTAATCTCTCTAATTCTAAACTAACTTTCTGTTGATAGTGGTACGGAATAGGGTAATTCTTACTTATTAATGGGCAGTCATTGTCAATATTAATTGGATGTTCATATCCTTTTGCGAAAACGATATCGTTATTAATTAAAGTGATGTTTTCGTTTAAAATGTTAATTAATTGCGGTACGACGTTTGAATATGGTATTTCCTGTTTATCAATTATATTCGTTATATCATTCTTATCATTTATAATGTCAGTTGTCTGTAAATCCTCCTTAATCTTTACTACTTCTTCGCCCTCGTAACTATCTCGCGTTCCTAACAAATCTGGCCTATTTCTCACTCCTATATATTCATTATTTATAATATTCTCATTTCCAACTCTATCAATAAACCTTTCTTCAGCTCTCCTATAGTACGGTACATTATATTCTAATAAATTATTTATTACAACTGCTAAAACTTCTTTCTTATAAGTATTATATTCTTTCACTTCCTCTACGGACAAATGTTTATTAAATATTAAATTGTTCTTTCCAATTGATAAAATACCCTTTTCAAAATTCAATATCATTTTCAACCTGTTGATATTATCTATACCCAATATACAGTCATATTGTAACTTCTCTATTACGTAACAGTGAATTAAATAACCGATTTCGTTTATTCTTATTTCGGTATTGAGTTGCTTTGTGACAGTGCCCATCTTCTTTCCATTTGCAGTAACTATGTCGGTACCCTTGGTTTGAACAACGTGCTGTTCGTATCCCTTTATTTGTTTTGCGAGATCTTCTCTAACTAATGTAATCTCGGCTCCGGTGTCGATTAAACAATTTAATTTTATGTTGCTGAATTGTAAAATAATAATGGGTAGAGAATGTACTTCATTTACAGCGTCCCCTGCGTCTTCTATGTTTAAGAATTCCTCTGGCGATTGGTAGAATTTTATATTTTGTAACTTCCAGAGCATGTTATAGCCGTTATCATTATTTAGTTTTGTTGGTTTGACGGTCCGGGTGTTGGGTTCTGATACGGATCGTCTTGTAAATTTGGAGTTTTTTTTTGTAGCCCCTCTATGTTCGTTCTGTCAGGTGATAGCGATCGATGTCGCCGGTAAGCATTATTACCTGGACCTCTTCCTCTGCTTGCGTAGTGATTTATTCCGCGTCTCGATTGGTGAGTTTGTGCGCGCTGCGTGTTATAAGTATCGTTATTGTTGGGTCGGTTATTGTTATAATTATTATTTGACGAGTTATTCTGATAATTGTTCGGATAAGGTCGGTTGTACGCATGTTGTGTATTCGGTCGATTCTGATTGTTATAATTATTATGAGGATGATTGTTGTAGTTGTTATTATGATTGTTATTCGGGTTGTATGGTCGAGAGGTTGCTGGTTGATAACGATTGTTTTGAGCATAATTATTGGTATTGTTATTGTTAGAATAGTTGTTAAAACGTGGTATGGGGTTGGGAATGTAGTTCGGTGCTTGTGGGTTCCTAGTGTTGTTCGTCCGATTATTAGGCTGCTGTTGTTGATTTGTTTCAGCGAAATCGTCCAGTCTTCGGAGTATCTCGATTAGGGAGTCCATGTCAGTGACCTTCTGACAGATAATCGCCTGAGTATCCGTGAAAATAAAATGGTTTAACAATAGGCGCGCGATCATTGATTCACTCATGTCGCTGATGTGTTTGCACTGGTTGTATACGCGAGATGCATACATCTCCCTCGTCACTTGTCCCAATCTAAATTTCCCTGTTAACAAACGAACTTTGGCCCTGTTCTGCTGGTTTTCGTCCCAGTAGTTCTTCGTAAATAACACAACAAATTGATCTAAAGAATGGCAATGTTCCTCTATCCTTTGAAACCATTATTGTGCGCTATTCCGCAATGTTGCTCGCACTACTTCGATCCGGTGTTTCTCGTCCATCACGTCCTCTAAATACCGTAGTATCCCATTTAAATACGCCATGGGGTGTACTCGAGTCATATCTCCGTCAAAATGTTGCAAGTTTTCGATTTTTATTATCGAATTACCTGTATTTATGTTATGTATAGGTACTGTGTACGTTCTAAGTTTATTTTCTAATTGGTGTAAGTTGTGCTGCGTTTCATTATAATTTTCGGTTTGTACAGTTTTCATATTATCTAGATTTAAGTTCACCGCCTGTATTTCTTGATTATGTATTTCTTTATTTTCATTAATTTGTGTATTAAGCTCGCGTCTTAGTTGTTGGGTCTGTTCCTCATTGATTTGATTATATGTTGTTAATTTTGTATCTAATGTACAATTATTTTCTAGTATTATTTTATTTAAGTCTTTGTGAAGTTCTTTGTTTGCTGTATTAATTTTCGATTCGGTTATTTCGTAAATTTGAGTGGTTGAAGTTTCTAGTTGTTGTGCCCACTGTAAATTTTGCGCTTTAACGGTCTCATCTAGTTTTAGGAGATACTTCAATTCATTTTGTTCCATGGCCTTTTGTGTTGCGGTGATTTCTGCAATTTGTACGTCGATGTCCCCCTTAAATGTATTAAGTTTCATTTCTATGTTTGTGTTGTTTAATTCTATTTTTTCATTTATGTTGATTAGGTTAACTTCTAATCTTGTCGTAAGTTCGTTATTTAGGTTATTTAAATCTTGTTTTAGTTCGCTATTTAAATTCGTTAGGTCTTGCTTTAGTTCGCGATTATTAGTATCTAGTTTGTTATTAAGGTCTTTATTGGCAGTGTTCATGTCTTGATTATTAGTATCTATTTTGTTGTTAGTGTTATCTAATTTGGTATTTAAATCTTTATTTGAATTGTTTATTTCTTGCATTTGTGCCATTAACATGTTGAACATGTCCATGAATTTACTGTCAGGTGAAACACTGGCTTCCCCTGAAATGGACGGTTGCGGTACTGTAATGTCCCCCTGTTCACTCCGGTCTTCTTCTACTGCGTCTTTCGGGGTCTTAGCTCTGTGTCTTGTATCCATTTTAGAGTATATTTAATTATTTTGTAAATTATATTAATATTTGTACAGGTAGTGGTAATTATATTGTAAATATGTTGGTTGTAAAATGTTGTTGTTTATAGTGTTGTTAGATTTAATGTACACACGTAAATGCAATGACAAATAACAAAAATATATGTATATAAAAGAAATATGAATCTGCACTTTAATATTTCCCTGTAACAACCTTTGAATATCTTACCGATGGTCTCGAATACAGCAATCCCCTGAAATGCAAAACCGTGCTCTCTCTCTGAAGTTCCACAAAGACAAAATAACAAATACATAAACAAATAGTACAATATGGTAAATGCGAATACAACGGTTCTCCTTGTTTTTTATTTATAATTTTTATTAATTTATTGATTCTTTGTGCCACGAAACTTTGTTACTTGAGAAAGTGTTCCTTCTTAATATTTTTAACAATAGAGTGACTGTTTTATTGAAGTGTGGAGTAGAAGTACGCCCCAAAACGTTAGGGTGCCATTTGTTATATTACGTGCGTTAATATATTGAATAAAATGTTAATTACTGTTATAACTGCCCCAAAACGTTGGGCTCTAAATGATATGTTACGAATATGTTGATAAATAAAATTGTTTCTACGTACGGTATAATAAAATGAATGAATGTCATAAACAAAAGTCATGTAAAATTCAAATTGGGCTCATTCAATACTTATCTGTTTTATTATCTTCGGCTAGCTTCTTTCTCTCTTCAGGGCTAAGGTAGGTTCACTTCTTTCCACTTTTACTTTCTTTACGTAATTTATTAAGTTGGGAACGGAACAATATCTCAAGTATATTACAAAAAAACAAAGTAAAATATTGACAATTAACTTTATTAGGGATAAACGATTTTGCAAAGTTTGAGAAATTTATATTAATAATTTCGTGACACACAAGTAATATTAAGTGAGACACACTCGACGGTTGGTATTCGTACAGTATAATAATATGGTGTAAGACAGGTGCAATAATGTGTTGTCTTAGTAAAATAGTTTATAACAGTGACATGGCATCAAGTTTTACAAATACAAATAGTAGATGCCAATATTTCAATAAGTTGACTAAAGATTACAGTGGTAAAATATCGGTGAAAGTAATATAAATAGTTAGTTATGGAATAAACAAAGTAAAGTTCTAGAAATGTACATGCGCAAGAAAAAAATGGCGCGGGAAATTTTGTTAAAATTAGCAAAAACCTGAATCTTCGTATATCATCTCCGTTGCTTCTTGCGCCTGTGTTCTGGAGACGTCTTCACAACGGGAAACGGGAGAATGTTTCTGCTACGGTCCCTCGGGATCACTTGAAATTTGTTGAAATCTCCAAGTCCGACTGCGTCTTGAGCGAATGACCGATTTCGATCGTTCAACGATGTGGTTCAAGCTACGGTGAGATTTTTATGGCGGTAAAAACTTTAAAAATTCGTAAATCTCGGACTATTTGGTCGGCGGCTGTTAAATTTTGTCCACAGGTGGTTGGTAGGTAGGTGTAACGTTTTGTAATATTAAAAATCTCTTGCACTTAATAATTTCGCTTAATTATTTTAATTATTACGGAGCACAAAAAAACGTGACCTCTCACTGTGACGACTAATTACCGACGCTTGCTTTTTCATTTGTTTTTAATTGCATAACTTTCCGCTAAATCGCCCCATTCTTTACTTGCATTAAATTTGTTAATATTATTAAATTAGACAATTTTACAGTATAAAACAGTTTAAAAAATTACAATTTGATTTATAAAATAATTTTGGATGAATAACATATGTTTTATGTGTTTACAAACACTCCGTCAATATAGGTTTATTCTCGGGTTATTGCACCGTTGAAATTGTGGGCGGGGCTTACTCGTTCAAATGCATTTGAAAATAAATACGTTACATTTGTTTAAATAAACACGCGTTAAATATGTATTTGAAAGAAAAATGAATATAAACATTATACTTAAAAAAAAATAGAAAAATAAGTTAATAATTTCTAGGTAAATTTGTCGTCAAAATAACGTATTTATTCTTTGAATCAATCTTTCCCCTTCTTAATATTAAAGTACAAAGTAGATATAAACATTATGGTATAAATATTAAGGTTACATATATTCTTTGTTTCTTTCAGAGAAAGAATCCTTCTTGCAATGCCTCAATATATACTCGTATATATTTAATTTAAGTCGGGATGAATTGATTGTGTTAATTAGTTGATGGTATTTTATATTCAATTCCCGTATATTGTTAAAGAATTGTTATTCTCGTAATTTGCTGCGTTTAAGATTTAACAACGTGTCTTGTAAGTCTCCTAAAACCGTAAGTTTTTTAAATTTTATGAATTCATAAAACTTTCATTAATGTTATAAGAATATTTTTATTGTATTCAAGATTGTTATTTAAGAAATTTATTATTAGTAAGAATAAATAATAAAGAGTATTATTAAACTTCTACGTAAAAAAATTATAATTGTAAAAGTTTGCTCGTTGGAAGTCAAGGGTATTTTTGTGTTACATGTTATTGCGCATGTGTAAAAATTTTGATCGTGTGTCAACATATATTTGATTATACAGTGTGGTTCTCTGGGGAGAAATTAAAGATAAGCTTTATTATTTTTTAGATAAGTTGATCGGAAGTAATTAAGAGGAAGTTTTAATTCACTTAGCTGTCAATATTCAGTGAATTGTTTTGCCTCAAGTATATTGTAAATACTTTATCTTTATACTTTATAAAGATAGATTTTTTTTTCTTTTTTGATTTTTTTTTTTATTAAATATTCATTTAAATTTTATCTTGTGCTCATTTTATTTCTTATACCTTTACTGATCATTTATTAAAATATAAGTAACTCAGAAAATATAAATATACATTATAGTGAATTCTTTTACTGGCGCCTTAAAAATTTTGTAGAAGACCACATATTTCCTTTTTGGAACCCTGAGAAGTAAGAAGTCCCATTTTTGGAAATCGACCGGCTGAGTATCCTAGTTGGGAAGTATAGTTGTGGATGGTGGCACAATTCATAAGGCAACAAATCACTATTCATAGCATATATCACATTGTCAAAAACATATAGAAAATATTCAAGTATACTGCTGTTCTGCCGCCTATTACATATATATTTATTATTTTATTTTAAGTGTTAATAAAAGAAGAAGACATAGATACTGGATAGTTTCTGTTGTTTTGTGGTTGAAAATAATTTGGGAGTAATTTAAACAAATGATAGGTGTAGAAAAAATTATATAAATATTCTCGGTTATGCAGTATTTGTTATTTATATAAAGTCAGTTAATCACTAGCCGCCGGCTAACTAATAGAGAGATTAATAGTTGGCTAGTACCAAATTACAAATGGTGAATACCAGTTAGTGACTTAATAGTTACTTAAATTTTAACGGTGGGCTAAACACAATGGTGAATACGGTCGTGAAACAAATATGCGTCTAAAATGTTTACCACTACTTTACAGAACGTGGCGCTATATAAGGCTGTCAATATTTGTTTTCTATCATTACCGAAACATGGTTAGGCCGAAAACTTCTGGTGCTTATCTCGTAATACTGGAAAGTATTTATATATCAAATTATGATTTTTTCTTTAATCTAGTGAATATGAATCTACACTTTATGTGATAACTTTAGACCAGAACTAGAATTTCAAAGTTTCTTTTTAAATATTTCTAGTACAACTTCAAAAAGAAATATCTAATGTTTTTGTCCATAACCATACGAAATTTTGTAAATCTTTATTAATTCAAAAAAGTTTTAACAAACCATGCATAATGTAAACAGACCACGTATGTGTATATGGAGTAGCTATGAAACTGTATAATTGTAGTGTGTAATAGAAATTATGTATATCTTAGATATTTAATATATTTACTTAATAAAGTGTCCGGTTTTTATTTAAGAATCTCAGAAGCTCAGTGGAAAGAGAGCAGCTTCCTTTGTAGTATAAACCAACTTTTAAAAATTTAAATTAAAAATTTAAAAAATTAAATTCGCCATTTATACTGATCACAAAACCACTAATTTGACTATTTACTTAAAAGAACCTAATAGAAGACTTATTCGTTGAAGACTAAAATTCCAAGAATATTATTACGAGATAATTCATAAGAAGTGAAAACAGAATTCAAATGCAGACGCGCTTTACAGAACAAAATTTAACGCAAGAAGAAACAACAAACATCAACGACGACTAAAGCTTTACAGGACTCGATCTGGCTTCACCAAGCCTAGTGACAAAATCTAGTGACTAATGATTTTAAGACGTACTTTTTTATCCGTCCAGATACTACAGTTGATGTATTTGAGATAACTAGAGCGTGCTATACTAGCAGAAATGTACGCGCTCGAGATAATTTAAGCAGTGTCACATTTTATATTAGTATACCTAATATTCACACTCTAAATAACGCAGATAATAAGAAATAATCGAATGGAACCCATAAATAGTAATAATAATGCACTCCAACTGGCCGATTTTCTTTCTTTGAAACGTACCATGTCCTTGGCACAGCTTCCTTTCTAGCCGACATATCATCTACTGTTGCAAGGGTCATCTTCAGGGCTGCTACAACTATGCTGCACTAAAGATGTCCCTTACAACGATAGACGAAACGTCGGACAGGAAGGAAGGAGTGCCAAAGACGCGGTTTCGGATTGTAGGCTTTCTTTAACAGAAAACCTACTATCAGAATACATTCACACGTTTTCATTTCTAATATTACAGTTGTTGTAGTTATTTAGCTAGAGAATTGAGTTAATTTTTTCATTAGTGTGAAGTAAATAGTTATGTATGAAAATACTCGTCAATGCAATAACTTTAAATTGCTGAAGAAATTCTTTACACCTGGTTCTAGTGTTACTATCAGTCGTTAATCGTACATCTCGTTTATTCATTATATTATTTTATTTTATTATTTTCTTAAGTAGTTTTTTCAAAGAACGCCTTAAATTTTACAAAATTTCAAAGAAAGATATTACTAAAAATATTGTTCTGTCAAACATTGAGTTGACATGTCTTAACATGTCCTTGCATGTTTCCTGCGTCGGAGTACTTAAACCACGCCCAATTTTGCTCCGGAACCAATCAAATTAATAATTGGCAAACATCAGGCTCTGTGGGTATATAAAGAGCTGTACGCGGCTCTTTCGATTCAATGTAAGTCGGTTTGTGACAGCTGAACGTCTTTCTATTTCATAATGTCGCGTGCGCGTATAAATAATCCAAGCAGTTTCTGCTATGTATGTGGAGAATTCACTACACATCAGCATTAGCGGAATATTACACCTTTAATAAAAAGCTTATATTTACACTATTTTGGCTTAACCACTGAACATCAAGACAAGCCATGGGTTCTC
Organism: Melolontha melolontha; assembly: GCA_935421215.2. Taxonomy (NCBI): domain Eukaryota; kingdom Metazoa; phylum Arthropoda; class Insecta; order Coleoptera; family Scarabaeidae; genus Melolontha; species Melolontha melolontha. The sequence continues at coordinate 89,513,161 of OW285235.1, read as the reverse complement.
AACATTTGTTGCGGACGCTGTGCTATTATTTCGAGGGGTTGCTAAAATTAAAAGCTCTATGCCATTTGCAAGACCTATGATTTGGCGTGAAGAAACGGATCATTCGACTTAGTCTCGACTCAGTCCTACTTTTGCTGCACGAAAACTTTTAGATTTAATAAGAAAAATATAACTTATGCTAGTCTGCCCTCTGCTTTTTGTCCTCATTTGCCCAGTACCTCATTCAGAAGCCTTGCCAGTACCAAGGTGTTTTATAAGTGCACTTAGAAGTTTCGGGTGAAGAATACGATGTTACAGTGGAACAGTGAAATACTTGCTGATTAAACACAAAGTACCATATACCTTCATATAATGTACTGTGCCGTCATTTAATATCGTAACATGAGACTTATGCAACCCAATTTGCAATCTAGACAACATTTTCAATATTTATTGTAAATATTAAATTTACTAGGATAAAAAATAAATACAATCTGTACTAAAACCAAATTCTGGTGTCGTCTGATAGGGCAAAATTTGCTACATGACCGCGAAGTGTACCTACAGCCGTTTGTCTTCGTAAACCCATCATTAACAAAGTCGTAAGACAGAAACGCATGCGTCTGGTGGTTAAAGCAAACGCTGGTAAATGCGTGCTGTGTGCATGTATATACAGATACAAATTTGTTTTTATACAGATTTGTATTATTTTGTATCCAAGCTTGATGTGAATTGTCGCATCAATATTGCCAATTTGTAATTTGCAATTTGGTTTTGCTATATTACGCCACCTGGCGACGAGTTAATGGACTCACAGTAATATGCGTATTTTTCTTTTCCTGTAATAGCGTAACTATTCGAGAAGAAATTAGCGATAATTAAGGCGAAATAAGTAATGAATCTCTGACTTTTTTCACAACAATAAAAACAGTGTTCAAGGAAACGATTTCTTTAGACAATTAGATGGTAATGAAAAAATGTTATGCATTTATAAAAATTCTTTAATTTATAATAATGTTGATTCCGATTTCAGAAAAAAAAGTTTGTGTACCTCGTAGTAAAAGCATATTCCCGGATTTCAATGCTTGTTGACAATATACATTGTCGTCCGGGAATGTATCGCTTTTACCACTAGATACACAATGTACTATTTTCTAAAAAGGCATTTTTTATCACCGAATAGTGCAGCGAAAATTTGATTTCCGTCACTAGTGAGAAAAAATCCCATAAAGTTAATTTTCGTCCCTAGTGACGAAAGTTACCTACTAAATTTCACCTCCGTCTAGTTGCCTACTGTTGCTATATCGTGTCATTTTTAAATCACGTCAGTTTGTGCTGTTTGTAGCTTTATGATGAGTTCTGATTCAGCAAGTGATTTAGATATTCCCAATACACCACCAGGAATAGTAAATCAAGCTGAGAAAACCTATGTGGGCTTGTTACGAGAAAAATCGAGAAAGATGTATGAAGAAGTCTATGTAAAATTCATTGAATAGAGGGCTGATAATAGCGTAAATTCATATTCTGAAATTGTGCTGCTTGCATATTTTGCAAAATTGTGGGAAAATTTGAAGCCAACGACCCTATGGTCTACGCATTCTATGTATCAATGTTTAAATTATAACTAATCTAAATATCTAAATCTAAATATGATCTACAGTTTTATAATTTTTAATTAAAATTAAAGTATTTGTTTATATATTTTTTTAAAGTTTACTATAATGCCATAGGCGAGGTCGTAGAAAAAGTATAGTGTTTAACTCGTCGAAATCATTTTTTAAGCTCGCGAATATTACAAAACTCGGCTACGTCTCGTTTGGTAAACTGATCTCGCCTAGAAAAATGTTACTTTCGTCACTCGTTACACAATATAGTATTTCTCATGCACAACCTATTTCAACTCCGCGTTTATTTGATCGTTCGATATCTAGTACATTTAATGACATCTCATGACAAGACAATAATGTTTTAATATTATAATATAAATTACCATTCGTTTGAGAACATCCTTGAAGTGTCGAATTATAAAATAACTTTCGATTAATTAATTCTATCAAGTTGTAGATGTTGTTGTATGTATCTTGACATAAAACAATTTGCTGATTTTAACTTTTAAGGTGTATTACTCGTATGACTAACTTCCATCTAATGATTTGAAAATACGAGAAATTATATGTATCCGTGAAAATCACTTGAATTTAATAATGCACATTTTGATGGGCGAAATTTTTATTATCTAAATAGAAATTTTTATCAAGCATTCATTAAACTGGTATACATATTATTATAATCGTTTAAACCCTTCAAATTGGCTTCATACCAAGATTCTTTTTTGCAATTATTTAACCAGTTATTAACATTGGGATATTTGTCCGTTAATGGTTCGAACAAAACTCCAGATGATATGGTAGCTGCTAGGTGAATATCAGCTAATGTTAAGGAATTTCCGCAAACCCATTTGTTCCCAGTCAGAAAGGTCTCTAAAAATCCATAAGCTTCACGTAGACCTTCTTTCAAATCCTCAGGAACAGTTTTGGTTTTCCTCATAAACATTGGTTTCTAAAACAGTGAATATTATATATTAAAGGGCTTTGTAAGTAAAGACTTTAATGATACTTTTTTCTTTAATACACAATTTTTCTATTTACCATTGTACTAGTTGAAACCTACAGGTATTATTTAACTATATTATCTAGACTAGCGGAGCTGCTTCTAATTTCGTTATGAGCCTACTTGAGATCTAGTAAAAAAAACACTTCCAAAATTATTTGAACACAATATCAGACAAAAATTATGATTTTGAATGAAGAAAGTTGTCAGGAGCGTTTTTATAGATCTAATTGTTTCCTGCTAATCAAGCCTGCTTTTGAGAATCGCAGCTTATTCGTGGATTTTCAAAGATAACGAAAGCACTGAAGAACTTAATGGCTTTAATTCTGGCTTGAATTTGGTAAAAAATACACTTTCCAAATTATTTATTGACCACAATATACAGACAAAAGGTGTGATTTTAAATTAAGGAAATTTGCCAGGAGTACTTTTTTTGTAGTCATATGACTCAGTTAGGCAAGGCTGCTTTTGAGAATCGTGGATTTTTAAAGAGAACGAAGGCGCTGAAAAACTTAATGGTTAAGTAAAACCAGAGGCAACTAAAAGCTTAACTTGATTTGACAGTAGTCACTTAGGAGTTTAGCTTAAGGCAATTAAATGAATTGATATTATAAGAATAATTCATTTCGATCAAACTATCTAAAACCTAATTATGTGATTTACATTTGCCGAATCACGGAGTTTCAAGTGACTGTTAGTCTAATGAAGAGGCATTGCCATTAAGTTAACAGCGATTATACATAACATCTTAGTTTAATTAGTAACTTAGTTGGAAACGCCACTTCATAATCTGAGAATATTATTATCGACATTATGCTACCCTGCTAAATAATATCGTAGTTTGGCGGGTCTAAAGATATAACATTTGTAAATATAGCGTTGCACGAAACAAATAAATTGACTAAAAATGTTTAAAACTGATGGAAGTATGATTTTGAAATTTATTTGTTAAAGTTGAAGTTGGGAACAAAACTTTTAAGAACAACAACTAGGGACAATATACTTCAAATTATACTAGAAATATATTTTTAAGTTTCGGTATACATTATTCTGCCATGCTGTAGTTTCGATTGTTTATTTTACGCCGATGACTGTAAACTATATAAAGAATTGAATTCACACGCTGAATCGATTCAATTACACAACGACTGAGGTAATATATCATTGTTGTGTGAACGAACATATTGTACATTTAAATAGTAGTGAACGCACGTTATGACAATTGGTACAAAGTGGCCTCCATGCTATGTAATTGTCAGTTACGGTGCGCTTTAGTCGGAGAATTTCTATGATAGATGTTGGTGGCGATTACATTTAAAATAGTGTTGATGACGATTGGTTTCATCAGTTGGTATTGTAGCTATTTTAGCAAAATTCATATAACGGGTGTTCAGAAACATTCGAAGTCAAGTGGGATCTGAACAAAAAATCGTATATCTTTACTTAAGTACATTTGCGTGTATGATAACCTATAAAATTGTATTAAGTAAATGTATCAATCTATATCAGACATGACTTCATATTTTCAGGGACTACTTTGACTTCGAATGTTTCTGAACACCCGTTAATTATTATATAATAATTGTATTGGTCGCCACTAGCAAAGAGGGCATTGATCGAAATAGTACAAAATATGTTTTTGAAATATATTTGTTTTAAAAACTTTATTTGTAGCTTGCCTTTTGAACCATATGAGTCAGTTCTCCTTACCATTGTTGGCGGCAATATTAGTTATTTATAATATCTTGTTCGATAACGCAAAACTTTTAGCATAATTATTTAGATTACATGAATATTTTCATGGCAGCAGATCTGCCCCATTTTGGAACATTCTATTAAGGCCTGTTATCAATATTTGTAAATGATATATTGATCATTTCAGAAATATTTGGTGTTTCAAAATAGTTCTTTTTAAACTCTGCTCAGTCTGTCCCTGTTAATTAACATATGTATGGTTTGTCAATCTTCGTAAAAATTTGTGATATTTATATTTAGTATATAATTAGAAATTACAGTAATTAGGATCTGAATCCTCTTGAAATTTTGATTGTCTAAATAAAATAAATAATATACGAAACAGCATACAGCACTTGTTTATATGACAAATTTCTCTTTTTACCACATATTATTTTTATATGAAAATTCGAAACTTCAACTTAATATAATTAGGTACAAAGATATACTTACTCCAATCCGTGCTAATAGTGAAAACGCAACACCAGTGTCAAAATGAAGTCGTTGATCGATGATAGCTCTCTGCTTTATATCTTTTGGATATAAACTGTCATTTTTTCCATATTTACTTAACAAGTAAATGGTTATAGCGTGACTGTCATACAAAAAAAATCCACCATCATCAATGGTTGGTACAGTGTGTAGAGGATTCATCTAAAAAGTAAGTGATAATGTTAATTGCATTATACGGTAGATCAAATAAGATATCATAAAACAAGAAAAACATGGCCATTTAAGTATAAAAGAACGGCTAAGGAAAAAAATAAACTACTCATGCAATTGTATCACCCTTCGTACAATTTAATAACATTAAAATAGCTAAATACAACACCTATACTTTGTAGGAGTTGGATAGTAAGACCAAGGACATAACACCTTTCTTTTTAAATAGTCATGTTGTCAACAGAATACATATCATGTTCGGATTATTGTAGCGTTTACATAGGTTAAATATCGCAATGGCTAAAGCAGCATATCACACACTGCATAACAGTGATGTCCGTATTGGAAAAAGATCCTGTGCGTTGGTGGACCATGCACTTCATCTTGACCATACATTTAATTTTGTTGACATTAAGATCCTAGACGTTGAAAATAACCATAAGAAAAAGAACCTTTCTAGAAATGGTCCGCATTAACAGAGATACAAATAACGTTAATTATAGGTCTAATACTAACGGACTACATATTCTTGGTTTGGGGGTTAGTTGACCTTCTAAAAATGTTTGTTAATTGATCCTCGTATTGTTAAATTTATAATGTATTGTTTTTGGTTTTGATACTCTTGTGACTTTATTTTTTCTTCTGTACCTTTTTTTATATTTTTTATATTTTAACTTTTACATATACATCTTCTTTAATGGTTAATGTTAAACCATGTATCTATAGTTACCTTAATGTTTTAATTTAAATTTAATCAATTTTAATATGCCTATGTACGAAATTTCCATTCTTTAACTCTACTTTCTGTGAGTATTTTGCTATTCCTGCATACATTAATTTATTGAATGTCCTCTTCATAATCTTGTAGCATCTCCTGAAGAAGCAACAAACTCATTGCGAAATATGGAGAGATCGAAAATAAATGAGTTTTAATTGACAGACCGCCTGCACATTTTCAATTTATTATTAACTTATGTTTATATTTATATATAAATATAAAAATAATTATTTGACATTTGTATATTATAGTAGATTAAGATAGTCGGCAATTTAAGATCTGTTTAACTTTAATATGTATATATTTAAAATAATTCAGATCTTACATGTTCCGGAAATTGATGCCTTTTTCAAAGAATTTTAAATTATAAATGACAGTATATTTAATATGATATTTATATATGTGAAGTTGTCATTGATAAAAATTACATTATTCAAAAATACATTGAAGTATAATAATAATAATTCATGCCTTAGCCTTAGCCAACAGCTTGACGCCAATTACAGGGGGCATTGGCAAGCAATGAGTTATTATATCTGCGCCCGTGGAGCGACTTAAGACGTTCAGCTGTCGGCATTCATCTAGAACGAGAAGGAAAACCATGAAAACCTTCTCGGACAGCCTAGTATTAGAAGTATTAGAAGGAATTTCTTATTTTCTTGGCCGTAATTATAATACGAAACAAAAGTAATATTTTTGGTAGTAGAGGCCGGGGAATTAATACAATATTTAACATATTTATAATATTATAAATAAATTTTTAGTTTTTAAAAAGGTACTATGAATAGTACCGAAACGTCAAATTAAATATTGTTTTAATTTGCCGACAGCTACTCCCTAAAAATATTACTTTTATCTCGTATATAATAAATGCTATAGCTGCCTTAACCGTTGAAGTTATGTAACCCTATAGTACTGTGCATAAAAAGGAACTACCACATAGGCATTTTATGAATTTGTCATCAATAGATTAAATAATTGCAGAATATAATGCATAATCATATCAAAAAATACAAGACATCGGCAATTATTATAAAATTGACACGAATTTATAAGAAATGTAATGCATTTATTTTCAATGATACAGAAATATTTAAATATTTGATATTATTATTGTTATTAGATACCTTCAAATATTCGGGCGTCAAATGCTCCCCTTGCATCATCTTTACTTCTTTTACATCCAATCCTAGGCCAATGGCTTTAGCGAGCATTAATACAGCTCTACAGGGCGGACTGGCGTCAATTAAATATATTACTGGAGCCATCTTGAATACACACTATTTAACAAATAAATGTAAACTAAGCAGCGAAATTTTGTGTTAATATTACAGTCTTGATTTTGTATATATATATTGACCCTTATCTGTACGTGTTTGCAAACAAACTAAGGCACCTAAAAATATAATGAACTCAGCAAAATTTATGCTCATTGGAAATCTGCATATCATCCTTCTAAAATACATATGAATATGACTAATAAAATTCAATGATGTGTAAGTACTTTTTTATCTACGTTTATAAACAATGATTTGCAGCTCTGAATTGGTATTTAGATTATCGCTTCCTCGAATCAAGGTTAAAATTGTTATGCTTTTTAATGCTAGTTCATATGAAATATAGGCCAAACAAAACGACCAATAACAACCCGGTTTAAAGAACACATATCACATATTAAATACAATAGACCGGATAAATCTAACGTTGCCAACCATGCTTTAAATACACTACAAAATATGTTGATTAATGGGTTAAAACTTGTCAAGGCCATTATAAACCCCCGCGATCTTGACGCATACGAAAGTATTCATATCGCTAAAAACAAACAGAATTCTATGAACGGAGACAAAGGACCGGTCCCCTACACCTGTCTCTTTTCATTCTTAGAAACGTAGGTAAAAAGGTCGTAGACGTTTCAAATAGAGTATAAACACAATGTGGGTACCGTTTCCTTAAGAGAGGTAATTTTTTGTCGATCTTTTCGTTCGATATATTTCTATGTTTAAGTTAGTGTATACGTGGACGCTGTGCAAAGTTGTTGCGTGAGCAGTTGTGCTAGCTTTACTATGCCCCATGTGCGACACATTGATTAGTGGTTTTACCTACTAATGATGACAACTTAGTTGTCGAAATACGTATTTAAGATACGATTAATAATTGCGGTAAGGGGTTATATACAGTGTGTTCATGGATTTGGTGCAAAACTTGCACAACAGAGAACGTTGATAAATTTTTTGAATTATTTTATGTTTTATTTTTTATTATACATATTTCTGGATATAAAATAATTTTATAATAACTGGTTAACTAACAGAAATTCTTTATTATAAATATAAGATTTTGTGAAATATTTTCTATTGTATATAAATTCGAATGTGATAAATAACAACAAATAATTTATTCAGCGTAATCCCCACCTACTTCCACACAATTTTCTCTCTATACCTAAATTCTCTGTAAGCGTTCCTAAATGTTCTTGTATCAATTTCACTTATCACTGTCCGTATTTTTTTTAATGCTTCCGAATTAGCACCAAAATTATTATTTTCATAAACTCTTTGGTTAACGTGTTCCAAAAAAATAAAAATCCATCGGTGTTAAATCGGCCCAGCGAATGGGTCGAAACGACCGATCTACCTTTAAGGAAAGTGGTTATCAAGGCAGTTTTTGAATAAATTAGTTGAATGCTCAGGGCATTCACATATCCAAATAATTGTGTTGATTTAAATTGTTTTCGAAAAAAAGGGCCAAAAATTTTATTGAAAAAAATTCGACACACATTTACTTTCTTATGACGTTGATTTTTTCCGATTAATACGAAAATTTGAATTTGCCCAATAACTGCAATTTTGGGGATGACACATAACCATTAGTGATAAAAGAAGCTTCATCCAAAACCCAAATTTTATGATGGAAAAATTGATCACCCACAACATTTTCTCTAACCCAAGTACAAAATTCTAATCTAAACACCCCGTCCCCGGGATCCGGAGTATGAATAAATTTGGGTTTGTATGGATGAATCTTTTTCTTAAATATTTTTTGCAGTAAGCTCTTGCTTACACCCAACTCCGCCGCTCTCTAGTGATAGTTTTAGATCTTTTATATAGATGCCATAGCTAGAACAGTTAATGCGTCATCTTCATTGTATTGTTTTCTGCTTTCTTCTTTCTAGCTACAGAGCCAGTGTCATCAAATTTTTTAACAAGTTTTTTTTCAGAGAATTAATGCGATATTAATGCCGGGGAATTTAACATTAAATTTATATACATACAGAAAGTAATCAGTACATTTAAATATGATTTCTAATAGTTTTAAGGCAAGCAATTTTTTTATACATAATAACTTTTTTTCGTAAAATGAAGAATAAAAAAGTTTTTCCCCTTGTGCACCAAATCCGTGAACAATTAGTGAACAATCTTTCAAATAAGTATAGTAGAACTAAAAACACTGAAAAGTTAATTTGCATATTTATTCCAAGCAACTGGTTGCATAATCAGTTGATTGGAATGGGTCATCCTCATTAATACTGTAGATAGTACTTTATTCTTTTAATGAAATTAGACGAGGAAAGTAAATTAATATTGGCATTTAGTATATAAACTCAGAATACTTTCTAAAACTACATAGGGTAAACCGTAGAGTTATTGGACATTCACAGTTTTTGGCCAAGATCATTTCTTTTGGAAATTATAATAAAGCGAGCTTCCTGATGTTTGAATTAAGCAGGGCCCTCTAGTATCTAGTTGTAGAAAATCCATTCTGAATGAACAATGTTTACAGAAACCTGTAAATACACAATTTTTAAACAAGCCCAGTATTTCTTCATATGTGTTCTTAAGTAATTTGTTAAGAAAGTTTAAGTGAAAAAACGAGAATAATTTAATAATAATTAACTAAATTGTGAATCATCGTAAAAGTTAAGTTTTAGATAGTATTTTAGGCCATAGTTGATTAGTTTTAAGCTAAAAATAATTCATGTTGTGTCTAATAAATGTAAGTAAAAAATTAGAGACATCATAGTTATTAGACGTGCATCCAATAACTGAATTTAACAAAGTTACACGATATCGCTATCTTTTTTCAAGACATTCATTTCCTAAGTACGTTATTCTTCATTTTAAAATTTTTTTAGAGCGTACTGTTATTGGACAGGGTGTCCAATAACTTAATTATGCCTTCTTTATTTTCATTTTAGTATTAAAATGCCTTAGTCTTAAAAAATAAAGGCGCGATTATGATCATAAATTAATTGACCAAGTCGTACAAGAGGTAAAAAGTGGTCGAATGTCATATAGAACTGCTTCGGATACGTAAATTGTGCCAAAATCAACAATAGAGTTTAAGTTAAAAAAATCAGGTTATAAAAACACTAGTGGCCCTCCTACAGTTTTGACAAAATTAGAAGAAGAAGAGAAGAGTCACTCGCATTTTTCAGCCTGTCGACGTTTTGGCATTTAGGCCAATCAAATCAACTTGGTTCAATTGTGTAAGACAGTGGTATATGGACCATCCAGGCGAAATTTTAAATAAGCAATGCTTTGCCCCAATTCTGCAATCTGTGATTGACAAAGCAGATAAACCGTCGAATTTGATAAATGGATTTAGAGTTTGTGGCCTTTATCCATTTAATAGCGACACGGTGGATTATTCCAAGTGTTTGTCTAAAGGTGGAAGTCATAACAATGGAGATGCAATTAAAGAGGTTGTCGATAAACACATTCTGATGTATACGGATTTTACTATATATAAATACAATTGTAGAGGATAATGACGATGAATATTTCTGGGAGCTTTACTGTATGTGGCAACATTTTAAGAATCCCCCACAAGAGGATCAAGGTTTTGTAGAAAAAATACGGATACTTCAAGATATAACACTGCCTTCAACGCATTTTGCAAGAGATCAGTCTTTTACGCAAGACCTTGAAGTAAAACGGAAATGAAACCTAATGAAAATAGACAATCAGAAATTTTCATACATAATCAAGTTGAGATAAACACTGAAAGCAGAACTTTATAACAATGTAATTTGGAACATGAAGAAGTTGACCAATGAGTGGAGGAAGACAGTATAAGTATCGTAGAACTTGTAGATTCTGGAAATACTACAGAAAATAATGAACAAATAAAACCCGAAACTTCCCAAATATTAAACCCAGAAACAAATATCAAATTTAACGCATTCGGTAATTATTTAGTGTATCCACTTTATCCGCAACGAAAAGGAAAGAGGCAAACCGAAAGAGTCCCTTTCGCAATAACTTCTAAAAAATATCAGGAAATTATGGAACAGAAACGTACTCTAAAGCAACAATTGGAAGAAGAAATGAAAAATCGCAAGAAGCAGCGCGAAGAAAGCAAAAAAGAAAAATTGAATAAGCCCGTACGTAGCAAAAGTTTGGTACATTATGGTCAACTGTGTCAGAAGTCAGAAGAATTACCATAAAGGCTGTGTTCCAAAAGAAATAAGATGACTTGTATTTATGTCATACTTGCTTTAAACCTGGAATAGACAGTAAGAGTGATAGTGACCGCCATAGTTTACAGGAAAACAGCAGTTCTAATAGTGAAGAAGAAGATGATCATGATAACCAAAAAGATGGTGCGGTAAATAGCAAAGATAACCTTGACACCGATCACCTATTCCAATTATTCACATCGGAACAGAATCAGTTTTTTTATTTTTATTTTTAAATTTAATTTGATAGAATTGTGACTTGTCCAATAATTGTCAAAATGTTTTCCAATAAATGAAATTTTTGTCCAATAACTATATTTTTCTACATGTGCACCTTCAATATTTTTTTCAAAAACTTACCAACATGTTACATTGAAAGTTTTATATCGTACTTTAAAACAGATTGGTCTTATTTTATGTAAGAATTTTTTCGTTATAAGTAAAGTTGAAACACTTTTTTTTCTATATTTGATTTTGAAAATTTTTCATAACTGTCCAATAACTATGAGGTTTACCCTATTATGTTACTATATTATGTTTATTTTTAAATATATTGATAATACTGTATAGTATTCAACTGCAGTTAAGAAAGTAATTAAAAGAAAGAACAGGCTATACAATAAATTTACAGGGAACAATAATATTAACAATTACTAACGAGTGTTCAGAAAAATTCGTGAGTCAAATAGGTTTTGAACAAAAAATCGTATGAACTTACTTAAGTCTATGATTTGTTTAATTGTCAGAATCTAATATTAAAGATTGTAATTTATAGTTTTTACAACATAATTTGAAACATACTTGAGTGGGTAAAACCTCACTAAATTTGTATAATACAAAAGTATTTTTAATAATATAAAAAAATATTATTAAAAATGGGGTGTGAAGAACACAATACAAGTTCATTTATGTATTTTTGAATGTATCTTCTCCAAAGACGTAGATACGTATTTCAGATTTCTACATGTTCGTCGGTACGCCCCTGTTGGAGAAGAGACACATTCAAAACAAACATAACTACGTTACTATCTGGCCGACATTATTCAGACAGAGCGTGAAGGAATATTCAGCGCTGTCTATATAATAACCGCCGAACTAGCTACGTGTTTTTTATAGTCGGTAACCACCGTATCTATAAAAAACTGTATTCTCGTGTCTTCACTACTTGTCGGCGTGAGCCGAATGTGTATATGACAACATAATTTGAAACATACTTGAGTGGGTAAAACCTCACTAAATTTGTATAATACAAAAGTATTTTTAATAATTTAAAAAAATATTATTAAAAATGGGGTGTGAAGAACACAATACATGTTCATTTATGTATTTTTTAATGTATCTTCTCCAAAGACGTAGATACGTATTTCACATTTCTACATGTTCGTCGGTACGCCCCTGTTGGAGAAGAGACATATTCAAACCAACAGGGGCGTACCGACGAACATGTAGAAATGTGAAATACGTATCTACGTCTTTGGAGAAGATACATTCAAAAATACATAAATGAACTTGTATTGTGTTCTTCACACCCCATTTTTAATAATATTTTTTTATATTATTAAAAATACTTTTGTATTATAGTTTTTAATTTGGAAATGGTGTTTACTAACGTAAATAAAGCATTCATGTTTGAATCTTATTTCTGAAATGGTCGAAAGATCGATGAACAGTGGAAGTACTCATTTCAAGCATATTTAGAAGAATTTCGAGATGAATTTCCCAACCTCTATTTTGATTATAATACTTTTCAAATGTACACTGATAAGAATTGTTCCAGTTTTTCGACAAAACCGTGGTGTGTGATGACAAGATGGTAGTGGGCGACCGAAAGTCCCTGCAGAAGAAGCGATTGATGGGTGACGACGAATAATGACTGATGCCCCAAAAACTTCAGTGCGAACTCTCGCTCGACAACAGAAAATACTCTTATCTTTCCTTAATCAGCTTCGTGATGATTAATCAGCTTTGGGTCACTTTCAACAAGATGGTGTTAGAACTCACACACTGGGTGAAACAATGAATATGTTACAAGAAGTGTCTGGAAATCGTTTGATTAGTTTGAATAACGAACATGAATTTCTTTTTTTTTTAATTTAATTTATTAAGTACCCATGCAAAAATTATATAGATCTTTAAGACAGAATTATAAATAAGATTAATGAAATTAGAAATAGTCCCGTACTACAAAATATATTTGGTAGCATTAGGAGAAGATACGTAGATTGCTTGGAAGAAGGTGATGATCAATTTAAACATCTTTCTAAATTTATTTTGGTTATTATTGTTGATAAGTTAGACAACTACGATTTATGATAACGGGTGTTCAGAAACATTCGAAGTCAAAGTAGTCCTTGAAAATATGAAGTCATATCTGATATAGATTGATACATTTACTTAATACAATTTTATAGGTTATCATTAGAGAACGGATGCAATTTCCATAAAACGCAATCGGCAATTGGAATTGTGTATAACGTCGCACAGTACATCCCGGCGTAATTCAATGAAGTATTTGTTTGACTTACTCGGCCACCTGGTCTCGCACGATAACAATGGACAACTCAGCTATTGTATTCGGAGAATATAGTGTTTTTTAAAGTGTTTTCATGAGCGTAGATAGAAGCGGGGTTTTTATAATGTATTTTATTTATTAGTTTATATTTCGTAAGATAAATAAAGTGCTGTGAGTAAGTTTCTTGTTTTCATAGTTTTAACTGTTAATTACATCGTAATTTTTGTGATAGATCCTGTTTAATATCGTTTGATTGAATCCATTTCTACCAATTATTTCGACGTAAGTGTGCATTGAATTTCGTCCGGTTTCAATAACTTACGCACTCATTTTTAGTTTTCATTTAAACTGCTGTTCAATTGAAGTGGTCCACTATTAAAAGTTTGATGTTACTCTTAGTCTAAGTAATTAGCAATACATAGCATGACGAATTTAAATGTTTTATAGTTTATTTAACGCAGCAAGTCTAATATAATGTTCGTATTGTTAAAATTTTAACTTATGATACTTTATTATTGGATTAAATTCTAATGGAAATATGTTTTTAAGTTAGAGGAATATTTCACACAAAATGTTAGGTTGGCATTGACTTTTTGATATTAGTTTATATCTGTCAGTTTGTTGCTGACTTAAAACTAGGGTTAAGTAACTTAAATTAATAAAAATGCCGCGTCTTAGTGAAGATATTATGAACAATGCCCTAAGATTAATACAAAATGGATATTCCAACAGAGAAGTGGCTAGAATTTATAATGTATCTCACAGTGTCATTAATAGAGTTGCAATACGATTTCGTAGAAGTGGTAGTGTAAGATTTACTCATGGGGGAGGCCGTCGGAGGAGTACAACTCCTGCACAAGATCAGTATTTAAGACTCCAGGTCAGACGAAATGGAGTTCAGTCGTCTAGGACATTGAATAACGATCTTGGTGCAGCTACAGGAGTGGTTATATCTAATCTAACAGTTAGAAGAAGGCTGCACGAGTTTGGTTTAAGAGCTAGAAGAAGGGCCATATGCCCACTGTTGACCAGGCAACACAAGATCGCTAGGAGGCAGTGGGCTGCAAATCACTTACCATGGGAGGCCCGCGACTGGAGAAGATGCCTTTTCTCTGACGAGTCCAGATTCACTCTACATCATTCTGATAGTAGAGTTTTAGTGTGGAGGAGGCGTGGAGAACGGTATCTTGAAAGGAACATGGCCCCACGTGCGCCATTTGGAGGTGGGGGTGTTACGGTTTGGGGTGGCATAAGATTTAACGGTCGCACCGAGCTGGTGGTTTTGAGAAATCAATCCATGAATGCAGAGAGGTATAGGGACTTATGAATTTTGCCAATAGTTGTACCATTTGCCCGAAATTTTGGAAGAAATTTCGTATTTGTGGACGATAATGCTCGTCCCCACCGAGCCCACATCGTCGAGGATATCATTGTTACCAATAATATTGAAAGAATGATATGGCCCCCTAATTCTCCAGATTGCAATTGCATCGAGCATGTTTGGGACAAACTTAATCGACAGTTGCGATCTCGTGCTCGTCCTCCCACAACGCTAGATGAACTCACGGAAGCGGTGCGAGAAGAATGGGAAAGAATACCGCAAGAATTCATCAATACGCTAATAGAAAACATGCCAAGAAGATGCTTAGCTGTGCCACGAGCTCGAGGGGGCCCTACATGATATTAAAATTGAAGTTGCCACATTTAAAGTTATTTTTATGTAAAAAATGTTTCCTTTTAGTTAAAACATTATTTTTTTGAATTATCACTTAAGTTTATTTTCTAACAATTTATTCATTCTTATCATTAAGTTAGTGCTTAAATGGTTTTTAATAGTTAAAAAATACATATTTTGTTATATTCCTGCCGCCTTTTGCTTTTTTGTTAATTTATTTTGGAAAAACGATGATTTATATTATTTTTTCATTAGTGGACCACTTCAATTGAACAGCAGTTTATTTAGATCTAGAGCATTGTTTAAGTTACTTTTTCAGACATGATATGGAAGAATGTCGAGAACGGCATTGTAAAACAATGGCGAGTTGGATTGACGGTCATACTGATTGTATGTCCATTGTCAGTGATTCCGAAATTTATTACAAAATCCGTAAAATATCGTCAAAAATTCGTCACTTAGGATCGCAAACACATCTGAACTCTATAAAACTTTTATGGCGGCTAATATTCCATTAAATAATCTTAGCAATCCCACTTTAAAAATATTTCCGAAAAAATATACTGGTCGAAATGTTCCTGATGAATCAACTTTACGCAAATATTATGTTTCTAGGTGCTATACGAGAACAGTAGAACGCATTACAAGCCATATTTTAAATCAATACATATGGATATGTGCCGACGAAACGGTGGATATGTTAGGACGCTGTGTGGTAAACATTGTAGCTGGTGTACTACATCTAACTATTCCCTATAACTCATATGTAATAGCAACAAGTATTATAAATAGAGTTGATGCGGAAACAGTTGCTGAAACCATTAAGGAGAATATGCAAAAAATGCTTCATTCGGACGCCATGTACAAAGAAAAAATACTTTTATTTGTCAGTGATAGTGCTGCGTATATGTTAAAAACAGGCAGACTATTGAAGAAAACATATCCTAATATGCTGCATATTACTTGTGTAGCACATGCTCTCCACAGAATCTGTGAATATATCAGAGACACTTTTCCGGAAGTTGATAGACTTGTATCAACTTTTAAAAAAGTTTTCAGAAAAGCACCATTGAGAGTAGCTCTTTTCAGCGAAAAATTTCCATCTCTGTCACTGCCTCCCACTCCAGTAATAACTAGATGGGGAACATGGCTGGAAGCTACTAGTTATTATGCTGAGAATTTCGATAGTCTAAAACATTTCGTAACACTGCTAAAGGAGGATGCTAGAAGTATTGGTGAGTGCAAGGAGCTCACACAAATCCCAAATTTAAAAAATCAGTTGTACTTTCTTCACGAACACTTTGGAAAATTGCCAAAACTAATCACTTATTTTGAAAATCGAAATCTCAAATTAAATGACGGATTAACCACATTAGATGTGGCTGTTAATAATTTGAAAAGTATTCCAAGTGACTTCGGATGTGGCCTTCGGCAAAAGTTTGAAGCAATTCTTAATAGAAATCCAGATTTAATTACATTGCAGCAATTATGTATGGAGACAATTCCACAAAACCTAACGGCTAAATATGAAGAAATAAAAGAATATTTCCAGTATGCACCTATAACCAGTTGCGATGTAGAAAGGACGTTTTCTATTTATAAGGATGTACTTAATTCAAAGAGAACAAAATTGACAGAAGAAAACCTTGAGAAACTATTGCTAGTCAATATTAATACTCCTTTAGTCAACTTGAACGACAAAATGAACAAATAAAAATGTTCCAATTATAGAAATAAAATTAAAAACTTTAAAAATACAACTTTTCAACAAATACATATGTATTTCGTAATTTTATAGATCACCACCCGTTTGTTTTCCAATTATATAAATAAAATTAAAAACTTTATAAATACAACTTTTCAACAAATAAATATGTATTTCGTAATTTTATAGATCACCACCCACCCGTTCGCTTTCCAATTATATAAATAAAATTAAATATTTTAGAAATACAGCCTTTCGCCAGTACAGCACTGGGCTTTGCGTCATGTGGTAAGCGTGTCCGTTCTCTAGTTATCATACACGCAAATGTACTTAAGTAAAGATATACGATTTTTTGTTTAGAGTCCACTTGACTTCGAATGTTTCTGAACACCCGTTACTTATTTTAAGGTTGTAATCTAAGGACTATACGAACAATTAATCTGTTTCAAACTTATTTTAAACAATTTTTACAATAATTTTTTGAATGTTAATGTTAAACTAGTACGATAACTAGCTAGATACTATTATCACTATAAGCTGAATACTTACTATAATAATGAACACTTTGCTTGTAAAATTATTACCCTTACTTCTGCAATTTATTTTTACTTATTACCATAGATTAGACGAGCTGTATTACCTAAGAATGAACAGTATATCAATCGGATTATGTAATTTCTTCCAAAGTAAGGTATCGGATACAGATATATTGTATGACATTAATATACTGTCATTTCTATTTCCAAATTTCTTTGAAAAAGGCATCATATCCGAAACATGTAAGATTAGTTTAAATATATACATATTGAAGTAAAACCAGACCTTAAATCGCCAACTAATTAAATCTCTTTTTGAAGAAATTTTTGAATATTTGATTGTACAAATATATTTAATTCATTGAAATCGAAATCTTTATCGCGCTGCAATTCAGGATGAAATATGTCATTAGCTAGACGATTAGATCATGTCATTCCCTAACAGGGTTGCCAATTGTACGGTAATTACCGTATATGTACGGTAATAGTTTAAATTGTACGATATACGAACACATTACCGTACATCAAAAGTACGGTAATTTGAATGAGAAGGATTTATGAAAATTTTGTTTTTATTTTGAGCATTTAATAATATTAACATTTCTAAATTCATACTTGTTTTATTTCAGCCCAGTAAAGTCACTAGATAAATAAAGTACCGCAAACCTCCGCCATTTTTGGGCAAAAATTTGGCGCCAAAATTGAATTGCTGTGTTAAATAAAAAATCAATTTAGTACTGTATTCTTAAAAGAACGCAACTGTATGAACATGCGTTAATAATTAAACCGCAGATAGTAAGGCAATTAATTAAAAGAAGCAAGCACTGTTTTCATTATTTATTATTGTTGGTTTACTAAAGCACGCATTGCAACGCTGCGACTACTTTTTAAAAATGCCTTCAACCGTTGTCTCAGTTCTTTGATAGTTTGAATATTGTCTACTTCTTGCTCAATTTTATATAAGCTAACGTCGAGATTGTCTTCACGAATATCTTCATGTGCTTTTTTCTTCATCAACACTACTACTTGGAGCGTCAGTAGCGTCACATTTTCGCCTTTTGTGGTTGACAACCAGATCAGGGTGTGCATTTGGAGTTAGTTTTTTCATGTCATCTGCTCTTGATTGTTCAAATTGGGAATCAGAAAAATGCACCTTACATAAGTAACTAAGTGTTATAACATGTGATCTGCTTTTACATATATACTCACCTCACAAATCTTCGCATTTACCGACACATTGTCTTGATTAATGTCACATAACCACACTTTTCTTCTGTCTGCATTCCTTTCACCACTGGGAAATGCAAATAAAAACCTTTGGCGACACTGTTTTTGCAATTGATAATACAACAACCAGGCATAATTACACTTTATGTTGCCAACGGTGGGTTTAGATGCAACGATGTCGCACGCTTAACCACGCTGAACGATTTGACAAGTGATTTGACGTTTGGCGGCCATGTTTGGGCAAAAGTAGCGCTTTCTCTCTCGCACTCTTTGGCCTTATGGATTGCGGTACTTTATTTATCTAGTGACTTTACAGCCCAGTAATTTGCGGTGCCCTCTATCGGGTAGTAGTATTAACCCTGCACTGATACCGTTTTTGTATTTTAGGCATTAATTTGAAAATTACTTAAATGAAATTTAGGAAATCCTCGAGAAAACTTCTTGCACGAGGTTACAATATTGCCAACCCCTGTAATTTCATTATAACGGGTGTTCAGAAACA
Organism: Melolontha melolontha; assembly: GCA_935421215.2. Taxonomy (NCBI): domain Eukaryota; kingdom Metazoa; phylum Arthropoda; class Insecta; order Coleoptera; family Scarabaeidae; genus Melolontha; species Melolontha melolontha. Next base: position 89,493,779 of record OW285235.1, on the reverse strand, counting down.
TTCGAAGTCAAAGTAGTCCTTGACAATATGAAGTCATGTCTGAGATAGATTGATACATTTACTTAATACAATTTTATAGGTTATCAAATTAGTATCTTCGATATTAGATTCTGACAATTTTTGACAGACAACAGTTGACATTTAATAATTATTACAAATCAGATATAGCAAGCGCCAATTAAGTTGGCGCGAGGAGGGGGTGCGCAGAAGCCGTTTTTAAAAACGTCGACGTTTGACGTTGACGTTTGACGGAACATAATGTCTTTGCTAGGAGATCATAAAGTGATACACGCTTAGAGGTTAGAATTATCTGACATTTGATCTAAAACCAAATACCAATCTCCCCACTACTTTTAATCTGCGCGAACTTACCCCTCCTCGCGCCAACTTAATTGGCATTTGCTATACTTAAGTAAAGATATACGATTTTTTGTTCAGAGCCCACTAGACTTCGAATGTTTCTAAACACCCGTTATAATAACGGGTGTTCAGAAACATTCGAAGTCAAAGTAGTCCTTGAAAATATGAAGTCATGTCTGATATAGATTGATACATTTACTTAATACAATTTTATAGGTTATCATACAGGCAAATGTCAGTTTATGTCGAAATATATTACTTTAATATGCCATATTAATTAATATAAACTAGTCAAGTAATGATTTTAGAAGGTAACAGTAATTAATTTGCAAATTTCAAATTAAGAATTTTGATATTTTAGAGAATTCTTGCTGAACAATAGCACCTCTTCATGCGATAACTGGAAAAAATTACATAATCCAATTAATATGCTGTTCATTCTTGTGTAATAAAGCTCATCTAATCTGTAGTAACATGTAAAAAGACAATGCAGAATTAAGAGGAAATAACTTTACAAGTAAAGGTTTTATTCATCTTATAGTGACAATAGTATCTAGTTATCGTACTAGCTTAATATATTAACATTCAACAAATTATTGTAAGAAATGGCTTAAAATAAATTTGAAACAAATAAATTGTTTGTAGAGTCCTTAGATTACAACCTTATAATAAATATCATAAATTGTAGTTGTATAAATTACCAACAGTAATGACCATAATTATAAAAGATGTTGAAAATGTCCACCACCTTCTTCCAAGCATTTTACCTACCTCCTCCGAATGCTACTAAATACATTTTGCAGTATGGGACTATGTCTAATTTCACTAATTTTATTTATAACTGTCTTGGAGATCTATATAATCTTGCACTGGTACTTGATAAATTGAATTTTTTTAAAAAGGCCATTAATAGTAATCACACGGTGTAAGATCACAAGATCTTGGAGGGAATTCATGATCGCTGTTCAAACTAATTAAACGATTTCCAAACACTTCTTCTAACATATTCACTGTTTCCCCCGCTGTGTGAGCTCTAGCACCATCTTGTTGAAAGTATCCCAAAGCTAGTTCATCATCGCGAAGTTGATTAAAGAAAGGCAATAGTATTTCCTGTCGATATCTTTCTGCAGTCAAGGTACCATTAAAAAAAAATGGACCAATAATCCTTCTTCTACTTATAGCGCACCAAACACCAACTTTCTGAGGATGTAAAGGAGCTTCAACATAAAAATTATTGGGCTTTGTATCACTCCACATTCTCATGTTTTGCGAGTTAACATATCCACTAACATGAAACCATGCTTCGTCTGAAAAGAAAGTTTTGTCTAGGACATCATCATTAAAATTATTTGTAAACCATTCGCAAAATACTACTCGTCGCGGATAATCAATATCGAGGATTTCTTGGAAACAAGTTATACGATATGGGAATAACTGTAAATCTTCTTTTAAAACTTTATGGCAAGAACCAACTGACAACCCGGTTTGTTGAGCAAGAGTTCTTACTGAAGTTTTAGGGGCATCAGTCATTATTTCTCTAACATTCCCAATCACTTCTCTGTCCGGACTTTTGGTCGCCCACCACCCTCTTGGCGTCCCACACTACCAGTTTGTCGAAAAACTGGAACAATTCTGATTAGTGTACACTGAAAAGTATTATATAGAGATGTATACCGCATGGGATTTGTTTGAAGGCACCGTCTCGTAAAGAACCCGTATTATAATGTCATGAAAAGTATTAAACCTTACCTCGGAAATTATTTGTTTAAAAACTTTAGTAAACATTTTCAGGAAATATTCAGGCACTTCATCTAAACCTGGGTTTAAGCATCCTCTTAAATATACTAGTTTTTTTCTAATTACATCAAAATCAATAAAAGTAAAGATGTTTCCATTATGTTGGATGACCGATTGTCACTGCATTCGATGCTCTGCGGCACTTGCTTAGAATTGACGAAATACTAGAATGCCTCGTCACTATGACAGGAATACGACTGCGTAAATGAAACAATCTATCATAGTCATGACTAGGGAAACTCAAATAGGCAAGTGGCAAACGCAAAAATACGGCAAATCATTTAGTAAAAATATGCATAAAAATGTCGAAGATATGCAAATAAAAAAAATACGAAGTTCTCAATTAAAAAATTTTGATATGAAACATAAAATTTTTTAATATTACAGGATCCAAATCAATGAATTCAGTAAATTTTCCCTCTAATATATTAGCTACTTGGTTAAGAAACCGAAATCCACATTGTTTCCATCACAGTTTTAAATTTTTGAAAAATTTTGTCCCCCATTTTGCCTACGACATTTTGAAAATCTTCCCCAGATTGTTTTACTAATTTTACACTTCGGGTTAATGGCAAATTAGATTCCTCCATTTGTGTTATTGTTTTAGAAACAAGGCTATAATTGGTTTTTATAAACGAAAATTGTTGTTTTATTTCTTTGATTTCGAATAATTGCTTAACATCAGTGAGGGATTGGGAAGATTCGTCAGATAATGCTGAAATTAGATCTTTTAGTTTACAGAAATTCTCGTTATAAAAAAGCGGCTTCTAACCAAGTGACCATCTTGTAACAGGCTGAAGTGGAAAAGTAGTGTTTGATAGTTTTTCTTCATAGAACTGAACCCTTATAGGCGCTTTAAAGAAGATTTTTTCATGTTGGAAAACTATTTACAAGAGGAAAATGTTTCCTAATCTCTTCAGCAACCCTATTTAAAACATGAGCAAGACATGTTAAATGTATAGAAGATTTTCAAATTTTTCCCCGGCCTTTATCATGTACGGTGCTGCATCTGACAAAATGAGCAAAAAATTACCTTCAGGAACAGGTGTAGGATGAAAAAATGTTGATAGCTTCTCTTGAACAAATCTGGCCACAGTGAGTGCATTAGTTTTTTCTAATTCTTTAGAAGCAATGAGGTAAGATTTTGGCAAAATCTTGTCGCTAAGAATACCAATCAGTAAATGAACAATAAAACATTCTCTTGAATTGATGGTTTCATAAATACATATGTAAAAATGTTTGTTCAGAATTTTGGCTTTAATTTTCTCAATTATCTCCGAATACAAGGAACTTACATCGTTTCTTCGTAGTGTTGTTTCACCTGAGACATTGAATTTGCAATACTTCTGGAGAAAAGAAGTGAATTATTGATTAAGTAGCTTTGACAAGGGAACATTTGACGTCATCATTGCATGGCATAGGTCTCAGTTAAAGATGCCTTGTTCGTTTAGCTTTTTGGACATTAGTTAGAAGCCTTGCGTTAATGAGGGTTGTGACATGTCTTCATATTTTATCTTACCCGATTTAGTAATATAAACAGAAGGTTTCACACACGTGTTGGTCTACTTGATATTTTTTATCGCATGGTATCTGCAATGAAAAAAAGAATAAAAATTTAAATATCAAATTGAAAAGCAATTCTATGAATACTTAGATCTAAATCCTTAATAAATAAGTTCAATATATTAAAAGAAAGCGCCCCGATTATCCAAATGCTGCAAATCGGTCGATATACCTAGGGTTCCGTAAAAAAAAATTAAGTTAATCCTGACAGGGCAAAACTGAAACGCCTTGTACATTTCTTTGTATTTTTATTGTGTATGTCCCTCAAAAAGAATGCTTGCTTTTAACTTTTTTTGCATCTCAAAAAGATATCGACCGTTTTCGCACCACCCTCTATATTGAATATTCAAAAATTATACTAAAAATTTTAACACACGCAGAACAGTAGACTTTTCCCATATATATACGTAGTTCTTTGTGTGGCTTAACTCACACTGACGCTCTACTGACTTTTGGCATTTTACTAATAAAAATAAATAAAATATCACGACACTACAAAACACAAATCGATGCTATCTCTTCAAAATCACAATTAGAAATAAAATTCAGAAATCTATTTATGATTTACCTACTTATATATATAGGTACAATCAAACCACCCTTTTTTTTAATTTTCGGAATTTATGGAATGTCCTTACTCTTGTACCTCATAATTTTTTTTTCTTGAAAACTGCAAACATAATAACATATATTACTTCATAATGAAAGATTCATAAAATTGTTTATCTTGAACTTTTGAAACGCCTGCCAAAGATGTACATCATTCAAAATTCTCTCAATTATGCACAATAAGCTATTTATTAAGGATATAGGTATGCAAATATTAATTAATATAAATGCATATAATATGCGTTTTGCATATTTGGGTTTTATTAGTTATTTGTAATGGGTGTCCATAAAAATTCGACGCGAAAGTAGTCCTTGAAAATTTGAAGTCATGTCTGAGATAGAATACGGTAGAATGACATATTTACTTAACACAGATTTATAGGTTATCATTCATGCATATCTCAGGTTAGGTCGATAGATCCATTAAAATACCTTATTAATTAACAAAAATTAGTTTGGTAATGATTTTAGAAGGTGAGAATAATTAATTTGCATATTTAAAATTAAGCGCTTTAATATTTTAAAGAATGCTTGCTGAACAATAACGCCTCTTCATGCGATACCCTACTTTGGAACAAATTACATAATTCGATTCATATGCTGTTCATTCTTTGGTAATACAACTCGTCTAATCTGTGGTATTACGTAAAAAGAAATTGCAGAATTAAGGGTAATAATTTTACAAGCAAAGATTTTGTTCATTTTATAATGATAATAGTATCTAGTTAGTTATTGTACTAGTTTAATATTAAAATTCAAAAAATTATTGTAAAAATTATTATTAAAATAATTTTGAAACCGATTAATTATTTGTATAGTCCTTAGATTACAACCTTAAAATAAATATCATAAATTGTAAGTTGTGTAACTTATCAACAATAATGACCATAATAAATGATGAGAGATGTTTAAAACCGATCATCACCTTCTTCCAAGCATTCTACGCACCTTCTCCTAATGCTACCAAATATATTTTGAAGTACGGGACTATTTCTAATTTCATTAATTTTATTTATAATATAATTATTTATAAAAGATCTATATAATTTTGCACTGGTACTTAATAAATTAAATTTTTTAAAAAAGAAATTCATGTTCGTTATTCAAACTAATCAAACGATTTCCAAACACTACTTATAACATATTCATTGTTTCACCACTGTGCCATCTTATTAAAAGTGACACAAAGCTAATTAATCATTACGAAGCTGATTAAGGAAAGGCAAGAGTATTTTCTATTGTTGAATGAGAGTTCGTACTGAAGTTTTTGGGGCATCAGTCATTAATAATGACTGTGGGCGATAGAATGTCCCTGTAGAAGAAGCGATTGGTGATGGGTGTTAGACGAATAATGACGCATTATTCGTTTAACACCCATCACCAATCGCTTTTTCTACAGGGACATTCGATCGCCCACTACCCTCTTGTTATCCCACACCACGATCTTGTAGAAAAACTGGAACAATTCTTATCAGTGTATATTTGAAAAGTATTATAATCAAAAGCGAGGTCGGGAAATTCATCCCGAAATTCTTCTAAATAAGCTTGAATTGAGTACTTGCACTGTCCATCGATCTTTCGACCATTTTGAAAATAAGATTCAACCACGAATGCTTTGTGTACGTTAGTATATACCATTTTAGAAATTTAAAAATATGAATTACCATCTTTGATATTAGATTCTAACAATTAAACAAATCATAGACTTAAGTAAGATCATACGATTTTTTGTTCCCAACCTACTTGACTTCGAATTTTTCTGAACACTCGTTAGTAATTGCTAATATTATTGTTCTCTATAAATTTATTGTAAAGCCTGTTCTTCAATTTAATTACTTTCGTAATTGCAGTTGAATACTATGTAGCATTATCAAAATATTTAAAAATAAATGTGTTTGTAACATGATGTTTAGTTTTTTTATATACTAAATGCCAATATTAATTTTCTTTCCTCGTATAACTTCATTAAACGAATAATGTAATATACTAAACGCCGTTCACGATTCGAACACGTGCACACTATCGATGACGTTAAAACAATGTTGCGAAATCATTTGCAAAATCTATTGGAAAAATCGATTTGTTTACAGTTTAGGCTAGGGTAGTAAATGCTTATGTCAAACTTGCAATATTTAGGTTATAATTTATAAATAACCGAATTTATTAACTCTCTTGCAATGTAATCAGACAATAAAAACAGGTGAAAAATGTATACGTATTTAATAATAAATAAAATACTAAAAAGACATTTATGTTACATCAGTGTATACGTTGAAAGAAAATGAAAAGTACCAGGTATTATAAACCAATAACTTAAAAATAAGTGACACATTAATCTGAAAATAAATCGTCGTCGTTCTCAGTGTCTTCGTAAAGATTAATAATCAATTCGCCATCGAATTAAATTTGCAATGCTACGGTGGCAGACGGAGAACTATGTGGCCATACTGATGGGCCAGATTATCAATTTTATAGACCGGTGCAGAGCTATTCCTAAAGAGAACTATAACCACAAATCTGAAAAACATGATGCCTCCAATATAGTACGTACACTCTTCCTGGATTATCCTTTTTATAATTGTACCTAATGTTCCGCAACACTTTTCATAAAGATGCTTTACCAGCCATAAAATTATCCCTTTCAACAAGTATAGTGAATAATAAAATTAAAAAACCCTTACCACAATAGAATTTAATGATTTTAAATACGTATTTCTACAACCACGTTGTCATCTTCAGTAGAAAAAACAGTGTAACACTTGAACGCACAAAAACACCTACAGAAGGTGCGTTCAAGTGTTCAAGTGTTACACCGTTTTTTCTACTGAAGATGACAACGTGATTGTAGAAATACGTATTTAGAATCATTAAATTCTATTGTGGTAAGGGTTTTTTAATTTTATTATTCACTTATAAGCCACAGTCTCCGATTTGTTAGTTAACAAGTATAGTATTTAAAGATGTTAGGGTAATATGTTGTTCTATAATTATACCACAGTTATATTATAATAGTCAATTTTTTTAAAAATCTTACAATTTCTGTACATCTCGTAGACAACATTTCTTATAACACTTTCAGCGAAATAATCAGTCTTATATATATTATAGGTTTCTTTTTGTCATGTTTCCGTTTGGGGCTGCAAATTGTGTGTCCTTTTTGTATTTACGAGGAAATTCTGCTGACAGATGTCACGTTTACTCCTAAAACATTTGCTGCACGCTACAAAAAAAAGTGTAATATGTAATATGAAATTATAGCAAAATACAAATACGATTTTACTCCTCGCAGAGCTGATAAAGGCAGCAACGGTCCATCATTATCGCGTTCTGCTTCACAGTTTGCAATCGCGGTTGTAACAAGTCGTTTACATTGGCTGAAAAACGCTTTCGGCGTTTGAAACCAAAAGTAAATAAACACACGTAAAATATGACACAACACTATTCTTGTCAAGAGTGGACATTCGCACCAACATAAATATGCATTCGCAATGATGTTGATATATAAATATTATACGAGTAGTTTGTTTATTTGATGGTGATTCCGAAAATACTGTTGATAACGTGCACGTCTTCGAAACGTGAACGGCGTATGCCTACAGTATTAATCAGGATGACCCATTCCAATCAATTAATTATGCAACCAATTGCTTGAAATAAGTATATGGTAAAATAAGAATAATACTTTAGAGAATTAAATCATGTTCGTAATTCGAATAACAAACTTTGTTATATTTGTTCAGACTGAGTGTATTAACTAATCAAATTTCTTATACTATACAGTACAAATCTCTTCCCTATAGTCACCTACAAACGTGTATTACGTATGTGTGCGTTCAAGAAACGAGGAGTGGGGACGCACATAGCATGTATGTATGTATGTATGTATGTACTGTAGATCAGTTTGGATGTAAGCAGTACGCAAACGTCGATGAATGTGGAACTACCGTCAATAATAGGGACTTTATGTATTATGTAATAATAAACACAAATAAGTGTAGACTTTTTGGAAGATTTTAATATTTTTAACGTTTAAAACAATGTCAGATATACCTATAACAATAACAATAAATAAAGCGGTAAATCATAATAACTTCTATATTCTATACATAATAAATAAAACTAGAATTATAAAAATAAAAAGTAAACTATTTAATGTATTGTATGCTCAAAACGGTCTCCTAATGCAAACAAGCAATGTCCTAATCTGTCATAAAAGTTTCTCTGAACATTTAAAATCGTTTGCGGTTGAATATTTAGGATAGATTCAACTATTTTCGCCCGTAATTATCGTTTCAAACGCAATGGTACGTTGAAAGTTAATTTGAAATACCCGTGCAATTTCTCTTATGCTGCGACCAAGATGATACTGTTTTACGACATATTTTTTTTGTTCAAGGGTAAAAATATCCATCGTGAATACGGACTATTCGCAAAAGTTGAGCAAACCATCCAACTTGGCAAGTAAACTGTAACTAATGGCAAGTATCACATGTATACATTACTATGCATCGCTTCGTGCGTCCCTACTCCTCGATTCTTGAACGCACACATACGTAATACACGTTTGTAGGTGACTATAGGGAAGAGATTTGTACTGTATATATTCCTGAATAATAGCGAACATAAAAGCAAAACCATTTGATCCTATGTAATTTATTGTCCATTGTAAGAATTTTTGACATTAAAACCTATAAACAACAAGAAAAAGCAAGCCTCATTTCGAAAAAGGCAAATGAACTTTTCAGTGGTTGTGGTTGTACTATACTTGGTTGAAATATTGTTCACTATACAGTTGTCCACGGATTTGGTGAAAAAGGGGAAAAGCCTTTTAATTCTTCATTTTGTGAAAAAAAGTTATTCTGTATAAAAGTTTTTGCTTGCCTTAAAACCACTAGAAATCATATTGACATGCACTGATTACTTTCTGTATGCATATAAATTTAATGTTAAATTCTCCGGCATTAATATCTATATTAATTCTTTGAAAAAATTTGTTAAGAAATTTGATGAAACTGGCTCTGTAGCTTGAAAGAAGAATGCAAAAAAACAATACAATGAAGATGAAGATTAACTGTTCTAGCTATGGCATCTGTATTAGAAGATCCAAAACTATCACTATGCAAGAGAGTGGCGGAGTTGGGTGCAAGTAAGAGCTTACTGCAAAAAATATTTAAGGAAAAAATTCATCCGTTAAAACCCATTTATTCATACTCCGGATCCCGGGGACGAGACGTTTAGATTAGAATTTTGTACTTGGGTTGAAGAAAATGTTGTGGATGATCAATTTTTACATCATAAAATTTTGTTTTTGGATGAAGCTACTTTTACCATTAATGGTTATGTGTTATGTGTCATCCCAAAAATACAGCTATTGGGTAAATCTAAATTTTCATATTAATCGAAAATAATCAACGTTATAAGAGTAAATGTGTGTCAATAAAATTTCTGGCCCCCCTTTTTTCGAAAACAATTTAAATCAACACAATAATTTGGATATGTTACAAAATTTTGTTTTACCATCGTTGGAGGATATTAACAGAGATGATGTTGTCTACTTTCAACTGGATGATTGCCCTACGCATTCAACTAATTTAACTAAAAATTGCCTTGACAACCACTTTCCTGAAAGATGGATCGATCGTTTTGGACTCATTCATTGGCCAGCTCGCTTGCCCGATTTAACACCGATGAATTTTTGTTTTGGGGGACACGTTAACCAAAGAGTTTATGAAAATAATAATTTTGGTGGATTAAAAAAGAAATACGTGCAGTAATAAATGAAATTGATATAAGAACATTTAGGAACGTTTACAGAGAATTTAGGTATAGAGTTGAAAAGTGTTTGGATAAAATCTTGTATTTATAATAAAGAATTTCTTTTAGTTAACCAGTTTATTATAAAATTACTTTATATCCAGAAATATATATACCTAATAACAAATAAAACACAAAATAGTTCAAAAAAATTTATCAACGTTCTCTGTTGTTCAAGTTTGCACCAAATCCATGAATATATATATATATATATATATATATATATATATATATATATATATATATATTTATTTGATAAACACATTTTACTTTTTCACCTTTTTATTTCATAAATACTCCAATTAATGGTCTAGAAAGAACCCTCTATATGAAGTAGCATTTAAAAGCCTAATAATAAATTTAACTTTGATTAATTAATTTTTTTTAAGAAAGTGATAATCAAAATACCAATGCAGAACTGCTAGTCATTGTTTATGAACGTAGATAAAAAAGTACTTACACATCATTGTATTTTATTAATCATAAATGTCATAATGATATGTATTTTAAAGGATGATAGGAAGATTTTGAATGAACCTAAATATTGCTGAGTTCATAATATTTTTAATATAATCATATAGTGCTTTAGTTTGTTTGCAAACACTTCCAGATAAGAGTCAATATATATATAAATATATATATATATATATATATATATATATATATATATAAAACAAAAACCGTAAAATGAAACACAAAATTTCGCTGCTTAGTTCGCATTAATTTCTTAAATAGTGTGTATTCAAGATGGCTCCAGTAATTTATTTAATTGAAGGCAGTCCGCCCTGCAGGGCTGTATTAATGCTCGCCAAAGCTATTGGCCTAGCATTGGATGCAAAAGAAGTGAAGATAATGCAGGGGGAGCATTTGACGCCCGAATATTTGAAGGTATCTAGTAATAACAATATAAAATATTTAAATATTTCTGTATCATTGAAAATAGATGAATAAATTCATTACATTTCTTATAAATTCCTGGTAATTTTTCAATAATTGCCGATGTCTTGTATTTCTTGGTATGATTATGCATTATATTCTGCAATGATGTAATCTATTGATGACAAATTCATAAAATGCCTATGTGCCGGTTCTTTTTTATGTACAGCACTTTAGGGTTTTATCATTTCAACGGTTAAGGTAACTATAGCATATATATATATATATATATATATATATATATATATATATATATATATATATATATGTACGAGATAAAAGTAATATTTTTTGGAACTAGTGGGCGGCTAATTAAAACAATATCTAATTTGACGTTTCGGTACTATACTTAGTACCTTTTTCAAAACTAAAAATTTATTTATAATATAATAAATAAATATTAAATATTGTCTTAATTACCCGGCCGCTACTCCCAAAACATATTACTTTTATCTCGTATTATAAGTGCGAAAATAAGAAATCTCTTCTAATGCTATATATATATATATATATATATATATATATATATATGTAAATATTATTTTCTACATTTCACGACGCTAATCATTCGAATTTTTAATTGAAATTAATTCGTCCTTAAGCAGGATTCGAACCCATATCCATATGGTTTGCCCTAAAGTGATTAAGGTTTCCCAAATGTATTCGAAATCATAGTCTTTGATAGCTTAAGTGGTAGAGCGGTGGTCCGGCAAACCATGCACTTGGATTTGAATCCTGCTTAAGAGGGAATTTTTTTAAATTAAAAATGCGAATGCTTAGCATCGTATAATGTAGAAAATAATTCATTCATTCACATTTCTTCGCGAAAAAGCAATTAAATATATATGTGTATATATATATATATATATATATATATGAAAAAATGTTTGAAAGCCGTATCCATCCGGGATGTGCAGACGTCGACGTTTCATAGTTATTACTAATTGTCAATACACCTTACCCAGAAATAGATACGACTTTCATTTCTATACTGCGTGTATATATACTAATGATGTTAAACGTAATGCTAATGAGAACACATAATTATTGAATTAGAGCGGCAATGGCAGGTATGTGTGAATTCAATAATTATGTGTTCTCATTAGCATTACGTTTAACATATATATATATATATATATATATATATATATATATATATAATTATTTCTTGACTTTTGTATGCTTTAATAGATTCAATTAGTTACTGCTTTACTTTAATATGAATATATTTAAAATAATCTTACATGTTTCGGCAAATAATGCATTTTTCAAAGAATCTTAAATTATAAATGACAGTATATTAAAGTCATATTTATATGTCTGTAGCTGTCATGATTCAAAGATACATTCAAGTTTTATAATAATAATTCATGCCTTAGCATTCCCCAACAGCTAGACACCAAATACAGGGGCTTGGCAAGCCATGAGTTATTATTATGTCTGCGCCAGTGGAGCGACTTGCTGATGTAAGGCTATCGGCATTGGTCTGGAACGAAAAGTAAAACCACGAAAACCTACTCAGATAGCCTAGTTCTGGATCTAAACTCGGGACTGCCAGTGTGCAGATAATTAAATAACATAATGATATATACTTAAATAACAATATTTTATTCTTATCATGTTGGCAGTCCCGAGCTTAGATCCGGAATTAGGCTGTCCAAATAGGTTTTCGTGGTTTTATTTCTCGTTCTAGGCGAATGCCGACTACTGAACATCTTAAATCGTTCCACGTCGCTTAATTCATGGCATGCCAATGCCCCTGCAATTGCCCTGTAATTGCCCTGTAATTGCCCCTGTAATTGCCGTTAAGCTGTTGGGGAATGCTAAGGCATGAATTATTATTATTATACTTAAATATATTTTTGAATAATGTAATTTTTTTCCATGACCGCTCTGTTAATTAAAAGTAATTTATTTTCAATCTCCATATTTCGCAATGAGTTTGTTGCTTCTTCAGGGGATGCTGGAAGATTATGAACAAGACATTCAATAAATTAATATATACAGCAATAGCAAAATAATGGAAGTGAGGTACATAAGCATATTAAAATTAATTAAACTTAAATTAAAAACATTAAGGTAACTATAGATACATGGTTTCACATCAACCTTTAAAAACATGTATATGTAAAAGTTAAAATATAAGAAAAGACACATGCAAAAAAAACTATAGTCACAAGAATATCAAAACCAAAAACAATACATTATAAATTTAACAATACGAGGATCAATTAACAAAAATCTTTATTGTCAGCTAACCGCCAAACCGAGAATATTAAAATAAATTATAATTAATCCGTTAGCATCAGACCTATAGTTAACGTTATTTGTGTCTCTGTTAATATGAACCATTTCTAGAAAGGTTCTTTTTTATGGTTATTATCAGTCTAGGATCTTATCGTCGTCAAAATTAAATGTAAGTGCATGGTCCACCAGTTCACAAGATTCCAATACGGACATCACTATTATACGGTGCGTGATACGCCGTTTTAGCCATTGTGATGTTTAACCTATATAAACGCTACAATAATTCGAACATGGTATTCTGTAGACAACATAACTATTTAAAACGAAAGGTGTTATGTCCTTGGTCTTACCATACAATTTCTACAAAGTATAGTGTAACTATTATTTTTCCTTAGACGTTCCTTAAGCGTAAATTGGCTGTTATTCTTGAAATTCGAATTTAATTAAATAATATCAGTTTCCTGTTTTATGATATCGTATTTTATCTACCGTATAATGCAATTTACATTATCACTTACTTTTTAGATGAATCCTCTACACACTGTACCAACCATTGATGATGGTGGATTTTTTTTTGTATGACAGTCACGCTATAACCATTTACTTATTAAGTAAATATGGAAAAGATAACAGTTTATATCCAAAAGATATAAAGCTGAGAGCTATCATCGATCAACGACTTCATTTTGACAGTGGTGTTGCGTTTTCACTATTAGCGCAGATTGGAGTAAGTATATCTGTGTACCTATTTATATTATGTTGAAGTTTCGAATTTCCATATTGTAATAATTTGTGGTAAAAAGAGAAATTTGTAATGCAAACAAGTGCTGTATGCTATTTCGTACATTATTTATTTTATTTAAAGAAGAGGATTCAGATCCTAATTACAGTAATTTCTAATTACATACTAAATAATATAGATATCTCACAATTTTTTGCGAAGATTGACAAACCATACATGTGCTCAATTAACAGGACAGACTTGGCAGTATTTAAAAAGAACTATTTTGAAACACCAAATATTTCAATATTTCTTATATCATTTACAAATAATATTGATAGTAGGCCTTAAAAGGATAAAGTCTACGTACTAGACGGGGCAGATCTGGTGCCATGAAAATGTTCATGTAATCTAAATAATTGTGCTAAAAGTTTTGCATTATCGAACAAGATATTATAAATAACTAACATTGCCGCCTCTAGACGGCGTCTAGAACAATCGTAAGGAGAACTCAGTCCTAACTGACTTGTATGATGCAAAAGGCAAGCTGCAAATAAAGTTTTTAAAACAAATATATTTCAAAAACATATTTTGTACTTTTTCGATCAATGCCCTCTTTGCAAGTGACGACCAATACAATTTTTATGTAATAATTGTATGAATATTGCTGAAATAGCTACAATACCGACTAATAAAACCAAATGTAATCAACAGTATTTTAAATGTAATCACCATCAACATCTGTCATAGAGATTCTCCGAGGAGAACTTCAATCACATACGCATGGAGGCCACTTTGTACTAATTGTCATAACGCACGTTTACTACTATTTAAATGTACATTATGTTCACACTACAATTCATCCGCGTAGAGCAAACAGTAGGAATTATACTCGGTAAATAACTTATAAACAAAAGAAATAGTAGAAGCCCAAGCGAGTATATTGTGGCATTCCCGATGATACTAAAAACGGACGCGAATAACTTCTAGCTGTTGCAAAAAGCATTTGCCTTTCATTGCTTAAGTATGAATTCATCAGATTAGATAACTAAGTAAAAAAACGAAAGAATGGAATTTAGATAAAAAAATATTACCACTGAGTCGATCAAAGGATTTCGAGAAATCGATGTATATGACGTCCTATTTTGATATTTTATTAATTGTTTTAGAGACATCTTCCGAAAATATTGATGAGTTTGACTCTACTGACCAACCTTTTGAAAATGCGTGCTGCTCATCAACTATTTCATTTTTAACCTCATTAGATATCTTGGCATGCAGAATAATCTGCTGTAGACACAACACAAATTTGTGTGTAATCTGTCATACACTTTTACCAGCTGATTTAAAAATAAGTATAACTTTTGACAACTTTCATTCATCGTGGAAAACACAAGACAAGATTAAACTAAAAATATGCTGTATTGAAACATTGAGATTCATTTTTTTTTAATAAAATTTATGTCCCTGTTAGATGTTAATGGAAGTGTGTTCGAGCATATGGAAATCATTCGAATTAATATGAAATTATTTTCTTGAACTAGAAAGGTCTTTTGGCGAACTATGCAATCAGTCGACACAAAATTCTGGGGGGCTTTACCCCCCCCCCCCCCCCCCCCCCCCCCGCCAATAATTTAATGATAACGCATTGCTTTACGTATGTATCCAACATGATGCTACTGATCACTACTGATGATTAAATAGCTCTGATAAACCGAGCTGGTGGACTTCTTTCCTCTTTACATCCCCACTTAACAGATATTAAGACGCCGTACCATTCACTCCGCTTAGAGAGCGATAAAAAAGGACAAGTTCAGCCTCGTATTAAGGCTTTTTCAGATGAGTGGCTCACTGGTCGAAATCAATCGGATGGCATATATTCACTAGGTTTAATTACAATTTGTAGTATATTGTCCCTAGTTGTTGTTCTTCTTAGAAGTCTTGCTTCCAACTTCAACTTTAATGAATGAGTTTCAAAATCATACTTCATTCAGTTTTAAACATTTTTAGTCAATTTATTTGTTTCGTATAACGCTATATTTACACATATTTTATCTTTAGGCCCACCAAACCACGATATTATTTGCCAGGATAGCATAATGCCGATAATAATATTTTCAGATAATGAAGTGGCGTTTCCATTAAGTTACTAATTTAACTCGCTGTTAACTTGATGGTAATGCCTCTTCATTAGACTAACAGTCTACTGGAAACTCCGTGACTCCGCAAATGTAAATTACACAATTGGGTTTTAGATAGTTTGATTTAAATTAATTCTTATAATGTGAATTCATGTAATTGCCTTAATCTAAACTCCTAAGTAACTATTGTCAAATCAAGTTAAGCTTTTAGTTACTTCTGGTTTGACTTAACCATTAAGTTCTTCAGTGCCTTCGTTCTTTTTGAAAATCAACGATTCTCAAAAGCAGCCTTGCTTAACTGAGTCATAAGACTAAGAAAAAGGCATTCCTGGTAAATTTCCTTAATTTAAAATCATACCTTTTGTTTGTATATTGTGTTCAATAAATAATCTGGAAAGTGTGTTTTTTACCAAATTTAAAGCAAGCTCATTACGGAATTAAAACAATTAAGTTCTTCAGTGCTTTTGTTCTATTTGGAAATCCACGAATAAGATGCGATTCTCGAAAGCATGATTGATTAGTAGGAAAGAATTAGATCTAAAAAAATGCTCCTGACAATTTGCTTCGTTCAAAATCATAATTTCTGTCTGATATTGTGTTCGAATAATTTGAGAAATGTTTTTTACCAGATCACAAGTAGGCTCATTACGGAATTAGAAGTAGCTTCACTAGTCCAGATAATATAGTTAAAATAATACCTGTGGGTTTCAACTAGTACAGTGGTAAATAGAAAAATTATGTATTAAAGAAAGAAAGCATTATTGAAGTCTTTATTTACAAAGCTTCTTAATATATAATATTTATTGTTTTAGAAACCAATTATTATGAGGAAAACCAAAATTGTTCCTGAAGATTTGAAAGAAAGCCTGCGCGAAGCTTATGGATTTATAGAGACTTTTCTGACTGGAAACAAATGGGTTTGCGGAAATTCTTTAACATTAGCTGATATTCACTTAGTAGCTACAATATCATCTATAATTATGTTTGAGCCGTTATCGGACAAATTTCCCAATGTTAATAAATGGTTAAATAATTGCAAAAAAGAACCTTGGTATGAAGTCAATTTGAAGGGTTTAAACGAATATAAGAATATGTATAGGAGTTTAATGAATGCTTGATAAAAATGTCTGTTTAACAATAAAGATTTCTCCCTTTAAAATGTGTATTATTAAATCTAGGCGCTTTTCACGTATACATATAATTTTTCGTATTTTCGAATCATTAGATGGAAGTTAGTATGTGTAAAGACATACGAGTAATACGCCTTAAAAGTTGAAATCAGCAAACTATTTTATGTCAAGATACATACAACATCTACAACTTAATAGTAATAGTAATTTATGTCATGATACATACAACAACATCTACAATGTAATAGAATTAATTAATCAAAAATTATCTGTGATCGAGAATGACGATTTTGGCCGATTTTATAATTCGACACTTCATATTTATATTACAATAATAAAACATAATTTTCTTGTCATGAGATGTCATTAAATGTACTAGACATCGAGCGATTAAATAAATCCGTTGAAGTAGTTTGTGCATTAGAAAACGTATTTTCTAACTTAAGCATTTCTAATACATGCATACATATTTGTCAATGTTAACATTTGACATTTGATTGTCAACTGACATTTCACATAACTTTAATCGTATTTCAGCAATTGTAAAAAATTAAATAAATTTTTTGTTATATGTAGTTATTTAATTTTTAAATGATTTTCACAAAACATCATAGAATTCTTCAATTGGATATTTGCGAAATCGACGGAAAATTGACTGTGGAAAATTGTTTGGTGGAATTTCAACTTAAATTTCCGGGTCTGCTTTTCAATTACAACGAATTCCAACACACTCTTCGGCGCTGCATTAATCTCTTTACAGAGACGTAGTGTGGAGTGTAAACAAGGAAGTGGTCGACCAAAAAAACGTACACGAGAAGTAGTTGATAGTGTAAGAGAACTAATTCATGAAACCCCTAACATCGCGTACTGTCACAACAAACTAACCTCTCATTTGACACTTGCCAGAAAATATTAAAGAAGGATCTACACTTATTTTCTTATCGTCTCACTTGCTATCATGAAATATATCCAGTTGCCTATCCTCGACGATTAGAATTTTGTCAATGGTTTTTAAATAATTTCGACGATGAACTAGACAAAACTTTTTTTTCCGATAGAATATGGTTTTACCTTAATGTACATGTTAATTCGCAGAAGATGAGAATGTGGAGTTCTGAAAAAAACATCTTTTATTTTGAGACTGCTGCTTATCCTCAGAAAGTTGGTTTTTAGTGTGCAATAAGTAGGAGAATAATTATTGGTGGTCCTATTTTTCTTTAATGGAACCATAAATGCACAAAGATATCAACAAGAAATTTATATACCATTTGTTGGCCAACTTAAGTTAAATGAGTTAACACTAACAACGCATATTTGTAGCAAGACGGAGCACGAGGATACACAACACAAAATACAATTAACATGTTACGTCGATTTTCTGACAACCACCTGATTAGAGTGAATAGCGGTCACGGATTTCCAAGATCTTGCGATATTAGTCCATGTGATTTCTTTTTATAGCCTATTTTAAAAAATTCTATTTTTAACGTACAAATTCCAGATCTGGCGCATCTTCAAGTCAAAATTACACAAAAAATTAATGAAGTTAATATTTGGACTCCGTATTTATTTGATCGCTCGTTATGTTTGAACAATTGTATTTACATTATAGGAATCTATATTATAACATGAAAGTAATGCAATTGGAATTTTAAATTAAAAATAAGTGAAATTATGGAAAATAAAATTATTTCTAAATTGCTGTTTGTCTTTTTATTTTAAATATATCATGTTGCACGTAACTTACGTCGTTACATGTTTAAACATGTTTAGACGTGTGTGATGTCCCCTAGTTTGTGAGAGTATTTTCGTCGTATAGGATCATCTCCTTCAAGTGCATGCCTGCTTCTTTACGGCGTTGGAGCGAATTGATTCCTTTCCTATCACTCGAAGTTCTATAGATCCTGCTTGCTTTCTCAACAGTTCCATAACTCCGTGGTGATCAGTCCTAGAGTTGGCAGAATTTGTCATTGTTGACTTCGTAGGTGAGCAATCGGTAGCTGTCTGCCTTGACTGAGTCCGTGCCGTGACAAGAATGCTATCGGTCGCTCCGTTACTGATCCGTTTTAATTCATTGGAATCTATTTCTATTGAATACATGAAGTAATGAATGTCCTACTGAGTGATTACACCTGTTTTGCAAGCTAGGAAGATTTTATCAGATTATATATATATATATATATATATATATATATATATATATATATGAACTTCATGTGTATGAGAATTAATAATTATTAAATCTCATTTTACATGCGATTGTCGCTATAATTTGTTGCATTTAATTCTACAATTCGGCAAATCACTTTTGCCCCCTATTGTAGACGCAACAAGCCGCGACATCAACTGTACAAGTTGTCAGTACAAATGAAAAATTTTGTGAAAAACTTATCTGCGCGGAATGTGCATATATCGATATTTCACTGTTATATACACGTAGTATAGAAGTGAATATCATGTCTGTCTTCGGTAAGGTGCACTGATGATCTGTAAAAAACAGTGAAATATCGATATATGCACATTCCGCGCAGATAAGTTTTTCACAAAATTTTTCATTTGTACTGACAACTTGTACAGTTGATGTCGCGGCTTGTTGCGTCTACAATAGGGGGCAAAAGTGATTTGCCGAATTGTAGAATTAAATGCAACAAATTATAGCGACAATCGCATGTAAAATGAGATTTAATAATTATTAATTCTCATACACATGAAGTTCATTACAGTTCGTATATATACACGTAGTATAGAAGTTAATATCATGTCTGTCTTCGGTAAGGTGCACTGATGATCTGTAAAAAACAGTGAAATATCGATATATGCACATTCCGCGCAGATAAGTTTTTCACAAAATTTTTCATATACATATATATATATATATATATATATATATATATATATATATATATATATATCAGAACTATATGTATTTTGCATGCACGTAATTCTAAATTTTGATATAATTTAATTATTAGCTAGTCAGCTTTCAAACCAAACTAGACATATATTTTATGGACCACCATCTTTGGAACCGTACTGTATATTTTTTAAACACGTAATTTTATAGTCAGATTCTCGGGTCAGGTTCGGGTTAAGTCGGGATAGATTCTAGGGTTGGCTCGGGATAGGTTCGTCGGTGCTAGTTGCGGCCCTTCGCTGTACAACAACAACAGACGCCCGATTTTACATACTCCTCAACATCGAACACGTGATGCTCTATTGTCCAGATAACCATTGTGGCTAACGAACGGTAACGCCTTCTCTATCGAACGACGTCGGCCGCAACCCTCTACCGCCCCCCTTCGTGTGTACTAGCCGTTCCAGTAACGCTATAACATTCTGCCCCACCCTGTATATAGATTAGTCTGCGTTTGTGATTGTACGCACTGTAATTTTATAGTTTCATATGGTCTACCTCATTATGAATGATTTGAGAATTACTACCCACAGCGCAGGCGAACCGATGGCGTCCAGAAGATGACCGAAAACAGATCGAAACCGGTATCGCACAAATTTTATGTATTTATTTATTGTATATGCCCTTAGTCAGTGGAGACGGCGTGCGTGACTAAATAAAAGATGGTAGGTAGCGCCACTTAATTTTACTTACAGAAGCTCAAATCTGAAAACTGAGAAAAGAGATCGCGCGATTGTAGGCGCATGCGCATACAGACTAGTAAAAACAAAAGCAAAATCCAAAACGGCGAAATGCTCCACAGGATACCTGCAATCTGAAAATAAAGTTCAAATCAGCCAACTTGCTAAAGAGAGAAAAAAAGATAAAGAAAAGGCTAGAACACAGTTAACTCGTATATTGACAAATTAAATAAAGACAACGTTAAATGAAAACGGTATTCAGCAACAGCCATAAAAACAAACAAAAAATCTTGTTCAAAAAATATGATCACTTTGGGTATTAAGTTCACACAGTATATGAAAATCTGTAATTTAGACGTTAGAAAAAGAGTGATTTTAAATAAAAAAAACTAGGCATAATATGAAATATAAGCACATTAAATAAATTTCTAAAGAAATAGAAAACAAAGGTATAATATACAAGGTGATTCAAAGAATTGAAATTTTGAAAATTAAATAATTTCATGAAAAAAAAATTCATTTTTGTAGATGACATCTTTCAGGTGAGCTCCTTCTCTACGCAAACATTCCTGCAGTCGCTTCGTTACATTGTTCATTGTTTTACGTAGCATCTCAACTGGAATTTGGGCAATTTTTTTCGGTTATTAACTTTTAATTCTTTAATTGTTAGTTGTAGCAGGTCGACTAAAGAGCACTTTGGTTTTAAGGTAACCTCACAAAAAGAAATCACAAGCCGACAGATCAGGGGATCTGGGCGACCATATTGAAAGTCGCCATATCTTGAAATTACACGTTCCCCAAACAGTTGACGTACAGCTGCCATCGATATTACTATAGTGTGTGACGTTGCTCCAACAGGCTGGGTCAATGATTTCTGGAAATCTCTGTACTTGTTGCGTAACACCTCCACAGAGATTTTGTGGGGTTATCTTAAAACCAAAGTGTTCTTTAGTCGACCTGCTACAATTAAAGAATTGAAAGCCAATATCTGAAGAGAAATTGCCGAAATTC
Organism: Melolontha melolontha; assembly: GCA_935421215.2. Taxonomy (NCBI): domain Eukaryota; kingdom Metazoa; phylum Arthropoda; class Insecta; order Coleoptera; family Scarabaeidae; genus Melolontha; species Melolontha melolontha. The sequence continues at coordinate 89,471,856 of OW285235.1, read as the reverse complement.
CAGTTAAGATGCTACGTCAAACTATGAACAATGTAACAATGCTTGCGTAGAGAAGGAGCTCACTTGAAGGCTGTCATATTCAAAAAATAAATTGTACAGTATGTATTCTAAAATGGCATCATTTTTACTATTAAATGATATAAATATTTTTTTTTTAAATTTATTTCAGGAAATTACTTAATTTTCAAAATTTCCCGTTTCTTTGAATGATTTTGTATATTAATTAAATTATTACGCAAAAAAATTACGAAAATAGTCTAGATTTACGAGTTTAAATAAAACCATTTTCTAGGGATCCGTACAAAGTAATAGATTCAGTTATACACATAGTAATTTTCTTACAAGCAATTCTAAATTTTTAATCAAATATACTTCTAGAATTCTATTGACTTTATCATCAGAACACCTGCACAAGAACGTAAAGTTTTTATACGAGTCTTGCAAAGCCGAGAGCATATGTTCAAACAGACGCAGTTGGCAAAAAGTTTTTAATATGGCAAGGACCAACGCAATAAGAAATTTTACTTTAAAATATTATGTACCAAAATGATTAGAAAATTAGAATAAATTCAAATAAAAAGAATAATATTACGTGAAAAATCAAATAATTAACCACCAAAGCTAATTATATATATAATTCAAAGCGTAACCAGATTTCAAATATTTATTTATTTTTGTATTTTAAATGTAATAAAGGATGTATTAGAGAGCATACCTCATAAACAACTTATTGGTAATAAAGGACCACAGTTTTCTTTCTCTTTCTCGAAATAATTCAGAACGTTTAACACAAGCTCCTGTGCTTGTGAATTTAAGCACTTTCCAGGCATTTATGTTAACCTCAATTTGATTTTTTATTTTAATTTTTAATAACTTACCGAAAACTCGAAGTCACACTTTTTATTTTGTTCTCAGAAGGACAGATATTTGTAATATTTAGTGGAATATAGTAAAAGCAAAGAAAACCCAAACAGAAAACCGCAATAATTACAAATGACAGATGATTGTAAGACAATTTAATTAAGATAGTAATACCGGTAGTACGCTTTCTGCCCTTGTCTATCATAACAGATTGATCTATTGTGATTCTCTGTCTAGCAAACTAACGCAATTTTGTTCGTCTGATCCGACATCAGTATTAAAAAGAGATGATTATATTAAAATAGTGCGTAACTCGTGTTGCTCGATTATGACGTTTGTCTTAAGATCGTGTTACGTGTCCGTAACGCTCGTCGCATCGTAACGCTTATTTTGTATTAAATTAGTATTCTCTTTATTATATTTTCTCCATTTCCGGCGAACCTACCTGTATAGGTATCGATCGTCGTTTATTTGTATCATATATTTGGTTTCTTTCAAGTATTTCTTTTTCTCGTACTCCGGTTCTTGTTTTTTTTGGAAGTATGATACTCTCTCCCCGTACGGAGACATAAATTATTGCCGAACCTGGGCAGTTGTCATGAGTCCTCAATCGCTATTGTCTATGAATATGGCTTAAGTGAAATTTTATTTAGAATTTAGGCCCCATACTGGATTTAATTCATAAACAATACCATTATCGCTGAGCGATATCTCTCTAAAAGGATTTTAGTGTTTTTTTGAGAGACCACGTTGACAACCAACTAAAACTATTTAGCAAATCCATCGAAAGTCTCGTTTCGGTACGTATTTGAGTTTCTCTTCTTGTTCTTTTGTTTATTGTGTTGTTTAATTTCTTAATTTAGGTGGTTCAATCTACAGGCGAACAATTCCACCTCGTTCTGTCCCGTTTGTGACGCTTCATCTAGGGGAAACGCATTCGGAGTCGCCGGCCCATACAGATAAGCCTCTTTAGCTGTTAATTATCGAACCGATATTATTTTTATTTTATTATTTGTTCCTTTGCCTTTGCAATTATTCTTAATTAGCTTTTAGTCAGCCTAAATATTCGCACAGGTGTTTCTCTAAGAAATAACCTGTGTCGTTCGACTAGTTTCTCTTTCTCTTCTTTTTTTTAATTTTTCTCGATCGGTTCACGAAGAGTTTAACGAAAATTTAATGCTAGCATATTTTTATGTACGTATTTTTATTTAAACTATTTTTGTTTTATGCGTTGCAAATATTTAAAATATACGAGGGTAACTTTGAGAGAATTTATTCATTAAACAAAATTTCTTAATTAAGGTAGATTCAGTTATTGTATTCAAGTTAATTTGTGAACCGATAAAAAAGGAATACGTATTTATTTTTTTACAGGGCGAAATAATAATTTTAAACTCACTGTTTCAGTGTAACTTTTGTTTTTAATTGTTACTGATAAGGCCATCTGCCACCTTATAGATGTTAAAATTATAATCGCATCTTATAAAGAATTCTCTCTTTATACTACATAATCTCTTATTTAAATATCATATTGAACACATATCAATAAATAGGGTATCTTAGAAACCACGGAGTTTGTTGTCGATCCTCAGGAGTGGAACTGGTCTCGGTCGGCGGAATTGGCTCTCTGCCCGTGCGCGACTTGCCCTTTTTTTTCCAATGCCTTGTTTCCGAATTAGCGACGTCCAGCGGCATAAAATTCGGTGGCGCCCTTGACCACCTATTTAGTATTTCATCGTTATTACCTCTGGGTCTCCCCACCCCCTGGGCTGAGGCAGTCTCAGGAGCCGGGTGGGCCGTTGGACGGTGGCAGAAACGGGAGGGTGGGCAATTTCAGTCGCCCGAGACCGGGTCTGCTCCGTCTGTGTCTCTTTTTTTTTGTACCCAGTATTTTTTTTATTAGGTTTATAAGCACGACGTTCAGCGTCGCAGCAATCGATAAATAGATATTAGTTAATAGCACACAGCAAGAATGTCACAAATTAGTACTAAAACTGATAATTTAGGGATAACTTTCATCAAATAATAATATATTGCTGAGTTTTGCGTTTGATATGATTTAGTGTAAAGTGAATGCTTGTGTGAGTAGTTACTAAGCATATTTTTAATTAGACTCTGTAACTTTTAGGTATGTCAGGAAGATCTTTTTGGGTTCTACGTAACTAGGCTTAGCAAAGTAAATGTAAAGAAATAATAGAACAAGGGGTAAATTGTTAATAATTCTTTTATTGTACTTTTGTATGTTCACATCTCATATTGTTTTAACTTAAACTATATCATTCTTAGCTTAAAGACTTAATAATAAATGAAAATTTTTATACAAATTTTATTTATAAACAACACACGTATAGTTTTGGAGTCTTTGGTCTTGGAGTTCAATTGAATCTCTCAAACAATCACGTTTAAGTATTTCACGTACAAAAGGAGGTATTTGTTAAGCTTAGTATTCAAAGTGTACTTCAACTGTGAATTATAAAGTTCTAGCTTCTACTGATATTTGTTTCAAATTCGAGTGTGCTATTCAGCGTCTATTTAAGTAGAAGTCTAGTTCCTACAGAATAGTGCGCTTATTTTTACACTCCATATATTTTATTGTTTTCGCGTCTATTAATGAACGTTTAGTTTAAAATTTCAAGGGCAGAGATATTTCGAGATTACTCGTGGAAACCTACTTCCTACCCATTTGTCTCTAATACTTGGCCTAAGATGCACTTCAATCGTGTATTTATGATTATTTATTCAAGTCAATAATCAACATGCGTTTTAAATGATTTGATTAGCTTTATGTCAATTCTACCATGTGTCAGGTCTTACTTACTCTACACTAAGTTCCTTATTTGTTCTATCAAATTCTTCTTGTAAATGAACATTGATAATTTTGCAGTGATAATTGATATAATAACTATACTAATTACAATAAAAAAAAATCTTTCGCTCTTATATTTTTTAATTTTAATAAATTGTTAACGTCTATTAACTCAAAGACTGAACGTAGAAAACTACTTAATTTATAATAGTGACAATAATGCAAAATGCAAATACGAATCTGGAATCAATAATAAATCTCTAATGAATGCGTGAAGTGTCTCTGATGAATATCTGATCAATCTATGATGAATGAATTATTAATCATTTAACTCTGCCGCATCTGGCTTTTTATATCTTATGTTTTCTGATTCCTGGAATATTTTTCCTACTCCAAGGGATTTATTCCATATTTTGTCTAATTTTAATCTTTATTTTATATTTTGACCCCTGTATATTCCTATCTATTATAAGTAACGTTTTTTTTAATTTTTTTGCGCAATCTCTTTGTCTATATACTTTTACTTTTGATTATATTTTTATTATTGGGCATGCGCATTCTAATATGCTTCTCATTTTGACACTTTGCCTTTGTTTACATTTTAATTAATATTTTCGTTGTTTTTAGATTGCACTGCTCTTGTTCTTGAATGACTTATTTATTTGGTTTTCCTATTTCAAAATGCTTTTGATGTCTCATATTTACTTGTCCATTTAGAATGTTGTTTATAAAATACAATGTGATTGCTAATGTTACTAATGCATAACGAAAATATTCTATATCCTTTTTCTACATTATCGGTACGTAGCATGTTTTATTATTTAATTAAATTCTAATTGTTCTTAAAATAACCTTAAATTTATTCATATATCCTATAATTATTTACATATAATTTTTAATACAAAATTGGAATATTATATACAAGGTGCATTTTAAAAAGACACAACCTCGGTTGATTTCTTTTTAATTTATTTGATTAATTTGTACTTCATTAATTTCTATTTTTATTTTATTCTCGAAGTCAATTTCACAGCAGTATGTTCAACATTTTTGTGAAAACATATGGTTTAAATACATCTATGTAGCATTAAATAATATGCTCTTCACGGGGTTAAGTTCATTATGTGTTTTCTTACTACCTTTCGCTATTAATAATTTTACTTTGTTATTTTTTATATTTCTTCATCTGCATTTATTAATTCTAGTTTTATCAAAATGTTAATTCTTTTTATTTACTAAAATAACATTTTAATAGCAACGTTCATATACTTTTATTACAATTCCTTTTTTACTATTTATGTTCTAGACTTTTGGTCCTCTTCATGGCGTAATTACTTATTTGTTTTATTGCGGCACTATTATACTGTTCTGTGTAACAATCATTTTTTTTTTTCTAAACATGGGGTAATTTCAAATCCAACCTAACAATAAATTTGAGGCCGACATGGAGTTTTCACAAACAGAAACGATATATTTTTTAAAAATTAAAATATTTAAAATCCAAATTCATATTATTATTAATTATTACCATAAATTACTCGTTTTTAAAATCTATCCGTTTATAAGAAAATTATTCTATTTTATGCAATTTAAGTAAAACACGAGCCTTATTTCCAAGATATATAAAATTAGCTATCTCACTAGAACCTTCATTGAGAATAATCAACAACACGAAGATCTAAAATTAGATAAGAAAATTTAAAAATATAAATTTCAAAAACAGTACTGGTAGGTAGACTTATGAATGATAATAACTGCTAATTATACTTCATTTGTAGATAGTATGAATGTATAAAGTACATATATGATAGAATGATAATAGAGAGCAATTTAGTTGAAGTAGTTTATTAGTTAAAAAAATAATTTACAAAACAGAAAAAATCTAATACGTGGTATAAAAATGACCTAATATTACACAATATTTGAAACCTTGATATCATCCTTTCAAAAAGAAAATTTGGCTAATAATATATAATTTATCTACATTTACATGAAATGACTTTCAGTTCTCAATTGGTATTTTGATTATTACATCATTAACATTTTTGTATAAAAAGATAAAAAAACATGTTTTTATGAAAGAAGTATGTAGATATTGTTGAGCAATCTTTCAAACACGTATATTACAACCAAACACGATCGCATTCCAAAATATAAAGTGAATATAAAGACGGTCACATGTTTTTTAATGTCTGATATTAGTTAAAAATATACGAGGGCGATTCGTAAAGTAAGTTTAGTTTGGTTATTAAAAAAAAACACCAATACATGAAGAGGTTTTTATTACATACAACTTAAAGCTATTACTTTCAGCTATTTTTCTACGTACTTGCAATTACGATTAAGACATTTGTCATAGAGATGAACCAGCTTTTTAATGCCTTTTTCATATAACACAGCCGCCCGTGAATTAAGCCATGCTGTAAAACACTGTCCTTCAGTGTTTATTGTAGTCCTCGTTCCATATAGTCTACAAGAAGGACACCTTTCTTATTCCTAAAGACAGTCACCACCAGTGGCGAGTTATAGCGACTTCACACTGCATTGACTGTCTTTTCGTTTCAACGTTGACATAGGCGACCCAAGTCTGCCCAGTTCACATCGAAGATGATATTGACTTACTTCATTATACTATTGATTTAATTTGTGTTAAGCTGTATATTCGTAGAGTTACTATTACACTTGTTGTTGTTTACATCCCTCCATCAACGCCAGTTTGTGTATATGACCATATATTTCATAAATTAGAATTGCTACATTGTTTGACGATGTTTCTATTTTTGCGTGTGATTTTAGTGTACCACACTTTGATCAACTAAACCATCTTCATTCTATTTCTTTAATAATTTAATGATTTAATCATTTTATTAAATCTTCCGCAGCTCTTCAAATAAATCATGTGAAGAATTGTAACGAAATAAGCTTGGATTTGATTTTTTATTCTAAACAGTTGTCATTCGGGTTGGTACACTCCGACTATTTGCTGGTGACTAAGAATGTCATCATCCGACTTTAGAATTTGTCATTGAATATAATTTTTCCAACAAACCATCATACTTTAAAACATTAAATACCCCTATTTTTAATTTCAGCCGTGCTGATTATCATCGACTGTAAACTTTTATAATGCAAACGGATTGGCGTTTTTGCCTTGGTTGCCAGGATGTGGACGTAGCATGTAATGAAATAACATACATTTTCACCAATTGCTTTAAGGAAGCTATTCCGCTGCGCAGATCAACTGGTTCCTCATTTCCTAACTGGTTTTCGCTAACCCGCAGACTAATTCAAATCAAGAAACATTATCTAGTAGTGTTTAAGAAAACCAAACTACAATTTTACAGCCATAAGTTTAAGGAACTCAGAAATGAAGTTAAACTGAATATTAATCGAGACTTTAGAAACTATATGATGGATGTTGATAGCGGCATACAATTGGATACGAATAGGTCGAATTCGAAAATGATTAGTGGTGATAAAACTTTCTCCTCCTCTGAGGAAATAGCGGAGGCTTTCACTGAGCGTTTTACGTCGGTGTTCGCGAAGATTAAAAGGTAAATTTACTATGGGCCCTGATGGGATTTCCGACTTTATTGTCAAGGGTTGTAGATACCTTTTAGTATCCTTGCAGATACCGCTTCATTATATTTATAACTTAGTTTTGAGAAGAAATAAATTTACAACTGTATGGAAAACGTCACTTATTTTTAATATAATAATAAAAAATAGATGCTTTTACACTTTGTGAATTACTTTTGCAGCATCTCTAACAAAAGTCCTACCTGCGATTTGCCCAACACGAGGTATCATGCCGAAATAGCAATCATTAACATGATTTGTAGGCTCTCTTCAAACCATTGAGACGGCAACCCGCCTTAATAGTTTTTTATGATTTAACCAGTTTCTCAGACTGGAAACGCATGTATTAGAGCAGATATTTGGCGCCCAATGTGTTGGTCCCCTATTTTGAAACCGAAATAAAGCTGATATCCCTGTTTTATCAATGGGGAAATACGCCGCTTCGGAGACGCAAAAGTCAAGTCACCACAAACGTAACAGAAACACAGAATAACCAGAATTGACAAGAGCGGATCATGGAATTTATCCGCAGAATCAAAAATCGCCATGTTGTAAATAGCGTGTGTTTATGTTTACATTTTAGATGTTATTAATGTTATGTTATAGGTTATACTGATTTTGAAAATTTGAATAATTTTTTTAGAACCATCGTTTTTATTTGTATAGTATACTTTAGATAGTGTTAGCTTAGAATCACTAAGTTTTTATAGTATGCGTTGTGTACCTTTGTGATTCAGCAAAACCATCAACATCCACTAAATTAGGTATGAACTATAAATATTTATACAAAAACTTAAGCAATTATGCATTTCAATAATACCGATAAATTCGTAATTCGTATTTTAATATTTTTTTCGTTTCTTCTTAATTTTCACATTAAAAGCAGGAAGATATAATCCTCTCGGGCATTTGGAAATTTAAAACTAGTTTCTTGTATTTGCCTAACCTATCAATTGTATTACGTTAAACGTCAAATTTCAAAACATAAACAAACGCTATTTTCAACATGGCGATACGAATACAATCGAATCAAGGTCCTCAAACGACGCTACATCGATAACAATAGAAAAATCTGCTGCTGTCCATTCTGGCTATTCTGTGGCAGAAGTGATATCACTATTCAATTCGGCTCATTAATTTTGACTAACCTCTCCGCTTTGTAGCTGCTTATATATCCAAATACAGCTTTCTAGATTTTTAGAGCATATTCGAGAAGATTCGAAAAATTTTTATTCATTTCCATAATATTCGCTATAGTGACGTTTATCATTTGTTTGTATACAGACAAGGCAGACATTCGGTTACAGTGTTAATATACCGCCAAATTCTGAGCAAACGCAACGATCCGAATGTATGAATATTTCTCCCGCTTCGAATACAATTCCTCCGAATGCTATAGGCGTGTCAACATCAATGTCATATATCATACATACTTACATATTATGGAGCTGCGTAAGAAAAATTATCTGATTACCAAATTACTATTAAAGGACTATAAATTGTTTAGTCCTGTGTTATGGTAATGAGTAAATTGCAATACGTTATTCTACAAAGCGTAATGAAATTATTAATAAGCGGTAAAGAAAATTGCAAATAAGGCATCAAGAGATTTAATAAATTTAATTTTAATAATAAAGGTCACAAAAACTGTTCATAGTAAACTAAATAAACTTCAGAAATAAATAAAAACTAAATTAAATTCTAGTAATGTTAAGAAAAATTTACTCTCACAGATAATAAAATAAATTGTTCATAATGAGAAAGTAATTATATAATAAAGGAAATTCAACCGTTTAAACTCATCACCGTAAAATAATTGATGATGTTTGGAATATTTATAATTACGAAAACCATTTAAATTTAGTATGCGGTTAACGGAAAAGCAGCATATGCCTAAATCGTTGGAAATATCGCTAACTGTCAAATTTGAATTTAGTTCTATTGCAGCGCATACTAAAATGAACGTATCATTAGGAACTCTACGATTTGGGAATAATGGTTTTAAATTTTGTACAGAACCAGTAATGTCTATTTTCTTTTCTTATTTTCTTATTTTCACTATTCAAACGCTTAAGAGACTCCGTATAGGGTGACAGTGGTGACACTAATTTGTGACATTAGTTGTTAAATGGTTGCGCGACAGACTGGTTTGTGATTGGCTAAACGCGTTCAGGGGAATTGTATTCGAAGCGGGAGAAATATTCATACGTTCGGATCGTTGCGTTTGCTCAGAATCAGGCGGTATAGGGACACATGACATAACGTATTTTTAAAACCTGAACTAATATTAAAAAGATAAGTTTATTTTCGATTTTCGCACAGCAAAAATAGTAAGATTTAGTCGATTTTATTTTAGATAAATCTTGGGTGTTGTCCAGTGTAATTTAAGTGTGTAATTTAAATGAAATAATGAAATTGATTAGGTAGGTTTAATATCGTAACATGACTTATGCGATCAGTTTTACAGATTAGTAATAGTCGGAATAAAAGTCTCCAGCTTGAAATAAATATGTTTGAAATGTCATGTAAATTTTATAAGAAGGCCTAAAATAAGGTAACGTTCTTTTGTGAATAAAACCAGACATTTTATTAATAATAAAAGAAGTAGAATTATATTATGATATCATGATTTTTATTGTACAGATTGTTACAAAATAATACAAATCTGTATAAAAAAAAAATTGTATCTGTATATACATGGACACACAGCACGCATTTACCAGCGTTTGCTTCAACCACCAGAAGTATGGGTTTCTGTCTTACGACTTTGTCAATGATGGGTTTACGAAGACAAACGGCTGTAGGTACACTTCGCGCTCATGTAGCAAATTTCGCCCTATCAGACGACACCAGATAACCTCATGACATCTGACGGACAAAACCGACCACGCTGATGCAAAGTGTTTCTTCTCGAATAGCTACCAATAGCCGCTATCCAATCGGCGCAAGTCAACGGTTTCGTCATTGTCTCCAGAGTATGGGGCTAATCGATTAAAATGTACGACTCTTGGCTTAGTGTGAGGTGTTCGCCTGATGCGGTATATTACATCGTTGATCCGCTTCAACACCTCGTATGGCCCCTCCCAATTCTTTTGAAGTTTTGGGGATAGGCCCCGTCGGCTTGTGGATTATATAGCCAAACCCGATCGCCTTCATGGTAACCACTCTTCTCGGCGTTGATGTCATAGCTCTCCTTCATTCTGTCACTAGCATCTTGGATATTGTGTCTGACTTGTTCATGTATATTATCTAGTCATCGTCTGAGCGTGCTGACATAATCTTCTCCGGCAAGATCTTCACCAGGCTTGCTCCCAAACTTTAAATCACAGGGCAATCGGAGTTCCCTCCCGAACAGCACGTTCGCTGGTGATTGGCCAGTTGTCTCTTGAACGGAGGCGCGATACGCCATTAGAAATAATGGAAAATGTTCGTCCCAATCCCTCTGGTGTTCGGAGACCACTTTGGATAAGTGTCTGATCATGGTCTTGTTCATTCGCTCTACCATCCCATCTGATTGTGGATGCAAGGGAGTTGTTCTCGTCTTCCGTATGCCCAAAAGTCCACACATCTTTTCGAATAGACTGGACTCAAAATTCCGCCCTTGATCGGAATGAAGTTCCAAGGGTACACCAAAACGGCTGACTAACTCCTTCACAATCACGTCTGCTAGTTCCGTCTACAGTTCCAGCTTCTTGATTTGGTAGAGCATATGCTTCAACCCATTTGGTAAAGTAATCCATGACCACTATTATGTATTTATTTCCTTTGTCGCTTTCTGGAAAAGGACCGGCGGCGTCTATGGCGGTCCTTTCAAATGGGCTTCCTACATTATATTGCCGCATGGGTGCACGTCGACGCCTCTGGGGACCATTGCTTCCGGCGCAATTTGCACACTTTCGGCACCATTCTTTCACATCTCGTGAACAATTCACCCAGTAAAATCTCTGGCGCACCTTCTCCAGTATTTTATGGACTCCAAAATGTCCCCCAGAAGCACCATTATGGAGTTCTCGCAATACCTCTGGTATTGTTTTCTTGGGAACCACCATTTGCATCTTGCGCTCACTTCCATCGTGATTTTCGACCTCACGTCTCAGGAGATCGTCATCCATGGTTAAGGAATCCCATTGTGCCCAGTATGACTTCAATTCTCGTGAATGGGGAGCAATTTCTTGCCAGGTTGGTCTTTGCCCATTTTTCTTCCAAGCCCTGAGGACTACAAGATCCGGATCAGCTTCCTGATCTGCGCGCAAATTGTCAGGTTGCCATTGGTCATCAACTACGGTGGTTCGAAGAGCGTTGGCCGATTTGTCTTCGATTCAGTTGCAATATCGACAGTCTTCTGAACAGGGCCTTCTGGAAAGGGCATCTGCATTTTGATGTTTAACGCCTGCTCTGTGTTCAATATCGAAGTCATACTCCTGTAGCCTCTCAATCCATCTAGCTACTTGACCCTCTGGATTCTTAAATTGCAAGAGCCACTTTAAGGCGGCGTGATCAGTGCGGATCAGGAACTTCTGCCCATACAGGTACTTCTAAAAGAGCTCAATGGTCTTAACTACTGCCAATAATTCTCTCCTGGTTACGCAGTAGTTCCTCTCCGGCTTGGACAGGGTCTTGCTGAAGTATCCAATGACCTTTTCTTGTCCATCTTGGATTTGAGAGAGCACGCCACCAATCCCGACGTTACTGGCATCCGTATCCAGAACAAACCTCCCAGATGGCAGTGGATAGTTTAAAATAGGTGCACTGATCAACGTACCTTTTAACAACTCAAAGGCCGCTTGGCATTCGTTGTTCCAAATGAATTCTCGATTTTCTGTTAGGCGAGTAAGTGGTTTTGCAATGTTGGAGAATCCCAGGAACGTAGCGTCGATAATATGTGCATAATCCCAAAAAGCTTCTTAGCTGATGTTTGTCTTTGGGTACAGGCCATTTTTCCACAGCTTTTACTTTTTCTGGATCCACAGCAACTCCTTTTCTGGAAACCACATGTCCAAGGTAATTTACCTCCTTGCGGAAAAGGTGACACTTCTTTGGACTTAATCTCAGGTTGGCACCTCTCAACCTCTGGAATACTACTTCCAAATTTTTCATGTGATCTTCAAAGGTCTTCCCTACCACAATCACATCATCGAGATACACTAGGCAGGTATTCCAGGACAATACCCTCAGTACAGTGTCCATGAGTCGCTCTAAAGTAGCTGAGGCGTTACACAGTCCAAATGGCATAACTGTAAATTGCCAGAGTCCTGTACCCAAACTGAAGGCAGTCTTCTCTTTGTCATTGGGATCAATTCCCACTTGCCAATAACCGCTCTTTAAGTCGAGAGTGGAGAACCATTTTGCTCCTGCCAAGGTGTCTAGCGTATCGTCTATTCTTGGGAGAGGATAGCTGTCCTTTCTGGTAACACTATTCAAACGACGATAGTCCACACAGAATCTGGTAGATCCATCCTTCTTCCTGACAAGGACCACTGGTGAAGCCCATGGACTATTCGATGGTTCAATTACTCCTTGGCCTTCCATACCTTGTATAATTTGCTTGGCTTCCTCACATTTTGCCAGTGGTAACCATCTTGGTGCTTGTCGAATTGGACTTGAGTCGCCGGTATTTATTTTGTGCATTACAATATTGGTTCTTCCTTTCGTACCAGTTTCAGTTTCAAAGTTTCAGTTTCTTCATAATGTTTGATTAGGTCCTTAACTTGGCTTTGTTCCTTCTTGCTCAATCCTTGACAGGCGGAGTCGATTATCTTGGACAATTTCTCAGGAACCTGCACGAATCCATTCTTCTTCGCCTCTATACGATGAACGACGGCCGACACTGGCGAACACCACCCCAGAATAGTACCCTTTTTTAATGAAACAGGGTAATGGTTCACATTCATTACCCTTATCGGTACAGTCTTCTGAGTCTTAACCAGCAATTTGGACACTACTATTCCTCGGCCCACCTCGTCATCATCAGCCTTTGGTTCCAACATTGTAACATTTCCGTCCAAATAATCACCTTCCATACACGCCGTCAAAAATGTCTCACTTCTTGCATCCAGAACAACATTCTCTGCTGTAATTACTTGTATACTCCCACAATTTTTCCCATGAAGAAACAATTCTTCATTATTTATTTTTAAAGTGCCTTCTTTCATGTCTAACTGGAAGCCGTAGGTGTTCATGATGTCTAGTCCCAAGATTATTTGTTCTTCTAGATTGTAGACGCAACAAGCCGCGACATCAACTGTACAAGTTGTCAGTACAAATGAAAAATTTGTGAAAACTTATCTGCGCGGAATGTGCAAATAACGACATTTCACTGTTTTTACAGATCATCAGTGCACCTTATCCGATGAATATCATGTCTGTCTTCGGATAAGGTGCACTGATGATCTGTAAAAACAGTGAAATGTCGTTATTTGCACATTCCGCGCAGATAAGTTTTCACAAATTTTTCATTTGTACTGACAACTTGTACAGTTGATGTCGCGGCTTGTTGCGTCTACAATCTAGGGCAAAAGTAATTTGCCGAATTGTAGAATTAAATGCAACAAATTATAGCGACAATCGCATGTAAAATGAGATTTAATAATTATTAATTCTCATACACATGAAGTTCATTACAGTTCGTATATATACACGTAGTATAGAAGTGAATATCATGTCTGTCTTCGGATAAGGTGCACTGATGATCTGTAAAAACAGTGAAATGTCGATATTTGCACATTACGCGCAGATAAGTTTTTCACAAATTTTTCATTTGTACTGACAACTTGTACAGTTGATGTCGCGGCTTGTTGCGTCTACAATCTAGGGCAAAAGTAATTTGCCGAATTGTAGAATTAAATGCAACAAATTATAGCGACAATCGCATGTAAAATGAGATTTAATAATTATTAATTCTCATACACATGAAGTTCATATATATATATATATATATATATATATATATATATATATATATATATCCCGTTTTATTTTTATATACATAAAATTAAAAACTTTAAAAATACAAATGTTCAATAGTACGCTCGTGGGCCATCATCATCGTGGGCAGTCATCAACCTCTCGTGTCCGGTCTCTAATCATCAATTAAGAACTGAAAGGATTCACCTGCGATTCTTGAACTATCTCATTTTAAAACTAATAACCGGTATCCTGCTACAGGTATCAATTATAACTCTTCACTAAAGCGTCATGGTTTTCATTCCCTTCTTGAATATAAGCAAGGACATTAATCAATATTTTGTAAAAACCAGTAAATGAGATTACTGACTCCAGCAATTTATTATCTAAACTAAACTTCAATGTCCCTAATTGTTCATCTAGGTAGAAGGCTAATTTATTGATAAATTCACCTATCTACAAAATATGTAAATTTGTTGACATTCATATACACAATTTTGGGCGAGACTAATGTACGTAGATATAATAAAATTGTTGTTTAGTGTAGGGCAATAAATATTTCTATTACTCTCTCATCTCAATTACACATCTTTCTTATCTTACCTTATATACTCTTGTTCCTTTAAAAATAGCTAAATTTCCTTAAATATATTTTAAGAATTTTTTAAATACGTAAGACAATCTTTTGCCCTTTGGTCTACGATATACACTCGTGGACAAAAAATTCCGGACACTGAAGTAAATGTCTGTTAGTATAAGAAAAATTTCTTTCTTTCTCTTTTTCCACTAGACATGAAACATTATCTACAAAAAAAGCATGAGAATTTAAAAAAAGGTACTTAACATTTTATTCAATAAGAAAAATCATGAAACAGTAAATTGTGCAAAATTAACAAATTCATTTATTTTATCGACTAGGTTTTACATGTGCGTTTTCACTCAATTTAAGCGATTAATAGTGCGTACTACCTCCACAAACTCTAATGACTTTCACCAAATGACGTTGTAAACTTTCAATGCAGTTGGCGGCCTCTTCTTGTGTAATGTTTTCCCATTCCTCACGAAGAGCTATTCGAAAATCTCGAATGGTTACCGCTATGGGTTGTCGGTACTGAATGCGTTGCCCTAATGAATCTCAGAGATTGTCGATAGGATTCAAATCCAGGCTTTGAGCTGGCAACGGCGAAAGCTAACCGCATTCAAATATTGCTCAACCACCCGTGCGGTGTAAGGCCGCGCGTTATTATGCATTAGAGTAAAGTTCTCAGCTACGAATGGAGCAAATGGTACTACATGATCAGCTAAACACTCATCGTTGATGTACCTAACAGTAGTCATGGTACCAATGAGAACAAGCTCAGTTTTCGCATACAGTAAAATGTCACCCGAAATCATTATACCGCCGCCTCAAAATGACATTCCTGGAAATGTACAACACGCTGAAAATCGTTCACCAGGCCTTCTCCACACACGTTCTCGTCCATCTGGTGAACGCAGACTAAAACAAGAATAAAAAGAATCGTCCATGAACAATAAGAAAGCTCCATTAATCCATTGCCCAATGTCGCTTCAAATTGTAGTCGCTCTGATAATTTAAATGACTCCTAAATCACCTTTCAACACAACATATAAAATCTGAATGAAGAGCACACCAAAATTTTTTTGGGTTGAGTTCGATTTTTTAGGTTCGTTATTTGTACTTCTTTTGGCTGGTTTGATAAATTAAATATTTTGTATCTTCTTTAATTTTCAATTCTTATTTCATAGATAATATTTCATGTCTTGTGAAAAAAAAAACAAAAAAATAGTTATTCACGATATAAGTGCGATTTTATTTTGCGAGTAAAAGGTTTACGAGCTTATGAATACATTTTGATACAACCGTTAAATCACGTAAAATTAAGTTGGCACAATTTATACAAAAGATGAGTTCGTATTTTAATAAAGAAAATGAGTAATACCGAGTGCAATAATTGAAGCCGCTAATAAAGCGACATTAGTTTTGTTGCCTTCGAAATGTAGGCAACAATATGAAATTGCGTATAAAAGATTCATGGAATGGTGCAGATGAATAATGTGATAGGTAAATTTTGCGAAAATGTTCTACTGGCATATTTTAAAGAAAGGTTTAAAATTTGGAAATCTTCTATCCTTTGGTCACATTTTTCGATGATAAAACTTTGGTTAAATATAAAAATAACCATAACATTAGTAAATAATATAAACTTAATGCATTCTTGAAACGGAAAGAAGAAGGTTACTGAGCAAGGAAATTAAAAATTTTGACAAGGCAAGAAATTGATAGATTTATTTCCGAAGCATCCGATGAAAAATATATGATGTTGAAAGTAACTGGCGTTATGGGTATATTTGGCGCTTGTCGCCGGGAGAAGTTATGCCGTATGACTGTGGGCGACATTGAAGATAGAGGAAAATGTGTTAGTGGTCACTATACCAGATAGTAAAACCAACACTCAAAGACTTTTTACTGTTATCGGATCGTATATAAACCTGTGTCGCAAATGCAAAGCATTACGTCAAGTTGTTGAAATAAATACTTTTGGCAAGATGCTTGCAGTTATCGCAATGTTTTTGTCGATTCCAAAATCTTATACTGGCCATTGTTTCCGGCGGCCGTCTTCTACTTTGTTAGCAGATTCTGGTCTAAACTTAGGCTCAATTAAGCGACATGGAGGCTGGAAAAGTTCCACTGTTGCTGAAGGTTAGCTAGAGGATTCTCTGAAAAAAAATTGCTTACTCCATTTTCCCAGATATACAGGGCGTTCCGCAACTCGACCGACAAATTTATACCATATACTCTGGCGGTCATTACGATCAAAAAATGTTATATTACATATAGGTGAATTCCTCTTTGTTTCGCAGATATCGATGGAACTTATATTTAAAAAAATGAGGAAAGAAAATTTATTCATAAATTGATAGATAATTAACACAAAATTACAATAACTGTTCAAAATGAAAACCACCATTTTCTAAAGAAGCAGCTATTCTTCGTGTCATAGAATGTTACCAGTTAATTGATGCCAATTCATTCTTTACAGAATTAGTAGCTTCAACTATACGGTCAGTCAACTCGTGTATCTGGTTAACCATTACTATAGACACGAGACTTGAAGTAACTGCACAAAAAAAATCTAAATCATGTGACCGCGCTGGCCAATGTACAGAACCACCTCGTCATATCCACCTTTTCGGAAAGTTTTCATTAAGAAACACCGCCACTTATCTCCAAAAACGTGGTGATGCTCCATCTTGCTGAAACAACATGCTACGACGAGCTTCCAAAGGAATATCTTCCAAGGAATTCGGCAATTCTCTTCCAAAAAGTGAAGGTAAGTTTCTGCATTAAGATGTTCTTGAATAAAATGAATCCCAATTAGATGATTATTTAACAAGCCGCACCACACGTTGACGGAAAAACGATGTTGATGGTTGACTACGATTGTTTCGTGTCGGTTTTGTGTGTTGTTTATACCATTCCTTGTAAATTGGGCTTCGCCCGTAAAAAGTATGTTTGGGAATAACCTGCAAATTATTTTGTAATCACTGGCAATACCGTACTGGATTTTCTAAATCTCCAGGAACTAAATGCTGGACTTTTTGTAAACGATTGGGATAAATTCCCGTTCTATGAGATATTCTACGAATACTGGTGGAAGGACTTCGTTCAACTTCATTTAAAACTACTTCAGCCTTTCTAAAACCATCTTTTTCTACACAACGATTTGGGAAAGATCCTGTCTCTCTTAAACAGCGAAAAACGTTTGAAAATGTTGTGTGGTGAGGATCAATGCGATCTGGGTATCGCCTGATGTACTCCGCAGCTGCAGCACGTCCACTTCCATTGCAAAAACCATTTAACAAAACCATATCAGCATATTCCGCATTAGTAAAACGCGGCATAATAACTTAAATTAATATTACAGCATTAATTAAGTCATTAATTTGTCAATCATACGTTAATACGCCAAGGCTTACTATTAGAGGAATTCGCCTATAGGTCATATAACATTTTTTGATTGTAATGGCCGCCAGATTATATGGTATAAATTTGTCGGTCGAGTCGCGGAACACCTGTATTTAATGATTCTATTGTAAATTCAAATGATAATTTAAATCGCGAAATTTCAGTTCCTATTTGTCTTAAATAATAATTCTAAAAAATACTGCAACTCAACTCAGAGAATAAATATCTCGAATTGCACAAACTGTACATTTAATATTAATTATCCAAGGAATATGTAATTTTCATTTAGTAATAAAAATCACGATATGTTCGAAGTTTTTTCTTATCAGTTTTGTCAAAGTATTATGTCAATTTACTTTAACACTAGTGTTAGAAGTATTACTTTTAAGACGCTACGTTATAAAATCGCATTTTTAATTGAAGTTAACCGTGTCAAAATGCAGTGTTTGTTGAGGTAAAACTTAGGTATGGATTGAAAGTATTGAAACGGTATACAATTAATAGTTTATTATAGACTGAAATAAAATGTTTATGAACAAGAAGCATATTTTGCAACATAATCCAAACACTATCCAAACAACATATTTAAACATATTTTTGTTAGTTTATATGTCGGACTTGATTTTTATGATCTTAATGAAAAAATATGTTAAGTAAACATCAAACTAGCTCCAATTAAGAGTTACAATAATACACATTTTAATTATTATACAAGCAAAAGTTTTAATCAAGCATTAATTAGACTACCAAACACATTATTAAAATCTTCCAAGCCTTTTAAATTTGCTTCATACCAAGATTCTTTCTTGCAATTATTTAACCAATTGTTAACATTTGAGTATTTTTCCGTTAACGGCTCAAATAATTTAATAGAAGATATCGTTGCCACTAGATGAATATCAGCTAATGTTAAGGAATTGCCACAAACCCATTTGTTTCCATTCAAAAAGGCTTCTAAAAACGCATAAGTTTCACGAACTTCTTCTTTCAAATTATCCGGAACAACCTTTATTTTCTTCAATCTAAGTGGCCTCTAAAAAAAAAAAAAATAAACTAAGTATATTTAACGAATTTTAAGATTTTACGAATAAAGAATTTTGCTAGTTACTATTATACGATTTGAAATTAATAAGTATTATTTTAATTAAATTATTCGAACTAGTAGAGCTACTGTTTATTTAGTAAGAAGCTGGCTGCAGGTCTGGTAAAATTAATACTTTCTAGGTATTCCAATTTAATAAAATATATTGAGACGAACGAAAGAAAGGTACAGAAATTTTTTTTTATAAGTTTTCCAACTATTCATGACAGCGTTTATTGACAAGTGACTTTAAAGTTACTGAAATAAAAAATAGCTATTTATGGTATAAGTGAATAAAGACAAATTTTATCCACGAAAAAATAGTTTAGCGCACGATGAATTCTTAAACCAGGAAAGTTGACTCTATTTTCGTCAGAGTCAAGTACAGTGCAAGCTAAATTGACTCTACTTTCGTCAGGGTCAAGTGCAGTGGAAGTTCCAGTCCTTTCATTTGAATTTACATCTGTCAAAATTTTTTTTGACGTGGACATTTTTTGTGCAATTGATTCGTCGATATACTGTTCTGCTACTGTTGTCAATAGCTGTGTGAATAAAGTGTTGCTAGAAACATTTTATTCACTGTTTTGA
This sequence comes from Melolontha melolontha, assembly GCA_935421215.2. Taxonomy (NCBI): domain Eukaryota; kingdom Metazoa; phylum Arthropoda; class Insecta; order Coleoptera; family Scarabaeidae; genus Melolontha; species Melolontha melolontha. The sequence continues at coordinate 89,452,050 of OW285235.1, read as the reverse complement.
TTAATTTTATTCACCTTTATGATTAAAATGTTGTTTTAATAATGAAATTCAATATATGTAATGATCATTTAATAAGTAAAATTGGAAAAAGTAAATAGTTACATCTATTAAATCTATGTGCGTATGTTCTTTAACACGTACAACATGTACGCAAAGAGATTAGAGGCCACGCTTTGAATTCTCACAGTCTTCAATTATTTGCGCATGTGCAAATTTAGGATTTGCCATTATCTTTATATTTTATTTTAATACTGGCGATGATTACTTTTCTTAAAGCGTTTTTATTATATTATATTTTTATCCACAATCACATTATAATAGGAGTTTTATTTACACTTATGAAGCATATAAAATAACCTATTATGTATCCACTAGTGAAATAATGAAAAAACCATAGCAAACAGTAAGTACGACAGAACCTGCCATATTTCATTTTATGAATATGAATATTTTTTAATTAAATTTCGAATAATTCCATTACATTAATGTGGTGATTGCAGATAAAACGTTGTATTGCATGCGTGTTTAAGATGCATTTTATCCACTTAAGAATATTAAGCTCTCGAACTGGCATTTAAACATTCTTGCGTGGATAAAATGCTTATCTAAAGCACTTATACAATAAATAACTATTATTGATTATGTTATAGGTATTTTTTACGTTGACTTTATTTTCAATCTTGCGTAGTATTTGTGTTCAACCTACAATTTAAACATTTTCTACTATACAATGAAAACGTAAGACTAAAAATATATATTTACATTCAATCAATACATAATTATCACAGTATATTGTGTAGCCGGCTGCTAATCAGTATAACTGCACACATTGTAACAAACGGTTTTCTGACTTACCTTCGATATAATCGATTATTTTGAATTATTTTGAATCTTAATTATCCTTGTATTATAACTCAAAGACATATATTGACAATTTTGAAACTTATGTGCATAATAACGCTAAAAATATAACAAATGCCCGAAGACCATGCCAACCAAACGCCAACTACAAACATTAAAGTACCTACAAAAATTCCCTATTTTTAATAAATTATTATACAGAATCTCTATTTTAATGATTATTTCAATTATTTTTTCCAACGTTTTGAAATTAAATCAAGTTTCACAAGCTTATTATATTGCTCTTGCGTTAATATTTTATTCAAATATCTTCCGCGACATGTGGTAATTCTGTACGGTATTCCATTAAACGCTGTACTGTTTTCTAACGTGCAAACGGACTATACATAGTTTCATACTCACTGCAATACGCAATAATAATGAAAATGCAACGCCGCTGTCAAAATGAAGTCTCTGATCTACAATAGCCCTTTGTTTTAGATCTTTAGGGTATAAACTATCATCTTTTCCATATTTACTTATTAAGTAAACATTTATAGCGTGGCTATCCCATAAATGAAATCCCTCATCGTCAATAGTTGGTACGGTGTGTTGAGGATTAACCTAAAATGAAATATAGAAACATTTTTATTATTTTATATGTAAACAAACGACGGCATGTTGAGACTGAAAAAAAGATATTTTATGTCTACGTTCTAAGCTCTATTTGATACATACGAGGGTAATTTGTCTGGAGAGAGTGACTCTTCAATGAAATTCTTATTATAGGATAAAAAATTTATTTTATTTTCCAAGATAACGCATCCATTTCTATACATTTAGGTCAGATACTTTTCAATTTTTGAAGTCCTCTCAAATGTAATCTTTTGGAAACTCGTCGAAATAGGCATTCGTTGGATTATTCGCCTCCTGATTGGTCCCGAATCTCTTTCTACCAAGTCATTTCTTCAAGTTTTGGAAACAAAAAAAATTACTCCGTGCTAGATCTGGTGAATATGGCATATCCGGCAGCAATTCGTATTCGACAAATTCAGCGGTTGCCATGGCGAATGAATGCAAGGGCATGAAATAAAATCTTTTTTTCTGAATAAATGTGATCTTTTTTCTTCGGATTGGCATCAAAACGTATTAGTATATCAGTATAATATTGAACAGATATTATACGTCCGAAAAGTCTTTCTATGGAGACTGTGGTTAAGTAAAAACTCAAAAAAAAAAGATATAAAACCCCTTACGACAATTAGTAGTGGTATCCTAAATACGTATTTCGACAACTAAGTTGTTATCATCAGAAGGTAAAACCACTAATCAAAGTGTTGCACATGGGACACAGTAAAGCTAACACACAGAATCACACACAACTTTACACGACGTCCATATATACACTGACTTTAAAGTGAAAACACATGAGACTTGGGTGGTGGCTGTTTATAATTTTTGCTTTTTCTTTTTAATTTTTAATTGTCAATTTTTAGTGTGTGTTAAGGATTATGTTCTGTATGTAACTTTAAAAGTAAAATTTATAATGCTCATATAGAATTTTGTTGTTGTAACCCGCTTTGGTTTCTAATGTTGGGTGCAATTAAATAAATATCATTATTGTTATTATTATTATTAAAATGAATTTTATAAGATATTTATTTATTACTTACGAATACTTAAATATCCATGGATTATTACTGATGAATAGAGAACGGACGCAATTTCCATAAAACGCAATCGGCAATTGGAATTGTGTATAACGTCGCTGAGTACATCCCGGCGTAATTCAATGAAGTATTTGTTTGACTTACTCGGACACATGAGCGTAGATAGAAGCGGGGTTCTTATAATGTATTTTATTTATTAGTTTATATTTCGTAAGATAAATAAAGTGCTGTGAGTTAGTTTCTTGTTTTCGTAGTTCTAACTGTTATTTACATCGTAATTTTTGTGATAGATCCTGTTTAATATCGTTTGATTGAATCTATTTCTACCAATTATTTCGACGTAAGTGTGCATTGAATTTCGTTCAGTTTCAATAACTTACGCACACATTTTTAGTTTTCATATATTTAGATCTAGAGCATTGTTTAAGTTACTTTTTCAGATATGATATGGAAGAACGTCGAGAACGGAATCGTAAAGCAATGGCGAGTTGGATTGACGGTCATACTGATTGTATGTCCATTGTCAGTGATTCCGAAATTGATTACAAAATCCGTAAAATATCGTCAAAAATTCGTCACTTAGGATCGCAAACACATCTGAAATCTGTAAAACTTTTATGGCGGCTAATATTCCATTAAATAAATTTAGCAATCCCACTTTAAAAATATTTCTTCAAAAATATACTGGTCGAAATGTTCATGATGAATCAACTTTACGGAAATATTATATTTCTAGGTGCTATACGAGAATAGTAGAACGCATTAGAAGCCATCTTTTAAATCAATACATATGGATAAGCGCCGACGAAACGGTGGATATGTTAGGACGCTGTGTGGTAAATGTTGTAGCTGGTGTACTACATCCAACTATTCCCTATAACTTATATGTAATAGCAACAAGTGTTATAAATAGAGTTGATGCGGAAACAGTTTCTGAAACCATTAAGGAGAATATGCAAAAAATGCTTCATTCGGACGCCACGTACAAAGAAAATATACTTTTATTTGTCAGTGATAGTGCTGCGTATATGTTAAAAACAGGCAGACTATTGAAGAAAACATATCCTAATATGCTGCATATTACTTGTGTTGCACATGCTCTCCACAGAATCTGTGAATATATCAGAGACACTTTTCCGGAAGTTGATAGACTTGTATCAGCTTTTAAAAAGTTTTCAGAAAAGCACCATTGAGAGTAGCTCTTTTCAGGGAAAAATTACCATCTTTGTCACTGCCTCCCACTCCAGTAATAACTAGATGGGGAACATGGCTGGAAGCTACTAGTTATTATGCTGAGAATTTCGATAGTCTAAAACATTTCGTAACACTGCTAAAGGAGGATGCTAGAAGTCTTGGTGAGTGCAAGGAGCTCACACAAATCCCAAATTAAAAAAATCAGTTGTACTTTCTTCACGAACACTTTGGAAAATTGCCAAAACTAATCACTTATTTTGAAAATCGAAATCTCAAATTAAATGACGGATTAACAACATTAGACGTGGCTGTTAAGAATTTAAAAAGTATTCCAAGTGACTTCGGATGTGGCCTTCGGCAAAAGTTTGAAGCAATTCTTAATAGAAATTCAGATTTAATTACATTGCAGCAATTATGTATGGAGACAATTCCACAAAATCTAACGGCTAAATATGAAGAAATAAAAGAATATTTCCAGTATGCACCTATAACCAGTTGCGATGTAGAAAGGACGTTTTCTATTTATAAGGATGTACTTAATTCAAAGAGAACAAAATTGACAAAAGAAAACCTTGAGAAACTATTGCTAGTCAATATTAATACTCCTTTACTCAACTTGAACGACAAAATGAACAAATAAAAATGTTCCAATTATAGAAATAAAATTAAAAACTTTAAAAATACAACTTTTCAACAAATACATATGTATTTCGTAATTTTATAGATCACCACCCGTTCGTTTTCCAATTATATAAATAAAATTAAATATTTTAGAAATACAGCCTTTCGCCAGGACTGCACTGAGTGGTAAGCGTGTCCGTTCTCTACTGATGAAATAAATATAAAAAAATACCTTTAAAAACTCGGGTGTGAAGTGCTCCCGGTTCAACAAACTCACTAGTTTTATATTCAATGGTAGATCGATGGCTTTAGCCAGCATTAAGACTGCTCTACACGGCGGACTAGTACCAATAGCATATAACACTGGAGCCATGTTCACACGCACACTATTCGACAAATTAACGGGAACTAAGCGGTTAGATTTTGGGTTACATTTTTATAACGTCTACTTATCATATATAGTTTATTTACGGATTCCAGACGAGGCACGTCATAAATATCCGTCATGATCGTGCCACACTACCTGCTTTTTTAGGTTATGGTTAATAAATAATATGTCGATTTAGCAATAAGGTATTTATTACTGACAATTATTATAAAATACCTGAAAAATAGGCAATAAAACAATTTTGTGTTATAAATATAATAACATGTTTAATTGGTATTTTTACGTTTCTTAAATTAACAATAAAGTTAATAATTACTAAGTACTTTGCTGTTAAAATAAAACAGTAATGTATGGTAACATAATTTATTAGGATGCCACACACTTCCATAATACTTTACCTTTTCTTAATAAGAAAAATGTTATATTTTTGACATTTTAATATTCTATATTATTATAACGCACTTAACTTTTTTCTTTCAATTTGAATCGCTTAAATTCAAACATAGATGTAATATCATTTAGATCCAATCCAGCCTCTCTATCCCACCATATTCTTACTTCCGCTTCAGTGAATCCCACAATGTTACACCAGATTTCAGCAGTCACCAGACTTTTTGCTTTCTGCCATAATTTAATACAGCCTTTCTCTGATTTACCACATTTTCCAATATTATTATGACAAAATCTTTTTGTAATGACCAATATTAGATAGATTAGGAAGACGAAAAGCAAAGTGACCATAAATCAGTGCTAATCTACCGATTTCGTGAGTAGATAGTGGCCCGTGCCTTCATACAAAAATTGGTATTTAGTATTTCATCTGGTAATTACATATTATACCTGGTGTATGTTTAACTTGAAACTTTCAAATATCTCGAAAAATAAGCAGTTCACGAAAAAGAATTACTATGCAGGCGGGGCAGGGGTAACTTTAAAATCTTAATTAGGAACCGGTATATTTGATTACAGATTCCAATTCTACTGGAAAAGTACGAAGAATTTATCTGAAACATTTTTTTCAATTTATAATAGATGGCGCTGCAATCGATGAAATTCAATTTTTTTCATTTCTCACACTGAGAACCTATTCATATGATTCTGCAATTCGTTTTCAATAAAAAGAATACCACGAAAACTGACTTATCAAGAAATAATCTTATCATAATCCAAGAACGGGGATTCTTCTTCATATACTTGGTCAACGCGATTTCCTTCGCTCATGACTTATTGGAGTGCTTTCAAATAAAAATACAGTTTCTTATGTTGAAAATAATTTTTATAAAAATGTTTTTGTATGTACAATGTATGTAACAAAATAATTTGAAACATACATGAGTGGGTAAAAACCACACCAATTTGTATAATACAAAAGTATTTTTAATAATATAAAATATTATTAAAAATGGGGTGTGAAGAACACAATACAAGTTACAAGGGGCGTACCGACGATCCTGTAGAAAGGTGAAATACGTATCTGCGTCTCTGGAGAGGAGATACATTCACAAATATATAAGTTGTATTGTGTTCTTCACACCCCATTTTTAATAATATTTTATATTATTAAAAATACTTTTGTATTATACAAATTGGAGTGGCTTTTACCCACTCATGTATGTTTCAAATTATTTTGTTATATACGCATTCGGTTCGCCCGAACAAGTAGTGAAGACACGATATACAGTTTTTTATAGATATGGTTGTTACCGTCTATAGAAACACGTTGCTTAGTTCGGCAGTTATTATGTAGACAGCGCTGAATATTCTTTCACGCTCTGTCTTAATAATTTCTGGTTGATAGCAAGGTAGTTGTGTTTGGTTGAATGTATCTCTTCTCCAGCAGGGGCATACCGACGATCCTGTAGAAAGGTGAAATACGTATCTGCGTCTCTGGAGAGGAGATACATTCACAAATATATAACTTGTATTGTATTCTTCACACTCCATTTTTAATAATATTTTATATTATTAAAAATACTTTTGTATTATACAATGTATGTATTTAACATTTGTGTAATTTCTTCAATTCTTATTTTTTTTTATTAATTCCAAAAACACAAAATAAACGTACAAGAGAAGGAAATAACTTTAAGAAACAACTTATTTCACTCAGTTCGAAGAATATTTCGAAATGTAAAAGGCCTGTTTCTGTTATGCTGTTAATAGTATACTACAGAATGGAGTATTTAACTGTAAAAGAGAAAATTGAAATGGTTCTGGTGTATGGAGAAGCTGGCAGAAGCCTTGATAATGCTGTCAATCTCTACGCTTAGCGTTTTCCGGATACGGTTCGTTCACGTGCTTCATTTTACCTTACTATCAAACAATCCATTACTGATGTAAATGTTCAACCGAAAAAAAGGGCCCGTCGAGTAACAGTTACCGGAGAAAATAATGAAGCCGCTCTATTAGCTGTAATGGCTGTTAATGCTCATATAAACACAAGAGAAATAACTCGCGATTCTGGATTGTCCCACACTTTTTGTCAGTGGGCATGTGAACAATTACAACAAAACCTCAATTTTTTTCGTTAGGTGTTGTTCTCCGACGAGGCGTCTTTCACGGTTAATCGACGCAATACAAATTACTGGAGTGTTGAAAATCCGCACTGAGTTTGCCAAGTTGAGCACCAGCGCCCTTGGACTGTCTAAGTGTGGTGTGGAATAATTTGGAACAAAGTCATCGGCCCCCACATTATTGAAGGCCACGTGAATGGTGAAATGTACCGAGACGTTTTGGAAAATGAACTGCCAGCACTACTTGAAGACGTTAGCTTAGAAGTGCGACAAAACATGTAATTTCAACATGAAAGTTATCCGGCAAACTAGTCGATGATAGCACGTGAAGTTCTTGATCGTAATTTCAATGGTCGCTGGATCGGTAGAGCTGGTTCAGTAAATTGGCCTGCTAGATCACCAGATCTTACTTCGCATATAACTACAGCTCATAAAGTATTTCTTTTCAGTCCAAGGCCAAATTTAGGACATAAGAATACCTTGAAATGTCTAACGTGTGTAGTATTACAGCGCGTATTTATGTGTGTTAGTAAGAGATAAAGTATTCGATGAGTGTTCGATGTCAATTTTGAATATTTTGTCGCACCTTGTAACTAATTAGATTCGGTTAGTAACAAAAAATTATAATACGTATATTTCATTGGTCATCGGGCCTCGCATAATTTATTAAATTAAAATATCGTATTTATATCATACTTCTTCTTTCTTTGTCGAATTTACAAAACTCAATGTCTTCTTTATGCGGCTAGCACATTTTTAAAAAACTCTGAACTCGAATCTGAAAATAGATCAAACGACGTTTTCACTCCAACGCGTTATACCACACATTTTCCATTTTGTTTTCTACCAAATGGTATATATTAACGATACATAACCTCTAAATATAACTAAATTTGACATTTTTCGTTTATATTGCTTAAAATAAATATAAATCTTCTTTACATACATCATATAAAGCATTATTTATACATTGTAATGTCTTTCCAAAGTTTATCAATGTTATCGATCCTTTATTGATTCCTTGTTCTACCTGATTTTAATGGATATTAGATATAACGTTTGATATTTATAATGTAAGTATATCAAAATGTCATTAAAATACATTTCATACAATGTTTACGTTGATTAGTCTTCTATCGTCTTTCAGGTCGTTTCTGTATGTTGTATAACATTGCATTGTGGAAGTATGAGTTTATTTCCATTTGATTTCAAATAAAAATCTTACCCATCAGATGATTAATCGTATCTCCAGGACAAAAATAAACAATGGATACTTTCATAAAGAAAAGCTTACTAGTTGTACATTAGATATGAATTTATGCTACCGTAAATAACTTTTTAATTAATTTTGGTAAGAAACATGTATTTTTCTAAATTTTAAAGTAACATTACTAAATCGTAATATAAACAACCATAACATTTGACACGTAATATACAGATACATTTGACACACAATCTGTTTAATTACATTTATGCTTATTACAAAACTATAATTAAAAATCTCTTCACATAGAGACATTGAATTTATTCTATCAACAATTACTGGGTGGATTTGAAAATACAGCCCGTTTCAAATACGTTTGATTCCTATACATACCCTATTACTTCTATTTAATTTATTTAATTCACCTTACTTTTGAAAGAATCACAGCAATATGTTTTCGTTATCATTATTGTTATTTGCAATAAGTAATTTGCCTCATTATTTTAGATGCGTCTGTATACATGTACAATTAACCACATTCACGCAATAGGTAACTAAATAATTATTATTGTTTTATAAAAGGACCAATAATACAGCTCTGAATATTTGTCACCGCAAGGAATATTTCTTACAGAGAAATATGCATTGGATACATTTTATTGTTAACAGTTGCAATAATTTACTTGATACATTTCTCTTCCTTTCAAATATACCGAATTTTTAGACTAAAGAAAAATGGAAATAAGTATACAATGTAATCAGAACTAGACAAACAAGCAGTATTGTCCAGTAAGGCACATCATTTTCATTTACAATTGTGTGTTACAGTATGTGAATAAAACAAGTGGTAAGCTGAGTTTTCATGTTTTTCACCGTCACTAAAAAATTAACATAATCATATATATATACGGTCTTACCAACCGTGAGTTGGATGCAAGACAGTATAAAAATCGAGCATCAATATACATAAATCGGTCTTAAATAATTGGTATTGTGATGTGAGTGACGTCTGTGACATCATCGGCCGTGAACGTCAGCACATCATAAGACTTTTCCTGGTTCCTCTAGGAAACGAACATCACTAGCCAAGGAGTATATAAGCAGTCAAAGGAGGGATGACTGATGGAACCAGTACTTTAATATGTAATAACTATAATAATATTAAGTAAAAATTGCGAATGCATAAAAACTCTATCTTAAACGAGACCAAAGAAAAAAAAAATTAATAAATGTGCATGGCCCGATCAGACTCTGGTAAATTTAGTATTCCTTTATAACTACAACGCTACCCCTACTGAAGGGTAATAATGGGACTTGTAAATGCAGTGATACATACTGTAAGTCAAAAGTCAGTTTGTTATCAACCTCAGTGAAGTATGGGTTATTCAAATCACGAATTAATAGATATTGTCTTCCTATACGGCGAAACAGATGGAAATGTTAGAGCTACTAGACGTAATTATGAAAGGCGGTTTCGGAATGATGTCCATCAAATGATTTAATTTTACAAACCGTGTACAGATTGAGAAATCGCGGTACATTGCATCCTAGTTATGAACGCCTTGGCCGTGAAAGACGATCTTCGGCAACGTATTTTTCCACCTGCGGCCCATATCCGTGAAGCCCGAGCCGTGTCAAAACGTGTACATACCTGTATTTACGCAAATAACAGCCACAAATTACGAATGCAATTTATTATTTATTGTGAATTTGATATTAAGGCAACTAAATTAAAAATTCCATATCACCACAAAACTTTTACACCTTTAAAACTTTTAAAGAAACTGGACATTTAATTTTTTTCCGTATATTACAAAGGTCAGGCCATTAATCTACTTATAAATAACAAGGCAACAGCTGATACATAAGAAAATTTGTGAATGAAGCATGTAGTAAAACTTTCACCCAAAGACGAGCCTACTATTACCCGAAACGTGAAGGGGATTTTTTGGTGAACTTGAACAAATAAACGCCTATTTGTTTGTTGAATGGACAAAATATAAACATATAATTTATATTTATTTAGATTCAATCTGAATACAGGACAGTATTTGAAAAGTTTGTGTTCCTAAATTTCCGCAAAAATTAAAATTGCGATGGAATCATTTTTTTTGTAATTTTGAATTCCTGTCTTACATATCTATTATATATTAAGTCGAAATATCTGATTTACACTCTGTATAAATAAATACAATAGTTATTTATGCACCAAGGGCGTTATGCGTATTATATTGATCCGAGGTCGACGTTAATTCAGGCCGAAGGCTTCTGACCCGAGGGATGAATGTCGACCGATGGCAATATAATTACCATAACGCCAGTGATTCATACAAGATTTTATTTTTCACGAAGAATTAATTTCTTAAGCGGAAAATTCAAATTACATTGGAAAAGTTCCGAGATTTCTGTCAACTGTCATGTCGTTGACAGTTGCTACGCATCATTACGCATCTAACATAACTCCTTGAATCAACGATTTAACCTTAATTTTATTTTAAATGACAGTTGTTAACACTTTGAAGTTTTCAAGTTCTCAATGTTTAGATACTCTTAATTTTAATATAGAATGCTAAAGCTTTACTTCTTTCTTTAGACTTTCTTAAAAATTCCAATTATTAGTTATATAAAATGTATTTCCTTTCTTCTCGGGCCTTATCTATACTCACAACAATAAAAACTGGGAATGAATTATAACGCCCACGGGCGATATGACCGTGTTTATAGTAACCGTATCCAAGGTGATATGAACAAAAAATAATAATTGCCAGTCACTATATTTATCTTATTTACTTCATATTATCTCAAAATTGGTGTATTTATATATTTTTTTTTAGTTAGAAGTTTAAGCGATGAACTACTGACCTGTCACCATAAAAAAAATGATTAAGACGTTTAAAATATATTTGCAGAGACTTAAAATTGGACTATCGCAACTAGATTGGAGTTACTCATCTATATAAAATTGTAGATATGTATATGACCTTTCCAAATAAATTGTATTAATAACAACTTACATAATAATTTTAAATTTTCTGTATTAAATAAATACAAAATTTCCACATAAAAGTTTATTTTTTTAATAATTGAAATTTATCACTTAGCGTTTAAGAAATCAGTAAATGTGTTGTAATAATCTTCTAATCCCTTTATATTAGGTTGATACCATTGCTCCTTCGTGCAGTTGTTTAACCATTTATTAACATTTGGATATTCGTCGGTTATAGGTTCATACAACTTAATAGATGAAACGGTCGCTACTAACTGTATATCGGCTAAGGTGACAGTATCTCCGCAAACCCATTTATTTCCATCCAAGTAGGATTCTAATACTTTATAGAGATCTCGAACTTCGGCTTTCAAATTGTCGGGAACGATTTTAGTTTGTCCTAACCTTATTGGCTTCTAAAAAGCGTAAAAATAATTATTTTACAAATGTGTATATCAAATTTGGTTCAGGTGAGAAATTTAGCTAAAATTTTCGCAATTACTGTTTTTGCATTTGATCTTTGTACGAAATACTATTAATCATTTAAAAAAGAAAAGGTTATTCTAATAGTAATAAAGTATAGCATATTGTAATATACTTATTTTAGTATTTTAGATGTAGGTCTTACAAAAAAGTACCTACTTTTTTCAGTTACCTATTACTTTGAAAACATTGGAACAAAAATACAAGTTTAAAAGACGTTTAAATACTCTATGATAAAACAGAATATCTAATTGTATCAAAATTTTATTTCGTGCTTTTCGCTATTACGAGTGTATTAATAAAAACCAGGATCTATAAGAAATCCCGAAATACCCCAATAATTTTAATTTCAATGGAAAACCATTACACTCGAAGGAAAACGTTACTGATATGTAAATTCGTCGCAATATTAACGTTAGTAACAAGAATTGATCTTAGAATTTAAACTTTAATCATTAATTAATGCAGATGGTACGCTAGTGTTACACCACTGGCAATTTTTTAAAGAGCATGTCTTCAAAGGTTGTACCTTAAGCAATGAAGCTACGTTTAACATTACATTTATTTTCAGATTGTTCTTAGTTAACGAAATCATGTATAGAGTTTATTGATTTACATTGTGGTTAGGAATTGTTCTTATTTTTGTCTGTTTAAGTAGAGGCCAGCTCAATTAAATATATAAAATTAGTACAAAAATTAAGCATACCATGTATACTTATACCATGATCTGTGACATCTATTTATCAACCATCTAAAGAAACAGGTACTTTATGTGATTTAAAAACAAAATTTGTTGAAATTTGTAACTAGTTTTTAATACATATTTGAACTTATATCAGGTTCAGAAATATACAACTTCATAAAGTGTTTCTTTGCAATTAAATGCCAAATTTAGGGCATTTCCTTAAAATAACTAACGTTATTTAGTACAATTTGCGGTTCACACTTGGGCAGTACATTTTATGAACTGTAATCATTCTCTCTAATATACGAGTATATTTTAACAAAGTGAACAATTGGAGTATACATACACGAGAACATTGATATGAAATTTGCACATATAAAACCTAAATATGTGCTTAGTATGTTAATATGTCACGAATGAAACAAAAATGTATTACACATATCTGTATCTATACACATGGACATACGCAGTATATTTTCCAACATTTACTACATCCAAAGACACGTGTTCCTGTATCAATAGACGTCGTTAGTTTGGTTAGAGAAGTAAAATTTAATGGCTCGCCTCAATAGGTGTGTAGCAAATTCTGTCCTATCAGATGGCACCAGATAATCTAGTGACATCTGACGGACAAAAGAGACTACGCCGATAGTATTTTCCCTCGACCAGCTATGCCGGTACACAAGGGTAAAAATTCCTATATAAGTGTAAGTCCATTAACACGATGCCAGATGGCAACAAATAAATATATTTACTGCATACCTTTGAGGCGAGCCGCCAAACCTTACTTCACTGTCTTTGGATGAAGTTAACGTTGGAAAATACGAGGTGTAGGTCCATGTGTACAGATACAGATATGTGTAATACATATCTATTCCTTTTGTAATAAATGCGTAATGCGTACTTAACGTATTGATGTACTCTAATTTCTTTGGTATATTAATATGCAATTAACAGTTTTATTGAATCTATATATTTTATGCGGCTAATATGTTGTTCATACTTAGGTACTCAGATAGGTTCAGTACATTTGTTCAAATGTGATTTATGTATCTACCAAATATAATCAAAAATTAAATATATTATACAATTTGATTTCAGTACAGTAATACATGTATAATTCTAAATTATGCTTGTGTAATAAAATAATATAATTACAATGGGTGCAATTCCAATGCAAAATATTTTACATCCACCATTAGTAGCAGATACTTGATAATAAAAAATAATACTTACAGCAATACGTATAACCAATGCAAAAGCTACGCCGCTATCAAAATGAAGTCTCTGGTTTACGATAGCTTTTTTCTTAATATCATTGGGATATAAGCTATTGTCTTTCGCATATTTGTTTATCAAGTAAATATTTATAGCATGACTTTCCCACAAAATAAAGCCATTATCGTCAATTGTTGGTATTACCCCCTCAGGGTTAATCTAAAAATTAAATTATAAAGTGGGAAGTTTTTTTTATTACTGTAATGCTAATGTAGAAATAAATGTGTCTAATTTGTGATGGTCCAAAATAACCATATTATGATGTAAGTCATGCAATTACCTAAGCGTGACGACTCAGAAAAAGAAAGGAGAGTAAATGAATAACAACCCTCAAATGATATTGCAATTATAAATGTGAATATAAATAAAAGTAAATATTGTTACTATAATTTAATGTATTGTTTTTGTACGAATATAGTTATTATTATTATTATTATTATTATTATTATACCGCGTGCTTTATTAAATAAACTAAAGATAAGAATTATCACAATATATACAGCGTGTCCACGAACAAGCCCTAAAGAATCGAAGGGGTGATTGTACAAACAAAAGTATGAAAAAAAGTGTCTAGCAACTTGAGTCCGGAAATGTTTCTTAAGGGAACTACCGCACATTTTGGATGGCGCCACAAAACTGGTTTTTGGTCAATTAGTCTTGAACTATGTACATTTAATTTACGATTCAAATTTGGTACATAATTTTCAAATGATAATTTATACTTTCTATGTTTATTTCCGGAGCCAAATTGATAGAAACTTTTTTTCATACTTTTGTGTCACAATAACTCCTTTCATTCTTGAGGGTTGTTCGTGGACACGCTGTATATAACTGTGTTTCCAAAAAGGAAAGTCATAAAAATATTACTGATTCAGTTGTTAAAAAGATAATGAAAGGGAAATCGTAATTAAGGTAGACCAAATCTGAGATGGGAGTCGCAACTATTTAATTAAATTACAAGATGGAATCAAATGAATGACATAAGAGAATAGAAAAAACATATAAAGAATCATTGACACATACAAATCTGTAAAGCAAGAAAATTCAATACTAATCAAATGATTTAGTCTGTGGAACGAATTGCGTGGCTTTAGTTCCAGAAATAAAATGTATAGCATTAAAATAGTAATAAGTAATGAAATATATTTGGCTTTATATTAAAAGTAATGGCAACTAAAAGAAAAACGAAAAGTAATAAATAACGAACACCGTATATAAGTTTAAAGACAATGTGTAACAATTATAAAAGAAAGCTCTTATTTTAGATGGAATGTACATATTAAAATATATTTTTTTTTTATAAGTCGATAGCAAAGACAGCCTTTCTAAAAGGTGCCGAATATATCAATTTGAAATTTTTCCCAAGAAACGTTGTTATAATATTCCTTTGGTTGAATTGTAGTCGTTTCAGCCATATCCTCGTCAGCATAGACATGAAAAGTTAAAAATTTCTTGTCCATATTAAAATAATTTTTAACGAAAGTTAAGGACAGGAAAAGAAAGAGAGAAAGTTTTTATAACACATTATTCGTTAATATCAATTAAGTATTGATGTAGGTGGTTTTCGTTATTTAACCGTAATGACAAAATTTGGTTTCATTTTCCATCCATTGAACACACTTCCTTTTCAGACTTCTCGCACTTCCTTAAAAATATGTAACACATAACTTTGAGAATACAAATGTTAATGGATAACATTAAAATTTATTATATGTATATGAAGGCGTAATAATAACGTAAAACATATCTAGGAACTTCAATCATATCTTAAACCTGATTTTAAAATTATGACATTGATCCCAATAAATGGCATTTACTGTTTGTCCAATAATGCATGTTAGATTTATATCAATCGATGCTTGTGTAGTGTACAATAAAATTAAAATCGACATGAAACTAAATTTTGTATAAACAAATTAGAAATTACATATAAGAGATTTATATGTACTAAGTCATTGTCATTTTTCCTTATATACTCGTATGCATGTCTCCTGTTTCAAATTGATCATAATTGTTGTTTGTTGCTAAATTATACACATTCTATCATTTGTGTATTGATCAGAGTATAATTTATGAGTGTAGGAACTTCGTTGGATAAACAATAAAACTTTCGAGCAGAGAATAAGTAACACCAGAGTAATATTTTAAGAAAAAAGAAAAGAATGTTGTATTCAGTGGTTGCCGGACAGGTGTCCAGTATCTAAAATAGCATTTTGAAGACGTTGAAGTATTAGCTTCTGCAAAAGATTTTCATTGGAGAATTATTAGAAGAGCCATCGAGGCCATAGAAACGACTAATAAATCTATCAACATCTGAAGGAATTTACTACGAGTGCCCGCCATGGTTAATAGAGCAGAAAGCTTATTGGGAGGAGGGTGTGGAAGCATTATAGAAGCTTGGGAATATATAATAAAACAAAAGGTATGTTATAGCTGAATATTGCAATGATTACACCGTGAAACCCAAGAAAATTTTTTACAAAACGTTTGAATCGTATAACCGGCAAAATAAATAACTAACTCATATTACATTTCAAGAAGAGGCTGTGTTTAGGAGAAAAATCAAACATATGTTACACACGCATTCACAAACAAACCATTAAAAAATGTCATAATTAACGAAATTAGAATAGTTATTTTAGTGAGAAGTTCAATGTAAATACAAGCTGTTGATATTGTACATATTTCTTCAATGATTTTAACAAACCTGATGATATAAGAGAATATAATTTTATCTATTACAAAATTTAGAAACAAATATTTTTCACCAATAATTTGGTACACTGAAATCTAGCCATTGAAAAATATTACTTACTAATTTCCGGTTAAAGTTCAGAAAGTATTTTTACTATTACTAGGTTGCCAAAAGATACCTGACCCATTAAAAAAAATCTGCTATATTGTATTTTTAAATATTACGAATTGACACATTTTACATAAAAATTTACAAAAAGTTTACATAAAAATTGTAATGAAAATTTAAGATGCATATTGGAATTAAGTCAATGTTTACTGTCAGCGGTAAATAATGAAATATAGAACTGCCGTAATAGCAACAGCTTTGAAGATGTCCCTTGCAGCAGGAGACGAAACGTCAGGCAAGAAGAAACCAGTGCCAAGGACGCGGTTCCAGTTTGGAATCCCGTAATAATGTATAAATAATAAAGTAATAATGATATATAGCATTTTAGACATGATATGATATAAAGATCTTATAACTCATATTAAACTGAACCAAAAATGGATTAATACATAGAATAACTGTTTGGTGAATATCTTGCCTTCTTGGTAAATTAGTCCACGTAATTATAATGTTTGTAACTAATTAGTAAAATAGCGTGTATGAAACGTAAAATATACCTTTAAAAAATCTGGTGTTAAATGCTCTTTTTGGAAAATATCAACAATTTTTTCTTCCAAAGTTAAACCAATTGCTTTCGCCAACATTAAAACAGCCCGACAAGGAGGACTAATGTCAAGAGTATATAATACCGGAGCCATACTTGCTGTAGTATATACACTATGATGTACAAAATAAAACTGAATAATATTGGAACGATATTCTGTTTATAAAACTTAATCGTCAATAAACGCGTACACAAGTGGATACTTAATGATTGTATTAAAAAATATCGACAGCCAAAATAAGCTCCATAATATCGAAATACTTCTTTTAATCAGTTTATTCTATAGTGGAATGACAGTGAAACCTAATTAAGATAAGTGAGGTACATTGAACTGGAATTAGATAGAGTGTGCTGAGTGCTTCTATTAATCTATACTAAGTTTAAATTTATAAATGCTCTCAGTTGATGATAAAATTATTAGAGCTCAAAAAAACTGCATACTTGAAATAATAATAATATGTTTATACATGTAATATAATAAACATTAAAAAAACATAATTTATTTTTCCTTATTTTTAGGTATAATATTGTTTAAAAAATCTGTATAAAAAATTATTAAACTTTATAATTTCTACAAATAAACGTATTGATATACCCCTTTTACACAATTGCATTTATATACGAGGTACTACCCAGAAGTTCCCGGAATGTGGAATGGAATGTGGCTCGCGAAGGGATGGTAGTACAGCTTTATAGCGCTATATAGTGTAAGCTACATCTATACTAAGTCAGTTTGCCAAACGGTACTTTGCTAGGTGGCGGCGAACAGTTTTTGCGTTTACATTTGTTGAGATATTCTGCGACACTACAATGTCGAGAGCAAAGAACGTGTATCAAATTCTGCTTCAAATTTGGAAAAACGATAGCGAAAACTCTGAAAATAATTAAGCAAACGTTTGGTGAGGATGCTTTAAGCTAAACGCAAATTTATGAATGGTACAACCATTTCAAAAATGGACGGTTGATGATGATTTAAGTCGCCCATCAACGCTATCCTGCAAGACCGAAGGAGAACAATCCACGATATTTATAATATTGTCGGTTTGTTGTACGGCGCAAGTGGCCTGCCAAGAGGCGCAGCAGATAGTGGATTCTACAGCATGGCAGTGCATCTACCCGTACATCACTCGTTGTGCATCAGTTTCTAACCTCAACGAAGACAGCAGTACTACTCCACTCTCCCTACTCCCCAGATTTTGCCCCGTGACTTCTTCTTGTTACCGAAGGAAATAAGTTGTTAGAACAATTTATTGTTTCTTTTTTTCATACTTCAAGAATTTCTTGGTAACACCAGGTATACGCGTATGTTACAATATTGTTTAAATATATTTGAATATTAGTATTAAGATAAAAAAGTTTCGATATATTAATTTTTAAAAAACTCTTCGTTACATAAGAAGTATGTATATATTCAGTTTTTAATCCAACATTTTAAATTCCCTTACATGCAATTTCTTATGGAGAAAATTTCTGGTATTTTTCATGCTTGATTAAACAAAATCTGAGTAATTTGGGTTAAAAGTAATACTCTTTCCGCAGATTAAAACTTTTATAAGGTAAAGGTATTAAATTATACTACTCAAGAGCGATTTTGCATCTGGTTTGAGAAAAAGATTTTCTTATGCATTTTTTCGTGTAGAATCTGAAATAGTCTTCACGTAAAATTACAAATATTACAAAAATATTGTTTTAAAATATACATTCTTTCCATTTTATTTTACAGCAAAATAAGGATGAAATTGATAACTGTAGTTTTAATATTTATTTCGACGTATTAAACAGTTGAGAAACTATATTAATAATCACAAGATGGGCACAGTATTTTGTTTGGTAAAAGAAACTAGCAACAGAGCAGTATCAATACGTGTTGAATTATGTATAGTGTCAGTCGTTTATTCATTTACTTATTTCCTTTTTTCAGAATAATTGAAACATACATGAGTAGGTAAACCCCACCAGTTTTGTATAATACAAAGGTATTTTTAATAATATAAAATATTATTAAAAATCTGGTGTGAAGAACACAAATACAGGTTCACTATTAATATTTTTGTGAACCTATCCGAACATATCCCTCCCCAGAGACGTAGATACGTATTTCGCCTTTCTACAGGCTCATCGGTACGCCCCTGCTGGAGAAAGGATATCTTCAGACACATTCACAAAAAAGAACCACATCGCCACATCACAGAAATTATCCAGACCGAGCGTAGAAGTAAATTCAGCACCTCGAAATTAAATCACACATTTACTAACCAGATGCAATACAAAATTTGAAATTTGTTAAGTAGTGTTGTCATCGATTGTTCACAGTATAAAAATTCTCCGTTAACACTATTAATGAATTTTTAAGTAACCGTACATTACGGTAGTTATGTAAACTAACAGTAGCTACGATTTTATAGATTGCATAATTTTTTTATTAATTAAAGAGGTTTCTTGTAGAAAAGAAATAATATCAATTTCAAATTGTTTTAAGGGAAGACCGAAATAATTCAAATGAATATGTGAAATTTTCAGACTTATTGCAAAAGTGTTAACAAATTATCAGCATACACGATATTTACACCTTTACTGATACAATAATATAAAATGCATTACCGCCATTTTGGTTTAAAAATTAGAAATCGAGACAAATCATGGTCTCCTCATACTTGCTGTTCACGATGTGATGCTACTTTGCGCGGCTGGTTAAATAGTTAGAACGTTACTATGCCGTTTGCATGTCAGTAGCAGAGGTGCTACTCTTAGGACTGCTAACAAAATCTTCTAGTTTTGTAGCAATAGAAAAATATGATTATTTATCCTAACCTGCCGTCGGCTACACAGTCAGTACTTAGAAATGCCTATGAATTTAAATGAAAAACATACTGTTACCGAAACAAAATCAATAGTTTCAGAGTCGTTAATCAGCGAGGAGGAATTTTTGCCATCCGCAGAAGACGGATCACCTTAACAAATCAGTAGGTCACCTAACAAATCAATGACTTAATTCGTTATACGGCTGAAATGCTAATTATAGTACCTGGTGATGTCATTAATATTTATTATTTTGTTCTTTTTGTCTTTAAGCCTGACTTGTTTTTTTAGATTTTTTTAAAATTATTATTATTATTATTAGACATATAAAACAAAACAAAATTGTACATACTTAATAAAGACAAAGTAAAAAATTGAAAATTTGTTGTCTGATGTTTATCTAAGCTTTATTATATCATGGATTTTCTTTATTTTCTTTTGCAATTCTTTACGTAAATATTCGATTCCTATAACTTTTAACAAATGTATGTATGTGAAAAGAGTCTCGATTTAATAATACACATTTTAATGTGCGAATTCTTTATTATAGAAACAGAAGCGTATGTCAAGCATTAATTAAATTTGTAAACAAATTATTAAAATCATCCAAGCCCTTTAAATTCGGTTCATACCAAGATTCTTTCTTGCAGTTATTTAACCAGTTGTTAACATTTGGATATTTATCCGTTAACGGCTCGAAAAATTGTATAGAAGATATCGTTGTTGCTAGGTGGATATCAGCTAATGTGAAAGAATTACCACAAACCCATTTGTTTCCATTCAAAAAGGCCTCTAAAAATCCATATGTGTCACGCACTTCTTCTTTCAAATTATCCGGAATAAGCTTGGTTTTCTTCAATCTGATTGGTTTCTAGAAAAAAAAAACAGTAAACTAAATATATTCACTGTACGAACAAAGATTTTTTTAGTTGCCATTGTATGATTTGCAAGTAATAAGTAGTATTTTAACTATTTTACCTTAATATTTTTACTGAATATTTCATAAGAAGCTAGCCGCAAAAGCGGGTTTCATACTTGAATAAAAGGAAGTTACAAGAATAGCTTTAATAAATTTTACAACTATTTATATCAGCATTAATTACAAGTTACTTTAAAGTTTCTGAAATAATAAACTCTTTAATATAAGTAAATAGTTACGTCTACTAAATCTATGTAGCGATGTTCTTTAACTTCCACGTATACGTAAAGGGACTAGAGCTACACATATCAAACTACACGTGGAACCGAAGTTTCAGAAACGCGGACGTTGAACTACAACGATACCTATTTCATATATGTACTACATGTATCGAGCGCGCGAACTTTCTCTTACATAAATACTTTCATATGATGAAGATTTGATATGGCCAAACTTATCAATAACGAACATAATCATTACTATTAAATCAAAATTGGAAGTAAGATAAATTATTAAATGACTTAATGACACTGTAATTACCTTTGTCAAGTATCTTTGTGTGCATTTGTACGATAGTTATAGGAAGATAATCTCGGTTATGTTTATATAATCTATACTTATAATACTATAACTTCAATTTATTAATAGAAAGGTTCCTTCGAGTAACATCCTATCGTTGACGGGCGGCGACTGACAAAATATATATGTGATGTTACTCGAATGAACTTCTCTATTTATTAATATTAAAATTTTACCTTAATTAAATAAAATTTATGTAAGTTAATTTTGATCATCAAATTATGTTCAAATTATACTACGAACGTCCAATCATAACTTGTCATTATGTAAATGTGATTACATGTTTATTTTAATACGTAAAATATTCTACATATTTTTGTTTATTTAATTATAGTATTACTCATTTACACGCCTAAAGTGCGTCAAATGTACAAAATATTTGGCTAATTAGAATATATCCTATCCTGTATTGCGCTAATAAAACTTAATCCTAGAAGCATGTGTCTGAATAAATCAAAATCTCTAAAAACAATAATAAAACATTGGTCAAATTCAAACTTGCGTATAGGAGTATTAAAAATACATGTACATAACGCACCTTAGATACACATGTAGTTCGGATACAAAATGATCAATCAATTAATCAAGACATACGTGTAAACGTAGTGTTCAATGTTTACGTGTAAAAAGTAGCTAGAACGGAGACCAGATTTTACCGCAATTAAACACGATTAATGTAGCCAACTTCTAGTATAGTTCGTTTCAAATTATTTTAATCTGACTAAAAAAAATACAATATGCGAGATATTGTATTTTTCTCTCTCGTGCCCTCGATGCTACTAGTAACTTCAACCTATCACACAGTTCATTTACATCGTCCCAGTACTTACATTCAATTTTACTTTTAGATACAACCATGTTTTGCATGGGTGCATACCTTATTTGATAAACTTAAACCAGTCTTTCAAATTCGACTCCACCAAACTTCAGGTTTTTTTCCTTGTATAATAATAGACACAATAATAGGTTTCCAATGATTTGTATTTAAAATTCTTACTGATTACAAACTTCTTGTCAGGATCGAAATCAACTCATTGAGAGTTTGTATCGCTGTAAACGAATTTATAGTCTTTGGCCAGCAGATAAAAATTTACCAGGTTTCTTCTTGAAAAGTACTTCTAGTAAACCTTTTGTAACTTTATAAGTGCATTGACCAATTATAGTGTTGGATTCATCAAGTCTGACATCAGCGGTTTCACGTACACCAAACATTTCATCCAATTCATCGTTTTTGTGTGTCATTAAACCTATAAAATATGGACATATAGCAGGATCATAATCCCTTAAGGATTCCTTTACTACATACGTTTCTAGAAGGGTTCTATTTAATTCGCAATTTATTAGCAATTATCGACTTAGCTGGTTGCGTACCCAATAGTGACATAGCGTGCGTCATTAATTTATCTAATCCATACTTCCATTTGTATTCGTTTCGTCTTCTTCACTTCCATCCTCTTCCTTTCTTTCTGGAGTCCGGTCTCCTTCCTTTCCTTCTGGCATTTCTGTCAACAGTTGACGTATGTATTCATCTTCTAAGAATGTAAATTTCGTGAATAACGCTGATATTCGAGGCTTTGGTGTATATGTGGAAATCTTCGGTGTTGCTTAAACTTTGGTTGTTCGAGATGTAATGTTAACTTTTTCAAATTTGTTCATGGTCGGGGAGGCAACAGTGTATGGGCTAAACCAGGACACATGTTTTCGTGAAAGCGTCCCTTGCCGTATAATTGACTGGAAATATTTCAGACCATGATTCTAGTGCCACAGTGTCCTTCGAATGGATTCTAACTCGCTTTGGAATGGTACTATCTAATTTCATGGCAATTTCTTGCAAATATTTAGATATAGGTGCATTCTGTATATCAATTTATTTTTGAGGTTCTGTGATATCAGCCTTTAGAGTTCTTAATTATTGTTTTTAAACTGCGGGAGCTTCTAATAAATTATTTATTAATTTATCTACCATGTCTCTTCAGCATTTAACGAAGAAATACATGGAACGAATACTAATGTAGATTTACTAAAGTAAGGTGCTTTTAATGTTATTTCTGTAGGAATTTATTATAAATGTATCTAAGTATCAAAACATATACGGTATCTTCAGATGCCTGGCGAAAGAGAAGAATTGCTTTACAAAATTTAAATTAATAGTGGGTATCTCGTCGATTATCACGACTGAATAGCAACTTGATCTGGTATTATTTCTGGAATAGTTGTCATTACATGTTTAAGATGTTTATATTTCTGTTGATGAAGAGATATACAGCAGATGTCAATATTTTCAAGCGCAACTCATTGGAATTATAATAACTTTATAATTACCCTTTATTATTACTATTAACCCTTTATTACTCTTTTATTAATGCCCTCCTTACTAGAGGGCATTCGCTTTACTACATTAATGCTCTCCTACAAGTACCACCGGAAGATTGCTGCGTCGCTTAAAACTTTTCTCATTAAATACAGATCGTAGTTGTATACAGGTAACGTTAATGGTTGTGCTTCCAAATGCATAGTACACTTTATGAATTCACGATGTATACTGAACCATGTCAGTTCTGTACAGATCTTATAAATGGAAAAACAAATGCAGATCTTTTTTAATTTTTTAAAAAAAAATCTAAATTTTTACATTAAATGTCATATACAAATTTTTACATTTAACAGCTCTTTTATGATTTTTTGCGGTACCATCGGTGCCGGTTTCGGCACCGGTTGGTTTGGAGTCTGGGGCGCCGGAGCCGGCACCGGAGCTTCCGGAACTTGGGGCTCCGAAAAATCAAATTGCCAAAAAAATTAGGAATACTCCGGTACAGATTATGGCGTCAGATTGCGACGGCGGCGGAGGTGTTGGAGTTAGTGGCGGTGGTGGTAGTGGTGGTGTTGCTGTAGTTGGTGATTCTGGTGGTGCTGCTGTTAGTAGGTGACGGTGCCATCGCTACCGATACTTTCAGCATCGGTAACCGGTCAAGTGTCGGCGTCACCGTCACCATCACTTCTGTTGTCAGTTAGAATTCCTGTAAATATAATATCTTTATATTGAATTCCATGAAAAAGTATAAAATCAAGAAACAAACTTTTCTTCTGACGAATATCACCCCATGGAAAAGATAATGTAAATATTCCCAAATCCATGCCTCTTACCAGATGTCACCCCAGGATGTTAACAGTTATACTTACTGTAAATATTACTGTAAGAATGTTGACAGTTATACTTACTGTAAATATTACTGCAAATATTCCCAATTCATACTATTATGGACTGACTTTATACTATTATCGTCTGACTTTATACTATTATGGTCTGTCTATGTCCAAGAGTCTAATTTCGTTATTGAAAATATGAAATCAAAGTTTGCAGTGCAAAGTTTAAAACATGTAATTAATTTTCAGATAACCGAATAAATATCATTACCGAATAATAAATATTTTTCAAATAAGCGAATAATTGAAAGCATGTAATTGTAGTTAATTTCCATATAACCGAATAATTCAAATATCAATCCATGTAATTAATCATTCCTTATCACTGCCATAATCACTACCATTGATATCTTCAAGTATCAAAGTTTTAATATATTTGAGTCGATTTCTCCTCCTCTGGTAGGATTGAACTTTCTCAATAATATGAACACCTGGGATGTTCATATTAATAACACCACTGAGTTTAAGAGGTCGAGTTGTGTGATCCACAGGATCACAAAGGGAGGCATCTCCAACTGACGAATCTCCCTCAAAGTGTGACATAATTTTGTCAGAAAGTTCTTTAAAATCCGCATCGAGAATGTTGCGTGGTTAAGGTTCTGATGTAGGTGGTTGTGTTTGAGGTGGTTGAGATTCCTTCTGGTGGAAGTGGTTATGGTTCTAATGGATGTGGTTGTGGTTCTGATGGAAGTAGTTGAGGTTCAAAAGGTGTAATTGGTCTGTAATGTTCAGAGGCTTTTTGGTAGGGGGTAATCAAAGGTGAAATATGTAACAGTTATAGGTTTGAGTTTTGTGTAGCTGAATTATTCGAATTCGGATTTTGGAGATGATCTCGAGAGGGAGCTAGTTGAGAATAATTATTCGAATTCGGATTTTGGATATAACCTCGAGAGGGACCTCGTTGAGGATGATCTCGAGAGGGATAAGGTTGAAGCGGCAAATTGTCATGTGAATGAGCAGATAGAAATATAACCGATGATGACTCATGTGCTACCACTGGTTCTACTATAGGTGATAGGTTCACCGGTGGTGTTAACTGCGATATCACCGGTGGTGATACTGCAGTTGACAGCATTACACTACAAGGGCGTACCTATCTACCCAGAAGTAGTCTCTGAAGAGTACTACCCTCTCCGACGCTTGCACAAGAAATGAGTGTAGAAACAATTGCATGCGTACAAGTAACTGTTTGCTTCCGTGTCCATGTATTTGTAGTATTTGTCAGTTGACGTTGTTGTTCTCGTCGTTGTTGTTTTTGTTCTCGTTGTTGTTGTTGTTCTCGTTTTCGTTGTTGTTGTTCTCGTTTTCGTTGTTATTGTTCTCGTTTATGTTGTTATTGTTGTTCTCGTCATCGGTGGTGTTCTCGTCGCCGTTGTTTCTGAAACTGTTGTTACTGTTCTTGTCGGAATTGTCTTGCTCTTGCTCTACTCATTTCAACAGTGTTCAGCGGTGCAATAGTAGCAACTTAAGACAACACCGTCAACAAATACGCTAGCAGTTCTCATTACAGCTGCCGTCGTAATTGTTGAAACTACATCAGGGGCAACGGTAGATAGTTCAATCGATGGTGGAGGAGGTATCACAGTTGATGTTGGCGCACCTCCATCATTTTCAACTCTACCGCTGTCGACAGTATTTCATCATCATTATTTGCAAATTCCAGTTGCCCTAACTTTTGCGTGATAGAATCTGAATTGGAAATATTTACGAGGTTTACAGGGTTGCCAGCATCAAGGGGAAACACCTGTTGCTGTGAAGTATTTGGGGTTGTGAAATTTGGTGTCTCCTAAATTATAAACAAAATGAGGAATAGAATCAAACAATTAATACATAGTAAATAATAATAAAATTCAAATAATGAAATTGAAATTAATTTGAATACAAATACATGAATGAATGAATGAAAAAATATGAACATAATGTATTTACAACATACGAATACACGAATACAAATAAAAGCAATTTATAGAAATAAAAAATATATAAAATAGAAGAAGAATCAATAATACTATCATTTAAAAACTTTCTATTTCAAATACTGATGTAAACTCTCAATTTCAAAAACTTTTAATTTCAAATACTAATATTCAACTTTCAATTTCGAATCCTGATATTTATAATATTAAAATTTCAATCATCAATTACTTTCCTATTTTTTAGGACACATAAGAAATAAGAAATATTATTTTAATTTAAAAATATTACTACAAAATAAATGTAATACATAAAATTAATTTTCAAAAGACAAGTACATTTTCATTATTCTCTAATAGTAATATCAATAATTCACAACCTTCTTCAAATTCGTAACTAAAATACCCAATCTCCATCTTTTACATCAATAACACATCCTACTTAAACAACAACTGTAGTAACACTATCCATTAATTATTTAAATATTCATTAATATACACAAACATTTCCCTCAATAAACTGTTTACTATTCCTCAAACAAAAAACATTTGTTTTCTAAAACCTAACGTCTTCTAATTCTCGAATATATTGTCATCTCTTCACCTCTTAAATTAATTGCTTGACCTGTCTGATCTACAGCTCGAATAATAATATCAGATAACACTTTAGTATTTACGGGCATATCAATTTTCTCTTCCGGAACCTTTATAATTTTAAAACTTGGTGAGACATTTGAATAGAAATGATATAAAACATGTGATAATTCACAATTAATATATAATCCATCTACAATATTACACATAATAAGTAGAGGGACATTGCCGATTCTAGCACCTCCTCATGTTGAACCTCCTCATTGCCCTTGACCTTGCATGTGGCACAGCCCAAGGGCAATGAGGAGGTTCTACCCGAGGAGGTGCTGGAATCGGCAATGTCAAGGCCAAGGTCAAGGCCAAGGTCAAGGTCATATCAAGGTCGTGTCAAGGTTATATCAAGGTTATATCAAGGTTATATCAAGGTTATATCAAGGTTATATCAAGGTTATATCAAGGTTGTTTCAAGGTTATATCATGGTTATAACAAGGTTATATAAAGGGCACACAAAGGGCATATGAAGGTCATATCAAGGTCAAGGACACGACAAGGTCAAGGACACGACAAGGTCAAGGGTCCGGCAAGGTTAAGGGTACGACAAGGGCACAACAAGGTCAATGATACAACAAGGTCAAGGGTACGACAAGTGGAGGGAGTTTAAGGTGCTATTTAAGAAAGTGGAGAACGTATTCGCAAATAGTGTAACCCTTAACAATATTATGGAACTATTACATAGAAAATATATTTTTTCTGTGAGTGAGTTAACAGAAGAGGAAGAAGATGAAATAATACAACACATTTTGGAAAGTATTGGTGAAGATGAGGAAAGTGAGGAAGAAGAAGAAGAAGAAAGTAATAATGAAGAAAATAATGATAATGAAGAAAATAATGATAATGAAGAAAATAATGATGATGATGAAGTAATTTTCGACGATATTTTTGAAATAGAGACAGTGATACTTCTAGCAGAACTAGATAATATCAGTGATTTTGAAAATAATAAAGATGACCAATTAGGATGATTATTAGTGTTTATTTATTTTATTATTTTGTTATTAGTGTTAGTTAAATACAGTAGTAGTAGTACAGCGATGGAGTTGAAGATCCGATAAATAAATATAATCAGAACATGTTCCATTTACTTTTAATAAGCAGCAGTAGGTTCTATAAGTACATATAAATAATTTTGCGGAGGATAGTAGATGTAATACAGAAGTTGGTTCTACAGTTAAAAGTAAGCTTGAGGAGGTCCCCACACTCGAAATCGTGCTAAAGCGCAGGTTTACCGATAAGAGGTTTATAAAGAGACAGTTGGTGTATGCCAGCAACAGTTCATTGCAGCAGTTCATTTCAAAGTGTTCATTTAAAGAACCTAAAATGTTTGATTGTGAGTATTGTGGTAAACAATTTTCTCGTGGAGATAACAGAAATCGACACATGTTAAGTTCTTGCAAAGGCAAGAGAATAAAAATCAGTGATAACAATCCAGACTTATGGAAATGTGAAATCTGTGATGTATACGTGGAGAAGAATTGTTATACTGCACATATTCGTAGTGCCACGCATCGAAATAAAGCGTTTGTAATAGTTGACGATGGTGTAAGAAGAAGTGTATCCACATTCGCAGGAAGAATAGTAAGTTATCAAATATCTGATTCGTCTCAAATATATGTTGATATTGAAGAATTTTCAAATAACATCAGAGAAAAGGTGTTGACATTAATAGAGAGTGTCGTACATGTACATAATTCAATTAAAATAAATTTTGAATTATATGGTATGTATTATTTGCTGACAAAAGAGAATGTGGAAATCAAATCATTTAATACTATGAACAAGATCATAACGCAAGGAAGTGAATTATATAGCTTGTACAATGAGTATATTGATGAAATTAAGAATAAAATGAGCGAATTCCAGGAGCGTAATTCAGGTAAAATTGTATAAACTTATATTATTATAGTGATTTACGTCTCTCTGATTATATTTGAGGTTGGACTTTGAGCAATATTATACATTTGGAAGTGAACATAAATAAATACAATCCTATGAGAGGATCAAGTTATATGGACTTACCACCATCAATAAAGAAGAAGAAGGCCATTATAAATATTCAAAATGTTGACAATGCATGTTTCGCTTGGGCGATTACTTCAGCGTTAAGAGTGCCAGGTGGACTTCCCCAAAGACCTTCTTCCTATCCCCATTATGATACCGTGGCTGATTTTACTGGTTTAGATTTCCCTGTCCATTTAAAAGACATTCCTAAGTTTGAAGAAAAGAATAATGTATCTGTAAACGTATATGGTATCGAGGAGTATTTCGATGGTGCTGTGACGGTGCATGATATAGTGGGACCTTTATATTTTAAGAAACAAAGGAAAATGACTCATATTAATTTATTACTTCTTTGCGCGAAAGAAGGGAATTTACACTATTGTTGGATTAAGAACTTGTCTCGACTTGTTTCGGCTCAAAAATCACAGCGTGGACACCAAAAATATATTTGTGAAGGATGTCTAACTTTTTTTACATCGTTAAAAAAATTACAAAGACATGAACATGAAGATTGTAAGCAGGTGAAGGCGGTGTTTCCAACTATGAATCTGAAGACGAACAAATATGGCGAAGAAGTTCCGGAAAATATATTAAAATTTGAAAAATTTGAAAAGCAGTTAAGAGTTCCTTTTGTTGTGTATGCTGAATATACCTAAAACGTTCATGACAGAGTTGGAAAGTGATGTAAAATTATTATATAAAAACTATTTGAGTAAAATTGTGGAAAAGAAACCCTTAACTGAAGAAGAGTGTTATAATTATGAGCAAGCGAGAAGTTGTCATATTTGTGAAAAAGCACTAGATGTGAATTATAAAGTATGCGACCATGATCACATGACTGGATTATATCGAGGTGCAGCACACATGGTATGCAATATAAATTACAAAGAACCTCGCTATACTCCAATCATAATGCACAATTTATCGAATTACGATACACATTTATTTGTAAAATCCTTAGCATTGGATAAGGAAGAAATAGATGTTATTGCCCAAAATAAAGAAAAGTATATATCATTTTCTAAGAAAGTATATGTTGGCGATAGAATTGACTGTAATGGTAAGAAGAGGAAAGTCTTCCATAAATTGAGATTTTTAGATTCATTTCGATTTATGAGTTCTTCTTTAGATAAATTATCATCTTATTTAGAGGATTCTCAGTGTAGAGAAGTGTCAAGATATTATATGGGTGAAAAATTTAATTTATTACGACGAAAGGGCGTCTTTCCATACAACTATGCACATCATTTGAAAGTCTATCTGTGACAGATTTGCCCAGTAAAGATAAATTTTATGATATATTATCTGATAGCGAAATTAGTGATGAGGATTATAGTAGAGCCGTTCGAGTGTGGGATTTATTCGAATGTCAATCTCTGGGGGAATATAGTGATATATATCTACGATCTGATGTTTTGCTACTTGCAGATGTTTTCGAAAATTTTCGAAATATTTGTATGGACAATTACAAGTTAGATCCAGCACACTATTTTACGGCACCAGGTCTTAGCTGGGAAGCGATGCTACGAATGACAGACGTCAATTTAGAATTATTAGCAGATGCGGATATGTTTCATTTTTTCAAACAGGGCATACGTGGAGGTGTCAGTATGTGTTCTAAAAGAATAGAGGTGGCAAATAACGAATACTTATCACAATTTGATCTATCAGAACCTAAGAAATATATATTATATCCCGATGCGACGAATTTTTATGGTTATGCTATGACATCCAAATTACCAAGCGGTGAATTTGAATG
This sequence comes from Melolontha melolontha, assembly GCA_935421215.2. Lineage (NCBI taxonomy): Eukaryota > Metazoa > Arthropoda > Insecta > Coleoptera > Scarabaeidae > Melolontha > Melolontha melolontha. The sequence goes on along the minus strand of OW285235.1, from coordinate 89,420,955 downwards.
GTTAACGCATGAGGAGTTAATGATGCTGGATGTTCAAACTATGGAAGACGATGGGGATAGAGGGTACGTTTTCGAAGTAGATTTAGAATATCCAACAGCTCTTCACGACCTCTACAATGATTATCCCTTCTGTCCGGAACACGTTATACCACCGAATTTTAAACATCCTAAATTGATTCCAAATCTTTCAAATAAATCGAATTACATTATTCACTATACGACTTTGAAACAATGTTTGAATAATGGTTTGAAACTAAGTGGAATTCGACGCGGAATTAAGTTTAAACAAGGTAATTGGTTAAAGGGATATATTGATTTTAATACAAAGAAACGAAGTGAATAAACGAATGCATTCTACAAAGAGTTTTACAAGTTAATGGTGAATAGCATATTTGGAAAAACTATGCAAAATGTTGAAAATCACGTTAATATTAAATTGGTTTCCCATTGGGAAACAATTAGAAACAGATTGGGTGTGGAGGCATATATTGCAAAGCCAAACTTTAAATCCAGTAAAGTATTTTGCAACACGTTAACAGCTATCGAATTGGCTCAAGTTCGAGTAGATTATGTAAAGCCTGTGTACGTAGGATTCACAATCCTGGAAATAGCTAAAAAGATAATGTATCACTTTTTTTATACCTTTCTTAAGCCTTTGTATGATTCGGACATTACACTGCTCTACACAGACACAGATTCCCTAATTATAAGTGTACGAAATTACAATGTATATAATGATATAAAAAATAATTTAGATATGTTTGATACTTCAACTTTTGCTGAAGGGAACTTATTCGGAATACCACGCAGTTCACCTAGGCTCGGTAAAATGAAGGATGAATACGGCGGAGGTATTATTGAATGCTTCTATGGTACAGGGGCCAAAGCTTATTGCTTGAAAGTCCAAAATAAAACGGTGAAGGCGGCGAAAGGAGTCAAAAAATATGTTATTGATAAGAAATTGTCCGTTGCAGATTATAGAAGTGTAGTTGAAGAAATTGAAGAATCTTATGCGGAAGATGTACGTATTTCGATCAGATTTTCACAAGATTTACACCGAATTGCGAAATAAAGTAGCGCTCACATCAAAAGATGATAAACGATATATTCTCCCAGATAGAGCTTCCACCATAGCGTGGGGACATTATAGAATAGAAGAATTAGAACGTGAAGCAATTTTGCAGAAATTGATTACCGAATTGATGGATTACCAACCTGTAATTGACTTTAGCTCCTAATTTGCTTTCCTATCTGTACTTTTTCCATTATGTGTACTTTGAACTGTATTATTACTTATGTAAAATAAAACACTGTATTTGATTTATTTTTCTAATTAGCTCTCTCGTATGTATGCTTCTTAAACTGTACTACCTCATAACATGCATACTATGAACTGTATTATAACTTATAAGAAATATAACACTGTATTTAATTTATTTTTTGTAATTAGCTCTCATAACTGTTTCATGTGTACTCTGAACTGTATTACTACTTCTTTTAAAATAAAACACTATAATTTATTTATTTTTTTATTATTTCCCTAATTTCATTCAAAAATTACGTTCTACAATACATTATCCTTAGATATCCAGAAGTTGTGTGATGCAGGCATACCCAACCATTTGACAAGGACTTGATTCTTCTTTCGACGTATAACTTTCTCAACCAGATAAACATCTGGATGTCGAACCTTTTTTAATTCTTCTTCGTAAAAACCTCCGAGAACATTCTGCTTTTGAGAGTCTTGTAATATATACGTTCTCGGATATGTATTCTGGACTTTGCTTATCGTGAATATTTCATTGGTCCAGTTCGGAGTATACATTTTTGAAAAAACGTGTCTATGCTTACTGATACGCACATGATCTCCCACTTTAAATTTACCAATTCTATGGTCACCAATTTTGATGTGACTGTACACCGATTTTTGAATTGCTTTTGCATTCCTTTGGTTTACTGCGACAGGTTTGTATCCCGTTGTTCTGTGAACTGTATTGTTGTAAATGTTTACCAACTGTTGCAACATACCAACCCACCGGTAGTTACCATTGAAGCTAAACTCCTTCCACATTATATTTTTAATCGTTCTATTAAAACGCTCAACAATAGAACTTTTTAAATTAGAGTAAGTGGTGTAGTGATTAATGTTATACTTATGCATGATCTTCTTAAACTGCCTGTTAAAAAATTCTTTACCTTGATCGCTCTGAATATTCCTTGGAATGTTTTTCTTTCCTGAGGAGAGTATGGATTCCATAGCCGCTGACACTTCTGCTGCTGTTTTATTTTTTATTGGAATCACCCACGCAAACTTTGAAAATGTATTTATGCATACGAAAAGATATTTGAAATTATCGTTTTCTCGAGCATAAGGTATCATTTCAACCAGATCGATCTGGAATAAGTCTCGTAGTCCTTTTATTATGACTCTCCGTCGTCTAAAATTTCGTCGCGCAGGTGCGTGTAGTTCATTAACGACATCCCTTTTAAGTGATGATATTTCCTTCGATGACTACTTCTGCAAACACTGGCTCTGTTTCTTTCGGTACAGGATATGGACCAATGTACTTCAATCGCAATTCCGCGTTGATGTCTATTGATACTGCAGGATGGATGAGAACGATGCTGTGAGCGTTAACGGACAGTCTCGCTAATTCATCGTCGGAATAATTAACTGCAACAATCTTTCCACTGTATAGTTTATTCCTATATAACTGCGTTTGCTTTCGAGGCGCAGGAGTTATAAAGTAATATGCGTCCTGCCCAATACGTCCATTACTCTGCAGTTGAAAAACATATTTTGAAGGAGGAACATTTAATATATGCTTTTCCAATTCCTTCTTGAATTTAGGGTGTTTTAAAAAATTTGCTACTGCATCTTCTTCTGCTAAATGTCTTCTGACGATATGTTTATGTATGTGTCTTCCAAATTTATCTATTGTCATCGTAATACTCTATCGGTGTCGATATACTAACTGCTTTATAACTATGCTGCTCAACCTATTTAATTATTTTTGATTCCTGCAATTCCTCAATTATTGCAGTGATTTCGTTATCATGACCAGTATGCCCGGCATCCTTGGACGCCATCAGTAACTTCAATCTGTCGCACAATTCATTTGCATCATCCCAATACTTATATTCCACTATACTCTTAAGAACGACGATCTTTCGCAACGGTAATTTTTTTGGTAAACCCAATCCAGTTTTCCAAGTGCGGGTCCACCAAACGTCTGGTTTTTTACCTTGAACTATAGGCTTAAGAATTGTCGTATATTTATAATATTTACTTGCTGCATATTTCCGAGCCGAATCGTAATCAACTTGAGCGGCATTAATATCATTTAAAATGAATTTATAATTCTTAGCGTCAGCATATTGAAACTTTCCCGGTCTCTTCATAAACAGTAGCTCTAGTAATCCCTTAGTAGCCCTATAAGTAAATTCACCGATGATAATGTTGGGTCCATCAAACCTAATATTTGCGTTTCCAATCATCAAGTCACCATCAACTTCGCGTACACCATACTTCTCATCGAATTCTTCTTTCTCATCCGTCATTAACCCCATAAGATAAGGCCGTATAGCGGGGTCATGATCTTTTAGCGCTGCCTTAACTACATCCGTTTCTAACAGAGTCTTATTTAACGACTTATTAGTAATTATTGACTTTGACGGACGCGTTTTCAAAAGCGATAGAGCGTGAGCCCTTGACTTATCTAACTCAAGGCTTTCACTAGAATCTAATTCATCACTTCGTTCCTTCTCTTCATCACCACCCTTTGGAGTCTCTGGCAATTGTTCCCCGATATATTCATCTTCTAGAAATGAGGGCTGGCTGAATGTCTCAGACATTCGAATCTTTTTTTTTCAAATCTAATGAATTTGTAAGACTGGTTTCTCGTGGAGGTGTTCCGGTGAGATACGCACTTCGTTGTTTTGTCGGAGAAGAATGAGTGGATGGGCTGAACCATGACACGTGTCGCTGATGTCGTTTATGCGGTGTACTTTGTTGTCGTAAAATTGACGTTCCTGGTATTGTCACATAAGATTTTTCTGATATGATGTCTGACCAAGATTCTTCTACTTCTTTAGAAGCGTCCGCAGAATCAGTTCGTCCTCGAGTTATATTACTGGGAGCTAATTTGATAGCGATTTCAAGTAGCGGTTTTGCTATGAGCGCATACAGAATATTTGTTTCTCTCTGAGATTGTGCAATGTCAGCCCGTAAAGTTCTTAACTTTTGTTTAAGAGCTTCGCGAGCTTGTATTAAATCTCTTATTATTTCATTTTCCATGTATACTCTATAACGAATACCTGTAGACTGATATAAATATTCCAGTAATACATGTTTTAAACCCTAATGTACGTTACAAACTCCTCTTAATTAAAACATATAAACTTGAAGCACATCAAATTGTATACGATGGGGAGAAATATGTCAACTCTTCTCAGCCTCATTAATCTGTTTATAGGTGTATGTAAGTATCAAAACCTAAACGATATCTTCCATCATTAAATACAGAATCATTATCAATAAACAGCATACCAAACGATTTCTTCCAGCACATTCTACAGATGTATAGAAATTGTTCATAGCTTAAATCATGAATGTGATAATTATAGATATGTTTCAAATTTGTACCGTCTTGTTGAAATAGTATTAACAAATTGGTATTATCTCTGATAAGTTGCTTTGGGACCGCACTGTATGTTTGCATTAAATAAAAACAATCTAAATTTCGGTGTCTACCATAAAAGAAAAAATCTTTTACGATATTCAAGTCGGCAGGTGGTATATCATCAAAGATAACGACAGAATAATCCGCCATTTGGTTAGGAGTAGGCATGTGATTAACATCAGTATACTCGTGGTAACCAATTTCAGGAACATTTTTCAATATATTTCTTAAGTATTCATACTTTTGCTGATCAAGAGATCTACAGCAGATGTAAATACTTTTGAAGCGAAACCCGTTAGGATGAAGTAATAGGGTTAAAAGGGCATTTGTTTTGCCACACCCAGAAGGTCCCACAATTAATCCTCGCTTAGATGAGCCACTGAAGAGGCTACTGTGTCGTATAAAACTCTTCGTAATTAATGTGGAATCATAGTTGTGCACTTGTAGGGATAATTCTTGAGGTTCCAATTGTACAATATTTGGTTCAGCTCCACTCGATTTGATCGACATAATCGATTTGACTTCACAATAACGACTGAATTATTATTTCTCCGTGTGCGTTATATTATCTGTTTAGGATTATGTTAATATTAGAAATAAAACAAAGAATATAATTATTTTTTTATTTTAAAATTTTATTGTTTTTTTTTGGTGCTGCCACTATTTTTATTTGTGGAAGGTGGCGGCGACTTCCGGTCGACAGGCCCCCCGAATCCCCCCGGCCGTCGCCCCCGATCATGTGTTCATGTCCGGGGTCGCTGGATCACGCGAAGCCTGCAACATCGACTCCTGGAACCTTTGCTGCAGGGTATAGGTTCCACCTGTCTGCGGCACCGCCATCGCCTGGAGCCGTTGCTGAAGGGTTCTTGTCTACACCGTCGGCGGAGTCATTGGGCTGCTATTGAGACATGGCTCCTCGTATTCAGGGGGCAGGTCGGGGGTGTCGACATCCGTCAGATTTTCCGCGGACGCCGACGGTGCCGATATCACTATTGTCAGCAGAATGGAGTCCTCCCATTTTTTAATTGTAATTTCAATTTCCTGCAAAATTAAAGTACTAAAGTTATTACATATCATGTAAACTATGGCAAAACAATTATTAGGTGTCATTTTGAAGCCCCTACCTTGTAATTAACTATGACAAATGAATGTGAAGAATTTGTAAATTTAAATTATTTTCTCTATGCAATTAGAAAAAGTATTTAAATTATTTTCTCGCTGCAATAAATAATTACACCCAGAAAATTATTTCAATGCTTAATGTATTAACCATACATCGTTCCGTATAATCGGAACATAATACAAAACTCGAAGTCAATTGTAGCTGTAATTTTAATGTTCTTTTGACATAATAGTGATATTAATAATAAGAAATTAACTATAGGCAAATGATTGAATTTGGGTGCACAGTTATATTATGATAAAAGAGTAAATACAGGAATATATTGGATGTAAGCACATTAATTTGAACTGTTGAAATAATTTTAAAACCAAATACAAATATGTGTGTAAATAAAAATAAGTAAATATCATATACAAGAAATATAATGTAATTGTACTCACCATTATGTTGCAAGAGATACTTTGTGAATGATTTCTAAGAAGAATAAAGGAAGTATTTATATAAAAATCTCTAGGTTAAAACACGTCACGTTTTAAGAACAACAATTTTTTATACGTCTGTCAGCTAATATGGAAAATTTAGTTGTTTACAGAATCAATGACTGTTAAAGGTTTTTTATACGTCTGTCTGCTATTATGGAAAATAAGTTGTTTACACAATTTGTGAAGGTTAATGTTTTTGTAACCCTCACAAAAATGGTTTTTCTTTTTTTAATTTTTTTAAATTTTTTAAAATTTTTTAAAAAATTTTTTTAATTTTTTTAAATTTTTTTTTATTTTTTTTAAATTTTTATAAATTTTTTTAATTTTTTTAATTTTTTTTTAATTCAAAAACCCTCAATTATCCCGAAAACTTTCGGCTGTTTCCACCCCCAACCCCTTCATCGCCCCTCCCACTTTCCCCCTCCCCTTTTCTTCAACCCACTCTCCACCACCTTTTCCGCGAGCGATCCAAAAATGCAATAATAAAAAATTTCCATATAAAGAAATTTTTTCTTGGATACTTAGGTGTGTAACCATAATTAATTTTGTAAATAACTAGTTTTAATAGTGTTATAGCCAGGGATGGGCGTTTACGCGTCGACTTTAATAGATTACATCTACGCGTCGACAATGCGTAGACAATAAATGTACACGTCGACAATGTAGACTATCTCAAGTAAATAAAAATTGTGAGGTTATATTTTAATGTTTGTTCTGCTCCTAAGCGAGGATACTCATTTTTGGCGCTAGGTTTTGTGTTATAACAATATGAGTGGACGCAAACGAAATAATAATTTTGTAAAATTAGAATTTGAATTAATTAAAGTTGGCGGAAGATATGCCGCCAAGTGCCTTGTTTGTACAAACACTTTAAAAAACACAGCTGCAAATAGGTTACACTCTCATAGGTGAGTAGTAAGTAAGTACCTAATTGTTGTTTAAATAAACATATATGTGAGGATTATTCTATGCTGTATTAAAACATTGAAAATATTTTTTTTTTGCTTTTTAGGAATATATGCATTGCTAAAAGTGAGACCCAGTCAACCGTCAAACGTATTGAAGAATCAAGAACTGCTGACAATAGTAAACAAGTACGTATAGTTGTTGCATTATAAAGTACATATTTCATTTATTATTTATATTCTATTATTTTAGTGCGAACAAGAAACCGCTGATTTAGAGGTTATGCATACATATGTGGTTTCAGAGGAAGGAACACTCACGCCAATGGATGCAACAACTAACCCGATTGTTATTGTCGATATTACTACACCGACAGCAAACTCTTCCGGGAGTTTTAAAGGAAACTTATCTGCTAGTACACCAAGTGGAACCTTTAAACGACCTAAAACAATTTGCAGTTATTTTGATATTTTAAAGGAAGAAGAAGAAAAAAAAATTAATGAAGCTTTGTCTAGGTTTATATTTGGCTGCAATCTACCATTTAATATTGTTGAATCTCCCTTATTCAAAGATTTTATTAAATCCATTCGACCGGCTTATTTAGATAAGATTCCCAGTCGAAAGAAGCTAAGCACAACATTTTTAAATAAATGTTATGATGATTGCATAATTCAAACGAAACGACATGTAAAAGAAGAAGCAGTTATTTTATGTGACGGTTGGAAAAATGCTGCAAGCAATTCTAAGATAGTGGTGACAATGCTTCATAGTACAGATGGTGCAAATGCTTTTCTTGAGGCCTGGGATTTGACTATGGAGTCTGAAACTGGTGTTAAACTTGCTGAAATAATTACAAAATCTGCTGATATTGCCAAAAAAAAATATGATGTGAATGTGTATGGTATCGTTTCTGATAATGCTAGCGCTATGACTAAAATGGGGGCTCTTCTGAAGCACTCAATGTGGCATAGTACATGCAGTAGCCACACGGCCAACTTGCTCGCAAAAGATATATTGGATAAAAAGTTGGTCGAAAATGTGAAACTGGTACTAAAAGAATTTAAACCACCAGATTTTGAGAAAATAATAGTTATGAAAGGTGGCCATCGAATCAAACTTCCAACCGAAACAAGATGGTGCTCTTACCGGGATTCCTTCAAGAACCTCTTGGAAAATGTCGATCACATGAAACAAATTATTGCGTCTACGAAAAAGAAAATTAAATCCAAAGTTATCGAATTAGTTTTTAGTGAGGATTTTGTCAATGAGGTTCGACAACATTTAGAAACACACAATCCAGTTTGTGAATTAATCAATGTGTCAAAATTCAGATACTTCTATTGCAGATTCGACAAATCTCTGGCTAGACTTAAAATTGACAGAAAAATTTCATGAGCAATTGAAAACTCGACAGGAAATTGCTCTAAATGTATATGCATTATCAGCATTTTATTTTCACCCAGCATATAATATCAGTAAGCTTTCTGCAAAACATAAAAATATAATAAATTCATTCCTATTACAACAACTTGACAGCCAGGGACTAGAAGAATGGGATAAATTTAATACAAAAACAGGTATGTAATTTGTTTATTCATATATGATATTTATTAATGTAATGTTTTTTAAATTTAAGGTATATTTCAAATTCTACACGAAAAAGATGTCAAAAAACCTTTAGTTTTTTGGAGACTGGCAAAAATGGAGTGGCCCAACTTAGCTGCTTTAGCAGTTAAACTGCTTAAAATACCTGCATCATCCGCACAGATTTAACGACTTTTTTCAAATTGGGGACACATTCACACGCTATTAAGAAACAGGTTGACATTTGAAAACTCCAAAAAGCTAATTCATATTTAGTTTACTTTAAAGGCCGAAACGGCTGAAAATAGTGAATATAATTTCACTGAAGATGACGAAGAAGAAGAGATGCTGTAAGATAAAATATATAACTTTATAATTTATCTATATTATCTAAAAATGTGTAAGATTCATTTAAATAAAAAAGTGTAAAATTAATTTTGCTATTGTTTACATTGTCTACATGGGCAGATGTGAAAAAATTTGTCTACGTCGACATCATTTTACATTGTCTACGGCATGTAGTCTACGCCGCCCATCTCTGGTTATAGCAGACAGACGCGTGTAATTAATGTATTGTAAAGTTCATGAACACTTAGGTGAGTAACCTTACTTAATTTTGTAAATATGAAAAAAAACATGGAAACTTATTTGAGCAACCTTAATTATTTTTGTAAATAATTAATTTTAATAGCTTGATAGTAGACACAGGCGTATAATTAATGTATAGAAAAAATAAAAACAATATTTTCTTTAATTTTATGTTTATTTCATTCTTTAATATATTACATCAATAATCTACATAATATTAATATTTTTACTTAATTATACATTTACATAATCTGAAATCTCGTCTCCTAATACAACCCTCCACGACATCACCCTCGTACAACTGATGTTCCATACATGGCCTACATTTTATTAAATCTTCATCCAATTGATAATATTTCGGTAACCGATGCCAGACCATCTCCAAATCAATACACCTCACGTTTGAAATTAAAAATGATTTTGGAATGAACATTAAATTCCAAGCATTTATACCAATGATCCTTCTGCTTCATATTGATGTATAACATTTCCGACCCTCTCAACACCATTTCGTACAATTCTAGTCCAAATACTCCCATTCCGACTACACTATTTGTAAATATTTACCGATATCGATTAAAATTTTTTTTCTCTCTAAACTGTGGTACATTAAATACTTATGCAATCGTTCGACATTAGTTAGTGCACAAACAACGGAATCACCAACGTGAAAACTGCAACTTGGTTCTTCTTTTCTTATTTTATCGGCATCAATTAAATCTACTATTCGTTTATTCTTCAAAATACTCTTCAAAAATTCTAGCTTCTCCGTTCCTTTAACGTACACCACGTTCACGTCGGCACACAATCGTTTAATATATATCCTTCTTCCCACCTTAACCCGTGATGACAGCTGTAAGCATATCTTGCGACACGTTTATCCTCATCTGTCAAAGCATTAAAACTTAGCACAGGTTTGTAAACAAAATGACTCTTTTTGAAATAATTGTCACATGTAGCCAACTCCTTCGGCATTACCCTATGTATTTCAGAACGATACCATTGAAAATCGATAACAATAGACTTTTTGCCACGTCTTGCAGTCATCATGTAACGATTAACTAACCAACTACACAAACTACATCACGTCAGCCCGCATCTCATTTAACAACAACATCCTACCCCTATTACGGTATCTATTGTGCCGCTAATATTTTCGTTGAACCACTTTATTAAATGGTGAATACTGATATAATTTATTATGCATGATCAAACAGTATAGAGTGGTATCCTTTGGCACATTAGCCTTCGTTGTAACTCAATTCTAACCTCCACGCCACTTTTATGTACCGCATCTTCTTGATGTGAACAATCGATACCTATTAGCGGACACAATTTAAACTGATTCAGTTTCATGAGCGGTTCGCTATGATCGTAACCATAGTAACTCTGTTGAAATCTAGCGTACATATTATATAAAACAGCTTCGCGATTCTCGTCAAAATCAACACGAACATTTTCGTATGGGTATCTCTTCCCATTCAAATAAGCCATCACGTCCGTTAAATTAATTGCATCAAATTTGCTCATATTTTGAGACAAACTTCCTTTTTTCCCACTTTGAAAACCCAAAATTATATACCTCGGTGTTTCTAATTGTGGAGCAGTTTTAATTGCCCAACTATGTTTAGTTGTCTCAGGAATTCCAGGATTTTCGTGAATTTCCCAACCTCTAAAAAACATTTCCATCAGAGTATTTTTCGTTGTTAATTTAGTCAGGGATAAATCTTGAGCCATACCCACTTTAACATGGGGTACTCGCCATATTATACTATCAATAATTAACTTCATATCTTCATCGGCAACAGTGTTCATTATCGCATCGCTATCATCAGCACATCTCTTTTCCCCACATTTCTAACTTCATCTACCTCCGATCCACTCATTACATATCTGATATTACTAAACATAAAAGCTCCGGCATTATGAATCAGAGATGCTGTAGCACTTGCTTTACTATCATCACTAGCTAATCGTAATTTCCCTTCTATTAATAATTCCGATTCGGATGGTAGAGTATATTTATCTATTTCTGGAACCACAATTCGTATTTCATCATTATTCCCATATTTTGGTGAGCCAAATGGTGCATGATTGTGGTATTCCAATTCGATAATTGAATTATCTACACGAACTTTTCTCAAAACATCTAACACTTCCATAATTAAAATAATTCTACCTCACAGTGACAATCAACTTCTCGCAACACAAATTATTCTTACACTGACAAAATATCCTCATCCTTTTTCTATAAATACTATTTTTATACTCCTCCGTATTTATACCAAAACTCCGTAACCCAAATTTTTCAAAAATTTTCTATTTTCACCTGATAAACCACCATATTTCACTATTCGCCCCATCCCGCTCCTCAATTTATTTCATGACTTTCCTGTAGATCGTCGAACTTGCTTCCAAAATCTATTGTTAGTATTACTTCTCATGTTGCTTAAAATTTGTTTGTAGTAGTCACTGTTTTCTTCTTAATCGTAAATAAACTGTTAACTCTTCACCTCTCAAATCAATTAATCGTCCGTTCTGATCGACGGCTCGAATAATAATATTCGTTAACATGTTCACATTCACGGGCATATAAATGTTCTCTTGCGGAACTTCTATTATCTTAAACCCTGGTGGAACATTCGTATGAAAATGATATAAAACATGCGACAACTGCCCGTTAATATATGAACCAGCAACTACATTACACATAATATCGATGGCACTCATTTTATTAATATCAACCACCTCATCACTCGTCCTCGGAATATTTCCTTGTATTTTAACTTTTTCAAAGCCTAGTAGAGAACCAATTGAATTTTCTACAGTAAAATCGATATCCACTGAAGACTTAATAGTTGCTTTCAAGGTATTATTATTTGCGCTTAAATTAAAAAAATTCTTATCATCTGTACCGAGACGCACTTGTTCATCAATATACCGTATGTCCCCGGATTGAGTTTACAAGAGGAAAAAAATTTATATTTTTGATTTTACCAAAAAGTGCTAAAGGAATAACATTTTTTGCTTAATTTCAAATGACCAAATCTGTAATTAGAATTTCAGTACAACTTATCTATGTTCTAAAAAAAAATTTTTTAAATTTTTTTCATCGCAGTACATCTATTATTTTTTAATGGTAGAAGCCTTTAACTTGAAAATGTCATACACTAATTTATTTGTCAAAAATAACTTCAAACTGTAATTCTGTAAGTTTTGGTGAAAATGTTAACGTTATCACAAAAAATATATTTAATACAATGTTGCGGTATTGGGGAAAAGAGCTATCGTCGTATTGCTGAAGAATTTAATACAAAATTTCCCGAAGTAACTGTTTCCCGTATGGGTATAAGGAAGTTGGTGAAAAAATTTTTGGAAACTGGTTCTGTTCTGAATTTAAAGAAAAAGAAAATAGTACGTGATGAAGATGATGCTACTACAGTTTTAATTTTGGATTCGGTGCAAGATAATCCTAAACTTTCATTGCGGAGACGGGCGCTTCAACTGAATATGAGCAAATCCCATATTCAAAGAGTTTTGAAGGAACGTAAATTATACCCCTACAAACCGATTTTTAATCATACGTTAGAACCGGGAGATGATGAGAAGCGTCTTTATTTTTGCATGTGGATGGGAGATGAAATAATGGAGAACCAAAATTTTCACAAAAGTATTGTATTTTCCGATGAAGCAACTTTTTCTAGCAATGGTACCGTTTCGTCACAACATGTTCGTTATTGGAGTGATTACTAATCCTCACTTTAGAATTGCATCAAAACGTCAATACTTTGTTAAGGTAAACGTGTGGTGTGCTGTTTCATGGAATAGTAGGGCCATATTTTTTTGATGCTAATGTAAATCAGCATAATTATTTAGAAATGTTGAGCAATTTTTTCTGGGATGATTTAAGTGAACTCCCACTTGCTTATCGGCAGAGGATGTATTTTCAACAGGATGGTTGTCCGGCCCACCGTTCGCGCATCGTAGCTGCCTGGCTCAATCAAAAATTCGAAAATAATTGGATTGGCTGGAATGGTCCCGTTTTGTGGCCTCCAAGAAGCCCTGACTTAACTATTTTAGATTTTTATTTGTGGGGACGGTTAAAGCAACTAGTCTACATGGACAACTTGCCTAACAATGTGGATGTATTAAAAAATCGCATTAGAGATGCTGTTGCATCCTTGACGCTTGAAGAAATTTGCAACAGTTACAAGGAACTGCGGCTTAGAGTCGAATTGTGTGCTGAAAGGGGTGGCGAATTAATAGAATAGTTTTAAACATTATTGTTTCTAGCCTAATTATTTTTTAAATGTTGTGATTGAAAATAAAAAATAAAAATTTGAAATTCTAAATAGGGGTTTGACAGTTTCGTAATTCTAATTACAGATTTGGTCATTTGAAATTAAGCAAAAAATTTTATTCCTTTAGCACTTTTTTGTAAAATCAAAAATTTTTTTTTTTTTCCTCTTGTAAACTCATTCCGGGGACATACGGTACTTCTCTAAATCTGCTACGTCATAAGTACCCTGTGGAACTAATATATTCTACCAATTCCCGGACTTACCCGGGGCTATAGCATAATATCGAAATACATTATTCTCCGATGTAACATTTGAAATAGAATTATAAGTTTGCAAACTCAACATACACATTTCAAATTCACCATTAAATATACAGGCGGATTCAATACACATGTCAACTGTGGTCCTTCTCCTGATAAAACAAAAGCCAAATTATCCGCACCTCCATCACCATCACGTTCCATTTTATATACATACAACAATATTAAATTATTTACTAAAAGAAACTCGTTCTCAACTAATGAATCCTTTCAAAAAGAATAAACACAAATGTCCACAATTCACAGTATTCAAGTCTTGATATCTCTTATAGTTATATCGTATAACGCCACCCGCATTCGATAATAAATAGTTTTCGACCTCAGTCGGAGGTCTTAAATCACCATAACTATCGAAATACTTTATTATATCGTCATGCTTCATATAAGCTACCCAATGAGTACCTTCTCCAACATTATCGTCCAAATTAACTATTCCCTTTTCTCTTTTGCGTATGATTGCTGGTAGAACATCTCTACTAAATATACCCCGAAAATTTCTTATTTTCCATCGTCTAACATATTTCCATAAATCGACTTCAGTTAGAGGTCTTCGGGGTAATTTGCTTAACCGTTTTTTGAAACATTTCCACTGGGTAAATATACGCCACAACCAGATTTGTATGGTTTAATATATAACCCACTCCCAATTGATATTCCACACCCCGACTTATATGGTTTCACATATAAGCCGCTACCAGCTTTTGACTCCATAGCAGTATTATGGCGTTTAGTTTCTTCTAATTGATCTCTTGCATCTTTAGATGAATTAACTGCATTCGCAATTGCTGGAGCACCTCCACCTAGCGATCCCAGGGCACCCAAAGCTGCAAATAACGGAATTAATGGTAAAAAGCCACCCTTCTTTGGTATTGGAATAATTCTCGAACGAGGTAATAAAATTTTCTTTCCAGACTTCCTCAAACTCCGATATGCCACTTTTGCATTTTCTAACATTCCTTTTCTACTGCCCGCCCGTTTTATTGCATTGCGTGCAATCCTCATTGCCTGCATAAATGATATAGAACCACCCACAAAATTCCGTTTCATGTTTCTACTTCTTTGTCTATTAACTGGTTTACTGTGTCGAGTCATTCCTTTTCGAACTCGTCTCCTCACACCCATACCTAATTTTGTTTTACCTTTCATAGCACCAGCAACTATAACAGAAGATAATTTTTCTCCAACTCGAGCGTCTGCACTCTTTAATCGTTTAATAGCAATGTCATACAATTTTTTATCCGATATATGTCGCTCTGATAAATCAACAGATTTTGAATAAGCTATATCGTGCTCTTTGCAAGCCTCATCTAAATCACTCACGCCTTTATCACCTCTCTCCAATCGCTCTTCTAATTTCGTTCCTGGTCCACAAAATCTATACCCTGGTATATGTAGTTTTACTGGAAGCTTATTTATTATTGTATTCAATAGGCCGCCACCTTTCCTTCTGCCTTTTCGATTTAAACTACGCCGTTTAACTAAATTCCCCATCTTTTATATGCAAACGCTTTAATGTATCTATCATAAGCGATGGTTCACACTTTAACACAAAACGCTCTCAATTTTTATATTTATACACACTCTCTTTTCTCTTAATTTGCAATTATAACTATCATACAACAACCTCTACACTTTAAATAATTCAATATACTTAGTTCCTTAATTTCTACTCATAATATAAAATAAAAGACTGTATTCATAACATAATTTATTATTATTAATTTTTATATGTACATATAATTTCAATTACGATTTCTTCTTAATAGATCAACATCCTGGTAAACTTTTTGAAGATGATATAGCAACATCTCTTTTGTTATACACACACATACTAGAGTTGATCCCTGCAAAACTTTCTCTATTTCCATATTCAGATCCCCTCCACTTACAGATAGATATTGAATAACATCCTTATAAAATTCATCATACTTTAAGTTTCTTAACGATTCGAATCGGGATTCCAGCACCTTTCTCACACGCCACAATTCTGACAAACCTTCATATGATAAATACAACAAATCTCCGTCTTTGTCAATTTTTAATATTCTGTTCTCCCCATCAAAACATTCGCTAGAAAGTTCTAAATTCGATATGTGCATACTTGGAAACTTTCCACCACAATAATCGAAATACTTCTTCAATTTCGCGCTCTGCATCATAAATTCTTCCGATTCTTCAGAATTAAAAACTATGCATAGCTTTCTCACACCAACAATCTTCACTATCGGTTTGAAAAAATTATCTGGTAATAAACCAACACATACCCACTTTGAATCACTTTTATTTAAAAAATATATGCTCTCTGCTACTAGAGGTAAATTCCATGAAGATTCGAAAACTAATTTTTCAGAACATTTGTCAACTTCTTTCCAAAAACTATCCATTTTTCCCACTTCCGAAAAAAAATTTTCCATAATAGGATCAAGCACTTGATTCTCCATTACCTTATTAAAATGTTCTTCGTTAGAACTAACAATTCTTAATTCACCTTCTTCTAAACTATCTAAACCAGCGGTTCTCAACCTTTTGTTTATCGCGTACCACCATAAGGAAATCACATGACATAAACTATATTACCACCCGCATTTGAAAAAAAAAAAATTTACTTTTTATTCATATATTTATTAAACAAAACATATATTCTTAAAATTTAAAATAAAATATGTTTAAAAGTTTACAGCGAAAAAAAAAACGTAAAAACAGTAAAAATAAAATATTCAATGCGATCCTTGCGCTTGTTTTGCAGATACAATTTTTTCTATTTCTGGTTCTATGTCAGTTAATTTTAATCTTAAGTTTGGTTCAATTTTTAATTTTGTTCTGTATTTATTCTTCAGATATAACATTTGTGAAAAACCTTTTTCACAAAAATACGTCGTACAGAAGGGCATTAAAAACTGAATAGCAATGTTTGCTATGTCATTAAAATCTGTTCTTTGTTGAAGCCAAAATTCAATCAGTGTTTTTTTGTTTAAGTTTTCCATTACAGTGGAATCACTTGACATATCTATTATTTGTTCTTTTTGTTCACGTGAAAAATATTCTAGAATATTTGAAGGAAGAGGGTTTCTGTTCAAATTTTGATTTTCCAAATCTTCTTGAAAATAAAATTTAAATTTATTTATCAATAAGGAGCAATGATGTTTTATATCTGATGCCAATTCGTCATTATTGTTCATATTGTTTTCTGTAAGAAAATTTTCTAGGGTTGGTAAAAGGCTGAAATTATTTTTATCTATTTCACTGATAATTAGTTCGAGTTTTTTTACTGTTGCAGTTATTTTATAATTAACAGTAAAGAAATTCACGTTTGGTCCTTGTAAGCCTAAATTTAAATCGTTCAACCTTCCAAATATATCAGCTAAATATGATAAACGGGCCAACCACATTTCATCAAAAAAACACTTTCCCAATTCAAATTTTGAAGTCAATAGGAAAGCTTGCACTTCTAATCGAAGTTCTAAAAGACGATTTAAAACCTTGCCTCTGGACAGCCATCTAATTTCAGAATGTAATAATAGGGTTTCATGATCACTTCCCATGTCTTGGCACAAAATTGCAAACATTCTGGAGTTTAAAGCTCGACTCTTAATAAAATTTACAACCTTAGCAGATTGATCCAAAACAGTCTTCAATTTTTCGGGGATTTCTTTTGTTACTAAAGCTTCACGATGAATACTGCAATGAGTAAATTTAGCTTCAGGGGCAACTACTTTTAATTGAGATAATACACCAGAATTTTTGCCAGTTAAAGCTCGAGCTCCATCAGTACACACACCAATGTATTTTTTCCAAGGAATATTATTTTCTGACATGAAGTTATCAATTAGCCTGAATATTTCTTTCGCAGTAGTTCTCCCAGAAAGAGGTTCGCAAAATAAAATATCCTCATTTATTTTTTCTTCCGCCTCGAATCGAATGTATACTAACAATTGAGCAAAGTTCGTTATGTTTGTACCTTCATCTAATTGTAGTGCAAAATAGGGACTTTGGTTTACCTTACAAATAAGAATCTGTTTTATATTATCCGCCATTTCGTCAATACGTCTTCTTACAGAATCATTTGATAAAGGAATATTATCAAGTTTACTAGCTGTCTTTTCATCAAATAATGTTAAAACAATATCTTTAGCAGCTGGTAATATTAAATTTTCTCCAATAGTATGAGCACTACTAGTTTTGGCAATTCTTAAACTTACAAGATAACTTGCATGCAAGCACTTGTCATTAGCACTATCAAAATCTTTCATTACCTGTTTACGATATTTTAGTTCAACTAATTTCGCCTTGAAATAGTCAACAGATTTATTTTTTAAATTGACATGCTTGGATTCAAAATGTTTCTTAAGTAAAGATGGTTTCATACTTTGATTCGAGAACAAGTCGCAACAAATAACGCACTGAGGTTGAGGGTCCATTTCATTTTCATTCCAAGTGAAGCCAAATGCTAAATAACTTGAATCATACTTTCTGGTAACTTTTCGTTTCTTTTCAGAATTACTACTACTAGTAGTAGTAGTAGTTTGTTTCTGTAAATCTATTTCCTGTGCATTATCAGGTTTCCGAGCCACTTCCGATTCCAGTCCTAGCCACATATCCATTTTCTAAATTTAAAATTTTTCTTATAATATGTAAACTTAACGTAAATGATTGAAGTTGACGTTTGGTCGAGTCTAGGAAATTTATGTGCTTTGCATTTGCCACACTGAGAATTATTACCTCGTCTGCCATAGTCGTGCGTGTCTGTAATTGTAAAGAATGTATTTCTGTCATTACAATGATTTTAAATATTATTTTATTAAACGATTGTAATTATTATTGGCAATAAACATTCCAAAAAGTATGGGTTATTCTGTTTGATTTTAACAAACAATTTTTAGAATTACATCAAAGGTGATTACCGCTTGGAACACTAATGTTTATTGCTGCAGCCGAAATCAAGTGTAGCGATACCAATTTGACCAATATTTGACACATGCTGTCAACTTCAATCATTTACGGACACCCGTTATATTATACATTCGCTTTTTAAACTTACATTACTCCATTAAATTTAGGCGAGCGTCGTAAATGTAACAAGCAAACACACGCGTTCGTACATAACTTTGTTCATCCGTGCATGGTAAATAAATCTCGTACGCGCATCCACGTTCGCGTAGCGAGACGTTTTTTCTCTGGTGCCGCGGTGGGTAGGAAATGGAAGGGACCTTATATTTTGTTATATATTGCGTACCACCTGGTGTTCTTTAATGTACCACCAGTGGTACATGTACCACAGGTTCAGAACCGCTGATCTAAACAATCACAGCCACACTTACGCTTCACCGTTCCCATTATATATATATACTGACTTCTTTACATCGCTGGATTTATATAGTAGCCCCTATGAACTGCCGCTGGCAAACACCAACTGCGTCTTTATAAACCTCTCATCGGTAAACCTGCGCTTTGATTCAAGCACCTCCTCATGTAGAACCTCCTCATTGCCCTTGAGCTGTGCCACAGGTTCACCTTATATAAAATATATTATTTAAATCATATTTAATGTTTTCGTTTTCTCTTTTTCGGTATTCTAAATTTTCTAAATTGTTGGGTTATACTCTTTTTACAAACTGAGCAATTTCTCTTTGAAGGGGCTGGACCGTCAATTTGTTCCTCACCGGTATTATAGTGTCTAAAACACGGTCGATATTCTTCTAGTTCAATTTGTTTGTCAGGTGAAATTAAATGCCAGAACTCCTCTATCCATATTGGGGCTACTTTCGTTTTAAATAAATCTAATGGAATATACTCTATTAGATTTGTTTTAATACCAGATAGATGACCATAATTTTCATAAACAAACTTGACTGCTTCTAATATCAATTCTAGGTGTTGGGACATTTTGTTTTAATCGCTGGTTTCAGTATACTAAGCTTCTATATTATTTTCAACAATATTTATTGGCGATCAAGGTCAATGAGGAGGTTTTAGAATTGTTTGAAAGTTAATGGAAAATGTTCTTTACAAACCTCCCCATTGCCCTTAAGCTGTGCCACAGGTTCACCTTGACCTTGGCATAGCCGATTATAGCACCTCCTCATGTAGAACCGCCTCATTGCCCTTGAGCTGTGCCACAGGTTCATCTTGACCTTGACCTCGACCTTCACCTTCACCTTCACCTTCACCTTGACCTTCACCTTGACCTTCACCTTGACCTTCACCTTGACCTTCACCTTGACCTTCACCTTGACATAGCCGATTCTAGCACCTCCTCATTGGCCTTGAGCTGTGCTACATGCAAGGTCAAGGGCAATGAGGAGGTACAACATGAGGAGGTGCTAGAATCGGCTATGTCCCTCTACTATAATATCAATAGCACTAATTCTATTTATATCAACTATTTCATCACTATGAATTGGTATGTTTAGTTCTATTACCCTTTTGTGAAAACCTAACAAAGAACCAATTGAATTTTCCACTCCAAAATCAATATCTACTGAAGCCTTCATAAACGCTTTCATAGTTAATATCAGTTATTACCAGCTAATAAAAAAAATGTTTCTTCCTTCCGCAACTCGTAATTGCTCATCGATATATTTCTGTAAATCCATTATATCATAAGTACCCTCCGGAATAATTATCTCCATTCACACACTTGATTTACTTTGTAACTTCAAAGAATATTTAAAAACATTATTTTTACTTGTAAGATTAGGTATAGAATTATAAGTTTGCAAACTCAACTTACACATCTCGTATTCACCATTTAAATGTATAGTTTTGGATTCAACACACAACCCACGTCATATCCCTTTCCTATTAAAACGAAAGCCAAATTATGCACACTTCCATTACCACCTCCTCCAATTTCTTATTTAAATTCAATCTTCCAATATCGTTGCACTAATAATTAATAGCACTACCACAACACACTCTTTCTTATTTAATATATCCTTTCAAAAGCAATAAATACAAATGACCACAATTTTCACTGTTACTATCTTGATGTGTTTCATAGTTATACTGTATAACACCACCACCATTCAATAATAAATACTTTTCAACCTCAATCGGAGGTCTTAAATTGCCATAACTATCAAAATACTTTATTACAGCATTATTTTTCTTATATGCTACCCAATGAGTACCTTCCCCAACAACGTCATCCAAATTTACTATTCCATTCTCCCTTTTACGTATAATTCTCGGTAAAACATCTTTACTTTCTCCACCTTTGAACATATATCCACAAATCTTTTCTGTTAGAGGTCATCGAGGTAAACTGCTTATCAGTTTTTTGAACTAGTCCCATTTGATAAATAAATTCTACAACCAGATTTATACGATTTTACAACAGATACACAACACCCAGACATATATGGTTTTACATATAAACCACTCCCAGTTTTTTATTCCATAGCAATATTATGTCGCTTTACTTCCTCTAATTGATCCCTTTCAGCTTTTGCAGAAGTTACTGCTTGTGCAACTGCTGCTGGACCCCCACCTAACGATTCTAAAGCACCTAGTGCTGCAAATAATGGAATTAACAGTAAAAATCCATCTTTTTTGGTATTGCAATTACCTTGGACGGGAGTAGAGTATCTCAGCCGATTCTAACACCTCCTCATTGACCTTGATCGCATATATATTGGCGATCAAGGTCAATGAGGTGTTAGAATCGGCTGAGTGGTCAAGGTCATTTAAAAGGTTGAAGCAGGTTATTAAAAAGTCACACCAAAGTCAATGTCATTTCCAAGGTCGGTCAAGGTCATGAGAAGGTCAAGGTCGCACCAAGGTCAATCAAAGTTATTTGAAGGTTATGTCGAGGTCAAAACCATTTTAAAGGTCAATCAAGGTTATGTGGAGGGCAAGGTTGTACCAAGGTCAAGGATATTTGAAGGTCAATAATATTTGAAGGTCGGGAGCATTCGAAGGTCAAGGGTTTTGAAGGTCAAGGACATTTGAAGGTCAATGACATTTGAAAGTTAAGGACGTTTGAAGGTCAAGGGCATTTGAAAGTCAAGGGCATTTGTAGGTCAAGGGAATTTGAAGGTAAAGGTCATTACTTAAAGATTACATCCAGGTATGGGTTCAACCGTGAATATATAAATAATAACTAATGAATTTTTCTATCATAAAGTGTTAAGTTTTATTAATATTTGTTTGAGCATATAAGTAGATATGGGTGCTGTACACGAAAGAAAAAATAGAGTGATTATAGTGGAATTAGAATGGAGTAGTGATGATGAGTTAAGTGAAGCTGAAGACGATATCGAGGACGATATTGAGGAGGAGCAAGGAGATGATATAAACGAGGTAGATATTGAGGAGGGAAAAATTGAGGACATATTTGAAATAGAGACGATTATTTTAATCGATGATATGGACAGTAGAATGTATGACTTTGAGTAATTGGATTGATTATACATATAATGCTAAGATGTTTATTGTTACTAGTATAAATAAGTCAATGTAATTTATAAGTTTGAAATGATTTCACACATAAAATAGTATAATATTAAGCACGACCTTCGATGAGGTGTATATATGGTGATGGTCGTTCCATTCCAGCAACAGTTGAGCCGGTACAGTGTAGGTGTTGTTTCTATTCACTGCATATTTGGAAAATAATAAGTTAATATGTTTGAATATGAATACTGTGGGAAGACGTTTACTCGAGGAAATAACAGAAGTCGCCACATGTTAACTTCTTGTAAAGGGAAGAGAATGAAATTTAGCGATAACGAAGTAGAATTAATGAAATGTAATATCTGTGATGTATATGTAGAAACAAATTGTTATACTGCACATATCCGCAGTACTTTACACCGTACTAAAGCGTTCGTAATAATCGATAATGGTGTAAAGAAGAGTGTTGGCACGTTCGGGGATAGAATAGTAAGTTATCAAGTATGTGATTCGTCTCGCATATACGTTGATGTGGAAGAATTTGCAAATAATATTAGGGAGAAAGTGATAGCACTTATGGATAGTATTCTAAGTATACGTACTTCTATAAAAGTGAATTTGGAATTGTATGGTTTATATTATTTATTGACGAAGGAAAATGTAGAAATAAAATCGTTTAATACTCGAAATAAAGTCATAACCCATGGAAGTAATTTATATGAGCTATACGCAGATTTTATTGATGAGATTAAGAATAAAATGAGTGAATTTCAGGAGCGCGATTCAGGTAAAATAAGATTATTGTTAATTCCTCACAGTGTTATAAATTACTATTTTTATTATATTTCAGGGTGGACATTGAGCAACGCTTTATATTTGGAAATAAATATGAATAAGTTTAGTCCATTGAGAGGTTCCACTTATATGGACTTACCACCATCAATAAAGAAAAAGAAGGCTATAATAAATGTTCAAAATTCTGACAACAAATGTTTCGCTTGGGCCGTTACTTCTGCTTTAAGGGAACCAGTAGGACCCCCGCAAAGAATTTCATCGTATCCACATTATAGTACAGTTGCAGATTTTACTGATATACATTTCCCTGTAAATTTAAAAGATATCCATAAGTTTGAAGAGCAAAATAATATATCCATTAATGTACATGGTATAGAAGAATGTTTTCAGAATAATGTGAGAGCTCAAGAAGTAGTGGGCCCATTATATTTTATGAAGAGGAGAAGAAATGTCAATTCACATTACTGTTGGATAAAGAATTTGTCGCGACTAGTTTCGTCACAGAAATCTTTAACAGGACATCAAAAATACATATGTAAAGGGTGTTTAATTTTCTTCACATGCGAAGATAAATTACGAAGACATGAAAATGAAGATTATAAGCAGGTGAAGGCAGTGTTTCCCGGCACAGAATTAAAAATCAATAAGTACGGAGAGGAACTACCAGAATATGTATTAAAATTTGATAAATTTGAACGACAATTAAGAGTTCCTTTTGTGGTTTATGCTGATTTCGAAGCAATATTAAAACCTATTGATACGTCAGAACCGGATCCTTCCAAACCATTTACTGTGAAATGTTTCGAACATGAACCATATTCTTTTGCCTATTATGTGAAATGTAGTTTTGATGATAATCTGAGTAAATTGCGTTTATATCGTGGACAAAATGCAGCCACATCTTTTATTAGAGAGCTAGAAACTGATGTTACTTTTTTATATAAAAATTATTTAAGTAAAGAGGTAGAAATGAAACCTTTAACTGATGAGGAGCGTGATAAATATGAGCAAGAGACAGTGTGTCATATTTGTGAAAAAGCAATAACAGTCCCTGAAGAAAAAGTTCGTGACCATGATCATATGACAGGATTGTATCGGGGTGCAGCACATATGGTATGTAATATTAATTATAAAGAGCCCCGATATATACCTATTATCTTTCATAATTTGTCAAATTATGATACACATTTGTTTGTAAGGATGTAGATGTTATTTCACAAAATAAAGAGAAATATATTTCATTTTCCAAAAAAGTTCACGTGGGAGATATAATAGATTGTAATGGTAAGAAAAGAAACGTATTCTACAAGTTGAGATTTATAGACTCACTTCGATTTATGAATTCCTCTTTGACGAAATTATCATCTTACTTAGACAATGAACAATGTGAGGAAATTAGAAGATATTATATGGGTGAAAAATTTGAATTAATCCGACAGAAGGGTGTATTCCCATATAACTATGTTACGTCTTATGAAACTCTTTCATTCTCGGAATTACCCAACAAAGAGTGCTTTTATGATATACTATCAGATAGTGACATAAGTGATGAAGACTATTGCAGAGCTCAAAGAGTTTGGAATTTATTCGATTGTCAAACACTAGGACAATATAGTGATATATATATATATATATATATATATATATATATATATATATATATACAATCAGATGTATTATTACTAGCAGATGTATTTGAAAATTTTCGAAACATTCTCCTGCATAATTACAAATTAGATCCTGCACATTATTTTACTTTTCCAGGATTAAGCTGGGATGCTATGCTGCGTATGACGGGTATTAGTTTGGAACTATTAACAGATGCAGATATGTTTCACTTTTTTAAAAGCGGTATACGTGGAGGTGCGAGCATGTGTTGCAAAACAATGGAAAAAGCTAATTAATGTGGAATCATAGTTGTGCACTTGTAGGGATAATTCTTGAGGTTCCAATTGTACAATATTTGGTTCAGCTCCACTCGATTCGATCGACATAATCGATTTGACTTCACAATAACGACTGAATTATTATTTCTCCGTGTGCGTTATATTATCTGTTTAGGATTATCTTAATATTAGAAATAAAACAAAGAATATAATTATTATTTTATTTAAACAAATTTTTTTTAATTTTTTTGGTGTCGCCACTATTTTTTATTTGTGGAAGGTGGCGGCGCCTTCCTGTCCGCAGACCCGAACCCCCGACCGGCCGTGCCGACGCCCCCGATCAATTGTTCAGATCTGGGGACGCTGGAGACGCTGGGGACGCTGGGATGCCGGAAGCCCGCAGGAAAGATTCGGCGAACCGTTGCTGCAGGGTTCTCCCCTGTGGCACCGCCTGCGGTGTCATTGGACTGTTCTGACGCTCCTCGTATACCGGTGGCAGGTCCGGGGGGTCGTCGACGTCCAACAGGGGGTCCAACGGTACTGCTATAGTTATGGTCAGCGGACCGTCGATTTTCTTTATTGTTATCTCAAGTTCCTGTAATAAGTAAAGCATTAAACTTATTACATATCATGTAAACTATTGCAAAACAGTTATAGGTGTAATTTTGCTACCTTGTCTGGATAGTTTTGTAGGAACTAGTACATTAGTATCGTGCAATGTGGGCGTTAACCAGGTCGATGCAGAATTGTTTACAATCGAATGTGATGGCAAGTTAATGTATTAGATGGTTGAAAAGGTTGAAAATAGGTTGTCCGATGGTTCGTATCGTATCAGTGTAGTGTCGCTCATGAAGCTTGACCAATGAAACAATTAATTATCGAAAATACAAATC
The DNA here is from genome assembly GCA_935421215.2 of Melolontha melolontha. Lineage (NCBI taxonomy): Eukaryota > Metazoa > Arthropoda > Insecta > Coleoptera > Scarabaeidae > Melolontha > Melolontha melolontha. Next base: position 89,395,001 of record OW285235.1, on the reverse strand, counting down.
ATTGTGGTGGAAATAATTTTTGATAATCAATCATGTCTTCAATCAAGCTTCCAAGTCGATTCAGCAGATCCTTCCTTTCCCTTTGGCGGGTTACATATGAGTCATCGGATGGACTGACGACATTAGTTAGGAAATGAAGAACCTTGTCTTGCTCTAACGATTTATCGTTAACCTGCCCCTTTAGCGAGATCACCTGCTGAAGGAAACTATCCGCTGACGAATTGCCCGCCAAATATCTAACACATATGTTAGAAAACTGTTTACAATCCGCAGAGAAAGTTGCGAGTTCGGATGGTTGTTGTTGCCCACAGTGGAATTGTGAGGCAAACAACGACGCAGAAGCATTGGAAGGTGGAGCTGGAGAAGCATTTGAAGGAGATGGAGAAGCATTTGAAGGAGGAGCTGGAGAAGCATTGGAAGGAAAGTGTTCAGGAATATTTGCGTTTGGAGAAGGTATCGGGGACTGAGGAAGCTCAGTTATTTCTAGAGCTGCTTGAGGAATTGCAGGTGCTTCAGTAAAAGAGCCGGTAACATTCATTTGAGGTTGGGACGCTGAAAAGTGAGTAGTCTGAGACTGAGTCTGAGACAAGATTACTACAGATTCTGTGGTTAGATTAATCGTCTCCACAATCTGTGGTATTCTTGCTATCTCTCGTGTCACATTTACACCATCACACATTTGCCTTCTTCCTACTGTATCGTCGTGAGCAGTGTTCGCGCTCGAACCGCTCGAACATCAGGACTACAAGTTGTATAGGGTAAAGGTATATAGTTTTTTGTATTTTGCCCTCGTCGTCTTTCGGTCCTCGTAGTGTGTTCTCGTCTTGAGGTCGATATTGTCAAGTTTCTGTACATACGTCGTTGGGCAGTCAGTTGGCGTCGTTGTACCCTATCCAATTTGTAGTACTCGTCCTTCGGCAAATAAGGAGGAGGTTGCGAAGGTGGAACGGTTATCAATTGTGACACGAAAGCAGGTGGATTAACTTCTGCTGCAACACCTACTTCAACAGTATGAGGTAGGGGTCGTACCGCAGAAGTAGATGGAACTGAGAAGGTAATTCAACTGACTCCGATAGTCGTCTAACGTCCGTCTGACGGGATAATGCAGGTGGATTAACTTCTGCTGCAACACCTACTTCGACAGTATGAGGTAGGGATCGTACCGCAGAAGTAGATGGAACTGCAGAAGGTAATTCAACTGACCCCGATAGTAGTCTAACGTCCATCTGACGGGATGATTCACCCAGTCGTCTTTCCAGTGAGAACATCCTGTCGAAGTCTGCATTTTCAACATTTTCAACATTATCAACATTTTCAAAATAATAACACCACTCGTTATTAGTCTAAAATAAAAAAGATAATTAAGTATGACAAAGGAATGTGAAGAATTTGTAAATTTAAATTATTTTCTCTATGCAATTAGAAAAAGTATTTAAATTATTTTCTCGTTGCAAGAAATAATTACTCACACCCAGAAAATCATTTTAATGCTTAATGTATTAACCATACATCGTTCCGTATAATCGGAACATAATACAAAACTCGAAGTCGCTGTAATTTTAATGTTCTTTTGACATAATAGTGATATTAATAATAAGAAATTAACTATAGGCAAATGATTGAATTTGGGTGTACAGTTATATTATGATAAAAGAGTAAATACAGGAATATATTGGATGTAAGCACATTAATTTGAACTGTTGAAATAATTTTAAAACCAAATACAAATATGTGTGTAAATAATAATAATAATATTAAATATAATAATAATAATAACAAATATAATATAATTGTACTCACCATTATGTTGCAAGAGATACTGTGCGAATGATTTCTAAATAGAATAAAGGAAGCATTTATATTAAAATCTCTAGGTTAAAACACGTCACGTTTTAAGAATAACAGTTTTTTATACGTCTGAAAATCTCTAAGTTAAAACACGTCACATTTTAAGAATAACAGTTTTTTATACGTCTGTCTGCTATTATGGAAAAAAGTTGTTTACACAATTTGTGAAGGTTAATGTTTTTGTTACCCTCACAAATTTCTTTTTTTTTATTTTTTTTTAATTCTTTTAATTTTTTTATTTTTTTTTGAAAATTTTTTTAAATTTTTTAAATTTTTTTAAAAATTTTTAATTTTTTTTTAAATTTTTTTATTTCTTTAAATTTTTTTTAATTTTTTTTATTTTTTTAAATTTTTTTAAATTTTTTAAATTTTTTTAAATTTCTTTTTCCATTTTTGGATGTGGCACTTGCGAAAATGTAATAAAACAACAAACTTAATTTTCTTCGGAAAACGCATTTTCTGCTCTTCTAATGTTCTGATTTTACCCCTTCCCATCTCATTTTATTCTTCAAATTTTTCTCTATTTTTTGCACCCAATTTCGATTCCCCCACCCCTTTTTTGGAGGGGGGAAATCCCCCCCCCAATTTTTCTTTTGCCCCTACCAATCGAAATATCTAAAAAAAAACAAAAACCCTCAATTATCTCGAGAACTTAGAGGATTTGCGGCTATGCCCTTCCCCCTCCCCCCCACCCCTCCATCGCCCCACCCACTTTCCCTCTCCTCTTTTTTTCGACCCCCGACCTACTCCCCACCACCTTTTCGCGAGCGATCCAAAAATGCAATAAAAAAAATTTCCATATAAAGAAATTTTTTCTTGGATACTTAGGTGTGTAACCATAATTAATTTTGTAAATAACTAGTTTTAATAGCGTTATAGCAGACAGACGCGTGTAATTAATGTATTGTAAAGTTCATGAACACTTAGGTGAGTAACCTTACTTAATTTTGTAAATATGAAAAAATTCATGGAAACTTATTTGAGCAACCTTAATTATAAATAATTTTAATAGCTTGATAGCAGACAGAGGCGTATAATTAATGTATAGAAAAAATAAAAACAATATTTTATTTAATTTTATGTTTATTTCATTCTTTAATATATTACATCAATAATCTACATCATATTAATATTTTTACTTAATTATACATTTACATAATCTGCAATCTCGTCTCCTAACACAACCCTCCACGACATCACCCTCGTACAACTGATGTTCCATACATGGCCTACATTTTATTAAATCTTCATCCAATTATAATATTTCGGTAACCGATGCCAGACCATCTCCAAATCAATACACCTCACTTTTGAAATTAAAAATGATTTTGGAATGAACATTAAATTCCAAGCATTTATACCAACTAATGATCCTTCTGCTTCATATTGATATATAACATTTCCGACCCTCTCGACACCATTTCGTACAATTCTAGTCCAAATACTCCCATTCCGACTACACTATTTGTAAATATTTACCGATATCGATTAAAAATTTTTTCTCTCTAAACTGTGGTACATTAAATACTTATGCAATCGTTCGACATTAGTTAGTGCACAAACAACGGAATAACCAACGTGAAAACTGCAACTTGGTTCTTCTTTTCTTATTTTATCGGCATCAATTAAATCTACTATTCGTTTATTCTTCAAAATACTCTTCAAAAATTCTACCTTCCTTTAACGTACACCACGTTCACGTCGGCACACAATCGTTTAATAATTCCTTCAAATTCAGTCGCACATATATATCCTTCTTCCCACCTTAACCCGTGATGACAGCTGTAAGCATATCTTGCGACACGTTTATCCTCATCTGTCAAAGCATTAAAACTTAGCACAGGTTTGGAAACAAAATGACTCTTTTTGAAATAATTGTCACATGTAGCCAACTCCTTCGGCATTACCCTTTGTATTTCAGAACGATACCATTGAAAATCGATAACAATAGACTTTTTGCCACGTCTTGCAGTCATCATGTAACGATTAACTAACCAACTGCACAAACTACATCACCTCAGCCCGCATCTCATTTAACAACAACATCCTACCCCTATTACGGTATCTATTGTGCCGCTAATATTTTCGTTGAACCACTTTATTAAATGGTGAATACTGATATAATTTATTATGCATGATCAAACAGGATAGAGTGGTATCCTTTGGCACATTAGCCTTCGTTGTAAACTCAATTCTAACCTCTACGCCACTTTTATGTACCGTATCTTCTTGATGTGAACAATCGATACCTATTAGCGGACACAATTTAAACTGATTCAGTTTCATAAGCGGTTCGCTATGATCGTAACCGTAGTAACTCTGTTGAAATCTAGCGTACATATTATATAAAACAGCTACGTGATTCTCGTCAAAATCAACACGAACATTTTCGTATGGGTATCTCTTCCCATTCAAATAAGCCATAACGTCCGTTAAATTAATTGCATCAAATTTGCTCATATTTTGAGACAAACTTCCTTTTTTCCCACTTTGAAAACCCAAAATTATATACCTCGGTGTTTCTAATTGTGGAGCAGTTTTAATTGCCCAACTATGTTTAGTTGTCTCAGGAATTCCAGGATTTTCGTGAATTTCCCAACCTCTAAAAAACATTTCCATCAGAGTATTTTTCGTTGTTAATTTTATCAGGGATAAATCTTGAGTCATACCCACTTTAACATGGGGTACTCGCCATATTATACTATCAATAATTAATTTCATATCTTCATCGGCAACAGTGTTCATTATCGCATCGCTATCACCAGCACATCTCTTCAATATTAATTCTTGCGGCATATTCATAATAATCTGCTTTATGTCTTCGGCAAAACCTATTAACATTTTAAGTGGAATACAAATACTAAAATTTCCTCTGACATCTAAAACTGGAGCCTTCCCTGTAGTAAATTCCCAACCGCAATTTTCTAATTTATTTATATAACTTGTACTATAAGAAAAATATCCCTTCATAGTTGATGTTATACCCACATTTCTAACTTCATCTACCTTCGATCCACTCATTACATATCTAATATTACTAAACATAAAAGCTCCGGCATTATGAATCAGAGATGCTGTAGCACTTGCTTTACTATCATCACTAGCTAATCGTAATTTCCCTTCTATTAATAATTCCGATTCGGATGGTAGAGTATATTTATCTATTTCTGGAACCACAATTCGTATTTCATCATTATTCCCATATTTTGGTGAGCCAAATGGTGCATGATTGTGGTATTCCAATTCGATAATTGAATTATCCACACGAACTTTTCTCAAAACATCTAACACTTCCATAATTAAAATAATTCTACCTCACAGTGACAATCAACTTCTCGCAACACAAATTCTTCTTACACTGACAAAATATCCTCATCCTTCTTCTATAAATACTATTTTATACTCCTCCGTATTTATACCAAAACTCTGTAACCCAAATTTTTCAAAAATTTTCTATTTTCAACTGATAAACCACCATATTTCACTATTCGCCCCATCCCGCTCCTCAATTTATTTGATGACTTTCCTGTAGATCGTCGAACATGCTTCCAAAATTTATTGTTAGTATTACTTCTCATGTTGCTCAAAATTTGTTTGTAGTAGTCACTGTTTTCTTCTTAATCGTAAATAAACTGTTAACTCTTCACCTCTCAAATCAATTAATCGTCCGTTCTGATCAACGGCTCGAATAATAATATTTGTTAACATGTTCACATTCACGGGCATATAAATGTTCTCTTGCGGAACTTCTATTATCTTAAACCCTGGTGGAACATTCGGATGAAAATGATATAAAACATGCGACAACTGCTCGTTAATATATGAACCACCAACTACATTACACATAATATCGATGGCACTCATTTTATTAATATCAACCACCTCATCACTCGTCCTCGGAATATTTCCTTGTATTTTAACTTTTTCAAAGCCTAGTAGAGAACCAATTGAATTTTCTACAGTAAAATCGATATCCACTGAAGACTTAATAGTTGCTTTCAAGGTATTATTATTTGCGCTTAAATTAAAAAAATTCTTATCATCTGTACAGAGACGCACTTGTTCATCAATATACTTCTCTAAATCTGCTACGTCATAAGTACCCTGTGGAACTAATATATTCTCCCAATTCCCGGGCTTACCCGGGGCTATATCATAATATCGAAATACATTATTCTCCGATGTAACATTTGAAATAGAATTATAAGTTTGCAAACTCAACATACACATTTCAAATTCGCCATTTAAATATACAGGCCGATTCAATACACATGTCAACTGTGGTCCTTCTCCTGATAAAACAAAAGCCAAATTATCCGCACCTCCATCACCATCACGTTCCATTTTATATACATACAACAATATTAAATTATTTACTAAAAGAAACTCGTTCTCAACTAATGAATCCTTTCAAAAAGAATAAACACAAATGTCCACAATTCACAGTATTCAAGTCTTGATATCTCTTATAGTTATATCGTATAACGCCACCCACATTCGATAATAAATAGTTTTCGACCTCTGTCGGAGGTCTTAAATCACCATAACTATCGAAATACTTTATTATATCGTCATGCTTCATATAAGCTACCCAATGAGTACCTTCTCAAACATTATCGTCCAAATTAACTATTCCCTTTTCTCTTTTGCGTATGATTGCTGGTAGGACATCTCTACTAAATATACCCCGAAAATTTCTTATTTTCCATCGTCTAACATATTTCCATAAATCGACTTCAGTTAGAGGTCTTCGGGGTAATTTGCTTAACCGTTTTTTGAAACATTTCCACTGGGTAAATATACGCCACAACCAGATTTGTATGGTTTAATATATAACCCACTCCCAATTGATATTCCACACCCCGACTTATATGGTTTCACATATAAGCCGCTACCAGCTTTTGACTCCATAGCAGTATTATGGCGTTTAGTTTCTTCTAATTGATCTCTTGCATCTTTAGATGAATTAACTGCATTCGCAATTGCTGGAGCACCTCCACCTAGCGATCCCAGGGCACCCAAAGCTGCAAATAACGGAATTAATGGTAAAAAGCCACCCTTCTTTGGTATTGGAATAATTCTCGAACGAGGTAATAAAATTTTCTTTCCAGACTTCCTCAAACTCCGATATGCCACTTTTGCATTTTCTAACATTCCTTTTCTACTGCCCGCCCGTTTTATTGCATTGCGTGCAATCCTCATTGCCTGCATAAATGATATAGAACCACCCACAAAATTCCGTTTCATGTTTCTACTCCTTTGTCTATTAACTGGTTTACTGTGTCGAGTCATTCCTTTTCGAACTCGTCTCCTCACACCCATACCTAATTTTGTTTTACCTTTCATAGCACCAGCAACTATAACAGAAGATAATTTTTCTCTAACTCGAGCGTCTGCACTCTTTAATCGTTTAATAGCAATGTCATACAATTTTTTATCCGCTATATGTCGCTCTGATAAATCAACAGATTTTGAATAAGCTATATCGTGCTCTTTGCAAACCTCATCTAAATCATTCACGCCTTTATCACCTCTCTCCAATCGCTCTTCTAATTTCGTTCCTGGTCCACAAAATCTATACCCTGGTATATGTAGTTCTACTGGAAGCTTATTTATTATTGTATTCAATAGGCCGCCACCTTTCCTTCTGCCTTTTCGATTTAAACTACGCCGTTTAACCAAATTCCCCATCTTTTATAGGCAAACGCTTTAATGTATCTATCATAAGCGATGGTTCACACTTTAACACAAAACGCTCTCAATTTTTATATTTATACACACTCTCTTTTCTCTTAATTTGCAATTATAACTATCATACAACAACCTCTACACTTTAAATAATTCAATATACTTAGTTCCTTAATTTCTACTCATAATATAAAATAAAAGACTGTATTCATAACATAATTTATTATTATTAATTTCTATATGTACAAATGTACATATAATTTCAATTACGATTTCTTCTTATTAGATCAATATCCTGGTAAACTTTTTGAAGATGATTTACCAACATCTCTTTTGTTATACACACACATTCTAGAGTTGATCCCTGCAAAACTTTCTCTATTTCCATATTCAGATCCCCTCCACTTACAGATAGATATTGAATAACATCCTTATAAAATTCATCATACTTTAAGTTTCTTAACGATTCCAATCGGGATTCCAGCACCTTTCTCACACGCCACAATTCTGACAAACCTTCAAATGATTAATACAACAAATCGCCGTCTTTGTCAAATTTTTAATATTCTGTTCTCCCCATCAAAACATTCGCTAGAAAGTTCTAAATTCGATATGCGCATACTTGGAAACTTTCCACCACAATAATCGAAATACTTCTTCAATTTCGCGCTCTGCATCATAAATTCTGCCCATTCTTCAGAATTAAAAAATATGCATTGCTTTCTCACACCAACAATCTTCACTATCGGTTTGAAAAAATTATCTGGTAATAAACCAACACATACCCACTTTGAATGACTTTTATTTAAAAAATATATGCTCTCTGCTACTAGAGGTAAATTCCATGAAGATTCGAAAACTAATTTTTCAGAACATCTGTCAACTTCTTTCCAAAAACTATCCATTTTTCCCACTTCCGAAAAAAAAATTTCAATAATAGGATTGAGTACTTGTTTCTCCATTACCTTATTAAAATGTTCTTCGTTAGAACTCACAATTCTTAATTCACCTTCTTCTAAACTATCTAAACGATCACAGCCACACTTACGCTTCACCGTTCCCATTATATATATACTGACTTCTTAACATCGCTGGATTTATATAGTAGCCCCTATGAACTGCCGCTGGCAAACACCAACTGCGTCTTTATAAACCTCTCATCGGTAAACCTGCGCTTTGATTCTAGCACCTCCTCATGTAGAACCTCCTCATTGCCCTTGAGCTGTGCCACAGGTTCACCTTATTTAAAATATATTATTTAAATCATATTTAATGTTTTAGTTTTTTCTTTTTCGGTATTCTAAATTTTCTAAATTGTTGGGTAATACTCTTTTTACAAACTGAGCAATTTCTCTTTGAAGGGGCTGGACCGTCAATTTGTTCCTCACCGGTATTACAGTGTCTAAAACACGGTCGATATTCTTCTAGTTCAATTTGTTTGTCAGGTGAAATTAAATGCCAGAACTCCTCTATCCATTCTGGGGCTACTTTCGTTTTAAATAAATCTAATGGAATATACTGTATTAGATTTGTTTTAATACCAGATAGATGACCATAATTTTCATAAACAAACTTGACTGCTTCTAATATCAATTCTAGGTGTTGGGACATTTTGTTTTAATCGCTGGTTTCAGTATACTAAGCTTCTATATTATTTTCAACAATATTTATTGGCGATCAAAGTCAATGAGGAGGTTTTAGAATTGTTTGAAAGTTAATGGAAAATTTTCTTTACAAACCTCCTCATTGCCCTTAAGCTGTGCCACAGGTTCACCTTGACCTTGGCATAGCCGATTATAGCACCTCCTCATTGCCCTTGAGCTGTGCCAGAGGTTCACCTTGACCTTGACCTGCACCTTGACCTTGACCTTGACATAGCCGATTCTAGCACCTCCTCATGTAGAACCTCCTCATTGCCCTTGGGCTGTGCCACATGCAAGGTCAAGGGCAATGAGGAGGTTCAACATGAGGAGGTGCTAGAATCGGCTATGTCCCTCTACTCTTATAAAATTCATCATACTTTAAGTTTCTTAACGATTCCAATCGGGATTCCAGCACCTTTCTCACACACCACAATTCTGACAAACCTTCATATGATAAATACAGCAAATCTCCGTCTTTCTTTGTCAATTTTTAATATTCTGTTCTCCCCATCAAAACATTCGCTAGAAAGTTCTAAATTCGATATGCGCATACTTGGAAACTTTCCACCACAATAATCCAAATACTTCTTCAATTTCGCGCTCTGCATCATAAATTCTTCCCATTCTTCAGAATTAAAAACTATGCATTGCTTTCTCACACCAACAATCTTCACTATCGGTTTGAAAAAATTATCTGGTAATAAACCAACACATACCCACTTTGAATGACTTTTATTTAAAAAATATATGCTCTCTGCTACTAGAGGTAAATTCCATGAAGATTCGCAAACTAATTTTTCAGAACATTTGTCAACTTCTTTCCAAGAACTATCCATTTTTCCCACTTCCGAAAAAAAATTTTCCATAATAGGATCAAGTACTTGATTCTCCATTACCTTATTAAAATGTTCTTCGTTAGAACTAACAATTCTTAAGTCACCTTCTTCTAAACTATCTAAACGATCACAGCCACACTTACGCTTCACCATTCCCATTATATATACTGACTTCTTTACATCGCTGGATTTATATAGTAACCCCTATGAACTTCCGCTGGCAAACACCAACTGTGTCTTTATAAACCTCTCATCGGTAAACCTGCGCTTGAGCCCGATTTCGAGTGTGGGGACCTCCTCAAGCTTACTTTTAACTGTAGAACCAACTTCTGTACTACATCTACTATCCTCCGAAAATTTATTTATATGTACTTATAGAACCTACTGCTGCTTATTAAAAGTTAATGGAACATGTTCTTTATAAACCTCCTCATTGCCCTTGAGCTGTTCCACAGGTTCACCTTGCCCTTGACCTTGACCTTGACCTTGGTATAGCCGATTCTATCACCTACTCATGTAGAACCTCCTCATTGCCCTTGAGCTGTGCCACATGCAAGGTCAAGGGCAATGAGGAGGTACAACATGAGGAGGTGCTAGAATCGGCCTAGAATGTCCCTCTACTCATATTAATCGGATCCGTATATTCAAAATAATCTATCTCTGGAATAGTTTCCATTACATGTTTAAGATATTCATATTTCTGTTGATGAAGAGATCGACAGCAGACGTAAATATTTTTGAAGCGCAATCCATTAGAATATAATAATAAAGTAAGGAGGGCATTCGTTTTACCACATCCTGAAGGACCCACTATTAGTGCTCTCTTACAAGTACCACCAAATAGATTGCTGTGTCGGTTAAAATTCTTCTCATTAAATACGGAATCGTAGTTGTATAAAGGTAATAATAATGGTTGTGCTTCCAGCAGCATACTGCACTTCATGAATTCACGATGTATACTGAACCATATTTGTTTTAGACGCTCTTATTAAATTAAATATAAATTTCTACATCTTAAATGACATTAAATTTTATTATATTTATTTACATTATTTACATTTCATTATATATTTACATATTAAAAGACATTCAATTCATTATTTTATTTCAAATTTGTGCAATATTTGCTTTATTATTTTTTAAGATACTAGCTGTACACAAGCTTTGGCGTCGGTAATATTCCTGATGGAAATGGTGGGTCATATCCTGATGGAAATTGTGAAGGTGGACGTGTTGAAAATGGTGAAGTACAAATGTTGGAAATGGTGAAGAACAAACGTTGGAAATGGTGAAGCACAAAAGTTTGAAGAAATTATTGAAGAGGAAATTGTTGAAGAGATAGGAAATTGTTGAAGAGATAGGAAATTGTTGAAGAGATATGAAAATAATAATAAACAAAATTAATAATATTAATTTTGTTTATTATTTTCATACCTCTTCAGCAGTTCTCTGATGACCTTCTGTGGGGCCATCGCCACCGGTTTTGGCACCGGTTGGGCAGGTGTGTGAATTTCTTCTTCATCATCATTTGATGATCCCCAAGAGTCATCCGCTATCTCTGAATACGGCGGCGGCTTCAGTGATGATGCTTGCGGCCGCGGTGTTGATGTTTGCGGCTGTGGTGTCGGCGGTGGTGTTGTAGGTGCTGGTGTTGTAGGTGTTGGTGGTGTTGGTGGTGCTGGTGTTGATGGCATCGCTGCCGATACCGATACATTGAGTATCGGTGAACGGCGGCCTGGTGTCGATGTCACCGTCACCAGCACTTTAGTAGGTGCGGAAGTATTTAGCTGGAATTCCTGTAAATGTAATATCTTTATATTGAGCTCCATGAAAGAGGTTAAAATCAACAAACATATTAACACTATTTCTTCTGACGAATTTCACCCCATGGAAAAGATAATGTAAATATTCCCAAATCCATACTTCCTTACCAGATGTCACCCCAGGATATTGACAGTTAGACAGTTATCCTTACAGTAATATACAGTGATATATTAACTGTAAGGATGACTGTAAGGATGTTGACAGTTATATTTACTATAAATATTACTACTGTAAGGATGACTGGAAGAATGGACAGTTATATTTACTTGGAAGGATGGACAGTTATATTTACTGTAAATATTACTACAAATATTACTGTAAATATTTTCAAATCATTATTCCCAAATCATACTATTACGGTCTGTCTACGTCCGAGGGTCTAACTTCGTTATTGAACATATCCATAAATCAAAATCTGCAGTGAAAAGTTTAAAAACATGTAGTTAGTTTAAAGTACCAATAAATCAATCTGTAGTGCAAAGTTTAAAAGCATGTAATTAATTTAACTTTCATTCCAATAAATTATCCATCATCACTGTCCTCATCATTACTATTAATATGTTTAACTATCAAAGTTTTGATTTGTCCGAATCGATTTTTCTTCCTCCTGTAAGATTGAACTTTCTCATTAATATGAACATCTGGGATGTTCGCAATAATGGCACCATTATGGAGTTGAAGATACAGGTCGAAGTCTGCGATCCAACCGGATACCTGCTCATTCATATGGGCAAGGGAGGCATCTCTAACTGACGAATTTCTCTCAAGGTGCGACATAATTTTATCAGGAAGTTCTTTAAAATCCGCAGCGAGAGTGTTGCGTGGTTGACGTTGATGTGATGTAAATGGTTGAGGGTCTGATAGGGGTGGTTGTGTTTGAGGTGGTTGATATTCTGGTTCAAATGGTTGATTTGAGGTGGATGATATTCTTCTTCTAATGGAGGTGGTTGAGTTTCTAATGGAAGTGGTTGAGGTTCTCCATTTGATCCAGGTTCGGAGGCTTGTTTTTGTCTTTGGTAGGGGGTAATCAAAGGCGAAGGGGTAATCGAAGGCGAAAGATGGGACAGTGATGAATTTTGATCTCGAGGATCTCGAGATGGATCTGGTTGAGGATCTGATTGAGGATGATCTCGAGAGGGATCAGGTTGAAGCGGTGGATTGCCAGGTGAATGAGCAGATAGAAATATAACCTATGATGACTCATGTGCCACTACTGGTTTTTCTATAGATATAGGTGATAGATCCACCGATGGTGTTGGTGTTAACTGTAATATCACCGGTGATGGTACTGCAGCTGACACCATTACAGTACCAGAGTGTACCTGTCTACCCAGAAGTAGTCCCTTGAGAGTACTAAGAGTACTACTACTCTTTCTTACACTAGAAATGGGTGTAGAAGCAATTGCATGCGCCCAAGCAACTATTTGCGTCTGTGTATTTGTCAGTTGTCGTTTTTGTTCTCGTCGCGTCTGTGTATTTGTCAGTTGTCGTCGTTTTTGTTCTCGTTGTTGTTCTCGTCGTTGTTTTTGTTCTAGTTTTCGTTGTTCTCGTCATCGTTGTTGTTCTCGTCGTCGTTGTTGTTGGTACTATTCGTAGTGATCTTGTTGGAATTGTCTTGAGTTCATTTCAGCAGTTGCTCTACTCATTTCAGCAGTGCCCAGCGGTGCAATAGTAGCAACTTGAGACAACACCGTCGGAAATTCTGTCTCTGTCATAGTAGGAACAAATACGCTAGCTGTTCTCATTACAGCTGCCCTCGTAATTGTTCCGACTACTTCAGCAGGGGCAACGGTAGATAGTGCCGTCGATGGTGGAAAAGGTTTCATCGATGATAGAGGTATCATCGATGGTAGGTGAGGTGGTGGAGGTATTACAACTGATGTTGAAGCACCTCCAATATTTTCAGTTACAATTCTATCTATCGCTCTATCTACCGCCATCGACAGTATTTCATCATCCATTTTTTCAAATTCCAGTTGCTCTAGTCCTTGTATAAAAGCATCTGAATTGGAAATATTAATATTGGAAATATTTCTGAGGATTACAGGGTTGTCAGTATCAGGGGGAAACACCTGTTGCTGTGAATGCGTGAAATTTGGTGTTTCCTAAAGAATAATCAAAATGAGGAAAGGAATCAAATTAATTCGAATTATAATGGAAATAGACAAAAAGAAAATATCAATTTAATGAAAAATATCAATTTGATGACAATATATTTTGATGACAATATATTATTAAGAAAATATTATATAATATTTTCTTTCTGTCATGTCGATAATTGAACTGAATTATACTGAATTAAAATTTTTAAAATTATAATTTTAAAATTTCAAATGAATTATAATTATAAAATTTCGAAATATAATTTAATTACTTTGTACTTATTAAGTAATAAAGTAATTATTTCAAATACATTAATATGTAAATATTACAGTGAATTACAGTGAATTATAAATAAACAATCTAAATAAAGAAATTATTTAAATACTGATACTAAACTTTCTAAAAAACATTTCCATTATAGTATTTTTCGTTGTTAATTTAGTTAACGCCAAATCCTGACTTAAACCAACTTTAACATGTGGTACCCGCCATAGAATAGCATCAATAGTTAACTTAACACCCTCATTGACAGCAGCATTTGAATTATATATTACATAATTATCATCAGCACATCTCTTCAACACAAGCTCCAGAGACATATTTAAAATAACAGACTTAAAATCTTCTGCGAAACCCATTAACATCTTCAATGGTATACATATACTAAAGTTACCTTTATTATCTAAAACCGGAGCCCTTCCAGTAGAAAATTTCCAACCACAATTTTCCAATTTATTTATATAACTTGGACTATGAGAAAAATATCCTTTCATAGTCGATGTAATACCTACATTTCTTACTTCATCCACCTCCACTCCACTAATCACGTATCTAATTTTCTAAACATAAAGGCTGCCGCATTATTAATTAAAAACGCTGTAGCACTAGCCTTACTTTCATCACTATACAATCGTAACTTTCCCGCAATTAATAATTCTGACTCCGAAGGTAAAGTATACTTATCTATTTCTGGTACCACAATTCTAATCTCATCATTATTTTCATATCTTGGTAAACCAAACGGAACATGATTATGATATTCCAACTCCACGATAGAATTATCTATTCGAACCCTTCTTAAAACATCTAAAACTTCCATTTTTAAAATTGTTACTAACACACTTTCACAACAAACTTCTTCTCTAGACAAATCTTTTACTATACTAAAGCATAATCCTCTCTTTATTTATTAATATCCCAAAATCAACATACCAAAACTCCCTCTCACTTAAATAAATCTAAACCAAAACTTTATATCCCATACCTTTCAAAAACCGCCTATTCTCATTTGTTAAACGATTTCGTACCCCCACCCCACCAATAATCCTCCACAACTTATTAACTAATTTCCGTGAAGAATTTCTATTCCTCCTCCACATTTTATTAATACTACTGCTCCTCATTATTCTCTAATTTATAACAATATCAATAATTCAAATTAATAAGTGAAATATCCAATATTCACCTTTAACATCTATTACTACATACCCTACTTAATCAACAACTGTACTAATACTATCCATTAATTATTTAAATATTCACTAATATATACAACCATTTCCCTCAATAAATCATTTACTATTCCTAAAACATAAAACATTTATTCTTTAAGACCTAACGTCTCCTAATCCTCAAATATATTGTCATCTCTTCACCTCTTAAATCAATTGGTTGACCTATCTGATCTACAGCTCGAATAATAATATCAGATAATACATTAGTATTTACAGGCATATAAATTTTCTCTTGCGGAACCTCTATAATTTTAAAACCTGGTGGAACATTTGGATAAAAATGATACAAAACATGTGATAATTCACCATTAATATATGATCCATCTACAATATTACACATGATATCAATAGCACTAATTCTATTTATATCAACTATTTCATCACTATGAATCGGTATATTTTGTTCTATTACCCTTCTATAAAAACCTAATAAAGAACCAATTGAATTTTTCACTCCAAAATCAATATCTACAGACGCCTTCATAAACACTTTCATAGTACATATTACTATTGCCAGTTAATAAGAAAAAATGTTTTGCTCCTTCCGCAACCCGTAATTGCTCATCAACATATTTCTGTAAATTCATTATATCATAAGTACCCTCCGGAATAATTAACTCCTTCCAAGCACTTGACTTACTTTTTGACTTCAAAGAATATTTAAAAACATTATTTTTACTAGTAACATTGGGAATAGAATTATAAGTTTGCAAACTTAACATACACATCTCGTATTCACCATTTAAATATATAGGTGGATTCAGCACACAACCCACCTCAGATCCCTCCCTGTCAAAACAAAAGCCAAATTATTCACACTTCCATTACCATCTGCTTCCATTTCTAATTTAAATTTAACTTACCAAAATCGTTGCACTAATATTTAATAAAACAATCACAAAAAACTCCTTCTTACTTAATAAATCCTTTCAAAAACAATAAACACAAATGCCCACAATTTTCACTGTTACTGTCTTGATATCTTTCATAGTTATACTGTATAACACCACCACCATTCGATAATAAATACTTTTCAACCTCAATCAGAGGTCTTAAATCACCTTAACTATCAAAATAATTTATTACAGCATTATTTTTCTTATATGCTACCCAATGAGTCCCTTTACCAACGTCATCATCCAAATTTACTATTCCATTCTCTCTTTTGCGTATAATTCTCACATCTTTACTAAAAATGCCCCGAAATGTACCAATTCTCCACCTTTGAACATACATCCACAAATCTTTTTCTGTTAAAGGTCTTCGAGGTAAACTGCTTATCAGTTCTTTGAACTAGTACCTTCTGGTAAATAAACACCACAACCAGATTTATACGGTTTTACATATAATCCACTTCCAACAGATACACCACACCCAGACTTATATGGTTTCACATATAAACCACTCCCAGATTTTGATTCCATAGCAATATTATGTCGCTTTGCTTCATCTAATTGATCCCTTTCAGCTTTTGCAGAAGTGACTGCTTTTGCAATTGCTGCTACACCACCACCTAATGATCCTAAAGCACCTAATGCTGTAAATAATGGGATTAACGGTAAAAATCCACCTTTTTTTGGTTTCGCAAGTACCCTGGATCGCGGATATTTTATTCTTCTTCCAGATTTTATTAAACTTTGATATGCAACTCTAGCATTCTCTAGAACACCCTTCTTCTTACCAATCCGTCTTAATGCATTCCGCGCTTTTTTAATTGCTTGCAAAAATGAAATAGCACCACCTAATCGATACCCCTGCCTTCTCCTCCTATAACTTCTTCTACTACCCTTCCTTCCACTTTTAATCATTTCCTTCCGTTGTCTACTCCAACCCATACCTAATTTTGTTTTAGCTTTCATAGCAGCTGAAACCACAGTTGCAGCTAACCTTTCTCCTATACCTGCGTCTCTACCCTTAACTCGTTCCACCTAATCTTTGCCTTTTGATACAATTTCTCATCCGCTTCGTGCCTTTTTAACAATTCACTTGATTGAGAACATGATATATCGTGCTCTTTACAAGCCTCATCCAAAATATTCACCCCCTTATCACCTCTTTTCAATCGTTTTTCTAACCTCGTTCCTGGACCACAAAATCTATAACCCGGTATGTGCAATTCTACTGGGAGCTTATTTATCACAGTATTCAACAATCCACCACCTTTCCTTCTGCGTGCCTTATTCAAACTACCACTTCTGAATACCATCACAATCTTATATATTAAACTATCTCAGCACTATATCAACATCAACAATCTAAATGACAAAAACCGCATCTACAATTACCATATATACAAATACTTATTAGTCGATTTCACTTATTCCTAATAACCCTTAAAATTTGTGTTACAGGATGAATTCCTTACAAATTTTAAAAATAAAACATTAAATTTATTTTAGTATTATATTTCATAATCAAATATAATTCTTCCTTAAATAATTTACATCATTTTTAATTTTCTGAGGTCAATACATAACTAACTCCTTCATTATACAAACACATTTGGATATTACACCAGTATACATTCGATCGATTTCTACATCCACATCTCCACCACTTTCAGCTACACATCGGACCATATCATTATAAAATAAATTATATTTCATATCTTCTAAAACAGCTAATCGACAATCCAATGTTTCCTTCAACCGCCATAACTCCGATAAACTTTCAAACGCTAAATACACATACTCGCCACCTTTTTCTATCTTCACAATTCTACTCACTCCATCAAATGATTCAGGTGATATTCGAATATTCATACCTCTAAAACTTGGAAATATACCATTATTACAATCAAAATATTGCCTTAACTTTGCAGTCTCCGCCATGACCCACTTCGGTTCCTTTGAATTAAAACATAGACATTGTTTTTTTACACCAACAATTTTTAACCTTGGTTCAAAATCTTGATGTGGTAATGAACCAATACATATCCATTTTGAATGACTTTTATTCAAAAAAAAAAATTTTTCTCCTACTAATGGTAATTCCCAAATTGATTCTCTAACATATTTTTCAACAAATCTTTCACCACTTGATTCCTCTCGTGCAAAATTCTCTGCAGCTACATCTATATGTTCCCAAAATTTATTTGATTCAGACATTTTAGTAAAAAATTCTTCAATACCCAAATCTACCTCAATATCTCCAACCACTTGTAAACCTCTATCAATACTATTATCTTTTACCAATTCACTTTCTTCCACTACCAAGGGACCACTATTCTCTTTTTCTAATTCACTTTCTTCCACTATTAAAGAACATAAAGAACTCTGTGGTACTTCATTAAACTCCCGCTTCAACATATTCTCTAATATTAGCATCTATTTAACATAAGCAAACTTTATATAGGTACCCTAACATTGCCCCCACCCTAACATTCTTCTTTATTCTTTAAACTTCAAATGACCTTGATCACCTTCAACCAATTCCAAAACCTCCCATCGACCTTGATCACTAATATTATTCTGGAACCTCGTAATTAACCTTCACCTCATATACACCACGTATTCCCCGTCGCCTTATACAAAAAAGTCGATTATCCTCAGCCGTTTCTAACACCTCCTCATTGACCTTGATCGCCAATATATATGCGATCAAGGTCAATGAGGAGGTGTTAGAATCGGCTGAGATACTCTACTGACGGGGGATATTTTATTCTCCTTCCAGATTTCATTAAACTCTGATATGCAACTCTAGCATTCTGTAAAACATCCTTCTCCTTACCAATCCGTCTTATTGCCTTCCGTGCTTTTTCATTGCTTGCAAAAATGAAATAGCACCACCAAATAGCACTCAAATAATTTACATAATTTTTAATTTTCTGAGGCCAATACATAATTAACTCCTTCATTATACAAAGACATTCGGATATTACACCATTATATATCGCTCTATTTCTACATCTACTTCTCCGTCACTTTCAGCTACACATTGCACCATATCATTATAAAATACATTATATTTCATATCTTCTAAAACCGCTAATTGGCAATACAATATTTCCTTCAACCGCCATAACTCCTGAAAGCTTTCAAAAGCTAAATACATATACTCTATCTTCACAATTCTACTCATTCCATCAAATGATTTAGGTGATATTCGAATATTTATACCTCTGAAACTTGGAAATATACCATTATTGTAATCAATATATTTCCTTAACGTTGCAGTCTTCGCCATTACCAACTTCCATTCCTTTTAATTGAAGCAAACACATTGTTTCTTTACACAAACGATTTCTAACCTTGGATCAAAATCTTGATGTGGTAATAAACCAAAACATATCCAGTTTAAATGACTTTTTTCTCCTACGAATTGTACCTTCCAAATTGGTGTCTAGCATATTTTTTCAACAAATCTTCCACCACTTGATGTCTCCCGTGCAAAATTCTCTGTAGATGCATCTACATTTTGCCAAAATTTATTTTATATAGACATTTTAGTAAAAAATTATTTAGTACCGAAGTCTACCTCAATATCTTCAACCACTTGTAAACCTCTTTCAACACTCAACAATTTTTTTCCAATTCACTTTCTTCCACTATCTAGAAACCACTATCATCTTCTTCCAGTTCACTTTCTTCCACTATTAAAGAACATAAAGAACTCTGTGGTACTTCACTAAACTTCCTCTTCAACATATTCTCTAATACTAGCATACATTTAACACAAGCAAGCTTTATATACCCTAACATTGTCCCCACCCTAACATTCTTCTTCATTTTTCTCCTCATTATTTTGTCTTTAATTTTGGTATAACCTAACGCGACCATAATTTTTAAATGACGTTGGTCGCCTTCGACCAATTCTAAAACCTCTCCATCGACCTTGATCACCAATATGATTCTCGAACCTCCTATTTAACCTCCACCTCATATTTCCCTTCAACTTGTATAAGAAGATCGGTCATCCTCAGCCGATTCTAACACCTCCTCATTGACTATGATCGCCAATATACATCAGATCAAGGTCAATGAGTAAGTGTTAGAATCGGCTGAGATACTCCAATAACATTCATAACAAATACTTATTATTTGCATTAAGGAAAGACTGTGTTATGACAAATCGACAGTTCAACTTAATGTACATATATTAAGAGAAATATTTTAGTTATTTTATACTTACCGCAATACGCAGTAACAATGAAAATGCAACGCCACTGTCAAAATGAAGTCTCTGATCTACAATAGCCCTTTGCTTAAGATCTTTAGGATATAAACTATCATCTTGTCCATATTTACTTATCAAGTAAATGTTTATAGCGTGACTATCCCATAAAAGAAATCCCTCATCGTCAAGGGTTGGTACAGTGTGTTCAGGATTAATCTAAAATAAAATATATAAACATTTCATTATTTTTCATTATTTTATAATGTATATATAATAATATTACAATTTAAATTACACTATCAAATATGTAAACGCACAGCTATGTTAAAACTGTAAAAAAGATATTTTATGTCTACATTCTAAGCTCTATTTGATATAAGTTTGGGAACAAGAAAAAAGCACTCGAAGCCAGAACTTGTGAATATAGTGGATCAGGCAGCAAATCGTATTCCACAAATTTAGAGGTTCCAAAGCGGATGAATCAAAGAGCACGTAATACATCTTTTTTTCTGAATACCTACGATCGCTTTTCTTCAGTTCGGCATCGAAACGTGTTAGTACGTCAGCGTAATATTGACCAGTTATTATAATTCATTTCAGTACATATTCAACAAAGATTATGCCTTTAACATTCCAAAAAAATCGTGGCCCTAGTCTAACCGAAAATGGTATATTATAGACCATGCAGAGAAAGCGCTTTATTATAGCCGAGCATACAGTTCACTGCCGAGGTGCTGGCCAAGGCAGTAGAATGTGTGCGAGGCAATTAATTTGCTTTCGCTGCTGTGTATTATATACCGTTTTTTTCAAGCCTTTAATTAGAATATTTCGTTAAGATTTTGTAAATTATTTTTAGGTTAAACTCAAATGACAGATTACACATTTAATTCTCTTTATTAATGAAAATGTTAGCATTTGACATTTTAGGTTAGTTGCGCAAATATCCCTCAGAATGAATTTATGATACAAACCAGGGAGAATACATAGAGGTAGACACTTTTCCTATGTTAGTTAAATGTATTTTTTTCAGCTCCGCTGTACAATAATAACGGAAATACTGCCGCCAGACAAAAATAATACTCTCTCAACTCTCTCAATATAATGTTGTGAATAGTATGATGTCGAAATTATTATACGCTTGAAAAAAAAACGGTTTTTAATAAAACAAAAACATTTTTAACAATATAAAGTATTAAAATAGAAATAAAACTAATAGTTAAAATCTTCACTTTATTAATTGTATATAATCGTAAAACAATAATTGTTTCGCCAGCACATATTAATTATTAAATTGACTTTATCCAGAACAGTAGTTAACAGTTTTGTTGTCGTTGCGATTTCAAATTAACTTATACCTAAAATCAAAAATGTAGTTCTACCTCAGATCTGTTGCGGAAGCTTACAATGGAATTACCTAAGCATTAATTAGATGGTAACAAGAAAAGTAGTGAATTCAACAGAAATTACAATTTATTTAAATCTTCCAGCACGCCTATCGTTTGCGTTGTAGCAAATCAATAGAATATATTTCGAAAATGTTACACAAAGTTGTCATTAAAACTACTTAAATGTGTGAAATCAACTCAATTAAAAATTTATTTAAATAAAAAATTATTTTAGAAATAAATTCTAGAGCCATATATGTACGATAATTAATTTTAAAATTGTATATTAATCAAAGAAGCAATTGGAAAACATGGAGAAAACTATAAAAACAACAATGGATCAAGACTTACAGATTTTTGCATACTGAATAACCTAGTGATAACTAACACCTTTTTCGAGCACAAAGACATACACAAATTTACAAGAGAAGTAAAGAGTAGAAATGAAAGGTCCGTAATTGACTACGTATTAGTAAATAAAAAACATAGAAAGGAAGTAAAAGATACAAGGGTAAAAAGAGGACCTGAAATTTACTCAGACCATTATTTAGTGGTGACTAAAATTAAGATACAAATACAACAAAAACGCCCAGACAGAACCTACAAAAAGATAAATTTAGGTACAGAAAGAATTAAAACGTACAAGTTAAAAGATATAGAGACGGCAAAGGAATATAAATTACGTGTAGAAATAGAGATTGATAAAATAAAAGAAACTATAAATGAATTAAACGTAGAAGAGTTGTGGACTCTTATGAAAGAACTAATAACTAAAGCAGCCAAGGGAGTTTGCGGAATGACAAAAATTAGAGAAAATACCAAACAAACCAGATGGTGGAACGAAGAAATAAAAGCTGAGATAAAAACCAAGAAAGAGAAATGGATGCAGTATCTGAACGATAAAACAAATGAAAAATACTACATTTACAAAGAGCAGAGAAATAAAGTTAAAACCATGGTAAAATCAGCGAAACAAGAATCATGGGAAGAATTTGGGGCCTAGATGGAGAGAGACCATTCCGGAAACCTAAAGCTGTTCTATAGGGTACTAAAAACCCTTCGACACGGAAGATCATATAAGCCAAATCTTATTAAAAATAAACAAGGGAAAATACTCGATGAAGATGAGGACATTATAAAGAGGTGGAAGGAGTATTTCGAAGAACTCTTAACGATAAAAAAGAACAATGACATAAGAACCGAAGAAGAGCACGATAATATTAACGAAAATAACGAACAAGGCGTAGAGATAACAATAGAAGAAGTGTCGGAAGCCATAAGAAGATTAAAAAGAGGCAAGGCGGCAGGGCACGATGGAATATATACGGAGATGATAATGAACCTAGGACCGAAAGCTGTGGAAATAATGGTAAAGCTATTAAACAAAGTATGGAGAAAGGAACAAATACCACAGGACTGGGAGATAGGAATATTGATACCGATATTCAAGAAAGGGAATAAACGGGACTGCGCTAATTACAGGGGTATTACTTTGCTCTGCACGCTGGCCAAACTCTATGAATGGATACTGACCAAAAGACTAGAAAGAACAGTGGAAAGACAATTAGAAGATTCACAAAGTGGTTTCAGAAAGGGAAGAGGAGTCCAGGACCACATACTTTCACAGAAACAATTAATAGAGAAGTGTACCAATGATAATATATATGTGGCCTTTATAGACCTCAAGAAAGCCTTTGACAGCGTGCCAAGGGAACTAGTTTGGAACAGTCTAAGAAGGAGAAGTGTCGGGCAAAAATTAATAAACTGTATTAAAGCTATATATAAGAACACAAGAAACTACGTTAGAACCAGGAACACAAGATCCGAAGAATTTGTAACGACGGAGGGATTAAGACAAGGAGGCAAGCTCAGCCCAGTACTATTTAATATAATAATGGATGATGTAACAAAAGAAGCGAAAATGAATGTTAAGAAAATGAAGGTGGGTTACTACAACATGGAACCGGTAGAAATAGCAGAGAGCATATTTGCAGATGATTTGGTGATTTATGCGAAAAATAAGCACAACCTCCAGTGTAATCTAGATATATGGGCAGAGGCGTTGCGAAAGAAGAATTTAAAAATTAACGCAGAGAAAACTAAAGTTATGGTAATATGGAAAAAAGATGATGAATTACAAATAAAACTTGATGACACTAAAATAGAACAAGTAGAAACATTTAAATACCTAGGGGTGAAAATACACAAAACAGGAACCATGGAGGCAGAATTGAATGACAGGTTAGATGCAGCATCAGCACTTTATTACTCTTTGAACAATGCGTTCCTGAGAAGAAGAGAAGTGTCAAGGAAAACTAAGACCGCAGTTTACAAAACTATATTTAAGCCCGTATTGATATACGGAAGTGAAAGTTGGACATTGACGAAACGAATGGAAAACAAAATACAAGCAATGGAGATGAGGTTTTTAAGAGGAATAATGGGAATTACTAAGAGAGACAGAGTAAGAAATAGCAAAATAAGGGAAGAACTTGAAGTACGGACGCTGAAAGAAGATATACAACGAAGTCAATTAAGATGGTTTGGACACTTGACAAGAATGGGAGTGGAGAGAGCAATAAGAAAAGTATGGCAAGCAAGAAGATATCAGAGAAGAGCAAGAGGTAGACCTAGAAATTCGTGGGACGGTCAAGTGGAAGACATATTGAGAGCCAAGGGAATGTCAGGGAGAGAGGCGAAAAGAATGGCACTCAACAAGAAAGAATGGGCAAGGATGATATACGGAACAGAAAGAAATTAGAATAAAATAATAATGATAGATTCTGCTAGGATGCACTTACTGATTTAATGTACTGTAACTTTAAGGAATTGTTTGATTTTTGTATTTAACCTTAACACCTAACGGTAAACAAGGTATTGATAATATATATATATATATATATATATATATATATATATATATATATATTAATCAAATAAATTAAAAAAGAATATACGTGAATTACTTAATAATTTACAAAGGTTACAAATATACTTATATATGAATATAACTAAGAGTATATGCTGTTTTCATTGGCATCAATAATGAAACATATATTAAAGAATGGAGAAAAACTCGATGAAGGTTTAAGTTCACCAAAAAAGATAAGTCTTTGTAGAAGTACCTCGATCGGTCGTATGTGTGCGACGGAGATGGATGGGCCCACAGCTGGTACGGGATCTTGTTATCAGATGTTCAGTTAAGACGATTTTGGCTTGATTTTCTGTCTCCGTTGTTTGTTTGGTTATCTGTCTTCCTCGTTGCGAAATATATATATCCCGATATCAGACATGGAAAACCTAAGCCTAATTAGATCTAATAATTACTTTGCAGTAAGACGCCCAAAATTCACTAACGCTAGCAGGATTTCTAGTAACAACCACACACACCCTTTTTGAAACCACGTGATAGCGAAAATTACCATTTTATCTCGCTTTACGAAGTACACCAAGGAACCATCAACAAACTCGCACGTCTGACAGGATAATCCCATAAAATCGCACCGTCGAAGCGTGGTCAAATTCAGTGCACACAATCCATTCGAGATGGCACAACCGGAATCACAAAGAAAATAACGAATACAATGAACTAAATTTGATTTAAATCTATATCTACAGGGCGGTAAAAAAGCGCTAAAAATAAATGTAACACAACCCTGCTACTAATTAAGTGTAAATGGATAATTTTGAACATCATTCCGTGATTACATAACTTTTAAAGAAAGGCATATCCTTTACCGAAATCCATGACGATATGCAATATACACTGGGTGAGGGTTGTCCTTCGTATACAACCTTCGGCAAATGGAGAAATTAATTACAGCTTTGCAGGAGCAGCTTAGAAGATGCTCCTCGCAGTGGATGGCTTAAAACGGCTGCAAGTTCAGAAATAGTGGATAAATATGATTTGTTGCTGACGATCACTGACGATTAAAAGCATTAGAAATAGAAGAGGCAGTTGGCATTTCAAAGGAACGGGTGCTTTGTATATTGCACTAAGAACTTGATGTGAGAAAGCTTTGGCAAGATGGGTGCTTCGGTTACTGACGACGGAACAAAGACGTGTTCGCTGTCAAATATCAATGAATAATTTTGAAATTTTTAAACGCAACACAACAAATTTTTTGCGCCGATTTGTTACTTGTGACGAAACATCGGTTTATTATTATACACTCGAATCTAAACAACAGTAGAAGATGATTATCAAACGTGAAAAACACACCAAAGAAGGCCAAGGCCGTCTTATCGTCAGGAAAGGTGATGGTATCGGTATTTTGGCATGCAAAAGGAATATTGTTGATGGAATATCTTCAAAAGGACAAGATCGTAAACGGCAAATATTACACAAATCTTCTATATCGTTTGAAGACAGCTGTCGCTGAAAAACGTCCAGGAATTACTAAGAAGGTAGTCTTCCACTATGATAATGCACCTGTGCATTTCAGTACGGTTGCTGCAATTAAGGTTCGAATTAGCAGCGCTCATATAGCTCATATTCGCTAAGTCTAGTACCATCTGAATTTCACCTATTCCCTAAATTAAAAGATTTTCTCGGAGGCAAAAAATTATGCACAAGCTAACTTCAACAGTGGACGATTATTTTGCAGGGTTAGAAGAAAATTATTTTCGAAACGGAATAAAGAAGTTTGAACACAAATGGACCAAAGGTATCGATATAAAAGAAGATTATGTAGAAAAATAAAGTTTGTTTATTTAAATTATTCCTTCGTTTCTGTACGATTGCGCGAATTAATGAAATGAATGAAAAAAAAATAGCATTTCGCAATCTTACAACGTAGTGTTATGATACCGGTTACTATAAGAAATAATAATACACAGACATCGCAGTCTACAAATGTATATTATAGCTTTTCAGTACATCTATCGAATAGATTCAAATTAATTGCAGAAATAGTGACAATAACTTAGCTTATTGCAACTGCAATGACTTGCTTAAACTCTTATTGTTTGTAAAAAACGAATGGATATTTATATGAAAAATGTTAATTACTATTTAATGAACAAAGTAAATGTGAATATAATAATGTTTTTTAGTATTCTTCCATCACAAAAAGGAAGTGACATTCCAAAAGAATGTATAGTTAATTACTTTGTTTTTTAAAAAGCATTTATGAATTCACCAATGTAATATCATAACCAGAGACCGGACACATCGGGCTGAAATGGACGTCATTACGACAGACGATTTAAATAGTCTACAACATCTACAAGTGCATCACGCAGTTGTTGAATAGCACTATTCATTCGGTTAACTGCGCATCTATTTTTTGTGTGTGGCTAACCGAATGAATAGTGCTATTCAATAACTCTGTGATGTACTTACAGATGTTGTAGACTATTTATATCGCCCGTTGTAATGACGTCATTTCAGCCCGATATGTCCGGTCTCTAATCATAACTGAAAACCAGATTTATAGAAAGTATGCCTATGCATAGTTTAAGGCATGAAAAACATAGCAAAAAATAGATTGCATGTTGATGCGATAATTCACATCAAGCTTTGATACAAAATAATACAATACTGTATAAAAACAAATTTGTATCTGTATATGCATGAACACACAGTACGTATTTACCAGCTTTTGCTTCAACTACCAGACGCATGCGTTTCTGTGTAACCACTTTGTCAATGATAGATTTACGAAGCAAAAGACTGTAGTTTACTTGCGGTCATGTAGTAAGTTTTGTCCTATCCGAAGACAACAGATAACCTCTTGCCATCTGACGGACAAAACCGACCACGCCGGTGCAAAGTGTTCTTCTCGAATAGCGAAGCTATTACTGATAAAGAAGAAAATACGCATATTACTGTGAGTCCATTAACTCGTCGCCAGGTGGCGTAGTATAGCAAAAAATAGATTGCATGTCGATGCGATAATTCCCATCAAGCTTTGATACAAAATAATACAAATCTGTATAGAAACAAATTTGTATCTGTATATGCATGAACACACAGATTTATACAGATTTGTATTATTTTGTATCAAAGCTTGATGTGAATTATCGCATCGACATGCAATCTATTTTTTGCTATACTACGCCACCTGGCGACGAGTTAATGGACTCACAGTAATATGCGTATTTTCTTCTTTATCAGTAATAGCTTCGCTATTCGAGAAGAACACTTTGCACCGGCGTGGTCGGTTTTGTCCGTCAGATGGCAAGAGGTTATCTGTTGTCTTCGGATAGGACAAAACTTACTACATGACCGCAAGTGTACTACAGTCTTTTGCTTCGTAAATCTATCATTGACAAAGTGGTTACACAGAAACGCATGCGTCTGGTAGTTGAAGCCAAAGCTGGTAAATACGTACTGTGTGTTCATGCATATACAGATACAAATTTGTTTTTATACAGATTTGTATTATTTTGTATGAAAAACATATTTAAAAATCTGTACAAATCAGATAAAAAGAAATAAAATAAGACCAAGTTTTCCACGCCTTTTTTGGAA
Organism: Melolontha melolontha; assembly: GCA_935421215.2. Lineage (NCBI taxonomy): Eukaryota > Metazoa > Arthropoda > Insecta > Coleoptera > Scarabaeidae > Melolontha > Melolontha melolontha. Next base: position 89,366,570 of record OW285235.1, on the reverse strand, counting down.
TTTTAATGCCTGTTATTTTTTTATGCCTATTTAGAGCTTTTTTCTGACCTTTTGAGGCGTTTGTCAAAATTTATTTAATTATGAAAAGAAATTTTCGTGCGCCACTGCACATTTGTTTCGTAAATTAATTTATACTTTGTAATTCCCCGTGGTGCCGTCTGACATGGAATTCCCCGTGTTTACTGTGATTTGATTTGCGTCGAGTCATTAATTCATTTAGTTGTGTTAAAGTGTTTGTATGAAGTGCGTTCGTAGTACGATGCCGAAACAAAATCCCACCATTGAAGAATGGATTAAGAAATTACGAGGTATTGAAATATGAACGCAATCAATTATTTTGTCGAGCGTGTTCAAAAATCGTAAGCCTTATTTGCACTTAAAATTTTAAAATATATTGATGTTACTAAATTTCTTTTACCAGATTAAATTTGACAAGAAATACTACATAATTCGGCATGCCAAAACGTCATTACACCAGGAAAAACTAAAACTTATTAAAAGTCAAATCAAGAAACAACAAACTATAGGTGCAGCTATGCAATCTGGCATCAAATGGCAGCAAATATACCCATTTGTAAATTGAAAACAATTATGTTAAAACGTTTTTAGAAACATATTGCGCAATGCGCATTCCTGGTGAAAGCGATCTTCGCAAAAATTATATTAGTTCAGAGGACAAAGAAGTTATTTAATACTCAGAGTATTAAGCGATGAAAATTCGTCAAAAAGATTTCTAATAAGTACGAAAGAATTAAGTAAAACAAATAATAATATAATAACAAGATTTATTCATGACGAATTAACAGATTTTTTCTTACTGAAGCCGGTACCTATTGATAAAATCTTACTCATGCTGGCAGACACGTGCAGTGGCATATATGGTGAAAGCTGCATCTAATATGACGATTTTTTATCCGAATTTAATACATTGCACTTGCTTCGGGTACGGACTTAATCGAGTAGCTAAAATTATAAGATTGCAGTTCCCGTTAGTAAATAAATTAATTATGTGGAAAATAAATATCTGTTAAAGCTCCTTTAAGGAGCTTTAGAAATGTTTAGACACAAATTACCAAATACCCCATTACCTCCAGAACCATTTATAACAAAGAACACACACAAATACCTTAGACAGTTTCAAAAAATAATAAATTAATTTCTAGCTACAACTAGTTCTGCGATACAAGATTGTCAAGGCCGTACTAAAAGAAGAAGAATTACAAAATAATTTGGCATGAATAAAACCTAATTACAGTTATATAAGTGATTATAAGATCACTTATATAACTGTAATTAGGTTTTATTCATGCCACATACAGTAAAACAACTTAAACTACGAAAGCCTATTGATAGGGGAAGGTAGTGGGAGGTAAAATTAAATGTATCCATTTTAGTATTGTCATCTTTTTATATGACAGAAATGCCAGTGGTTATGTGAAATACTTTAGCGAACCATCAAACTTAATTCTAATGGAATACACAATTAATGAAAAAGTGCAAATTATAAAGTGGTTTTATGGAGGCCGCACACTTTCATCAATTGTAAATATTTGGAGAACTACCTTCATTAATCGTCCTGTTCCATGTTTAAATACAATTCATTGAATTAAGGAAAATTTTGAAAAATACGGATGTGTCTCTCCCTCTTTACATAAAAAGCCCGCACATGATAATGCGGATCGGGATATCATCATATGCGCTACTGTTGAAGAAAATGAATACCAAACGTTAGGCCAAATTAGTGAAAGTATCGATGTCTCCCGTGAAACTGTAGAAAAGTATTAAAGAAGAATAAATACCGTTCGTATCATGTACAAAAAATAAATGAAATATTTCCTGGAGATCATTATAACCGAGTTCAGTTCTGTTTGGATATAATTGAGAAATGTGGTGTGGATGAAAATTTTATTTCTAATATTCTCTTTACTGACGAATCTTCATTTATTTTACACGGTCGACATAATCCTATGTTAATAAGGTATTGGTCAAAAGACAATAAGCATAAATCGTATACAGCTCATACACAATACCCACAGAAATTGAATGTTTGGATTGGAATGTTAGGGGACAATATAATTGGTCCATTATTACAATTGCTGCAATATGACATTATTCCTTTTATCCAGAACATACCCAATATTGAAATTGGAAGTATTTGGTATCGGCAAGACGGATGTCCTGCACATAACAGTGCAATTGTGCGTCAATTCTTAAGAAATACCTTTGGAAATAGAATTATTTCTCTAGGCGGTACAAATGAATGGCCGGCCAGATCACCAGATTTGTCCCCTAATGATTTTTTCTTGTGGGGGTATCTAAAGTCAAAAATTTACGGTTTCGAACATCAACGGTCAAATAATTTAGATGAACTACGTCAAAAAATAAGAAATTTCTTAGTCAAAAATTTACGGTTTCGAACATCAACGGTCAATAATTTAGATGAACTACGTCAAAAAATAAGAAATTTCTTAGCATCGATTACGCCCGATATGCTGGCAAATGTTAGACGTGGTTTTTATGATCGGGTAGCGTATTATTTAGAAATTCAAGGTGCACGATTCGAACACGTAATTAATTAAAAGTATTGTTTATTAAAGTTGTATTATGATAATAAATTTTATTATGTTGGACTTATTTTTTATTTGACGGTTCCTTAGTTGCAATTAGTATGCAATACAATTTCAGTTTTCCCATAATATAAACTTAGTTTAACAAACTCTACACGTTTATATTAAAAAACATATTATAAGTAGCTAAATAAGCTAAATTAATACATTTAATTTTACCTCCCACCAACCTCTCCTATCAATAGGCTTTCGTAGTTCAAGTTGTTATACTGTATATAGTTATATAAGTGATTATAAGATCACTTGAGAAACAGGATTTGCTTTTAGTTGCTGCAATACAGATGATTAAACATTTTCAAGGCAGCACGTATAAATTACAGGGATATATTCGTCACATAATTATAAATAAATTACACAACGTTCTGCGTAAAAATGAAGCATTCGACACATTACAAAAAAAAGCCTCAATTTTAAATGGTGAAATTGTTACTGATTTTATTATGGATCCCGCATTATATACAAAATTCAAATATTCACCAATAACAAGTGTAGACGCAGAGACAAGTTTTTCGGCTTACAAGACTGCAGTGGAATACAAAAGAATTTTTGATAATATAAAATATAAAATGGTGTGAAGAACACAAATACAAGTTCAATATTAATATTTTTTGTGAACGTGTCCAAACATATCCCTCCCCAGAGACGCAGATACGTATTTCATCTTTCTACAGATTCATCAGTACGCCCCTGCTGGAGAAAGGATATATTCTGACACATTCACAATATGCATATTGTCAGACTGCCGAAGTACTCTCGCTTTGTCCACATAACTAATGCACAACTAACGTAGTTTTTCCAGAGGTGGTACTGTCTTGTCTCTAGAAAATGTATTTTGTTTGTGTCTTTTCTCATACTTACGTTCACAAAAAATATTAATATTGAACTTGTATTTGTGTTCTTCACGCCAGATTTTTAATATTATTTTACATAATTGAATTGATTCGGCATTTACTTGATGAAGATCCATAATTTAAAATAGAAATAAAACTGCGGTTCTAATCATCACATTTTATTTTTTATAATATTTTATATTTAAAATGCTTTTGTATCATACAGAACTGATGAGATTTTACCCACTCATGTATGTTTCAATTATTCTGTTACTACAGGGGAACCCCGATTAACCCTGCAAGGTTAATCCGGGCGGCGGATTATCTGTGCATAAATTTATGATCGGTCAACCGCGCACGGATTATCCATGGCTGGCAACAGCGGCTTGATAGCAACCACGCTACTGTTTTTACGGTTGGTTTTCGAGGAAACTCAAGGATTTCGGGGAAATAGTCGCGTTACGAACTGAAAATAAATGTGTAGTGTATATGTAGTTTAGTTGACAAAATGCAGAGTCAAAGGCGTAAGTACAATATTTTGATTATAGAACAGAAAATCAATATTTTTCAACAATTTAAAAAGGGGACAGGTGTTGCACAACTGGCTAAAGAATGTAATATAGGCAAGCAAACGGTGCGTGGTATTGTGAGGGAAAATGCCAAATTACAGAGCTTTGTAGCTAAAGCTGGCAGACAGTGCAAAAGGTATTTCTAACAGACAAAAGTTTCATAAACGGTTGAAAATTAAAAGAAAGTTTTCTGCGTCTTCTGGTTGGGTGCACAGGTTTAAAAAGCGCCGTGGATTACGAGAATTAGCCATTCAATGGGAGAAATTGGGTGCTGATAATGTACCGTGTAGTGATGATGATAATGGTGACTGTATCATCAAAAGAAGTCATCAAGAAGCAAGAGATACCGTGTATGTACTATTCGAATATTTTAACGAGCAACCTCAACCGAATGGTTTTAATATTCTTCAGCTTAGAAAAGTTTGTAAGGGCTATAAAATACGAATCACAAAAACAAAATACTAATTTTTCAAGTGTGTAGTAAATTATATGTTAATTCAATTTATTTTTTTATTTATTTGCATAATGTCTATTTAATATCTACAACACTTTTTCTATTGCTACGAGCAAATGTTCTTATGTTTTCACTGTAAGCATAAATTTTAATGATTTTCTAAATGTATTTGTCCAAATAAAAAACATTAAAATGTAAATAACGATATACAAAAGGGTTGTGTTTATGTATGACAATACGTTATGCACGTATAAAGCATTTGTTACAATATGAAACAGACATGTAAATAATTTACATATCTGTAACTGTACACATGGACAATACACCTCGTATTTTCAGCATTTACTTCTGCTTAATACATATGTTTCTGCCATCTAGGCGTCATCAGTCAAGCTAGTGAAGCAATGTATACAAATTGATACAAATCTGTTAAACAACTGATTTGTATCTGTATTTATATTTTACTAAATCGCCCACAAAGATAAAGCAAGTTTCGTCCTGTAAGGTGACACTATTTAATAAGTGACATCTTACAGACGAAAGAGACTATGTCGGAAGGCGACCTTTCGTTCGAACAGCTATGCTGTTACAGGAAACGAAAAAATACGTATGTAGGTGTAGTCCATTAACAACGAGCCAGATGGCGGTAAGTATACAAAAGGGGTTGTGTTGATGTATGACAATACGTTATGCACGTATAAAGCATTTGTTACAATATGAAACAGACATGTAAATAATTTACATATCTGTAACTGTACACATGGACAATACACCTCGTATTTTCAGCATTTACTTCTGCTTAATACACATGTTTCTGCCATCTAAGCGCCATCAGTCAAGCTAGTGAAGCAATGTATACCGCCATCTGGCTCGTTGTTAATGGACTACACCGACATACGTATTTTTTCGTTTCCTGTAACAGCATAGCTGTTCGAACGAAAGGTCGCCTTCCGACATGGTCTCTTTCGTCCGCAAGATGTCACTTATTAAATAGTGTCACCTTATAGGACGAAACTTGCTTTATATTTTTGGGCGATTCAGTAAAATATAAAGACAAATACAAATCAGTTGTTTAACAGATTTGTATCAATTTGTATAATATATATATATATATATATATAATGATTTAGAGAGATCGGATAACCAGCCGTTGCGCAGGGCCGCCAACCCTTTTCCCGGCAACTTCTTTACTTTTCCGTGCAGTACTTCGACGGCCCGATCCCCGCCCCATCGAGGCAAGGCGCAGACCAGCGAAGCGCACCCTGCACGGGGTTGCCATCGCCAACCGAGGGAACACTCTTAGCGGCTACTTCGGTCGACGACGGTCACACTTTGTGCCATCTTAACATTTTCCGCCAATGCGGGGGCAATGCACACACGTCGAACGTGTGTGTGCTGTTAACGGCAGCCTAGCCAGGTTGCCGCCCAGGACCGGTCCTAGTGGTGTGTGCATTGCGCGGCGCCGTGTTTTGCGCCGCGTAGCTTGGTTCTTCTCTCCTGCTGGAAAGGCGGAATGGCACCTGTCTGTCCATCGGGCAGACCCCCTAGAGTTTGGTAGCGCATATGCTAGGCTACAACCCAGTAGAGGACCATATCAGCACAAAACAAAAACAGGGAAAAGCAAGACATGAGTTATTATTATGTATGCAATGCACACACCAATACTTTGGAATACTAAGGCATGATTTATTATTATTCAATTGGAATGTATCTTTGAATAATTTTATCCATAGCAACTCAATTATTTGACATTTGTATACTGTCATTTATATTTTATATCCTTGATAAAGGCATCATTGCCGAAACATGTAGGGTTCTTTTAAATATATATACTTTGAAGTAAAGCCAGACCTTTAATCGCCAACTGATTGAATTTACCATATCATACCAAGGTCACGAAAATATTATATATATATATATATATATATATATATATATATATATATATATATATATATATATTCGATGTTGATAAGAATCTAAGGTTTCTTATTTATTTTATTGGCCGTATAAGAGCCGCTTTAATTGAAAAGAAAAATGCAAACCACAGTGAGCCTATTGCAATAGAAAAAGTGTAGATACAGCAGACGATAACATATGGGGTAACTTTGATAATGAGGTTTCGGGAATAAAAACAAAATTAAACCCTACTGCAGAAGCAATTAGTGAAATTGACAAATATGTTCAAGAATTCTTATTAACTAGGAATCAAAATCCTCTTAAATAGTGGGAAGACAGGAAAAATGTTTATATAAATTTATATACCTTTATGAAAAAATAATATTTTTAAATTATAATCATAACTTGTATTATGTATTATGAAATTTTTGTACACCAGTACTATAGGTTTATATTTATTGTTTTGTATTTAGTGTAAGATTCACATGAAAACATGTCAGTGATGTCAGTGTACAAGTAAATATAAAATGAGTACTTATACATTCTTTTCCTACATAAATATTATATATATACATACTCATGCAGCTCTTAAATAAATAAATAAAACAAACAGGCAATCACTCCGATATAATAAAGCTAGATCGGAATGAATGTGTCACTTGTCGGACTTTACAACTCCGATCGGCATTTAACATCAAGGTTGTTATAATCGTTCTAAGGAACGAAACCTCTGGACTCGTTCCATCTGCAGAATGGAACGAGAAGGAACGAGTCCACAAAAGGAACGATTTCGCCCATCTCTACTCTACTGCATGTCAAATGATAGATGACATAGTTTTATAATGGAACATTTAGAAAAGTATTTAATAATCAGTTGTTTTCGGGACTAGTAATTTCTTTTTATAAAAGTTTGGTTTGAAAATGTATTTTTGATGAAAATAAAATGTTATTAGATCAATGGTTTTCAGAATTAGTAGTTTTGTTTACATAAATTTGTTTAGAAATGTATAATTTAGTAAAAACAAAATGTTAGGTATAGTAATTTTTATGCCTTTTTAATGCTTTTTTGTCAAAATTCTGTCTTTTCAAGTGCTTCTTTCTGTTTTTTTTTGTGCCTTTTAGACCGGTCTTCAATAATAACTAGAGCTGAGGATGTTTGCGGTACGGCAGGACCGTATGTAGTGCATCCCCACATTTAACTATTTATCTAAATATTCTCTGAAATGATTTGCCGGATCTCATAAATTAATAGAGTGATATTTTAGTATGCACTGGATATTGTTATTATACAAAATCATAATAGCCATTTGTATTTATGGATCATAAATAATAATACGCATGTATTTGTATTTGGTTGTGAATTCAATTTAAACTTAAAACGAATCGTAATATTTTAACGACAAGCCGTCCTTACAATACATGCATTCGAGACAAAGTGTGCAACTCTACGAATAACATCCATAATTGATCGAAAATTGACATTTTGGAGCTGAAGTAAAGCCCCTATTCTTAGAAAATTTTATTACTGTCGTTAAGAACTATTATTATAAACAACAAAGGCCTTTTATTAGTGTTGAAGTTTTAGTATCATTGAATTTCCATGTTGTAAGTAGTCAATTGTAAAGTGTTCATTCACAATATTCTAAAACAAGGTGTAAATTTAAGTGTTCATTCACAATATTCTAAAACAAGGTGTAAATTTAACTAAAATCCAGAAAAACACATTCTGATAATATATTACTAGATTAGAAGCTGTGTTTATTACTATTTATTATATTATTTTTATAACCAAATGCAATAAAAGCTACGAAAACAAAAAAAACCTCGATTTATTAAAATCTTGTCACACAGCCTTTCAAAGCCTGGCAGCACATATTTTGCATATATTTTATATATACTACCTACTTGAACTAGGTGAATGAAGTTAGAAGTTATAACTTATAACTTCTCATATTTTGCATATATTTTATATATACTACCTACTTGAACTAGGTGAATGAAGTTAGAAGTTATAACTTATAACTTCTAACTTCATTCACCTAGTTCAAGTAGGTAGTATATATAAAATATATGCAAAATATGTGCTGCCAGGCTTTGAAAGGCTGTGTGACAAGATTTTAATAAATCGAGGTTTCTTTTGTTTTCGTAGCTTTTATTGCATTTGGTTATAAAAATAATATAATAAATAGTAATAAACACAGCTTCTAATCTAGTAATATATTATCAGAATGTGTTTTTCTGGATTTTAGTTAAATTTACACCTTGTTTTAGAATATTGTGAATGAACACTTTACAATTGACTACTTACAACATGGAAATTCAATGAAACTAAAACTTCAACACTAATAAAAGGCCTTTGCTGTTTATAATAATAGTTCTTGACGACAGTAATAAAATTTTCTAAAAATAGGGGCTTTACTTCAGCTCCAAAATGTCCATTTTCGATCAATTATGGAAGTTATTCGTAGAGTTGCACACTTTGTCTCGAATGCATGTATTGTAAGGACGGCTTGTCGTTAAAATATAACGATTCGTTTTAAGTTTAAATTGAATTCACAACCAAATACAAATACATGCGTATTATTATTTATGATCCATAAATACAAGTGGCTATTATGATTTTGTATAATAACAATATCCAGTGCATACTAAAATATCACTCTATTAATTTAAGAGATCCGGCAAATTATTTCAGAGAATATTTAGATAAATAGTTAAATGTGGGGATGCACTACATACGGTCCTGCCGTACCGCAAACATCCTCAGCTCTAATAATAACAGTAGCTATGATCTAAAAAATAAGACAATCTCTTAATTCCTAAAAAATATTCTACAGTGAAATATCAAAAACGACATTTCAAATGTATGTAGATATTAATCATCTCGCACTCTCAGCCATCTAATTGCTTTATAAAACGTAATAATTGTTACTATTAATTGCTAAGTATTATTTTTATAAAACTATGTTACTCTTACATGTGTATTTCTATGATTTTGATTAATATGCGTTTTATGAATGATGTAATTATCATTTCACAAGGGTAGTTTCATATACTTATTAAATCTTATGTTATCGTTATTATTGCTATTATTATTATTTTTACGTTTTTGATCAATATTTACTGTAGAAAAACGTAATAAAATGAGACTCCACTCAATTAGTAAACAAACTTTAATACCTTATCTCTGATCATTAGTTCTTATCAGTACATTTACGTGCTATATGTTTATTTTTAATGAATATATTAGTACGCAAACTACGATGAATTTTATAATGTGTTGATTTATTTCTAACAAATAATTGAATATCCGTTAATTACTTAAATTTTTGCACGGTTTTATTTCTAGGGAGAAATAAATCTAAAGTACCCACCTTCAGAAACTCGGGTTTGAAATGCTCCTGGTTCATCAAATTTACTGATTTTATATCTAATGGTAAACCGATGGCTTTAGCCAGCATTAAAACGGCTCTGCATGGCGGACTAACATCAATCGAATATAACACTGGAGCCATGTTCGATATACACTATTCGACAAATTAACGCGAACTAAGCGGTTGAGTTTTGTGTTACATTTTATAACATCGCTTTACCATGTTCCATGTTACCACCTTCATCTAAAAGTGTATTTGGTAGGAAAGATATTGATCTAATGTAAAAATTTACTAAATCTATTAATTAATTATTACGTATTTGCTATAAATAAACACGTACCTCAGGCAAGGACATGTATCCAAATATGTATTCAACTTTCTAATTTTTTCCATTCATTTATCTAAAAATTAATTAAAAATTTTTGTAAATTAAATAACATCCTTTATACGAGGTGTAGCAATTAAATAACGAAAATTTTCACAGTAGACTTTATTAAGGAAAAATTGCATGGCTTTTAAGCATTTATTATTTCACAATAGCCTCATTCGAGTGTGAGACACGCTGTTCTTCCATTGTTGGAATTGACCTATCTTTGTACACTGACTAAATTTCGATGAGGCTTGTAGCTCTTTGCGGCATGATACTATATGATCGATCTGTTCCTATTTTGTGTATCTCGGCAAGGTAATTCACCTAGTACAAAACTTATGCGATGCTCTCTCTTATACGATAGCATTGCATACATACTATCAATATTTCTTATCTATGCGTATTGATGCCGTACTGCTTACAACGATCACTTATAGACTGGCATGGAATGGTGGAAGATCGAACAATCCCACAGCATACTGTATGCTGAGATTATACCGGTATATTGGTATCCTCAAATGTGGCTTATGCAGAAGATATCAAAAACTCATATTCCAGCCGGTGCCACACTAATACGCGTGTTCTGCAGGAAAATGTTAACGTTTTGTCCCAGTGTTTTCAAGTAAATAACTTGAAATTGAACATTAAAAAGTGTCAGGTCATTATGTTCAATCGTAAAGAAGCTATATTATTTAAGTATAATATTGTTGAGCAATTTCTAACTAAGACTGACACGTTTAAGGATCTTGGAGTGGTTTTCGGTCAACGCTTTGTCTTTAGGTATATAGGATATGCTTCAGCAGTAGTATCTAAACGTTCGGGATTTATAGCACGCAAACAATTTAATAACATTAGAACTCCAAAAACTTTATATTTTGAGTTTGAGCTGTATGAAATATTGCTCTACTGCCTAGCCCCCATATTACGTATACTGTCAATTAAGAATTGAAAGGATTCAGTGGCAGTTATTGAATTAGATCTCATTTAAAACTAACAGCCGATATTCTGGTTTTCATTCCCTTCTTGAACATAAGCAAAGTCATCAGCGAATATTTTTGTGGAAACTAGTAAATGGAATTATCGATTCCAGCAATATATTATGTAAACTGAACTTCAACGTTCAATGCCAACATTAGTGTTCCCGATACCAAGGACTAATTTATTGTTAAATTCACCTATCTATGAATTTGCGGAAGTTCATTATACAGGTGTTTTTCATAATTTTAAGCTAGACTGATGTATGTAGATACTCAAATGTAGATGTAGATGTTTTTGGATTAGATTAAGTTTAAATGTATAATTCAATATATATATATATATATATATATATATATATATATATATATAAGTGATTAGATAATTTCTTAGCCGTTCATTAAATATAACATTTGATAAATTATTGGAGGTTTTCGGCTTTTATATGAAATATTTACAAATATCAAGTTAGTATGTATGTAATTGCAAAGTAAGGGGGATGTAAACATTGCTGTCTACAAATTACAAAGCAAATCATACGAAATTTTTAATTGAAAAAATGTCTATGTTGGGACTCGAACCCAAGTCTACAGCTTGCCGGCCTGTCGTCATTACCACTAGACCACAATAGACCCAGGTTCAAGTTATTCAGAAATGCATTATAAAGTAACAGTGTTGATGAATCAGATGTCAGTTATTGAATGTAGATGTCAAGTTGAAGGCAGAAGTCAGTTTTGAAAGCTCATGTCAGTCTTGACAGCAGATGTCAGTTAGTGAAAGCAAATGTCAGTTACTGAAAGCAGATGTCTGTTTTGAGAGCAGGTGTCAGTTATGAAAGCAAACGTCAGATTAGAAAGCAGATGCCTATTTTGAAATTAGATGTGAGTTATTGAAAGTAGATGTCAGTGTTTTGAGAGCAGATGTCAAAACACTGACATCTACTTTCAATAACTCACATAGAATACAAAATATAAATATAGAGTTTATTTATATTTTGTATTCTCTTGACAAAGGCATCATTGCCGAAACATGTAGAGTTATTTTAAATATATATACTTTGAAGTAATAAACCAGACCTTTAATCGCCGACTTATTAAGTTTAACTTATCATACCAAGGTCACGAAGATATTCTATATATATATATAATATATATAGACTACTAAGTATTATCGACCATACTGTATAAGTAAAAATTAATTAGCGGGTGAGCGGTCTGTCAAGTAACAAAAAAAACTCCTTTATTTCACTCTATATTTCATAACGAATTTGTTACTTACCCAGAAGTGCAATTGAGAGTTAAAATTTAGCAAAGAACGACACTAAACATGTTAAAATTAATCAAATTTAAAACATTAAATTAATACGATGTTGGTTTATCGTCAACCTTTTAAAAACAAATATACATAAATGTTAGATAATTATAACATTTATGTACCTATATTTGTTTTTAAAAGGTTGACGATAAACCAACATAGTATTAATTTAATGTTTTAAATTTTATTATTTTTAACGTGTTTAGTGTCGTTCTTTGCTAAATTTTAACTCTCAATTGCACTCCTGAGGAAGTAACAAATTCGTTATGAAATATAGAGTGAAATAAAGGGTTTTTTTTAACTTGACAAACCGCTCACCCGTTAATTAATTTGTATTATATATACATATATATATATATATATATATATATATATATATAATTTAAGAAATAGATTATTATCAAATAGCCAATGGATGAAAAATTTAGCAAAATTCCATCGACGACAGAATATTAATATCTGTTCCTGAATAAGTAACTTAAGGCATTTCTGACAATACTCGAACCCAAGAGCCTTGGTAGCGCAGTGGATAGAGAACAAAAGGTCGTGGGTTCGAGTCCCACCTAAGAACGAAATTTTTCAAAAAATTTCGTTAATTAGCGTTGTAATTTGTAGATAACAATATTTACATTTTCACATTACTTCGCGAAATAACATCCTAATTAAATATTTAATATAGCCGAATTTCCAAGATTTATCAAATGATTAATTGATGTTGCAGACACTTCTTTGTGAAACATTTTAGTAATTATTGATGTACTTGGTAGGAATAACACACTAGGCTATATTTCACAAATTTTATTATATTCTCTAACATATATGTTTCGGCTGTTATGCCATTCTCAAAGAGTTTCTTAAAAGGCATATATTTAATGACTGTAGTGGACGATTAGTAAGAAAACACTTGGTAATATTTATTTACTCACTATACTTATACACATATAGGTATACATTTATGCCTTTGGTGGAAGACTCGGCAGGGTTGCTGTCCAATAGGCGCGGCTAGGTAGGCTTGACTGTACTCGGAATACCCAGGTAGGATGCTCTCCAGTGTTAGTCGAAGTCTGACTGACTGTTGACAGTTTATATGTGTCCTTTTGATTTTTTCTTTGGTGGTTTTTTCGCGGTTATTTGGATATCGTTATCCTCTGCGCGTCTTTTAATTTGTTTGAGTCCGTCTTTTTTAATTAGTCTCCGTTTTGGGTTTATTATTTTCCTTATTGTGGGGTTTTCGTGTGACTTTATTGTTTCTATCGTTTTTAGTGTTCGTTTGCATATTATTGTTTCCAGTGTTTCGAGTTTCGTCTCTTTATGTATCTGCGCGTTTGTCATGTATCGCGGTGCATTTATCGCGAGTCTAATAACCTTGTTGACTGTTGAGAGGTATGAGTCCCTGAATTTTGTTTCGTGGTCGAAGATTGCCTCCATTTCCACTCCATTGTTTCGTATCTCCCAGGGTTGTGATGTGTTTGAGTCTGATTAATGATTGTGCGTTGTTGTGTTTTTTGGGCGGTCATGTGTTTTGTATGTGCAGTCTGTGCGTCAGTCGCGTTTTTGCGTTTAAGTCATGTGTGTTCGTTTGTTGGTCATCATCACATTTTTTTTTGCGTTTCAGTTGTGTGTGTGTTTAATGTGTTTTATTGTAAAGTGTTATTATTGTCTGTGTTTGTGTTACGAAGTATTGTATTTGTTCGTTTGTAGCGTTTGTCGAGTGTAGTGTTATTAGCATATTGCCCAAGGCAAGTGCTAATTCGTCAACTGTGTTAAGTGTTGTTTTGTTTTGTCTTTGAGTCCAGGAATTAGTTGTTGGGGGTGGTGCTGGTATGTATTTAGGTTTGGGTGTGGTTTTGTTTGTTGGGTTGTTTGGATTATTTGGACAGTTGATGAATGTGGATAAGTGTGGACCACCGCAGTTTGCACACTTTGGTGGGGTTGTTTTAGTCTTGGTACATAAGTGTGTCGAATGTCCGTCTCCGCATTTCATGCATTTGTAGTTTACGTTGCAATTCCGTTGGTGATGTCCGAAAGTCTGGCATTTGTGACATTGTATTATGTCAGTCCGTTTATTCAAAGGTTCAATTTTAATTGCAAGTCCGCAGCAGTCGCGTAAGTTGTAGATTGACTTGTACTGTCTCGTTAGTTCGATTAGTGCCAGTGGTGCAGGTATGCCGTGTTTGCCGTTCATTCTCTTAATTTTCAGTGTCGGGTATCCTTGGTCAGTCAAGTCGTCGGTAATTTCGGTGTCTGTGATAAAGGTAGGAATGCCACGCATAACTACCTTTAGTGTCTTTACGCTTCTCAATTGAAAAGTGTAAAACTGTATATGTTCTTTGTCGAGTATGTGTTTAAGTTTTCGGTAGTCTTCGTCAGTTTTTGGTTCGATGTGAATACCAGGTTTCACAAGTTTGTTTTCTTCCGTGTTGATGTTGTTTGTCTTAAGTATGTGTCGTATGTGTGTCCATTTGTCTTTTTCCGTTACTATTATTGGTGAAATTTTGCGTGGTTTTCGTGTGTCAGTGTTTGTGTTTTGTGTTATGTTGGTTTTGTCACTTACCCTGGGTGTACTGTTTGATGCTGACGGTTGTGGAGTGAATTCGGAGGTTTCTTCTTCCATTTTTTCTTCGGTTTTGGTATTGAGGGCGTCATATGAATTTTTTATTTCTATCGGTGTTCTTGCGTGTTCTGTTTTTTGTTTCTTCGCTGTTTTCTTCGGGCTTGTGAATGCGTCGGTGATTATTTTTTCGGTTGTCGGTTTATTGGGTTTGTTTCTTCTGTGTGATTTGTGGTAAATGTAATTGTTGCTGTCGGATTGTCGCGATCAACCATGAATATTTGCGATTGATTGCGCAAAAGACGTTGTATTTCCTCTTCATCGGTGGTTTCTTCCATTATAGTTTCAGCGTCTCTTTTTTGCTGCTCGGTGCATCTTCTTATGAAGTTTGGTCTCAGCGCCAGGTTAGTGATGTGAATAATATTATTATCTGCTCCTTCTCCGGCCATTTCTTCCGGGTTCGTTTGACGAATGTCGTCGTAGATGCTCTCAACTGCGATGTTGCGTGAACAGATATCGCAGTGAGAATGTGTCCGACTGTTGAGAGTCCGGAACGCTCCTTTTATCCCTGCCGTGGTTGCGCGGTCAGTCTTCCCTTGAGGAAAGGGTGCGTCGACCTGGTAGGGGTGGCTGGAGGCCAGTTGCTGGTGGCGCTATCGAAGAGGGTGTGGTGGAGCGTGTTGGAACTAAGGGCTCGCGCTACATGACTCTATTATTTGTGTTTTCTCTATATTATCTGAAATACTATCCTTAATTTGTTTTTCAATTATGTCTTTTATCTCTTGTATTGGTATAGAAGTGAAAAGGCTTTTAATATCAAAGCATACTAATTTAGCGTTATTTGGTAATGTGATTTCATTTAATTTATTAATGAATTCGATAGTATTTTTTATTGAATATTCTGATTTAAAATTGATTTTTTCCGATATTGTTTTACTTAAATATTTACACAGCTTGTATGAGGGTGCAATTACATAAGATACTACTGGTCTCATTGGAATGTTATTTTTATGTAATTTCGGTTGGCCATATAGTCTTGGGATACTAGGGTTCACTAATGTTAAGTTTTTGTTTTTTAGATTATTATTCTTGTTTATTAGCTGTTTTATTTTGTTTTGGTACACATTATTGGGGTCATTTTTTATTTTTTTTTTAATTGATTTGTGTTGAGTAATTCATAAATTACCTTCTTGTTACCGGCGTTTGAAATTCAAAATACCGTCTTGTGATTGGTTACTTATCGGTCACTTATTTTCTCTGTTTAACATATCGTCTTTTATATGCTCTCTTTATATCAGATAACGTTCCTTCAAAAACTTTCTTCATTAGAACCAGTCACGCTCATTCAAAATTATACATTTATGACAGAGTACGTACACTGTCACCAACCATCATCAAAAAGCATAGCCATCTCTATTGAGAAAAGTTTTTGAAGGCTCGTTATGTGTAATTTCTAACCTCCCATTTTTACATGTTTTTTTTGGCAACCAGGATTGTTTACGATTTATATTCATTCTTTTCTTACAGTTCCTACACAATATAATGTGTTTCTATTCATTATTGTATACTTTGAAGCTTAATTTGCTGTAACGGATTGCTACTGGTAAATTGCTAGGTTTATTTTATTTGAATTTTCTTCTATCAAATACATCGCCTCCAAATTTTCAATCGTAAGAAATGTTTATTGTCATATTTCATTTCAACCATATCACCTACATTTGCTACAGGTGTCTATTTGTTTTTAGGTTACACTGTGAGTGTCGTTAATACTGGATCCCATATCGTATAAATTATATGGCTCATATATTAACCATATATTGTTAATATCATAACTTGAAACATTGGATTTTTACATAACATACCAGAAAATTTATGACAAATACTGGATTTAATATTCCAAAAATTATACTCCTTCCGTCCAGAAATAATTGTTCGATTTGAAATTTAATGAAAAATTAAGAAAAGTATGCCTTGGTTGCTGATAAGTAAATGTCAAATTTGACGCTAAAAGTGAAGTTAAGCGTAAAATATAAGTTTTCTGCCTTATTTGTAAAACAATCTTTAAAAACAGTTTTTTTTAACGAAAAATTTCAAACTGGTTTATCTCAAATATAAACAAATCAATCAATGTTTTGGTTGTAAATTCACAAAAGAAACCTAATTCAGGTTCAAACATACGGCAAGCTCTCTGCCATCCTATGTTAGAACTCAGTAACAACGGCAAGCTAAAGCATGGCTCCATCAAAATTACTGCCAGCAAATTCAGAGTATCCGAAAAAACTGTTGGCAGGATATGGCATCGAGGAAAGCAATCATTAAACGATGGATTAGTAGTAGCTGATGTATACTCTTGTAAAAAGGGACATGTTGGCCGAAAATCAAGAATGCTTGATATAGAAGCAAGTAGTTCCACTTGATAATCGGCGTACTATTCGTTTTCTTGCACATTCTATTGGCACTATTGAAGGTATATAATTGATTAAAATTAGGACAAATAAGGCGATATTCCAATGTTATAAAGCCATATTTGATGAATGTCAATAAAATTGCAAGGTTAAAGTAGTGCTTAACAATGCTTAAGCCGGAAGTCTAGCTGATGGAACACCTCATTTCAAGGATATGACTGCTCAAATTCATGTAGACGAAAAGTGGTTTTACATCACGACTACATGTTACCTCGTAGAGGGTCAACAAAAACCATACAGAACCTGTAAAAGTAAACGCTTCGTTACGAAAATAATGTTTCTAGACGCTGTTAGTCCTCGCTACAATAAATCTGAGAATAAACATTTTGATAGTAAATTTGGCATTTAGCCTTTCGTATTTGAAGAACCTGTTAAGAAAAGCAGCAAAAATCGCCCTGCTGGTACAATTGAAACTACAGTTATTTCGAAGGTGACTAGAAAAATGGCTACTTACAATTGAACAGAAATGGCCTATATCGAATCGACTTTCGACCATCTGGATTCAAAAAGATAATGCCAAATATAATAATGCCATATATCGATCTTGAGGATATAGGTGGCTTAGGAGGCTTAGAAGGAGGCTTACCAAAGAACTAACTTAAACATCAAAATGTTCTGTCAGCCATCAAATAGTCCAAATACGAACGCTCTCGATCTGGGATTTTTCAATGCCATCCAGTCATCGCAGCACGAAACTTCTTCCAAAACAGTTTACAAATTTATCAATGCCGTTATAAATGCTTCGCTGAATTAGACAGTGATACTCTGAATAAACCCTTCTTGACTCAGCATCAGTGTATGATAGAAACTATGAGAATTGATGATTGTAATAACTATCGATTGCCCCATATAGGAAAGGATCACTTACATATGGTATGCTACATTTTGTTATTAATTGTGACATGGATCTTGTGAAAAAGTTCAAAATATGATCGATTTAGTATAATTTCTGGTTTAATAAGCTTAACTAACTTTAGTTTTATTAAATTTGTACTTTAACTTTTAAGGAATAAATTTATTTTTGTGAAAATAGACACTTATTTATGGACGAAAACAACTCCAAAATTGAACGGAAGGAATATTAAATATCCTTTTTATAAAAACATGGTACGCTAACATGAGTTTTTGCTTAATTATATTATAAATATTAAATCGTAACCTAAGATTTATTGACATTATGCATCAAATATGATATTGCATCACGTATTGTATAGTTGTACTCAAAGTACAACCCGTTTTGATACTTACTTTTGCTCTTATTTACGCTCTATTTACATTGCTTAATTTATATAAAGGTGAAATAACATAGCAATGTCTGACTTGATTTCCGTGATCTTAATAAACAAATATCTTAAATGAACCGTTGAACGTCAAGGTTGCTCCAATTATGAATTAACTTTTGAAAAAATAGTATGTATGTGAAAAGGGTCTCGATTTAACAATACACATTTTAATGCACGAATTCTTTATTATAGAAACAGAAGTTTTTATCAAGCATTAATTAAACTTGTAAACATATTATTAAAATCATTCAGTCCCTTCAAATTTGGTTCATACCAAGATTCTTTCTTGCAGTTATTTAACCAGTTGTTAACATTTGGATATTTATCCGTTAACGGCTCGAAGAGTTGTATAGAAGATATCGTTGCCGCTAGGTGAATATCAGCTAATGTTAAAGAATTACCACAAACCCATTTGTTTCCATTCAGAAAAGCCTCTAAAAACCCATAAGTGTCACGCACTTCTTCCTTCAAATTATCCGGAATAAGCTTGGTTTTCTGCAATCGGATTGGTTTCTAGAAAAAAAGCAGTAAACTAAGTATATTCACAAAATTGTACGAATAAACAATTTGTTTAATAGCTATTGTACGATTTGCAAGTAATAATTATTATTTTAACTATTTAACTTTATTATTTTTACTAGCCGCAGACGCGGTATTACTCATACTCCATGACGAATAATATAAATAGTGGCACTAAAAAGATTTATCTGGTAGTTCAACCTAAGTAAATACTGTTAAATGTGTATAATTTATAAGAATAAAATGCAGAAGTTACAGAGAAGGTCATTATAGAAAAAACATTGAAGTTAACTGGCGGCTGCTACAGCACAGTTATACTATAGTGAAGCATGGAAAGAAGAGTTAGAAGCGATAAAGGATCTGTAAGTTGAGACGTTGATATCATTCGACGAATAGTATATAGTATGTACGAGCAGAATGAAGTTGAAGTTTAAATAGTTTTAAAAAAAAATTAAAGAAAATACCGAAATAGAAGTTTCTAGTACAACAATATGGCGAACATTAAAGCAAAATGGTTTCCGATTTGGGATAATAGACAAAAGACGTGTTATAATGGGGTCACCGAGAATACAGAATTATGGCAAAAATATTTAATCGACATGAAAAAATTACGGGCTTGAGGGCAGTTTATTTGTTATGTAGACGCAACTTGGTATAACACTCGCTATACTATAAAAAAAAGTTGGATTGGTGATTGACAGGCATGTTTATTAGATGTACCCCCCCCCCCCCTCCAAATGAAAAAGAATTATTTTACACGCTAGCTCTGAAAGAGGTTGGGTCGGCGAAGTGTTACTTTCGGCAAAAAACATAATAAATTGTAATCTTGACCATCACGAGCATATCAGAGCACCATAATTTGAAGAGTGGTTTCAGAAAAATATCTTACCATTTTTACATGAACATGGATATCTATGGGTGGAAGGACAGTGAATCAAATAGATAATGTATTAATCCCAGATAGATGTAAAAAACTCACAAAAGATGTAAAGGCGTTTCGTAGTGCAGGAATGGGATCAGATCATATATTGGTAAGAATAACAGTAAACAACAAATTCATAAGGCAAAGCACTAAGGAACAAAGACTAACTAAAGGATATAATGTAGCAGCATTGGAACAAGAGAAGACGCAAAGTACATACAAAGGAAAAAAGAAAAAAAGATATTACGGGGAACGAAGCAGTGGAAGAGATATAGATAAAAATAGAAACTGCCCCAAAAAGTTCTGCCAAAGAAACAATTTTGAAGAAAAAACAGAGAAAAAGAAGGCTTTCTTAATTAATAATTTCAAGAAAGTAGAAAAAACACAATAAGCAAGGAAAAGGAAGCTACAAGAAAATATTCAAGAACTTATGTAGGCTTATAGAAAACAAAAAGTATTTACAGAAAAAATAAAAAAACTATC
Organism: Melolontha melolontha; assembly: GCA_935421215.2. NCBI lineage: Eukaryota > Metazoa > Arthropoda > Insecta > Coleoptera > Scarabaeidae > Melolontha > Melolontha melolontha. The sequence goes on along the minus strand of OW285235.1, from coordinate 89,345,935 downwards.
TTGAAAACAAGTAACGAAATATAGAGGACCACTATATAAAGAAAGAAATTAAAAGCTTTTATCAAGAGGTAAAGAATGCAAGAGGAGAAAGACAAACGCTAACCATTTTCGGCAAAGACAAAAATGGAAAACTGATTGGCGATAACAGGGAAGCAATAGGAGTGTGGAAATAATACTTTATGGAAATTCTAAACCCAAAATTTGACAGCGTAGTAGATGATGCAAAAACAACGGTAAACCATATACTGAAAAACGAAGACGAGGAGATACCTGCCCCATCAAGACAAGAACTCGAAGAAGTAATATAAAAAATGAAAAACAAAAGAAGCCCGGGGGAAAATGGAATCGTGGTGGAATTAACAAAACACGGCGGAGAAAAGCTAATTATCTTCATTAGCTTTTTTCATTAGCACAAGGTAATAAGAAAGGTATGGGACTAGGACCAAATGCCGAGAAGGTGGAAAGGTGCAGTGACATGTAAAGTCTGTGATACTGATAATTTGTAGGGACGAAATTTATGCTTCTTCAACACTCTGACAATACTGCGTTGAGAGGAGCCCATTTCTGTTGAAATTTGTCGGGTCGATGTAGATGGATTCTGAGCGACACTTGCTAATATGTTTATTTCTCTATCTTCATCCATCCCTTTTTTTTATTTTGGTTTAACGAACGAACCATAATCTGCTAAATTATCCCATAATCTCTTAAAAGTAGGTAGCGACGGCTGACGTCGATCAAAATAAACTTCAGCAGCTCTAGTAGAATTTTTCTGGCACTGAATGTAACATTCAACCATATCACGCTTTTCTACGTTAGAAAATTCCGTAGCCAATGCAAACTTATGATTAACGGCCGTTTGCACCGCTTATAGTTAAGTTACAATTAAATTAGTTAATAGTTAATTGTCAATGTTTGGCAATTAACTTGACTTAAAAGTAAAAATTAACAGCTCTCACTTCTGTGACTCAACGTGAAAGCAATGTTAGTATATTTATCTCGACTGCTCCAACGAACACTATTGTAATTCAGATTTTTCGTTTTTTGAATTACAAAACACCAAACATTTTTTTTTTAAGTTTTTATCTTATAAGGTGAACAATCATAGAAATGTCTATATTCTCTTTATTTTTTAAAATAACCATATCAAACCTTATATTATTGTAATCAGCAAAAAATAAGCTTTTTAATGATGTCAAAACCAACTAGGATTTCCATTTAAAAAAACACATGTTTGTGTCATAACTCGATAATGGTGAACGAAAAAAAAATATTAGATACATAGTTTTATTTGGCGTAAAATTATCTAAAGCTTTTGTCTGAACACTTTTTCTCTAAAATTACTATTAACGATGCTAAGCATGTTTAAAGAAAATCGTAAAATTTAGTTTTCTTTGAATATCTAATAAGCCATGAAAGTTATCGGAGAAACAAAAGCAGTTTTAAATCAAACTCGTAAAACTGCGCATCTTTCACCATTTAAGCGTTTTTCTATCTCCAGTAGTTTCTGAGATCCCAATGCTAAACATTCAAAAAAACTCACCCTGTATATATATATATATATATATATATATATATATATGTATTTATAAAGGATTGCACGAATATTACAAAATACACCCCTGCGCATCTACGGCCCAAGGTACCAGAATCTCACTTACATTTTCGTTAGCTGATCGCACTCTTACACCAGGGGATGCTATAAAGGTATATACTTTCTATTTAGTCAAATTAAAATAAATTGAAACGAACTATACCAGAATTTGACTATATGAATAGTGCTAGATTGTGCTTAAATGAGGCCTCCCTTCGAGCAACTTTTACACACAGTAGTATGTTTACACGTTTATCTTGGTGATTGTAACCGAACTGCAGTTGTATTTAAAGTGCGTGAACATATATTTTAATACTCATATAGTCAAGTTTGATTTAGACCAACGTTTTATTATTGTTTGTAGAGATTTTGATTTATTCAGAAACATGCTTCTGGGATTAAGTTTTATTAGCGCGATACAGGATGAGCATATATATACTAATTAATCAAAAATTTTGTACATTTAATTTGTAAATGAGGTAAATATCCAAAAATATGTAGTCTTTTACGTATCCAAATAGATACGTAATCACATTTACATAATAATTACCTTCATATAACTATAGCACAAATACAAAAAGAAATACTTGACAAAGCCAATTAACGTGTCGATTAAGTGATATAAGTAATTTATCTTACTTCCAATTTCGATCTAACGATACTGCTTGTGTTTGCTATTGATAAGTTTGTCTTTTATGAAACACATATCATATTTATCTACGAGAAAGTTGTATGTAGTATATACGAGTATTGGAGGTTCAATGTACAGTCTGAAAGTTTTGTTACACGTGTAGTTCGATAAGCGGCTCTAGTCTCTTTACGTATAAGACATGTCGAGGGAGTTAAAGAACATCCCTACATAGATTTACTAGATGTAACTATTACCTTATCTTAAATAGTTTACTATTTCAGTAACTTTTAAGTCACTTGTTATTAACCCTAACATAAATAGTTGTAAAGTTTATAAACACTATTTCTGTAACTTTCTTTCATTCAAGTCACGGTTATTGTTATTTATTTCATATTTCTCACCTTCCCCGTTTTCGTCTCAAGGTCCGACATTTGCTTATAATTAGAGAACGGACACGCTTACCACCGAGTACAGTACTGGCGAAAGGCTGTATTTCTAAAATATTTAATTTTATTTATATAATTGGAAAACGAACGGGTGGTGATCTATAAAATTACGAAATACATATTTATTTGTTGAAAAGTTGTATTTTTAAAGTTTTTAATTTTATTTCTATAATTGGAACATTTTTATTTGTTCATTTTGTCGTTCAAGTTGAGTAAAGGAGTATTAATATTGACTAGCAATAGTGTCTCAAGGTTTTCTTCTGTCAATTTTGTTCTCTTTGAATTAAGTACATCCTTATAAATAGAAAACGTCCTTTCTACATCGCAACTGGTTATAGGTGCATACTGGAAATATTCTTTAATTTCTTCATATTTATAGCCGTTCATATATATAGCCGTTAGATTTTGTGGAATTGTCTCCATACATAATTGCTGCAATGTAATTAAATCTGGATTTCTATTAAGAATTGCTTCAAACTTTTGCCGAAGGCCACATCCGAAGTCACTTGGAATACTTTTCAAATTATTAACATCCACATCTAATGTGGTTAATCCGTCATTTAATTTGAGATTTCGATTTTCAAAATAAGTGATTAGTTTTGGCAATTTTCCAAAATGTTCGTGAAGAAAGTACAACTGATTTTTTAAATTTGGGATTTGTGTGAGCTCCTTGCACTCATCAATACTTCTAGCATCCTCCTTTAGCAGTGTTACGAAATGTTTTAGACTATCTAAATTCTCAGAATAATAACTAGTAGCTTCCAGCCATGTTCCCCATCTAGTTATTACTGGAGTGAGAGGCAGTGACAGAGATGGAAATTTTACCCTGAAAAGAGCTACTCTCAATAGTGCTTTTCTGAAAACTTTTTTAAAAGCTGATACAAGTCTATCAACTTCCGGAAAAGTGTCTCTGATATATTCACAGATTCTGTGGAGAGCATGGGCTACACAAGTAATATGCAGCATATTAGGATATGTTTTCTTCAATAGTCTGCCTGTTTTTAACATATACGCAGCACTATCACTGACAGATAATAGTATATTATACTATAAGGGAGAGAAATGCGTTATTTTGGCAGAGGTGCAATTTGAAGCCCGAGGGCGAAGCCCGAGGGCTACAATGCACCGAGGACAAAATAGCATCTCTCCCGAATGGTATATACTATTTTTTCCACGGTCTCATTAACTTAAAAACACATATTTTGTCATTATGAAGTAAGTAGCACCAGAATTATTGTATTCGGATTTCAGCATTTATTTAGTAGTCGTTGAGTTATTGTCATAACTACAAAATAAACAAACAAAAAGAATTGTCAAATTAAGGTGCTAGTTTGGTTTAGTTTAAAGTTTGTTTAGTGCACAATGAATAATTGTGAGTCGGAAGTCGGATTGTGGAGGCTGCATATATTGCAATAAGCAATTTGCTGCCTACGAAGTCAAGATCTTTATACGATATAGCCTACAATCGGTTCAAAAAGTGGTGCGCCGAGAAAAATGTTCAAGTATACAGCGAGAATGTTTTGTTGGCATACTTCAGTGAAAATGCAAAGAATTACAAGTCTTCCACATTATGGGCGCAATATTCTATGGTTAAGTCATGCTTGATCATTTACGACAACATAGATATAAGCAAATTCCCCAAGCTGATCCCATTTTTGAAAAGAACCGGTGACGGATATCAAGCGAAAAAATCGAAAATATTGAGAAAGGGTGAAATCGACCGTTTTCTATCAAGTGCAGATGACAAAGAATTCTTAATGATTAAGGTAAGATTACTTTTGTTGTTAGGTATTTCAATTATTAAGTATTTTGATTTTTTATAGGTTGAATTAATTCTGGGGATTGCCGGAGCTTGTCGAACTGATGAACTAGTCAATTTAACTGTAGATGATATTGAGGATGTAGGCTCTTCCTTGATTGTAAAAATTCCAAACACTAAGACAAAGATTCCACGAACCTTTGTGGTTACCGATGTGGAAAATATGCTTGAGTTGTTTCGAAAATACCTGTCCCTTCGTCCTCCCCACGTCAAGCATAAGCGCCTTTTTTTGTACTACAAAGCAGGAAAATGTAGTTCGCAGCCAGTTGGCAAGAATACCATGGGAAAAATTCCGAGTGTAGTAGCTTCGTATTTAAAATTACCTGATGCTGCATGTTATACTGGGCACTGCTTACGAAGATCTTCAGCGACATTACTGGCAGATGCTGGTGTGGATATCACGACAATAAAGCGTCATGCTGGTTGGAAATCAACGACAGTCGCTGAGGGTTATGTCGAGAACTCCATTGAAAATAAGACCAAAATTGCTAATCAGGTTTTAGTAGGTACCACTACTAGGGCAATCACAAAAACCGTAAATGTAAGCGAAAGTAATATTCCTTCTAATATTAATTTTGAAAATTGTACAAATGTAACATTTAATTTAAATGTCAATAAATAATTTCAATGTTATCTTTTTTTTACATGAATCACAAACGTTCTCCATAATGTAAACTCCCTTGGGAGCATTATACTCCCTTGGGAATAATCGACTACTTCTGTTTTAATTTTGATGTCATAGAAACTGATTTCTACTCCCGACCGTGGAAAAAAGTATTTTTTTTTTGTACGTGGCGTCCGAATGAAGCATTTTTTGCATATTCTCCTTAATGGTTTCAGCAACTGTTTCCGCATCAACTCTATTTATAACACTTGTTGCTATTACATATGAATTATAGGGAATAGTTGTATGTAGTACACCAGCTACAACATTTACCACACAGCGTCCTAACATATCCACCGTTTCGTCGGCGCTTATCCATATGTATTGATTTAAAAGATGGCTTCTAATGCGTTCTACTGTTCTCGTATAGCACCTAGAAACATAATATTTGCGTAAAGTTGATTCATCAGGAACATTTCGACCAGTATATTTTTTCAGAAATGTCTTCAAAATTGGATTCTTCAATTTAAATAATGGAATATTAGCTGCCATAAAAGTTTTACAGAGTTCAGATGTGTTTGCGATCTTAAGTGACGAATTTTTGACGATATTTTACGGATTTTGTAATAAATTTCCGAATCACTGACAATGGACATACAATCAGTATGACCGTCAATCCAACTCGCCATTGTTTTACAATGCCGTTCTCGACATTCTTCCATATCATGTCTGAAAAGTAACTTAAACAATGCTCTAGATCTAAATAAATGAAAACTAAAAATGTGTGCGTAAGTTATTGAAACTGAACGAAATTATGTACACTCTTACGTCGAAATAATTGGTAGAAATAGATTCAATCAAACGATATTAAACAGGATCTATCACAAAAATTACGATGTAATTAACAGTTAAAACTATGAAAACAAGAAACTTACTCACAGCACTTTATTTATCTTACGAAATATAAACTAATAAATAAAATACATTATAAAAACCCCGCTTCTATCTACGCTCATGAAAACACTTTAAAAAACACTATATTCTCCGAATACAACAGCTGGCTTGTCCATTGTTATCGCGGCGAGACCAGGTGTCCTAGTAAGACAAACAAATACTTCATTGAATTACGCCGGGATGTACTGAGCGACGTTATACACAATTCCAATTGCCAATTGCCAATTGCCGATTGCGTTTTATGGAAATTGCGTCCGTTCTCTACTTATAATAAAATATAGGCTTTCCCGCATTTTATTACTAACGAAAATTTATATAGACTGTATTACTTATATATAATAAATGTTAAGCTGTATTGCCATTTTAATTATACCATGTTAAGTAATGTGTCATTACTGATTATTAAATTTAATTGGTAGAACTAATATAAATAAGCAAATCAAGTTCGCACACTTAGGCGTAATTTATTTAATACCACTATGGCTATTAAAGTAAGGAACAACTCACGTCTTAGATGTGTTTGCGTTTCATTAAGCCGCAGGCGGATACTATAAAAGTACTTACCTATTATTTAAAGAAATTATAATAAGTCGAAACGAACTATAAACATCCATAAAATAATTCTATACTTTGTAAATTTTCAGGCTTTCTTTGCTTGTTAATTAGCTCCTTTTAAAGAAGCATATTTCTTTTTAATTTTGTTACGGGCATTACAATAGTATTATTCTGGATTTTGGTAACATTAACGAGTTTTAACTAACATGGTTGAAATGCATTTGACCAAAAGCCTACACACACACAAGAAATAAAGTAAATCTTTGAAACTTGGGTGGGTAAAGTAATCCACCTAGTTTCTTTGTTTATGTTAATGTCTGTTATCATAATTAAAATTCTTTTTTTTTTGTTTTTTTTTCGCAAGAAATATTATCTATGAAAACAAAACATTTAATTTACCAAAACAGCCAAAAGAAAAACAAAAATAATTAACCTTAAAAATCTTGGTGAGCTCTTTATTCAGCTTTTATCTGTTATGTCGAAAGGTCATTTGAACTATCAGTACTGATACTTATTAGTTGACAAAATGCAAGCATTATATGCTAGCGTATATGTGTGAAAGTCACAGGAAGCTCTATCGACACCATCTTGGACACCGCAGCGACGCATAAATTTGCCGCTCCTGCAATCGTTCAATGCATAACATCATAACAAGTGTTCATTTGAAAAGTCAATCTAGGTTACTTTGAAATTTTAATAGAATAAAACGCAAATATATTAATATGTGGTTGTTGTTCCGTAAACATAAATCCAAATGACATTTGATAATGTCAATCACAAATATCAGTTAGTGCATAAAATAATCGTGCGTCGATTCTGGTTTAAATAAATTGCTTCTCAGTTTTAAAATGGCTTTCACTTTAGAACATAAAATTTTTTTAGTCCAGGCTTATTTTCGAAGTGGTAATAAAATTGATGGTTTATGAGTTTATTCAGTTCATGATTGCATGGTAGAATTTCAAGTTGAGTTTCCACATTTTGTAATAGATTATATACAATTTAAGAATACTTTGGATAGAACTTTAAAACTTTTTTTCTGAAACTGGTAGTCTCTTAAGAAAATTAGGCAGCGGAGCAGTTAAGAAACGTACACCTGTAATTAATGAAGAATCGCTACATCCAGAGAAAATTGGTGTTTGGGCAGCGATAAGCCAAAGGCGAATCATTGGACCAATATTTATTTAGGGAACGTTCACTGCTCAAAGGTACCGTACGGAAATTTTACAACCATTTGTCAATCAGTTGCATGATGATGAACTTCAAAATGCATATTTCCAACAAGACGGAGCACCTTGTCACTGTACTGCAGAATCTTTGGATTATTTAAGAGAATTTTTTGATGAGCGTATAATTAGTCGAAATACTGAAATTGCCTGGCCTGCACGTTATGCGATTTAACACCTTGCGACTTCTTTTTGTGGCCTTATCTAAAAATTAACATATTTCGAACACCTATATTGAATTTGAATGATATGCTACAGAGAATCGAACAGAAATGCATGTAAATTAATAACAATCCGGTAATGTTGCAGAATATCATCAGAAATTTTGAACGGAGGATTTTAAAGTGCATTGATCTTGAAGGACAACATTTTCAACATCTGTTATAGTTTCCAATAAATACCTATTATTTGTTATTTATTTGTATGTATGAAACTGTCAAAATATACGACTTCGTAGGTTAAGTAGTAAATTTTAATTTACGACATACTTCAAAATATTCTCAGTAAATCACATGTTACTAGATTGACTTTTCAAATAAACGCTTGTTACAAGGTCAGTACAGCATCATTAGGACACAAATTTGCACACATGACTATTACCGGAACTGGAATCGTAAGTGCACGCATCCAGAATCAAGTAATAGAAGTCCCTGTTCTAATTGCACCGGATTTGCGAGAAAGTCTAGCCACACCCAATAACCTGCAAAGCCGCGGTTTGTAATACTATCATTTATTTTTCATGTAATTTCACACCCTTAAATATTCGCATATCAATAAGGATCAAACGGTATATATGTTAGAAGTTTCTGTAGAGAATTTATTTGAATATTATTTGATTTTCTTGGTAACAATCATTTATAACAAATACTTATTATCCGCAATAAGGATAGATTGTGTTAATTACAGTTATATCACAAATTTCTCTTTTTATCATAAATCATTATTATAGGAAAAAAACCGACAATTCAACTTAATATACACATATTAAATAAGATAAATACTTATTTTATCATAAATAGTTATTTTATACTTACTGCAATACGCAATAATAGTGAAAATGCAACGCCACTGTCGAAATGAAGTCTCTGATCTATAATAGCCCTTTGCTTTAGATCTTTAGGGTATAAATTATCATTTTTTCCATATTTACTTATCAAGTAAATGTTTATAGCGTGACTGTCCCATAAAAAAAATCCCTCATCATCAATGGTTGGTACAGTGTGTTGAGGATTAATCTAAAATTAAGTATATTTATTTTATAATAATTTATTATAATTTAAATTTCACTATGAAATATGTAAATGTACAATCATATGGTAAAACTGAAACAAGATATTTTATATCTACGATCTAAGACTTAATATATACGAGGGTCATTTGTCGGTAAAGTGACTTAAATGAAATACTTATTTTAGTGTAAAAAATATATACTTGGCTTGAGACTTTCCAATTCTTTAAACCGTCTTAGGTAATCTTATAGAAACTCGCCAAAATAGACATTCGTTACGTTTTCACCTTCACATTTGTCCCCAACCTCTTTTTACCAAGCCATTTCTTCGAGCTTGGGAACAAGACAAAATCACTCGAAGTTAGATCTGATGGATATAGTGGATCAGACAGTAATTCATATTCGACAAATTTAGCAGTTACCATAGCGAATGAATGAACTTGTACTTTACTTTAGTAAATATCGATAAAGATTACACCTTTAGCATCCCAAAAATGGTGGCCATAGTTTAGCCGAAAAAAAAACGGTTTTTGCTTTCTTCAGAGCACGTTCATCAGAAGAAATACATAGCTTTAACAGTGTTTTTGGCCCTGCAGTATAGTGATGTACTCAGGTTTCATCCACAGTGACACATCGACGAAGAAATTCTGTCGTATTTCATTTGAACATAGCCATATAGTCATTTTGAAAATTATAACATGAGTTCACATCACCTTAATAATAAGCAAACGTGGCAGCCATCTTGCGGTTAATCTTTTTATTTTTAAATGTTGATGCAAATTATTGAGTACCCGTTGGGCTCAGATATTTACGGAATCTCACACACCTTTATTCGGCGGTAGCTCTTTACACTGGTTTGGAATTTCAGGAATTACTGGAGAAGTTACAATCAATGGAGGCCCTGGCCGTCGCATGAGAAAAATTAAAGACAATTGAATGCACCGAATCAAGGAAATCACTGTACTAAAATTCAAAAGAGTTCCATCAGCGCGGAAAGTCATGCTTGCCATTTTCTCGGATTCAAAATAAGTCATTCATACAGAATATCTGCCAAAGGATCAACAATTAATTCAATAAGACGCTGCAAAACTTTACGATCACTAAAGAATCGTATCCATAGAGTCACGCAAGAAAGCACGATTTGTTTCTTGCACCACAACGTCAGACCGCATTGCAGCAACGAAACGATGAAGACAGTCGCCTGAAATTAACGGTTGTTTCACACCCTGATTTCTGGTTGTTCCTAAAGTTGAAGAGGGCATTAAAAGGCAGTGCCTGATGAAAACATTTTTCATCAGACACTGAAGTTCGGGCTGCTATTCGCAATTGGATCAACAGTAAACACGAAAGTATTTTATGGACGGAACGAAAAAAGGGATTCAGTACAATTTGTAGAAATGTATTGCACTAGATTGTGATTATGTGGAAAACTAATTTTGTATGTTGGTAATACAATAAATTTACTTAATTTTGAGGCTAAATTCATTATTTTGTCTTTTCTTATTCTTATTTTAAAGAGTTGGAGACCTTAGATATCAATCCATCCCGTAGTTTTTCGGCATTTTTTAATTTCAGTGTCCCTTGTATAATATTTCCCAACGCAAACTAATATTTTCGAAAGCACACGTACCGCAAACAAAGCTACTATTAATGTATAGATAATGTATATAACCTTTATTATTTATCGCAGCTTTTTGAAGTCGAAGGATTAGTTATTATTAAAATAAAGTACGATAGGATAAACATATTTAAAAAAAGATAGTCATATGCGTTTGCTAATAAATTATTACTGTTTTTGTTTCGTGTGATTATGTTTTGAAAATTAAATTAGTGACTTCTTTCAGGAATTTGTTAAACATGCAAGGACGTGTATCTTCTGTGTTCATATGACTACTTTTGAATAGCAGTGAAACATAATAATTTCATGCGAAAGAGCAGATGATTCGTCATAATATTTATGTAATTTTTCTTCGGGTTCTTAATGTTTATTCCATTTAAAAAATAATGTTCACTCAAAATTATTTTTTTTTTCATATTAACACAAAACAACAAATACTTTGCTTTAAACGATTGTAAAAACTTATCTAACTGATAGATTTTGACGAAATTTTGGCAGTACGCTTCTAAAACATGGCTGAAGTCAATATACTCATCGTTGCAAAAGTGTTGTCAACTTTTGAGAAGTCGCTCCCCCGTTAAAAATTACCCTCGTATTTACGAAGAAGTAGACAATATCGTGTTGTAGTACGAAAATTAAATATTTATTTAGAAATTTTCAACAACTATCCTTCAAAGTACTGTCCATTCTGTGCAATATACTTGTCCCATCGTTTTGTCCACTTGTCATAAACATCTGAGAAACCATTTTTTGAGAGCCTAATTAGTATACTCATCACCGGGTTGTTGAGTTCTAAATTGAACTTCATGAATCATTTTTTGAGTGGAACCATATGACAAATTAACAATGCCAGAAATTCGATATATGCCAAGCCAACGATCATCTTGCATGAAGTCCTTAATTTCTGTAATTTTTGAATCAATCCATGCAGTTGATAATCCGCGTCGAAGTTCATCTACCACTGATTCACAACCATCTTTGACCCTCTTATACCACTCATACATTCTACATCGTGATAAACTATCATCTGGGTACGCAGTTTTAATCATTTCAAAAGTTTCAGTTGAAGTACCCAACCGAACAAAAAATTATATCGCATATCTTTACTCCACTCTCATGTTCTCGATGGGTACGTCAAAAACTGACAATTCAGTAATTAATTTGTAATAAACGTCAAAAGTTAAATCAAAGCCTACTTGAGGATAAGTACTTTAGATATGGCACCAGTCTCGTTATAGTTTGGTATACCCTCGTATAAATATTTTATTCTCTGTATTGGCAACTAGACTTTTACATAATTTGATAGATTCTAGTCTTACGCTGATCTTGCTACTTTTGATTATTATAAATTAATCTTTTTGATGAAGAACAATAACAATGCCAAGTTATATCCAATAGTTCAAACATTCAAAAAAGTTATCATGGCGTAACGCGGAATGAAAGTGTATATCTGATACCACGACACCGATAACAAATTTCGTCAGATTTTCTGTTATTAACAATTCAGAAGGATATACAACTGTTGAAATAGGTAAACTCGAATTGTTTTATTTACCAATTTAACCTAGTTAATTTACGAAATATTAAAGCACTTAGAATGATTTTACCCTGCTCAGTATTTAATATTGATATAGCGGGGATGTTCTGAAAAAGTAGTAGGCTATGGATAAGAAAAAAAGCAAATTTTTTTTTCAGTTGACAGCCAGTTAATTTTGGAAGATTAAAATCAAAGCATATATAAATTTAAAAAATTTGTTTTAAATCATCTGCTGTTCAATAAATTTTGAGGTTATGATTTTCTACGATTTTAAACGAGGTTTCTCATATAATAACCGAAATCATCATATTTAATGCCAGCTTTTGCAAACGATAATCCTTCATTAGCTAAAATTATTTACTAGTTTAGTGAATTTATGCGTTTAAGACCTACCTACATTAGAATATGAATCAAGATCTGGGCAACTTACAGTAGCTGTTTGTGCTAACAATATTAGTGCCAAAGAAAAACTAGTCAAGAGAAATCGGAATACCAACCATTTCCTAATTCAAGAAGAATTAGGAATAGAATGTTATTTTATACAAATATCTACATGTAATGAAGCTGCGTTAAACATTTGTTAACCGAAAAACAAAAACAATCTCGGGCAGACTCGTGTATTCTTATGTTAGGCAAGCAAAACACATCGCTATACATATATCACATATTAACACGCCGGTGATAGAGTGATGTGCTTTAGTTTGGTGTGGAAGGGGCTCAGTAGTAGAGTAGTAGAGTATGATATTACTATCTACTATTGATAATAACAACTTAGTTGTTAAAAGCCACATCTAGGCCGATCTAGCAGGTTCAAGCTACATTGTAGAAAGGGTTTTTAAATTAACTTTTACAAAAAGTATGACAGATTCTAGTTAGTAAGTTGTGCTTTTCAAAAAAATAATTAATTTTTCGTGTTATGAGTTATACTTAAAAAAATACGGAGCTATTTTTAGTAATAAACTATTAGTATAACAGTATTAAGATTTCGAATACACCTACTTAATAATGTCTAAAAGGTCTTTCTTTGAAGACTGTGGTTAAGTAGAAACTATGTATAAGTGGACGCCTTGTAGAGTGTTAACATTTCACAAGAGTAGTTTCGTATATTTGTTGAAATAAATCTTATGTTATCGTAATTAGTAGTATTATAACAGTAAAACCTGTGCTAACGGCCACCTGTCTAAAGCGGCCACCTGAGATAAAGGACAGTTTCAAAGTTCCCAGAACCAACTATAGGGAAATTCCCATATACGACAACCCATAATTTATGGTCACCCTTATAAAACGACATCGGCAAAATAATCTCAAATTTTTACGGCCTATCTTCATACCTGCTAATATCGGCCGGACTATTTATGATTTATCTTTATTGATGGAAATACCCAATATTATTTCATATTTGCGCGAAATTACCCATAATTATGTATTCCTAGTATGTACAGATAATTAAATTAAACATGTAGAAATAAATGCGATCTCAGTGCCGAACACGTCTCGAAAGCAAAATTGCCGGCGCAATATATGCATGTTTATGTTTGATCAAACAGAGATGGCCTTCATTTCTACAAGTTTGCACGTAATGTGCTCCTTCAGTTACTTGGTGAGTTTAAAATTCTCTACGTATGCGAAAGGTTCTTTAGGTTACTTGATTAGTTTAAAGTTGTCTCCGTATTCTGAAGTCTTTTAAGTATATCGCAAAAAAACGTTTGTCGCTAAAAGACACAATAAATATAATCGTGGAGAGTTAAAAGGTGAATTAAAAAAGTTGGTTGAGGAAGGTGTTAACTTGGAGTAAAAACGAAAACTTTCGAAGTCGGAAGAATTGGCAGTGGATTAAGTCGTCTGCAATTGGTTTTGCAAAGCCATAAATAACGCAATTCCAATATCTGGACTGCTACAAAAACGCTTGGATGACAACAGAAATTATGCCAAGATTGCTACATAAATTGGACAATAAAATAAAAAAACAAAATAGAAAATAGAAATCTTTTCTTGGATAATACCACGTCGCATTCTAAAGTTCCATTAGAAAATGTTAAAATAGTCTCCCTGCCGCCAAACACCACTTCGAATTGTCAGCCCTTAAATCAAGGAATAATTCAGAATTTCAAATTGATTTAGCGAAATTTTTTTATTAAAAGGCCTTTAACGTTTATTGACGGTGAATGTGATTTTGAAAATTCTGAAAAAACATAAAATTAGCCAATACATTTATTTGGATTACAGCTGCTTGGAAACAGGTATCTCCTGCTAAAATTAAGAAATGTTTTTCCAAGGCCGGATTTTCTGATGTTATGCAAGAAGATATAATTTTTGATGAAGAAGGCGAAATACCCCTTACCCAACTCTTTCCTGCAATTCGTAACGAAATTGTGGATTTACATGAATTTGCTTCTGTTGATAGCTATGTGCCTATAGAGAACCCTAACTTCAGTGTTATGGAAATTGTTGAGAAATTGTGCAATAATGATGAACATAACTCTGAGCGAAGAGTGTGTAAAATTAAGACACATACAGAATTATTTATTGTGCAATAACAATGGTGAAATTTTTATGAACGCTTCTTGAATTTTACTTACATGTGAAGCGGTAATTTTTAAATTGAAGCTAAAAAAAGCAAACAAAGATTGAACCATACTTTAAAAAAGCTTAATAAATTAAGTTTTTCCTACGTATTATCTGTAATATGTATATTACATATTATCTATAATATATACCTACTCTATGTTTTGTACATATTCCATATATTAAAATAGTCTTAGTTTTTCGTATACATATGTGTGTTTATATCATATTTACTTTAATTAATAATATAAAGAAAAGAATCTTGAAAACCAATTAGGTATTTTATTTTTTTGGTGGCCGTTATTGACAGGTTTTAGTGTATTATTTTTAAGTTTTTGACTAATATTTATTTTAGAAAAATGTAATAGAATGAGAATGCACTTATTTAGAAAATAAACTTTAACAGCTTATCTTTGATTATTAGTTCTTATCAGTACATTTACGTGCTATATGTTTATTTTGAGTAAATACATAGATAAGAAAATTAATACGAATTTTATAATGTATTTATTTATTTCTAACAAATACATGAATATCTCTTGATTATTTAAATTTTTGCACGGTTTAAGGTGAAATAAACAAGGTACCTTCATAAACTCTGGTTCCAAATGCTCCTGGTTCAACAAATTTAATATTTTTATATCCAATGGCAAGCCGATGGCTTTAGCCAGCATTAAAACAGCTCTACATGGCGGACTAGCATCAATGGAATATAACACTGGAGCCATGTTCGACACGCACTATTCGACGAATTAACGGGCACTAAGCGGCTAAGTTTTGAATTACATTTTATAACATCGACTTATTACATATTGACCTTAATTTATAAGTATGTTTGTAAGTTTATTCATTTGTTATCACTTATTTACTGTAAGCGCATGTATGTAAAATATATATTAAACTTTCTTATTCTTTTATTCATTTATCTAAAAAAAATAATAGTATTGATTATAAATTTTCGTAAATTAACCGACTTTGTATATATAGTTATCTATTGTGGTGAACAAAAATGTAGGACAAGTTTTATAAAACATTTTTACTAATTTTAGCTATTTAAATCTGACTTTTTTTATAATTGTTTGAGATTTCTCCAAATTTAAATTTCGCCACAAAAAGTAGAATGAAGCAAATGAATAGTTTCGTTAAAGCTAGCATGATTGCAAAACAAGAAGATGGTTGGTCATATGACAAATTACCATTTATTAAAACATTGACAAAAATTCTGTATTTAATAAATTGATTCTGCGATTTCGGTCTGAAATCGCGTATTTGGCACTGCTCCCTTCTTGGACGATGCTTCATCAATTTAATTCAAAACCCCAAATACTTTAATAATTTACTAAATAAAACACTTGGTATATTTGTTTGACAAAATGTATTTAAAATATATCTGACATATGTTTCGACTTATACAGTCATTCTCAAAGAGTCATGTAAACTAAGTGAAAAGAATACTCCTACCGATATTTATGGCTTATTTTTTAAAAGTTTTATTACAGCATCGATTGTGGTGGTATTTGAAAAATCCAATTGCGTGTTTGTGACTGTCTGTTGAGATTTATGGCTTTTTTTATTTCTAAAATTTCTAAGAAGTCAAGCCTTTTACCCTTATTACAAGAGTGTAAAAGTTTGAAATTATTAGCATTAAACAGATGAGAATTTTGAATACAGTGTTCCGCGAATCCCGTGGTCATATTGCCATGTAGAATAGAACTTCTGTGCTCTTTGATACGTTCTTTTATAGAGCGTCCT
Source organism: Melolontha melolontha (assembly GCA_935421215.2). Lineage (NCBI taxonomy): Eukaryota > Metazoa > Arthropoda > Insecta > Coleoptera > Scarabaeidae > Melolontha > Melolontha melolontha. The sequence goes on along the minus strand of OW285235.1, from coordinate 89,329,412 downwards.
GATTGGCCAATGTATACCGCGTCACAATCACTGCAAGTTAATTCATACACCCCTGACTTATCACGCAATTCTGTTTTTCGTTTATTGTTAACTAGAATATTTCCTAAATTGCATTTATTTACTAGGATGACATTTAAACCTAATTTATTTAGTTTATTAGAAACTTTATTGCTAACCCCAGGTATATAGTTTAGGGTATGAAACACTTTGTTAGTTTTTATGTATGTATGTCCGGAGTAAAAATTATTCATAAGGAAAGGGCGTTGTTTTCTGTAAATCATTTTGTCTAAGAATTCTGTTTTGTACCCGTTATTTATAGCTATAGTTTTTATGGTATATACATCTTTTTCAAAGTTCTTATTATTTAGAGGGACATTAATCAGTCTCTGTATGAAACTGTGAAAAGCTGTCATTTTTATATTCCACGATTGGTTGGAATTTGCCGGAATTACTGTATCTGTTGTAGTGGGTTTTCTAAAGATATCAAATTCAAATCGTTTACCAACTCTTGTTAATTTTAAGTCTAAAAAGTTAATCGTTCCGTCTACCTCTTTTTCTATTGTGAATTGTATTTTTTTATTACGGGAATTTAAGTAGTTAAGAAATTGGTCCATCTGTCTATCCGTGCCCGACCACAAGCACAAAATATCGTCTACATATCTGCCCCAAAAGGAAATGTATTTTAATAAAGGAGTGCGGTTGAAATTATGAATGTGTTTATCTTCAAAATCTGTTAGATAAATTTCAGCGAGTAGCGGGCTAAGAGGGCTACCCATCGGTAAACCGTTGGTTTGTGTATAAAATTTTTCATGAAATTTAAAATAATTTTGTTTAAGACAAATATTAATTAGGTTTAATAGAGTGTTCTGTAATTCGATATTCGGAAATTCCAACCAATCGTGGAATATAAAAATGACAGCTTTTCACAGTTTCATACACAGACTGATTAATGTCCCTCTAAATAATAAGAACTTTGAAAAAGAAGTATATACCATAAAAACTATAGCTAGAAATAACGGGTACAATTTAGAATTCTTAGACAAAATGATTTACAGAAAACAACGCGCTTTCCTTATGAATAATTTTTACTCCGGACATACATACATAAAAACTAACAAAGTGTTTCATACCCTAAACTATATACCTGGGGTTAGCAATAAAGTTTCTAATAAACTAAATAAATTAGGTTTAAATGTCATCCTAGTAAATAAATGCAATTTAGGAAATATTCTAGTTAACAATAAACGAAAAACAGAATTGCGTGATAAGTCAGGGGTGTATGAATTAACTTGCAGTGATTGTGACGCGGTATACATTGGCCAATCAGGACGCTCTATAAAAGAACGTATCAAAGAGCACAGAAGTTCTATTCTACATGGCAATATGACCACGGGATTCCCGGAACACTGTATTCAAAATTCTCATCTGTTTAATGCTAATAATTTCAAACTTTTACACTCTTGTAATAAGGGTAAAAGGCTTGACTTCTTAGAAATTTTAGAAATAAAAAAGCCATAAATCTCAACAGACAGGTCACAAACACGCAATTGGATTTTTCAAATACCCCCACAAGCGATGCTGTAATAAAACTTTTAAAAAATAAGCCATAAATATCGGTAGGAGTATTCTTTTCACTTAGTTTACATGACTCTTTGAGAATGACTGTATAAGTCGAAACATATGTCAGATATATTTTAAATACATTTTGTGAAACAAATATACCAAGTGTTTTATTTAGTAAATTATTAATCATGTTTCACCAAGAGCCAACCGTGAATTCTGTACATTATACCAAATACTTTATACAAACGCTGAAAGGACTTGCGGTGGATCGTCAGCATTTATTGACAAGTTTTGATGTCTAATTCCAGTTCAGCTAAATTTCCATATCTAATACCATAGAAATAATCTAAGAAATCATATCCTCTGATAACCAACCTGATGACGTAGCCGACCTAGTGGACACTTCTTTAACCTCTACTTATTTCCAATTCCGTGACTGGTACTACGAACAATGTCTGGTGTAGACATGGATTCCTCATTTTCTCCTGCCGTCGGCAACATCTTTATGGAAGTATTCGAACAAGGTTTTTTGTTCCTATACCCAAACACCGGAGTGTTAATTTAGATACTTTCGTTATCTGAACACATGAACGTAATTCTTTGAACAAATTACTTAACCTATATGTAATCCGTGTAATGATAACCTTTATTACAATTCAACAATAATTCACGGTTGCGCCCTTTACTATTATGAAGTCAGTCACTCAGTAACGTTTAGATAAGACCGTCACCGTCTTCACTGAGCTTAGTCGACCTGGCTTAGTTGAATTGTACCTATACTATCAACACCCTTTCACATAGGTGTGTCTTTAGACCAATGCAGTGTATCTACGTTTTATCGTGAAATTTTAGTAAGCCAGTTTTGTGATATTTATTTCTGCAATTTTCCCGTAGCAACGTTCTTAATGGAGATAGGCCGTAATCAAATTTATTGTGATTCTTAACCAATTTATCAAAATCATGAGCGGTTTCCTCCTACCAAAGCAAGACTTCACGGCAAGTATAATTACACTAAAAAAATTTACTATTATTTTTTGTGCACGACAGTACATGTTTCAAGTTCTTAAATACACACAGTATATGTACATACACGTAAATGTAATTACTACGAGGTAAAATATATATCGATGTTTATTAATATCAAATATACGAGTATAAATACGACAAAACAAATATGCTAAAAATATATTTGTGTACGTACACATGAATACTACCGGTATATTTTAACGTTATCTAGCGATTAAACAAAACAAAAGCGACAACGCCATACCAATTATAAAAAAAATAGCAATGACATTTAGAAGTATAGCGAAAGGAGTTGTCGTTTTGAAGTCGATTTTAAAAACTCGCATGCCCAATTATCCACTTACTTGCAACTTCATGTAAAACCAAATACAAAGTTTCCCACTATTTCTAAACCTGCGCGAACTTACTCCCACCGCTCGCCATCTTATTTGACGCTTGTTATACATGTGCTAAGTTGAGTTTAATTTGTTACATTGACAGAGGTCTGACCGTCTGGAAAGGCTTATGTACTGATAAAATAAGTGAAATTAATGTGGAACATCGCAGTTTTCTAAACTTCTTGACAAAAGAAGATAATAGCCAAAAATTTGAAAAGAAATAATAATAAAAAGCTTCATTACCAAACGTAAATTAAATGCTAATTATAGGACATTGCATATAAAAATATAAACGAGTATACAATTAAAAAAAAGGAAAGAAATAAGTCGTATGCCAATAATAATACCTCCTGTATATTTATTAGATGATACATAGTACCTAGTATGTATTACATACTAGGTGTGTAAATTAAGTAATGAGCCTGGCAACGTAGCGTTTAATCTTGTAACGCTTGAGACGCAAGATTTGGAGGGCCGTCAAGTGAACATATGATAGGCCTTCAGTACAACCTTTTACTGAAATCGTATCACTAGAGTCGTTTGGTCGTCCGTAGCGATTTTTTTCGTAACACAGTTTTTTTCTAGTGTGTTCTAAAAATGAGTGGCATTAATTTCGAGCAACGGTTTGCTATCAGGTTTTGCTTAAGACTTGGAATGACTGGGGAAGAGTTGAATTCGACTCATACCATCGTTCTTCAGATTTCGAGGATGAGAAAATCTGCGCAAAAACAGTTCCATAAAACCTTTCACATGACCAAAAGGACATCAGGCGGGAAAGGTACCTTAACAAGAATCGATTGAAAATGATCCCCGTTTTTTAGAAACGTGTCATTATGTACTAGTGACGAGTCTTGGGTGTTTGATTACGGCCCGGACCCAAGCATCAAAATAGAATAGCACATTTCATCCTCTTCAAGGCCCAAAAAAGCAAGAGTGAGCAGGTCGAGAACAAATGCATTCTGATTTGCTTTTCGATAGTCAGGGAACTGTCAACAAAGAGGGCAAACAGTCAATCAACACTTTTACTGAGAGGTTGTTGAAAAACTTCGAAAAAGGGCCAAACATCAAGAACAACTGGGTGTTGCAACACAACAAAGCGCCTTGTCACACAGGAATTTCAATAAACGAGTTTTTGGCCAGTAAAAACATTCTTGTGGCTCCTCATCCACCTTATTCGCCTGACTCGTGTCCTTGTGTCTTTTTCCTCTTTCCGAGATTGAAAAATCATCTCACGGACATAATTTCGGGACACTCAAAAACATTCAAACGGTTGTAACCAGCCAGCTGAAGTCTATTCCAGTATTCAAGTTTCAGCACTGCTCTGAGAATTGGAAGAACCGTCTCCAACGATGTGTGGCTTCTCAAGCAAGTTATTGAATTGTTGATTCTATTCGAACAAGAAAAAATAGAAAAAATCAGTCTCATTACTTAATTTACACACCTCGTATAACCATTATAAACGAGGCCAGAAATATTTTTAACTTCAGTAGTATTAGATGTCGCAGTGAAACGAGGTATAGCTGAAATTGAAACACCTTCACTATGATATTGCGCCAAAACAAAAAAAAAAACTGATTTTAATATGCATCTACAGAATATCCTTGAAATAAAGAGACAACGTATGAGAAATGGAAAGATGCAATTATATAGAATATATATCCAAAAATTACTCAAACCCCAAAATTAACAACCTTCTAAATATTGTATTACGTGACGCCTATGAATTCAAAATATCAAAACGTGTATAAATAATAAATAAGTATGCCCATTTGGGAGCAAACGCAGTGTCGCAGTGGAAGGGGATTCGATTGCACGCGCACCTATTATATGTACACGTTTCCGATAGCGGTGTTAACTGCTCATAGCGATTAAGATTATTACTCAAAAATACCGATGCGCACTGATACGTATACTTATAAATGAATAATAGTAAATAATAAATAAAGTTACAAGTTTATAAAAAGTGCTGAAATAGTTATCGTACTTTGCACTAATCACATACCTTTGGCAGTTATATTTTATTGTATACGAGAGCGGTATTTCACAAACATTGCATTTTATTGTACTACCAGCGTAAACTAAATCCGGAAATTTACTTATTAATTTCTGTGCTTCGTCTCTTTATAGCTTTCGACATTATTGATTTATTATTTTTTACTTTACACAAAATAAATGTACTATATCGCAGCCGCCTTAAGATTGGACACATATCGGAAACATATTGCTATGGATTTTTCCCTAAATTATATTTGAAATTTATTTAAAAATAAATGTACATTGTTTTTGGATATCTGTGTATATCCGTTATATTTAGATAAAATATGTGTAGCGAAAACTAGTTTTCTGAAGGTCTTTATGTGAAAGCGAACGTAGTGACGATGTTGAGGGGGAGACTAAGTTATATCTATACACAAGAACGTTGTATGTCTCTGAAAAATATGTATATAGATTTATATATTTAATTAAATTCGGGTTTTGATTGTGTTAATTAGTTGTTGTATCTTTTATTCTATTCCCGTATATTGTTCGAGAGTTGGTATTCTCGTAATTTTGTTAGTATTTGATTAAACAACGTTTTTCTTGTCAACGTGTCTCCTATATAATTTTTTATGTAAGTAAAGATATATATTTATAAGACGTCTTATTAATTCAAAGAGTTTTTTAAGATTGTATATCAATTGTGTTAATATTATTAGTTAAGAGTCTTAATTAGTTGAGATAAATGATAAAAAATATTTTTAAAATTTCTACGTAAAAAAATATAATTGTAAAATTTTATTCGAGAGGATTAAAAGGGTTTTTGGTTACATGTGAGCGCGCATGTGGTAGATTTTTGATCGTGTTTTCAAGTTTGTTTATTCTATGTTGTTCTCTGGGGAGATATTAAAAATAAATTTTGTTTTTATTAAGTTGATCGGAAGTCATTAGAGGAAGTTTTAATTCACTTTGCGGTCATATTCAGTGAATTGTTTTACCTCAGAAGTTGTATATTGTTAAATACACAATCTTTATTCTTTATAAAGATAGATTTTTTTTCTTTTTTTAATTTTTTTTTGTATTAAATATTCATTTAAATTTTATATTGTGCTCGTTTAATTTAATAAACCTTTTACTGCGCTTTTATTATTAGAAGAAGTAAATTATTAAAAAAATAACTATCATATTTGTCAAGTACGTTTGATTGGCGCCTAGTAATATTCCAGTTCCACGTTTCCGATTGGAACCCTGAGAAAAAAGAAGTCTCATTGTTGGATATCATACGTAACAGCTGTCGATGTTATAAAAACTATAACGTAGTATACTTAAGTCAATAACCTCAATCAAAATAAGCTCTTTTTTAAACATGCAAGTGAATTATTAAAAATTAAAAAAGTGTGTATTGCGTGAATCCTTTTTTTTGGTTACGAGAAGTAACAAATGTCAAATATTAATATGGATATATTCAATGTTAATGTTTATAAAAACGCTAGAAAATAATATTGTGTATAAGTTTTGTTATGGTAAGGATTCGATAATCTCGTACGAAACTCAGCTGTTAAAAATGTATTATGTATATGTGTTTATTTATTTGCTATTGTCGATTAACTGTAAGCTATCGTGTTTTGTAATATAGTCGATCGCACAATGGCGTGGCAAAATATTTTTAAATATCTTTGCCATTTTTTCTCGCTTACGAGGGAATTTTTTGGAAAATATTTTTACATATATTCTTTATAATTACATCTTTCCATTTTTTCATGCGTTGCCTTTTTAGAAAAGGAAGGGCATACCTATCCAAAAAATAATTATTAGGGCGTCTAGAAGATCTTTAGTTAACAATTTATCCTATTTATTTGGGGAGAGGCATCGTTAAGCTACAAAAAAAATAAAATACGTTCAAAATAACTACTAACCTCAAGCGTTACGTTTACGTCCAAATACACACAAAACATTTATTTTCTTGCCATTGTATAGTATTCCTCATTTATAATAATCCTATTTTCGCTTATATTTTGTGTGTTCATTCTACTCGTAATAAGCAACATATATTAGAGTATATTTTGCAAATAAACGTTTGAGGTTAATAGTTATTTTGAACGTAATTTATTTTTTGTAGCTTAACATTTCCCCTCCCCAAATAACTTTATTAGGATGAATTGCATCACTGAAGCCCCAATAATTATTTTTTTGGATAGTTTTCTCTATATATATATATATGTCCTACATTTTCCATTTACCAGACATCTTATTTTCCTACCCCAGTTCGTCGCTATTCCATTTTTTCCATTTCATTACAAACTAAAAACACGAAGATTAGATCATTTTTGGACATTTACTGGCTTACGAAGTGTAGTGAAGTATTTTTCACTCACAACTCAGAACAGTGTAACTATACTCTATTTTTAAAGTAGAGAGACGAATTTCTGAACAGACCACTTTGCCAGTGAAATCTCATTGGTTGAAAGCAAGCCCAAATTGCTTTCAACCAATGAGATTTCACTGTCAAAGTGGTCTGTTCAGAAATTCGTCTCTCTACTTTAAAAATAGAGTTTAGTACATTTGAAAATAAATATTCATAACAATTAAAATCTGTTTAGTCTCCGTCATGCACTCACATTTGGTGTTAAGTAAGAAAATACATAAATATTATTATATGTGCGAGAATATCTTGTTAATATTAATGACATACTTTATTAAATTCACGCATATCTTATTTTTCAAGTTTACATAAATTATTATAGTATATAAAAGCTGGCGACAAAAACGGGGTCAACAGAAGATAAAAATATTAAGTACCTAAAGAGTACAGTGTGTTATCAGTGATAACACATATTTTGTGTGTTCATTCTACTCGTAATAAGAATACATATATTAGAGTATATTTTGCAAATAAACGTTTGAGGTTAATAGTTATTTTGAACGTAATTTATTTTTTGTAGCTTAACATTTCCCCTCCCCAAATAACTTTATTAGGATGAATTGCATCACTGAAGCCCCAATAATTATTTTTTTTGGATAGTTTTCTCTATATATATATGTCCTACATTTTCCATTTACCAGACATCTTATTTTCCTACCCCAGTTCGTCGCTATTCCATTTTTTCAATTTCATTACAAACTAAAAACACGAAGATTAGATCATTTTTGGACATTTACTGGCTTACGAAGTGTAGTGAAGTATTTTTCACTCACAACTCAGAACAGTGTAACTATACTCTATTTTTAAAGAAGAGAGACGAATTTCTGAACAGACCACTTGCCAGTGAAATCTCATTGGTTGAAAGCAAGCCCAAATTGCTTTCAACCAATGAGATTTCACTGTCAAAGTGGTCTGTTCAGAAATTCGTCTCTCTACTTTAAAAATAGAGTTTAGTACATTTGAAAATAAATATTCATAACAATTAAAATCTGTTTAGTCTCCGTCATGCACTCACATTTGGTGTTAAGTAAGAAAATACATAAATATTATTATATGTGCGAGAATAACTTGTTAATATTATTGACATACTTTATTAAATTCACGCATATCTTATTTTTCAAGTTTACATAAATTATTATAGTATATAAAAGCTGGCACCAAAAACGGGGTCAACAAAAGATAAAAATATTAAGTACCTAAAGAGTACAGTGTGTTATCAGTGATAACAGACAGTATCGCCTCGAAGAATAACAATCAGGAACAACAACGCAAGTACATACATAGAACAAAACACCCGAAATATATATATATATATATATATATATATATATATATATATATATATATATATTGTAATAAAATGATAACGCCCAACATTGGACCATCAAAAATATAATAAAACCCCAAAGAAAAGCTGTATTAAATAATTGTTATTTACTAGTGTTGATTTTGAAGCATTTTTTAAAATTGAATCTTAGCGCCTAAATGATCTAGTTTACTAAAGAAAACACTCGGTATGTTTTGTTTCACAAAATATATTTAATTTAATCTCTAACATATGTTTCGCCTTTTCAGGCATTATCAAAGAGTTATTTTTAAAAACTAAATTAGAAAGTACACTTCCACCACTATTTATGACTTTTTAAGGGACTTTATTATGGCATCAATGGTCGGAGTGCTGACAAAATCCAGCTGTGCGTTTGTTACATGTCTATTAAGGTTTATTGCTTTTTTAATTTCTAATATTTCGAGGAGGTCTAGTCTCTTTCCTTTATTGCAAGTATGTAACAGTTTAAAATTACTGGTATTGAACAAGTGTGTCTTTTCAATGCAGTGTTCGGAGAAACCGGTATTCATTTTTCCATAAAGAATAGAACTTCTATGCTCTTTGATCCGTTCTTTTATTGATCGTCCTGATTGGCCGATATATATCGCATCACAATCACTGCACCTTAATTCGTACACACCTGACTTATCACACAATTCTGTTTTTTCTTTATTATTAACTAAAATATTTCCTAGATTTACTTTATTCACTTGGATGACATTTAACCCTAATTGATTCAATTTATTAGAAACTTTATTCCTAACCCCAGGTATATAGTTGAGTGTGTGAAATGTTTTATTCGTTTTTGTATATGTGTGCCCGTAGTAAAAATTCTTCATAAGGATAGTGCGTTGTTTTTTGATAATCATTTTATCTATAAATTCTGTTTTATAACCGTTGTTTCTAGCTATTGTTTTTATGGTGGTTACTTCTTTTTCGTAATTCTCATTATTTAAAGGAAAATTAATCAGTCTATGTATAAAACTATGAAACGCTGCCATTTTTATATTCCATGATTGACATGAATCAGCCGGGATTACTGAATCAGTTGTAGTGGGTTTTCTAAATATATCAAACTCGAATCGTTTATCAATTCTTGTTAATTTTAAGTCTAAAAAATTTAGCGTCCCGTCTAACTCTTTTTCTATAGTGAATTGTATTTTATTGTTAAGAGAATTTAAATACATGAGAAATTTGTCTAGCTGTCTATCTGTGCCTGACCACAGGCATAAAATATCGTCTACATATCTGCCCCAGAAGGAAATGTATTTTAATAGTGGACTGCGGTTGACATTGTTTATATGTTTAGATTCAAAATCTAACAAATATAATTCAGCTAGCAACGGGCTTAGGGGGCTGCCCATTGGTAAACCGTTGGTTTGAGTATAAAATTTGTTATGAAATTTAAAATAGGTTTGTTTAAGGCAAATATTAATTAGGTTAAATAAAGTATTCTGTGTTACGACGTTCGGGATAGACTTTTGAATGTGATTCTTTAAAATTGTTTTTAGTTCCACTATTCTATCCCGAACGTCGTAACACAGAATACTTTATTTAACCTAATTAATATTTGCCTTAAACAACACTATTTTCAATTTCATAACAAATTTTATACTCAAACCAACGGTTTACCAATGGGCAGCCCCCTAAGCCCGTTGCTAGCTGAATTATATTTGTCAGATTTTGAATCTAAACATATAAACAATGTCAACCGCAGTCCACTATTAAATTACATTTCCTTCTGGGGCAGATATGTAGATGATATTTTATGCCTGTGGTCAGGCACAGATAGACAGCTAGACAAATTTCTCATGTATTTAAATTCTCTTAACAATAAAATACAATTCACTATAGAAAAAGAGTTAGACGGGACGCTAAATTTTTTAGACTTAAAATTAACAAGAATTGATAAACGATTCGAGTTTGATATATTTAGAAAACCCACTACAACTGATACAGTAATCCCGGCTAATTCTTGTCAATCATGGAATATAAAAATGGCAGCGTTTCATAGTTTTATACATAGACTGATTAATTTCCCTTTAAATAATGAGAATTACGAAAAAGAAGTAACCACCATAAAAACAATAGCTAGAAACAACGGTTATAAAACAGAATTTATAGATAAAATGATTATCAAAAAACAACGCACTATCCTTATGAAGAATTTTTACTACGGGCACACATATACAAAAACGAATAAAACATTTCACACACTCAACTATATACCTGGGGTTAGGAATAAAGTTTCTAATAAATTGAATCAATTAGGGTTAAATGTCATTCAAGTGAATAAAGTAAATCTAGGAAATATTTTAGTTAATAATAAAGAAAAAACAGAATTGTGGGATAAGAATTGTGTGATAAGAACGGATCAAAGAGCATAGAAGTTCTATTCTTTATGGAAAAATGAATACCTGTTTCTCCGAACACTGCATTGAAAAGACACACTTGTTCAATACCAGTAATTTTAAACTGTTACATACTTGCAATAAAGGAAAGAGACTAGACCTCCTCGAAATATTAGAAATTAAAAAAGCAATAAACCTTAATAGACATGTAACAAACGCACAGCTGGATTTTGTCAACACTCCGACCATTGATGCCATAATAAAGTCCCTTAAAAAGTCATAAATAGTGGTGGAAGTGTACTTTCTAATTTAATTTTTAAAAATAACTCTTTGATAATGCCTGAAAAGGCAAAACATATGTTAGAGATTAAATTAAATATATTTTGTGAAACAAAACATACCGAGTGTTTTCTTTAGTAAATTATTCATTATGTTTCACCAAGAGCCAACCGTGGATTCTATACATTATATTAAATGATCTAGCGTATAAATGTTACAATACCCATAAATCAATAGTAAATCGATATTAAAATGGTTACCACGTACTTAACACAGTCGAAGAGAGAGTTTTTCCTTACTCAAGTTGAATTCACAATAATAAAAGGTGGGTTATATATTATAGATACTTTCTAAATATATTAATATTCATAAATAAAAAAGATTTCAATATAATTTCATTAGTTTCAAGTATTAAAATTTCTTTAATATAATTTTTACCTAAGCTTATTCATTTTATATAAATAAGAGCTAAACTCGACCGCGCTTTGCTGTGGCTCAATATAATATGAAATGAATGGGAAAGTAAATAAAAGTGTTATAGCGAACATCCATTCACCGAGAAAATACATCATTCAATTCAATACCCTGCTTTGCGTTGCTGTACCTATGTGCAATGAAAGGAAAGGAAGAAAAAATATGTTTTTCATAAAAATTATTTTTTATTGTAAAGCTAGTGGATTGACTACATTTTTTGTTGTCCGTTTAAGTACACAGGACTGCATAAAATTTGCGATGACGTGATTTTTGTTTGTTAAGCTCAGTTTTTATATAGCAATAACTAATTAAAATACAGTTGGTCTCTACCACTCACAGATTTTTTTTTGCACAAAAGAAAAAGAAAAAAATATAAAAAGAAATCTTATAATAGGCGTTTTAATACATTTTATAATGAATGTACTACTTCAAATTCCAGGTATTAACCTAAAAATGATTTTCTGTTGTGGTTTTAAAGAAATTTGTTGAATAGGCTCTCATTGCCTGATGTAAATCTTTTATTACATGTATTACTTTTTGACAAGATTTCCGGAAATTTTTACCTGCTAAATCCTATTTATTATGCTTTCACTTTATTAGTACTGCGAAGAAGGATTTCAAGTTTATCACTCCAAACAAAATCTATATTTTAATGTCATTTACTTCATTATAGCTCTGAGTGTCGATCAGTAAACAAGTAAAATTAATTTGTCTTTAGTGTTGTGCGTGGTATTTGATAAATAAACATTGCTTAAAAATATGTCTAGCCGGTGTTGCAAAAACAAACCAGATGATTTCTGTTATATTTGTGGATATTTCGTCTTTAAAAAGTTTAAGAGACCAATTGGTGAATTTGTGAAAAATGCATATTATGCTTATTTCAAAATCAAATTAGGAGATCAAGATAAAGATTGGGCACCGCACGTTGTTTATAAGGTATGTGAAGAAGGTTTAAGACATTGGACCAAAGTGAATAGAAAAAGCCTTTCTTTTGGAATACCGATGGTTTGGAGAGAACCGCAAAATCATCATGAAGATTGCTACTTTTGTCTTTGTGATATTAAGGGGCATAATAGAAAAACTTTGAAACATATTTTGTACCCAAATAATATTAAATCAGCTATCAGACCAGTTCCTCACAGTGATCATGTACCTATACCCCCCAAAGTACTACAAGAAGATATTGAAACCTCTTCAACTTCCGGCTCCGTACAGATGGATAGTGATTTTGAACCATCAATATAAAATCAATATAAAATATTTGTTTTCTTCACACCAGATTTTTAATAATATTTTATATTATTAAAAATACCTTTGTATTATACAAAACTGGTGGGGTTTTACCCACTCATGTATGTTTCAATTATTCTGTTACATCTCGGTCTTATTTAACTTCTTTTTTTTTTCTTGTTTTTCTTGTAGTTTTGTTAAGAAACTTCATGTTAAGTTGTGTGAGAATTTGAAGATAGTGAAGGTAGCAGGCATCTAGAATCCGAAACTTGTGGTAAATAAAGTCATCAATAATGTAAGCTTTAGAAGTTTACCGGCAAAAATAAAAATTAGGTAGGTTAGAATTTAAGGTGTCCAGGAACGGAAATGAATAATGTAACTATTTCAGTTATTGGACGTCTGTCCAATTACTACTCAAATCACATTATCTTGTTTTATGCAAGAAATTCAAGGTTTATTTTATACTATTCTTTTAAATATTAATTTAATTATCCTGTACTATTCACTTTCTAACTAGTTATTGGACAGGTGTCTAACTGGATTCAGACCCAGTTATCCAATAACTACACTATCTATATTTATAAGATAATGCCTAAGAAAACCCCATATAAGGCTAGCTCTATGGATTGGATTATGCAAAATGGGATTGAGTCAATTTCTAGGACTAAACCTAACAACTTAAAAAATTTTGACATGATTTCGGACATCATTGTTAGGCTAGCAGACAATATAACAGCATTCTCTGCATCACATGTAACTTCACCCATTTTGGACGAAAACTTTAACCTTGCAAATTTACCTGATACTGTGAACTTTTTATCAATGAGTCAAACCACTAACAATATTCCTCAGATGTACGAATAACTAACAATAACGATACTACGCACCAAACTTCTAGTTCACCATTACTAAATAAATATATTGACAATTACCTCAAAATACGAGATAAGTCCCAACGAAAAAATAAGCGTCAAACTGAGCGTGTTTCATTTGTTATAATGTCACGACTTTATCAAGAAAGTTTTCTCTAGTTCTTCTAACTATTGAGAAGAGGAGAATAAGAAAGTAAAAAGAAAACGACAAAGAGAAGAAAAAGTTGCAGTTAAAGCAAACTCCAGTAATAAAAAAAGTCTGTAAATCGAAAGAAATGAAAAAGGTCTAATCTGTTTTATTTGTAAAAAGTGCCTAACTGAGAGTCAATACAAAACATGTGACACCTGCAAAAATAATTTTCATCAATCCTGCATTCCCAAGAAATACAAGAAGCATGTTCCCGACAGCGACAATGACGATCTCTTTATGTGTCATAATTGTTATGAAGGTAAATGTTGAAGTAACTGCCAGGGAAGAAAATTGTGGAGAATCTAAGAATGAGGACGATTACTTCAGACGAGATCAAAGGAACCAAAATGAGGATAATAATGCAAACTTAGCGAACGATGATTTCAATGACAATAAACAAGAAGAAAGGCACGAAATTGACGAAGGTAATGATAAGAAAGCATACCAGGATTTAGCAAATGAGAACCAAGGAAAAAGACAAGAAATTGATGACAACGAAGAAGAAGAAGAAAAAGAAATGGCTAAATTATACAATATGTATAAGAATTCTTATACCAGTTTGTACTTATAACTAAAAAATAAAAATAATAAATTACTACATGTTCAATAACTAAATTGATTATATCCACATACTAGAAAAATTGTCCAATAACTAAGTTTTTTGACATGATTTTTGTTTTTTGGTTGTTGAAAAATAAATACTTTTTAATCGAAAATTGTGAACAGTGGAATGCAAAGACAATAAAATGCCATTTAAAATCGTTGAACAGTCATATTCGTGAGTCAATAAATAAAGTCTCAACACGCACTTGAATTTATCAAAAACCTTAACTGTCCAATAATTGGGTGGTTTACCCTATATATGTTTAACATTTATACCAGCAAACTTATTATTGATATTTACTTTCTTCTCATTTAATATTATTAAATAATTAAAATTGTACCGTTTATATGCCCTTTGCACAATTATTACTTTTCTTTCCAAAATTTGTTCGTTGCTATCTAAAAACCAATAATAATTTCTCATTTTTTTTCGTTCAAAAACCCAGTTCCTTGTTGAATTGATTTGCAAATATCAATATTATTAATATTTTCGCCTTTCAAATTTGACAATTGTCTGTCACATTTAAAAAAAAATAACATTTTCCTGGTATTTATATCTAATCTAAACACATTATTTTATGTTTTCATATAAGACAATTCATTCAAGATTAAATCAAAGTTATTTTTCTTTTTATCAATAAGATTTCATAGCAATATTTAAGCGTAAATATATATGATTAGAAGACTATTTACTCATTTCATTCACTAATATTCAAACTAATTATACATGTGACAAGATGATACAGCTATTTTATAAACATGCGCATATTATCCATGACTTTAAATTAGCATCTTCCGTATTATGATGATAACCTTGATACTTATCCTTGACTACTAAACTACATATTTGTTTATTAATAGTTTATCATAGGAAAATCATTTTAAATGCGCAATATAGAGTTAGGTAATAATTATATCTATCGTGGTCGATTATACTTAGTTGAGAAAAAAAAACACATTAAAAACGACTTTCAAATTTCATGGGAATTTTTGTTTCTTCTGGCGGTATGTTTCTAATTATTTTTAATAATTTTATTATTACTACTTATTTTTTATTCTAGTATTTTAGACGCGTTTATGATGTTGAAATAGCCATGTATTGTTTGTTGATTTATGCAACAAAACACTAATTAATAAAGAGGGGTTATTTAGAGAGCTCGCATGGGCGGCGAGCGAAGCTGGTACAGATCTCTACGCAGTCACAGACTTATATCTGACGTTGCGAAGTACAAAAGGCATACGTCAGCAGTAACGCGCCAGGTATCTTCGGCGCCGTCGTGCGAAATACTGATAGGCGCCTTTACCCTATATGTATTGAGCCAAAATTACCAGCCACTCTCTCACAGTTCAACATTGAAATTTATGACGAACTCTTTAGACTTGTAAGTACTGGTAGGTATTTTTTATTTGAGGCAAACAAAAGGTTCACATACAAAAAAATATTATTAAAATTTTTATTGCACACTGAAACAACAGTAACAAACTAAAAAACAGTATTCCAAATTATTAAAAAACAAAAGGTCAAATAAAATATTTTTAGAGTGCCCGTGTTTTTAAATAGATAAACGTGAAGGAAAACAACGGAAATGTCTTATAGAAATTGGACTTTTCTAGCTTTACTTTTGGCAAATTCATTAATAAGATTTTCAATATTCAGCTGCTTTAAAAAGTCAGACTCTATAGAAATGATAGCAAGATTTTCTAGCCGCTCCTGGCCCATTCTAGATCGTAAGTAATCCTTAATTAACTTTAATTTAGAAAATGATCTTTCGGCTGTAGCTACAGAAATTGGTATAGTTAACAGTATACGTAATGCAGTTGTAATGTTTGGGAATGAGTGGGTTAAGTTATTTATTGTAATGTAATTGAGTGTTTCTACTACAGACGTCACATTTTTGTCGCAATTTTGCAGAAATTGCAATTCTACAGTTATGGTACACATATCTAAAGAAAAACGCCAAAAATGGGATTCGAAATCGTTTAAGTTGATCTTTGTTGGATATGCAGATCCTAATACGGCATTGATCCTAATACGAAGAAAATTAAAATTAGGCGTGATGTAGTTTTTCATAAAGAGGAAAATTCGCAAAATGAACATTCGCAACTACAGGTTGATGAGGGTGAAGATCGGACTAATTCGCAAGAACACGCCTCAGCCTCAAATAAAAATGAAATTAATCGCATTGATATTAATATGTCTGAGAATCAAGAATTGACAGAAGAAGATTTGACAAATGACCCGGATTACGTACCAATCCATCACGTGCCGCTTGAGCAAAACAAGTTGAGAAGATCATCACGTCAAGTGAGGGCTCGACAATTTGAAGATTTTCTCACATACTCAGCAATCGAGAGTTCAATCGATGAAGAGGATCCATCGGCAGTAGAAAAAGCAATCATCTGACAAGATGGAGAAATGTGGAGGGCTGCAATGTTAAGCGAAATGGAATCGCTTGATGAAAACAGCACGTGGTCATTAGTCAAGTTACCGGAGAAGAAGAAGCCAATAAAGTCGAAATGGGTTTTAAAAACTAAGAGAGAATATTTCTTAATTAAGGTCTTAGGGTTTGTCTGGGGGTCAGCAGTAGCAGTGCAGTTGAAGGAAATAGTAGTTATTATGAATAAAATACTGACACAAGAAAAATATTTATAATGCATAACAATAAAAAATTTCCACAAGCAGCACTCTACTTTTGTTACACACTAGGTAGTTTGGTTGCATAACAAACAACAATATGACTATAAATATTATATCTTCCAATAAATATTTATTTCTTTAAGGACCGGTATTATAAACGATAAAATCTGCAGATTTTATTTAGTAAGGAAGTAAATTTAATTTACTTTATAGATTGAGTAAATAGCGAATAAGGAAACTAAGCAAGTAAATCTACAAATTAATTTACACCTTAGAAAATCGTGGTATTAAATATTTCTGTTTGCTCCACTGTCTTCAAATAAACAAAACCTTATTTTTAAAAGTTTATATTTTGTGTGTGTGCGATAACTTGAATTTTGATAATGCCAGATTTATCGGTTTGTATTTTACAAATATAAGCAAACAGAAATTGTAAAGGATTAGAATTATTTTGTATTGTTTTATTGTATTCAGTGGCTCCATCGTTTATCGAAATACTAAACTGCAAAATACATATCTGTTCAGAGTTATTCTATAAATACTTTTATATATAAATAAATTTATTTGTCAAGTTGTTATTGAGAGATTTATTCGCTGTTTATAATACCGGCCCTGAATAAAGGCATTTCGTTTTTATTTTGGCCGTTTAATTGCTAATTTGTGTTTTGTCGGATGCCTCGGTTTTAATGGCCGTCTTATAATAACTTGAAAAACAAAGTTCAAAATAAATAGAAAAAAACCGAATTACAAACTAAGACTTAGAAATTATTCATTACATTTTGTTTCTTCATGTTACTAAGAAAAAAAATACTTACAAATTTGAACAAAACATAACTAATAATACTGAAAGACCAGTCATTGTGGCAATAGCAATTAAGAGCAGAACCTCATAATTTATGACTAGAGCAGACCAATTTCCGTGTGCGCCATGTGCGCCGATGTGAGGATGATTGTATTGCATCAGAACTAATAAAAAGCATTCAGTATGTGTTTGGTACTTGCTTAGACTGCATGTAAGTGTAAGCATACGTAATAAAATGTCGTCGACACATAAATCGAGAAAACGACCATTGTCAGACGAAGTGAATAAGTTTATTATGGATTTCCCAGACTTAATATACGATGGCTCAAAAATTAAATGTTTAGTGTGCAATACATATCTAATGTGTTGGTCAAAACACATTGTAAAGAACACGTAAGCAGTTCGAAGCACAATAATAACAAAATTTTATACATGAACCGTGTGTAACTATGATTGTGTGTACACTGCCGTTTACCTTGTTAAGTAATGAAGTAATGATTCATTTATTTCATTTTGGAATAAATACGCGAATCAAACATTACCGAGCACGACAACGTTACAAAGGAATTTACCATCGGTGCGTAAACAGGTTGAAAATAAAATCAAAGCCGAACTGAAAAATAGAAAACTGTGGTTATGTGTGGACGAAACAACTGACAGCAAAAAACAATCTGTAGTTAATGTGATGGCGCGTAATATGGAACCACATCAACCAACGTCTTCAATTTTATTAGCATCCAGACGACTAGAACAATGTAATACCGAAAAAATTTCAAAGGTGCTATTAGATACTTTGGAAAAATTTAAACTTTCGAAAGACCAAGTATTAATGTTTATGACCGATGGTGCCGCAACTATGTGTTCTGTAGGCCGGTCTCTTAGAAAATATTGTCCTAACTTGTTACATATTACTTGTAAACTCCATGCTCTACACCTTGTTGCAGAACAGGTTCGTAGATGTTATCCAGAGGTGGATGACTTAATATCGAGTACAAAGGCAGTATTCCTGAAATCTCCAAAACGTATTCGGAAATTTCACGAATTGTGTCCCCATACCCCTGACCCACCACAGCCAATTCTGACACGTTGCGGTACATGGTTACGGGCGGGGTTTTACTATCATGAACATTTTGAAAAAAATAAGGAAGGACGTGGTTTTATCATTCGATCCGAAAGAAAGTGCAGCTATCAATACAAGCCAGAAAAAATTTCAAGATGCCCAGATTAAAATGGATTTACAAAGTATTCGTGAGAATTACTTGGGACTAGAAGAAGCAATAACAAAATTAGAAAATTCGTCGCTGTCGTTAGCGGAATCACTCCAAATCGTTAAAGAGGTTCACGCACAACTGTGTGCTGTAGAAGACGCAAAAAGTGAAAGTGTTCTAATTAAATTTGAAAGTGTTTTAGACAGAAATGCAGATTTTGACACCTTAACACGTACTTGTGAGGGCACGTCTACAGATGCGTTAAGTTGCTTAAAAAAGTATTTTGATTATGCGAATATAAGATCACTAGATGTAGAACGCTCGTTTTCCGAATATAAATATATTTTTTCCTCACGGCGAACATGTTTTTCAGAAATAATCTTAGAAACGCACCTGATGTTGAAAATATACAATCGAGTTTCTCCAGTTTGTCAATCCTTGGAAGACGCTTAAAACGGTAAGTGTTTTTTTAAATCCTCTGTCGTGCACACAATCACTGATTTCAAACATTTTCCATTTTATTTATAGGTACATACAACGCTGCTATAAGATTCTTATTCTATTCTTCTATTCCTATTTTTCGTGTGTTTATGTATATTACTTTAATAGCAGAAAACCGAATGTATATTTAATTATTTCTGATAGAATAAATGTCTACTTCTATACTTATATCGGTAACAAGCTCATGTTGCGTCCCTATTCTATCGCATATTCTAATATATTACGAATAACACTCACATACCGGCACTCATGGCGCGCACGGAAATTGGTCTGCTCTATTTATAACTTATCCAATATGAAAAACATAATGAAATGCATTAATAGAAAAAGTTAAATTATAAATGTTAACAATGTGTCATATGAAACAGATAGAAACAAGAAAAATTCCTAACTACAAAATATATTAATAAATTCTATGTACGTGTTCCGGTAATTAAGTTGCTATCTTCAGTAGAACAAACTGAAATGAAAATAGTGCTAAACATAGCATCTTTGGTTAAGGTAAAAAAACCTTTGAAGATATTCTCTTCACCAAATTGCCAGTGGGATAACACAGTGTTATCCCACTGGCGATTTGGTGCTTCCTTTGTCCGAAATCTCTTTTCCCCTAAGCCAGATCTGACCAATATGGCAAACGGAGCAACAATTCGTAATGCAATTCGACAAATTTTATTGTAGCAACAGCGGACGAATAAGAACGCGTTTTTTTTAATAATCAATAAAGATAACAAATTTAGAATTCCAAAAAAGACTGTGGTCATGGCCGAAAAAATAGTTTTTGCTTTCTTGGGGACACGCTCTCTGTTAAAATCCACTATTTTGACTGTATTTCGTTTCTGGAGTATAATGATGTATCTAAGTTTCATCTACTGTGACATATCGACTGAAGAATCCCCTTGGATTACGTTTGAAGATAGCCAAACATTCGTCTAATATTTGGATGCGAGCATGCATTTGATTAGCATTAAGCAAATGCGGCACTCATCTCGAGAATAGCTTTTTCATTATTGAATGTTCATTCAAAACGTTGCATACTTGTTCGGTTGAAATATTTTCTTCATTAGCTATCTCACATACTTTCAACTTTCAATCGACGATCGTTACTCACATGACCTCACATGACGAAAATTCAATTTTTGCGCGACTGTATTTTCGTTTATGGTGTTGTTCCTAGAACGCTATTTGGGGTTAGGGTGTATTGTACCTATTTGAGCACGTGGGAGTGCCAAGTTGATACAAGATGGACGTTTGTGGCTAGTGTTGAATCTTTCCGGGCTATCTGGAGCGTCCGAACAATGCTGTAAATATTTCAATAATAAATAGTGAGATGAAATTGCACCAAAGGTCCAGGACGTGTGTAATAAATAGTACTGATATAAATATATTACAACTCATTAACTAAATAAAACACAAAGGTATTTTTAATAATATAAAATATTATTAAAAATCTGGTGTGAAGAACACAAATGCAGGTTCACTATTAATATTTTCTGTGAACGTGTCCGAATATATCCTATCCCCAGAGACGTAGATACGTATTTCACCTTTCTACGGGCTCATCGGTACGCCCCTGCTGGAGAAAGGATATTCCCAGACACATTTACAGAAAAGAACCACATCGCCCTATCACCGTAATTATCCAGACCGAGCGCAGAAGTAAATTCGGCGCTGCCTGTTGTCAGACAGCCGAAGTACCTCGCATACCGTCCACATAATTAATGTGAAGTAACGACGCCCTTCCAAAGGTTGGCACAGCCAATCTCTCTAGAAAACTGCATTTTTGTTTGTGTCTTCACTAATAATACGGCTTAACCGCATGTGTAATGTATCAGAATAATTGAAAAATACATGAGTAGGTAAACCCCACCAGTTTTGTATAATACAAAGGTATTTTTAATAATATAAAATATTATTAAAAATCTGGTGTGAAGAACACAAATGCAGGTTCACTATTAATATTTTCTGTGAACGTGTCCGAATATATCCTATCCCCAGAGACGTAGATACGTATTTCATGAGCCTGGATATATTCGGACACGTTCACAGAAAATATTAATAGTGAACCTGCATTTGTGTTCTTCACATCAGATTTTTAATAATATTTTACATTATTAAAAATACCTTTGTATTATACAAAACTGGTGGGGTTTACCTACTCATGTATGTTTCAATTATTCTGATAAATAAAACACAACAACGTTATCATTAAAGTTTTTAATTAATATTTATATAAAAAACTACGATATTTAAAATGTACTAAAATGATCAAATAAAAGTAGCAATATATACAAGGAGCGGCAAATAAGTAATTAAAAATTAGCACACAAAAATAGACTGAAAAGAAAGTTAAATTATGTCATAAATTATGCGGAAATTAAATGTGATTAAAATAAAATAACCTCTGTATCGAACAATACATAATTACCTGTGAAAGCGTGTGTTGGTCGGCCACGAGGTTCACATCATGTACTCAGGCAAGTACGAAGAGCGATGTTTGGCAGGAGGACGAAGAAATTAATTAAATTAATGTGAATTAAAGTAAATAAAATAACATCTACAGAATAGTACAGAGTTACCTTAGAAACAAAGAACGCCGGGCGGCGTGTTGTCTGCTGGAACAGCACGTGGAGTAAGATGCTTTTCTTACTCTTGAACAGAAGAAGGATGAGTTCGATGTAGGAGAACCCTCGCCTGGGAAACGGGCATTTTTACGACCCAGTTTGGAGAGTGGGATGGAGCTAGCAATGTTTTGAATTAAGAACTAATTATAAGCGCGAGCTAACAAGTTGCGATATCGATGAAACAAATATCATTAAAATATCCCTTATGAAGGAAGCTTTAAAATGATATGCGACATGATATAATTATGAAGACGTATAGCAAGCGCCATTTAAGTTGGCGCGAGGAGGGGGTGCGCAAAAGCCGTTTTTAAAATCGTCCACCCCTACTACTCAAGTAATTGTCAGAATAAATTTGTCATTGACGTTTGACGGAACATAATATCTTTGCTAGGGGATCATAAAGTGATTCACGCTCAGAGGCTAGAATTATCTGACATTTGATGTAAAACCAAATACAAATCTCCCCACTACTTCTAATCCTGCGCGAACTTACCCCTCCTCGCGCCAACTTAATTGGCGTTTGCTATACTTAATTAAATTAATAACTCAAGTTTAAAAAACAAAATGTAAAATATTTGTGAGAACTGTAACCTAATGTTAGATACGAATTGACCCTTCACGTCAGGTAGATTTCGAAAGGTCGGCCGTAGTACTGTAACAAAAGAAAGACTTTCTATTTGCAAATACGAATATAAAAAGCGTTCAAATAAATTTTACCTCTAGTAGTCCATGACAATAAAAATATTTGTCGTAACTTGTACTATTTACATTTGCATCAGTTGTCAATTTGACAGACTATTTATTCTGATGTATACTTAGTTGGAGCTTTTTGAAATTGCTTTGTAATTTAAAATTGATTTAAAATGGTTTTCACTGTTCAACACAAATCATTCATGGTTGAATCTTATTTTTGGAACGGACGTAATATTAACGGACAATGGCACTATTTTCTTGAAGAATGCTTAGAGGAATTTAGAAATATGTTTCCAAACTTTGTCTTTGATTTTGATAGTTTTTGGTACACAGTTAAATATTGCACTAAGGTTTTCAGAGAAACAGAGAGTGTTATACGGAAAGAAGACAGTGGCCGTCCGAAAAAATGTACGGAAGAGCTAGTTGACGATGTAACGCAAATTATGAATGATACACCAGGAACATCCATACGAGTATTCTCTCCACGAGTGGGTGTTTCAATTGGCACTTGTCATACAATTTTGAAAAGAGACACATTTATTTCCATATCGCATGGCCTATTATCAAGAAATCAAAGAAATTGACTATCCTAGAAGAACAACATTTTGTCAGTGGTTCTTAAATAATTTTGATAATGTCATTCTTGACAAAATTTTTCTCAGATGAATCATGGTTTTATCTGAATGGATATGTTAACTCACAAAATATAAGGATGTGGAATACTAAGAAACCGCATGACTGTTATGTTGTTCATCCACAGAAAATTGGTGTATGGTGTGCGATTAGTCGAAGGAAAATCATTGGCCGTATTTTCTTTAAAGGAGAAAGGTATCGACAAGAAATTATGATATTTATTGAACAGCTTAATGAAGAAGAAATAAATCAGGGTTACTTTCAACAATACGGAGCTAGAGTGCACACAGCTTGTGAAACAATTAATATGATACGGAAATTTATCAAAATCGGTTGATAAGTTTAAACATCGAACATGAATTTCCAACAAGATCTTGTGATGTTAACCCCTGTGATTTTTTTCTGTGGCCATTTTAAAGAACTCAATTTTTTGGGTACAGATACCTGATCTTGCAGACCTTCAGATCAGAATTGCTGAAATAATTAACGAAATCGACGATATGCTACTACAAAACGTTTTCTCCTTCATTATAAGAAGATGTTAGAAATGTCTCGAACAAGGTGGTGGCCACTTTCAACAATTTTTATAAAATGTTACTTGTTTGTTGCAAATAAACGTATCTCATTTAGTTAAATATTTTAATTTTATTATTTTGACATTTATCATGTCATTCAAATAGTTCATAACCAACAAAATTCATATTAAGAACTTAAGTAAAAAGCTAAGATATACGTATAATTTCCATGGGCAACTGCGAGGTAAAATTTAGTTGAACGCTCGTTACATAGAAAATGGCTAAGCTGAATTAATATTTTAAATTCGAAATATATGTAGAAATATAATTTAAAATTAAATTAAAATATTCTGACATACACGAAGTGTGACAGAGTGTAATGATGTATTCAAGTTTCATCTACTATGACACATCGACAAAAGAGTTTCCTTGGATTACGTTTAAAAATAGCCAAACATTCTTGTAATATTTAGATGTGAGCGCGCATTTGATCAGCATTAAGCAAACGCGGCTCTATCTCGTGGATAGGGTTTCCATATTTAAATGTTGATCCAAAATACTGTATACCCGTTCGGTTGAAACCCTAACTTCATTAGCTCATTCACGTCCCTTCAATCGACGATCGCTACTTACGAGGACATGGGCTTTATTAACCATTTCTAGAGAAATTACAGTAAATGACAGTCCGAGACATTCTGAATATGGTCACTTTTAAAAGCAGAAAACCACTTACAAATCATTCCATGAGACCAAGCATATTCACTAAAATATTTATGTAACTTTTCCTCGATTTCTATAATTGTTTTTCCACTTAAAAAATAATGTTTAATTAACACTCGCAAAGATTTTTCCCATATTTACACAACAACGAAAACAGTTTTCTGTAAATGATTATAAAACACAACCTATCTGTCAAATTTGTTTAAAATGTCGACAGTAGACATCAGATACGTGGCGGAAGATAGCACCATAATCACTGTAGCGAAAGTGTTACCAACTTTTGAGAAGTCAGTCTTTCATCAAACCACCCTCCTACATTACTTGAACTCGAATTACTTGAACTTGAATTTTTGTTTGCACATTTTAAAAAACATGTGAAATTATAGCTATTTGAGAGTCTATAATAAACGAAAATACACAGTATCAATTTGGAATAAATGTTCTTTTTAAAACAATGTTCTTTATCTTATGCGACCCATTCCAATCAATGAGGAAGTTAATTAATTTCCACTATTATTCCACTGTACAACCTTATTCTTGTCTTTAATTAAAGGAACTTCGTGAAATGATTTTAATTCGAAGTGAAGCCAATATTTGCTTGTGTAATCCAATCATTTATTACTTGTGAAGGAGAAAAAGGAGAAACGTTTGCATTAAATTTGAATTTGTAGTATCATGCCAGAAATAGTTTTATTATTCGATTTAAACACTAATAATGTAAACTATTTTTATTTTGAAACTGAAACAGAGATGAGACATCAAAAAAATATTTTTCAGTTTATTAAAAAACAAATTTTCATGATATTATTTTAGATTACAGTTTTATTAATTTTTTAAACATTCTGAATCCGATATTCGTATTTTATATTTCTTACTTCTAACAAACAAAAACATTCTCGTAATACACATGAAATTTTAGTATGTTTTTGAAAATGGGGTTGTAAATGAATCTAACACACATCTTCGTTTTTAATTCTCTACGTTGCTCTACGTTGGTTTCACAAAAAACGATGTTCAAGTTGCTATTGATAAGATTAATCATGAATTAGAGCGCATACAATCATTTTCGCAGAATCATGCACTAAAGATCAACCCGGAAGAGACCACTGCCGTCTTGTTTGGAAACCCTGCATTCATTCAGAACATCAAAGAACAAATCATGATCAAAATTAATAATGCAGAAGTGTCGTTGGTTGATTCGGCAAAAAACCTACGTTTAATCATTGATAACACCTTCCGATACAAGAAACATCTTTCAAAAATTATTCAGTCAGCTTATGCCAATCTCAAAACATTGTATCCTTATCGATCAACTTTTGACATCCGTACTAAAACCATGTTTTGCGAGAGTCTTGTCTTGTCGGTATTTAATTTTGCGTCCACAATCTAAGGCCCTTGCTTGGATAGTGCTGATCGAGCTCGCGTACAGAAGGTTCAGAACGCGTGTATGCGTTATATGTTTGGTATACGCAAATTTGAACATATTTCGCATAAACTTCTTGAGTTGCAGTGGTTAAATATGGCCAACAGGAGAAAGCTTCAAACCTTATGTCTATGCCATAAAATTATGACTTTGAAAACCCCATCGTACTTAACTGAAAAGATACGTTTCCGATCCGATGTACATAATATAAATCTTCGTAACACCAACTTGATTAGACCCCCAAACACAGATTGGTGCTTTTTGAAAGATCCTTCACGCATAACATTTATCTGCTGTACAATTCCATTCCGGCTTGTTACAAATCCTTGGAGACAAAGGCATTCAGGAAACAAATCATATACTTTCTTTTTAAGCGTCAATAATGGCTTTCGGCTAGTGTGTGCGTGTATGTATGTATCTGTATATATATATATATATATATACATACCGTGCTATTATTTTACTATGCAACATATACGTATGTTGCATTTTAAAATAATCGAGTCAAAGCATTATACGATAGGCAACCCATTACGTCAAATATTCTTTCGCGTTTCAAACTAATATGCAGTACTTTTTGAATACTCTTCGGTGTTGTGTTCTAAGGGAAAAAATTCAAATGTGTTTAAACTCTAAAAACAGACAAAGAGTAGGTCATTTATTGATATACATAAGGAATTAAATGTTTAAATATTTTTATTATAAGTATTTTTCAAAATGACCGCCTTCTTGTTCTAAACAATAACCTAAACGATAATAAAAATTTCGTATAGAATAGGTTATTTTATTTGGTGATGCTCTGAGATTATTGCATTCTTCTGTAATCCTGGTTTTCAATTCCTGTGTTGTTAATATTGGTATATGCGTATATACTTTGTAAAAACATAAAATCAGCCATCATACCTATAATTTTGAGAATTAACTTTCCCGTTTAAATAAAAGCTAGCTTCATCGGTAAAACAAATTTTGTATAACAAATCTTCATTTTGGTTTAGTAAATCAAACATTACTTCGCAAAACTCAGTTCGAGAGATTTTGTCAATTCCAAATAGCTGTTGATGGTTTTGCAATTTGTAACTCCGAAATTTTTCAATTTTTAGTACATTGCGCTCACTTGAGGGTGATATATTAATCTCTGACGCGATAAAATTCAACGATTTTAAAGGATTCTCTTCTACGAAAAACAAAATGTTTAATTTCATTTCTTCCGTTAACACTGTTTTCGTTCTATTCTTTTTTTTATGGTCAGCGACACATTCTTCTGTTTTAAATCTATTATATACTCTTAAAATTGTCGAACGTGTAGGTATCGGTCTAATGGCCTTATAATTGCCCCTAAGTTGGGCTGACAATTAATATGTAGCTGTTTAGGTCGTAAATATTAATGCATGTGAATTTTTCTTTAAAAATTCCTATGAGTAGTAAAATAATGGGTAAGGTAATTTTTAAATAATTCTAAATTATATCCAAGTGTGGTTACAAATATTACCTAAAGGTGGAGTTGCATAAAACGTTATAGTTGTAGACTGCGCTTGTAAACAAACGCACATAAACGAGATATACTTAACCTATACAGCTTTTTCCTCGTTCAAACTCTTGTTGTTTATTTCTTAAGAGTAATTTTGTGTGATATGTCCGGCTAATAGAACAATGAGACTCTTATTTGTGCTTTATAAATATTTTTACTGTGTGGGATCGGTACTCAATCAGAATACGTGCAAACGTGGTGAACAAGTTATTAAATAATTGTATATTTTGAATGAAAAATCTACTAAATAAAGCGAGAGAGTAATGCACTAATGTAAATGGTTTAATAGAAGTATCAATTAATCAGGTAAGTGGTTGACATGAAAATAGTATTAATATAAATTTGCATAAAGCTACGTGATCATTTGAATACAATAATTCTAGGTTATGTTATGATTTTCTATGATAATGATCTAAATTTACTTATCAAACTTAAACTATTTTTAACATTAAAATCAAAGGAACTGTATTCTTCTTATTTTCATAAAAGAATTCTAATTTTAAATATACCTATTAGGCACATCTATAGTAATATCTATGATCGAGGTTTTATAAAATAAACCTATTCAAAATATTTAAAACTTTTAGGAGATATAAATAAATAATACTTAAATGGAAATAGGCTGGATTCAGGTAGTTAGGCATTCGTTCGTAATTCCAAAGTTCAGGATATAGGAATCGGACAGCGGAGATTTTCTAGCGGCGTCCCTGCCAATGCTTTGGTCAATTCGGATGGTGTCTCTGGAAAAGTGGTGATTTCGTTTTTACAACGAACAGGAAGGTATTTGGATGTGGAAAATACGTCGACTGGTGCTCGGTGAGTAGGTAGTGCGTTGATTATATTCGTAATATAGTTTTTCTGCTTTATTTAATGATTTTTTTCTTAATTTCAGAGCGGCACTTTTTGTGTACGTCGGCGTGTTTTTCCAGTTTTTCACAACATGACGCCAACTATCCTTTGTTTTGAATGCTGGCTTCCTATTCGTGTATCTTGTATGTATTTATTTAATCTCGTCAAAAATATTCGTAAAAGTGATAATTTATTAACGCTTATCATGTAGATATTTTACAAAAATTATATATTTTTTTTTATTATATAAATAATTGTCATTTGTATATAAAAAGTTTCATTTTATGCTAGTTTTTAATTTATATATATATATTTAGTTTTGGATAAGTACAGTTTTTTCTAAAGTATGTGACATTTGTTATCGATCAATTAAGTTAAAAATCTTCGGTAACATAAAATATTGAAGTAAAATGACTTTGGCAAATGAGTACATGTAAATAAATAAATATGAGATTTAAATTTAAGCAATTAAAAACGCGAAATTAACTTTATTGATGTGACAGGTGAAAAATGCAGTTCCTAATATATCTTAAGTTCTAATAATAACATTTTAACTTTAAACGATCTGTATTTCATGAATCCCGGGAATCCTTATGTGTAGGCTTGACCTACCACAATATATATATATATATATATATATATATATATATAATAACGCCTACTGATTAGGTTTACCATATATATATATATATATATATATATATATTGAGGTAGGTCAAGCCCACACTCAAGTATGCCCCAATAAGCAAAAGGACAATCTCTTAATGTATATAAATAAGTTATTGAATAGTTAATTATATGTCAAAACTGAATTCTTCCCACGTCAAATCAATAAAGTTGAATACGCAAGTTTAATTATTTTTTTAAGACATTCACACATTTATAATCTAACATTTCATTTGTAATAGTATTTTCAGTTCGATAATTTGTATTTACAAAAAATATCAACTTAATTGATAAATCATTAATGACGCCATTTATTTAGGTATAACTGTACATAATTTGAATTGTCAATCGCGGGAAAATATCCCATAATAAAAACAGCATAATGTATTATTTTTGACATACACATTATATGCATATTAGTTTTAAAATTAAGTAAATATTTATTACAACATGTAAATGTATTTAAAATTATTGAATTGTCATTTTCATTAGTAGTAATTGTCGAGATTAAATGAATACATACCGATGAACGAATCAAAATCAAGTAACAAAAATAAAAGAAGGTTAGCGTAACTTGAAAAATCGCCATTAAAGCATCCAGACGTATTTTTGAGTGTATCACTAAAAACAAGAAGAAAATTACAATAAATACAAGTAAATTCATACGTCCAATTAGTTAAACATCTTACCAATATTCCCAGCTCCAGTTGGACACATATTTCAAGTTCGTACGTGTACCAGTGACAAAAATATTGCCAAGAGCAGTTTGCCGAGAAGCAGTTCGTTAGAAAGTGTTTTTGACCGGGGTGACGCCGTTCGAACGCCGACGAAAAACCTGCCTTTCCAAAACCTTTTGAGATCCCGTTTTATCCAGAATCCTGCACCAATTACTTAAGTATTCTTTAAAATCTCACATCTATATTGAAAAGACAATTTAAACAATCATATTAAAAAAGAATATAGTATATTATTTATATTAGTTAAGATATACATTATTAAATACGATATATAAGATTTAGGTTATTTATTACTTTTAAAGAGGAAGAATACAGTTACGTTTTAATTTAATTTTTCTTTGTTTTACGTCATACATTCTAGTTATATTAAAGTTATTGACTTAATTCTCCTAATTAATTAAAGATTATCTTCACTATTTCTATATTTATCTATTTCATTTATTTCATGTAATATTTATCGTAATTTATCATAGTTAAATAACATATTAAATTTATCACGTTACAAAATTTATATACAAATTATACTTAACAATTAATGCTTATAACTTACCTGTTAATAGAGATTTTAAGAACATTGAAGTTATTATTCGTGAATCTGATCTCGACGTTTTATTTTGTAGTATAGCATTAACAACAATTAACCTATCATTTAGGAATCTAAAAATATCAGTAGTGTTTGATTGAAGTCACCGAACTCGCACTTTAAATTTGGACATATCACAATGCCCTAACACTTGAGTCAATTTTGTTCTCGAGTTTAGCCGGACCCTGAAGATAATAAACGCACATTAATTAATACTTATTAATAAGTTTATATCCGAACAGCTGTTTTAGGTTACATTTATGGAATAATTCGCAAGTAGGCAACTTTGCATCTTGCGCATATAGATTAAACTCGAACAACCCCATCTATATGTTACTTAGAGCAATGTAATTAGTTCGTAGATGTAAAATTCACCGAATAAATATAAAATCTAACAAGCCATTTATTCACAGCTGAGCACGTTTATATTCATAAACGTTTACATTATTTTATTACGCATCTTGCTCGTTATCAATTCACAGCACAACGAGGGGCTGCTCGTTATCAATTGTCGCCGCAACGTGTCGCTTAGAAAACGTGCTCAATCAAACACGTAATACAAAATAAAACGAGAGAGAATAAATTTAAAAAACTGTATTCTTTCTAGATTTATTTAAGATACAAAATTTTTATAATTGTAAGTTGTATTTTGCTTCTTGTGGTCATTTTTGTGTGATAGGATGCTGACTGGTACCCAGGAACAGGATTTGTAAGTTTGTTTTTTTAAAAGGGGATATTGTTTGTATAATAAACACTAAACGAATAGGTCAAAAAGATTAAAATAATAATTATTTGAAGAGATAAGAATTTATTTATACAATTTATTAGCAAATACAACACTAATACTAAAACATCAGAATAGGAATAATTAATATACATAAACTAATAGAACCTATAATCATAACACTATCATATATATTTTTTCAATAATAATAATAATATGGACAAGCGTACAAGGAGTAAGTCAAGGGAAAACCTAGCAGATAGAGAGGACCAGGCTGATCAGGGTGATTCTGTTACAGCCACAGCACAAGCAGAAGCTTCAAAGGAAGAGGCGACGATGAACTTTAATTCGTTAACCGCTTTGATAATGAATATGCAACAAAAACAAGAAGCTAATTTTAAACAATTTGTAGCGGAAAATAATGAAAAACTAGATGCTAACAATAAAAATATAAGTCAATTAGAAACTAATTTAACGCGAAAATTAGAAACAAATATCAGCCAGATAGAAATGAATTTAGCACGAAAATTAGAAATTAATAATGAAAATTTCAAACAACTAATCACAGAAAATAATAATAGATTAGAGACTAATATCAGTCTCATAGAAACCAATCTCAACAGCAAATTAGAACAACTCAAACAGGACAAGGAAGAAATAAAGATGGATATAAAGGGTTTGAAAGATAGTCAAACAAAGATCGAGAAGATAATACATCAAACACTAGAAGAAAGCGAGTTAAAATGCTTGCTGAAAATGGACGAAACTCTAAATGTCCATAACCAACATTGGGCCAAACAATTAGAGAATACTTCACAGGAAATTTACGTAATTACCAACAATAAAATAATAACCGCAAATACGGAAACAAAAACCGAAATAACAAAGTCCTGTAACGAAGCTCATACAAAATTAAATAACAAATTAACAGATTTTAACTTAAGTAACGAAATAACATCGTTAAATCTAAAACAACATTTTACCGATAGTCTCAACACTCAGATGGGGGAACATAGGACATTCTACGAACAAGAGATCAATCAAGTAAAAGATAATCTTGACACCTTCCGAACGAACCAGGATAATAATAAAAGGTATTATGAATCCGAACTGAGGATAATTGAAACGAAGATCAAAAGATATACTGCGTCTGATAATTGCATAAACACAGGAGGTCTCACCATAAAAATAGAAAATTTAACTCATTTCGATGGGGATATAACGCACGTACACCCCATGCTCTATTTAAATGGACTCCTGCGTTATTTAATTGATGTTCCGGACAATAAACAAAAGATGGACATAATAAGAGTTACACTTAAAGATAGTGCTCAGGAGTGGTTCTTGCGCATTGAAGACCATTGCGAGGACGTAGAGCAATTCGTGTCATTATTTAAGAGGAATTACTGGGATGAAGCACAACAAAATCGTGCCAAAATCAGACTTCTAACCGGTAAATATAGAATGGGCTCAACAACTAGGGAGATATATGCTTCAAGAATGTACAACCTGTGTAAACACATAGCTGATATGGAGGAATCAACCATAGCACGACAGTTACTGAACCATTTCATTTATTCGGACACACAAGCAATTATTTGTCAACGAGTCAATGATATGGATTCCTTAATAGAAATTCTCCGAAGATTAGATGACTTTGCAGAAGGTAATCGTAGTTCTTTTCCAACAGTACAACGTAATACAAATAACAGTCTATATAATTCCTCTAATAATCGACCGAGCAATACAAATTATAACACCATACATAATCCATCTTTTAGACAAAATTACTCACAAAATAATCGACCGAATCATGTACAAGAAACAACCTCATATAATAATAACAGAACTAACAACAATTATACTCAGGCGAATCTAACAACTAATAATAGTAACACTAATTATAATAATAATCACGCAAGTCCTGCACCAAATTATAACACTCATCAAAATTATCGTAACCATTCTACAAATCCTTTTCATAATTATAACAATAGACCCAATCTTTCGAATTATCCACCCCCTAATAATAATAATTATAATAATAATACACGAACGTATGATGCTAATCGTCAGAATAATAACAATCAGTACAACAACCCGCCGGGAAGAAGAGGTATGAATAATTATAGATACCGTAATAGAGGACGTGTTAATAACTACTGCCGGAGACCATTGTCACCACTGCCCTCTAGACAAGAATCGGAGGATGTAAAAAAAAAATGCCGATTTCGGAAATCGATATGTACACCAACCCGACACCAAGCACCTCAACCCAAAATCTTTAAATAAAATCGACTGTAACTACCCCTCAAAATTAAACAATATAACTTTTTATCAACCCTTTGAAGAGTTCATACACGTAGAAGAAACTGGAACCCATAATATAGATACGCACTCTCTACCAATTATTAAGATTAAATTTACAAACATAGAACTAAGCTGTTTAATAGATACTGGAGCCGAAATAACGTTATTAGAAGAGAAAAAGGCAATCTTAATCGATAATTATGAAAAGAAAATTATAAGGACTAAGGGAACAGATTTGATAGCCGCTAATGGTAAAAGAATGGGGAAAATTCAAAAAAGAATATGTACGGAAATAATGGTGAAAGATAAGGAATATGTCATACAATGCTACATTATAGGTAAACTGCAATACGATTGCATAATTGGGATAGATAACATTAAGAATTTAAAAATGATATTGGATTTCAAAAGAAAAATAATAATGATCGATGAAATAGAGATAAGGATGGAGAAACAGTTATCTGAGGAAGAAGAATACGAATATAATTATTTTAAAGATAAACATTTACAGAAGGAGATTAATAATATATTACAAGAAAGATTGAATACAGATAGTTATGATAATGAATGTAGTAATAAGGAAGAAGGAATAAATATTAAAATGAATAATGATGATTATATATATGGATTGGAAGAAAAGGAAGATGGAATAGGAATGCAGAATGTAGAAGAAG
The DNA here is from genome assembly GCA_935421215.2 of Melolontha melolontha. Taxonomy (NCBI): domain Eukaryota; kingdom Metazoa; phylum Arthropoda; class Insecta; order Coleoptera; family Scarabaeidae; genus Melolontha; species Melolontha melolontha. The sequence goes on along the minus strand of OW285235.1, from coordinate 89,294,896 downwards.
TGGAAGTAAGAAAAGAATTAAATACCCTCAGAACAGTAAATAATTTAGAAGATATAGAAGAAATAATTAAACTACAAAATATACCATATCATATGATCCCATCAAAATTAGTAAAAATTTTATCTGACAACCTAACATTAATCAATGATGTAGTAGTATTCGCACGTAACTATCAACATACGAGAAATATTAAAGTATCTCAGAATTTTGTTAGATGAAAAACATAATCGTTGGGCTAGACATCTATCACAAATTGAATTTATATTAAATAACACACCCAGCACAGTCCACAATCACTGTCCAATAAAGATTTTTACAGGAGAAGCACCACAAAGACCATGGGTAGAGCCAGAGTTAGTAAATTTATCGGAACGTACAGATGAGGTCAGACTAAAATTAATAAAACGTAAGAATAAATGGGAAAAGAAACAGAATGACTATAGCAAGAAATACAAAACATATGAATTAGGTGACCGAGTTATAGTCAAAAGCTTAAGAGTATCTAATGCAAAACAGAAAATCATGGGTAAGCTACTGAAGGCCTATCAAGGACCATTTATAATAAATCAGAAATTAGGCTATAATACATATGAATTAATCGAGCCTAACACCGATTATATAAAGGGGAGGTATCATATATCAATGTTACAAGATTATACAGCATAAAAAAAAAAAAACAAATTTGAATAAGAACTAAACACATATAAATTTAATATCAACAAATCAATATCTATAATTAAAATATAATATACAGTTACACTTGAAAGACATAAAGGGGTAGTTAACAGTTCGAAAAACTGAAACAACACAACACAAATAATATGATATACAAACAAATATAGAAAGAACAAGTATCTACATGATATAATATGATAAACAGTCAAATATGTAATGGGGAAACAAAACGAATATTAACATGCTTAAAATTAAATAAAATGAATTCCTAAAATGTAATATATATATAAGTAATAGTATGCTAAGAATAAATAGAAGGTTTGATGTAATGTTAAAGGAATGGAAAAAGTCTAGATTAATAGAGATAGTAGGAATAAATATATAATATGGGGATATAAAGTATGAATAAGATATGAATTAGTATTATAAATATGAATATATAGAAATATAGATGAGAATGTCTAATAATGGGGAATTTAATTATATAATAAGGAATGGTATTATAATAAGAAAAGAGTAGGATTCGCTAGTCAGAACATGTATTTAACATGAAAGAATTATTTATTGTGAAAACTAAAACCTATATTAATATATCAAGTTTAAAAAAAAAAAGAAAACTTTAAGCATGGACCATCAACAAGTAAAATAAATAGAGTAAACCCCCAAAACAAATCATTTTAACTATTAAAACATCGTTACAATATATCAAGAAGAGATAATAATTTTCTTTTTAATAAAAAAAAACAGACTTCAAAAAGTTAACAGTTCAAAAATAATATTAACAAATCAACACTTAAAGGGACAAGCATTAACTATAAATTTATATTAAAAACAGCTTATATGCACAAAAACTCATATGATAAAGCAAACAACTTAATAGTTCAAAGAGAATAATTTGGATAAGCCTCTTTGCCAAGTCAATAACGGCATACCAAATTACTGGGGAATTGAGGTAGGTCAAGCCCACACTCAAGTATGCCCCAATAAGCAAAAGGACAATCTCTTAATGTATATAAATAAGTTATTGAATAGTTAATTATATGTCAAAACTGAATTCTTCCCACGTCAAATCAATAAAGTTGAATACGCAAGTTTAATTATTTTTTTAAGACATTCACACATTTATAATCTAACATTTCATTTGTAATAGTATTTTCAGTTCGATAATTTGTATTTACAAAAAATATCAACTTAATTGATAAATCATTAATGACGCCATTTATTTAGGTATAACTGTACATAATTTGAATTGTCAATCGCGGGAAAATATCCCATAATAAAAACAGCATAATGTATTATTTTTGACATACACATTATATGCATATTAGTTTTAAAATTAAGTAAATATTTATTACAACATGTAAATGTATTTAAAATTATTGAATTGTCATTTTCATTAGTAGTAATTGTCGAGATTAAATGAATACATACCGATGAACGAATCAAAATCAAGTAACAAAAATAAAAGAAGGTTAGCGTAACTTGAAAAATCGCCATTAAAGCATCCAGACGTATTTTTGAGTGTATCACTAAAAACAAGAAGAAAATTACAATAAATACAAGTAAATTCATACGTCCAATTAGTTAAACATCTTACCAATATTCCCAGCTCCAGTTGGACACATATTTCAAGTTCGTACGTGTACCAGTGACAAAAATATTGCCAAGAGCAGTTTGCCGAGAAGCAGTTCGTTAGAAAGTGTTTTTGACCGGGGTGACGCCGTTCGAACGCCGACGAAAAACCTGCCTTTCCAAAACCTTTTGAGATCCCGTTTTATCCAGAATCCTGCACCAATTACTTAAGTATTCTTTAAAATCTCACATCTATATTGAAAAGACAATTTAAACAATCATATTAAAAAAGAATATAGTATATTATTTATATTAGTTAAGATATACATTATTAAATACGATATATAAGATTTAGGTTATTTATTACTTTTAAAGAGGAAGAATACAGTTACGTTTTAATTTAATTTTTCTTTGTTTTACGTCATACATTCTAGTTATATTAAAGTTATTGACTTAATTCTCCTAATTAATTAAAGATTATCTTCACTATTTCTATATTTATCTATTTCATTTATTTCATGTAATATTTATCGTAATTTATCATAGTTAAATAACATATTAAATTTATCACGTTACAAAATTTATATACAAATTATACTTAACAATTAATGCTTATAACTTACCTGTTAATAGAGATTTTAAGAACATTAAAGTTATTATTCGTGAATCTGATCTCGACGTTTTATTTTGTAGTATAGCATTAACAACAATTAACCTATCATTTAGGAATCTAAAAATATCAGTAGTGTTTGATTGAAGTCACCGAACTCGCACTTTAAATTTGGACATATCACAATGCCCTAACACTTGAGTCAATTTTGTTCTCGAGTTTAGCCGGACCCTGAAGATAATAAACGCACATTAATTAATACTTATTAATAAGTTTATATCCGAACAGCTGTTTTAGGTTACATTTATGGAATAATTCGCAAGTAGGCAACTTTGCATCTTGCGCATATAGATTAAACTCGAACAACCCCATCTATATGTTACTTAGAGCAATGTAATTAGTTCGTAGATGTAAAATTCACCGAATAAATATAAAATCTAACAAGCCATTTATTCACAGCTGAGCACGTTTATATTCATAAACGTTTACATTATTTTATTACGCATCTTGCTCGTTATCAATTCACAGCACAACGAGGGGCTGCTCGTTATCAATATATATATATATATGTGTGTGTGTATATATGTATATATTGTTGCTTTTTTTTTCTGTTCCTTTGAGTCTGTTCTGCTCTTATAATTCGTGACTGGATGTACAGGATTTATTGCATATTGCATTATTTGCATATTGTTTGTTTTATTTATTTTTTATTTTTTATGTATTTTTATTATTATTATGTAGAATAGCAGAATATTATTGTTAAGTTAGACTAGGCAAACTTTTTATTGTTAGTGATTCTGTGCATTAAGGTTTTGGTGGAAGAACAGGCGGCGGAAATTCTTTTCCGTCCATCTGAACCACGCCTTAAGGTTTCAGCACTTTTTTTTCGTTCTTTTTACTCTCTGATTTGTTATTTTCATATATGTAATGAGAAAGAAGAGTTTGTGTTGAAATAAAGGTTATATTATTATTATTATTATTATTAATTATTTACTTGAATGTAAAGAAAGCTGATTTTGTACGAGGTACCTTAGCATACAGGATATTATAGCTTTTATAACATCAACAGCTGTTACATATTGCTATGGATTTTTCCCTAAATTATATTTGAAATTTATTTAAAAATAAATGTACATTGTTTTTGGATATCTGTGTATATCCGTTATATTTAGATAAAATATGTGTAAGCAAAAACTAGTTTTTTGAAGGTCTTTATGTGAAAGCGAACGTAGTGACGATATTGAGGGAGAGACGTAGTTATACCTTTAGACAAGAACGTTCTTTTTCTTTAAAAAAAATATATATATATATATATATATATATTAATTAAATTCGGGGCGAGTTTATTGAGTTAATTAGTTGTTGGTGTTTGATTTTCAATTCCCGTATTTTCGACAAGATTGTATTCTCATAATTTTGATAGTATTTGTTTAAACAACGTTTTTCTTGTCATCGTGTCTCCTATATAATTTTGTATTAATATTCCAGTTCCACGTTTCCGATTGGAACCCTGAGAAGAAAGAATTCTCGTTGTTGGATATCAACTGGCTGAGTATCCTAGTTGGGGAGATTAGTTGTGGATGGTGGTGCAGTAAATATATAAACCACAATTCATAACAATATGTAAACATACGGTGTGTGAGTAACTTGAATAGAGGTATACATTTTCATTCTGAATATTTTAAAATCCTAGGCGGCACATATTAGAATTTTCAGAAGGTTTTTAACTTTGTAGTAGGCGTCGTAATTGACCCACAATATATTGGATTCATATTCTATATAATTACATCTTTCCGTTTTTCATACATTGTCTTTTTATTTCAAGGACACCATGTCCTTGAAACTTACTGTCAGTAGACTGGTGTTACTTGTGACAAAAAATTTGGTATTATAAGAGTTAATGAATTTACCTCATCTTCTTCATACTATAATTTATAAACATGCAATGTACAATGAATGTTGATTACAGAGCAATATTTAATCAATTAACTATCACAATGTATATATGTTCAGGTATCGGTCAAAGTTTTGTTTTGAATGAGCTTTAATTTGTAAAGTTAAAGTTCCCGACAGTGGGATCATAATAAAATATATGCACAAGTAGAAGTAAATCATTGTACACCCTTTCTTAATAGTGTCAATTACGTAAATAAAGAATTTATTTCACACTAAGTTTCGTTAAAATAACTTAAGTAAACTGTTTTTTTTTCTAAAGTACATATGTCATACATCAATCATTGAAAGATAATATTCTCTAGGAATCTGCAAACAATATTTATTTAAGTATAAAAATGATATATATCAAAGATGCACAAAATTCAATGAATAAAAACATTTCAAATTTAAATCCTACTTTACTTTAAATATATTTTATGATAAAAATATTTGCATCGCGTTAGTAAAATCTTGCATTCCTTTTTGGTTTACAGTATGATACGGTAAGTTTTGGCAACGTTTAATCCATAGACATACGTTTGGATGCTCTATGGAACTGTATGATATTAAAATATTCAGCGACATTATGGTTGTAAGTAAATGAAAATCGGCAATTGTAACTTCTGAACCTGCTACCCAATGTTTATCTTTTAGAATAGTTTCTAAAATATTATATAATTCTTTTGCCTGTTCTCTTTTTTCGTCTGGAATGTTTCTATTTCCACGTTTAATTGGTATCTAGAATCAATTGCAAAACTATTCTGTAAATTTCTTACTTTCTATGTTTTTATTGCTTTTACTTGCCACTATACTACGAAATAAAGAAAATGCAATTCCTTCGTCAAAAAACAACATTTGATTTACATGAGATCTTTTCTCTAAATCTTTGGGATACAAGGAATCATTTTTGTCATATTTCTCTGCTAAATATATGCTAATTGCATGACTGTTTGTTATTATAAAACCATCATCATCCAAAGTAGGAATGGTATGCGCAGGATTTATCTAGAAAACGAAACAAATATTATTTTAAAATATAATAAATATCCTAACGGCTAATTGATTTTTATTCACAGCTTAAATATGGCATAAAATTGTACAAGTTTAACTGAAATAATTGTTATATATTTTCAAGGAAATTGAAATTTTTGAGACTTTATCTAATTAAAGTTTTTAGCTATACGTATACATAAAATAGGAGGAGGTTTCCAAAAGTTACCACAATTTGAATCAAGCGCGAAACACACATAGTTCCAATCAAACTCCGCTGAGTTGTCTACAATCTACATTCTTTGTGAGTCAGTATCACGGGCGTTTCATTCAAATATGAAATTTCAGGCAAGATGTTCGCGCTATCTCGGTTTCATATGGCGTACTAAATATAGTATTGTTGCCAAGTCTTTGTAGTGTCTGTATCTAAAAGGACTATAATCAAACATCTAAGAAGGTTTTGATCAGAAGAATGAGATAGTTTTTAGCGTTATTTTCACCAAAAACTCTTTTCGTTGCTCAAATTCTTAAGAAATCTATGAATAAATATAGTTAACTATAAGAGTATGCGACATGGCAACAATGTACGGTACCGAGAATACAATAAAAATCATAATGACGTAGTGTTTACAAATTATTTTTTGAAGAGAAACAAGTTTTGTGTAAGTTTTGTTATTATTAATTATTGTATGTGATAATTTGGGACCGGACACGAGAGGCCGAAATTACGATGGACCATATAAATAGTCTATAACATCGTACAACAAGCCGTTATTGAATAGCACTATTCATTCGGTTAACCGCACATCTGTTTTTGTCGTAGAATAATGACGCACTTACTTCAATATTATACTTAAATTCCTTTCTTCATGGGCGTAGATAGAAGCGGGAGGAGTTTTTATAATTTGTTTTATTTATTAGTTATATTTCATAAGATAAATAACGTACGGTGAGCTAGTTTCTTTTTTTAATTGTTTTAACTGTTAATTATATATATATATATATATATACGTAAGTGTCCAGTGAATTTCGTTAAGTTTCAATAACTTACGCATATACTTTTAATTTTCATTTATTTAGATCTAGAACATTTTTTAAGTTACTTTTTCAGATATGATATGGAATAACGTGAAACAATGGCGAGTTGGATTAAGGGTTAAACTGATTGTATGTCAATTGTTAGTGATTCCGAAATTTATTGCATAGTCTGTAAAATATCGTTAAAAAATTCCAAGAAATCCCACGTAAAACGTCATTTAGCATCGCAAACAAATTCACAGGAATTAGACCTGTTGGAATCTAATAATTTTAACGAACTCTGAAGCTTTAATAGTGGCAAATATTCCATTAAATAAACTTCACAATCCCACCTTCAAAACATTTCTCCAAAAATATTCTGGTCGAAATGTTCTTGATGAATCCACCTTACGCAAATATTATGTTTCTAAATGCTACACGAAAGCAGTAGAATGCATTAGAAGCCACCTTCCAAATCAGTACCTGTGGATAAGTGCCGACGACTCTGTCGATATATTAGGACGCTGTGTGTTAAACGTTGTATCTGGTATACTACATCAACTATTCCATATAATGCATATGTAATAGCAACAAAAGTTATAAATACAGTTGATGCGGAAACAGTAGCTAAAACCATTTACGAGAATATGCACCAAATGCTTCATTTTGACGACAAGTACAAAAAAAAAATACTTTTATTTGTCAATGACAGTGCTGTATATATATATATATATATATATATATATATATATATATATATGTTAAAAACAGGCATTCTATTAAAGGAAACATATCCTCATATGCTGCATATTACTTGTGTAGCACATGCTCTCCACAGAATCTGTCAATATATCAGAGACACCTTTCCTGAAGTTGATAGACTTGTATCCGCTTTTAAAAAAGTTTTCAGAAAAACACCATTGTGAGTAGCTCTTTATAAGGAAAAACGTCAATCTTTGTCACTGCCTCCCTCTCTAGTAATAACTAGATGGGGAACATGATTGGAAGCTACTAGTTTTTATGTAGAGAATTTCGATAGTTTACAAAATTTCGTTACATGTTTAAATGACGATGCTCGAAGTATTTCAGCAAGGAACTAATATAAATTGAAAATTTAAAAAATAAGTTGTACTTTCTCCAGGAACACTTTGGAAATTTTCCAAAACTAATCACTTATTTTCAAAATCAAAATCTCAAATTAAATGATGGATTAACCACATTAGATGTAGTTATTAATAATTTGAAAAATATTCCAAGTGACTACAAATGTGGCCTTCGGCAAAAGTTAGACGAAGTTTTTAATAGAAATCCAGATTTAATAACGTTGCGGCAATTGTGTATGGGGACAATGCCTCAAAATCTAACTGCTAAATACACTGAAATAAAAGAATATTTCCAGTATACGCCTATAACCAGTTGCGATGTAGAAAGGACGTTTTCTATATACAAGGATGTATTTCATTCAAAGAGAACAAATTTTACAGAAGAGAACCTTGAGAAAGTATTGCTAGTTAATATTAATACTCCTTTACTCAACTTGAACAAATAAAAATGTAAAAAGTCTTTCTTTGGAGACTGTGGTTAAGTAAAAACTTTAAAAAGGTATATAACCCCTTACCACAATTATTAATCGTATCCTAAATACGTATTTCGACAACTAAGTTGTCATCATCAGTAGGTAAAACCACTAATAAAGGTGTCGCACATGGGGCACAGTAAAGCTAGTAAACTGCTTGCGCAACAACTTTACATGGCGTTCACGTATACACTAACTTAAACACGCAAATATATCGAACGAAAGGATCAACAAAAAATTACCTCTCTTAAGGAAAACGGCACCCACATGTGTTTATACTCCAATTTGAAACCTCCACGACCTTTTTATTTGCTGTTCTAAGAATGAAGGGGATCGGTCCTTTATCTCTGTTCATAGAATTTTGTTTGTTTTTAGCGATATGAATACTTTCGTAGGCGTCAAGATCGCGGGGGCTATTAATGGCCTTGGCAAGTTTCAACCCTTTAATCGACACATTGTGCAGTGAACTTAAAGCATGGTTGGCAACGTTAGATTTATCCGGTCTATTGTATTTAATATGTGGTATGTGTTCTTTAAACCGGGTTATTATTGGTCGTTTTGTTTGGCCTATATATTTCAAATTACAATCATCGCAATTAATTTCATATATACCTGATTTCGAATTAAAATTAACTTTATCTTTGGTATTCCCTAGGAGACTTTTGATAATATTTTCCGACCGAAAGGCAACTTTGAGACCTCGTTCTTTCACAACTTTATTAATGTTTTTCGTGATGGGGTGGTATGGTAAACACATGTACTTTTTCTGCTGGTTACTTTGAGATATCAAACTTGTGGATTGGCGGATTGTATTTTTTAGTTTTGTTTTTTCTAATTCATTTATTGATTATTTCTATGTCAAACCCATTATATTTCGCGATATTTTTAATGAAATCCAGTTCTATTTCGTATCTCTCTTTTGTTAACGGAAAATTTAGTAGCCGATGGACTAAGAAATTAAAAGAAGCTGTCTTATGTTGAAAACTATGATTTGAATCCGCGATGATGAATCTATTAACATTGGCTTCTTTCCGGAAAATATCGATTTCTATTTTATGTTTATTCCTAATCAGTAAAGTATCTAAAAATAGTATCTTGCCAGTGTGTTCCTTTTCCACCGTAAATTTATTCGTCGGAAATTTCAAATTTAACTGATTAACGAACATGTCTAATTCGCATTTCCGTGTATCAAAAATCGCGAGAATGTCATCTACGTACCTGATCCAGACTCTCGGGAAATATTTAGCGTTATTTTTAAATTCTACTTCAAATTGACTCATGAATAAATTGGCTATGAAACGAGATAGGCAGTTACCCATTGTTGTGCCTTGTTTCTGCTCATAAAATTTTTCTCCTACTTGGAAACAATTTTGCGTCATGCAGAGAGTTGTCAATCTCATGTATTCTTTTATTTTTGAAGGTTCAATGTTATTCTTGTGGAGCAAGCCTTCTAAATATTTCATAGTCTCTGGACTAGGTACCGAGGGGAATAATGACGTTACATCGAATGAAACTAAAATTTTCCCGGCTTCCAGTTCACAATCTTTAATTAATTTAACAAATTCTAAGGAGTTACTAACTGATAAATTTTCTGGTTTTACGGGTAAATTTTTAAATTCATTCACTAACCATTTGGAAATCAAATAAGTCGGTGAGTTGATACCTGAAACGATAGGTCTCATCGAGTTACCTGGTTTATGTATCTTCGGCAGACAATACATTCTTGCTACTAAAGGATTACTAACATTTAATTTATACTTTTGGGTAGAAGTTATAAAATTGGACATTTCTTTAACGCGTCTTTTGTGTCACTAATCATTTATCTTAATTTCTACATACGGACCTTCGGCAACTAAAGTTTTAACTCTTTGAAAATAGTCGATTTTGTCCATAATTACTAACTTGTTCCCTTTATCTGCTTTTAGGTAAAAACAGTCCTTCGATCTAAGAGTTTTAATGATATTCGATTCTTTATTGACCGACTTCTGTTTGTGCTGCTGCAAATTCTTATCGATTTGGGTTTTACAAGTTTCTCGAATAAAGTTTTTTGGCCCTTGTTCTAAATACTTAATCGAAGTTTCGATACTTGCAATCACAATCTGACGGTTTGGCAAACAGAATTTTAAACCTTTGTTTAACAAATCTATTTCTACATCACTAAAATTCTCGGATGATTGATTGATCACTAGTGTTTCTTTTATAGGAATTCTATTAATATACTTTTTTGGTGGACATAACTTTCTGAATTTCTTATTTAGTTTTAAACATTTCTTTTTCAATTTATGGTCTTTAATTTCCGTTATTTTCCATGTTTAAGTTAGTGTTTACGTGGAAGTCGTGTAAAGTTGTTGCGTAAGCAGTTTACTAGCTTTACTGTGCCCTATGTGCGACACCTTGATTAGTGGTTTTACCTACTGATGATGACAACTTAGTTGTCGAAATACGTATTTAGGATACGATTAATAATTTTTTAAGTTTTTACTTAACCACAGTCTCCAAAGAAAGACTTTTCACAATGACTTCCCGGTCAAACGAGTTTAATAGATTTCATAAGTTATATATTAAAGTTAAACTCATAAGTACAGATATTAATTTCCTGAAACGGTGTAAAAGTAACAATGTTTTTCCTAAATTCATGAACGTAAATGTAACGACAAATTGTAGAAATAACGATAAAGTCATTTCATATGCAAAAATGAAATGGTTGAACCTAGAAATGAAATATCTGTACAGTAAACTTAGTAAATTAGAATTAGAGTTATATAATTTGCATTTAAAATTAACTAAAAGCATGAACAATAAGGAATTTGAAGAGTGGTGTAACTTTTATAGGAAAATAACGGAAATTAAAGACCATAAATTGAAAAAAAAATGTTTAAAACTAAATAATTACTATATTATATTAGTATAAAAGAAGCACTAGTGATCAATCAATCATCCGAGAATTTTAGTGATGTAGAAATAGATTTGTTAAACAAAGGTTTAAAATACTGTTTGCCAAGCCGTCAGATTGTGATTGCAAGTATCGAAACTTCGATTAAGTATTTAGAACAAGGGCCAAAAAACTTTATTCGAGAAGCTTGTAAAACCCAAATCGATAAGAATTTGCAGCAGCACAAACAGAAGTCGGTCAATAAAGAATGGAATATCATTAAAACTCTTAGATCGAAGGACTGTTTTTACCTAAAAGCAGATAAAGGGAACAAGTTAGTAATTATGGACAAAATCGACTATTTTAGAAGAGTTAAAAATTTAATTGCCGGAGGTCCGTATGTAGAAATTAAGAGAAATCCGTTAGGTACTTAAAATGATTAGTGACACAAAAGACGCGTTAAAGAAATGTCCAATTTTAATAACTTCTACCCAAAAGTATAAATTAAATGTTAGTAATCCTTTAGTACCAAGAATGTATTGTTTGCCGAAGATACATAAACCAGGTAACTCGATGAGACCTATCGTTTCAGGTATCAACTCACCGACTTATTTGATTTCCAAATGGTTAGTGAATGAATTTAAAAATTTACCCGTAAATACAGAAAATTTGTCAGTTAGTAACTCCTTAGAATTTGTTAAATGAATTAAAGATTGTGAACTGGAAGCCGGGGAAATTTTAGTTTCATTCGATGTAACGTCATTATTCCCCTCGGTACCTATTCCAGAGACTATGAAATATTTAGAAGGCTTGCTCCACAAGAATAACATTGAACCTTCAAAAATAAAAGAATACATGAGATTGACAACTCTCTGCATGACGCAAAATTGTTTCCAAGTAGGAGAAAAATTTTATGAGCAGAAACAAGGCACAACAATGGGTAACTGCCTATCTCGTTTCATAGCCAATTTATTCATGAGTCAATTTGAAGTAGAATTTAAAAATAACGCTAATTATTTCCCGAGAGTCTGGATCAGGTACGTAGATGACATTCTCGCGATTTTTGATACACGGAAATGCGAATTAGACATGTTCGTTTCAGTTAAATTTGAAATTTCCGACGATTAAATTTACGGTGGAAAAGGAACACAATGGCAAGATACCATTTTTAGATACTTTACTGATTAGGAATAAACATAAAATAGAAATCGATATTTTCCGGAAAGAAACCAATGTTAATAGATTCATTATCGCGGATTCAAATCATAGTTTTCTACATAAGACAGCTTCTTTTAATTTCTTAGTCAATCGGTTACTAAATTTTCCGTTAACAAAAGAGAGATATGAAATAGAACTGGATTTCATTAAAAATATCGCGAAATATAATGGGTTTGACATAGAAATAATCAATAAATTAATTAGAAAAACAAAACTAAAAAATACAATCCGCGAATCCACAAGTTTGATATCTCAAAGTAACCAGGAGAAAAAGTACATGTGTTTACCATACCACCCCATCACGAAAAACATTAATAAAGTTGTGAAAGAACGAGGTCTCAAAGTTGCCTTTCGCTCCGAAAATACTATCAAAAGTCTCCTAGGGAATACCAAAGATAAAGTTAATTTTAATTCGAAATCAGGTATATACGAAATTAATTGCGATGATTGTAATTTGAAATATATAGGCCAAACAAAACGACCAATAATAACCCGGTTTAAAGAACGCATATCACATATTAAATACAATAGATCGGATAAATTTAACGTTGCCAACCATGCTTTAAGTACACTGCACAATGTGTCGATTAAAGGGTTGAAACTTGCCAAGGCCATTAATAACCCCCGCGATCTTGACGCTTGCGAAAGTATTCATATCGCTAAAAACAAACAAAATTCTATGAACAGAGATAAAGGACCGATCCCCTTCACCTGTCTCTTTTCATTCTTAGAACGATAAATAAAAAGGTCGTGGACGTTTCAAATTGGAGTATAAACACATGTGGGTGCCGTTTTCCTTAAGAGAGGTAATTTTTTGTCGATCCTTTCGTTCGATATATTTGCATGTTTAAGTTTAGTGTATACGTGGACGCCGTGTAAAAGTTGTTGCGTAAGCAGTTTATTAGCTTTACTGTGCCCCATGTGCGACACATTTATTAGTGGTTTTACCTACTAATGATGACAACTTAGTTGTCGAAATACGTATTTAGGATACAATTAATAATTGTGGTAAGTGGTTATATACCTTTTTTTAAATAAAAATGTATTTTGAATTTTATAGATCACCACCCATTTGTTTTTCAATTATATAAATAAAATTAAAAACTACAAAAATACAAATTTTCTATAGTACGCTCGTGGGCGATGAGTCATCGGCCTCTCGTGTCCGGTCCCTACTTTTAACCAAATAACAACATAGTAAGTATAAATCTGGTTTCTTCGAAATCCTTTTTCATTTATGTTATTATTATTATTATTATTATTATTATTATACTAAATGGTTATATTAAATATGTCCTTCAACATTTTTTTAATATATAGAGCATATAAATAACGAATTTAATTAAAAGCTAATTTAGGTTTGCCTCATCCTCTATTTAACTTAAAAAAATATTTAAATTTCAATGCTGTTTATTAATAAGAAGTAAATAACAACTACTTAAGAATAGAAACTTCAAAATTATATACTGCGCAATAAAAGAATTTTTGAGCGATATAATTTTGAACATATTGACAAAAAATATCGAACATTACCTTGATTCCCAACAAAAGACTAATGTATAATAAAACACGTTTATACGTTTGTTTCAAATACGTTTTAATAACACTACAATTGTTTCGCCAAACATTGGCTTCATCAGGTGATGATAGTCTTCAGACTATCATCACCTGATGAAGCCAATGGAGTTTCAACATGTATCTGCCAAGTCAATTAATTAAAGACTAATTTATAAATTAATTTCTTTTCTTCTTTCTTCACTCTTATTCATAAGTAAATCAATAGCATCTCTGGTAAAATTAAATAAAAATAGGATTTTATAAACAAAGCAAATTTCTTACCTTAAGAAAATTTGGTTTTAATTGCTCTTCTTTAAATAGATTCAGCTCCCTATTACGCAAGTTAACACCTAAAGCTTTAGCTGCCATCAAAACAGCTCTACAAGGTGCGCTTATGTCCCATGAGTATAAAATAATCATTATTAATAAATTAATAGATGTTTCAGTTCAAACTATAATTGTCAAATAAGTTGTGAAATACCTATTTGACTATATATACACTTGTATTTACAGACATACTTTAAGTAATCACTTCGTGGAAAAGTTGTGTTGATCACCAGCGTACTAAATGCAAATTATGATTATGCGTCATTTAGTGAATAACTCCAATAGTATTCAACTAACTTATATGCACGATAGGAAAACAATTTAATTTCTTGCATATTTGATAACATGTCTACAACAAATAACGAATGGATGGAACAAATGTGATGGAACAAGACATTATTTAAATATTTCATTAATAGTGGATACCTAATGTTAAAAAAATATCTATTTTTAAGTAAATGGAAAATTACAGAAAGAAACTTATATGAAGATAACTCTTATTGACTTCGCAGTAGTATCAATCATGGAATTATTTAAATTGTATATACAACCATAGACATATAACTAACTAACCCACTCACTTATAAATTCGAAAACCACTTTAGACTAATTTAATCTACTATATATATATATATATATATATATATATATATATATATATATATATATATATATATATATCATTTGATAAATCTTGGAATTTCGGCTATATTAAATATTTAAATTAAAAGTTATTTCGAAAAATAATGTAAAATATATGTATACCGGGTGCGGCAATAGTGTGTCGGCGGAGCTTAGCATGGAAACTAATAAAGTTGTAACAATGAAATTTTACGTACACATGTAGTATGCTACAGTGAATTTTCTAATTTTATTTATATATTTACAGGGTGTTCCAAATTTCCGCAACCACTTTCAATTTTTTTTTTAAATAGATTGCTATACTTTCTTGTTATTATGATGATAGCCACCCAAATTATCTTTGCAATGATATGTGACAATGTGCAGTTACAACTGTTAGTTTTGGTTTTATTGCAAATTTTGTTAAAATCTTGACAGTTGCAGCATCTAACATTTTAAGTCTTAGCCTGAAAATGGGTGCAGTGCCTCACGTAACTTTTTTGTTACCAATTTATGGACTAACACGTTATATGTTTTGAGGGTGAACAACGTGACAACATATACAGAGTGCTAAATATGTCGTGCCAAAGTTATCGAAGTTTAAAGGCTATTTTCTCTTTTTTTTTAAATTGAACCTATAATTTTTTTATTAGTCAGCAAATTCCTTGTAAAATTGCCGTTAAAATGGTACCAATAACACATTACTTATTTCTAGTATTTTCGAAGTTATAACCCTTTAATGGGATATACCTATGTTTATAATATTCAATATGCGTTGCATCTAATAGTTGGTTGGCCATGAAATGATATCAAACAAAGTAACTTTTACAAACACCTGTTTCTTAATTCTTTATTATTAGTTTTAGAATTACATTTTGTAATTTTTCAATAATAAAACTAATATTAACAACAACAACATTATTGAAATTAAGCGCACAACTTTTGAACTTCTGTATATATATCGTTAACCTTGACATTGGTTGTTTTTCACCTCTGTATTTTTATCGTCGGTTTTGCATATACGAATATGACATTGGTTTTGAAAATTCAATACACTACCGTGTCAACACTTTAGTTGTTAAAATGTAATTTACATCAAGACAAGTAGTCTCTTTGCTACGTGTTTCCTTTTTTTAATGTGTTTGCTGAAAAAAGAATTTTTTTTTAAATGGTTTTTAATATGTAATAACAATAAGCTTTTAAAGACACAATTTTTAATTAATATGACGTTTTGTTTGTATTTCGTGGATTTCCTGTTCTCTATCGGTTTGTGTTTTTTTGAAAATGTATATATCTCTCACAACAACTAGTCTGCTTTTGTAAGTATTGATCTTTTTATAATTAGTAGACTAAATTAGCTAAGGTTGTATTTTCTTTTGATTAAAGTGACCTCTGATGAAGCTCTAAATCTACAGAGCGAAATATAAGGTATAAAATAAAGGACTCTAATTGAGTAATTAAAGGTTTTTATTGCCGGATTCCCCAACAATTTTTATTTTACATATATATATATATATATATATATATATATATATATATATGTATGTGTGTAAATCTCATGGTAAATACGAGGGACAAACTGAAATTATTGAGAACAAAAGACAAGGTTAATATACACTTAGCCATTCTTTCTTTCCACTGTTTAAAACTCCCAACCGATCTTCTATCGGAATACCTTCAAAATAAGCGTGAGCAGCGGTATAAATCTCTTCTTCAGACGAAAACTTCCAATTCTTCTGTACGAAATAAAAAGGATTAGCTGGCGAAATTTTCATTTAAAATGCCAATCAATAAGTTGGCAATATAGCGTCCAAAACTGTCTGTTGTCTCATCGACTACGAAATAAATATAATTTTCACGTATGATTTCCTTAATTTTCATCATAGTTTCCTCAAACAATAAATGAATAAACTTTTTTCTTGTAGTTGAGCGACTAGGAACTGACAGTTTCGTACACTTCTCTAAAAAAATTTAAAACGTTGAATTATCCATCTTTGAAAGTGGAATGTTTGCACTTCAGAAAGCGTTACACAAGTCATAATGGAAACTATTCTGTTCTATATTTTTATTTGTTGAAGTAAACGATTGATTCAGAGTAGCTTGTGGTGCATTTTTAAATTTTGTGGTATTTCTTTTATGCAAATCAGTTCCTACATGCTGCGTTAATTGAAATTTTTTGTCGCATCTAATCTACAATAATAATTGCAGGTATTAAAATATGAAAATTAAACGTAAACAAATACAAACTTACAATTTTACTGCAGTCCTGACAAAACACTCTACCATTATCTACACAAAAATTAGGATAATCTTTTATCTAGATTGATGCATACAAGTATGATTTCGACATGTCGAAAATAATAAGGTAAAAGTACGTGTACATATATTTTCGAGAACTAACTAAACACAACCGATATGACTGACTTATAGGTCAACCTCATTGCTTGTAGATTCACTGAATCTTCCCCAACTTGATAAACACAAATCTGGGAATTCCCGCTGTACGGAAATGTTCATGCATATAGTGTAAATTTGATATATTATGAATAAATGGGTTTATATATTTTTTGCGGTGTACTTTAGAAATAAATTATAAAATATGAACAAATATGCAATTTTATATGAAATATGCTCAAAGCAGTATTTATATGCAAGATATGCAAATTCCGATAGAAGATCGGTTGGGAGTTTTAAACAGTGGAAAGAAAGAATGGCTAAGTGTATATTAACCTTGTCTTTAATTCTCAATAATTTCAGTTTGTCCCTCATATTTACCATGAGATTTACATATATATACTGACAAACTGAAATGATCCGTATAGATCTGCAATAATTTCAGTAAATATATCATAAATAAAAAATATGCATTTTCATATAGTCTCAGCTTTAATGATGACATATTCTTCTTCCCGGGTAATTTGTGAAATACTCGCGTATTATGTTATTATGTGAAGTATTAATAAACATACAGAATGTACTTTTTTATGTTAGCAATATATATATCACTTTTGAACTTTAATTTTAGTTGTCCTGTAATTGGATAAATCTATTTAAATATGTAATTTCAAATTGAATATCACACCAACTAGTAATCACAGCTGAAACTACACAAAGACTTTGATCGTTTAAGTGAAATTTCCTATACAATATTGCTTACTTACTAAGGTGTATGATGCAATCAAATGCATCTATTTTTTTTTATTAATTAACTAAGGTTTACAGAAAATAAACCACACAAGTAACTAACTGTAAGTATTCTTTATTTTAAAACGATTCAAATATAGTGTAATTCTTTCAAATATTAATGAGTTATCATGTACAAATATGTAAATACGAAGTTTTCGATTTAAAATATGCTATGTATGAATGATATATTTGGATTATATACTTTAAAAATCAAGGTGACACTCAGCAATGCGTTCTCTGATGCAATAATATATTGTTTTAAGTGGCACTTCTACTAACGAAGCTCAGTATTATATCGCGAATGTTTACTGGATGTGATTTATACTATTATCCACCAAAATATAATTTATTGTGAAGCAGAATGGATTTTACGTAAATGAAATGGTAAGTATTATTTCTTTTTAATTTATTCTTTTGAATTGTCGACTTATTACTTTAATTTTATTAATAACTCCTTCCTTAGAATAATTCTTGTACTAACTACACCCATGGACAAAAAATTCCGGACACTGAAGTATCATAATTAAAATTCCTTTTCTTGTTTTTTTTCACAAGACATGAAATATTATCCATGAAATAAGAATTGGAAATTAAAGAAGATGCAAAACATTTAATTTATCACAACAAACAGAAGACAAAGAAAAATAATGGCGAACCCAAAAAATCCAATCCAACCCAAAAAATCTTGGTGTGCTTTTTATCCAGTTTTTATCTGCTGTGTTGAAAGTTCATTTGAACTGTCAGTATTGACACTTATTGGTTAACAAAATGCAAGCAGAAAATGTAGCCCAAGGAGTAGCTTTGAACGAATATGGACGCAGTACCGTCCAAGACGCAATACAGCGACTACGTCAAACTGGGAAATACACCAGAAGGCCAGAATCAGGCAGACCTCGCACCACAGACCGACGAGAAGACCGTAAGACCGCCACTACAAATGTTATCTACACTATGCGATCGTAGTTTACCATCAACAATTGTGTCTCGCCAAGTCAAAGACGTTTACGATACTGCAGTTTCTGCACGAACCGTTCGCCGAAGATTGAAGCAATGCGGATTGATGTCAAGGAAACCCGCTGCTTTTCTACTTTTGTTCCCAGCTCATCGTGTTCAGCAACTATGATTTTCCCGTGAACATAGATATTGGACAATAGATCAATAGAGCTCGGTATTGTTCACGGATGAGTCTCGTTTTTTTCTGCGTTCACCAGATGGACGAGAATGTGTCTGGAGAAGGCATGATGAACTATTTTCACAGTATTGTATATCTCCAAGAATGGAATTTGGGGGAGGTGGTATAATTTTTGGGCTGGCGAAAACGCGAAAACTGAGCTTGCTCTCATTGAAAATGATACCATGACGGCTGTTACGTACATCAACTAGTGTTTAGCTGATCACGTCATACCATTTGCTGCATTAGTAGGTGAGAACTTTACTCTAACGCACAATAATGCGCGACCTCACACCACATAGGAGATTGAGCAATATTTGGATGTGATTAATTTTCGCCGTTTCCAATCACCAACTCGAAGCCCGGAGTTGAAGCCTATCGAAAATCTCTGAGATTCATTAGGGCGGTGTTCGGCACCAAAAACCCATACTGGTAACCATTCGAGATCTTTGAATAGCTCTTCGTGAGGGATAGGAAAACATTACTCAAGAAGAGGACTTCATTCAAAGTTTAGCACGCCATATGGCAGAAGTTATTAGTTAATTGCTAAATGTAAATGAAATTTTGTTATTACCTTCTATTATGATTTTCTTCTATTATTATTTTCAAAAAATCGAATCGAACTATTCTTCCAATTATTATCATATTTGTGAAGATTTTGACATTGGCCTATAGTCCAAAAGGCACGAGCCTCTGCAAATTCCAACCATTTCATTCCATTTGTTTTTGATACCAAATGATGAATTTCAACTGCCAGTACTCGTACAAGGATTTCGCTTCGTAACTATTCTGATGCGGTTATCCATCTGGATGTTATAATAGAACAACTGTGCTCGGCTGCAGAATCAAACTTAGTGAAATCAAGCAAGAGAAATGCAACCCAAGTTGTGAAACCAGCCCAATCTACGCCCAACAGATTAAAAAAAATAAAAGTGGTACATGACAATCATCGTCTGCAGAAGGTTTAGGTTTTATATGGATCTTGGGTTGACAAAAGAAGATTACATAATGATGAGACTTGGAGCAAAAGATAGAGGGGTTGATATTTATCATGTCATATCAAGTGATAGCAGCAGGAAAGAGAAAGTGTTATTCTGCAAATATTAAAGTAACTGAGAACGAGGCTGCGGTGCCACTGCTGGATGTTCTTGTACATATTGCACAACGTCTGACACAAGTACAAGCTGATGTAATACTAGAAAATATTTCGGAGAATTGCGATACTATCAAAGTTTATTATTAGATGGCAGCGGTGGACACATATCTATAAGCAAAATTTCGCGAATAATTCAGAATATGCGGATTTTATGTACAATTGTGCCACTACAAATGTGTGAATCTAATGATAATAACAAAAAAAAATATTGGCAGAACACGACGCCATCATCGACAAGGTATTGTGGACGGCAATACCTTGGGATTCAAGAAAATGCCCAAAATATGAAATATTGAAATAGGAATATAACGATGTCCATACGCAAATATTCAATTGGAGCCTACAGTAATCGTTCTAGGCCCTAAGGAAATAACATTTAAACATATTCCCATATATACGATGCTGGATGGAAGGACTGTCAATATTTTGACTGATACATTAAGTTCGCAAGCGTGCAATGTTTGCATGGCTACTTCTAAAGATTTAAACGATCTAGAGAAACAAAAGAACAGAGTTTGTGAAAAAGAGAAAAAGTAAAATAGCGACTCAGTTTTATAAAGAAATGGACCTCGTTGTTGATCAGCCTAAACAAGGTGGAGGTAATGGTAACGACGGTAACACATCATATACATTTAAGAATCCTTTGCTCGTTTCCCAAATAACTCGAATCGATAGAGAGTTAATAGAAAGATTTTCAAATATACTTTCCATCGTTTCTTATGGACACTACGTCAGATCCGACGATGATGATAAGGATGATGAGGATGTGGAATAACGGAATAATATCAATCAAATCAAATTTGTATATTATGTAATTAAATACCGAAATAATTTGATATGAAATTGGTTTTCTTAATTAGTACATTGTGAGGACCTGACCTCAACTAATCCTAATTAAGTATTTTTCTGAAAGATAATCATTATGTAGTCTCCTCATAAACGTCTCTGATCAGAATATCTAATAAAATCATGCTTTATATTTTGGTCGTCGTAAATTGATAATTGAGCCTTATGTGCATCGTAAGGAAAAACACTACCCTTCAATCGGCATCCCAACTTCCCAACCTCATGTAGTGAACCATGCTATCCAGTAGTTTTACATGTGCCGCGGCGGCGACATCTAACCCTGTGCAAAGGATTGTAGATTGACTAAACAGATGGTAGATAGCGCCACCTATTTTTACGTATAGAGGCTTGAGACTGAAAACTAAGAAAATAGTTGCGCGTTCTACAGACTACTAAAAATGAAACGAAACGACAAGCTAAACTAAAGGAGGGGTACCTAAATTCAAAATAAGAAATCGAAAATAGTTAATTTGTATATTGACAAACAAAAAAACGAGATTAACAAAGCCGCAAATAATAATATAACCTGGTCCAGAAATCTCCAAATTTAAATTAAAATAGTATAGCAATTAAAAATAAAGATCACTCGGTATATTATGACATTAAAATATCAACATAATACAAAAATTTTAGGTTACAATTAATTAATATCTTCTCGCACGCCTATGGTTTCACGGTAATGAATCAATGCAATATATTTCGTTAGAATTACTTAATTGACGTTAAAATTACTTAAATGTGTGAAATCAAATCAATTAACCATTTATTTAAATACGAAATTATTTTAAAAATAAATTCTATAACCATATGTGCGATAATTAATTTTAAAGTTGTATATTAATCAAATAATTCTTTTAATTAAACACGTGAATTACGTCGTAATTTAGTAAACTCCCAAAAATTAATATATACGAAATTAAGTCTTAAAGAATACCTCGTCCGGCTGTATGCGTAGGACGGAGATGGAGAGACCCACAGCTGGTCCGTGTTCTCTTGTGACGCCAGATGCTCAGTCGATGTTGACTTGTTTTTTCTGACTCCTTTGTTTACTCGGTTGTCGGTCTTCCTCGTAGCGAAATATATTTATCCCGTTCATCAGACAAAGAAAGCCTATGCCTAACTACGTCTAATTGCTTCGCAGTAAGTCGTCCAAATTCACTAACGGTAGCAGCTTTCTGGCAATTATCACACACAACCTTTTTGAATCCGCTAACAGGGATAATTACCACAAAAAGATAGAATATAGCGTGACTTTTTATCTCGCTTTTCGGAACGCTCACGAAGAACAACTCTTTACTCTTGCACGTCTGCCAGAAGACTTCTAAAAGCGCACACGAAGAACAACTCTTTACTCTTGCACGTCTGCCAGAAGACTTCTAAAATCGAACTTACCGAAACGGGGGGTCAAATTCAGTGAAATCCCATCTATCCTAGATGGTACAACCGGGATTACAAAGAACGAAAATAACGAATGTAATGAACTAAATTTTGATATAAATGTTTCTACAGGGCGGTAAAAGCTTAAGGTGAAAAATAAATGTAACACATCATTACATTAATTAACTATTTTCATTATTGTTAGGACCCACACTAGCTCAGAGCAAAACAAACACAAAATCAACACAATCAATCAACGACTACGTAACAATGATAACACAACAAAATAAAAATATTCAGCAGCTTTCTGGCAATTATCACACACAACCTTTTTGAATCCGCTAACAGGGATAATTACCACAAAAAGATAGAATATAGCGTGACTTTTTATCTCGCTTTTCGGAACGCTCACGAAGAACAACTCTTTACTCTTGCACGTCTGCCAGAAGACTTCTAAAAGCGCACACGAAGAACAACTCTTTACTCTTGCACGTCTGCCAGAAGACTTCTAAAATCGAACTTACCGAAACGGGGGGTCAAATTCAGTGAAATCCCATCTATCCTAGATGGTACAACCGGGATTACAAAGAACGAAAATAACGAATGTAATGAACTAAATTTTGATATAAATGTTTCTACAGGGCGGTAAAACCTTAAGGTGAAAAATAAATGTAACACATCATTACATTAATTAACTATTTTCATTATTGTTAGAACCCACACTAGCTCAGAGCAAAACAAACACAAAATCAACACAATCAATCAACGACTACGTAACAATGATAACACAACAAAATAAAAATATTTCAAAATTAAATGTCACTCCAAAGTATTTGTAGGTCGATTAAAAATTTCGTTTTCAAGGAAATACTCTTAAATGAAAGAATTCTTTTTAGGTTTAAAGGATTCAAAACTTATATTTACGTTTAACATGTTTTGCAAGATAAGTGCGTCTTTTTCAAGATAACTGCAGAAAAAAGATATGTATCATCCACGAATAACATACAATTATAATCCGCGTATATAATCAAATCGTTAATATAAATTAAGAATTACCAATTAAATAATATAAATCATACTTCTATGAAATATTAAATAAACTATGTTCAAAATTAATGCACTAAATAATTCAATATAATTTTTACAAAATTGTTTGATTGTTGAGTTATTATTTCATCAAAAAACATCTGAATTGGAGATAATTATACTTTTTTTTAAATAAAAACATGGAAAAATTATAAATTAGATTCAATTACAAATTCAGAAACAAAACGATATTATTCAAAATCTTAAAAAATTCTAAAAACAAGAAAAAATGCTGCGTTAAAAACGGGTGACACCTTCCTAGCTCTGATAACTGCTTGTATTCGCCATGGTAAGCTCACTACAGATTTTGGATTACTTCTTGGGGAATATTATTCTAGTCGAAAAGAACTATTTGTTCCATTTCCTGGAGATTAATAGGAGCTGGGAAACGTCGTCTTAATGATCTTTTTAGAGTCTCCCATACGTGCTCTATTGAATTTACATCTGGACTTTAAGTTATGGACTGGGTGGCCAAAGGCTCTCTTTGAGAGATCGTGCAGTTTTGATATCTTTCTCCAGTTCTTCGCCATATTGTTTCGCGACCTTCTGGTGATTTTAAACATACTCCAGTCTCGTCCGAAAACAAAACTTCAACTGTCAAATCAGCTTGATTTCTGACAAATCTCAAACGTTGTACTCTGTGCGCTGCGGTAAGCAATGATCCGACTACAGGCCTCCTACTATTCAATCTCACTTCTCTCAACCTTCTCCTTACAGTTAAAGCAGAAACTCTGACATTTTTGACCGCATCAAGCTGGTTACTGAGTTCTGTGCTTTTTATTCGTATATTTCTGAAAGCTTGCATTTGAAAAAAACTATCACCTCTCGCACTTGTTAGTCGTTTTCTACCTTGGCCATGTCTTCTCAACTGCAATCCGGTTTCCCTAGATCTTCTGACCATTCGACTGACTGTCGAATGATTAACGTCCAGCAAATTGGCTACATAACGAATTGTACGTCCTTCTTCTAACAAAGCTGAAGCTCTTACACATTCATCATTGGTTAAATGATGTAGTCGGTCCATGATTTTGAATTTAAACTTTATTAACTTAAATTCTATAGACACAAAAATTATATATATTAAATACTCGCAGTATTCATCTGATTTAGTGACTTCTTTCTCTATCCAATATACGAGTATACACAAAATTAAAAAATTAATTTAAAAATTGTTTAAATAATTAATTGAAATAAACGATTTGAACAATTATAATTGGCCTATATTTCGTCATCAAAAGTTTCGTTTTTCTTTTTGGACAGAGTGTATACACGTTATCTTTGTTTATTTTACCCGAAATACTAACTCATGTTCTTTATCTGCGGTCCCTTAATTCCAGGAAAGACTTGATGAGAGGGGAATATACGAAATTATTTACAAACCTCCGTGTAATCTAGGAGTGACTCATAGTAATAAGCAATAACTATTTGCAGATTTTTTGTTTTAATGCATTTAGTATTACTTTTATTTTATTATTATTATAGTAACGAATATGTTTCGTTATTGGAAAAGCAAAGAATATTGAAGACGACATAAAAGTTATAGAAACAATACATACGAGGCACAAGTTGAAATGATTGAGAATAAAAAACACGGTTAATATTTTCTAGGATTTTATTTTAAATATGCTCAAAGAAATTCCCTCCAGCATCAATGATACACTGACCATTCTTTCTTTCCACTGTCTAAAAGCTCCCAACCAATCTTTTTTGAGAATACCTTCAAAATAAGCTATCTCTTCTTCAGAAGAAAACCTTCTATCCCGCAAATTGCGTTTAGGTTTTAAAAATAGCCGAAAGTCACACATTGCTAAATTAGGTGAGTACGGCGAATGTTCAATTACTTTTATATGTTTTCCAACCAAAAACTAGAGAGTTAAAACTGACATATGGGACGATGCAACATTATGGTGGAGCATAATTCCCTTGTTGGTACTCTACTGAACACTTCAGGCAAACATTTTTCAGTGTACCACTTAGCCGTAACTATCTTTTATCCATCTAGCTTAATTGAATTTACTAAGCCCGTACTTCTGTAGAATACCGCATACATAACCTTTTCCATAGCCCGCTGCTTCTTAGTCATTGTAGGAGTTTCCTCATCTTCGTTAATCCATACACGACTCTTTTGGCGGGTAGGAAGATGGTCGAAAATGGGAATATAAGTTTCGTCACCTCTCACTATTTTTGGAAAAAATTTGGTGCCCGCCATTATTTAAGAAATTTATAGTTGCATGGCAAATTCTTACACTCTGCTTTTTGGAGGTAAGAAAAGTGATGTGGCACAACACGACTAACCACTTTCTTTTAAATGCAGGTGAGCGGATATAATTGTTTTAACAGCTGAGAATTAAATCTTGAGTTGACGCTCCATTACCGCGTAAGTGGTTTTATTGTCCTCTTCAATTAGTTTTTTAACAGTAGTAATGATTTTGTCAGTAATAGCCAGAGGAGGACGCCCTGCTCCTTTTTCATGCTGAACAGAATTCCCTTCGCATTCAAATTCCTTATACCATCGGTAAATTGTAGCCAAGGAAGGTAGGTTCACTAAAAACTGAATCCAAACTCTCTTTAAAATCATAATAAATTATTATTCGAAAGTGCTCTCTCGTTAATTCTATTTTCTTTAACTTTTAAAAAATAAGTAGCTGAGTTATAACTAAAGACCGCAGACTATGTGCCCCAGCAGTAGCGTTGCGTGGAGAGTTTAGCAGAATATCAGTGCGCTTACTTAAAAATAAATATATCGAATCCCTATACAAAACGTTAAGAAAAAACATAAATAACTAACCCAACATGTTTACGTTGTTGCAAAAAAATGCGGATGTGCGCGATGAAAAAACTGCACCATAATATATGTTTCTGTATTAGTCTCGGAAAGGTTCGTACGTAGCGACGTATATATATGTTTATATACAGAGAAGGATTGTTCGACGTTGAGAGATGTTATATTTGCATAGTTAAAGCGCTCTTTGTATCTGTACAACGGATCTTCAGTATTGGTAAAAAGTTACCCTAATTTTGTAAAATCTACATTTTTATCTAATACACTGTTAAATGTTTCACGGACACAATCACTTTTTTCATCTTCAAGGATATGCAGCACTAGTTTCTTAACGTTTTGTATAGGGATTCGATATATTTATTTTTAAGTAAGTGCACTGTTATTCGCTCTCTCCACGCAACGCTACTGCTGGGGCACATAGTCTGCGGTCTTTAGTTATAACGTAACTTCAACAACTAAAAGTAAAATAAGGAGTTGCTCTAAATAAACACTGTATGATTGTTTTTTACAGTCTACTAGCTTCTCTTATTCTCAATAAATTCAGCTTAATACAAATATGTTAAGACATATGTGTGTCTGTACACATGGATATACATAATGAATTTAACTAATGGGCACTTTGACTGCGGGCACGTGCGTTTCAATTTAGTGATCTCGTTAGTGCAAATTCAGAAAGTGACATCCTAAGATTACCGCAATAAAATTGCAACCTTATCCAGTCAACTGAAAGAAGATTTCTCGTGACATTTGACAGACAAGAGCCTCGCCGATATGAGCCCTTTCTCTAGAATGTCTACCCCATTACAGTGGAGAAAAAACATGGATAACTGTGTAGTTCATTAACTCGTAGCCATATGGCTCAATATACCAAAAAATAGCATGTCGACGTGTAAACACATCAAGTGTGTACAAATAAATACAAATATGTTAAAACATATGTGAAATATATGTAAAATAAATATATACACATGGATTTAGATAACGTACTTAACCAATGATCACTTCAACTACAGATATGTTTTAACATATGAACAGGGCATCCACACTGGTGATATCAAACGTTATTTGTGGAAATATCTGGTATCCTGTGCAGACAAGGTACGATACTACTCTGCAAAAGAACTAAATATATTTCTTTATGGTTTAAATTTCCTTGAATGACAAACCTAAAAGTCCTATCTAAACATTAAACTTTTTCGGATATTGCGTTCCTGCGTCATAAATCATACATTTATTTTCCTTAGACCAGTACCGCACAATATCAGAATTATGATGACTATGTAGAGGGAAACTGGTTTCGTCAGTAAGTAATATATTTTTAACAAAATTTTTGTTATTGTTGCAACATTCTAAAACAGCTTCACAAAATTCAAATTTTTCGTATTTATAATTTGTAAATATTTTTGATTTTCTTTACTTGCAAGAACGATATTTTTCTTTAAGCCCTGCGAACAGTATTATATAAGACGGTAAGTTGCTCAGCAATTTTTCTACTAGATAATTTCTTGTGCTTCTACTGCAGAACAAATAAGAATATGTCGTTTTTCATTTTGTGAGTTGCTACGTTATCGCGACCAAAACTAAATGTAGCAAGTAATAAGGAGGTTGCGGGATGTTCTTCAGGACCTCCCTCTCTGGACCGAACCTACCTGATGGCGGTCGTCCCGTGGAAATACTCTTCCGTCTAGCTCAATTGAATAGGAGAGAGTCGCGAGTTCCTAGGTCGCTGGTTGGTGGATATGACGCCACCGTATTCAACCCTCAACGAAACCTCGAATACGGAAGCGGGTGGGACTCCGGTAGCTTCAATAGGATCCAAAGAGAAAGCCCCCTTTATTACTTGCTTCCGTTACAATAAAAACTTTGCCAAACACAAACACTTGTGGGAAAGGTAACAAACAAACACAAGTAGTCAACATTAACAAAATTTATTAACAACTCGAAGCAGGTTCAAAATATAAAAGTTAAGAATTCAGTTGTCGAAATGCTCAATAAACAAAGAGTTGTCAAAAGTGAACAAAGGTAGCAAAATTACAAATTTAAGGTAATATCATATCATTAATTAAGCGCCAAGGCTATAATTAAGCTAGAATTAATAAAGTGAATGAAAATAGTTACAAGTCTCCCAGATTAATTTTACACATAACGAAATTACAAAAGTAACGCACCAGGCGTAATACAGTGAACTATAAACAATAACTTTCACTCCACGGATCGACACCCTGTATAATCAGGTAGAAATATAGTGATTAATTTGAAATATCTGGGACTCAATCCCAACATGTGGTTAGCAGAACACAAATTAAGTATACGTAATTTTTCGGTTCTTTACAATATGGTTATACAGTATAAAAAAAGAAATATTAGTGGAAGACGTTCCCCCAAGATATTGAAAATAACAACACGTAGGCACGTCTGAAGGATCTTTGCCACGTAAAATAAATCTACAATTTCTACAACTGACCGCCAGTGAAGCTGACGACCAGCTTAATAATAATAAAATAAACGAATGCTAGTAAACAGGTGTTCTAGCCTCTATCTGTTAAAATTAAAAGTATATAGCCCTGCTAGCAATCAATGATTTACGATCAAAATCTATATAATGTCTCAGAATAGCAAACAGATGTTGTAAAGTAAGTAAAGTAAAAGTTACAGAAAACAAACTAGATCAAGATCTAGCAAAAATTAAACCCAAAAGAATCTAACCCGATTACAACAAACAGGATTCTACGTTACTAATTTAAATGAAGTGATTATTTTTCAACGTCTGTCCTAGACAGAGAGAACGGCTTCTCTAAAGCCTTTCTAGGTGAAATCGAGATAAAATTTAGTCTAGTTAATTAAGTTTGCAAAAGTTTGAATATTAATTAAAAATAAATAAGACAATCTGCACACTTTGCTCTCAAAATCGTCCCTACAACAGACCTATATTGGAAAGCCTTTCACGGGATTGCACGGACTATCCAATTCCAATACAATAATTGGGTAACCTAATAGCTGCCAATCACGCCGCCATCATGCCTGAGAACGCCATCACGCTTGAGGACACCATTTTGGGACGCCGAGAAAATTTTATTTGAAATTCTAGGAAAAGGAAGCCCTGTCGATTCCAAACACACCCTCAAGAGTGGATAGTGGAATTTTGCACGGATCTCCCCCAAAAGATCGAAATTTTACGATGCACCGCTGCGTGGAAAATTGCGTATGCTAAATCAGCCTTCCACGAGGTGTGGTCATTGAGGAGATACCGAAGTAAAATTGGCTTAATTCCTTAATTAAATGGGCGGTAGCACCAAAAATATATCCTAAAGAGGATAAAAGAAACGCATAAGTAAAAATTCAAAATAAAATGATATCTCTTACCGAAACGACTAGATTCACTCACAAGATTATAACACGACCAATAACGGAACCGCACTAGAACGCGATCCAACGAGATGAACGGAAATCGGTCGGGGGTCGATATATGTCACACACAAGACCGTTGAACGGTAAATTTGAAAGGAAAGGAATTAATTTACCAAAATCCCGAACAAGGTTTGAGAGTGATCGACGAAGCTATCAAGCGGAAATTCGGTATTTAATTAACCGCAATAAAGGGTAGAAAGACAATATAAGGTTGACCCCCAATCGTCTAGCGATCTGCATTCGGAAGAACACAAAATGTCGGGAAGATGGCGCATCAAGCGAAAGAAATGTAGTACGCAAGAATTACGTTAATTAAAAGGTTAATCAGACAAATTAAGCACCCAAATAGATTCACAAAATTCTAATAAAAATTACCACAATAAAAGAATTGATTGAAGAGAAACAAAAAATGAAATAATAGTAAAAATATTCGAAGCCTGACAACGCATAAAAATTTCCAAAATGTCGGCCTGCGTCGAGGAAAAGGAAGAAAAAGAATAGCCGGTTAAGAATATGGATATAGAGACATCCAAAATATTTGAACATAAGTAAATTTTATGAAAATAACAAAGTTTGAAGAAGTCTAAGTTGATCGATAATTAATGACAAAATTAAATAAAATTATAGTAAACGAAAATGTTGAATAATGAAAAGCCTAAGATGACATAACGTAAGCAAATGATGTAATTACTTCATTAATAATTCCCAAAAGGTCTCAGGATAATTTTCGAGCGTAACAGAGTTCTATGTTCTTCATATTGTTGCGAATATAAGCAACTATAGCCTTCAAAATTATTAATAAGAGGACGTACTGTCTCATACGATATACTTTTTCCAAATTCTGTTTGAAATGAACCTGTAATTTGTCTGATTGACTGACCAAGATGATAACATTCAATTAAAAATTGCTGTTCTTGTAGCGAAAAAATTTCCATATCTATATATGAAATCAGTATTAACATAAATAATAATAAATATAACGAAAAGAAAAACAAACAATCCTGAACACAAGAGAATAATAGATAGTTTCAAACAATAAATAGAATTACGACAAAATGTTGACCCCACCATAGATGCATTTCACTCGACAGCCAGTACAGAATTGTTCACATGTGTCTATAGTTCGTTTAAAAAATAGAAGAAGTGATTTAATGATCCCATAACCTTTAATATATTTATCCAAGATCAAACAAATATTTCATCAATTTAATATTTATTATATTCTGTGTATCATCGTTCTGGCCGTTTATTAGCTAACAAATAGTTCTTTTAAGAACTGAGGTAAACTTTTCGAAAACTAATGAAAACCAGGTCCAAGTATTTCGACACTTTCACTGCTGAGACAGCGTTCTTATATTGGACATTTATCTTTAGAAGAAAAAAATTGTATTGTGAAAACATTAAAAACACCAAATAAGGGTACTACTGCAATTGTATCTGATGTTTCAACACATTAGATGGGTTTTTCCTTTACTAATTTTCTGAATGTATCTAGGTTATAATTATTCCTTATCGTAGATATTGTAAAATCAACTATAATCGAGTTGTCAAAGATTATAAAGAAAACTGTTATACTGTTAAAAATTCTGTACGTCAAATAGTAAAAATTTCTTCTTCAGAAACAAACTTCCAAATTTGAACAAAATTATAGCAGAAATTGATACCTGTGATGGTATACTAAAAATGAGTCGTACAACGTTATAGAGATTTTTAAAATCCATTAATTTTAAGTTAGTTGTAAAATGTTCTTCTTTCTATTTATAATTTATGTTAATTTACTTTTCTCATTGGAGATACAGTAAACGTAACAGGAAAACATTATTAGATGGAGAAGAAAATACTTAATCACAATTAGACAATACAGAAGAAAAGGTAGACTAGTATTTTATTTAGACGATACATAGATAAGTGAAGGGCATTCAAAAAAAAGTGTGAACCGACAAAAATCTTGTGCAAGACAAAGTTTCGTTGATGGATTGTCTACTAGATTAAAAGTCCAACTGCAAAAGGACGCCGACATATTTGAAGGCAAGAAAATCGAAAAGTTAAACAGTACAGTTTTCAAAGAGTGGCTTCAAAATATGCTACCTAATTTATCTGAAAATGCTGTGATTGTTATAGACAATGCATCATATGATTCACGAAAAACAGAAAAAATACCAACTCCTGCTTTCAGAAAATAAGGTATTCAAGAATGGCTCCGTTTCAAAAATATTGAATTTGATTTAGAAATGGTACGAGCTGAACTATTATATCCAGTTCAACTTCATCTGTTTAATACATATGCAGCAGCAAATACAAATAGAAATGTTTTAAGATTACCACCATACCATTGTGAATTAAATCCAATAGAACTGACATTGGCACAAATAAAAGAAGAGGTTGCTTCTAAAAACATAAATTTTAAACTAATAGATGTGCGTAAGCTATTTTTGATTACTAATGAAAATATTACAACTGAAAAATGGAAAAAATACGAGGAATGTACAGTAAAGACTTAAAGAGAAAAGAATGGAAATAACTTCGAAGAGCAATCGAAGGAAAAAATCAGCCGTCCGCCCGGTCAGAGTATTAATCCTGATGACATTGAATGTTCGCGTGCGCAAATGATAAACTAGAGATAAAACCTCCTCGTAAGATTGAAAAACGGAAACAAAGAATTGATTCCTCTGTTTATTCATCATCACTAGACACGATAATTTCAGCCTGGCTTCATCTGTAAGGAGCGCGGAATCATTTGGCTCCTTGGAAAATTTTGAAAGTCAAATGGAAGAACCTATTGCATCAACTAGTGACAGGGCTGAAATCCCCGTAGAAAAATCATCAGATCAAGCTTTGCAGCAACAAAATTTAAGTGATATTGTCCAGCAACTCAATTCAGGAGATTATGTTGTTGTAGTATATAATGACCAGGGGTATTCTGGAAGAGCCATTACTGTTTATGATGGAGCAGTTGTCGATGCATGAAAAAGAGCAGTAAGTTTTGGAGATGACCAAAAATTACAGACCTCTATTTTATAAGCCGTCTGACATAAGAATGAAGATCCCTTACCCCAAAGAGGTCCGAAAAGGCTTTTCCCTCGTACCCGAACTTCCTCGTTAGTACCTACTAATCATATAATTGTGATTTTGTATCGCAAAATTTATAAAAATAAATGTTTTAAAGTATAATGCAGCATTATTATACCTAATGTATGTCGTATTTTAGCCCAGTAACGTTTATAATACAGGGTGGCCCAAAATGACCGAAGGGGTTTGAGTTCATTATAACTTCTTATTTAAGACATAATTATTTAATTTTTTTAATTTTAAATACAGTATATTAATGGAGAATATTTTTAATTTAATTATGAAAAATTATATCTCGCAATGACCGAAGGGGTTTGAGTTCATTATAACTTCTCATTTAAGACATAATTATTAATTTCTTTTAATTTAAATACAGTATATTAATGGAGAATATTTTTAAAAAAATTATATCTCGCAATGGATCGTTGATTTGAGAAATAAAGGTCAACGATTTTGGCACGTTGTTCAATTGTGTACTGTTCCATTTTAAATTCCCCAAGTCTTCTTTACAAAATACTGAAAACAAAAAAAAAAAAATTATAATAAAAAAGTTATAAGGAATTAAAACCCCTTCGGTCATTTTGGGCCAGCCTGTACTATAAACAGTCAAAATATCATCTGGGCCAAATCCCAAATTTCAAAATGCTATTGCTCGAATTATTTCTAAAAATTGATAATTTATCTATTCTAGTGTCCTTAGCAAGTGTTAAGTAGGCTGTGCAATTTATTTTAGATTTTTATGTTGACAAAACACTGTAGCAATAATTATTTTATAATTTTAATAATAATTTATTTTACTGAAAAGTATTAACACTGGGTCAAAGTGGCCCTGTCTTACGGTACTATAATATGTAGGAATTTGCGTAAATGCATATAAACAGTTACTAATAAAAGGAACGATGTAAAACATCTGTCAATTGCTATATATAAAATTATAAGGATCTTCCCACTTCAATAAAAACTTGAATTGAATCCGTTCTGTACACTTGATTTAGTGTTTTTTCCAAAAATATTAATATCGCACCTTTTGTAGTTAATGATAATATTGTGTATGTTGTATATTTTATCGATACTCCCGTTACATCTTGTAATTTATTGATTATTCGTCAGATAAAAGATAGCGGGTAAACAAAATATATAAATCAATTCAACCAATAGTTTACAATTAAACGTGTGTAGTGAATTACGTGCTGCTCGATTTATCTACTGTATTTGATAAATTATTCAAAGGAAATAATGGCGCCGAAGTTGTACATGGATGAGGCAAGTCCTGCTGTACGGAGTGTACTTATGCTATCTAAGGCTTTAAATATCGATTTGGAACTGCATGAATTGGATTTAGCGACCAGTGCTCATTTAAGCCCTCATTTTTTACGTGTATGTAGAAAAATTTGTTATAATTATTACTATGTATAACATAGGTATTAAAATATATAAGAAATATACAGGGCAATCCAAATTAGGTGTTCACCATTGGTAACTTTGTTATTATTAAAGATACAGGATTGTTTAAATTAGCAAACTAGTAGTACTTTTAACGCTCTTTAAGATGGAAGAATTAAAAAAAACAAATGAGCAGCGCGTTTTCCAGTTTTCCCGAAAAATATGTTTTTTTCAAATGGAAACCCCTGTATATTATATCATTTTCTGTTAGAAATTCAATTTTTAAACAAAAAATCTTATAAGAACTTTTTTACTGGGATTAAAAACACTTGAGTTATAATGTATAAACAAAAACAGCTAAATAATTATTATAAACTTTATTTTATACATAAACATATCATTAAAAGAAAATAAAAATCACTGATTTTTTCATAGAAGATGTTCAAAAATACCACCTTGTTGTTCAATACATTTTTGAACACGTTTTTGAACTTGTCGAACTGCTTTTAGTATGGTCCTACCATCTATTTGGTTTATCTTTTCACTAACTGCAATTTTTAGGGCGTTTACGTTTTCGTACCTTTGCTTATAAATCTCTGTCTTTAAATAACCCCATAAAAAAAATCAAGCGGTGTTAAATCTGGCGATCAGGGAGGCCACTGAATAGGACCATTTGTTCCTATCCATGAATTGTTAAAAATAGTATTTAAAATTTGATGAGAACCTCTGTAGTTGTGCGCAGGTGCGCCACCCTGCTGAAAATGCAGATTCTGTCTACTTATGAGATCAATATCGTCTAAGAAATTATTCAAAATTTCAGTCAAAAATTCTATGTACCTTTCACCAGTTAGAGTGCCCTCATAAAAGAAAGGACCAACAATCCTTGAACCAATTAAACCGCACCAAACATTAAAACTGTAACGGACTTGCGGGCGTCTTGGATGTACTAAAAGAAGATTTTCCTTTGACCAGTAATGATGATTTTTTGTATTGTACATTCCAGAATTTGAGAAATTTGATTTATCGGTCCATAAAATATAACGAAAGTTGTTTACATTTTGGCGACAAAAGTTAAGATACCAGTGGCAAAAAGACATTCTTCTCTCTGGATCCCCAGGCAAGAAAACTTGAACTGGTTTGTACTTATAAGGAATGAATTTGTGTTTCTTCAGAATCCTATGCACAGTACCGTGACTCAAATCAGATTCCTTGATAATATCTAGTATGGAATTCTCACGGTTGGCCTCAAAATATGCAAGAACTAGAATTTCCGTGGCCTCGCTTATTATAAAAGTCCTTCTTGTTCTTGTTTTGGCAAAAACACTCTCATTGCCTCTAAATTTTCGGTACAGTCTCAGAAAAAATTGCTAATTTGGTTGTGTTCGGAGTGGATATAATTCAGCGCAGTGTTCTTTTGCCCTCCTAGAGGATTTTCTGCACACTAAATAAGATTCTAACATATCACACTTTTCTGCATGGGTAAAAATCATTTTTTTGTCAAATTAATAACTAGCAAAATGAAATTTATGAGTGAAAGACTAATAAAACTGTACTAACGTAAACTTCACGTTTACTAGAAAGAATTAACGTCGTTATCATAGAAACATAGAAATGCACTTGACTTAGCTGTTTTCGTTTATTCACTATAACTCAAGTATTTTTAATCCCAGTAAAAAATTTCTTATAAGATTTTTTGTTTAAAAATTGAATTTCTAACAGAAAATGATATAATATACAGGGGTTTCCATTTGAAAAAAACATATTTTTCGGGAAAACTCGAAAACGCGCTGCTCTTTTTTTTTTTAATTCTTCCATCTTAAAGAGCGTTAAATGTACTACTAGTTTGCTAATTTAAACAATCTTGTATCTTTAATAATAACAAAGCTACCAATGGTGAACACTTAATTTGGATTGCCTTGTATAGTTAAATAACATTTTACATGTTCAATATTGTATTTATATTTGGGAGCTTTTTCTTTTAAATGTGTTAATATATGTTTTAATGTTACTACGATATTACCATTACTTCGGTGTTCTTATCACGTTTGTCATTTAAGTGCTTAAATACTATTATACTACAATTCTAAAACAATCAAACGTTCATACGGCAGTACAAAGACACTAGTAATCTTGGAACATATAAATCAACAAGATTTCGAAGCAAATTTTTATTTAGGCTGTTCAATGAATTCTAGAATCTGGTCCATTTATACTTAAAATACAAATTTAATATTAATAAACCCTCGATTTACTTTGTATATTAAAGAAGCTATTAAAAAAAGAATTATAACATATATTATTCGAAAAAAATGGAACAGATTTTCGTTTAAATACTTGGATTTTGTGATGCTTCCTTCTACTTGTGAATAATAATAAACTTTTAAGCTAGTTAATTGATGTGAACTTACAAATACTGAAACTGCAGGACTAATTTTCCTTACGAAATCTAGAAGAATAGTAAATTAACTTTTGAATGTTACAACTACACAATTCCTTCGTTTGTCATAGATCACGTAGTCATTATTAATCGTATATAAGCTTGACCACTTTATTCAGCAAACTTATTTCCTTTACATATCTTCTGTTATTACACTCCTCATACATCAAGAACTTTTTAATCCCGTTTTAAATCAAATTATTCATAAATAAATCAATCAAATTCGATACTTTGTGGAATTTTATAGATCTAGTTTCAACTCATCGGACCGGTCATTGTCAACACCATTTCGGGAATCTATCGAATGGACAGTTTTCGAATATTCTTTAGAATTTTTTAATTCAAGTCTATTTTAGTTATTAATAGCGTACATTTCTATTCTAATTACATCTTAATTATTAATTTTGCTTGAGATTAAACTATATTTTCTATATGTCGAAATTACACTGACCAACGTTCCAAGTCGTTCGATCGATTTTGGTGCCGGCACCTGGTACATAGATGGATCACAATCCAATCGAGCCACAGGTGCAGGTATATTTTAAATGTGCCCTAGAAGGAACATATCATTATATCTAGGAAAGCATACGACAGTTTTTCAGGCTGAATTATTTCCAATCGCAACTTGCGGCGAGGAAATTCGGGAAGCCCGCAGCGCAAACAAAAAAAAAACAACAAAATGAATAATAGTCTGGCGGCTATTGAATCCATTAATTACTAGATCTAAACTGGTGAAACACTATAAATAGGTCCTCAATAGACTAGCACAAGACAATATTGTGCCATTGATATGGGTGCCAGGACATGAGGCTATTAAAGGCAATGAGATAGCCGATGAACTGGTCGAGAAAGATTCTAAGAGGAACTTCATAGGACCTGTATGTAAAATCGCCAAAAATTTCGCTAGAAGGGATATCTGATTATGGTTAGAAAGAGAATATAAAAAGAAATAGAGATAACGGATGGTCAACTCCATACTAAGACGTTACTAGGGGAGCTGAACGCTAGGCTTTCAGCCAACCTAATTCGAATTTTTAAAAAAGAAATTAAAATTATTACCGGCTTGATAATCGGACACTGTCCTTTAAGGAAGCATGTGTACAGCATCGGCTTGGTTAGTGAGCCCTGGTGTAGAAGATGTGAAAAACAGGAGGAAACTAGCCTTCATGTATTATGTACTTGTAAGAAACTATAGGGACTTAGACTTCGGAAGAGATCTATTGGATCTTACGAGAGTAATCAAATTTCTCCTGAGGAGGATAGTGGCTTTCATCGAAGATGCAAGACTAACAGTGTGGAACTGAGAGATCTGTTGGGGCTGGTACAAAAAGTACTGTGGTCAAGTGCCTGGACTTATTGGCGGCCAATCCAAAAAATTTTAATAAATAAATATATACACTGGCCGCATTCACAGTTACTTAAGACTATATCGTGTGATGCATAATTTTAAAGTATTTTCTAATTATATTAATTTTATTGTCTTTACCACTCTTTTCACTGCGCTACTAATTTCAGATCTCAATGTAGTAGCGTCACTTATTTCTAATGTAATATTTTATCCCTGATCCGGGTATAAAAACAAACCTTTATACTACCAGTTTCTTCAAAATAAACTTTGTTCGCTTCCAACTTTCGCAGGGACAACACCTACACGTCGATAGACTTCTTCATGTAGTGAAGTCTAACGGCTTGTTATAGGTTTTTTATCCGTGTCCGGATAAATACGCGCAACTAACTGTATCGTTTCATAATTAAGTTATTAATAATGTTTACAAATTTATACATTTTTTCAGTCTGCAAATAGTTATTCATATGTACCTGTACATGTATCTTTCATTTATTAATTGTAATTAAAATCAATGCTTCAATCCTTTCATTTATTTATTTATTCATTGATTTAATATCAAAGGACAACGTTGTTGTGTTTCCTTTATTTAATATATTTCTTTCAGCTTTCTACGCCGTCCCGTATCATTACATTATTTTAAATTATTTTCATTATTGTTGGAACGCTACAACTAGCCCTGAATCAACACAACCCACTAGCGTCCAACTGCTAATAATTTGTCGCTCCCACGTGGTGAAAAATAAAATCAATTAGCGTCTAGTTGATAATATCAAGAAATACCATAACAATCGCTTACAGAAGCTAACTTGTACTTGTATGTTAAACCTATGCCGGTAGTGACAAACGTAATGCTCTAAGCTGTCATACACTATTTTAGATATTGTTTTGTTTTTTACCATTTCGAAATTTCAGTGTTAATATACCGGGTGTTCAACAAAAATTTCCTAAGGCTACAACGTCTCTATTTATTATCTGATTCTAATGATCTATACATCAAAATTTTTGTCACTATAATTTGCCAGAATCCTGAGTCAATTTTTCCATCTCAAATTGAACTTTTTTCTTGCTTTTTACAAAAGAAAATTTTCAACACATTCCAGTGACGTATTAAAAACACATACTTGGACAAATAGGAATGCAAATTTTTGTCAGTTTTGGTCGGGTAGGCAGTTGCACACTGATAATCTCTAGGTATTAATCATTTACTGTCACTGTCAGTTTGGGCGAATCTTATAGCATTATTCAAAAACACTATTAGAAGTAATAATAAATAACTAATTGTGTTTAAGTTTCCCATATTTTGCTTATTATTAATACCTATAAAATATGGTTTTTGAATATTTAACGGACATAGATGTAGATCTCGGTTTCCGGGTTGGAACCACGTCGAGTTAGGCGTAATTGCCAACGTTTCGTCCACTGTTTCAAGGGACATCTTCAGGGCTGTACGTAGATGTTCGTCGT
This sequence comes from Melolontha melolontha, assembly GCA_935421215.2. Lineage (NCBI taxonomy): Eukaryota > Metazoa > Arthropoda > Insecta > Coleoptera > Scarabaeidae > Melolontha > Melolontha melolontha. The sequence continues at coordinate 89,255,213 of OW285235.1, read as the reverse complement.
TTCGCAGTAGCTTGAAGAAATTTCTTTAAGCTACTGCGATACGACGAAGAAATTTCTTCAAGCTACTGCGAAACGACGAACATCTACGTACAGCCCTGAAGATGTCCCTTGAAACAGTGGACGAAACGTTGGCAATTACGCCTAACTCGACGCGGTTCCAATATGGAAACCGAGATCTACATCTAGAGAACGATCGCGGAAACCTACACCTACATTTATTTAACGGACATACTTCAAGTTTATTTTGAATGTGGTAAAAGACCGTGTTACGCTATTATAATTTATCGGGAACGTTTTCCTAATAGAAAATCACCGCATCATAAGAAATTTGCGCAATTGGAAGATAATTTGAGGACGTTTGGATCTTTTAAAAAGTCAAAGAAAGGAGGACGGACGGTAGATGAAAATTTAAGTTCAACCGTTTTGTTGAGCGTACAAGAAAATGCAAGGACGTCCCTTAGAGAGATTGCTAACAACGTTGAATCTTTCAGTACACTCGTACATTCTATTTTTAAAAAAACACATACTGAGACCGTGTACATATCTCAAACTATCCATCATTTGCTGGATGACGATTATACGCGGAGAATCCAATTTTGCAATTTTTATTTAAATAGATGACGAGAAGATCCACTATTTTATTCTAAAATTTTGTTGTCAGACAAGTGCACCTTTACCAATAATGGCGTGTTTAATAGGAACAACCATAGTTATTGGAGCGACGAAAATCCTAGATTTTTTGTTGAAAATAATATCCAGAGAAAATTTACTTTAAATGTTTGGTGTGGAATTTTAGACAGTAGAGTAATTGGACCATACTTTATTGATGGTAACCAATCAACAAAAATATCATATGTTGCTTGAAGATATAATGGAGAATTTAGAAGAATTACCTGTTAATCAATATACAGTATACACAACTACACTTCCAGCAAGATGGAGCTGCTGCACATAATGCTGTAATAAACACAGAATTCTTAATAGACCGTTTGATCGAAGATGGATAGGCACTAACGGATCTATTAGATAGCCCGTGTGTTCACCAGATCTTTCGCCTTTGGACTTCTTTCTATGGAACCAAATTAGAGAAATTATTTATGTAACACAGCTTGAAAAGGTAGATGATCTACGAAATATTAATGCTTGCCGACAAATACCGCCCAATAACATATTAAATGCGATTGTTTCTGTCTTGTTTATTTTTGATATTTAGTATTTTTTTCTTTCTTTCTTCCTTATTAAAGTGTGTTTTTTTTATTGCTAAAAATTACAGCAAATAAATATATACCTATTTAGTCAATTTAACGTTGTCAGTGGGCAACAGGTGCTTTTATTACGTAACTGGAATCTGTACAAAATTTTCTTTTGTAAAAAGCAAAAAAAAAAGTTCAATTAGAGAAGGAAAAATTGACTAACGTTTCTGGTAAATTATATTTGGTAAAACGATAATTCGCATTGTTGTATGTAGTCTTTCCGAAACTGTTGAATTTGATGTATAAATCATTAAAATCAAATAATAAATAAAGACGTTATAGCCTTTGGAAATTTTTGTGGAACAGCGAGGATATGGCAATTCTTTATTTTAGAATATGCGAGGATGATGCAAATTTGACCTGCACTTTATCTTTTTCTGGTTGATATAAACTAAAAATTAGTACTATCTATAAATCATTTTTCTAAATAACAACCCCCCATTAAAATACTCTTGTCCCATCACTCCAGAAGCTCCTGTATTCCCTTCGAAAAAAATTCTTTCAGTTGACGACATAGCAAATTTTGCACTGTATCCCTCACTTCCTTATTAGAGGCAAATTGCTTGCCTCCCAAGAACTTTTTGAGTTACTCAAAGAGCAGTATCTAATTCGCTTCCAAGAGCCGATAACGTAACAAAACCAAAAAAAGGTCAAAGTCGAAATCGCTCCCGAACCATCACCTAACAATATTAAAATTGGAATGATTAAGATACATATGAAAATGCTTACTGCAGAAAGATTTAAATTACATAATATTTATTTACATTTTATTTTCAGTTACAATAATATTCAGTCATAAAAGTATTATTCCGTGATACACATATCCAACGCTTGATTTGGTTATTACATAATGTCTTATGATGAAATGCGAATTAAAATTGTCCACCACTAAAATATCATCGCCTTTTGTCACTTTTAATAAATTGCACAGAGGACATCGTGTAACTTGTTCGTTTAAAAGATGAAGAACCTCCCATAAAAGTCTTCTAATCTTTTTGGAAACGAGCTCGACCCTAGAAAAGCCTACCTAGCTGCTTCGGGAGCGAATTCGACTCCACCGGAACCAAAGAGATGATAGTTACTCGAAGCCAAATCAGGACTATATGAGGGGTGAAGCAATACTTCCCAGCCCAATTTAGTCAATGAATTGTTCGGTAGGCGAGCGTTATTGTTCAACGTCCTTGCTTAAGAGACTGCGTCTTTTTATTCGTGTGGCAAGTTTAACCTTTCCAATATGCTCACTGTAATAAGCTGAATTAATGGCTTTTCTTTCTTCGAGAAAATAGACGCAAATTGGTTCAGTAGTAGTCGCCATCACTTTGATAGCCGATGGTTGTATTTTTAATATATTGGACGGAAGTCAGCTTGAGTGACGCCATTCCATGCACTCATGTCTCATCGGTTGGTATGACACGTAACAAAAGGTCTTCATACTCGTAACGAAGCCGGAGTTCTCTCCAAACCTGAAGTCGTTTCTACTGGTGTTCCACGACTTGTTTTGGAACCCATCTGGCGCCAACTTTGCTAAAATTAAGCTTGTTATGAACAATAGCGTAAACACTACCAACACTAATATTTTCAACTCTCGCAATTTCCTTCAATGATATTCGCCTATTACCGCGCATCAACTGGTCAACTTTTGAATGTTTCCAATATTCACAGCAGACGCTAGGCGGACAGCATGCGGCAAATTCGACACGCGTTCACGGCCATCCTGGAGGGATTTACACCACTCAAAGACTATCTTGAGTAATATACACTCTTTACTAAACTGTTTATGAAGTTTGATGAATATCAGTCGCTTTTACATGTTCAATAAAAAGGACTTTAATAATTTTACGTTATGCAACAGAATTTTATTGCACCTCATTGTTAATATAATTGACAGCATTGACACAATCAAGCTTTGCAGTATCTCTTCAGTTATGTTCAGCAAAAATAAAAAGCAGCTTAAATTTGAATTGCCTTCATAATTTATATATAAACATGGGAATGTTGATATAAAGCGAAAGCAATTGTAATGAATGCCATAAATTACTTGCTTTGTTCGGAGCCTTTCTACCGCTAAGTGTAGAGTTATAAATTAAAAATCTATAAACGAAATTCTTTTTATTATTTATTATATTTATTAAATTTTATTTTATCAAAAACAAAACTAATGCACTTTATCGTAAGATTTTATTGACTCGTAAATCTTAGTATTTTGAACTGAATGCGTTGTATTCTTATGTTTACAGATTAATCCACAAAGTACAGTGCCTACTTTAGACGATAATGGATTTATTGTATGGGATAGTCATGCTATTAATGCATATTTAATCAAAGTATATTCTGACGATAACTCTCTTTATCCCGATGACCCTAAAAAGCGCGCTACTATAGATCAAAGACTGCATTTTGACTCAGGGGTATTGTTCCCTAAATTAACAGCAATTACAGTAAGTTTATAAATGTTAACAATACATTGCATTCTAACTTCAATCATATATAATTTTGTACTAGCAATCAATAATAAAGGAAGGCTCGAAAGTCGTGTCAAAAGAGAAAACTCACGCTTTAACAACTGCATATAATATTTTGGAATCTTTACTGGAATTATCTCCTTACGTAGCTGGAAATGAATTGTCTATTGCTGACTTTTCAGTACTCACTACAATTACTACCGCAAATGTCCTCGTTCCAGTGGCGGAGAATAGGTTCCCACATATTTCTAAATGGCTGGAAAAAATGAAGACACTGCCATATTATCAGGAAAGCAATCAAGTTGGATTAGACAAGTTTACGATGTGGATGAAAAGCAAATTAGGATAAAACACATAAGTGTTATTTGTTTCGAATCTATTATATGTTTATATAGTGTATATATTAATCCTGAATAAATATTTATATATCGATAGAACTTTTAATATGTTTGATAACGAAAGCATTGTAAAATGAATTCCAGTATCTTCAGCAACAATGTGGCTACTGTAAAAAACAGCGGTGATAAAATATTCTTATATAATCTATTCTAAATCCACATTTTATTACATTTTGTAGTACTAATATTCAGCTCCTATCCGTAATAAATGACTAGATATTTTTTAAATTTTGATTAGAACCTTATCTCTCAATTTCTCTCAATTACATTTAGAACATTACGATTAAAAATAATTGAACTTTAGCAAGATGACATTCTTTTTGATGATTTTGTAGACTAATTATTTATTAACAGTATGTATTTCCATCTGGGTCTATAAACAAATATTTTCAAACTTTAGCTAACTGTCAAAGGGACATGTAAAGCTAGTTGATGTGAAAACTTATCTATAACAATTAAGCAATACAGGTGTATTCTTGGGAATTATGTGCCAATATTATGGTTGTATCCGGTTTCTGGCGGTGATGCTTCTACGTCAGTTACTAGAATCACGACCTCGATGTTGCTTCATTGTGCACAAGTTGTAAAACTGTATACACTTTACTGTTTAAATTTTAGGTGACTGTTTGTTAAATGAATAAATTTACTTTCATCTAAATATATTTATTTATACTATATACATATATTTTGTATTTACAACGACTTATACTAACATAAAGGTGCTGCCGTGACTGATGTCTTTTGTTAAAGTATGATTTTTATGTTGTTACTAAGAAGATTGTGTGTCTTGTACTGATGTTCAGTTGATACCGTGTTTTAGTTCATACTGATCTAATCGGTACTGTTTTTCAAGTAGATAAAAATACCACTACCCCTACACTATTACATATTAACATACGCGGATAGGTTGTACAGTGTATTGTTTAACGTCATAACGGGGAATTTTGTGTTATTACTTCGTGGAAATTGTGCCTACAAGCAATAATACCCAAGGTTTACCATAGTGTCTTAAAAATCTTAATAATAAATAAATCAAATATCATTACAAATTAAATATTAGTTGGTGTCATAAATCTAAGTATGTATTTCCGAATCGTCCCTTGTTAAAGTAATACAATTTATTATACACATCTAAGAAAGGAGATTTTCACAATAAATATCCAAAGTAAAGCCTTTGTCCACTAATGGATTTTTATGGTATATACATATTTAGGAACCGTAAGCCTATTATGCAGATTTAGTTAACAATGGGAAGTATATTAAAGGTCGTCTTTAAATACGTTCACTGATAACCCTAAGTAATAAACAAACGGTCTGATGTATAAAGCAATAAATAAATTTGGCAAAAGATGCCGATTATTAATAATCCCAGGTAATAAATAGATTTTCAGATGTAAAGAATTCTTGGAACTTAAAGAAAGTTTTTACAACTTGTATGTGATAATAAAAATATATTATACAGCGGCCCAAACTCGAAAATGAACGTTAAATATTCATAAAATTGGAAATATTTATATTTGAACTCTATATCCTAAATTTACTTATATTTAATAATAAAAAATGTTTGAAATTAAAATATTACGAAAGGATATTAAATGTATCCTCAACAACAAGGTTACCGCCGAATAGCGCCAAAGCAATGTGAATCTGATGAATACGTATAAATGTCTAGCTCTAAATCAAAAAAGAAATTTACTTGTAATTTATCAAAAATTTCCAAATTTTTAGGGCCAAAATGTAGTTAAAATCGGTCCATATTTTTGTTTATTCTATATTTGCCAAAATACAGCTGTAACTCAAGTTCATTGACCTGCAAAAAAATCGGTGAAATTCCTAAACATGGGCTAGAAGAACGTCTAATATAAGTTGTTATTCATAAAAAATAGTACAAATTGATATTTTCATATCAAAATATTTATGCCCACGCATATCGTGCTTTTATTACGATATTTTATTTTTCTATGGATATCGATAATAACCTTTACGTTGAATATGTCGACAAGCCTATGTCGTATTTTAATAAATGAAGTAATTTGAAGGTTAAACTTCCTTTAAATTATAATTATGTTTATAACAGAACAAAAAGCTTTATGCAGCGTGTCCACGGCGTGTTCAATTGGATAGATACCTGGTTTTTAATTATTTGTATGGAATTATTACTTACATATATATTTTTTTCTTTAAATTTGTATGTCGTACTGACAAATACCGATGGAACAATATAATTCTTCGCTAAAGAGAATTACTGATGAATTAGAGGTGGAAGCTCGTATTGCCGCCAGTATATTTAACTGCGACAGGGCCGGACTAGAATAAAGAAAAATTATTTTCTCGTTACTACGTGAACATTGGACCGCGTTTTTTTGTACGATAACATTACTCACATATACCTTTCAACCCTTTTTTTCTTTGGCCCTACACAAAACTAGCACTGTATACATTTGTCATGTAAACCTAGATGTCTCTTTTGAATAAAAAAAATGAAGGTCGGTAATCATGGTTTTGTTTGGTCCCACGTTGAGGGAGGTGGCGCTCTATGCGGCGGGTAGTAGATCCCCAGGCATCTAACCGACACCTTCGGATGCGGACGTCCCTTATGTCTCTCCACCGCTGCTTAATTGAGGCCGCAGCGCGCCTCCACGTGCCCTGGGCCAATCTGCGATGATAGTCTTCGAGACTCTTCATGTTGAGGTCCGCCCTCGATTGAGAGTTTCGTATATACCAGGAGACCCCCGTAATCATCCCCAACACTTTGTTCTGGGTGAGTCTCTCCAGGGTCTTCATATATGTTTTGGCGATGGTCGCCCATGCCAGGGCACCATACGTAAACTGCGGCCTTAGAGTCGTCGTGTAGTTTTACCCCACGGAGAGCAGACTCTGACATCCCAGGAGCAGCAATAGGAAATTCGTCGCTCCAAGATATTTTTTGTTGATGCCCTCCATATGGATCTCCAAGTCAGCCACCGATCCAATATCAAGCCGAGGCACAGAGGCTCTCGCTATAGCAATGTTTTCTTACTGTTCCTAGACGCGTTTCTTCATCATTGTACCTGTCTCTTCCACCATACGAAACCATGCCTTAATTAAATTAATGACCGGACATTGTTGAATGCCGTGTATATTGTAATGTCGTCTAAACAAACGTCGAACGAGATATCACGAATTGTTGTTTCGGTAAAACTCACGCACACAAAAAGCACGTTGGTCTCCCGTGTAACACTGCATGTTGACTAAACTTCCCTTCTTTGCAGCCCGATAGAAAATGAAAAACTAACAGTGCCACCTTGTATATTATCTCTAGGTTGTGGCGCTTTCACAGTATACGTTGTATCTGTTCCGGTAAAAAGTTTTTATTTTGATCATTTCACTATTACCACACATTTTCTTTTCTACCAATGGTTGCATGAAATTAGTGCAGATGTCTTTGTGAATTGTTAATATTGAGGTTGTCCATGAAGTTCCATTTTAAACTTCTCTTATTGAAAAAAGCTAATTTTATTCTCCACTAATAGGTTGCTAGGATGCCTTCCAACGTTCTTTCTAAAGTTTTAAAATAATTTAGCGCAAATATAACTCGTAAAATAAAAATGGAAGTTTTAAATAATGGCATGAAATGCAAAGTGGTACAACATTCTTGTCATATATATATATATATAGGTATATACGAGTATATATAACTTAAGCCTACAACTTGATCAATTTAGCTCATTCTTGACCTATTTATATGTTATATTTTGTATAAATAATAAAACTACGTTATGCTGCGTCTGTTACATTAAATCAGGAGATATCGAATCTTTTGAACAAGAATTATCACGTGAATATATGATCAAAATAAGCTTATTCCCGCCTTCGTATATTATATATTGCATTAAAAGATCAAAAAGCCGCTTATTCACAATTTACTGATATATTAAATATCACAGCTGCCGCTATTATAATATTTTTTTCTTAAATGCATAAATAGTCTTCCCAGATAAAAGCAAAAAAAGCCATAATTAAACATCAATGTTACCGATAGGTTACAGATAGCTATCAAATGTAATCCACTTGATTAGTATATAGGAGACGTACGAGTTGTTACAATGTGTGGACTTTGTTAAATGATACAGACATGCGGTCAACAAATTCAGATCGCTTTCATTATGTATGTGTGTATTTGATTAATATTCGTATATAAAGGATACCATTATGCAATATCAATATAAACACAAAGATTAAATTACCTGTACAAATAAAATATACTAATGACTTTTTCTATAAATATACCTACCACGTAATTGAATAGTTTACGCTTAGGACCTGAGTTTATTTTAGAATGTATTTTAATTAACTAAATTTGCCATTATTTGATTATTTTTTCTGCTACGAGAGACAAGTTGAAATTATTGAGAATAAAAAACACGGTTAATATTTTCTAGAATTTTATTTCAAATATGCTCAAAGTACTAATTCCTTTCAGCAATTATATACTTGACTATACTTTCTTTGCACTGTTTAAAAGCTCCCAACCAATTTTCTTTCCGAATACCTTCAAAATAAGTAATCTCTTCTTCAGACGAAAACCTTTTACCACACATTGCTAAATCAGGTGAATACGGCGGATATTCTATTACTTTTATATTTTTTCCAGACAAAGAGTTAAAACTGTCGTATGGTACAATACTTTATCATGGTGGAGAATAATTTCAAACATTTTTCAGTGTACTATTTAGCTGTAACTATCTTTTATCCAACTAGCTTAATTGTATTTACAAAGCCCGTACTTCTGAAGAATACCGCATACATAACCTTTTTCATAGCTCCCTTCTTCTTAGTCTTTGTAGGAGTTTCCTCATCTTCGTGAATCCACGAGTTTCTTGGTGGATAAGAAGATCGAAAAAGGAAATAAAAGTTTCGTCACATGTCACTATTTTGGAAAAAATTTGGTGCCCGCCATTATTTAGTAATTTAAAGTTTCATTGCAAATTCTTACAGACTCTGCTTTTTAGAATTGAGAAAGGTGATGAGGCACAAAACGACTTACCACTTTTTTAAATACAGGTGATCGTGTATGATCATTTTAATAGCTGAAGATCCAATCTTGAGTTGTGTCTCTATTACCCCATAGGTGGCTTTATTATTCTCTTCGATTATTTTTTTAATAGCAGCAATGTTTTCGTCGGTAACAGCTGTAGGAGGACGCCCTGCTCCTTTTTGATGCTGAAAACAATTCCTTTCACGTTCAAATTCCTTATGTCATCGGTAAATTGTAGCCAAAGAATGAGCTTGTTCACTAAAAACTGAAGCGACGCGAAGTCATAATCAATTATGATTCGAAAGTACTCTCTCGTTAATTCTGTTTTCTTTTACTTTTAAAAAATAAGGAGCTGAGTTATAAAGAACGTAACTTCAACAACGAAGCGTCAAATGACAGATAAAGAGTTGCTCTAAATAAACACTGTATGATTGTTTTTCAGTCTACTAGATTTTCTTATTCTCAATAAATTCAGCTTATCCCTCGTATGAACAACATGAATACATGATTTATTAAGGTTTGCAGATCATTCAGTCCATTTTCCTCTGTTCTTTGTGTTACACTTCGTATACAGGGTCACTATTATGTATGGAAACCTTCAAATATCTCAAGAACGGTTCGAGATATCTACATGAAATTTTATATACGGCATAAGGAAATGTTTGGATTTTTTTGACTATATTTGCATTTATTCTTTTTACCGCATATTTTAAATCCAAGGCTTATTGATTTTTTTTAATGGTAACAATGCATGAATTTGGCATGGTTGCATGCATGGTGGCATGGTCTTTTTTCCAAAATATGATTTCTTGGGGTAAATGCATTTTTCATTTAGTTGTCTATGAAACCACGGACGACGGATCAAGTATTTAATTACTAGAGACCGGACACATCGGGCTGAAATGAACGTCATTACGACGGGTGAATATAAATAGTCTACAACATCTGTAAGTACATCACGCAGTTGTTGAATAGCACCATTCATCCGGTTAACTGCACATCTATTTTTTGTGTGCGGTTAACCGAATGAATAGTTCTATTCAATATCTGCGTGATGTACTTCCAGATGTTGTAGACTATTTATATCGTCCGTCGTAATGACGTCATTTCAGCCCGATGTGTCCGGTCTCTATTAATTACACTTGACAACCATTAACGCCCTTCTGTGAGTTTTAGATTTGTTTCAATTGTCATACGGAATTAAGATATATTTAACTAAAAGAGAAAGAATTCTAATAATAGCAATGGTTGGATACGGTGACAGAAAACGCACTTATGCTAAAGTTTGTTGATTATTTAATGAAGTACATCTAAATAGAAACATAAATCAATCAATAGTTTCAAAAACGCTCAAAAGATACATGAATACAGGCAGCATTAACATCGACCAAAATTAGGAAGACAAAAACAAAAACTAATGACAAAAATTAATTGAATGTCTTTATTGATGTAATAAGCAATGGTAACGTTTCTGCCTGACAATTAACTTTAAACCATAACATGTGTAGACGCTCAGTTATCGACAATTACTTGCATTACTTGCCGAAACATGTAAGCGTTGAATTATTTTAAATATGTACATATTAAAGTAAAACAGACCTTAAATCGACGACTAACTAAATCTCTTATCACATACAAAGGTCAAATAATTATCTATGTACATATATATGTAATTTACTATCATAATATATGTTGCTGTTATATAATTATATATCTTATGTTATTTAAATATCTATACATTTGCTTATCATGCTGACAGTTCCGTGTTTTGATTCCTGTCTGGCTGTCCGAGTAGGTTTTCGCTCGTTTAAGGCGAATGCCGACAGCTTGACATCTTAAGTCGCTAAACGGGCGAATACATAATAATAACTCATGTCTTGCGTTTCCTTGTTTTTGTTGTCTATCTATTTTAGAATACTAAGGCATGATTTATTATTATTGGAATGTATCTTTGAATAATTTTATCCATAGCAACTACAAATGTATGACATTAATATACTGTCATTTATATTTTATATTCATTGAAAAAGGCATCATTTGCCGAAACATGTAGGATTGTTTTAAATATATACATTTTGAAGTAAAACCAGACCTTAAATCGGCAACAAATTAAATTTACCATGTATATATATATATATATATATATATATATATATATATATATATATATATATATATATATTGTAAATATTCTTTCTACACTTTGCGACGCTATTATTCGAATTTTTCATAGAAAAAAATTCGCCCTCAAGTAGGAATCTAGTCCACGACCTCTGGCTTGCCGGACCATTGCTCGACCACTGAGCTGTTGAGGCGTGAGTTAGAATCTTTTGTGGGGATGCCTTGAATTACATCAAAGGAAACAGATGAAATATATCTTGCCTGTAGTACGGCAGTTGTGCAAATTTATTGCATTTTCGCGAAGTAATGTAATTGTAAATATTCTTTCTACATTTTACGACGCTATTTTATTCGAATTTTTCATAGAAAAAAATTATATATATATATATATATATATATATATATATTGATATAGTACAGCTTACATCCTGAGTATATACATGATTTAATAAATTGTTTGTCCCAAGATTGTAATATCTGAAATATAATGGTATGAAAAACGTTAATAGTTATTTAAAAAAATATGTAATAACGATGTAAGATCAAAATTAGTTTTTCAATTCACGATACCGAACTAATTTGAATATTTTAATTTGTTTATTTATTTTATTCGGTCATTTATTAATTTATCATAACTAAATATCGCGAGAAATCAAGAATTTTAAAACTAATTATGATTAAAATGTCTTTATACAATTAATTGTAAACATCATTATACATATGACTATTGGCTGAACACTGTTTAAAATAGGCAACTGAGATCACGTGAGAGTGCAATAATAGAATGAAAATAGGCTGATAGAGAAATATCTAGCGTTGGAATACTAAAAAGGAGCATATAGATATAACCAGAAAATTATTTTAGCAAAATTGACAAAATTACCTTATTTCAATTATTCGGAATTATTGCAGAATTTTAGGAAAATATAATTAATTTTTCAACAACTTCCTGATGTAGTCAGGACAACAAAAGCAAAAGTTGTTAATAAGAAGATTTTTGCATGTGGTGAGATAGAATGGAGAATTTTTGAACGTATCTCTGGAAAATTTATTTAAAATTAATTATAAATACCTAATAGTATAACAAATATGGTGTTATAAATAATAGAAAATATATTTACCTTGTTTGGAAGGCTGTCTTCGACAGAAAAAGTTCTTTTTTCCAATATAACTATCATCATTAAGAATATCATCATGTCTAAACTAGTTAATTATGAAAGCAGTGGTTTTTAAGAAGATCCTTTTTGGAATACCAAAAAAATATTTCAAAAGGATATAATTTATATAACCGAGTGGATAACCTCGAAAACGTGGAACGTAAGCAGCTCTACGAAGAGGATATTATCCAGCCGTACGAGAAGTGCAACTGAATTCTCAACCTTCCAGTTCCCGTTGGATATTCACCGTACTTACTTCACCTTTTAAATACTCAAGTCCTGAAATCTCCATTCCCTTCAAATACAACAGGTACCCAAGTGAAAATAGATACTTGTATTTTCTTATAAGAAATTAATTCATTTATTGATAGATATTGTATAGTCTACTACTCACGTTATCTTGAGGGGCATAATACCTTTTCAAAAAACAGTTTTTTTTAATTTAATTTTTAATTATAATCTCTTGAATAAATTGAATTCGTTGTATTTACTTTATGTACCATACGTGTACTGTATAAGCAACCTAATATAACTTGTAAGAAGGGGTATACAGGCAACCCGACTTTGATTTATGTATGTTTTTAGCAGATTAAGTGCACATTGATATTCCATTATTTGTATCTTTTAAGTAAACGACTAATAATCATTCTAAATATATATTTATTTTATTCCATAATATCGTTTTATTTTATGTATGTATGTATTCTGTCTGAGAATCTAGAACCTACCTGAGATTAAGAAGTGCTTTTGTAAGTATTGTCTTTTTAAAATTAACGAATAGGAGCTAGCTATTCTATATTTTATTAAATTCTATATACATAACTATTCATAGCCATCATATTATATCAATATACATATATACAATATGTTTGTATGTATAGAAAAAAACATTGATTTAATCAATACTATTTAGAGATAAGAAAGGATACAATATTTTTAATAATTTATGAGCATGAATTTATGAACATATAAATCTTAGTAACACTCATTTTTATTTTTATGCAATGCATTTTATAGATAACATCTTTACATCTCACATTTTTCATTTCGATTCAAGTGTTACACATTATTTTCCGATTAACTTGGTTTATACATTACAATAGATTTGAGAGACTGTCGTAATGTTTTGTAAAAAACAAGTACATAACTTATTCTTGTTTTAAAAACTTATATTTTTTACAACCATTAGAAAACGGTTAAAATATAATTCACATTAATCGTTTCCAATAGTTGGAAAAAAATATTAGTTTTTTAACAGATATTGGTTAAATACACTTGTAATCCTCAGTAGTAGAAAAAAAGTATTAATAACGATGGTGGTATATGCATGCGCTTTGCTTGCGTAATCTGTGTGCTAGTGCTTCAAGTACAAGTTTTACTTTTTTCTACTGCAGAGAATATCAACTTAATTGTCGAAATACGTATCCAGGATTAACACTACTACTAACTACGGTTACTTTACACGATTTACGGTTATTTTAAATACTTTTGACAGTATTGGCAAATTGTCTGCATTGATGTTGGTTAGGAATTCGTTTTTCATTTTTGATTTATTGATATTTTTAAAATATGAAGTATAGAATTTAACCAGACCTCAACTATGTATTACAAACACAATACAAACATACACTACTCCAAGAAATTAACGCACGACTAGGGAATCCTTTATAAAACTATAATATATGAGAGAAGTATATTCGATTCTTTGATAATTAACAATCTTTAATAAATAAACTTTGTTTAGTCTTTTAATAAATTAGTCTTTACAAATTAATACACATTGGAAAACAAAGTGGAAATAGAAAAATTTCGAAAAAACATTAAGTAGTGTTATCAATGAAGTGGCCTCAATATCGAGTACTTCTCCTCTGCTTCTAATGATGGCTTGACATTGACGACTCATTCTGAAAATCAGCGAGCTTATGTCATTCTGCTCCAGTCTATTCCATATTTTTCCACAAGGCAGCGCTCTACCTCTTCCAGGTTCTTGGCTGGTTTCAGATAATCTTGCAAGCATCTCCCAGACATGCTCTATTGGATTGAGGCCTGGACTTTTTGCTGGCTAATCCATGGTGTCGATTTCAACCCCCTTAAAATAATTTTGAACTATACGAGCACTGTGGGGTTGCGCATTATCTTGCATTAATAAAAAATTTGGTACGATATAAGGCTTGAATACCACAACATGGTATTGAAGGATGTTAATTATTTACTGATCAGCATTAATACTGTTATTGTTTAACAAACCATTACAGAACCTCTACCAAATAGTATGGTATTCAGAATATTGCATTGAGTAGGTATAACGTTCATTTGGTCATCTGTACAGACGAGCACGTCTATCACAGTTATAAAGACAAAATCTGGATTTGTCTGTAAAGAGACTCGTTGCCAGTCATCCCACAACCAATTAACATTATTCCTACCAAAATTCAAGCTAAGCCTCCGATTTTGTACGGACAAGGCTGGACCTCGAGCTGGTACATAAGATACCAAATTAACTTCTTTTAGATGTTTACGATTTGTTTCTATGCTAATTCGAGTACCATGAACTCCCCTGAGTTGAAATTGCAAACATCTGCTTGCAAACGAATCATTGCCTTAGAACAGAAAGTCTCAAAAAGCGATCCTGGACACGGGTTGTGGCACGATGTCTACCTTGCCCAGGTCATCGGATATGGTTACCAGTGTCCCTATACCTTTGTTTCATTCGGGATACCGATGTATGAGATACACCGAACTTTTTTTTTATTCGGCGATAACTTCAACCTTCCTCTAATAACACCACGGCTTGCGTACATTCCTATCTCGTCAGATTTCGAAATTTACGTTGTACAATGATGAAAAGGCAAAACCAGAAAGAATAACATAACTTCACCAAGATAAAACACGATATAAACACAAGTTAAAACCGATAGTACATTAAAAGATTATTAGATGTGATTTAATTTTGTGTAACTAACACCAAATCTCAACACAAGTTTGACAACTGAACGTCGAATACCAAATTCTTACAAACCAATGCCAACCGCTACAAATTATTATCAGCAAATAAGATAAACATTTATTGGTTTACTACCTGGTGCGTTAATTTCTTTGAGCAATGTATATTGAGGGGTAACTATTAATAAATTCAGTCAAAAGTACTGTATCGGATTGGATATAAATTACTTCACTGTAAGGAAAATATTGAAATTTATTATTCTAAATGAAGGTAATATTCTTGGCAATACACAACTTCATTACTACCCTTCAAATACTGTATTGAACACGTTTAGAAATAATAAGGGTACAGGGGAAGAAAGATGAATGTCACAAAATGTAACTTTTGAGAAAAACGACATGAATTACATTATTCCTGCTTCAGATTTTTTAGTAGTACCTCTATATATATATATATATATATATATATATATATATATATATATATATATATATATAGAGGTACTACTAAAAAATCTGAAGCAGGAATAATGTAATTCATGTCGTATATATATATATATATAACGTGAAGGCCTTAATGTTGATACGTGGAATTATGTAAATTGTAATTAATTAATTTGCCCAGAAAAATAAAAATAATTTGAAAATACACAAGCGTAGTTATAAATATGACCTATAGATGGCGTTAAGTTTAATAGTTACGGGACACAAGTGTAAAATTTAGAACATAAATAAGATAATGTAAACAATTAATACTTAACTTATATAGGCCTCCTTCAAGTGCATAACCTATTGTTAAATACTTTATGTGTATCTTAATCTAAGTACCGGCTAGCTGGTTATTATGGTAATAATATTAAAGTTTCTGCGAGTTCGGTGTTTAATAGAATATTTGCATGAGTTTTTAAAACAAGTTATTCAATGTGTAAAGCTTTCAGATGTATTATTTAATGAATAAAACAAGAGAATGAAATGTAAAAATCACTGGTTTAATAAGAAAATCAATTCAAAAAGGTAAATTTTATACAAGATATTGAAATACATTAACATATGTGTAGTCACGTGATTAGATCTGATATGAATGTTAGGTTAATTGTTTATAAAATGATGAATGCTTAAAAATTTGATCTATGTAACTATAATTCTAACCTAAGGGAACTGTATTCTTCCGTTTAAAAGGTATATAGATTAAATACTAACATTTTAGGTATTCATATAAGAAGATCAACGATTATTTTAAAATTTAAATAAAAATTTTTTATATTTTAATAGATGTAATAAATATGTACTCAATTTGATATTGCTGTGAATTCTGGATGTTCGAAGGATGTTAGGATCTCTATACACAGGATAACAGACTCTGGTTGAGGAAATATACTGGTATCGATCTAAGCGTGGGTTGGCGTCCTTTGGAAGATGGAATTTCGTTTACAAACGATCAGGCAGGTCTAAGGTTGTGTAAACTTCGTAAAACGATGCCTCGCAGGTAGGAGATTCGTAGGATACGTTTTATGGTAAGATTTAACTAATTTATTTTCTATTTTATCACTTAATTTCAGGAACACACTTTTATAAAAACTCGGCGCGTTGAAAAATTCTTAATTACCCCAAGCCAACTCTCTCTTGTTTTTCTTCAATCTCCAGGCGTCTTATTTGTAATGCTTGTTTGTATTTATTTAATCTCGTTAATAAATTTATAAAAATGAAATAAATTACTATTACTAATCGTTTAGATATTTCACATAAATTATTCTTTTAATTTTATAATAGACAAAAGTGTATTTTAAATGTTCAATTTTCCGCTAAATACCTGTTTACAATTGGGATAATTCCCGCCTTATACAATTCAAATTAGGTACAGCTATGACCATAATATGTGTCACAAATATTTCCAATCAATTAAGTTAAATATCTTCGGTACAATTATAATGTAAATGAAAATGACTTAAGTAAATGACTACAAGAAAATAAATAAATAAATATGTGATTCAAATTTGAGTAATTAAAAACGCGGAATTAACTTTATTGATATGGCACGTGAAAAATGCAGTTCCAACAGTATCTTATATTCTAAAATTAACATTTTAAATCTAAATTCTGTATTTTTATTCTAGGCCTCTCATGTTCATGGGTATGCCTCACTACAATATATATATATATATATATATATATATATATATATATATATACGAAATTTAAGAATGTGCATAATTACTACGGGGTTTCAGGATATTCACAGACCGTTCGATATATTATGCACTTTATGTTACTACAGTTCCATTGAACGATATGAACTTAGTCACATCCCCATGTTTTCACATTTTATTTACCATTATTTTGATATACGTAGGTGAGTAAGGGGAAAACATTAACAGAAACATCAAATTATTTCTTTTTTGCAGACCGCGGGAGAAAAGAATGTAGCGACTGTTTAGACAGTGCAAGCATCATCTTCCCACGTAACTTTTGTACAATTTGTTTTTCGTATTAAAGAATGGAGGGGAGAACCTATATAATTGAAACACCACACGTTAGCTTATTTTAAAATACACTCACCTCTTAATCATCTAAACATATAAATAGATACATCATTTCATAATGTCAATTGAAAAATTAAACGCAATCGGTGATTTAAGTAGTTTCAAACCGGTAAAGAAGATAATTGAACTAGAGAAAGATAAACCATATAAAATCCTAAATGTAAAAATATTAAAGACGAAATTTGGAAAATCAGTTTTGTGCAAATTGGAGGAGAACAGTGTTTGGTTGCCAAAGCGCTATTTAAGGTTTTCTGAGGGTGAAAATTTGAGAGAATATAGCGGGGGGAAGCATTATATAATATATAAAGATACCAAAACGTTTGGACTAAATCCAACACCAATCATCAAATTCGAGAAGAAGGAATAATTGTTTTTAATTCGTAAGTTGAAAAAATAGTTCATGCAATCACATCGTTTGATTGATATTTTTTTTGTGTATGTAGGTAATCCAGTGTAGTGTAGTGTAGTGTAGAAATATGGATCTAGTTGAATGTGTACAGGACCTATATACCATCAGTCAATCCAAAACAGAATTGGAAGAATTGAAAGAACTCAATGATGACAGTATTCAATTATTGCAAGAAAAAATTTGTAACAGCCGTGAATGTACTATTGGTGGACGTCGAAATTTTGAATGTGCGCTTTCAATACTACTATCGTATAATCTACGAATCGTAAATCGATTAAAGGAATTAATTACTGAAGGCACCGGTCTCTATGAAGAAAATGTGGTAGGGCGGAACTTACAATTGCAAGAGGTAACATATAAAAGATGTAAAAATACATAAAAATAATATTATTTCAATTTAACAGGGAACGTCCGCGTTCAAAAGTAGAGTTCAGACTGGGATCATCACAAACCTTCATCATCGAGACCTAAAGGTTTTTCTTAAAGAGGCATTCCCCCTCATCCAATCAAAAATCCAATTGAAATTCGCGAAAATGAAAATATTATAGGTAAATTTCTCATTATGCGCTAAATTTATTAAAGTCGATAACAACCCAGACTCAGACAAAACAGATTGTCAATATTTTAATACGCAAAATTTTATAGTTACAAAATTCACTGAATTTAGAGACATTTACGATAATGCAACAGCTAAAATACTACATGATATAGAAGAAATGCAATTTAAAGGGTCGGGTGGTCACTTCGTGAAATCGTAAATTTAATTATTAATCTAAATAAATACCAACCGATTGAGGGTAACGCTTATATTTCTCTACCGTTGAATATTAAGAAACGAAAGGTGGTATTAAATACTAATAGTAACGACAGACGATGTTTTATTTGAGCCGTTTTAGCAGCTGTTTACAAAATATATTCCAACAACGTGAACGATTATCCACAAAATTACCATGAAATGTTTAATTTAAAAGACATAGAATTTCCAGTCGCGCTAACTAGTATTAAGAAATTTGAAAAACAAAATTGCAACATATCAATTAATGTGTACCGTTTGCATAAAATCGGTTCGCATAGAACTACCAAAGGACGATGAGAAAATATTAAGGTTCAAAGAGATTCAAAAGCAATTTAAAGCACCATTCGTGATTTACGCAGATTTCGAATGTTTAACTAAACAGATTCATACTAGTCAACCACAACCAAATACATCTTATTCAAAGAATTATCAGGAATATGAGGGGTACAGTGTCGGCTATCAGACCGTGTGAACGACGCATCCCGAATTCTCACACTTTGAACTGTATCAAGGACCCAATCCCGAAAAATGGTTTGCGTCTCAATTAAAAAAGGAGGCTATTGTATATACGGAATATTTAAGGCTTAACTTCCCAATTATTGATTTATCTATTCCACAATTAAATAATCACAACAATACATCTTCATGTTTTCTATGTTGTCGTACCTTCGACGACGAAAACGTAACCAAAGTTAGGGATTATGATCATTCGACAGTATGTATCGGGGAACTATATGTTCCGATTGTAACTTAAATTACAAACCCAATAATGTACTACCAGTTTACTTCCACAATCTCTCCGGGTTCGATGCTCACGTTGTTTTAAAAGAATTGAATTTTGAAGAGGGTCCTATCGAACTTCTACCAATTACCGTTGAACGATATATATCATTTAGTAAAGAAATCAAGGTGAACAAGAAAACAATCAAATTAAGATTTTTAGACAGTTATAGATTCTTATCGGAGTCCCTTGAAAATTTAGCAAAGTGTTTGAATGAAAATGACTGTGATTTTTTAAAAAAGTCGTTCCCACATAAGTATAACCATCTTATTAGGAAAGGTATATTTCCATACGATTATGTAAATGACTTTTCTAGATTACAAGAAGCACAATTACCCGATAGAACTCATTTTTATAATGCGTTAAATAATTTAAACATATCCGATGCAGACATATTCGAAAAATATCGTAAGCTTTGTATCCATACATACGGTCTAGATCCTGCCAACTACTATACATGTGCCGGTTTTTCATACAGTGCAATGTTGAAAATTACTAGGGCTGAAATAGAACTCTTGACGGACATTGATATGATTCTGTTCTGTGAGAAGGCGATAAGGGGTGGATTAGTTCAAGTATCAAAGAGATATGCTAAAGCAAATAATAAATATCTTCCAGACTATGATTCTACCAAACCTAACTCATTTATCGCCTATTTCGATGTAAACAATATGTATGGTTTAGCTCTATCAAAACCTCTGCCTTATGCACAGTTTCACTAGGACACCGATTTCGAAAGTGTTAGAGATTCCATCTTGTCACGTTTAAATTCGCACAATTACTTTGAACGAGATGAATATTGTTATATATTAGAAGTTACAGTGTTGTATCCTGAGAATTTACATGAAATGCATAAAGATCTTCCCTTGTTACCCCATCATTTTACAGCTCCAAATTCGAAAGAGCAAAAATTAATGACCACTTTGCTTGATATGGAAAAATATGTTCTTGACTATACAAGTTTAATACAGGCTTGAAGTTGGCTTTGAAGTTAGGTTTGATATTGGATAAAATACATAGAGCTTTAAAATTTAAACAATCCCCATGGTTGAAACCGTACATTGACTTCAATAATAACCTTAGGGCCGCTGCCACAGAACCTTTTGAAAAGAATCTATATAAACTGAAAAATAATGCTATATTTGGAAAAACTTTAGAAAATGTAAGAAACCATAGAAATATTAAATTAGTAACGAAGTGGGATGGACGGGGAGGTGCGAAATCTCTTATATCCAAACCAAATTTTAAATTATGTACAATATTTAATGAAAACTTGATAGCCATTGAATCCTTTCCATATACCTTTAGTAAACAAGAAGGTCCTAGGGCTCATGAAAGACGAAGGGTGTTCCAAAATAACTCCGATCGAAAATGTACTCAATAAAATTCAATGAAGATAGGGAAATTAAAAAGGCTAAAGGTATAGGCAAATCGAGGCATTAAGAGAAATTACATTTGATTCGTACAAAGATGCTTTATTTAATAAAAAACTTTTTTTTCAAAATTTAATTCAATCACGTGTAAAAACCATAATTTGTACTCAACAGAAATAAGTAAGAGATCATTAAATGGCAACGACGACAAAAGGAAAATACAACTAGATAATATATCCACACAACCCTGGGGTTACTAAATTCCAAACTTGTAAATAGTTCCATAGACATTAAATATCCGTTAATAATCCCATCAATATTCCCTCAAAATGGATGAATCAGCATTAAAGGAAACGTTAAAAAATATTTTACACTTCATTTATAATTGAGTTCTTGCTTACTTTAATTATTATTGAACAATTTATTCAAATAGTACTATTAAACAATTTTAATGAGTATGCATATTAAGTTATAAAATCTTGTTTACTTATATTTGAGATGTATGTGTTAGTTAATGTTAGAGTATTTCTTTTTTTATATTACTGTAATTTATGTTTATAATCAGTGTGAATCTATGTATAAAGAATTGTCAATATTAATTAATGCGTTACTGTAATTTTGTAATAAATGTATGAAACAACAAAATGTATTTTTCCCCCTCAGGTAAAAACAAAAAGAAAAAGACAACATAGCAGTTAAATCATTTTATTCTCATGTAAATAGTTTGTCAATACATATATATTATGTAAACTACAAGTACTAAAATCAGTTTCGTGATACATACAACAACCGATATTCGTTTGCTCTAATTTGGGAACATTATAAAAAGTTTCTAAATTTAATATTCTAATATTGAGATATTTCTGCAAAAATGTAATTTTTTGGTTGCCCTTGACAAAAACGAGGTCCACGTTTTTGGTGAATTGTTTCAAAATATTAGGTATTTCCCCTGGATTTGTATTGCCATCGTAGTGTATTCCATGGTGATTATCTTCTAGCCAATGCACTTGTCGTCGTTCAGCAGAATCTAAACGTCTATACGGTTTAAAAACGTAATGGTTAACTTTTTTACCATCGCCGATAGCTAATTCCTTTACCATAAATCCATGTTTCAATAAAACTCCTTGTAAATCGATAACCACAACTTTCGACATACTAGCCGTATCACAAACTGATCAATAACTGCACCAGTATCCACAAACCCAGTCCTTATACAATTCGCTTTACCACTCCGCTCAACGGGAAATATTGTAAGCACTGTCGTGTATAATTAAACACATCGCTGTGGTATTGGCTGGAAATGTTGCATCACATTCCATTTCTAATTTCACGTCAACAGCGGACATCTTAATTGATTCATTCTGTTTAGAAGAGTCAATCACGTATAAGGTCTTGGTAAAAAAATTTTCATAATCAAGAATTGGTTGACTAGGTTTATTGTTGTAATAAGAAGACTGGAACGCAGTGTACATACGGTAGGCAGTTGCATATCGTTTAATATTCATCTGAAGATTTAGCTTATCATATGGATATGAATTACTGTTCAAGTAAAGTTAAAGATTCGTGAGTGAAGCATGATCGAAATCTGTCGCATCCTCATTAATATTATCTTTCTTTCGAGTTTGTAAAGCGACGTTAACATATCTAGGCCTTTCCATATTAGTTGAAGTTTTTATTGGCCAAGTATCTGTTTTATTTACACGTATAGAAGGTAATTCGTGCAGCTCCCACTTTCTAAATGGTATATATATATATATACCATTGTTGGCTTGTTACTACTAAGTGTCTTCAAAAGATGTAAACGAATATCGTTGTTAACCACAATATGTGGTAAATGCCACACAATCTTTGTAATTTCAATTTTGGCAGTTTTTGCCCCACCCTTCAATGTGTTCTTGTAAGAGTTGCTGTTTGTACGACTTCCCAGTAATATAAGCTCTTGATTCATATTGACCAAATTTTTTTTTAAATCCTCGAAATAACCGGAAATAAAAGCAAGCGGAATGGAAGCAGTAAAGTCCTTAATAAATACTGTTGGTTGTTCATCCAATGATGGACACCATCCGGACATTTATAGAGCTTTGCTTTCATTATCACTGTACGAAACGTAAGCTTTCATGGTGCTCGTAATTCCAGGATTGGTACATCTATCCACTTCCACACCATTGATCTCATATCAAATTTGCTCGAAGAAAAATGCATAGGCGTTATTTGTTAACTTGCAGGTGCTTGTGCAGTCCTTGAAAACCAAACCCATTTTTAGATTCTCTTCAACTCCAATCGAATAACTATTTGTTCTTCTTCAAAATTGACTGGATCACCGTCCTGATCAAGGAAGTTAAGTGTGATGTTATCTATTATGTTGTGTTTATTGGTAAATAAATTATATTTCTAGGGTCTATATTAATTGAGAAACCAGGTTCAACACTTGGCGAGAACTCATAGATAGTATGACTTAGACGTCCGTCATAGAATGCTGAGGAGGTAATATTGCACTCAACACGTACGGTAACCACTTTTATAATTTGTACGCGTGCATCAGATTCATGATGCTTATTCGACTCCAACAGTCTTGCGGTAAATCCGAACAGTCGACCAATCTCCCGGTCGAAAATCTACTGCATTTCATACTTTAAAGTACTGTTGTTAGCTTTTAACGAAAATGTTTCATCCTTCTTTTTACCTTCACTTTTCGAATCAGTTAACCTATTTTGTAGATACGTTTCTATATCACTTATTTCATATGCTCCTGAAGGTATGTGAATAACTTTTCCATTATCATAATAAATTGTGTTATTCCTTTCTGTGATGTTGTGTATTGTATTGTATGTATGCAGACCAATTAATCCCAGGGCATATTCGTGTTCAGGATTTAATTCAATTGGAGGATAATATGTTGTAGAGAGCACAATGCTCCTGCCTACTAATGTAAAAGTTTGTGACATAATTGATGTTCAAACATTGATAGTCTTATTATATAGAAACTGTAGACACAACTGTCCGCAATTTATATCATCGAATTGTTGAAACCTTTCATGGTTATAAATAATATTGCAATTCTTGAAATAGTTAAGCAACTCGATGGGTGGTTTCAAATTACCGAAGGAATCGAAATAGTATACGGTGTAGTATACGGACGTTTATAATAAGCGGTCCAATGCGTTCCAATATTGGTACTAGAATCGAGATTAACGACTGCGCACTCAGTTTTCCACGGTTTGGTTTTTGGTAAATTGTCTCTCATATATACACCGCGAAAATATGGTATATGTTGTATAGTTTGCAATGTCGACTTAATAGTTTTTTTTCGTCTTTTCTTCCTGTCCCAAAAATAATCCCAAACCTCTACGATAGGGTTTTAAATACAGACGACTACCTTTCTTTCCCAATGCTATCGCCTCTATTGTTTGATTATGACGATGCGCCTCATCGAGTTCATGCTGTGCAGCTTTAGCCTTATTAACAGCTTGAATTATACCAGCAGCTTCCCCTGCCAAACCACCCAACGCACGTAACCCTGCAAATACTGATATAAGTGGTAAAAAACCTCCTGCTTTCGGGATGGGGATTATGCGGGGTGTTCGCACTCTTTTTCTTCCACCGATATCTTTAACCGCTAATTTAGCAGCGGTAAGAGCCATTCTGGCACCTTCTCTAATATCATCATGTTTGAAACGTTTCATAACGTTTCCAACTTTCATCAGTACAGACTTTCGGAAAGCGGACCTTTTAACTCTTCTACCCGACCTCCTCTTCGTCATTTTACTCATTCTAATCTTGACTCTGATGAATTTTCGAAGTGGAGAATCGAATGTTTGCTCTCTTCTTCTTCTTCCGATAACCATACCCAATTTCCTCTTGGCTTTCATAGCACTTGCTACTGTCCAAGAGGAGGCTTTCTCTGCCAGACTGGCGTTTTGCGATTTTACACGGGCCCACGCTTGATCCTCTAAAATTTGATCTGCTTTGTGACGTTGTTGAAGATCTTTGTTTTGTGAATAGGCGATGTCGTGCTCCTTGCAGGCTTTGTCTAAAGGATTAATACCCGTATTACCACGCTTAAGCCGTTCCTCCAAACGTGTGCCTGGTCCACAGTATTGATAGGATGGAATGTGTGATTCTATTGGCAATTTATTAATTATAGAATTAAGTAAACCACCACCATCCTTGAACAGTATCATATTAATGATTTAAACATGTTTGTTCGTATAATTTATATATCTGTCAACGATAAGAATGCGATTAGTAAAACCAAAGCATTCGCTCACTGTGCGAAATCTGGATATTGGTAATGGTGGGGGCGTGAAACGAAATTATGTGAAACACAGTTCTTTGCTACCGAATACAATTCGATCCATCATTTGCGGTCCCTCAAACTGTGGAAAGACAAACGTAATGCTCAGTTTGTTGATTGAAGGGAATGGTCTCAAATTTAATAATGTCTACGTATATTCAAAGTCATTGTAACAGCCAAAATATCGATTCTTGGAGAACGTGATGTTACGCTTAGCGTATAGAAATTTTAATTCATTTATTTAAATACACATATTCTTTCGTCTTTGAATATCTCATTTTAATTATATTTAACTAAGACTTTTTTTTACATTTGTACAAACTGTATATATTCGTGTCCAAAGAGAAAGTATTTCTTTTGTCATATTCTGACTGACCGAGACCTTTTTTTTTCTACCTGACTCTCAGCGATCGATAACCGTAATGTAGAATTTAGAATGTCGAATTTCTTCTAGAATATTCCATATTTTAAAAAAATTGTTTTAATATAATATTATTTACATCTTCTTTTATATGTCTTGTTTGATATCGTTAGAAAGCTTATGTCACAAGGGTTACTCTAATAATATGTATGGCATCGACAGACCACGTCTTCAGGTCGCTCTTTTTATTAATTATTATTCGAGATATCGACCCCCTCTTCGATAGATCATAAACCGACCGTTCTAGACTTTCCTATCGACACGAAAACTAATAGTTCCTTCTTCTCTTTCCAACCTTTCGTGAGAAAACAACTCCTCGTGCTGTTCCAGTACACAATGGAACTCACCACGCCGTCCAGGCTCTTCCGCTTCTAAGGTAAACTGTATTGTTCTATATATTTATTCTTTTAAGTGAATCCATATTAATTTAACTCATTTCTTATTCCTCCGGTAAAACATCGCTTTGCATATACTTGACCAAGGTATATCTTCGAAGACCACGTGGCCGCCCATCGCCGCAAATTAAAAGGTAGCTCTGTATTCTTCGATACAGAGGTTATTTTATATACATTAATTAACCCATAATTATTGCTAAATTTAACGTTCGTTTCAGAGTATTTTTTGTGTTAATTTTAATCTACTTATTCAGCGCTCCGCGTGTATATAGTACTTTGTTTTATTACTGTTTCACCTTTCCATTTCAGATATTTTATATTAATTTTTCGATTACTAATTTACCGCCCCTTGTGTATATATTACTAATTTAATGACTGTTACATACATCAATTTCTTTTATTTAAATATACGAATTTCGATTTATTATTATGTAAATATAAATACAAGTTTTAAGGACGCCGCTGTGTTTTATTTAGTAACTAAGTTGTTGTATATTTATTTTAATTAACCAATACCACGCACGTCCTGGACCTTTGATGAGACTTCACCAGCACCACTAATTATCTTAATTATTACAAAATAACTTTATTATTATACCTAGCCACACCCCTTATTTGTAATAGTGATTAGTAAAGTATCGAATGTGAAATATTTTCCCTACAAAGATAGTGACGATGTAATAGATCCATCGCAAGCTCTGGAAAATTCAGTATTCATTTTCGACGATGTCGCTTGCGATAAGCAGGAAAAGATTCGAGAGTATTTTAGTATGGGTAGACATACGGGTGTAGATTGTTTTTACCTTTGTCAAACCTATACACGCATACCCAAGCATTTAATACGTGACAACGCAAACTTCATAATTCTCTTTAAACAAAATGATACTAATTTACATCATATTTATGAAGATCATGTAAACACAGATATGACATTCGATCAATTTAAATTAATGTGTGCTACATGTTGGATAGATAAACATGGATTCTTAGTAATCGATAAAGAAGTGACAGTAATAAGGGAAGATATAGAAAAATGTTAGATTGTTATATATTACACGACTATGGAATGTAATCGATTAGTTTCCATTCTTGCGTCTGTGTAAATAGTGGGAAAATGGATAAAGAGAAACCTTAAAGAGCAGATTATCAAAGCTAGTAAAGCTGTTCGAAAAAAACATTTAGCTTTAAAGCGTAACCGTTTACAACATGACGATATAGCTTTACAACATTTTAAACCCATTATTGAACCTATTAAAGAATTAATTGAACTAACCCATATTAAGAAAGAAGAGGATGGGGACGAGGAGGAAATGGATGATGAAAGATCCCCTGCTATTATGAAAGAATCGTCATCTCTTAAGAGAGTTCTTAGATCACGTAGATTATCTATACCTTCCAAGAGACGCCGTACAAGACCGAGGACTTTTTTCATCTCTGGCAATGACTCGGAGACCGATAGAAAGCGAACGGCCTGTAATTGAGACTACATCAGCAACAGTTGCTGATGATGAAACGTTACCACCTGAAACCAGTGCTCCCGCAGAAACACAATTTATCCTTGATCCTGAAGAAGTGGAGGAAGAAGATATAAGAGAAACAATGAATCAAGCACGTCAGGACTATCAGCAAATGATTGACGTAAATCCTGATAGCGTCGAAGAATATCTTCAGCAATACAATAACTTACCTGCAATGTATATAGATGGTTTACTGTTGAATGTGGAGGGAGACTTTGATTACGCCTACGGTGTCCATTTGGATCCTGCTACGAATCAATTGAAAATCGGTAGAAGTATATTAGATTTTGATGGCGATGATATAATGGTTGGTGGAATACGCTATAGAGGTACGCCGGGTCTTTACGATCTTATATTTAAGAAAGAACCTGACGAGTTCACCAAAGATGATGAGCATAGGTACCATGATATATTAAAACGAACTTCCGTACATCATTTAAAGTTTGATGCGAAAAAAAGGGTGAAGGGAAGCTCGGGGTTTAAGTACAGGAAAATCATTAGACCTCTTATATACGACTTTACACATCGCAGTGAAGGTGCTGGTATAGGAAGTGAATTAAGGGTTACTAACGCACCATATCAGTATGTGTATTGGGATAATATTAACGAATTAGTAGATAGATTACGTCTACTAGTCGCTTCCAAGAATGCCGGTCACTCTAATCATGACAATGAGATAGCTTCTATTATTGAGGAACTTAGAGAGATAGAAGTAATTGATTAAAAATAGTTATATATAATCGTAAACGACCTACTATAATCATTAGTTTAACGATGGGGATCGACAAATTTGCTCGTCATCATGGCGTAGATAAATTCCGATCTGACTAGATGATTATAGATAAATTCGGAAGACATATTGGCGGTGATAATATACTTACTTCTATTCCACACACTTTTTTTACTCGTACTCCAGATGGAAATTACGATTTGCAAAACAAACGTATGTGGCATTAGCCGAGGAAGATGCGGATTGTGTCAACTAGAAATACGTCGATAATATATTAGATGAATTCAATAAACGAAAACCGAATACGTTTGAAATTATGAGCGATATGTTTAAATTACGAGCGGATATCGATGAAGCCAAACCGAAAATTGACGGTTTTCAGAATGCATTGACAGATGTTCAAAGTAACTTCACTCATTTGAAAGAGGAAGTTGATACAGAACTGGTGGACATTCGAAGTATTAATGCAACAACTAATAAGTTAAAATTAGACATAGACAGTGTGAAATATAATTTAAAGTCTGACAAATCTGTCACCGACAAGGAAATAAGTAATTTGAAACAGCGTATACTTGATATTGAACAGAAACCACAGCAGCAGCAACAACAAATGACACCATAAGAAGAAGAATGAGTAAGATAAAGAAGACATTGTTAATGAGTTACACAAACCTGTTAGAAAGAACTTTCCCAGAAGACGAACAGTAATTAAAGGTCTGGATGATTTATGGCAGGTTGATTTGGCCGAATTTGGCTCATATGCTCGTGAAAATTTGAGGCTGTAGATATATTTTAGTGGTCATCGATTGCTTCACCAAATACTTGTGGATGCAACCCGTAAAATCAAAAACTGCTGTGGAAGTTAAAGATGCTATGAACAAAATTCTACTAAAAGGTCGAGTTCCAAACAAGTTCCAAACGGATGATGGTAAAGAGTTCTTTAATCAACAGTTTTGAGCTCTGATGATCAAACACAATATTAACCATTACTCAACATTTAGCGTGATAAAAGCTTCCATTGTAGAGACAGTGATTCGTACGATAAAGGAGAAATTATACAAGCATTTTAGTTTAATCGGTAAATATAAGTGGTTAGATGTATTGGATAATGTTGCAAATCGGTATAACAATTCAAAACATAAAACAATTGGTATGAAACCTGTAGATGTTACTCAACAGAAGGAAGCTCTATTACTTTCTACAGTCTACAATCATATTAATATTGTTCGCAATAATAAGTTCTCAATAGATGACACTGTTCGAATTAGTAAACACAAGAGTTTGTTTGAGAAGAGTTTTACGCCCAAGTTTTCGACTGAATTATTTAAAATAGTTACAATGCAACATACTAATCCTATTACATATTTGCTACAAGATATGAGTGGTAATCCAATTAAAGGTGGTTTTTATCAAGAAGAATTGCTGAAGGCGAAGCATAAGGATGTCTATCTGGTTGAAAAGGTGCTGAGCAGAAAAGGTAACAAAGTGTACGTGAAGTGGCTCGGTCTCGATAAATCACACAACAGTTGGATTGAAAAATCAAACATTGTATAATTACATTCTTGTCCCCTGTATATATGAATAAAATTAAAATAAATAAAAAAAAAACAAAGTCGTTCTACAATTTATTCTTTACCTATTTTTACATTACAATACATTTTTAGAATTTACAACAACTAAAGCACAAATATTTTGGTGGTGGTGGACCATCGATATGTTCTTCATCATCGTCGCGGTTATGGTGCTCGTGACAGGGCAAATATCGTAGTAATTTTTTCTGCTTCTCCTCCGATAACGATGAAAAATAACATTCCAATTGCAATGGACGCACTTTTACCTTTAATACGTGCAATGGAATATAGTTTATGTCGTCCGGTTCCAAAGATTCTCCATTGTCCAGTTTTTCTAATATCGCACCCACTTTTTCAATGATTTTGTTTATTTCGTTTGTCTTAAACATTTTCTTTAAAGACTACCAACTATTAGCGAGCCAATATCGCGTCTAAACTTATCCCTCTGACGCGCTAGTATTTCTAGAAAAATATCCGCATATTCAGAATACCACTTACTATTGTAAAGTTTGTGTTTTCGGGTTCTTAAATAAAACTAACAATAACTTTAGACACACACACTATATTAATATTAAAACGTATAACAATATAAAACTAACTATTAACAACAATAAGTACATTTATGTATTTTATATTTATGTAACTATATTTATGTTTACTTCGCGAGACTTGGGTATCGAATGAATGTCCATTCCTTCTTCGACGCGGCTTTTATATCTGGTGAATACTTTTCTAGAGCGTTCACGTAGGCCTCGCGAAAACATCCAGAGGGATGACGCACCTCGCGTCATCGGATGAGTCATTACTAGAGCTAAGGATGTTTGCGGTATAACCATGGTTATATCATGTAACCATAGTAAATTACTATGGTTACATGATATAACCATGGTTATACCGCAAACATCCTCAGCTCTAGTCATTACAAAATGAAGTTTCGTCCCGAAACATGTCATGCTCAAACGATGACGAAATCGACAGGTAGGGCCTTTGTTACATTGCGACGTCATATCGAAATAACAGTCCACTGTCTTATCTTGCCTGGATGGACAGGAATATTCAAGCTGGTAACTTCATACCAGAATTTCCATACCAGTATGTCGGAAGATTACTTCCAACATGCTCCTTACAATTCTCCAGTCCAGGCGGTCCAATCCACAACCCAATTTTGGAACTGCTAATTTCAGAATGTCTTGCTGTAACATTTGTTCGCGTAAGTGGGTCAGGGCCTCCCATAAGGCTCGATAGGTTGGCTTTAGGCTCGACAGTTCTTTCGTGACCAAATAAAATATGGGCTGTCCTTCATTTATTATTTGGAGACTCTTCCCAATTGCTGGTCCCTGCTGCCTTAGCTTTTCGATTCTGCCAAATCTCTCTTTAAATTCCCAGGCAATTCCTTTGGCCATTCGTAGATCTCGGGCTACGCAATGAGCAAGCGCGTAGTCTGGCGGCACCGTGAACAAATCCTGCTGTTTCTCGATGGTTACCCCAAATCGAGCTTTTCTCGAACCAGAATACTCTTGCATAAAGTCTTCGAAGGTTAGTTCATGGTATTGGCTATACAATCGGCGCAAGTCAACGGTTTCGTCGTTGTCTCCAGAGTATTGGGCTAATCGATTAAAATGTACGACTCTTGGCTTAGTGTGAGGTGTTCGCCTGATGCGGTATATTACATCGTTGATCCGCTTCAACACCTCGTATGGCCCCTCCCAAATTCTTTTGAAGTTTTGGAGATAGGCCCCGTCGACGTTGTGGATTATACAACCAAACCCGATCGCCTTCATGGTAACCACTCTTCTCGGCGTTGATATCATAGCTCTCTTTCATTCTGTCACTAGCATCTTTGATATTATGTCTGACTTGTTCATGGATATTATCTAGTCGTCGTCTGAGCGTGCTGACATAATCTTCTCCGGCAAGATCATCACCAGGCTTGCTCCGAAACTTTAAATCACAGGGCAATCGGAGTTCCCTCCTGAATAGCACGTTGGCTGGTGATTGGCCTGTTGTCTCTTGAACGGAGGCCCGATACGCCATTAGAAATAATGGTAAATGTTCGTCCCAATCTCTCTGGTGTTCGGAGACCACTTTGGATAAGTGTCTGATCATGGTCTTGTTCATTCGCTCTACCATCCCATCTGATTGTGGATGCAAGGGAGTTGTTCTCGTCTTCCGTATGCCCAAAAGTTCACACATCTTTTCGAATAGACTGGACACAAAATTTCGCCCTTGATCGGAATGAAGTTCCAAGGGTACACCAAAACGGCTAACGAACTCCTTCACAATCACGTTTGCTACAGTTCCAGCTTCTTGATTTGGTAGAGCATATGCTTCAACCCATTTGGTAAAGTAATCCATGACCACTATTATGTATTTATTTCCTTTGCTGCTTTCTGGAAAAGGACCGGCGGCGTCTATGGCGATCCTTTCAAATGGGCTTCCTACATTGTATTGCCGCATGGGGGCACGTCGACGCCTCTGGGGACCATTGCTTCCGGCGCAATTTGCACACTTTCGGCACCATTCTTTCACATCTCGTGAACAATTCACCCAGTAAAATCTCTGGCGCACCTTCTCCAGGACTCCATGGACTCCAAAATGTCCCCCAGAAGCACCATTATGGAGTTCTCGCAATACCTCTGGTATTCTTTTCTTGGGAACCACCATTTGCATCTTGCGCTCACTTCCATCGTGATTTTCGACCTCACGTCTCAGGAGATCGTCATCCATGGTTATGGAATCCCATTGTGCCCAGTATGACTTCAATTCTCGTGAATGG
The DNA here is from genome assembly GCA_935421215.2 of Melolontha melolontha. Lineage (NCBI taxonomy): Eukaryota > Metazoa > Arthropoda > Insecta > Coleoptera > Scarabaeidae > Melolontha > Melolontha melolontha. The sequence goes on along the minus strand of OW285235.1, from coordinate 89,222,259 downwards.
GGAGCAATTTCTTGCCAGGTCGGTCTTTGCCCATTTCTTTTCCAAGCCCTGAGGACTGCAAGATCCGGATCAGCTTCTTGATCTGCGCGCAAATTGTCAGGTTGCCATTGGTCATCAACAACGGTGGTTCGAAGAGCGTTGGCCGATTTGTCTTCGATTCTGTTGCAATATCGACAGTCTTCTGGACAGGGCGTTCTGGAAAGGGCATCTGCATTTTGATGTTTGAAGCCTGCTCTGTGTTCAATGACAAAGTCATACTCCTGTAGCCTCTCAATCCATTTAGCTACTTGACCCTCTGGATTCTTAAATTGCAAGAGCCACTTTAAGGCGGCATTATCGGTGCGGATTAGGAACTTCTGCCCATACAGGTACTTGTAAAAGTGCTCAATGGTCTTAACTACTGCCAATAGTTCTCTCCTGGTTACGCAGTAGTTCCTCTCCGGTTTGGACAGGGTCTTGCTGAAGTATCCAATGACCTTTTCTTGTCCATCTTGGATTTGAGAGAGCACGCCACCAATCCCGACGTTACTGGCATCCGTATCCAAAACAAATCTCCCAGATGGCAGTGGATAGTTTAAAACAGGTGCACTGATCAACGTACCTTTTAACAACTCAAAGGCCGCTTGGCATTCGTTGTTCCAAATGAATGCTCGATTTTCTGTTAGGCGCGTAAGTGGTTTTGCAATGTTGGAGAATCCAGGAACGTAGCGTCGATAATATGTGCATAACCCCAAAAAGCTTCTTAGCTGATGTTTGTCTTTGGGTACCGGCCATTTTTCCACAGCTTTTACTTTTTCGGGATCCACAGCAACTCCTTTTCTGGAAACCACATGTCCAAGGTAATTTACCTCCTTCCGGAAGAGGTGACACTTCTTTGGACTTAATCTCAGGTTGGCATCTCTCAACCTCTGTAATACTACTTCCAAATTTTTCATGTGATCTTCAAAGGTCTTCCCTACCACAATCACATCATCGAGATATACCAGGCAGGTGTTCCAGGACAGTCCCCTCAGTACAGTGTCCATGAGTCGCTCAAAAGTAGCTGGGGCGTTACACAGTCCAAATGGCATGACTGTAAATTGCCAGAGACCTGTACCTAAACTGAAGGCAGTCTTCTCTTTGTCATTGGGATCCATTCCCACTTGCCAATAACCGCTCTTTAAGTCGAGAGTGGAGAACCATTTTGCTCCTGCCAAGGTGTCTAGCGTATCGTCTATTCTTGGGAGAGGATAGCTGTCCTTTTTGGTCACACTATTTAAACGACGATAGTCCACACAGAATCTGGAAGATCCATCCTTCTTCCTGACAAGGACCACTGGTGAAGCCCATGGACTATTCGATGGTTCAATTACTCCTTGGCCTTCCATATCTTGTATAATTTGCTTGGCTTCCTCACGTTTTGCCAGAGGTAACCTCCTAGGTCCTTGTCGAATTGGACTTGCATCGCTGGTATTTATTTTGTGCATTACAATATTGGTTCTTCCTTTCGTACCAGTTTCAGTTTCAAAGACGTCTTCATAATGTTTGATTAGATCCTTAACTTGACTTTGTTCCTTCTTACTCAATCCTTGACAGGCGGAGTCGATTATCTTGGACAATTTCTCAGGAACCTGCACGAATCCATTCTTCTTCGCCTCTATGCGATGAACGACGGCCGACACTGGCGAACACCACCCCAGAATAGTACCCTTCTTCAATGAAACAGGGTAATGGTTCACATTCATTACCCTTATCGGTACAGTCTTCTGAGTCTTAACCAGCATTTTGGCAACTACTATTCCTCGGCCCACCTCGTCATCATCAGCCTTTGGTTCCAACATTGTAACATTTCCGTCCAAATAATCACCTTCCATACACGCCGTCAAAAATGTCTCACTTGTTGCATCCAGAACAACATTCTCTGCAGTAATTACTTGTACATTTCCACAATCTTTCCCATGAAGAAACAATTCCTCATTATTTATGTTTAAAGTGCCTTCTTTCATGTTTAACTGGAAGCCGTAGGTGTTCATGATGTCTAATCCCAAGATTATTTGTTCTTCTATGTCGGCTACGAGAACACGATGTCGGATTGATGTTGGTCCTATGATAAAGTTGACATCTACTTCACCTGCCACAGAAGCTGCTTCTCCTGTTGCTGTCCCAAGTCTCCATTTGCTAGAAAATAACTTTTTATTTCTGGGAATTAAATCGGGTCGCACGATGGTTTTCGTCGATCCAGTATCTAGCAAGCAAACATAGGTCCTTTTTTCCATAACAGCGTCCACATACAGGCCGTTGGTTTGATGTTGCAAGGATGCGACTTGGCCAGGCGTCCTTGGGGCTTCCTTATGCTGGATCGATGATTGCCCCCGCTCATCGACCCGCTTTAGTTTTCCTGCTGCTCAAACGATGCTTTCTTGGCCACCTTACCACATTTACTCCGAACGTGACCAATCTCTCCACAATTCCAGCATCGCAGTACTCTTTTATTTGATTTGATCTGGTTTAGAACTCTACTAACCACCTGCTCCATGAACTCCTCATTTTCCTGCTTGTCGACAGTGCAGACACGAGCATGGTTCCTAGAGGCTTGTTTTGCAGTCTCAAACTCAAGCGCGTGCGCCAAAGCATCGATCAAGGTTTTCGGTCTTGCCAACCTTAATGCTTGCTGCGTATCAATATCCCGGAGACCATCTATGAACGTCTGGACAGCTAGGTGTTCCATGAAATTATCTGGCGCCATCGGATATGCAAGTCGAACTAGACGAGCAATATCTGCCTCAAATTCCTGAAGATTCTCGCCTTTCTTCTGTGATCGATTCTTCAGTTGGGTATGGTATACTTGCTCCAAATGCGCATGGCCATATATTATCTCCAAGCGTTTAATGAGTTGAGAATAATCTTTACGTTCCTCAGGAGGCAATGTCTGCAAAATATCACTAGCATCACCCCTCAATGTTATGACTAATGCAGTCGCCTTCTCGGCAGAAGACTTTGCTTCTGCTGCCGCTTCGAATTGCGTCAGGTAAGTTGCCCATGACGCCTTTCCATCAAAGGTTGGTGGCTTGATTCTGGTCTTTGAAATAGCCACAAGTTCTTCTTTTATTTCGATGGGCCGCGGTATGACTTCTTTGTTGACCTGCTTGGGATCAAAATGACTCGTGGTAGTGGGTAATTTCATCTCAATCATTATTGCCTTTAAAAGTCTAGAATGTTCTCCAATTTTCTCTTCTACAGCTATGAAAACCTCTTCTTTTAACGCTTCTGATTTTTCCGCTAATCGCTGTTCTAGCACTTTCTCCACTTGTTCCAGACTTTTTTCGAAGTTTCTAGAATTTTCTAGTAATTTCTTTTCCAGATTTTTCTCGAGGATTCTAGCGGTTTCTAGGTTTCTTTCTTCCATCTGTGCTTGTGAATCTATTAGACGCTGTTCCAAAGTTTGCGAATTGTCTATTAATCGTTGTTCCAAACTTTTCACACTGTCCAGATTCTTCTGTTCCATTTGTTCTAGAGTTTTTGCTAAGTTCCCAGAAGTTTCCAGGTTCTTCTGCTCCATTTGTTGCATTTGAGTTTGTGAATCTATTAGACGCTGTTCCAAGGTTTGCGAATTATCTATTAGTCTTTGTTCCATATTTTTCGCACTATCCAGATTGTTCTGTTCCATTTGTTCTAGAGTTTTTGCTAAATTTCCAGAAGTTTCCAGGCTTTTCTGCTCCATTTGTTCCATTTTCATCAACAGCGAATTCACGTCAGCATCTCCGCCTTGAAAGGCATAATTCTCTGGATCCTCGCCTTCTTGGATCAACACATTGCGAAGCCTTTGCTGGAGGATCGACTTTTTGCCAGTTGTATCCTCATCCCTCTCTTCTAATTCTCGTTTTAACTCGGACACTTTTAATTCAGTCAGTTTCATTCTGTTGGCCATCACGATATTTAAAATAACGTCTTTCCGCACTGTATATTTATTTAAACGAATACTTAATTAACACTTAATTGTCTACTTAGTTTATTATTTATTAATTAGTCCACACCTGACACCACTGTAAAGTTTGTCTTTTCGGGTTCTTAAATAAAACTAACAATAACTTTAGACACACACACTATATTAATATTAAAACGTATAACAATATAAAACTAACTATTAACAACAATAAGTACATTTATGTATTTTATATTTATGTAACTATATTTATGTTTACTTCGCGAGACTTGGGTATCGAATGAATGTCCATCCCTTCTTCGACGCGGCTTTTATATCTGGTGAATACTTTTCTAGAGCGTTCACGTAGGCCTCGCGAAAACATCCAGAGGGATGACGCACCTCGCGTCATCGGATGAGTCATTACACTATTAACACCGTCATTGGTGGAGAAGAATAGCCAATTGCGAATATAAGTTTCAATGGTTGATGTATCACCATTACAATTACGAAGAGTTGTGCATAGCACCGAATTGTAATATTCAGGAAAATTCATTATATTCAATCTCTCTAATCTATTCTTAACAACTTCTAGTAAACTCGCTAATTTTACCACTTGCGTTCTATCTAACATTATTTCCAAATTACCTCGTTCTAATTTAATAATAGGTTGATTTCGTCTATCCCTTGTATATACTACGCGAATCATTTCCACTATATTTACAACAGATAACGCATTTTTTTCACTCTCTACACACAGCTCCTGTTGTTGCTGTTTACTTTTCTTGATGTGATCTTCAATAATCGACCATCGAGTGTTTAGGAAATCGTGCCATTCATTTTTTGTGAATGTCATACATATCCTGGAGTTTGCCAATTTTACCACTGGGAGAAACCCCCTCGCAGCACTAAATCCCGTTTCCATATATAACCACCATCCTAAACTCGACTACGTCAATTTACGAGTAACCAGAAGCAGAAGCAGACAATTATCGCAGACCTGAAGATGGCAAATGTGATTTTGCCGAAACGTTGTCCAGAAACCAGCACCGGTCTTTACAAAGACCAAACAAAGGAAACGCGGAAGAAAACCCGGAATCCAGTTACAACACACACATATATATATATATATATATATATATATATATATATACGAGAATTACACACAATAGAATGGCTACATTTGGCGGACATAATTTGTAAAATTAGTATCGAAATGTTAATAAATTAATATTACGACAATTTTGTATATTTCAAATTAATTTATATTTATTTTAAAATTTACTTTTTATATTTTAATTATCATTTCTTATAATTCAAGTCATTTGCGCGAAATTATCAAGATAGCTAATTTATTTACATTCAAATTTTGTATCGATACTAATTAGACACGCCCACTTTTTGAATCTTTGCAAACCCGCGAACAAGTTATTTTAATTCTGATCATAACACATAATCTAACATTGGAAAGCCCGGTGTAACTATTTGTAAATTATTATTTTAATTTTGTTCTCATGTTTCAATTAATATTTCCTTTACATATAAATTATTATCAATTGTAATTAAAATAAAAATCGAGGCTATTTTCATAATTGCTTACAAGGCTTTGAAAAGAAATAATTGCTATCGAGCGTCAGTAGAATTTTTGGTAACGATTGCCAGAAAAAAAGTGCTACTCCGATTTTAAAGTTTAATTAAACTAAAAATACCATGATAGAATTCTAAAAATACTCAGAAAAGAAGCATTTAACCTTGGCGCTACATAAGAACTACTTTTGGAGTGGATAATACCTGAGATCGGCAAGTAATCGTCCAACGCATTATTTTGGCCTCCGGCTGCAAGCGATTCCAACGCCTTCGAATAGCGTCGATACCTGCATCGTAGAAACGAAAACACCTTTATTTGATTCCGCACTTCGATAATCCTGTCCAGATATTACCATTCTACATACCTGCTGGCATCCTACAAGAAACAGGTTAAATTAATTCAGTTATTTTGGAAAAAGTCTTATAAGAACTATTTTTTTTTAACAAGACAAAGTTTTGTTCAATTTCCAACTATTTGATTTTACTTTAAAAATACAATTCTGTCTAGCTCAGAATTTGTAAAAGGAAACTTATCATTAAGAACTGTAGTATTTACCCTTAATTTGTTTGTTTATTTATTTATATTACCATATACTATACATTAACATTGCTATTGAAATATAACCTTTAATTCACACGTGCACCATATTAATTCCATGTTTTGTCGATAGGCACGTTATTTGTTCATTGATCACTGATAACTTACTTTAATAAATATTTACACTTTTTATTTTAAACAAACTCTTTTATTTATCATTGCGTAGCTAGAGATAACTTTGTAATATTATTAAACAATTTTCCATCATACACATAGGGGTAAACTGATCGACGAGGATCATGAGATAATATCAAATTTTAGTAAAATATAATACATGTTCTACCGACATCTAGTCGCAACCTGAGATATTACATGAAAGAGGCTGATGATCGAACGCTACAAGTTTAAAATAAAGGCGCCCAATTTAAAGTACAATTCCCATACTGTCCATTTAAAATCACTGAATATTATTATTAATATATTATTATTCTATTATTATCATTCTCAGCTCATCAGCGCTTCTTCATTTTGGCGCTCGAACGTGGAGGCCATTGGCATCAGTATCGGTTCATTTTGACGCCCATACGTGGTTGCCTTGTTTATTCCCTATGAACAAATATATAAAAATCTCAAATATAGCTAACGCAAAGATAAATAATTTTTCTAAAAACCAAGATATCTGTTACTCGAACTTTGTATGTGTGAAATTTATGGTTATTGTTGTATGTAAAATTGTAATTCTGACTTTCCAATTGTGGAGCCAAGTAAGTATTAGATTTCACGAGGGATACTTAGCATTAAAGGGACTGCTAGGAATCAAGGTTAGTGGTAAGGAAAATTAACTTGAGCGTATCAACCATTTACCTGTATAATTTATTTTACTTACGTGTGTCAAATAATTGCATTGATAGAAACCAATAACACGTATATTTATAAGTATAAGTTTAAAATAAAGGCGCCCAATTTAAAGTACAATTCCAGTACTATACAATTATATCAACTTAAATTATTATTTGTATATATTATTATTCATTCTCAGCGCATCAGCATCTGTTCAATATATATAAATACATATACAGATAATTATTTCTTAACCTATGTATGTTATAATAGATTAAATTAGTCGGCGATTTAGGGTCTGTTTTACTTTGATATGTACATATTTAAATATATACATATCAAAGTAAAACAGACCTTAAATTGCCGACTAGTTTAATCATATAAATATATTTATATATATATATATATATATATATATATATATATATATATATATATATATAGTAAATTAAATCGGTTGGCGATTAAAGGCCTGTTTTACTTCAAAGTACATATATTTAAAAAACCCTACATGTTTCGGCAATGATGCCTTTATCAAGGATATAAAAAATATAAATGCATTTATATTTTTATATCCTTGATAAAGGCATCATTGCCGAAACATGTAGGGTTTTTTTAAATATACATATGTACTTTGAGGTAAAACACACCTTTAATCGCCAACTAATTTAATTTACCATATCATACCAAGGTCACGAAAATATTATATATATATACATATATATATATTAACTGATAAAATTTCGTTACCTGTTTATATAAATATGGTGTTTACTCACAAAATACGATTTGCCTAAATTAAAAAAGATAAGCTGATTATCAAAAGTAGTAAACCAGAGTTATCAAACAAATCTCTGAACTTTAAGCCCATACTTATTCTTTACCCGAAAAAAAGCAGTATCATTATTAATAGATTACATAATAGCTTTTAATTCAAATCACTGCATTCCTCAGAAAGATACATATCAAGTTCCCTCCCTTATATCTTTGATATGCCTACTTAGATTGATTTTAATAAGACTTTCCACGATTAATTAAATCCAAATCGGAGATTCAATTTGCATCAAGTTCGACATCCAATATCACGAACTGACGTTGATAAAGTTTTGAGAAGGTAGAACATGACCGGAAATGTTAGAAATTTACCGAAAAGCCGACGACAAAAGTAGCAGCTAATGAAGTTATTCCTCAAGATATTGCTATAGCATTAGAAGAATTACCACTAACTTCTACTACATCCCTTGCACTAAACTATAATATAAGTTGCCAATCAGCAGCCAGAATATTGAAGCACGAAAAATATCATCCGTGTATTCACATTTTGTGCAAGAATTATTGGACGGGGATTATGATTGTAGAATTGAATTTTGCGAAATATAATGATGAAGATTGATTTAATTAAACGTTTGCGATTCATTAAATGGTCCGCATTCAATGAATCCTCTACGACCAATCAACCGATTTGGAAATGATTCGTTTAAAAAACTTCTAACATTAAGGGCATAGTAAGGGGGTGCTCCATCTTGTTGAAACCAAACCCTTACAGAACCTCATCTTTCTCAATATTAGGAACAACCTGATCACGTAAATGATCTAAATATCTGTGTCCTGTTGGTGTACCATGAATGAAAAAAGGACCAACGATATGGTTCCTGAAAATACCAGCCCTAACGTTTAATTTCTGCGGATGTTGTGTACGCGTCTAGCATCCAATGAGGGTTATCTATCGACCAATATCGACAATTATGACGATTAACGAGACCCTTCAAACAAAACGTAGCCTCCTTGGAAAACAGCAAATTGTATGTAAAATATTGCTCATTTTTGCAAATCTCCATTACTATTTCGCAAAATTCAATTCTACGATAATAATCCCCGTCCAATAATTCTTGCACTAAATGTGGTTTACACGAAAAATGTTTTTCGTGCTTTAATATTCTGGCTGCTGATTGGCAACTTATATCATAGTTTAGTGCCAGGAATGTAGTAAAATTTTGTGGTAATTCTTCTAATGGTATAGCAATATCTTGAGCAATAACTTCATTAGTTGCACCTTTTGGCCGTCCGCTTTTCAACATTTTGTAGTAAAAATATTTAAACAGTATTTGCAAAATTTCATATTAATGACGTACCGTAGTTTTGAAAGAAATATTTCAATCACTTATTAAAGAATTGCACATAATCGGCACATCAATATATATGTAAGGTTAGTTACTCATGTAAACCATTAATTATTATTATTAGGACGTATACATACCAATGTTCTGACACGTACAAAACTTTCAATTTTTCTTTTACCTACTTGAAAACAAATCACAATAAATATTTACATTTTTTTATTTATATATTGTTTTATTACAAAATTAGTCATTTAATGTATATGTACCAAGTCAATAACAATATTATTAATGTTTTCTGATCCCACTAAGCCCGAACTGAAATAATAAAGAGTTTTTATCAAAGTTTATATATATTTAGGGTACCCTGAGGTATAATTACATATATATATATATATATATATACAGTATATATATTGATGTAGGTCAAGCCTACGCATAAGAATGCCTTAGTTTGCAAGAAACAGATTTTTAACGTGTATATGTAATTATTAGAAAAATAAGAAATTATTAAAACTGAATTCTTCTTATGTCATATCAATAAAGTTGATTTCGCTTTTCTAATTGTTTAAAATTAATTCTCATATTTGTTTATTTTTATCTTTTCATTTGCCTTAGTCATTTTATTCCGATGTCTTGTATTTCCAAAGATATTTCAACTTAATTGATCAATAATAAATGACACCAATTATTTAGGCGAGACTGTACTTATTTGAAATAACTACAGCGGGAAATATCCCAACCATAAAATTAGCATTATGTACAATTATCAACATTCACACGTCAATTATTTATTTACTAAAATAAAATATGCAATTTATATTAAGCATATGTATATTTTGAATGATTAAATTGTCATTTTCATTATAAATAAGTATCGAGATTATAAAATACATACAGATTAGACGAATAAGAAGCTAGCATTCAAAACAAACGAGAGTTAGCGTCACTAGAAAAAAATCTCCAAAAAACACATCGACGTATTTAAGTGCCTCTCTGCAAATTAAAAGAAAAATCATAAATTAAATTAGAAAACCTATACAACGAACCTAGTAAAACCTTACCTGTATATCCAGTTCCTTTTTGACGCATTTTGCGAGTCCAGACGATAACCAGTGCCTCAGAAACCTAAAATACCATTTCGCCGGGAAAGCCTGCAGTTAGATCGCCACCAAGCGGGGACGCCGTCCGATTGCCCGTCCAAACTGCATTTACGGATCTACTAGCAAACTCCAGACTAACCAATTCCTGTCTATTTCTACATAAGTTTTCTTTTAACCTCCTACAAGTTTTTGAAAATGTTAAATTAATTCACTTCACCAAATAAAACCTCAATCAAATTATTTTTAATAGATATAACTTATGATACATTTTAATATTAGTATAATTTAAGTTAAGTCAAGAAGAATACAGTTTCCAGTTTTTAATATAATTAAATTTAATAATAGTATCATTTATGCATTTAGTCTTATTAAGTTCACGTTCATTTAGTCGTTTTGCTTAACCTAGAATTTTAGTTCATGTTTATTTTATCACGTGACCTGATACGTTTTGATTATTCATAATTTAATTAATTTGATCACTTACCTGTTATTCAACATCTTCATTAAAGTATTTTACATTATTCCTTATCTCACTCGTTTTATTTAGTAGATTTGAAAATAGTATTACCATTAATTATTGCCGAACCTACATTTTATGTGTATTTTACCATGCACAACACAAGAGTCTAATTGTTCTTCGAAGCCGGACATTTAACACCAATTTAGCCCACCCGAAAGTAACTATAAGAAGTTATACACATGAGCAGCCGTTTAGGTTAAGTATACTTCGTTATTAAACGATTATGTATCTTTGAATTATACGCAAGTAACCGATTTAATATGTTAAACAACCCCATCTGTGTGTAACATTTGATATCATATTTAAAATAGATATTTATAATTCATTTTAAAAATTATCTTACCAGTTTCATTTTATTTAATTTTGTAAATATCATTAAGCCCTTTCGGCGTTATATATTAATTTACGAGCCAACGTGGGGCAATTATAAGTACAATTATTAGGTACAATTCAATATATTTGATTATTTAGCTTGATTTTATATTACAGCTACACTACAGTGTCGCTTGGCTCTATTTTATTTATTTGTTCATTCGGTTATATATTAATATATATATATATATATATATATATATATATATATATATATATATACTGCCTCATTTTGAGCAAACGCAACGATCCGAATATATGAATATTTCTCCCGCTCCGAATACAAATCCCCTAAACGGGTTTAGCCAATCACAAAACAGTCTGTCGCGCAACCATTTGATAATTAATGTCACAAACTAGTGTCACCACTGTCCCCTATACGGAGTCTCTTAAGCGTTTGAATAGTGATCATGCCGCGTTATACACTAGAAGAGAAAGCCAAAATGATGAAATGGTACCACCTGATAATTCTTATCAAAGAGTATGTGGCTTACTTTCCGGAAGGTATCTCGACAGGCCCATCCCGAAAAGAAAATAGACATTACTGGTTCTATACAAAATTTAAAACCATTATTCCCAAATCGCAGAATTCCTAATGATACGTCCATTTTAGTATGCGCTGCAATAGAACTAAATTCAAATTTGACACTTTGATATTTCCAATGATTTAGTCATATGCTGCTCTTCCGTTAACCGCATACTAAAATTAAATGGTTGTCGTAATTATAAATATTCCAAAAATCATCAATTATTTTACGGCGATGAGTTTAAACGGATGAATTTCCGTTACTATATAATTAATTTCTCATTTTGAACAATTTATTTTATTATTCGTAAGAGTAAATTATTCTTTGCATTACTAGAATTTAATTTAGTTTTTATTTATTTCTGAAGTTTAGTTAGTTTACTATGAATAGTTTTTGTGACCTTTATTATTAAAATTTAATTTATTAAATCTCTTGATGCCTTATTTGCAATTTTCTTAACCGCTTATTAATAATTTCATTGCACTTTGTGTGACCATCGTCAGTATAACATATTTGCAATTTACTCATTACCATAACACAGGACTAAACAATTTATAGTCCTTTAATAGTAATTTGAGTAAGATGAATACGGTTGTCAACGGGATAACCGAATACATCAGCTCCGTTACAAAGTGACTTAAATAGCGTATAAGAATCAATATTAAAAAGTGAAAATTAGTCCATCAAGTGCAGAGAAGAACAGTGCAACTTTGCACTGAGTTAAAACGATATAGGAAAATAGAGTAAGCAAGCAAACTTTCAAAATTAATAGATAATATAAAACAGAGGTTAGAACTTGTTGGGAATTTACTATCTAAACAAAGTCCTGCATCAAGGCAAGATAGGCAACCAAATGTACATTGGGTAGTTACCATTTAACAAGTAGTGTAGCAGTATAGTAGTATACAACAGAGTAAACAAATAAAGAAGTCATTTATTAGTGGGTACCGTTGGCTGGTAGAGATAGTCCGTCTGAAGGGGCGACCTGCGGATTGTCTCTGGCGCTGCCGGAGGTATAACATAATTTACTAATAACCAGTGACGGGCCAAACAGAAAAACACTGAGAGAAATATATAAGTTTAGTACTGATAAAACACAGTTAGCGGTGTCCCGAACTGAGTGATTAGCACCAAATAAGTTATAATAAAGAAGAGTTGAGAAGTACCTAACCTACGGGGAATTGTCTCGAGATGCAATTAGGAATGAGTAAAATGGAAAGCGAAGATTTTTCCACGGATGATAGTAGGAAAAGTAAAGATGTGAATAGGGAGGAAGATGCCGAAAGAAGAAAAAAGGAGTCTAGGTCTCCTGGTAATAAATCCAAAAAAGAAAGAGAGGGAAAATTGGAGCAAATATTACAACTGATGAAGGAAATGAGCAAAGATCAAAAGGATATGAAACTGGAACAAAAAGAAATTATAAAAGAAACCCAAGAAATCAAGATACAACAAAGAGAATTCAATGGTGAACTGCTAAAACTAAAAATAGAAAATGAATCCTTGAAAAACGAAAACCAGGAAATACGGAAAGAGAATGTTAAAATACGACAAGAACTACAGAAAGTGGAAAAAACATTGGAAATAACAGAAAAAGAAAGAAGGAAATGTAATGTCATAATGTATGGCCTAAGGATGGACACAAATGAACCAGCAGTTTCAAAAGAAAGAATTAAAGGATTCCTAAGCGAGCAACTGAGATTAAGCATTACCCCAAGATCAGTAATAAAAACAGGGGAGAGGACAGGTGTCATAGAATTGAATAACGAGGAAGAAAGGAGAGAAGTTATAATAAACAAGTATAGACTGAAAAATATGAAAGAAGAGCGAATCTTTATAAATGAGGATATAACAGTGAAGGAAAGAGAAAAACAAAAACATCTGAGAACATTTGTTAAGACGGAAAAAGAAAAAGGAAAAGAAGTAAAAATTGGATATAGTAAAGCAATTTTAAATGGAGTGGAATGGCGATGGAATAAAGGAACGGAGAGAATGGAAAAGCAAATACCAAAAAACTAATACAGAATAAACAGGACGGATACATGGAAGGAAATATTGGCAATGGAGAGGAAATGGAATTGGAATGGAATGAAAGAACAAATAATCAGGGAAATAAAAATATGTGGAGGTAGTAAATGAAGAAGTAAACATTAAAACTAAGGAAGGTAAAGTCAAAAAACTAAATGGAAAACAAGGGAAAATGGAACAAATAGAAGCGGACAAGGCTATGAATAGGATACCGAGATTAAGCGAAAAGGCGAATAGGGCGAAACGCACACTGAAGAAGGGGGAATTTAACAATCAATTGGCAAGAAAGCTAAAACAAGAAAGTAATAAAATATGGAACATGGCAACGTGGAATATAAGAGGAATACAAGGAAAAGAAACTGAGTTAATACAAGAATTCGAGAAAGCAAAGATTGATATATTAGCCATATGTGAAACTAAGAAAAAAGGAAAAGCAGAATTTGAAACAGAAGAAGGACACCTCATTATATATAGCGGAGTTGAACATAGTGAAAGGGGAAAACTGGGAGTGGAATGCATAATAAAAAGAGAAAATGTTGGATACGTGCATAAGTGGGAATGTATTTCTGAGAGAATAATGACGCTGGAACTGCAACTAGAAGAACAAGAAAGGACAAGTATAATAATAACATATGGACCCAATGAATATGAAAGAATAACAAACAAAGGCTCATATTGGGAGGATCTTAATGGAATATTAGAGCACATGAAAGGAAGAAGAATAATTTTGGGAGACTTAAATGGCAAGGTAGTAAAAGGTAGAAACGAATTTGAAAATGTAATTGGACAGTACGGAGAAGACATGAGGAATGATAATGGACAGAGAATTATTGATTTATGTATGGAAAACAATATGCTAGTGATGAACACATTCTTCCAGCACAAAAAAAATACATATTGCTATGTATTGTGGTGTTGATTACTTATTTAAATTGGCCCACAATACACAGTAGCTTGCCCAGTTTCACTCTAGTCAGTACAGCCTTCCAGGAGCTCTTGTATCTTCAGGGTTACCCTCAAAGGGTATGTGTTAAATAAAACAAAAGGTATTAGCAAAGAAAACAAACATTAACAATACAAACGTGTAATAAAAAAAAACAAAAAAAAGAAAGATCGACTTTATAGAGTATAAAGAAGTGCTGAAGCATCAATTGTGCAACAGCGTGAGGAAAACTTGTATAAATATTGACTGATATACTAGACAAAAAACCTCACGTGACCACGAGCAAACTTAAACTAATTAAATATTGAGGAAAACTATCAGACTTCAATAATTACGTTATTCCCAATTTCAAATGTGAAACAGAAAAATAACTGTAAGCGCGCGCATCAAAATTAACCCATGCGCACATTCAACATGGTAAAAATGTAAATTTCCCACCAATTCCTACTTTCTAAAATATATTACTGATAAAAAAATACTTCATAAAAAGTATGAAAATTTTCCTTGATATTTATTTGACTATAAATATATATTTTATAAACTAATAATATTACTGAATTTACGAGCTCAATCAATATACAAATAATATAACTAAATTAATATATATATATATATAATTATACTTGCAAATATACACGTACATTAATTAATGTAGTCGTCACACTTCACAAAAAAAAATTCTAAAAGAGAGATTTCAGATAGGTCGCATAAATCAAAATTACAAGTATCAAAAACTCATAATTAATCGAGAATTACTTTTAAGCAATAACTCAACTAAAAACATAAACCGAAATTAACAATAAAATACTGAATAAAAAGGAAGTCTTTATTCAGCAAAAATTAACTGAACCTATCTGTCTAATGGATAGAAAATCTCTAACTCCTTCCTCTCGGAAACGAAAATATCACCCTGCCTAAAACAAAATCAAAAGACCGGCTATAACGATATACTTCCGCTTGGCCGGAACTGCGTACATCAAGACCACGCTCGAACGTTCTACAGACGTGGACCAAAATACACATTATAAACGAATTTTAATAAAATATTTACTATCTCTAAATATTTTCCCGGAATAAAATGTACATAAATATATAGTCTTTTATAGTTTCTTTAAATTTTTTCTACGGGGAAAAATTCATGACAATATGTATACCAGGGAAGTAGAGAGCCGAAATGAAAGATCCATAATAGACTACATCATAATAGATAGAAATTACAGAGCAGAAATCATAGATGTAAGGGTTAGAAGAGGTTATGAAATATTCAGTGATCACTACCTGGTGCTGGGAAAAATGAAAGTGAAAACAAGAACAGTTAAAAAGGGGACAACAAGAAACAAAGAGACTATAAAATACTACAAGTTGGCAGAAAAAGAAATAGCAGAAAAATATAAGAAATATATAGAAACAAAAATCAATTTAGATGATATGGAGTGGAGGGTAATTAATATAGATGAAGAGTGGCAGAGATTCAGAAACTTGTTAACGAGCGCAGCCAGAAGTGTAAGTGGAACAAATTTAATCAACAGAAATAAAAGGCAAACGAAATGGTGGAGTGTTGAGATAAAAGAGCAAGTAAAAATAAAGAAGATTCAATGGCAGAAATACCTTAAGAATAAATCCGAAGAAAACTATGCAGTATACAAAGAGCAAAGGACAAAAATAAAGGAAATGATAAAGCAGGCAAAGCAGATAGCGTGGGAAGATTTTGGAAAGAAAATGGAGATGGATAGTAAAGGAAATCAAAAGCTATTTTATAAAGCAATAAAAAACTTAAGAACAGATAAGAAGTACAGAATGAAGCAAGTAAAGGACAAAAGTAATAAAATACTGACAGAAGAGGAAGATGTTATGAGGAGGTGGCGAGAACACTTCCAGGAATTATTAAATCCAGGAAATGAGAGCAAAATGTCAGAACTGGAACCCACAGAAGACGAAGAATGTAAAGAATACGAGGAGTCGGAAATAGGAAAAAAGAAAGTAGATGAAATGTTAAAGAAACTAAAAAGAGGAAAAGCAGCCGGATATGACCAAATCACGAATGAAATGGTTATAGGGCTTGGAGAAAAATGGATAGAGATATTAACTAGAATAATTAATATGGCATGGAATACTGGGGAAGTACCGGAGGATTGGAAGGTGGGGGTTATTGTGTCAATATTTAAGAAAGGAGACTCTATGAACTGTGCCAATTATAGAGGTATAACTCTAGTCAGTGTCGTAGCAAAATTATATGAAAGAATTTTAGATGAAAAGTTAAGGGACAAAATCGAACAACAACTAGAAGAACCTCAGAGTGGATTTCGCAAAGGCAGAAGCACACAAGACCATATATTTGCAATTAAGCAATTAATGGAGAAGATCAACAGAAGGAGAGAAGTTTGCTTGGCGTTTCTGGACTTGGATAAAGCATTTGATAGAATACCGAGAAAAATGGTATTGGAAAGTCTTAGAAAAAGAGGAGTGAGCAAAAAATTGCGAGTAGCAATTGAAAGCCTGTATAGAGGAAATAGAAATTATGTTAGAACAGATAATATGGAGTCAGAGGAATTTAGGGTAGAAGAAGGGTTAAAACAAGGAGGTGTCCTCAGTCCCACACTATTTATAGTAATAATGGATGACATACTAAAAGAAATAAGCACTAAAACCAAGAAAGTGAATATTGGATATAGAAATTTAAGACCTGTAAAGCTGGGAGAATGCGCCTTTGCAGACGACATTATGATCTGTGCAGAAGGAGAAAAGCAGTTACAAGATAATTTGAAAATGTGGGAAGAAGAATTAAATAAGAGAAAAATTAAAATTAACCCACAAAAGTCCAAAATAATGAGCATAGGAAAGCAACAAAGAATAAATGTAAGGATAGGAACAAAGAAATTGGAACAAGTGGAACGTTACAAATATTTAGGAATAATGATACAAAGTGATGGAAAAATGGATGAGGAAATAACAGAAAGGATAAATAATGCATCAAAAGTGTATCACACCCTGAGTAAAGCCTTCATAGGAAAGAAAGAAATTAGTCGGAAAACAAAAATTACTGTGTACCAAACTATATATAGACCAATACTCACCTATGGCAGCGAAAGTTGGGTCCTAAACAAAAGAATGACAAGCAGAGTCCAATCCATGGAAATGAAGTATCTATGACGAATTAAGGGAGTAACCAGAAAGGATAAAATAAGAAATGAGTTAATAAGACACGAATTAAATGTAAAATCAATCATTGAAACAATTGAACAAAATCAACTGAGATGGTTCGGACACCTAGTAAGAATGAACGAGAAAAGACCAACAAAAAACATTTGGCAAGCTAGAACAAACGGGAAAAGAGACAGAGGCAGGCCAAGGAAAACGTGGAATATGGCGATAGCAGAAATACTGAAGGGGAGAAACAAAGAATTTGGAGAAGCTATGAAGGACCGGGAGAAGTGGAAGAAATTCATACATTAGAGAAAGTAAACCTTTACACCTTATGGTAGAAAAGGCCTTGATTATATATAACGTGTGTATAAATTGTCGCAAAAGCTACACGCAGCGACGTTCTTCGTTTGGTTCTGAATAAAAAATCTTAATGTTAAAATGTCGTATCATGCTTCGTTTGTTTTCACGGGGTTCTTGAAGTTCAGACTTTTAGTGCGTAACTAACCTTTGCTCTTCGATATCTGTTAATAGAGATAGATGCAATTTACTTTAAAGAAAACATTTTTACTAGTATTATTTCGTAAACGTTTTCTTTTTGATTTAAAAGCTTGTTTTAAACATTTATTCACTAACGTACTTTCACGAAAAACACATTTGGCAACGTTGTAGAACAATAAGTTTGTATTTCAAAGTGAGTTCAATCAAAATCATTACTGTCAAATTTTGACATTTACGAATTTACAAAGCATGATACGACATTTTAACATTAAGATTTTTTATTCAGAACCGAACGAAGAATGTCGCTACGTGTAGCTTTTGCGACAATTTATACACACCTTGTATATATATAATAGTAATTTGGTAATCAGATAATTTTTCTTACGCGGCTCCATAATATGTAAGTATGTATGACATATCAGTGATATGTCATACATACTTACATATTATGGATGTGATATGATATCACATCGATGTTGACGCGCCTACAGTTCAGGGAAATTGTATTCGGAGCGGGAGAAATATTCATACATTCGAATCGTTGCGTTTGGGCGGTATATATATATTGCATGAGAAGAAATATGCCCCATCACATTGTGTATGTATAAGTCCACCTTGCTCAAAAAATAATGTCTCACTTCGTTACATCAATAATGTTTTTTAAGTCTAAATAGCTTACAATTTAATTCGTCGTTAATTACAAAACGGAGATTCTGCTCACTACACATATTAAAGTAGAAATGTACGGATCCTTCTTAAAAGGTAGTATTCATGGCACGAATGGGGACATTACTTTGTCAGCAAACTGTACGCATGCCTGTACACATGAAGCACATGTTATATTATTCTGCTAACATGAGTTCGTAGATTTTAAATAAATTAAATATGTGTTTTACATTATTTTAATCGCTCTCCCATATTATGGAATCAATTTTTTTTAATATTTCTAAATTATGATGGGGTAGAGGTAAACTTTGAATTTTTAAATTACGATGTAGTGCTAGCTTCACATATACCACAGAGCATCAAGAACCAGAAACTCCGATATAGCATTAATATTTTATCTATTTTTATTACCGAAATATATGCTAAAACCCGAAAACTATCTTAATTTGAAAGGGCATTTTTGCACCTGTTTAAACCTTTATCGTCACAGGAAGAAATAGTTATAATCATGGCCTAGATAAAAACTACTCGCTAACAAAAATTTTTTTTTGAGTTTTCGTGTTGAGAACCTTCGAGTTGGGAACTTCCCTTGAGAGTTGACATTTCTGAGGCACATAAAATCTGAAATCGTGTAATTTTATATATCTAAATCGCCAATTAAACCATACGTTTGTTGTATTTCTAAAAATAAATTACTGATATATTTATGTCGACAAGGTGTTTGCACATGACCTTTATCTATTCACAGAAGTTCTGATGAAAAATCTCAGTTTATCATTTTTTTTGCGAAAACACATTACCGTCTTCAAATAGTTGTTGTATATGCATTCATTAGGTATATCATTACTTGTTTGAATTAAAAAAGTAATAGAAGTTTTCCACACTTGAAAACGATTGCATTGATGGTAATCTTTAGAAAAGGATTAAATTACTAATCCCTATCTTCAATGTCTTAGTTAATTACTTCATTCTATTTCATTATTTAAGGATCAATATATATGTGACGGTTAAAGTAATAAACCCAGTTATTATTAATAATAACTACGTCTTTTGGTAAATGATAAATTATACACATTAATTACATTAACTTGTCATTATTAATAATTACCAATCAAGTTTGGTCAATGTGATTTATGAGGCATATATTATTGAAACTTCATTTCTAACCTAATTTATATGTACACTTCATAAAGTATATCTTTTCAGTTCGTACTGCCCAAGTGTGAATTACAAATTGTACTTTATCTCTTCCTAACACACATGAATACGCGCTGTAATACTACGCACGTTTGTCATTTTAAGTTAAGACGTACGTCTTTGAAATATTATATTAAATAAAAAGGATAAGTTGTACAGGCAATAGTCTTAAGATATTCGGCTTACTCTCAAATTATTTCAATACTGTTGTTTATTGAGTTTGTTTCCGGTATTCTTCTTGTTTAAGCATTCTTCTAATTTGAATATTTAGTTTGTCATAAGAAATTACAAAATCTGTTCTTTTGAGAACAATACTGATAACAAGTAGGAATATCAATAAGTGGCAATAAGTACGAAATTGAACTATTCATGTTCCCACTTTACTCATTATTATTATTATTTTGACACGTAGGCTATGTATATGTTTTCTTTGGTTATATTGCAAGTAACATACTAAAATTTTGACAATATTGCAAAACATGACGTTTATATTTTATGACGACAAACATAAAATTTCATTTGACTCTGAAGTACTGATTTTAATCAGAAGCTTTGAATTTGGCCTTGAACTGAAAAGATATACTTTATGAAGTGTATGTTATGATCATGAATCAGTCGTAGACTCAGTAGAATCAGTAGACATTAGTAAAGTTGAAGTAATCATGGACTAAAAACCAATTTTTTTAAATACTTCATTATATCTATTCATTATTGATAATTTTTGAAATCTTGACGACTTCACAAATTTAATTTTGTTTCCACAAATACAAATGCATGGGAGGCCTCCCATCAAATTTACTACTGTATAAATTGTATAAAATTCAAAATAGTGAATGGATTGATTTCGTTGCGTTTACTTTATTAGAATTTAATCTAAATCAAAATTTCAATACATTTTTCCTCCTAAAACATAATAAACATTGAAATAAAAAAGTTAAACATAATACATTACAATGATAAGTTCAAATTCATAAGTCATTCATATTTTTTGGGATGAATGGCATACGACAACCATTACTGTTATTTATAAGATACATTCATTATTTATTACCTCACATAAAATACATCACAAATGCAATATTATTCTTTCGTAAGAAATTATTTATTTTGGCATTAAGAACTACTGTGACATTTGGAGTTACAAAAAGTGTTTTTGATTTTTACATTTGCAGCAGTTTGAGTAGCATTTGCTTCTACAATTGCAATACTGAAATCCTTGCCTACCTAAATTGGAATCCTGAGAAGCACATTCTCTTAGACTTATTTCATTTACTGAAATAATAGCTTTCATGCAGACAGTAAAATCATTGCTTGTATATAGTTATTTTAAAATTCCACATTTTATATCAAGTTTATATAAGTTTTCATTTTGCTTAGAAGTTATAAAAGCTATTATATTCCGGCTATCAGCCTTATCCCTATCTACCTCTGGTATTCTTATGCGTACAATTTCTTCTACGTTCTTAAATTTGAAAGACGTAACATTTTTTCCGTTTTTTTATTTAGTGACTGTTGAGCAAAGCGTTGAGCTTCTTGAATATTTTCTGAGACTTCATCTAGTACAAAAGAAGAGGTTTACTTGTTTTCTTTGCAATCTTCCATTTCGACATCAACGAAACGTTTTGTTTTTCCCTTGCTATACTCAGTCTTTTCTATTTCAGTATTATATTGTTCACTTTCAATGGGGCAACACTCTTATTTCTGTTTTTGATTGTTATTACCTCCAAATCTTCGCTCAATTCACTCAGTCCCATTTCCATGTTGTCATCATTCATGGAGCCTATATCCTCATCCTCGATTGAGATTGCTGCCTGATGTCGGCCATCATTATTAGACTGACTTCTTAATGCAACAAAAACTTCTTCACTTGTAATTCCTGTCAATTTTATTTTATTTATTTTGGCAAGTAGGTTCTTAAACCTACTTTCGCTTTACAACCAAATATAGCTTCATATGGACTGCGATCTACTCCAAAGTGATATGCTCCATTTCGCAGGAATTGAATTACTGTTATTCCTTCTGACAACTTGGTTATATAGTTTGTTTCAAGCCAATTGCATAACATCTTTTCAATGTCTTGGTTTGCTCTTTCAACTGAGCCTTGTGATTGACCATGTCTTGGCTTTCTATAGACAATTTTGACTTCATTCCACATTCCACAAACTTCTTCAATATTATAATGACTCATCCGATGACACGTAGAGCGTCATCCCTCTAGACGTTTTCTCGGCGCATTTGGAGCAATCGAGAAAAAACGTTCCCATTCATATATAAGCCGTCGAAGAAGGGATGGGACATTGAATCCTATAGCCTCGCGCAGTAAGCATAAATAAGGAGACATAAATATAAATACATAAATGTGCTTATTGTTAATAGTTAGTTTTATATTGTTATACGTTTCATTATTAATATAGTGTGTGTCTAAAGTTATTGTTAGTTTTATTTAAGAACCCGAAAAGACAAACTTTTTCAATATTTTTGTTAGCAAATTCACGGTCATTATTACTTTGCGAGGTGCACGGTGTTTCAAATATTGTGAACACATCCAATAGGTGAATGGCTCGTTTTGTTTTTAGCGCTCTTAAACTTCGATAAACGGTCTTGAAAAACCATTATAAACTTAAAGTCTCCGTCCGCTTGTGATTGTATGTCACTGAGGTCAACTTGACACCTCAAATTTAATTCATTGTTTTTAATTGGTTTAACAACGAGACCTTTTCTTGGAACACTTTGTTTCTTTTGACTAGGTTCACAAAGATTCAAATAAATCATTACCATTTCAGTTGTAATATTATATTTTACCTTAACCTTGTCATCATTCTGTTTCGCCTTCTATGGTCGATTGCAATATGAAACTCATAGATTATTTGAACATTTTCCTCCATGTTATACAAGCATAATAAACAATCGGATTTTTTTCATTTTGGACTGAAACAATAAGCTGTTTAGCACTACCAATTCTAACAATATCATATTTTGATACTCGTTGATAACCTTCTGGTCTTTTGGCAGAAGTCTTCCATTTGCTTGCCTTAAAATTTGCAATAAATGAATTATACTCTTCTGTTGTAAATAACTGATGGTTGTTGGCCTTTTTTCGGTTTGAGCATGTCCAAATAATCGTTAAAACGAGACTTTATGACTTCTAAATCATCATCCATTGTGCTTGCAAATACAGTCAAATCTGTGAAAATCTTAAAAGAATAAATGACACCCCAAAAACTGACAACTAAACTAACATCAAATTCGCAACTACGCAAAAAGTCAAAACGGCCGAGTAAAAGTATTCCTAATCGTCCCGAAAAATGCGGGTGTCTACATTCAAAATAAACAATCAACTGATATTGTCTAGCTGTTACCAACAGGCAAAAATAACTTTGCTCGAGGGAAAATATTACGCATGCGTAATGGAACTCTTTAGCTGAACACGTAAAAGATTATTACATTGACCAAACTTCACTGGTAATTATTAATAATAACCGATCAATGTGATAAATTATCCACTTTAACGGGCTTACTTTGTTATTATTAATAATCGCCGGTTATTATTAATCACATTGACCGTAATATACCGGGTATATTTAACTTGAAACTTTCAAATATCTCGAAAAGTAAGCAGTTCACGCAAAAATATCCCGATTTAAAATTTAATAATTCAATGGAGGAAATACAATAATACTAGAATTAGTCCCTTTTTCTCCCTTCATGTAGCTGGCTATTTAATATTTCAAAGTCACCCTCCGGACTTTGAAATATTAAATAGGAACCCGCATATTTTATTATAGATTCAAATTCTACTGGAAAAAGTACGTAAGATTAATGTGAAACATTTTTTCAACCCATGATAGATGGCGTCGTAATCGATGATATTCAATTGTTGAGAGAACCTATGCATACGATTCCGCAATACGTGTGGAATAAAAAATAGGTTTTCTTTGTAAATAATCAAAATTAGTCTTAGAAAAACTTTATTCATTTTATAAATTTCGAATAACTGTGAAAATGTCACCTGAAGAAATGTAAATTGGTGGTGAATAAATTACTTTTAGCGTAATCCAACGACGACAACGTGTACGTCGTACCACATTGGGGTGCTTGATCAACCCGAGTCTCCTCGCCTCTCGCATATCAGGGTCCTTCATTTATGTAGCTCCCTTCGCCTCTAACTTATCAGAGTGCTAGATTTCCCCTCGCCTCATTATCTTTTAATTAAAGTAAGTGCTCAAAATGATGACCTTCGACTTCAATGCACTTATTGATCCTATTTCAAATGAGTGTAGACAACTGAGGAGTGTATATTCTTAAATATCGGCATAAGCATTTCTGATTCGCTCAATAATATTTTCACGTATTGTTGGTACTTGATTGTATACATTTGAGATAACCCCATAAAAAGAAATCTGGCGAAGTAAGATCTGGTAATCTAGCAGGCCAATTTATAGAACCAGCTCAACCGATCCAGCGATCATTGAAATTACGATCAAGTACATCACGTGCTGCCACTGAAGAGTGTGCTGGACAACCATTATGTTGATACCACATGTTCTGTTGCACTTCTAAACTAACGTCTTCAAGTGTTTTGACAGTTCATTTTCCAAAATGTCTCGGTATATTTCACCATTCAAGTGGCCTTCAATAATGTGGAGGCCGATGACTTTGTTCCTAATTATTCCACACCCATGTTGACAGTACAAGGGCGCTGGTGTCCAACTTGGCGAAGCCAATGCAGATTTTAAACACTCCAGTAATGTGTATTGCGTCGATTAACCGTTCCGTGATTTGTGAAAGACCTCGTCGGAGCACAACACGAAACGAAAAAATTGGGGTTTCTGTTGTAATTGATCACATACCCGCTGACAAAAAGTTACCCGATTTTTAAATCAACGCCATGAAGATCTTGATGTGAAGACACATGATATGAATGATATTTATGACGTTTTAAAGATTTCCAAGCAATGGTGTGGAACAATTCAGAATCGCGAGCTATGTCTCTTGTGCTAACATGAGGATTAACAACCACTACAGCTAATAGAGTAACCTCATTATTTTCTCCGGTGACTGCGGCTCCATTTTTTCGGTTGAACACTTCCATCAGTAGTGAATTGTTTAATAGTGTGGTAAAATGAAGCACGTGACATTACTAGTTAAGTACTCCATTCTGCAACAGGTACTATTAACAGCGTAACAGGAACAAGTCTTTTCCTTTGCGAAATATTCTTCGAACCCAGTAAAATAAGTTGTTTCTTAAAGTTTATTTCATTCTTTTATACGATTATTTTGTGTTTTTGGAATTAGAAAAAAATACGAATGGAGGAAATAACACAAACGTGAAATACATACATTATACAATTATAAAAATTATTTCCAACATAAGAAATGGTATTAAAAGAAAAATACAATTTTTTTTATTTGAAAGCACTCTGATAAGTTATAAGCGTTGACCAAATTTGTGAAGAAAGACGTCGGTATCTGGGTTATGATAAAAGTACTTTCTTGATAAGTCATTTTTCGAGGTACTCTTTTTATTGAAAACGAATTGCAGAATCGTGTGCATAGGTTCTCGGTGCAATAAATTTAAAAAAATTGAATTTCATCGATTACAGCGCCATCTATCATGAATTGAAATGTTTCTAACAAATCCTACGTGCTTTATCCAGTAGAATTCAAATCCGTAATAAAATATACGGGTTCCTATTTAAGATTTCAAAGTTACCCCCACCTCACCTACATGGCGGGAGAGAGAGTTACTATTTCTAACACTAATGTATTTGCTACGTTGAATTATTAAATTCTAAATCTGGACATTTTTTCGTGAACTGCTTATTTTTTTAAGATATTTGAAAGTTTCAAGTTAAAAAAATACACCCAGTATACATTATGTATATTTCTATAGAATTCTTAGTTTTGCTTATGATATTTAATTTCCCCAGTAAAACTATCAAGTAAAAGTGAATCCGAAAGAAATCATGATTGAAATTGCGATGTAATTATTTTCCAAATAATTTTAGATAAACTAGTGCCGTAACTTTGCAATGGGTTTTGTTTTATTCTATGTGAAAGAGTTTCATTTGAACATGTGTAGGAGTGTCTGGATCGAGCGATTTTGTGGGTGGAAAGCTTGTTACCGACAAGTTGAGTCAGCGACTTACAGTTGCACCTTAGCACTGACAGAGTGCATTGGCACACATGCAAGATATTGTGTGATTTTCTGCAAGTAACGTGACGTAATGTACAATAATCTGTGAGTGTGTTCGCAATTAAAATGAAAAAAAAGGTTTGTTTACAAGACGACGAAATTTCTTTGATTAACTTCCGCTTATTAACAGATATTAGACATAGTGAAAGCTTTCGATAAAACACAATTAATTAAACGAAACGAGATACGTTTCCATATATGTTTCTCTACAGTTCTGAACATATACCATAAATAGGCGACGAACAGTAGTCACATTTTTTATGCAGAAGGACTTACGAGCTTTGAATTAAATCATATTCGCCAAGTTTTTGTAAATAATTAAATCAACATTTTTTTCAATTCATGCTTCATTTTAATCATAGCTATTAAACGTGTTTACAAAATATTATAACTTAATAAGTAGTACTTAAAAAGTAATTCTAAATCGAATAAGAAAATTCATTACTCAAATTCGTATTGAAGAATTTGTCTTTTAAGAACCTGAAAACGTGACAACTACGAGACTTTATTTTCCTATTCCTTACAGATTTAATTAAAGTGATCTAAATTTGTTTCTTAATTATTCAATAGAACAAAATATTACTATTTATTTTTTATGCAAATTTGTGACTTTGATTATGACTTTCAAAAAAATCCCCGGTAAAAAAAAACACCCAGTACGAGTTGATTAATTTTAAGAAAATTTATATACAATGTTTGTTTAATCAGACTTAAGAAATAATTATATTTTCAAACTAATATATTAAAAAATTACAATATTATTTAATAATGAGTGAGTACGCCGCTGGTCCTTATGCATCCGACAAATCTTCGAGGCATGCTTAAAATTAGACGATTTATGGTATTCTGCGGCATATCATCGCAGGCTTCTTGAATTCGGTGACGAAGGTCAAGTAAGTTATTTGGTTGTTACACTGCTATACATACGAAGGGTAATTCAACCCATTTTACAAGAAGACAGCGCATGTCCTCATACAGCAAGAGATACTACAAGGTTCTTACAAGAAAATAGCGTGACCCTGCTACCATAGCCTTCTCGCTCCCCAGATTATGGCCTTCTCGCTCCCCAAATTTGTCACCAATCGAACATCTGTGGGATATAATTGGTACTCGATTGTACTCGATTTACCTAAACCATCAAATAACCTACTTGACTCTACTCATCAAATTCAAAAAGCCCTGAATGACATTCTCCATGATACCATAAATCATTTAACATCAAGACCCAGTCATTATTAAATAACATTGTTATTTTTTAATATTTCAGTTTGAAAATCTAATAATTTTTTAAGTTTGATTAAACAAATATTATGTAAAAATGTTATTAAAATTGATCAACTCCTACTGGGCGTATGGATTTTTTTGAAAGTCAGTATATATATATATATATATATATACGAGGGACACGCTATATATATTGAGATGCCAGGAAACTAGGGAAGTTCGAGCTGGCAAAACTGGCAAAACTGAGAGAAGTGTGGTAGATACGATTTGTCATAGAAATATGGACTTGTCAAGAGAATATGTACGTGCAATGATCTACTACGATTTTAAGGTCGGTTTAAGTGAACAACAAAGTTTTGAACGATTGCAACTCGCGTTTGGCAATGAAAAGTCCTTCACGTGCAATTGTGTTTCGCTGGTATAGTGAATTTAAAAGAGGACGGAATCGCTTAGTGATGAAGAACGTGCTGGTAGGCCCTGTTCTTCAGTTACCGTTGGAAACATTGAAAGAGTGAGACGTATGATCGACGAAGTTCCAAGATGCACCTATCAAGCGAATGAGGCAACTCTTGGTGTTGGATACGCTACAATAAATTCAATTTTACGTGATCATCTTCGGATGAAAAAAATTGTTACTCGTTGGATGCCAAACTCGCTTAACGATTCCCAAAAAGCAGAGCGAGTAAGAATTGCTCGGGAAACGTTAGAAATGTTAAATAATGGTGGACATCGCATTCTGTCAAAAGTAGTAATAGGTGATGAAACTTACATCCCATTTTACGATATTCCTACCCGATAGGAGAGTCGATTGTGGATTCACGAACATGCTTCAAAACACCAACAATAGCAAAAAAGCAAAGGGCTGTCAAGAAAGTTATGTACGCAGTTTTCTTTCTTAGTACAGGATTAGTAAAAGCAATCTAGCTGGAAAATCAACGTACAGTCACAGCAAACTGGTACACCACAAAATGTTTACCTGCAGTTCTTGAGTCAGTCAACATTCGCGGGTTAATATTGCATCACGACAATGCATCATAACACAGTGCACAGCAGACAGTTCAATTTTCACGTGAAAATAAGGTAAAAATCATTGAACATCTACCCTATTCGCCTGATTTGGTCATGTGTGACTTCTGGTTGTTTTTTAACCTAAAAACATTTACGTGGTCGACGTTTCACGACGGAGGATGAGATAGATAAAGCAATTCATTTAGTTTGTGAGAGCATTCCAAAAGATGATTGGCAACAAACTTTTACATTGTGGAAACTTCAGTTACAAAAGGCATTGATGCAGGAGGTGATTATGTTGAACGTAAATAAAATAATTTTCGTAAAAAGACTTGCAGTTTTCTTGTATCTCAAAATATACAGCGTGACCCTCGTATATACATATATATATATAATTATTTCTTGACCTTTGTATATTATAGTAGATTTAGCTAATCGGCTATTTAAGGTCGGTTTTACTTTAATATGTATATATTTAAAATAATTCAAATCTTATATGTTTCGCAGTAATTCCTTTTTCAAAGAATTTTGAATTATAAATGACAGTATATTAATGTCATATTTATATATGTGACGTTGTCATAGATAAAAAAATTACATTATTTAAAAGTACACTGAAGTTTAATAATAATAGTTTATGCCTCCACATTCCCCAACAGTTTTACGCCAATAATAGGGGGCATTGGCAAGCCATGAGCTTTTATTATGTCTGCGCCCATGGAGTGAATTAAGATGTTCAGCTATCGCCTAGAACGAGAAGGAAAACCACGAAAACCTAATCGGACAGTCTAGTCCCAAATCAAAACTCGGGATTGTCAGCAAGCCAGTGTGCAGATATTTAAATAACATGTGATAGATTTTTATATAACAATTGTATATATTCATGATGGTAGTAAATTGCAAATAGTTACTTTACATTATTAAATTATAGTATGCACTGCTTAGATTGTTTATGTCACTTCTGTTGTTAATTGAATTTGTTTCTTGTTTAATATTAATCATTTCTTTAATTTCCCTTTTCATTGTGTGTTGTTCTTTATCGATTATTTTTGTGTTTTCAAAATCGATAAAATACTCGTTAATGATTATACCGATAGATTCGAGAAGTAGGAAATTTCAAGCAGGAAGGGCAAAGAGGATTATACCTCCACCAATGCTAAACGTCTACTGTCAGACTGTCGCATATCAGCTGTGCTTAAGAATACGAACAAAGTACGCACACGTGTTTCTTTTATTTGTTTGAAATATGTAACAATGTCTAAACCGAAAGGCAATTCTTGTAATATTCTTAATAAACTTGTTTATTGTTAAAATAAAAATGAGAGATAATTTTTTTAAAACAAAATAAGAAAATAATGTTCTAGACATTATTTTCTTAATCAAATAAAATTCTCAATTCAAAGGTTTGTCCTCCTTGCAACAAACAAGATCAAATTATATTGTAAAAAGCTCTTCAAACGTGAAATAATAAACAATTTATTGTAGCAGCTCTAGTAAAGTTGTTGGTCTGTTATTGTTATAAATTTTACTTTTAAAATATCCCCAAAGGAAGAAATCAAGAGCTGACAAATCTGACAGTCACTGTCACGTTAAACGTTTACTGCAACATTGATGGGGGTATAACCCTCTTTGACCCGTTACCGCTTCAAATTTCCTACTTCTCAAATCTATCGGTATAACCAGCATTTAAACTGGAATACAAAATTTACCACAAGACAAACAAAACGAAATACATAACAAAATCGGTAATATAATCACTTGCAAAATAGATAATAAAAAGAAGTATATCAAGTCTATATATTAACAAGTTCATTAAAGAAACAAAAAGATTTGTCCAAGCCAACCCTCACATTATAACAATAGCAAATAAATCAATAAAACAGTGATCATTCTTAAAGAGGAGTATGAACAGAAAATATAAGAACTATTAGACGATAAATTCACCTACAAAAAAGAAAAAAATAATCCAACAGAAAATTTAAAAAAATAATAGTAACTTAATCAATAAATGGCATAGACAAAACCTAATAAATTTCAACACTAACTTCGCATTTTTAACTCCCAACCTTCATCAATATATGGATTACCAAAAATTCACAAAAATAATTTTCCTTTAAGACCAACAGTAACAAACATTCAAGCACCTACTTATAATATAGCAAAATTCCTAGACGATAGCATATCTAAGATGTTAGGGAAAAGGAATATCATACCAAAGACTCGTGGCAAATTTCAAAATTTAATCAAGGAACGAAAAGTACCAACTGATCACAAAATTATATCACTTGAAGTAGAATCTTTATACACTAACATTCCTACAAATCTAGCTATAAATATAATAAAATCTAAATGCGATAAAATTAGTCCACACACATCATCAAATAAAAACGAATTTATTAGAGGTATACATTTCTGTCTCGACAACACATATTTTCAATACAAAAATTCTTTTTATAGTTAAACATTTGGTATTGCCATGGGCTCTCCTTTAGCGGCTCCTATTGTAAATCTGATAATGGAACATGTGGAACAAAACATTATCAATTCATTAGACTTCAACCCTATTTTCTTTAAAAGATATGTAGACGACATCATAACATGTATACCGATAAATAAAATAGACCACCTTTTAAATAAATTTAACAACTTTCACAACAAATTAAAATTCACAATTGAAGAAGAAATTAATAACAGTATTAATTTTCTTAATATTTCTTTAACCTATGATAGACAGGGTACTATTTATACAAATTGGTACAACAAACCCACAGCTTTTCGATATATAAATTACCACTCAAATGCACCTACAGTATTCAATAAAATGATTGAAAGAGCAGTAAAACTATTATATACTCAAAACAGAAAAGATAACGTCAAGAAAATTAAAACGATCTCAACAGATGATAACTATCCAGCACAACTTATAAAACAAACAATTAACAAAAGAATCTACCAAATATACAACACTGCAGACATCAATAACAACTTAAACAATGAAAACAATGAAAACAACATATATCACGATTCCATAATTCCCGAATTCCACAATTCCACAATTATCCGAAAAAATAAAATATACTTAAAAAAAATATGATATAGCTACAGCATATAAACTTAGCAATACTAATAAACATCTATTTCAAAAACTAAATCCTAAAATAGAAAAAATCGAGAAACACGTCATCTATAAAATACCATGTCGCGATTACGATAGGTACTACTAGGTCAAACTAAACAATATTTATACAAAAGAATACAAGCCCACAAATACTCCAAAACAGACAAAACTGCTTTATTTACACACAAACTGCAACGCGATCACCATTTCGATTTTGAAAACACAGAGATAATCTATAAAGTACAACACACAATGAAAAGCGAAATTAAAGAAATGAGTAATATTAAACAAGAAAAAAATTAAATTAACAACAGAAATGATATAAAAAATCTAAGCAGTATATACTATAACTTAATAATATAAAGTAACGATCTGCAGTTTACCATCATGAATATCAATTGTGATATAAATATCTATCATATGTTATTTAAATATCTGCACACTGGCTTATCATGCTGTCAGTCCCGAGTTTAAATTCAGGACTAGGCTGTCCGAGTAGGTTTTCGTGGTTTTCCTTCTCGTTCTAGGCGAATGCCGACAGCTGAACATCTTATGTCAGTCCATGGGCCCAGACATAATAATAACTCATGGTTTGCCAATACCCCCTGCAATTGGCGTGTAGCTATTGGGGAACGCTAAGGCATGAATTATTATTATTAAACTTAAATGTATTTATTGAAAAATGTAATTTTACCCATGATAACTTCACATATATAAATATGACATTAATATACTGTTATTTATAATTTGAAATTCTTTGAAAAAGGCAGTAATTCCGAAACATGTAAGATTTGAATTATTTTAAATATATACATATTAAAGTCAAATAGACCTTAAATCGCTGACTAACTAAATCTACTGTATATATATATATATATATATATATATATATATAATTAGACCAGGAGTCTTTGCCGTTAGAACATGTATGCAAAGGATAATTGTTTTTTGGGGAATCCAGCAAAATTAAACTCTATTACTTAAGTCAGTTCTTTATTTTTTTATCCCAATATTTCGCATCAAATTTGTATGCTTTCGCAGGGGTCAAAATGTGAACAAATTACAAAGCAAATCATACGAAATTTTTAATTAAAAATTTCGTATGATTTGCTTTGTAATTTGTAGACAGCAATGTTTACATCCCCCTTACTTTGCAATTACATACATACTAACTTGATATTTGTAAATATTTCATATAAAAGCCGAAAACCTCCAATAATTTATCAAATGTTATATATATATATATATATATATATACTAATACTATTCCTTCAAGTTCCATCAACTGCTAGTAATAGGATATTACTTATAAAATAAGTAGTTAAATATCTTCATATGAATAAAATCCACGTAATAAAAAAAACAGATCGACCGAAGATA
Organism: Melolontha melolontha; assembly: GCA_935421215.2. Classification (NCBI taxonomy): domain Eukaryota; kingdom Metazoa; phylum Arthropoda; class Insecta; order Coleoptera; family Scarabaeidae; genus Melolontha; species Melolontha melolontha. The sequence continues at coordinate 89,189,355 of OW285235.1, read as the reverse complement.
GCGAATACTAAACTTGTTACCAATTTACTATCAAATTAACTTGAATGAAGTCCAACAGAAACGTATATAACAGATAAGTTTTTCAATTATTCAACTTAATTAAATTGCTTATTTAAAAGTAATTAAATAAACCGAAACGGTTTAAATTAGATTGTATCTGCTGAGGCTACGTATAAATATTCTAACTTTCAATTAAGTCAACAGCGACACGTTAAAAACAACCAACGCGTGATAACTATAAAGTGTATTTAATGACTGCCACCTATTTAGTACTAATTGCCCTGTTTGAATAATAAATTTAATCCAGCAATAAGTAATAACTCAATGGTTTATCTTAGTCCTTGCTTTAATTAATAACGTTGAAAGATAAAATTTGTAATGGTATTTCAACACCTAATTAATTAGTCTTCAAAGCAATACAGTTTTTTTAATGAATATATTGGAACAAATAGTCTATGAACCAATTAAAATTCTAAAACGACTGATTGTTTCCTAATGATAACAAAATTACACATCATTCTAGGTAATGGAAGGAAATATGCAATAGATCTTCAACATGACTTAAAATAATAAACAATTTTATTTTCACTTTTATTAATTGGAATAATTTGTTTTCAAATTTTAGCTTATACGTATATCACAAGGTATCGTAAACTTTTAATTATTACTAAAAAATAATAGAGATAGTAACTTAGTTTTTAATTTGTTGGTCTTAGGACTTCTCTACTTAGTCTCCATTCAGAGTTATGCATTTCTTCCAGCGTTTCTTAACCATTCGAAAGGCGTCATTGTAGAACTCAGCAACTTGTGTCTTGAATGACGTCATTTGTGTTATCAAATTTTTGAGCCCGCAATAATTTTTTGAGTTCTGGCAATAAGAAGACGTCGCTTGAGGCAAGATCGTCAGAATAGAGCGGATATGGCAGCATTTCAAAGTCACATCGCTTTGATTCCTCAACCGCATCTTGAGATGAATGAGCCGGTACATTGTCGGCAAGAAGACTTTTGGTGATCATACCGTGCCGTTTGTTGACCAGAGCATCACGCTAACTAAGATCAGTCTCATTCATAATCATTTGGTCTAATAAGATAAAGTCTTCCACTTTCATCACTGTAGCAGCGTCGTCCGTGAGTGATGATCTCCCACATCATGGATCGTCTGTGACGGACATGTCGCCAGTTTAAAAATTCCTTTTCCACTTCATAACAGTATCATATAACGGCTTATCAATTCCATAAATAGCAATAATTTCATCGTGGATTTGCCGATAGGTGCAACCTTTCAAGTGAAGGAACTTAATCACACTGCGAATCTTTATCTTCTCCATTCTGCGGGTTACTTCAATCTAGGGCTTCCTGACACCTAACAAATCAACATTAACAGCTGTAATTTACAACATTATGTACATAAAGAGCAATCCGGCTTCTCTGATATATTTAATATGCAGAATAATTTTTTCCAAATATCTCGGTTATTTCTTAGTTATAATGAAAACTTTACGATATCCTCTCGTATACATGCTGTTTATGAATATTAGGAGCAGACTTGTAGGTGTTGATATGGTAGTGAAACTAATTTTAATACATGCAGCGAAAATTCTTTATATATTACACTAGAAAACAAATTATCATTTTTTTTCTTTTTTAAGTATATTCAATTTTATTTTATTTCATATATCTAATAATAATAGCTATAATAATAACAAATTGCTTTCTAACACTACAGATTTAGAAATATTAAACATTAATGGCATAACTATCTACTCTACTGCGGTGTGTAATATGTATGAGGAGCTAATGACTCCTCTTGATATGTAATACCGTAGACCCAAATAGAGATAATATTCTTTATCTATTAAAGGTACAGTGTGTCCAGAAATATACCGTTGTCTTGTAAGTAAAATTTAAATCCTATTAATTGCACCGTAATTAACGCAGCACAAGATCTAACTCTACCAGGGCTGTGAGTACTCGACATATAGATTACCACACACAAACCGTATTCAAACATACATATTACAACTATTTTATAAAATTTAAGGCTACAAAAAAAGAATATTCAATATATAATTTGATATTCACTAATCATTTCAAAAATATTCGTGGAATTTTATTATGTGCAGGTACCTCTGGGTTAGAATTTTATTAACTGATGCTATTACTTAATAACTTTGTAATATCTACAAATTAAAACTAAGACCGACCGTTGTATACTAATGTCTCTGTTAGGGCTAAAGCTCATTCAGCCTTAATTACGATCTATGAACAAGATTTAAATTTTACTTAAAATTCAAGGGTATGTTCCTGTATACTCTATATAATACCTAGCTTACGCTGCTGAGCAGTGACTCCTCCGCTCAATATGCACGTGTTAATGTATAAGAAAAGAGTCCATGTTGAACAGTATTATTTAACTGAAATTATGACAATTGCATTTTTATTGTTAATTTATTACAAACGTTTGAAATAAATCACATCCAACACATGATGGATTCGAATTAAATGTATCAATTATTTTTCACTGAAAATCTCCAACTTTCACATACTTCACGACTAACGTTATGTTTACTTTCATAAATTGATGAAGTTTACAAAATTAGTCGATACAATGGAATATTATTATTAATTGAAACTACAGCAAATTACAATCCAAGAGCTGCTGTAGGTACAAAATGCACTTTTCAACACTGAATTACGAATTACATCAAATTAGTCAATGGGGATCTATTTTAATCCAGAATATGAATATGAAAATCAAAATATAACCCAAGAGGCCATATCGAAAAAGATATCCTGAATATAGAATATTTATTACAATTCAAATATACAGTTTCCTGTCGAACATACAATATTTGGAATTAATGTTCTTAAACTTACGCGGCTATAAAATAACGAGACTGATCATGTAAAACTTTTTATTTTAATTTTATACATCTTCCAAAGAAATTTTGTTTATCAATGCGTAGCACGCATTAAGCTTTTGTTACAAATGATACAAATGTGCATACACATATCTGTATCTGTACACATGGACATACCTACACCTCGTATTTTACCAACGTTCACTTTAGCCAAAGACACATGTGTTTCTATTTTACGAGTTCATCAATCGGGCCAATGATGTAACGTTTAACGGCTCGCCTTCTGAAAAAAATCATCTTAATGCGTGCTTATGCATTGATATACTAAATTTCTTTGGTATATTGCAGCCATCTGGCTACGAATTAATGGAGTACACAATATACGTATTTTTTCCTCTTATGTTGTTCCGTGTTCGTAGACACGTATTATTTTGTCAGAAATTAGCGTCTTTCTTTATTTTATTTTGTTCCATTAATTTTGAACTACCTGTAAGTTCATTGCTTTCGTTCATTAATCTGTAGGTATGATTGCGTTTTAGCTTTCTTTGTTGTTTTCCTCTCCACTTCGATTACCGAGTGCGAGATATCTTTCGCGCAGATGTATGCTAGACATCGATATCTATCAGTCGTGATCCCGCTCTCGTTCATCACGTGGTTGCTTAACTATAGGGCTTTAATTGCCTCTTAATGTAGAGTATCGCTATTATAGCCCTCCTGCCTACAGGGATTTATTAAGCATCACGCTTTTTTATTGGATGTACAAATTACCCGTACGGGTATTTTTTTACAGTGACGAGAGGGGATCGTTTCCACTAAAGATTTATAAGTTATGCCTATAAAAACCATTAGAAATATTCTGGTAGGTAATTTAGAAATTAATTTATTTCTCCTAATTTTTATTCGTTTATTTGCATCTTTAAAACTAGTGGTTTTTTTCTATGGGCGACTGAAGCTATTACAGTTTTTTTTTCGGTCTGCTGACAAACCAAACCATCGATTCCCGGCCATGTCCTTCAATTAATCAGCGGAGAATCATTTTGAAATATTAAGTTCCTAATTAGTTTGATTAGTTAAAAACACCTAGAGTGAGAAATTATTGTTTAACCTATTTATAAGTATCAAAATTCCGAGTTAACACGTTAATTAATTATTCTATTATTATCCTATTATAATTAATTTAATGCTATATTACTTATTTCCTCTATTTTTTTTTCCTCGTAAAATTTCACAGTTTGAAAGTATCCTATTTATAAGTATTTAACGTAAATTTTTGTTCATATACTTCTTTTGCCTTAAAAAGAAGTGACCTTGCTGGTCTATCTAACGAGTTCTTCGTGGAGTTTTTTTTATTTGCGCAAGTGTCGATGTCAAAAAGGACATGTATTTCTTACACATTAAAATAAATATAGTGTTCTTTGTTGAAATATTTATGATTTATGACTTTAACTTAAGATATACTTTTTTTCGTTTATTCGTTTAGTTTAAATTAAATAATTAACTCATTTTTAAGATCTGTTAATCTGTTATTTTTCTTTAATTAAATAATCTTTAATTCATTTTTAAATTGTTATAGAACTTCAAACTTTTTGTTCAATTTATGCCAAACATTGGAGTTGATAAATTTTAACTTCAGTGTATTTTAAAATATAGAAAGCCTCCAGACGTATACAAGGTCTGCCCAATAGATCGGGCTTATAATTTTGTATTTCGAAGCGTGAACCAGATAAATACGTATTTTTACGGGGGGGTTTGTTTAGAGTTTATTCAGCTTTTTTTATTATATACATAGCAGTTTTCGCTTTCTTTTTTGTGTATAATTTAGTTTAATCATATGAAGTTTTGATTGGGTTTTATTTAATTCGGATACTGTGGTTTCTTTCATATTACAATTAAAAATAAAGAGTAGTGGTGCTTAGCCTGGTCCGATCTTTTCATTTTTTTTCTCTTCATTATCGTTTTGGACGACTTGGTTGCGCCATCTACCACCCGCGTGTCTTGCCTAGATTTTACTAGATTACTAAATTCGGTAGCGCCCTATTCCACCTTTTTTTCTTATACCTCTGGGCCTCCCCACCCCTGAATGGAGGCTTCATAGAAGCCGGGTGGGTCGCTAGATGTTGGCAGAAGCGGGTAGGTGAGGCGATTCAAGTTGCCCGAAACATTCTTTTCCTTCCTTTGTGTTTTATTACAAATTAGGGGGGCGACACTTATTACAAACGGTGGCTTTTGGCGTGCTAATAATAATAAAATTATTTTATAATAAAAACAATTAATTGGTGGTGGTGAAGTTCCTTTAAATGTCCAGGACGTGCGTGATGATGGTTAATTAAAATAAATATACTACAACTTACTTATTAAATAAATAAAACACATGTTGTCCTTAAAGTTTGTATTTATATTTACATAAGAAAGAAATTGAAATTGGTATATTTAAAAGTAATTAAAACAAAAGTAATATGTACACGAGGATCGGTAATTAAGTAGCTGAAAATTAACACAAAAAATACTCTGAAACGAACGTTTAATTGAGCAGTAAATCAAGGGTTAATTGATTAGGACTAATATAATATAATCTCAGTATCGGATAATACAGAGTTACCTGTGAGTGGCGGCCACGTGGTCCGAAGATATACTCGAACAAGTATATGTAGAGCGATGTTCGGCGGGAGGAATAAGAAATTATTAGTTAAATTAATATGAATTCGCTTAAAAGAATAATATATATTGAACAACACAAAATTACCTTTTAATTGCGGTGAGATGCAGGGGCACGTGGAATCATGGCTAGCACTTGAACAGTACCGCGCGTAAGATGTGGATCTTACGAGCGTTGTAACGAGAAGATATCTGATAGTTTTTGTGTCGATAGAAAAGGTCTAGAAAACGGTCTGTTTTATGATCTGTCGAAGAAAGGGGTCGATATCTTGAATTATAATTAATAAGAAGCGCGACCTGAAGACGTGGTCTATCGATGTCATAAATATTATTAGAATAACCCTTGTGACATAAGCTTTCTAATAATATGAAACACCATATATAAAGGAAGATGTATAATTGAATTAAACAATTTAAAATTGAAATGTATCTAGAAAGAAATTCCACAGTAACGGTTGGGTTGCTGACGGTCAGGTAGTAAAGTAAGGGTCTCGGTCAAGAATATAACAAAAGAAATGCTTTCTCTTTATACGAATATGTACAGTTGTACAAATGTAAAAATGTCTTACGTTAAATATATTTTAAAACGAGATATTTAAAGAAGAAATATAGATTTAAAAATACATTAAAATATTCTATAAGCTAAGCGTAACAGTTTGTTATTTTTAACGATACCAATAGCGCCTAACGGCACGACGGCGCGAGCGTAGCAATGTATTGGCATAGTTAGTCGAGAGGAAATCGCGGAAATGTCCGTCAGATGTCACTAGATTATCTGGTGTCACTTGATAGAACAAAATTTGCTACTTGTTCCGAAGGTGAGCCATTGAGCGTTACTTCATTAGCGAGACTGAAGACATCGTAAGACAAAAACACTTGGCTATGTTATACTTGGCTAGGGACGAGCTTCCTTTTGTTCGATTGTGAGAATTTTCAACGGCACTTTCGCACAGGGTTTTTGCATGTTTAAATTCTTGTACAATGTACAATTTTTCTTACGCATTATTTATCAATTCCAAGAGTTTTAGCACGGATAGTTGCCCGACTGTCAGATAGGATCAGATTACCGATTTGTTCAATATTTTCATCTATTTTTGATGTGGAAGCACGTCCCGTGCGTGCGACATCTTCAACGTCTTCTCGGCCATTTTGGAAACGCTTAAACCACTCAAATACCCGTGCGCATGTGATAAACATTCATTGCCTTATTCTTTTTTTAATAAAAAATAAGTCTCAGTAAGTAGCGGTTGTTCTGAAATTTCGCGACACTTCGTTGTTAACTACAACACTTATCATTTTTCCGGCAAAACAAAAAAATAGATCTTATACAAACGAAGACCACGGTATAAACAAATTCAACCACACAGATAGAAAATAATCTACCTAGATCAGGCCTGAGAATTGCGAGCGAGAATATTTAAAATGGCTGCCACTGCTATTAATACAATGTATTTTTTCTATTTTGCGTTCGAAATGAACTCATTATGAAACCAAAAACAGTATCGAAATGAGCTCTATTTCGATACACTTTTTTTCATTTTTCAATGTTGGCGTTGTTCGAATACAGAAATAAATATCATTGCTGTCATGTGATTTTAAGAATTTATGTACATTTGACAGATATTATATATGTTCGTATTTTACACAAACAACGTATGTTGTATACAATTGACAACAACATATATATGTTTCTATGTCACTCATGCTTATATTTTTAAATGAAATATCAAGTAATGTTAACGAAAATTAATAAATAATATGTAATATAATATACTTCGCGGATAGCAAGATTTAAATTTGAAAATGTCAAGTATCAATGTGACCAACTGCATGCTTTATATAAAAATTAAACTCTGAACTTTCAAATTAAATAATTCCAATTTAAGCAACTTATTAATGTAAAAAACGCAAAATAGAAAAAATAGTATAAAAAACTCGTTTAATAAGGCCTTTTGCCGCACTCGCTCTTTAGAAAACTCGCCGCAAGCGGCTCGTTTTCTAAACTGATCTCGTGCGGCAAAATCGTGCCTTATGAAACTCGTTTTTTAATATACTATTATAGATTTGTTGAAAAATACCAAACAAAACTTCTAGATTAAAACAATTATTGTAAAATATGCTTTAACTAAGTTTTATGTATGTATTTTAGCAACCACCGTATTTATTATTATTTCTATATTATCTACAGGGTGATAAAAAAATTGTAGCTTTAATTTTAACTGAAAATAGTACACACAAAATAATAACGACAAATGGAAAAAAAAATTGTAATGAAAGTTGCACTCTTTCAGATTACATGGTTTAAGTCCAAAGATCGCTTGGTCCTAGAGCTTTATTGATTATAAATTTTCTTGTGCGCATCTAGATGCTTATTCTTTATTATCTACTTTATCACTCAAAATTATTCTGACCAAACTAATTAGTTTGAGTAATACAATTTATAACTATCTACAAATTTTATACACTCTTTCCATAGTTTGGTACGCCTATTTGATACCTATAAATAATACTTAATAATAATAATAATAAACTCCTTTATTTTCACAATTATAATTAGAGTATCAACAATAAAAAGAAAAGAAACGAACTTAAACAATGAATGAATAACATTGGATGCATGCAGGGGTAATTGTCAAAAACCATAAGGTGCGGTTTAGATAAATTACAACATAGTTACAGTTCCCTGTTTTAACACCGAAACCTTAAACATATGAATTATAAGTTTAATCAGAAAATATTGCCTACAATAACGTAAGCTATAGATATATCTGTGATGCAGCCACATTTTCCAAAATTTGTCTCTATCTACTGCTTGACAAGAAGGTATCTATACTCTGCACACCTGAACGCAGAAGGATGGAGAGATTTCAAAAACGCTGGCAACTCATTATACTATCTATAAATGTTGTAGGAAAAAAACCTCTCAAATAAAGTGGTACAATATGTCGGTGGAGTTATCAATCCCTTGCTACGAATGTTGACATTGTGAACGTCAGAGCGATATTTAATTTTATTCCACAAGTAGTGCGGTTCTTGAAAATATATTATTTTATGAAATAAGTTCACATAAGATTGCGACTGCTCATATTTAACCATTTAAGTTCCATAAGTCTATGGGAAGCACTATCGTATTTGCGAATACCATAGATATATCTAATACAAGCATTCTGTACTCTCTGCACTCTCTGGCAATCGACAACATCTAAACACGGCCCATACACAGGAGCGCATTAAGTGAAAACCGGCAGCACCAAGCTTTCACACAACATTTTTGTTTGTTTGCCTACTGAGAATATTTCGGTGAGGATATAATAATTTCAAATTGCCGTACGCAACAGTCATGATCTTGGATATACAGATTGACTGAAGTAACGGTGGAAATTGCGAAGCGTATTACGCACACTAGCACACGCATATTTACACGTATATGTGACTCTAATGCCCGTAGGCGTAGTTCAGTTACAATAGTGGAGATGCATTCGTCAATATTTAATATGTTATTTAGCATGGTAGAATGAAAGTGTGGATGTACAGATTTACTTCAAGGAATTGCAGCCGCTATAATAATAATTGATGTATGTTGCGTTAACATTGAACTGAAACAAAAAATTTTAAAAATTGTAACTAAAATAAAATTATTAATGAAATCTAATTAAAATTCTTATAAAAGAAACGAAACAAAATTCTAAGTGAAATGTACAAAATTGATTTTAGTTTTTTGCGAGAGTTTGCTCAGGCGCACGCATCGACATGCGAACAACGAATGTCATCCCCGTCTCCACATACCCCACTACATGAGTGAAAGCCGCCGCTACCAGTATTCTTGAGAATTGTTATACATATACGTATATGTATATGTGTGTGAATTTGAAGCTAAATGTCTACTTTTAACTACGCCAATCTGTATGTTCTCTATACCTAAAAGAGTTGTCTACTGTAAGTCCCCAATTTTTTGCCCGACTGGAAAGAGGTACAATAGTATTATTAATTGTAACATATATACTGTTTCCAAGCCTATCAACATCCCTCGGTCTACCAAATAGAATAACTATAGATTTGCTCGGGTTCAACTTGAGAGAGTGCATCTCAGCAAAACAACCGACACCGTTCAAATCCTCCTGCGTTGGTGTTGAGTGGGATTCAACGCCAAATCAATATCAACGGTTCTGAATGATTTATATATTTGTGTATCATTCTGCATACTTAGATAGTGGGATAACCACAGCCGTTTTCCAAATTTCAGCGTAAATACGTTCGTATAAGCAGGAATTGATTATATGACTAATATACGGCAGGGTAAAAGGTAAAGTTAATTTGACAAAATTTAAACTTGATTAATTTTGATTAAATTAAACTTGTATGTGCTTGATCTACAAGGTCCTTTAATAGGCATGACCGACTTTCAAACATTCACTGCAATATCAAAAAATGGCAAAATTAAACAAATTTGTGATAAAGGAGAACTATATTATATGCAATTTTAATTCCTAAAAATAACGTCATTCAAGTGTCTCCCATTGGTTGCAATGCATTGTTCAAGCCTGCTCCCGAAATTATACATTACTCTTTGTAATATTGGACAATTAATAGCACGTAAAGAAGCTCGAATGGCATCTTTAAGATCTTGAACTGTCCGCGGCTGTCTCTTGAAGACTTTTTGCTTGAGATTCCCCCAAAGGAAGGAATCTGGCGCAGTCAAGTCGAGGGGTCTTGACAGCCATGGTAAGTCTTCAAACCTTGAGATTAATTTGTTCGGAAACATTCGCCGCAACGCAATCAAACTTTGCCTTGCTGTATGTGGTGTGGCACCAACTTTTTTGAAATCGATAAATTGAAGTATCGAGGTATCATCAAATACTTGTATTTGAAGAGATTAAGTGGTAAGGAAATTTACGAAGATATGCTTAACACACTTGGCGATCAATACCCATCATATGCGACAGTCAAAAATTGGATAGCGTCATTTAAAAGAGAAGACCTTTGCGGTGAAAATGGGAAGCGACTAGGAAGATCGATTTCAGTGTCCACCCCCGAAAATATTGTCGCAGTTCATGACATGATATTATCACTAAAGATTTCATATGAACGCGTCCATTATATAGTTCACATCGATTTAGGTATGAAAAAAATTTCTGCAAAATGGATTCCTAAATGCTTGAGCACCGAACACACACGGGCAATAGTGAAAGCATCACGATCAATCTGTGCCCGTTTTGACGGAGATCCATATTTTTTAAACCGTCTTGTGACTATTGACAGCAATCAATGGAGTGGAAGCATCATTGTTCACCAAAGCCTAAGAAGTTTTGAGTTCAAAAATCCGCTGGAAAAGTTCTTGCTTCAGTTATTTTGGATATCCGTGGAATAATCATGATCGATTACCTAAAAAAGGGTCAGACCATCACTGGAGATTCTTATTCTAAATTACTAACCAACCTGAGAAAGAAAATTAAGGAAACAAAACGTGGCACATTAGCGGAAGGTGGATTGTTTTTACAGGACAATGCCCCTACACACAAATCACGCATTACCATGAATACAATTCGGGATCTAGGGTTCGAATTGCTGGACTATTATATGTTCCCTAGATTAAAGAAAAAGTTTAAAAAGATGTAAATTTTTGTGTAACGGAGAAGTAATATAAGCTGTGGAGAACTGAGAAGAATCTTTTTTTTAGAAGGGTTAAAGGCGTTGCAGGATCGCTGTGTTAAGTGTATTAATTTAGTCCCAACATTAAATTGTTTTAATAGTATAGGCTAAGAATATATGAATACCTCCTCGTAGTTAGGTTATAAGGCTGAAAAAAGTTATAAATTAATAACTATATAAAACTGTTATACTAGTTAAATTAAAGAAAATTATATATAATTTTAAATTATCCAAGATACAAACATGATGCAACTACATCTCAACACGATTTCAGATGCAGTCTTAAACAAAAGAAAGTATAGGTAATTACTATAAATCTGTTTAGTTATAAAAATTTCATATTTTCAGTATAGATTAATGAATGTTATTGAATATCAAATATCTTCCAATGGCTAAAGTTGTCTTTGTAAAGCAAACATAAATGGGTATCAATAACAACAATAACAAGCTTTCGTTAAAAGGATAATATTATCATGGGTATGTGCGACAAAAAGCTTTGTGTTGCTAATGCTTTTCGCTCGTTAATGAATAAGTATACCTAATGGATTTTTTCTGTACTTTGATAAACTCTAATTAATAGTAGTGATTTTAATTATATAACGGAATATATTCATATTCTAGAAAATGTTTTCTCTTTACATTTACTCTGGTCTAACTGTTTAATCATCAGAAACAAAATTACTTTTTCACACTCATTTTAATATTGTCTAATATAATAGACGCTTATCGATTTATTAACATCAGCGAAGGGTTATATCTAATACGTAATAAATAAACATTGACGGTTATCAAAATAAACATATAAAATATAGTAACACTAATTAAAAAATAGCAACGAATAAAAATAATTTTTTGCCCAAAAAGTCAGAAATTTTTGTTTGTCTATGGGGATTTTGTATTTTTTGCATAATGACTTTTTCTGTTGTTCTCCTAAAAACTATAAGGTTCATAATATCAATATCGTTCTGCTCTGCCCACTAAGTTAATATATTTAAAGCGTTTATAGCGCTATCTAATGAAAACTTTATTCCAAGGTCCAGAATGTTTTTCGATCGCTTGTTCGCATTCCTCATTTTCGAATTCAATTGTTTCATTCAATTCAGGGTTACACTGATTCCACTCCAAAACATTAGTTTCTTCATGTACTTGCAATTAGACAAATTTGCATACATATTGCTATGAATAGTGGGTAAGAATGAAAATGAGCCACTATTCACCACAACACCAACTTTAATGCTCAATCGGTTAACCTCTATAATGAGACAGCTTTCCTTTCCGGGTTTCCAATGGGAAAACGTGATACTTCTCTTCTACAAATTATAACAGGCGCCAGTATAAAAGTTCAAACAAAGGTAAAGGAAAGTCACAATAAAATGAAATGAAATTTATTACAAAAAAAAAAATTTTAAAAAATCTTAATAAAGTATTAAGATAAATATTGCAACAATAAACAATATTTTTAAGGCAAAAATATTATATGTAAAGTGACTAGGACATATAATAAAAAATCCTTATTGACTCCGATCAAAATTAAGAACTAATAAATTATAAAGATACCTTTTACTTTCACCCCTGATAAACAAACTCCAAAAGTAAACAGATAAACCTGTCAGACCGAAATCTCTAACACACGTATAAAAAACACCAACCTTGAACTCTAAAACGTTCTAGAATTTAACGTTACCAAAAAAATTACTTGAAACGAAAAACTATCTTTATCATTTATAATTTTAATTAATATTAAAATATATAGAAATTCATACAATCAATAATACAATAATAAATGCATTCAGTAAAGAAATAATGTGATATAATATAAAATAAACTTACGTAGTTTTATTTTTTTCTATACTATTCGAGACACCTCGAGTAAGAGTTAAAAATCAAAATTACGAGGTGTACAAACTCGTATAAATTCGGTAATGACTTAAGCAATCACAAACACTATTAATTCAAAAACGAAAACTGAAATTACTTAAAATCAAGATAAAGAAATTTTATCTTCAAATATTCGACTCTCTTACTTGATAAACAAAACGTGTCTGTCGGATACATGCAGCACGCATCCAAACATAAAAAATACAGTTGTAAAGTACATTGCCCAGCAACTCCAAACGGCTTCTCGAACTGCGCAAGTCAAACTATAAAAATTCAAATATAATACAATATACAAAAATAATAAAATCTTTTCAAAATGTTTGCGGGGAAAAATCTATAGCAATATGTTTTATGGGGATGGGACTAACTTGAGGTGTCAAGGTACACAGAAATTCAAGAGATTTTGACATTAAATTCTCAATGTCCCATTGCCGCTTCAAAATAGCGAGTGGCACAGCTTCGTCATTATCTTTATTTGAAAGTCCATTTAAAATATTCCTCCAACACTTTTTTATAATTTCGGGATTAATATGATTCCAAGCTGCCACTAAGTTGATTACGCGCTCTAATACTCAACTTTTTCAAGGTATCGGAAATATTCATATCGTTTTCTACTATCGTAAATAGAAAACTGTTTCTATAGTGCAATTTTGTTAGTTTAATTACATTTTAGTCCATCGGCTGTCTAAGTGGTGTGATATTAGGGGATAGAAACATTGTTACAATTTTCCAATCATCACTTTCTAATTCATCTTTATTTCGATGCGATGACGAGTTATCTAGTAGAAGTAAAGCTTTTATCGAGAAACCTTTATTCTTTAGAAACCTTTTAACCTTTAAGAAAAAGGTTCGATTTAAGTTTAGGATCTAGGAAAAACTTAAAACTTAGCTGAGATACAAACGAATAATGAAACAAGTGTTTGAAAATCCTGGAAGTCATCCAAACTGATTTTGAACGTTCATAGTCCACAGGACATTTGAAATATTTAAATGCTCTTGTGTTCGCAGCATTACCAATAACCCAATGGACTTACTTTATGAGACCCAGCAGCATTAGGGCATTCCAAAAATGTTATTCTCTGCTTTTCTGTTTTTCTACCACCAGCAACTATTTCTTCCACCGAGACAAATTTTTTGTCTGACAATTTCCAATAGAATTCTGTCTCATCGGCATTGTACAGTTGCTCTAATGTAATACCAAGTTCTTCTATTTTATTTTTCAACTGAATTTTAAAGGTATCCAGGAGTTCTGGTTGAGAGGATAACTTTTCACGCTTTTTAAAGCGTTGTAGCCATGCTAGCGAAACAAATAACATTTCATATGTTGTTGATTTAAATGCAAGTGTTTGTATCGCAGTAACAGCGAAATACATGTGGATTTTGTAAATGAAATTTGTTTCCATTAGCTAAAGTACAGTTTGGTCTCGGTATACGGTGGCCTAGCATAATTAATATGATATTCACGCTATGCGAAGTTTATCGAATGTCTACTGTAATAGCTCTTTGTAAGTGCAGAACTCTTTTTACATATACAGCGTCCGCGATATTGTCCGCACCATATGGGAAACACTTTTATTGTAGAGTTTTTTAAAAATCGTTTTCGACCAGCTATTTGTGCATGTTTGAAAACCTAAAATGGGCTACATGAAAAGTTTTTTTCCGTATACAGTGTCCGCAAAAAAGGTTAATCCATACGGGAAACTTTTTGATTAATTGATTTATTGAAAAATTGTTTTTAGCATTAGCCTCTACTTCGCCTCCAACCACCAAAAAGCAAAAATTAATTTTCATGGCCCTCTTTTTCTACCATTAAAACGACGTTGGAAATTGTAAAACGGGCCAAAATGGTCTTATTTATCGAATTGAGAAAAACTATAGGGAAAACTAAAAATATAATTTAATATATATTGATGATTAATGGACCTATTAAGCAGGAAGAAATAATATTTAAAAGCTATTTATAAGCTAAGTAAATAAAAAATTTAAATAAAAATTTTAAATTTAAATTTTGGTATCAAAAATATCTCATATTTCCACATGTCTTTCCTCGTTTTCTATGCACATAATAATTCTGTTGTTTAATTAATTTGACACATTTCTTAGGTATACAGGTGGCATCTGGGGATCATGGTGTCCACGGATTCTCATAAAACCGACCTATCTATTTTGCCGGAAAAAACTCATTTAGGTAATTTCTAGCTTCGATCATCTTTAAAATTCATCTTCTCGTAGTAGTGACAGAAATATATGCCAGCAAAACCGTAAATTTCGAAATCGAAATGTTAATTTTGCACAAATTGGCGCCGCCGCCATTCGAGATTGAAAATTTTTCAAAATTGCGAAAATTTCGTCAAAGAATTACATTCAATTACGGCCCATCTCTGTATCTCGGAAACGAGTTGCCTCTAGACAACCTATCCTACACCGTCGGACGCGGTTTGACACGTTGAATCGACTGGTACAAACCGTAAGGCTCTCGGATGCCTACTTCTTGAGTTATGCCAGAAATACCGTAAATTTCGAAATCGAAAATGTCAATTTTGCAAAAATTGGCGTCGCCGTAGCCGCCAAACCGTTGGTCCTAGTGTGTCACTGTTTAGCTCAATTTGTAATACAGAAGTTTTAGGATTCTGTATAATTGTTTGCAAAATTTGGAGCTGGTGTTCTTCGTCAGTGATCCAGTAATATGTTGATGTTTAAATTTATTTGCAATAGTTCCCGTAATTTTAAATTTTGAATAAATTCTTCCAACTGATGTATGGGAGATATTTTCACCAAGATGTCGGTGGTTAAAAATTAAAGCTGTCAGTCTAAAAGTTGTGTAATTGTCGCCTACAATTAAAACAATTTCAATTTTCTCACTATCACCTAATTTACGTTCCATTGTGAAAATAATAACGACACTGAATGCGACTGAATTAATATTTAAACTGCCAAACGTAAAACAGCTATTTGACTAACAAAACAATATCCATGGCTGCTCACGTATTTGTATAAAATATGACGATGATATTATTATAACTTTCTAGTGCGTTTAACGGAAAACTACACTTTTTTATTGCATTTATTCACATTAATTGTTAAGTTTACATTTATTTAGCGTCAATTATAAAACAAGCTCAAACTTAAAATAGTTTTTCATGATAAAAAGGCGTTGCACCAAAAATGTGAAATAACGTGACAAAATTTCGTTTCAAATAAAAAATTTCTTTCGTAATATTATATTGCACTAGTTTAGTTTATTTTTTAAGATACATAGAAACAAACAAACTATGCTTAGATTTGAACTAATTAAAATTCAAAATTACACGTGAAAATTGTAAGAGAAAGTTTAAATTTGAAAAATAACAATTTTTTGGACATCTGTTGAAGAAACTCATCTGGTTTCATAATTGACATCGCATTTACTGAATATCCAACTAAATTACCCAAATTTCGTCAGAAATACTTTTTATTTTTTTTGGTTTCGTTAATTTTCTCTAAGACCAAAAATCGCTTGCAGAATCCGAGTAGTCCATTTTCGGTTTTTTAATATGCACAAACTTTTGGCGGATTTAGATTTTTAAATAAATCAAAGATAAAAATTTTTCCCATATGGTGCGGACAATATGGCGGGCACGATATAATAAGTATCGAGTTTAACAGATTTAGTTTCTAAATAGATCCAGGAGTAATAAAAACACAGTTTTACGTTCTCTATATAAATATAAGTTTAGATAATAAAATAGAAAAATGTTATTATTGTTAAGATAATAAATTAAAATCTTTGATCTTAACACTTTATTTGTGGATTTCATTGCAATCGTCACCATACATTATCGAACATACCCCATCATACATTTATTCCAGAGACCTTGATATCGCTTTTCTGTTAACGCAATGTTCTTTTGATTCCTTCTATGTCATAGGTTTTGTAAATCAAATTTTCACAGGAACATGAACTACATACAATATGTTTTTAATAATATCGAAATTATTATTAAAAATCGAATGTGGAGAACACAATACGAATTTATACTTGTGTAAAAATTAATACATCGATACATGCAGACACGTATTTCGTCGTGCTATAGACTCGTCAGTACATAATGCTATGCTACACGATATTATTAAAAATGTTTTTTTCCGATTGAAACAATATTGAATAATACTGCCTTGGTTACGATATATCATAACACACTTATATTTCCCAAGGGATATATGAAACGCTCATATTGTCCCAAGGGAAATATGAAACATCACATTTCACCATAAAAATGTTATAATTTTTAATTCTCTTCTCCACTCTTGAAAGTCTTCATACACTTTAGTGTAAGCAGCTTTGGATTTCGCCGGAACCAAACATTCACGGGCTTTCGCCGCTTGTGTTAGCACATTGTTTGACATTTCATCAATTTTATTTATAACAGAACGCGAAAATCAAACCAGTCAACCATGATATTTACAAACACGGCCCTTAGCAACGTCACCAATCCGATAAATTCAAAAATATACAATCCAATATTTTCACAACAATATTGCTTCAATCAGAAAAAAACTATTGATTACAACACGGGGAATATGAATACATTTCCCTTGGTTGTCTATACATCCCTCGGGTTTCACCCTCGGGATGTAACTAGCCAACCACGGAAAATATACTATTCATATTCCCCTAGTTGTAATAATAGCTATTTTGTATTATGCAAATGGTAAAGTTTTGCCCACTAAAGTATGTCTCAAATTATTTTTGTTTTATGATATGTGATACTGGCAAATATTCTTAAGTTTCGCTGAAGTTGCCCTTTGCTGAGACTTTGGAGTGAATTACCCCACTCGCATAGCAAAAGAAATCAGGATGATTTTTACTCTGACGGGAATTCATAAAAAGTAACAAATTTCCAATTTATGTTATTGCAACGGTCTCTTACTATCAAATAGGAAACGATGAAAAATTTTAGTCTATTAAATCACATAACCAAAAGTCAGTGCTGTAATGAATACCAAGGCACTGTTTTCTAAACTCTGAGAATTCACTTTGACTAGGTCTCAGCCTGCGCGGTTTGCAGGCGTTTATAAAGGTCAATATGTATGGTGATGCAATACTTGTGCAATATTGTGCAATAATTCTAGAAGAAGTAAACATCTTTATTTATTATTGGGTAACTTGTATGTAATTTTTATGTTTTAAAAGCTTATCATCATTGGAAAATACCATATTTTCGGACGCGATATACGGCCTTACCCTAGAAGCGTTACGGGCAGATTTGTAATCAATATCCCAAAAGTAGTCCAATCCATCAAAAATTGTGTAGTTATTGTAGATGATCTTGTAAACCACAATGCATGCAATAAAATCGACATTAATTATTGTTAGATTGTTTATAAAATGTGAGAGATATCTAACAGCAGTTTGTAATTGGAATCGATATTCCATTTAAATCGCAGTTATTAAAGAATGATAATCTTGAATCTATTGAAGAATTATTTACATTTATCATATTTGGTTTCAACAAGTGAAATGTAATTATATTGAAAAAACTACATAACTATTCTTTAGAATACAAATAATTTATGTATATCCCAGAACTGCTCCACATAGGCACAGTAAATGGCATCATGAGTCAAGCATTAAAAATCTATTACCATCTCCGATTTGAGAATATACTGAAATGAAAATGATAAGATAATATTTGTCTTTTGCAATCAACAAACAGAATATTTAACGTAGATTAAGATTTAAAATAAATAAATAGGATTGTGAATAAATTGACAAAAGAGTAATTTTTTGAGGAACAACATTAATGCAGAAAACAGAACATGTTTTGAATAACCAGAATTAGATACATATTTATTAATAATTATGGAAAGAAGTTGAAAAATACACAGAAAATAAAATTAATTTATTAGATTAGCAAATTGCTTAAAATTTAGTCAACGAAACATTACATGAACAATAGAAATAACAATATTTAGAACATATCACTACTATAAAGCCTACACTGATATTTGGAGCGGAACAGAATTTCATCAAGTTTTCATAAAGCAATATTTGCAAATTATGTATTAATTTGAGCCGAGAAACTCATTGAGAAGATATTGAAGAGCCAACAAGAAATGCATAAGTCTTAACGTTAATAGGTAAATATATATTAAATTTTTAATTTAATATATATTTAATTTAATTTATTAAATAGTGGAATAATTAAAACGTCGTTGGTAACGCTATAATCTAATCCAACAAGCATATTAGACTCAACACCTTACGAATTTTATTTGAGAAGAGAAGCTACAAAATATTTGTAAGGTGCTCGACAAAAATTCTATTGACAATTGAAAAACCCAACGTTGATTTAAAAAAATTCATGGAGGAAACCTTTCATTAGATGTTAAAAGTGATCTCAGCCGTGTATACAATTTTAATTAAGAATCTCTACCAGTAATTTCTGGTTCAAAATCCTCAAGCAACGCAATATGAGCTTGTTACATCACTCAATTGTTCTCAAAACAACATTTCAGTTATTATTGTTTACATAGGTTCAAAGCTTGGAAAGTGTAGAAAGTCCACACTAATTAACTAAAGACAACTTAAATGAAAGTGTTACTATTGCCAACGGTTTACTGTTTTTAAAATAAATTGTGAAGATGGAAAATTGGAACTCAGAACTAATGTAAATTTGAAGAGGTGATCCCCATTGGTTAAACAATAGTTAAATGACACCATCATCGTTAGAGGCAGGCCCACGCCCGAGGAATGTGATGTCCATATTGTGAAACTTTATATGATTAACTCATTTTAAGCTATTGCCGACCAGCCAAACCATCACCAGTGAGGTTCATTGTTTATTGTTATATTTATCGGACTTCTTCAAGTTTTAAGTCAAAAGAGACCCGTACAGGTCAATCGAAAGAGTGTAATTTTTCGACATGTTACTACTAGGCAATAAACAGCATATGCAAATTGGACAAGCTGGAATATGAAGTCCTTCTGATCACTTGTTTTATTCCTTACATAATTTTCTTACTGAAAAAGAAATTGGTAATAAAGAAATCAAAACTTCCAGAGTTGTCAGAATTGAAAGGTTACCAAAACGTTGGGCAGAAATAATCGAACATAAGGGCAATTATATTATGGATTAAAGTGTATTCACCTCTTAGATAAAAATCTTTTAAAGCATACCAATTACTTATTGATATTTCAGACAGTATTTTATTTATACTTTGAGAGGAAGTGAGGAGAGATAGTTCACAGAAAACTTCTTATTTCCTTATTTTAAGATTTTACAATCACTTCTTTTTACCGTTACTATTTTTCACTGAAATTTGAAAACTAAGTCGACATGTACACACTGTACAAACACATAAATTAATAATTGCGAAGGACCTTTTTTGCAAAAAAGACCATTCGTACCTGAAGTTCTATTTTATTTTGGCGTGTTTACGAGTTCCAATAAAACAACAAACACCTCGTAAAAATAAAATTGCATGCATGTCTATTTCATGTAATATATATAAACCTTGAAATGCAATAAAATTCGAATTTATTTCATATATACATTTAAGTTTGGTATAATATAGCGTAAGGGTAAAGCCAACACTGAAAACGAAAATACCGCAAAACAATTTGGGTGTTATTTATGGCATAAATCTGAACATTTGTCACCGCAATGTGTACAGTACCAAACTATAGTTTTTTAAGTAAGTTCAATACACTTTTATTTTTTGTATGTGTTTACTTAACAAGTTGATCTTATAAAAGGTACAGAGATAAATAAAGAGAACATGCGAAAATTAACTCTAAAACAACAAAAATAGTTTCTTCCAACGGCAAAAATAAAATTAAAAAATGTATCAACAATAAATAGGTAATAAAGATATAAGTTCATTACTTATTTCAACAAATTTTCAAGCAGACCACCTCTTTTAGCTAAACAATAACCTAATCTGTCATACAAACTCTGTTGAACATTTAATAACATTTTGGGTGTAATCCTATGAAGTGCTTTTACTATCTTTTCCCTTAGTTTTGCTAATTGCTGGCTCGATCTTGCTGGAAATCATTGGTTTCTAATTTTATATGCTCCCACAAAAAGAAATCGTTTGCCGCTAAGTCCCGGGACCTAGCTGGCCAATGTATTTCACTCTAATTACTTAGCAAACGTCCAGGAAAGATATCATTTAAATAATTAGTACATTCTGGAGTTGTGTGCAGGGCATCCATCTTGTTGGAACCATATTTCTTCAAAATTAATGTCGGACAATTCACCAATGGCGGGTATAATATAGTTCTGCAGCAAATTTAAATATTTCTGTCCATTCAAATTCCCATCTATAAAAAAAGGTCAATAATATTTTCGCTAAGTAATCCAGCACACACATTTAGTTTTGGGGGATACTGTATATTTGCAGCATAATATAAATGACGGTTTTCTCTAGACCAATATCGCGCTCTTGATGAATTGTGCTTACCGTGCAATGTAAAAGTACTTTCATCAGTAAAAAAAAATATTTTTTTTTTATAAAATTTGCATCTGCATTGACTTTCTCAAATATTTGATCACAAAATTCCATTCTGTGCTGTTCGTTATCCGGAAATAATTCATTTGATTTTTTTAATTTATAGGATCGATATTTATTTTTCTCTGCTCAATGTGGTCGGAGTTTCTTCTACACTGGCGCAAATAAATGTATCTCGTTCTTCATAATTGGCAATATTAGCTCGCGTAATCCTTGTGATGCCGCGGAGAAAAACAGTTTCAAATTCTTTTATAATTTTGTGAGTAGTACTACAAGACGTGTCTCTTCAAATAAATGAACTATATTTCTTATTGAGTTATCTCTGTGATACCACTTTATAATTTGCTTTTTTCTAATAAAGCTATATTGTGCCATTTTATATCAATAAATTAATAAATAATATTTTACAAAACTCAAAACTGTCATATTACTACAGTGACATATTGCAATGACTTAAGTCTCCGACACATAAAAGAGAATACATACTAAAGAAATTTAATTGATTTAATCCAAAACTAAAGTTCACTATAGAAAAAGAAAATAATTCAAAAATGAACTTCCTAGATCTAATCTTAATACGCACTGGAAAAAAGATCTTAACAAAATTATTTCACAAACTACAGTCGAAAGCAAAAAAAAGTAACGGGTGTTCAGAAACATTCGAAGTCAAAGTAGTCCTTGAAAATATGAAGTCATGTCTGAGATAGATTGATTTTTGACAGACAACAGTTGACATTTAATAATTATTACAAATCAGATACTTAAGTAAAGATATACGATTTTTTGTTCAGAGCCCACTTGACTTCGAATGTTTCTGAACACCCGTTAGACAAAAATAAAGGTTTCTGTCATAGACTTTCTCAAAATAATTATTGCAAGAGCGGCTTCAAAGTTACTTGTCAATATTAGGTTATCTATCAAAATTGACAACTTTACAGTTGATATTAAACTATTATAAAGATGCCTTCCATAAATGAATATAACGA
The DNA here is from genome assembly GCA_935421215.2 of Melolontha melolontha. Taxonomy (NCBI): domain Eukaryota; kingdom Metazoa; phylum Arthropoda; class Insecta; order Coleoptera; family Scarabaeidae; genus Melolontha; species Melolontha melolontha. Next base: position 89,166,830 of record OW285235.1, on the reverse strand, counting down.
GTGTTCAGAAACATTCGAAGTCAAAGTAGTCCTTGAAAATATGAAGTCATGTCTGATATAGATTGATACATTTACTTAATACAATTTTATAGGTTATCATACACGCAAATGTATAGCAAGCGCCAATTAAGTTGGCGCGAGGAGGGGGTGCGCAGAAGCCAATTTTAAAAACGTTCACCCCCACTACTCAAGTAATTGTCAGAATACATTTGTCATTGACGTTTGACTGAACATAATGTCTTTGTTAGTGATACACGCTCATGGGTTAGAATTATTTGACATTTGATGTAAAACCAAATACAAATCTCCCCACTACTTTTAATCCTGCGCGAACTTACCCCTCCTCGCGCCAACTTAATTGGCGTTTGCTATACTTAAGTAAAGATATACGATTTTTTGTTCAGAGCCCACTTGACTTCGAATGTTTCTGGACACCAGTTATTAAAGTCAATGTTATTGCAGATTTGAGTAAAGGTTTCAAAATACCTGAAATTGCGGAAAGAAATAATGTAAATGTGTATATATCTTCATGATGTTTTTTAATTATATTTTTATTTGTATCAATCAGATAGAAGATGTTTTGATAATTATTTGATATTCCATAGAATAATGACTGGATACTAATCACAAATCACATATATATGGATGAGTAGCTTGATAGGCTATTCGTGTATAATTTTGCGGGGTAAGGCATCCAATCAAGGTGAGGGGAAGGAAATTAATTATGCAACTTAAACATCACAAGTGTGTTGCATTTAGAAGTTGTTCTGGGATAGGAATTTCATATGTTAACGAAAAATTTAATGTTGGCCATCTTGGTCGATTAGTATTCCCTGTATTTAAATTTTGTGATCTCCTGCCCGTGTTATATGTTATAAACTTTCGTTGGATTTATTGTTTGTTTGTATAAGTAGCATTTAGGACTATGGATAATAGTGTATAGTTTTATCATTTTTTTATGTTAGTTGTAGATTTTTAGATTATTATTAGCTGGATAATATCATATTCTGAAACGTCAAACTATACAATTTTTGAAAATGCTATTGTATTTCTTTAAATTCATCTGTCATAAGAGTTGGTAGAGATTCTAAATATATTTTTATAGGAATTGCGTTTGTTTGTAATTTGAATTTGATATTATATTTTATGACATATTTTGAAAATATTCAAGAAGATGGAAAAGAATTAAATGGAGTATGGAGAAAAATAATGTTTCGTTCGATTAAATTCTGCATTGAATATGTCTAAGAAGTTTATGTAATGGGTTCTAAATTACATATATTGATTGCTATACAGAAGTTAATCGAATGAAATATTATTTTTCTTTCATAAATAAAATTTGAATAACCCCAATAATAATTTAACTACGTATGTATGTACGAATGTTGGTTGCATACACAATTGTCCCCTTTCCCCGCATGGATTCCAGTCCACAAGCTATACAAGGGGATCTATTTTACTATTATGTTACACATCTATATTATTACTAATCTGTGACACTAATGACAAGTAAATAAAGCCAGGTTTACAAAGCACGAGATCTCTTGTCTACTTTTTTTTGCTTTCAACGATAACTGCATCTGATAGTTTTTTGAATTTTTTATTCTAGCTGAAAAGTTATAGTTAATTGAGAGGCCTAGAATTCTGTATATTACCCTAGTGTCAACATTATTACTGCTTTTAAAATTTATTTTAAAAGGGTTGTTTATTTATTAATTCAATAAAAGTGGCATTTTCAATATTTAACTTATTTGGTTGAAATCAGTTAATATTACCCATATATTGTCCTGCACTTCGTCTATATCAATTGCTAGCACCACGATTAAGCCGCATGTAGGTATGATAAAAATTATAAAATATAATGATTTCAAGAAAGACTCTCGTTGTTAACGAATTTGGTAATTGTACAATACAATTATTAATAAATTAACAAATATAATAAATTTTAGACATATAGTTAAATAATTCAGCCTCAATAATATCGCAAAATCGTGTTATTTCTTCAACAGTATATTCCAGCTTTGAATAAATATTATCAATTCTTCTACAGAATTTGTAGTCCGATGACGTTCTCCATCGCAGGTCCATATTCGACGAGAATTATGAATCCATTGATCAACAAAATAATCGTTAAATTTAACAATGGCTTCATCTGTAGGAGAATTTTCCATTATACAGAACCAACCATCTGTAACTTTATCTTCTGACAGATGAGCTAATGCAGCACATTTCCTTATGCGGTTTCTTACTTCCTCGTTTTTCTTATACAAGTTTGTTAGACCTAAATCTTGTACTTTACGGCAAAAAGCTTGATTAAAATGAAAGTTACATCCTTTGATAGCTGCAGCCGGAAAAACTACTTCTAAAGCATTAATTGCACCAACTTCAAAATCAAAAATACATTTTTTTGGTAAAAAAATTCTTGATTTTATTTTTTAATAAGAAGAAAAATCGTTTATACCTCGCCTCTTTATTGTCGGGTAGTAGGGCATATACGGCAGGAATGACGTTTGTTCTTTCTTCTGTACTACTAATATCGACGTGAATTGTACATAATTGGAAAAACAGTGAACTACAACTTTTAAAGGTACCATCGAATAGGAATCAAGAACCTTCTGCTAATAAATTGTTTCCGTCCATTTTCAATACAAGAATCCTGTCTTCCATACCATCGTCAATTATGACATATTCTTTCATAAACTCGGGGACCTCTATATCTTCTCGTTTTTTTCGGAAGCAAGCTATTGCCTAGCGATTTGTGTCGCTCATTATACAATGCATGTTTCAGTGATGTAAACTGTTGAATATTTGTAACGAAATCCAAACCTTTGTCCTTAGCAACCATTATCTCTTGTCGATATACGTATTAGCAATACTACTGTCACTTCTTTTCTTGCTCTCTTTTTGGCTTTATATAAACACTTATCGACTTCATTTTTTTGCAATATCTGGAACACAGTTATGGCTTTTCTCACTTATAGCTTTTTATTTTACTTCATTAGTAACAATCGCTCCTGAGCAGTTCCTGTTTATGCAAATCCATCGAAGAGTTAAATTTTTGTTTTTTGCTTTTAAGTTGAACTTGTATCCAGAATACAGGATGACTGGTTTTCCACGTTTTGATTCTATCACTTCCATCACAAACAAAAATTCACGAAAGCTTTTGAATATCCTAACTGTACTTACAATATTTCCGAAGAACTAATTTATTTTAGTAATAGTGCAATATTTTATATCATCCCTATATTGGTGGAGGAGGAAGCAAACTAACAATAGAACAAATAATAATAAATTGATAGTGAATCCCTCGGCGAGTATATTGTAAACAACATTAATTCTCTGTGCAATTAAAGGTAATTATAAATTCACAACAAATTGATTCGTAATCCGTAGGCCATTACTAGGTAAACAATTTTAATCCCTTAACAATCAATAAATATAAATTCAAATCACTGACCTTAATTCCTAGCCAAGTTTAATGTAAAGATAATTATAAATTTAAAGTAAATTGATTCTTAATCCCTTGACGAGTTCAATAATAATATCTTAATAGATGCTTAATGCTTTTATTGGTTTACTGTTCTATGCAAATTTTACGCACAAAATGGGATTCAAGAAAAATAGATATAGATTGGACTCCCGAAACGGGAATATTTTAGGTAACATTTTTCGAAGCCCGGAAAGGGAACGCACGAAACGGGAAGATACCCCTTAAGCTGACCCATATAGTTTCCAAGTACTTAAAATTTCAGCTTAGCATCGCCGGATTTTGGAAGGATTATAGCAATAGATCCTTAATGGTTTTATTTATGATATCACACTATAACTTGAAACGAAGTATACATTCAACGATGTCTTACGTTTAAATTTAGACGGATCTTAAACATAGGCATTTATTACATTACCACTACACTAATTTGAATGACTTAGTTCTCGTTAGTCTGCGAACAATATTCTGGTTAATAAGTAGATATATGGCGTCTACGTTGACATACTGACGGAGCCGCCAGTGACCTTTTTAATTTCACAAAAGATACTAGAGTCTCAGTGTATTTACTTATGCTTACATCTATGAGGCATTTACCAAAACATCTGAATAGTTTTAATATTTATCAACTTGATATAACTAGAGCCGCTTTGAAACCTGACTATAAATTAATATTTTATTATGCACTGACAACTTATATTGTCATCTAAGAAGTCTTCGATATTATTTATATTTTAGTTCTAGTGTGATTCTTTTCATCGTCTATCGAGCTTAATTTTCTTCGTCATGTCGAGATATTTGGCGCTATTCGCATGTGGCACAACTTTGTCGTTAACATGTAGAGGTACTATGTCAGCCATATTTTTGTTGGCAGAAATAACATGTATAAACTCATTTAGCTTGATCTTCTATTGTTTTGGGTGTTAGAAGCTTGCTAGTTAATACGCCCTGATTCTGACCAATTGCAAATAATGTTGTATGATCAGCAATTGTAGCCATTTGAACATCCTCCAATCTTGACATGTCGCTCGAATACAGCAAGTATGATATTATCTAATACACTAGCATGAGGCACGCCCCAGACAGTCTGTCAGAAATATATGAGGAAGGGATATCCACATATTTTATTAATTTATCAATTAAGCCTACGTAACAAATTTTATCAAGAGCCCGCCCCACATCAGGAAAGACTACTGAACAGACTTGTTTTCCACAGTATCTTTGTCTATAACATCCGTGATTCGTTGCATTTGGTATATAGTATAATGCTTCTGTCTTATGCTAACTGGAAGTTTGGAATCAGCTTATTGTTCTCTATTACGCAACCTACCAAATATTTTTAACTCTTTCTGGGTAAATTTTGGGTGCAGGATCCAAAATAGCTGTAAGTCTATGCCATTCTCTGCCTTATAGTTTATGTTCGGGCTTGATGTACCAATATTATGGTTGATGTTGACTCGTGGGCAAAATGTTTGCGATGACTCCGGTTTCTGGCTGTGATGCTTCAATCTCAGTTACTAGAATCACGACCCCGATGTCGCTTCACCGTGCAGAGATCGTAAGGCTTATACACTTTACTATTTAAATCTCCGATGACTGTTTGTTAATTGAATGAATGTACATTCATTTAAATATATTTATTTACGATATATACATTTATTTTGGATCTACAACGACTTATACTAACATAAAAGTGTTGTTGAGGCAGGTGTCTCTTGTTAAAGTATGTTGTTATGGTGTTACGAAAAAGACTGTGTGCCTTGTACTGATGTTGAGTTGATGCGGTTCATACTGATCTATTCTGAACTGTTTTTTAAATAGGTAAAAATATCACTACCGCTAGATTATTACATATTAACATATCTGGATTTGTTGTACTGTGTATTATTTGACGTCATAACGGAGAATTTATATGTTATTACTTCGTGGAAATTGTGTCTACAAGCAATAATACCCAAGGTTTACGATAGTGTTGTAAAAATCTTACTAATAAATAAATAAATAAAATATCATTACTAATTATGTATTAGTCGGTGTCATAAACCTACGTATGTAGTTCCGGTTAATTTCTTTATACAATAATTATAAATATTTAGTTAACAATGAGTGGTCAGAATAAATATCATCTTTGAATATGTTTACTAATAACCCTAGGCAATAATACAAGCGGTCTGATGTATAGAACAATAAATAAATTTGGAAACAATGCCGATTATTAATAACCCTAGGTTATAAATAGATTTGTAAATGTAAAAGATATCGCTTTCTTGGAATTTAAAGAAAGTTTTTACAATTTGAACGTGCTAATAAAAGTATGCTATACAGTGGTTTAAACTTGAAACTCCACGTTAAATACTTTAGACAATTGGAAATGTTTATGATTGAATTCTATATCCTAGATCTACTTATATTTAACAATAAAAATGTTTTAAATTAAAATATTGCGAAAGGATAGTAAATGTATCGACAACAATTCCCAAGAAACTGTTGCACTACTTCAACAAATAAACACCAAGCTTAGATTCAATCTCGTACTTTGATGCTATAAATTGAACGTCTCTAATAAGCCGATTTATTTGAGGACCATCAAATATTATCATAATCCCAAGAAATTTATGTGTCAAGTAACCAAAACAAAGTGCATCTCGATTTAAAGCCTTTACAACTAGGTTCATAAGCACCAACTTGATATGCAATGGCGGAAATATTATTTTCTCTCTCGCAACAAAAGGTTTGTCATTGTTTACGATTTGTTTCCTTTGAAACATGGCATTTATTAATGACCAATTTCTGTTAATCCAGTGCTGGTCCTCAGCTTTGCTGTCCTAACAATATATAAAACAAAGATATTTTTTCAGGACTAATAATATTGTGGTATTTTTAGTACAAAATTTTAATTTTGGCCTCTAAATATATTATTTCATTATTTTAAATCAATTAGCCTGTATCTTAAAAACTACAGCGGCTATGGAAAAAGACAAATACTTTTGAAATTCACATATCAAAATATCCAAAACCAGTTCTTATTTTCCGGCATGACAAAAATTTAATTTTGTTGCACTGTGAAACAATAGCTCGAAGAGTATACGACAGATCTGTAGACTGCTTCAAAAATGCAAAACACCTTGTCTTCTTCTCGATTGCATCGTGGTAAATGGTCGCGAGAATAAAAGATTGTGAGTTCTAATATCACAACAGAAGGAATTTTTAATATAAAAATTTTTCGGTTAATTACTTTGTGATTAATTAACATAATTAATATGAATAATTCATGAAATATTGGCCTGAAAATTGACAATATGAGAAAATTCTCTATCAAAAAAACATGAGTGTTTAAACAATTTTATTTCCGTCAATATAATTTGTCACGAATTAAACTTTATGCTATTAACAATATCAATAATATGTATGCATGTTCTCTTCTTGTTCAACGAAGAGTAAATTATGTAGACACATAATTATAATATAATTGTGCAAAGAACCGTAAAAATCAATATCGAAGTACTTACAGTAAACAGATTAAAATACATACTTGAATATAATGTTCAGGAAGTGAAAACATCCATAAAGATAGATGTCTATGTAATGGGTATATAATTATAAAATTTTCTGAGCAAGTTTTTTCTAAATATCTCGCTATTTTATAGCACTAGACAACAAATTTTGAACTTATATTTTTCTTTATTAAGTATGTATGGACAATTTTATTTTGTTTTATGTCTCTAATAACACTGGTTAACACAGTTGGGTTTTCTTATACATCAATACGTGTAGTTTTTGTCTTTGGTCATGCTGGTTTTGAATCTATTTAAAATATGCTCCATGACGTCAGGATTTTGAGATATTTTCTTAAAGATTTTAAAAGAATGCATTAAATTTTACAAAAGTTCACAAAGTTACTCTTATATAAGAAAGATACTACTAAAAATATTGTTCTGTCGAACATCGAGTGGACATGTCTGAACATGTCCTTGCATGCTTCCTCCGTCAGAGCACTTGAACTACGCCCATTTTTGCTCTGGAACCATCAAATTAAGAATTTGTAGATATCTGGCTATGTGAGTATATAAAGAGCTACACACGGCTCTTTCGGTCCAATGCAAACCGGTTTATGATAGCTAAACGGCTTTTTATTTCATAATGTTACGTATATGAAGAATTCACTACCCACCAGTATAAGCGGAATATTATACCGTTAGTAGAAAAGTTATATTTTCACTATTTTGGCTTAACCATTGAACATCAAGGCAAGCCATGGGCTCCCGCATTTGTTGCACACGCTGTGCTGTTACTCTGAGGGGCTGGTCAATCGGTAAGAAAAGCGCTATTCCGTTTGCAAGACCTATGATTTGGCGTGAACAAAGAAACCATTAGACTAGTGCTACTTTTGCTGCACAAAAACTTTCGGGTTTTCCAACAAAAATAAGAAAAATATTAGTTATGCTAGCCTGCCTCTGCTACTCGTGCAGTACCTCATTCGGAAGCCTTGCCAGTACCAAAATCCATAGGTGTTTTGAGTGAAGAATGTGATGTTACAGTGGAACAGTGAAATACTTGCTGATTATTGTTGGACATTGATATCAGAAAGTGTCGAAGAACAGTATAAAAGAAAAATCAAAAGAAAAACATTTTAAACAGGACGATACCACACAGATCCATATAATGTACATACCTAATTAATATTATTTCATTTACTTTTCAATTTTTTTCCAAAGCCTGACGTGCCAGAAAAAAATTTGTCGTTATTACTACTGTTAGAACTATAAAAGAGATAAAAATTGTACATAGTTTCTCAATAAAAACTTTAAAAATGAAAATTTGTCGACTAGTGAATTATAATAAAAACAAATTTCTTCTAGAACGTCAGGTTTAGAAAAAAAAATTACGAAATAACAAATATTAATAACATAACTATTTTCACGCTAAGAAATAAGTAATTAAACTTCTAGTTTCAAAAATTCTTTTATTGTAAATACCACTACAATATTGTTTCGCCATACAATGGCTTCATTAGGTGGATGAAATACTGAATATGACAATACAAGTTTGAATATTTATGTGAAAATTATTGGGGAAATGGTGGTGGAAAAATTTTTACAATCTTAAATTTAGTAGAGGGGAGTTGTTTAAATCTAGTTGGTCATTTAAAGCTAATCCTAAACTATTGTATCTATTAATTTCTAAGTTTTCTAATAGGTTAAGTTTTTTACTTTTTTCTTGAATGTGTAAAATTTTGAAATCTATATTAAATCTATGATTGATATCTATACAATGACTTGCGAAAGTTGAATCTGTTTTCTTTTCTTTATGGCTTCTCTCGTGTTCTTTCATCCTAATTTTGAATGTCCTCCCCGTTTGTCCTATGTATACCTTATTACAATCTTCGCATGTTAACTTATATACACCAGAGTTTGATTCTTTGTCTATTTTATCTTTGTTGTTTTTAATAATGTTCTGTATAGTATTGTCTGTTTTGTCTGTCTTTCTATAACTATTTTCTATAAGTGTATGCTACTCTCGTGTGTAATTAAGGTGATCTCTTCACTTTTCTTTTATATTGAGAATTAGAGCTGTCCAACATTAAATGTTCAACGACAATCTGAAAGCATTATTCCACATCCCCAGATAACATTTGTCAAAGCTTGAAATGTCATGATGAAATGCTTCCCCATGATCATTGCTAGAGTTTGGGGAAATAAATTCAGATGGAAATGTAAAAATGTGGTTTAAGGGCCATGTTACAGCCCTTATGGGTATGGTAACTTTTAATAAGTTTATTAACAATTTCTTCATATTCTCCAGACATTTTGTTTCCTAGAACTGCTTGTATCCCGTCTTTAAACGCGTTCCAAACAATTCTTTCTAAATGACTTAAAATTTTATGAGATGCTCTATCCTGTTGTTACTGATGAATTGGAAGTTCTATAAAAACTATTTTTTTAACCTTTACATTACTTAAATTAGAAAATTTTTGTTTAAGGTATAAAAATCCATGCCCATCTCCCCTCCTTATCCACCGCTTTTATCAATGTTCTTCATTGAACCTAATTTAATGTCTGATGGTGGTAGGGATATTCAAAGGATTATGAACTGGCCTACGCTGAACCGTGTAATTGGATCTTTTCTTTCTGCTGACACATTCACAAAGAAAACAGCAATACTGTGTGTATCCAAATTGTGTTCTTTTTTTATAAAACATAGTTAACCATGTATAATGTCCAGTTGGTATCCCCAGTGTTATCCTTACTGTTTATTTCATGAAAAGCGCAGCTTAACACTTTTTTAGAGTGTTCGACTGAAGATTGCAACTTAGTTACCGAAATACGTATTTAGATTTTATTAATTTATATTGTGGTTACGGATTTTTCTTGTTTTTGGTCTGTTTTGGAACAATTTCGTTTATTCAGACCAGTCTCTTTTGTTTTGGTGGTTTAATAATGGTCGCAAACGAATTCGATGCCGAAGAAGAGAAGACGGTTTTTGAGTTCTTCCATACAGCGTGAGACTGTGATGAGATGGTGTGAGGCGGTATTAGCATAGAACCTACTTTCTATGCTAATACCGTCTCAAACCATCTATTCCTTAGTAAGTGCAGTCTCACGCTCTATGGAAAAATTAAAAAACCGCCTTCTCCTCTTTCTCCTTTAGTAATCCTTTAAAAACATTTAAATCCTTAAAAGGACATTTAGGAACTACTGGAGCTATTCGCTCAAATGCTAAGTAATTACACATTATAGCAAGACAATGCCCGTTCTTATGTTGCAGCTGCTATCGCTCATAGAACGTACCTGGCATATGATAGATCTAAACTTTTTCACCTTCTAATAGACTTACAACAGCTACTCACTTGATGCTACAAGTTGCTTGGAATGAGCTTTCACACATAAGTTCATAGATCATCTTGTTTGATGCATGCCCAGGCGAATAGCAGAATGAATTCATTTACATGGCGAGGAAACTCACTCAATATTAAATTTTCTTTGTAAAGGGTTCGAATTTATCAATGAAAATTTAATCATTTAGTATTCTCAACACAGTAATTATTTCCACGAAATTTGCTTTAAAAATATACAGTTTCACTATGATTTTTTTCACTTAGCATATAAAACAACCTAATTTTCACAATACTTGAATTAATTTTCTTGTACTATGATCTGCACTATTTAGTTATTCCATTTATTACTATTTTAGTTCACAAATAACAATAATTTCCATATTTCTCACACAATCATTAAACTCAGATAATGTACCAGTACATTTAACTACGGATCATTTAAACTCGCCGTAACGTATTCACACAAATAAAGCTTTTATTTTACATTGCTTGCTTATTCTGAGGTGCTCACTGACCGTGTACTAAAGTTTATGTAAATCAAATAATGTTAACGTATCAGTTTCTGCCTACGAAAGTAAAAAAATAATTGAATTGACATATATTTTAACTTTAAACCTGATAAACTTAAATTTATAACAACGCGAGAACATTACGTAATAATTCTTTTGTTCGATTCGATTAATAAAACACACGGTAATTAAAAATATCTATATTGATAAAAAGTACACTAATAAAATATAATGCTTCATTTTTTTCTATTCTTATCAAGTCATTACACAGATTGTCCTTAAAATAAAAAGACAACGCATGAAAAATGGAAAGGTGTAATTATATAGAATATGAATTCAAAATATTATGAGTCAATTATGATGCGAACCCCAAAATTAAACCCCTCCTGAAAATTGTATCATGTTCCGCCTATGAATTCAAAATAAGTAATACAGACACACTCACAAACGCTACAGCGTATGTTTAGATAGATAACAGCTGTCGATGTTATAAAAACTCTATGCTAAGGTCAACAACCTCGTGCAAAATCAGCTTTTTATACATTAACATGAAATAATGTCAGTTCGAAAAGTCCGTAAATTATTTTTAGTGAATGTTTTTTCTTGTTGCGAAAAGTAAGAAATATAAAATAAAATGGATATAAAAAGACCGCTATTGTAAACAAGCGCTGCAATATTTATATTTGTAAAAACGCTATGTGTATATTTTTTTTTATGGTAGGAGTTCGATAACCTAGTACGGATATAAGCTGTTAAAAATTTTTACTTTTCTGTAAATTTTTAAAGAATATATAGTAAAAGAACATTAACGTTCTAGTTGGTAACAGTCTATCTTTAATCGAAAAATTGTATCGAACATATTGCTGTGTACTTTGATTTTCAAATTGGGCGCCAAATTATTAAACATGAATCGTCAATTATTAAACATGAATCATCATACACACATATTCATAGTTTACTCTTAAAAATGTTCTCAGGGGTTTTGTTTTCAAAATGGTTTCCTTGCAACTAGAATTATATTTTATTTCATAGCAAAAGAATAGCATGTAAATGCTTATATCTAGTCAAAATATACTCATATTTTTATATCTAAAATTCTGTCTTTAAAGATCTCTGTTTGATTTTATTTGATTCTAAAATACAGCTGTGTATCACTTTAGACAACTAAGTTTTATACCCTACAAAATACCAAAGTATGACAGTGTTTTTATTTAAAATTGATAAATTATTAAATTTATCGATTTTTAGGGTTTATAAAGTGATAATATTTCAAAAAGGAAATGTGTTATTTCAATATTTTAAATATCTAATGAGAGTTCAAAAACCAGATATCCTTAAATATTCGTGAGACCTTACGCTACTTACAATTTATATATTTTATATTTTAATATCTGTGTTATATCTTTTGTCTTGAAACAGAAATTAAAATTATTCCCGAACAATCAAATATCCAAATAAACAAATGATTTTATAAATTTGTTTTAATTAACGTCTCGGCCTTGAATGTCTTTATTACATTACTGACCTATCGAATTCATTATTATAAAGGTTATCGAATTTTGCATAATATTGATTAATTGAAACTAAATAAGATAATTATTTTCTGTAAAACTAAAAATATAAAATTCTACTAATGGATTAAATTCTTTACAATCCAAATTTTATTTCTGACCAGCGCTTTGAGATGATTTATCGGTAAGTGTCCTCTTCTTGAGAATTTTTCTATATATATGACCTGTGACGTCAATCCTTTTTCAAATATATTTTTCTAAGTTATAATATACTCTTCAAAATGATATTCCATATTTAAAATCTCTTGTTCTCATATTAATTTATTTTATTATTTTCTTAATATTTTTTTCTAAGAGTGTTTAAAATTTTAAGTGTTTCTTTTTCAAAACTGTATGAAATCCTTTTAAAATGTCAATTTTAAAATGCACATTCTATCATGTATAGTTTATTACAAAGTTGTTATTGTATTTTTAGGTTATTCTAATTTGTGGTGCATATTAAATAATAATATATATATTTGATACTGTAAGATCTTAATGGATATCTTTGTTTGAAATTTCATGTACATCGTAACTATTACAATAAACAATGTTCATGTATTTAAGAAATTCGCAAAATTCAAGTATTTATTATGAAATTTACTATTACTATAGTACTTTAAATATCCTTTTATATCTTGGTAGGTATAGCATGATTTAAATTTTAAGTTATTAATATTTATGAACTAAAACGTAAAGAGATATAATAATCTAAATAATATTTAACATTCAATATAAATTGACTAAATATACACAGATGTATTCTCTTAACACGATCTGTATTATTGCATATTAAAACTTATTACAGAGACTGACGAGAAACTCTACATAAAATAAACATTAAATTTGTCCTATCGATGCTAATATAGGGTGCATTTAAAATTGACCCGTTTTAAATTTTTCACTGCTGTTTTCAGCTCTTTCTAATTTTTCAATTTGTTTCATTTAAAAAGAATCACAGCCATATATAAAGATCGACAACTGAACGAAACTTTACCCGAGATGGACAATAACAAAACTATTTTTTTATTATTATCGTTCAACTTTACTTCAAAATTCAAGTATTTATTATGAAATTTACTATTACTATAATACTTTAATATCCTTTTATATCTTGGTAGGTATAGCATGATTTAAATTTTAAGTTATTAATATTTATGAACTAAAACGTAAAGAGATATAATAATCTAAATAATATTTAACATTCAATATAAATTTACTAAATATACACAGATGTATTCTCTTAACACGATCTGTATTATTGCATATTAAAACTTATTACAGAGACTGACGAGAAACTCTACATAAAATAAACATTAAACTTGTCCTATCGATGCTAATACAGGGTGCATTCAAAATTGACCCGTTTTAAATTTTTCACTGCTGTTTTCAGCTCTTTCTAATTTTTCAATTCGTTTCATTTAGAAAGAATCACAGCCATATATAAAGATCGACAACTGAACGAAACTTTACGCGAGATGGACAATAACAAAACTATTTTTTTATTATTATCGTTCAACTTTAGGTTATCGCCTTTTATAAATTTTAAATAAGTAAATAAGTCAATAAAGTCAATACAGTGACGTGACAAAAATTTTTACAGATCCTCGCCATTTTTTTTCTCACTTATGAGAGGGAATTTTGGGAAAATATTTTAGGTATATATTCTATATAATTTAATCTTTCAATTTTTCATACGTTGTCTTTTTATTTCAAGGACTCCCGGTATATTTACTTACCTCATAACAGCATAATTATATATAAAAATCCTGTAATGTAAATAATATTTATCACTTCTTTTTACCACACTTGAAATTAAATGTTGAAAACTAAATATAACGCGTTATAATTTTCTAATTATAAGGAAAACAAGTACTTTATTTAACAAAAATATCTTAAATATTCTACATATTAATTAAAAACAGAGTTTTAAGTTTCAAAAAGGTAAAATGTAGACACTACATATGTTTCACCACACTCCGGTGTCATCAGGTAGTGATAAAGGATAGGTACCTATTATTAATTAATTTAGTTATTAATTATTGTAAAGAAGTTTCAACACTTATCTTCTCAATCAATTAGTTATTCTACATATCATTTTCATTGCTTCATATCTGAAGAAAAAATGTGGAGTAGTAAATCAAATAAATTAATATAAGTTAAAAACCAAAATAATGTAAGTAATTAACTTTCAAATGAATGCCGAAAAGATTATTCAAATTATTTTAAGAAAATATTATTTTTTAAATTTAACAGTAGAAAGCAGCGTGTATTTTTAAACTTTCATAATTTTCATTGTGCAAAAGTTTTTTTTATCAAATGCCTCTATTTTCAATTAAACCTCATGCACAATGAAGTTTCAAATTTCAGCATTCACTAACTTCGTAAGTTCTTCTGCATACATCTATAGAAACTAACATATTATAAATACCGACAGTCGATATATATAAAACAGTCTATTTTGAGTTGATAAAAGACGGACTTAATGTGAATTCCTAAGTATAAAATTCAAACATTTCTTTTTACTTGATTTGTGCGGGTAAAAATATATATATACACACGCGCGACTGTAAGGACACAGCTCGTAAAACTGTGTAATACTCATCACAACACATAGGCAAGCTAACAAGCTTATAAACCGCACTCACTCATAGGCCTATGTTCGCTGTTTCTATTAAATATTTCAACGACAGTCCTTGACTTGCAACAATTTCGTTTCCATTTTAATCTCATGCCCGGTGTATTAAAAAAAAAAGCGAGTACATCAGAATAACAACAACGGTAACAGCCAGCAGAAGTCATTCATGCTTGTCGTTTCATTGATCGCCACAACACAATACCATACACTTGCCGCAACACTTCATATCACTTGCCATTCTCTAACAAAAATAAAGACGGAATCGTTTATGACGCGTCTGAGCGCATTTAAACAAAAATAACAGTAGGTAACTGTTTACTGTAACGACAATAATAACGATATAGTACAAATCGCGTATGTAACCTTTATATGGGTATTTATATGTCCTTACCCACATGAGAAATAATTAGCTAATTAAATTGTAATGCATGACATCGCTTCTATGTCAACCTCAACATAATATTTGATGTGCGCGTTTTAATTTAAACGACTTTTTTTAAATAACATGGTTTTTCGTCGTCGGAAATAGCAATTTGATGAAGTGAAGTGTGAAATTATTTATAGTGTCATTTTTTTTGAGAGGCTGAGACATCGACATGTCCTTAACATTGTACCACAATGACGCAAATTCGGAGTCCAGGGCCGTCCTTCTAGTATGCAAGGCTCTCAATATTGACGTGATATTGGAAGAAATAGATACTTACAGTGATGAAGTTTGTGGAAAAATCTCGAAAGTGAGTAAATTTAATTATATCAACGCATTATATATATAGAACATGTGTGCGTTATTATTTCGCAACACCTATCGTATGACAAACATTTATGAATTATGCATTCATAAAAGTTGTCTACATAATTCGTTATTTCTTAGAATTAAATCTAAACCTATTATTTTATTTTTGCATATACCTATATTACACAAAAAGATAAAAATGTTGTCACGATGTTTCTGCTTTCTTAAACTAAAATTTTGCATTTTATCTGCATGTAATTTACTTTAAGTGCCTTTTCTTCACATAAAAAAAAACATAACACATTCAATAAAATGAATGCTATCATTTAATAGTACTCGTATATGTATTTATAGTAATGCACTCAGCCTACTCATTTAAATGCCTTTTACATCGTTAGATTTAGCATTTGGCACCACACCAGAATCGCAAATTCAAAATTAAATTATGTAGCTTAAAAGATGACAAGGAGTGTGTGGTTTGTAATTTATATGAACTTTAAGAAGATTCTCTTTTTTTTATAAAAACCGAAAATAATTATAAAGTTGTTACGTTATGTGAAAGAAGCATTTATTAAAAGAATTGAATTTCATACAACATATTTAAGTATTAGTTTTTACATTAGTACTTTAATTGATTCGACTTTTACTTAATAAAGATCCATAATTTAAAATAGTTATAATAGAAATAAAACTAATAGTTAAAATCTTCACTTATTACTGATACTGATACTGATGATATATAAAATATTTTAATTTATTTTAAAATTATATTTCTTTAAATATACCTTGCATTTAAAATATTAAAATACAAATTCTTAGACATTTTCCTGTATATTCGTTTGCAAGTAGAAAGCCTTTATTTTGTTATCGCGCTACGATAGACCCTTAGCCTTCTACCTGCTTTGAACGGTCGCTTGAATTTCTTTATACATTTCGTTTTATACTTAAGTTGTCATTTAATTACGTACTCATCTCTTACTAATATATATATTGTGTCGCCTATCGTTATAAAGCCTGCCTTATAAGGGATATTTTAATGATATTTTTGTTATCGACATCACAACTCTTCAGGTCGCGCTTTTGATAAATTAATTATTCAAGACATCGACAACTTCTATTTGCCCTCTCTCAACTTAAGGGTAATAAAACACAAACCTTTTCTAGACCAGTATTCGCTTGTACACGAATTCTCTTCCTTCTTCTATTTAGATCCTTTGTAATTTCTTACACGTCGTACTGTTCAAGTACCGGTCATGGTACATGTGCATCTCCGCAACTAAAAGGTAATCTGTATTGTTCTATATATATTATTCTTTTAATATAATTCACGTAATTTAACTGATTCATTTCTTCGTCCTCCGGCCAAGCATTGCTCTACATACTTGTCCAAGTACATGATGCACTACACCTCGTGGCCGACAAACATCTTCGCAACTCAAAGATAACTCTGTATTGTTCTATGCAGAGGTTATTTTATATTAATCACAATTAATTCACATTTAATTTACTTCCCAATTTAACGTTTATTTCAGTTTATTTTTTGTGTTAGTTTTTTTAATTACTTATTCACAGCTCCTCGTGTATATTACTTTTATTTAATTACTTTTAAATATATCAAGCTCAAGTTCTTATGTAAATAATAAATACAAACTTTAAGGACAACGCTCCTGTGTTTTATTTAATTAGTAAGCTGCAATATATTCACCAGCACCACAATTATTTAATTCAGATAATTTTATTATTATTAGTAACCACAGCCAACCAAAGCGCTTTTTAGTAATACACTTAATTAATATGTGATCGTAAAATGACAGTTGTTTCGCCAACACAGTGGCTTCGTCAGGTACGTACTAGAGCAAGTTACAAACTAACATCGGTATACATAAATACAAAAGATTAATCTTATTTTACAGTGTCTTTAAAATATGAGAATTTACACAAATATTCGAGTAAAACTGTGCGATTCGGCTACTATTATACTATTGGATAACATGTTTACTAATACAATTTTTTTTCGATACTGTGTTGGTGAAACAATTGCCGTTATACCATCACATGTTAATAAATATAGTGAAGATCTTACCTATTAGGGTTTCTATTTTGCATTAGCAATATGTAATACTGCAAAAAATAAAAATAATTCTTAAAATCCTTTCCATTTCTCTAATTCTTTAAGTTCACTTATTAGTATTATATTATTTCGTGTAATATAACGCTTTATGGATAATTGAAAACATCATAAAATAAATTAATGCGTTCACTAAATTTATAAAAAAAAGTGTATGCGTTCACTAAGTTAATAAAAAAATGTGTATGTGTTCAACTTCTTAAAGCAAATATCGGATACAAATATTACATATATACCGGGTGTATTGTTCAACTTGAAACTTTCAAATATCTCGAAAAATAAGCAGTTCACGAAAAAATGTTCACATTAAAAATTTAAAAATTCAATGGAGAACTACATTAGTTCTAGAATTTGTCCCTCTCTCTTCCTCCATGTAGGGGGGGGGGGGTAATTTTGAAATTTTAAATAGGAGCCTGTATACTTTATAACAGATCCGAATTCCACTGGGAAAAGTACGTAGGACTTCTTTTATTTCATGATAGATGGCGGTGTAATCGATGAAATTCTCGCACTGATAACCTATACATACGATTCTGCAATACGTGTGCAATAAGTTTTCTTTGTAAATAATCAAAATTAGTAGAAAAACTTCATTCATTTTACAAATTTCGAATAAATGAGAAAATGTCACCTGTAGAAATGTAAATTGCTGGTGAATAAATTACTTTTAGCGTAACCCAACAACGACGTGTACAGTCGCTGATGATCAACTTGGCGAAGCTAGTGCGGATTTTCAACACTCCAGTAATGTGTATTGCGTCGATTAACTGTTCCGTGGTTTGCGAAAGACGCCTCGTCGGAGAACAACACGTAACAAACGAAATTGGAGTTTTGTTGTAATTATTAACATGTCCACTGACAAAAGTTACCAGATTTTGGAAATCAACTCCATGAGAATCTTAAAGACGCATCATATGGATAATATTTATTATATATATACGGATTATCTACGGATGTCGCCGCCTCTCCGTCCCCGGTTTCCATATCATTCTGTCGAAACACATGTCTTGCTCTAAATTTCTTGCATCCGTAGCTTCGTTAATGTCATCTCTTTAACTTCTTCTTGGTCTTCCTCTCTTTCGTTCTTCTGGAGATATCCATTCTAACACTTTCCTTGGCCATCTCGTCTCATTCATTCTTTTTGTGTGTCCGAACCAAGTTTTTTTGTCTATGTCGTCAATAATATCCCTCACGATGTTCATCCTCCTTCTTATTTCTACATTTCCGATCTTTTCGAGTCTCAAAATTCGACAGCTTCTTCTTAAAAAATCCATTTCTGTGACCAGCAGCTTCCTTCTATTAGTTTTACTCAAATCCCATACTTCTGAAGCATATGTCGAAATACTCTTACGAATTGAGTTGTAAATACGAAGTTTTGCGTCTCGTCTAATGGTTTTGTCCCAAAGTATGGAATTGAGTGCTCCAATAGTTTTCCCAGTTTTTGAATTCTTTCTTGGATCTCGTTTTTGGATAATATTTATTACGTTTTAAAATTTTGCAAACACTGGTGTGGGACTATCCAGAATCGCAAGCTATTTCTCTTGTGCTAACAGGATTAACAGCCACTGCAGCTAATGGAGTGACTTTATTATTTTCTCCGCTTACTGTTGCTCGACGAATCCTTTTTCGGTTGACCACTTCCATCAGTAGTGAATTGTTTGATAGTAAGGCAAAATGAAGCACGTGACCGAATCCTATCCGGAAAAAGGCTGAGCGTAGAGATTGACAGCATTATCAAGACTTCTGCCAGCTTCTCCATACACCAGAACCATTTCAATTTTCTCTTGTACAATTAAATACTCCATTCTGTAGTAGGTACTATTAACAACGTAACAGGAACAGGTCTTTTACTTTTCGAAATATTCTTCAAACTGAGTAAAATAAGTTGTTTCTTAAAGCTATTTCTTTCTTTCGTACGTTTATTTTGTGTTTCTGGAATTAGAAAAAATACGAATGGAAGAAATAACACAAACGTTAAATACATACATTATACATACAAAAACATTTTTATAACAATAATTTTCAACGTATGAAATGATATTAAAAGAAAAATACAATTCTTTTTAATTATATGAAAGCACTCCGATAAGTCATGAGTAAAGACGGCAGACTATGTGCCCCAGCAGTAGCGTTGCGTGGAGAGTTTAGCAGAATAACAGTGCGCTTACTTAAAAATAAATATATCGAATCCCTATACAAAACGTTAAGAAAAAACATAAATAACTTACCCAACATGTTTACATTGTTGCAAAAAAATGCGGATGTGCGCGATGAAAAAACTGCACCATAATATATGTTTCTGTATTAGTCTCGGAAAGGTTCGTACGTAGCGACGTATATATATGTTTATATACAGAGAAGGATTGTTCGACGTTGAGAGATGTTATATTTGCATAGTTAAAGCGCTCTTTGTATCTGTACAACGGATCTTCAGTATTGGTAAAAAGTTGCTCTAATTTTGTAAAATCTACATTTTTATCTAATACACTGTTAAATTTTTCACAATCACTTTTTTCATCTTCAAGGATATGCAGCACTAGTTTTACGTGATCAATAATTGCTAATGAGTCCGATAAGGGCAGCTCAGTGTTATGTAAATTTTTTATTGCGTCCAGTATTGGAACGTAACTGTCGTAAATAATTTTTAAATTTGCTGCAACTTGTGGGTTGTTAAATTGAACCTGGCTGAGCCGTATTGCAGCTGATTCTTTGGCATCTAGTTGTAAAATCACTGATTTAATTTTTTCAAAATGTTTATAATAATAAAATGCTGCTTCTAACCAAGTACCCCATCGTATAAGAATTGGTTGCGGCGGCTCAGGTATATCAGAACACAGCGAATGAAATAGCCGAATCCGTTTCGGAGATTTAAGAAAAACCGCTTTCGTTTGTCCTATCAGTTGATCCACATCAGGATAAGTTGTACGTATAGTGTTTGTTACAAGGTGTAAAGCGTGAAGCAAACATGTGACATGCAGCAGGTTTGGTTGAATCGTTTTGAGTAAGTTTGCCGTGGAACACATAACCTTGGCAGCATTGGTAACTAACATTAACACTTGCTTCGGTAAAATCTCAAATTTGTGTAGTGTTTCTATTAATACATCATATATCGCTCTGGCAGTACACCCTTGCATTCGTTTACAGGTTAGTAAATAAGGAGGAGAAGGTCCTTGCGGAGTCAGCGTCCGTACTAGAATGGCTAGGATGGACTGTTTTTTAATATCTGTAGTTTCGTCTATTGTTAACCACAGGAATTTTTTTTACCGTATTTTTCGTACAATTTACAATTCTATCACGCACTGACGGTACGTAATTCCGTAGCGTACTTCTTGCTGGTAATTTCCACGTAGGATTGTATTTCTTCCAAAACTGACGAAACATTGGGTGTTCCACTTTCTGCATTGGTATATTGGTCGCAATTAACATCATTGTTAAATCACACACAAATTTATTATATGATCTGCGTCCACTATTATTCGATTTATGTTTGTCACTATTTATATGTCTTTAGCACTGACTTGCTTTCCAAGTTAATAAAGTTGTTTCACAAACTAAACATTTCACTACGGTACCGTCATATATTAAATCGGGAAACCGATGTAAAAATTTCTTTACTACGTTAGCATGCAACCGAGTCGATGCATTGTTTCTACGCACTCCCGACATTTTCAACACGATTGTGTTAACAATGTATCGCTTACAACGTCTCAACGGCAACTGAATTGATCGTCGTACGCCTCTACTCGAACCCTCCACATCACGCTACTGTTCGGGCACATAGTCTGCCGTCTTTAGTCATGAGCAAAGGAAATCGCGTTGACCAAGTATATGAAGAAGGACGCCCGTTCCTGGGTTATGATAATAGTACTTTCTCGATATGTCATTTTTTGTGGTATTCTTTTCATTGAAAACGAATTGCAGAATCGTATGCCTAGGTTCTCAGTGCGAGAAATTGAAAAAAATTGAATTTCATCGATTGAAGCGCCATCTATCAAGAATAGAAAAAAATGTGTCAGACAAATTCTACGTACTTTTTCCAGTAAAATTCGAATCTGTAATAAAATATACAGGTTCCTATTTAAGATTTCAAAGTTATCCCCATCCCACCTACATGGAGGGAGAAAGAGGGAATAATTCTAGCGCTAATGTATTTTCTACTTTGAATTATTAAATTTTAAATCTGGACATTTTCTCGTGAACTGTTTATTTTTCGGGATATTTGAAAGTTTCAAGTTAAAAAATACATCCGGTATAACAACTCAATACTCCATATCGAATCTCACCGCTACAAGTAGCTTTCTAGATCTGATCGTTTAGGGTAGATCTTCTCATACTTTTTCAAGAACTATATTTGACCGGTCATCTCCCCAGAGTTTTCTATTGCTTGTATCGCCCTCTACCTGTTTATACCTTCCTGTCTCAAGTCCTCCTCCACTTGGTCCATCCATCTTATTCTAGGGTTTCCCATCCTCGTTCCATTGTAGCATTGAAAACATAACTACTTATGTACCAACTCTCCATACATGCTCTAACCATTTTGTCCTTTGCATATTATTTTTACTATGTCCCTCCCTTCTTCATTATTCATTCTTGTTCTATACTCATACACCATTTTGTGCTTTGCATATTATTTTTACTGTCCTCTCCTCTTCATGATTCATTCTTGTTCTATACTCATTCTAAGCAAGTTTCACTGACCTAAAAATTGGTCTTTTTATTTTTCTCTCAAGAAATCTTCATCCCTTTTTGTTAATGTCATTCTTTCAACAGCATACATCATTATAGGTAGTATAATTGCATATAATTTAATTTACTCTGGCTTGCTTTTTTTTTAGAAGCTTTTTTCATTTCTTTTTATCTTCTTCAAGTCACGTGTTATAGCTTAAAACTTAGAGACATTTATATGTTTCTACCTGTTCAAATTCATATACAGGGTGGCCCAAAATGACCGAAGGGGTTTGAGTTCATTATAACTTCTTATTTAAGACATAATTATTAAATTTTTTTTATTTTAAATACAGTATATTAATGGAGAATATTTTTAATTTAATTATGAAAAATTATATCTCGCGGGTGGCTCAAAATGACCGAAGGGGTTTTAATTCCTTATAACTTTTTTATTATATTTTTTTTCTCTCAGGACTCTGAGGGTCCAACCCGCACATTAAAATAACGATGATATGCACGCTGAGTCAAAACAATGGATCGTTGATTTGAGAAATAAAGGTCAACGATTTTGGCACGTTGTTCAATTGTGTACTGTTCCATTTTAAATTCCCCAGGTCTTCTTTACAAAATACTGAAAACAAAAAAAAAAAAATTATAATAAAAAAGTTATAAGTAATTAAAACCCCTTCGGTCATTTTGAGCCAGCCTGTATTAGCACCCTAATTCTTCTATTTCCCGAATGCCCAAATTTCGTCATTTTTGTTTCACTCTCGTTTATCATTAAGTTCATCTTTTCTTACACCATATTTCTTTCATAGAGTTATCATTATGTGTCTTTGTTTTGATATTATAAAAGCACTGTCAACGTAAGCAATAATCTATTTTCTTTATCACGTGTTCCAATGCTAGATTTAACAAGGTCGGCGATAATATATCCTTGTCTTACCCTTATAGTAATTACAAAGTCTCGGTTTCTCTTTTTTTGTGTTAAAACACTGATCGTTGTTCGTCATATCATCCTGATTAGTCTCCCTAATTGGTTACGTATCTCTAATTCTTCCAATCCTGAAATTAGTTTTCCTCTTTCAACCGAGTCGATTACTTGCCGTTTCTTCCATATTTATTAGGAATTCTTCTCGCCTCCTCCATAATCTATATGAATGTATCGATAGCATTTATTGTTGAACTTTCTGGGGTGAATCCGCTTTAATATTGACCTATTTTATATTTGCATTATTTAATTAAACCTTTTTGAATTAATGTCGACAAAATCTTATACATAACGTTTAGTAATGTGATTAAAATTTTAAAAAATGTGAATTAGAGTATTAATAATTATAAAATATTCTTTTAAACTTTGAATTCGATGAATTTTATTTTAATTTAATTATTTTATAAGTATCTGCATAAGAATCTAAGAACGTATCCCACTGTAGCTTGAAAAAACAATTCTATTTTAAATTTTAAAAAAATAAAGAACATATTCGATTAACTAAAAAGAATTGCAAATATATTGACCTAATATCTGTAAGCTGAACGATAATGTAGATTATTTCTAATAATAGTAGCAATTGATTGTAAGTATTATGAATGTGGCTACAATGTCATCACTGTGCAAAGTTTGTAGAATATTTGCCAAAAATAGTTATGCAAAGGCTTATATCTGTAGTTGATGACAAGTTGAGACAAAAACAAGCAAGTATAAGCAGTCGAAGTTCCTAGATAGATAAAATTTTCTATTCTGAAGACGATAATCGAATAAACAAACAAAATGGATCAAAATGTACTATTCCCAGATTTAGAGAAAGCATTAAATTCGGTAGACAGAAAATAAATAAAAAAATCCCTAACCACAATATAAATCAATAAACTAAATATACGTATTTCAGAGACTAAGTTCCCATCTTCAGTTGAAGAATCCAAAAAAAGGAAAATAGTGTTAAACGTAGCGTAGCGTCTTTGGTTAAGGTATAACCTTTGAAGACATATTTTTCACCAAATTGCCAGTGGAATAACTCTCAATGTTATCGCACTGGCGATTTGGTGAAAGTTCTTCCTTACCTTAAACACTACGGTTAACACTATTTTTCTTTTTCAGATTGTACTATTGAAGATACATATATAGAGTTTATTGATTTACGTTGTGGTTAGGGATTTTTCTTGTTTCTGTCTGTTTCAGATTTCAAGCCACAGTCTCCACCAATTTGGAGACAAAAATATGTGGAAAATCTTGACAGGATATTAAAGCACTATAGGAAAACAGCCGTGCCGGAATAAAATATGAAGACGAATTAACGGAAGAAATAAAAATTTGAAGTGGAGTCCTACAGAAATGTTCGTTGTCGCCCAGGATATTCTTCATAATAATAGATTGGCTCATATGCAAAACAACAGATAATAAAATAAGCATAAATTGGGAACTTTTTAATAAACTTTAGGACTTGAGAGCTCGCTGGTGGTATTTGTTTTCGACACATACTGGGATGCAAATGCAAGAAAAAAGAAAGCGGAAAATTAAGCTAGCCAATATAGAAGTGAAAATAAATCCAAATAAATCCAAAGAAATCCAAAGAAATTACGAGGAAAATTAACGAACGACAAAAACTATTTATCTAACAGAATAATATTGAGGAATCTACAAAGATAAAATATTTAGGTACTATAGATGCAAATCATCGCAGTATAGTAGAAATGTAAAACCGAAATTACTCAACAGAAACGTAATACGTATATTAACGCATGGAACCGAGAAATGGTAAGATAAAAAATATAACATCAAAAAACTACAACAAATTTCTCCAATATATCTTCAATATTTCTTGACCAAAGAAAATTACAGAAAAGGCGAAAATGAGCAAACCTAGAGACACTTGGAAAAAGGTCTTATATCTTATATCCTTGAAATAAAAAGACACGTATGAAAAATGGAAAGATGTAATTACATAGAATATAAATCCAAAATATTTTCCCAAAATTTCTTCTCATAAGCGAAAAAAAAAAACGAAGATACTTAAAAAAAATTTGTCACACCACTGTGCGAGCGACTATATTATAAAGAGTATCAGAGACGATATCTTAAAGCTGGCCAACATAAACCAAAAGAATAGTTTTGTTATTGTCGGTCTTGCTTTAAGTATCCTTTCCGATTCAGTCAGTTATCGATCGGTACGTATGTTATATATGATTTACATTTACATAAAGATAGAGTATTATCAAATACCTGTAAAGCACACATCTTACAAGTTCTGTTAATATATCGTCTTTAAAAATTCACACGCAAGTATATATTTTTAACAGCTGACTTTCGTACCAGGTTATCGAACACTTCCCATACACAATGTTATCTTGTAGCGTTTTCATAAACAAAAACATTGCAGCGTCTGTTTGCAAAAGCAGTCTTTTTTATTTCCAAATTAATATTTTATATTTGTTACTTCTTGTAACAAGCAAAAATTCACGTAATACACAAGTAGTAGACGATAGAACAACTGATTTTGTACGTAAATATATTGAGATTATTGACCTTAGCATGCAACAATGTCGTAGTTTTTTTTTCGGCAACTGTTACGTATGTAAACATACGCTGTAGCGTATACAGAGTTAGTTAAAAGTATGGAGACGGCGATTTATTGTCGTTAATATTCATTTTAGGGATTTATGTTCAATATAAAAGTTTGTTAGGATATTTTGATCTACATTTGAGAATATTTATTTTTTTTTTCTTCAATTGTTTTTTAGTTACGCCTGTCCGCGCATTTTTTTTTAAATTGGAACTAGTAAATTTTACTCTACCATTCGATAGAGATTTTTTTTCTCTTTACAATAATATTTTTGTTTTTTTTAAATTCATTTTAATAACTTTTTTACAAGAAAAATTAAACAAATTAATTACAAAGTAAATTACAGTAAGTGTTCAAATTGTCGTCCATTAGTAATTTGACAATGACCCAATCGATTTACAAAACCCCGAACAGAGTTCTGTAAAAAATCTCGGGGAATTTCTTGTATCGTTCTGGTAATTCGGATTTGTAAATCTTCGACGTTATCGGGCTTTTCTTTGTAAACTTTGTTTTTTACGTATCCTTAAAGATAAAAATCTAAAGGACTTAAATCTGGCGAACGGGCTGACCATTCAATGGTTCCTCGTCTTCCAATCCATCTGTGGGGAAAAACGTTGTCCAGATATTGACGAACATTTACACCATAATGTGGTGGGGCGCCATCTTGCTGGAACCAGATACTGTCATTGGGCAGGTGTTCATTGTTTTCATGAGGATAGAGCGTAGCACTAGCAGGTATTATTTCATTTTGCAATAACTGCAAATACAGAGCCGAAGTTAAATTGCCATTGATGAAAAAGGATCGATAATATGACCGCCTAGAATGCCAACCCAAACATTAACCTACTACTACGTATGGTGCTCCAAAAACCAAGAAGGATTTTCCGATTACCAGTATCTGCAGTTATGTCTGTTTACTTCACCTGTAAGGCAAAAAGTAGCTTCATCTGAGAAAAGAATATTGTTGACAAAATTTTCCTTATTATTGCAAATATTTAACATTTCTTCAGAAAATTGTAATCTCCTATCAAAATCATCTTCCGTTAACTCGTGTACAAGGTCACCTTATAAGGTTTATACTTTTCACTTTTTAAAAACGACACGATCGATGACTGTGAAATATTGAAATTGGCCGCTAATTGATTGGTTGATAAATGGGGATATTCAGATACAGCCAATAAAATATCCAGTTTGTTATCATCGCTTTTTGCTCTTCTAGGTCTACCACGTCTTGGCAAATCTTTAACGCTACCCGTTTGTTCAAAGCGTCTGAAAAGTTTTACCAACAACGGATTTAGAAATTGGATTTCTATTTGCATGCGTATCATTAAATAAATTACTAACGTCTTGTAAACTTCTGCGTCTATCTCCATAACCCAACATCATAAGTATTTCAATTCGTTCATGTTCACTTAAACTCGCCATTGTTAATATTAACAGCAACAAATTGCACAAATGAATTATTTCTGTCAAAGATTTGACGTACACAATAACCACTGATAAAATTATGTCGCTCAAGTTTGTTTATTGCTACGCTTCTGTCTATCTGCGATGTACCGAACATCTGTTAAACACATGAACCGGCTTTTTCTTATAAAAAAGTTTTTAAAATGAATTTTAAAGAAACAAAAAAAATTTGTAAAGAGAAAAAAAATCTCTATCGAATGGTAGAGTAAAATTTACTAGTTCCCATTTTAAAAAAATGCGCGGACAGGCGTAACTAAAAAACAATTGAAGAAAAAAAAAATTCAAATATTCTCAAATGCAGATCAAAATATCCTAACAAACTTTTATATTGAACATAAATCCCTAAAATGAATATTAACGACAATAAATCGCCTTCTCCATACTTTTAACTAACCCTGTATGTAACTTTAATAAAGGTATTTATTATTTATACACATTCTGAAAATTCATAGGTGACACATAATATAATTTTAGGGGGTTTTTAGTTGTCCTTTTATTTCAAGGACAGCCTGTATAAAGTACTAACAAAACAAGTAATGAGTAGTAATTGTTAAGAAAAGATATAAAAAGGATTGAAACCCGAACCATGGAACAACTTCAAGTTGTAAATCTATAAACTATCTATTGTCATATGGAGACCAGTGGCAAAATGCTTTATTTAATACCTAATGCTTCTGAGTAGAGCTAAAAGAAGAAGATATTGTGAATTTATGTGTCTTTTTTTAAATAAAAATGAAATAAAAATTATACGTACTCATATATTTCAGAATGTTTTCACTATTTAAATCAGTATTGTTGACAATTTAATAACTCTACAGTGGCATCAAGTAACATCTATGCTCGTCGTGCTCATCGTAAGATTTGCATTAGTTAAAATAAAAAGTATTAAATTCTATACTTATATTAAGCCAATACATTTAGAAATAATATTCTTCATTTTTATTTATTTATTTTATAGTTAAGATTTTAGAGAAACTATATCTAAAGACAATTATTGTTAAAATTTTGTTTTCGAAACTAATTTCTTCTTGTGTAATCTTAAATGCATAGTTCATATGCATACATATTACATACATAGAATAGATATTTGAATAAATAAAGTTTAGATTCTTCCTGATATACTCACAAAAGCTAAAATATAACCAGCCAGCCAATAGATCAATTCCAGAAGACGACAAGCGCGATCTCGTTGATTCGACAAAACTATTATCTGTCAGTTTGTGTTGTCGTGCATTCATTTTATGTCAAAATGAACGAAATCGAATACAGGACCGTTATAAAGTTTCTTACAAAACAAGAAAATGATCTTAAAAGGATTCTTGAAGAAATGTTGATTGTATACTGAAATGAATGTGAGTTGTCAAATTTGTTTAAACATGACCAAGAAGAAATGAATGATTATCCCCGTCCAGGTCGCTCTAATGATGTAATCAGTTCAGATCTTATTGAAAAAACCAAATGTTTGGTACTGAAAAATACAAGAGGAAAGAAACGACAATTAACAGATTTACTAGGTATTTCAGAAACCACAGTCTTTAGAATTCTACACTAGTACCTTGAAATGACAAAAGTTAGTGCAAGCTGGGTTCCACGAATGCTTTCGCCATTGCAAATGCTTGTGCTGGTAGAGACGTGTAGACAATTCTTAGCGCTTTTAGGGAACGAACTAGATTTAATTATCGACCAACTTGTCACTGGAGATTATACTGTGGTTCAATATTAGGACCCAGAATCGAAACAAGTGTCGATGCAGTAGCATGTTAAGGGTCTCCCTAATAAACTTAAAGTCGCCGCTTCTGCAAGAAAAATAAGGGCAACTGTTTTTTTATGACTGTGAAGGAATATGGCTTACTGATAATCTTGCTAAGCGTAGTACAGTAAATGGAGAATATTATGTTTTATCTCAAGCAAGGTATTTTGTTGTTCCACGACTATG
Organism: Melolontha melolontha; assembly: GCA_935421215.2. Taxonomy (NCBI): domain Eukaryota; kingdom Metazoa; phylum Arthropoda; class Insecta; order Coleoptera; family Scarabaeidae; genus Melolontha; species Melolontha melolontha. The sequence goes on along the minus strand of OW285235.1, from coordinate 89,137,319 downwards.
TATCGGTGCACAAGTCGAAACTTTGAACAGCTGCTCTGCTGAAATTGAACAGCCACCTTATAGTCCAAATTTAGCATGCATTGACTACTTTTGTTTCCGAATCTCAAAAAAAAACTTTACAATAAGTTTAGGAATGATAACGGTGTTATAGCAGCGGTAGAGAACCATTTTCCAAACATTTCTACGATGGATTAGAGATGTTATTGAAACGGTGTAATACGTGTATTCAAAAACAAGGAAACTACATTGAAAAATAAATTTTAATTGATGCTCTAGTCTAGTAAATTCAAAGATGGCTCAAAAAATATTTAAAGAAATCAATAAGTGACTGAATGAAAATATTTATAAAAACTAATTAATATTTCTCAATGGTGTAGGCGAAATGAACTACAAGTAAATCAATGGTTAGGGTGTTATGGCACACATAAGGAAGTTCAGTTCTAGTTTAGGATTTGAGTGCATATTTTGATGTTTATCTTACATCTTCACATCAAAAAAATCACATCAGATTCTCTGTCTTAAAAATTTTGAGCTTCGTTGTGTGAGATCCAAAACCTTTTGTCAAAATAGTCATCAACTTATAAAAGGTGTCTCACAGAGTTTTGCACTTTCGTTTTATCTATAGCTTTAAAATCTGTTGAGATGCAATTGCTTGATTTTTTGCAATGAATAAAGCAAGCTTTGGAAATTTAATGTTAGAATTGGCATACGTTACGATGAAATGGTTTGATGCCCGTCAACTTACGTTTTATGTTCGCATTTTTTATGAATTAAATTATTCTTACATCGCAGTTCGGCCTCGTTATGCTCTAGTAGTCTAACAATATAATTTAAGTCCGAGATACAAAAGTTCAAAGAAACTGGTCCGACTGTAAATATTCGCCCTTCCAGACTGAGATATAATTGCTTGATTTTTTGCAATGAATAAAGCAAGCTTTGAAAATTCAATGTTATAATTGACATACGTTACAATGGAACGGTTTAATACTCAACCTACGTTTTGTGTTCGCAGTTTTTATTAATTAAATCATTGTTACATCACAGTTCGGCCTCGGTTTTGTGCTCGCTATGCTCTAGTAGTCTACCAATATAGTTTAAGTCCAGGATATAGAAGTTCAAAGAAGCTGGTTCAACTGTAAATATACGCCCTTCCGGATTGCCCTAAAGTGTGCAGCATTGACCGTGTTCGTGGTACAGTGGCACAAGATCCACGCTGATCAGTGAGAAAACCAACTTCGGTTATGCAGTTACATAGGTCTACTGTTTTTCGCATATTAAAAAAGACTTGAAACTACGCCCTTTTAGAACTCAGTTTGTGTAAGAATTAACGGAAACTGATTATCTTATGAGATCGACGTTTACTAACCAAATGTTAGAAACGTGAGGAAAAAATGTGAGGAACATTTTCATGTGCATGGTTACATCAACAAGCAAAATAGTCGTTATTGGTCGCAAGAAAATCACCGGGAGAAACATTAAACTCTGTTATATAGCCCTAAAGTTACTCTTTGAGCAGTAATATCCTCAAGAGGTATAATAGAACCTTTTGTTTCCATGCCTAATCTTAACCCTCGCAATTCTCGAAAAATACATACAATTATAAAGATTTTAATTAAGTTTATAGTATGCAATTAAAAGTAATAAATATTGTAATTAAAATAACGTGCCTTCAAAAACTTTCCTCATTAGAGACGACCATGATTTTTTTTAATGGTTGGTGACAGTGCACATTATCTGTCCAAACGTATAATTTTGATAGTTTGATTACGTCATGTAAATGTGTAATAATTAGTAATTTAGATTTTGAAAAAATATTTATTACAATAGTCAAAATTTTAAAAAAATAGTACTAAAGAGCAGATGTTGAATTATTATGAAGACAAAGTAAAGTTGAACTCTACGCTTCATGCTTTGAAAGCCATTTATCAGGATTTTTTGGGTTATATCAGCACTAGAATTCACAATAGCATTACGAAGCTCTTCGATTCTGTGATGTCTGGTCTTGAAAATGATATTCTTTAAATATGGAAAAATAAAATAGTCTAAAATTGTCAATTCTAGAGATCTTGGAAGAAAATTAATAGTTCTTGTATCGAAAAGTTCTTGCAAAAAAGCTATTGTTTCTCAATATTTGTGCGCTGGTACATTATCTTGCTGGAAATATCTTTCCGTAAGTTCACCATCACGAACTTCATTAATAAACGGCTCTATTAAGTCATTTCGATATCTTTCAGCAGTTATGGTTTGATTAAAAAATATAGGCCCAATAATTCGTCTTCTTGAAACTGCCAGACGCTTATTTTTTGTGGATGTAGCGTAGTTTCCACAGATTCATGAGGGTTTTCTGCAGACCAAATTCTCATATTTTACTTGTTTAAATATCCTAAAAGATGAAACCAAGCCTCATCCGAAAAGAAGCATAGACAATACTGTGTTCTGGTAACGAAATCTACCTGTTTGAGTTCCGAAAGTGTTTGAATTTTATTTGGAATCAACTGTAGGTCTTGTCGGTCTTGTCGGTTGCCACTGACTAAAAAAAAAAAAAAGAATTTATTGATATTAAGAATGAAGTATTAGATATTAAAAATGAGATGAATTGGATGGAAAAGGATAAGAAAAAGAATAGTGTAGTGGTCAAAGGATTACAAATAAAGGCAGGCGATACTGAAGTAATGAAAAATGCTATGAATGAGTTTATAAAGGAACATTTATAGGTAGATGTTAAAAATAAAAACGTAACAAAAATCGGAACAAAAATATTTGTAGTAGAATTTGAGAATGAACATGATAAACTAAGGGTGATGAGTAATAAATCAAAATTAAGAAAAGAGGAGACAGAGAGAATATACATTGATAATTATCTAACCAAGAAGGAAAAGGAGAAACAAAAACATATAAGGATGAGAGCTCAAAAAGAGAAAAAGAAAGGAAAATCGATAAAAATTGGATATAACAAAGTAATCATAGATGGAGTGGAGTGGATATGGAATAAAAACACTGAACAACTAGAAATTCAAGAAGCAAAAAACTAGGAAGTAGAAGCGGCGGAGACATAGATGATGATCAGGATAACGAAAAGGACATGAATACGGAAGAATTAGAAAAAAGATCGAAACAATCACAAGCATGCAAGCATGAGAATGAAATAAACACAACGGAAAGATTGAAAACAGATGCGGAAAATAAAGTAGACAAACTACGTAAAAATATAACGAACGCGGCAAACGAAAGGGACATAGCGATGGTAAATGCAAGTAGACAAAAGGAAAAAAACGGGATAGGCAAAACAAAAAGAATAACAAAAAGATGGGAACATGGAATGTTAGAAGTTTAACAGGAAAGGAAGAAGAATTGGTGGAGGAGTTGGTAAAGGTTGATATGGATATACTTGGTATCACTGAAACGAAAAAAAAGGAACAGGTGGAATAATACTAACAGAAGGACATTTGTTGGTGTATAGTGGAGTCAAAATAGAAAGGAGAGCCAGAGAAGGAGTGGCTTGCTATATAAAAAAAGAAAATATAAAGCATTTACAGAAATGGACGGCGGTCTCGGAAAGAATTTTGATGGTGGAATTCGACTTTGAAAAAACAACGAAAACAACAATCATAGTAGCTTACAGACCAAATGAAGACGAAAATGTAAAAACTACAGAAACATTTTGGGAACAGCTATCTGAAATAACAGAAGAAACCAAAGGAAGGGTAATAATATTGGGAGATCTAAATGGAAGAGTGGGAAGAAAGGATAACGAAACAGAAGAAACGATTGGCAGACACGGAGAAGAAACTAGAAACAATAATGGAAGAAGACTAATAGAATACTGTATATTTCACAATTTAGTTATAACAAATAGTTTCTATGCACATAAGGATATCCATAAATACACTAGAGAAGTACGAAGTAGAAACGAAAAATCGATAATAGACTATGTCATAATAAACAGAGAATACCGGAGAGAAGTAAAGGATGCGAAAGTAAGGAGAGGGTGCGAGATAAACTCAGATCACTATTTGGTTCTTTCGAAAATAAAAATAGATGGCCAAGAAACGAACGAGAAAGTAAAAACAAATATTAATAAAAGAGGGAAAGAGAAGAAGGTAGTTAGGACATACAAACTTAGAGAAGAAGAGACCGTTGAAGTGTACAAAGAAAAAATAGAGCGAGAAGTGAGTAAAATCAAACAAAAAATAAGTAATAACATAGAAATAGAAACGCTGTGGAAAATAGTCAGAGACACAATAATGATAGTATCGGAAGAAAGTTGTGGGTATAGTAAAATAAGGAAACATAATAAACAAACAAAGTGGTGGAATGAAGATATAAAGCAAGAAATAAAACGAAAAAAAAAGCATGGAAAAACTACTTATGCAACAGAAATAATCAAACATACAACAAATATAAAGAACAGAGAAGAAAAGTTAAAGAACTGGTAAAAGATGCAAAACAAAGGACATGGGAAGAATTTGGGGAAGCAATGGAAAGAGATAGCAGAGGAAATCAAAAACTGTTGTATGGAGTATTGAAACGATTAAGGAAAGGAAATCAAGTTAAAACCTTATACATAAAATCAAAAGAAGGAAAAATACTAGAAGATGAGAACGACATTATGGCGAGATGGAAAGAATACTTTGAGGATTTACTTAGCACGGAAATTAACGACGAAGTAAACAAACCGAAAATATTGCTCGAGTCGCCTACAAAAAAAAAGAACACACGGAACAGGACAAAATAACCATGGAAGAAATAAAAGATGCACTAAAAAGGCTAAAGAGAGGTAAGACAGCAGGAATAGACGGAATAACAACAGAGATGGTAAAGAATTTGGGAGAAAATGGAATAGAAGTATTAGAAATACTATTTAATAAAATATGAGTCGAACAGAAAATACCAGAGGATTGGGAAATGGGAGTTTTGTTACCGATATACAAAAAAGGAGACAACAAACAGTGTAAGAATTATTAAGATAAAATAAAACAAATTTTATGAATTTCACTTTTTAATTATCACTGTAACGAGTCGTTTCGCACCAACCTGGGCTTCGTCAGACATATAACTTATATGTTATAAGTTATATGTTATAAGTTATATGTCTGACGAAGCCCAGGTTGGTGCGAAACGACTCGTTACAGTGATAATTAAAAAGTGAAATTCATAAAATTTGTTTTATTTTATCTTAATAGTTATAATGGAATTTCATCAAGTAAAGGCCGAAACAATCATATACAGTGTAAGAATTATAGAGGAATTACACTATTGTGCGTCATGCTCAAAGTTTACGAAAGAATCCTGGAAGAGAGATTAAAAACAATAACCGAGGCACAACTCGAAGAATCACAGAGTGGATTTAGAAAAGGTAGAAGTGTACAGGACAATATATTCACATTGAAACAGATGACCGAAAAGAGTGCAAACAGTACGATATACATATAGACATAGAAAAAGCTTTCGGTTGTATACCCCGAAACTTGGTGTGGAGGAGTCTAGAAAAAAGAGGAATAAATAGCAAACTGAGGAAAGCAATAGCAAGCATATACAAGTGTACAAGAAACGTGGTGGGAGCGTGTAATTGACAATCAGAAGAGTTTGAAACAAGAGAAGGATTGCGGCAAGGAGGAGTACTTAGTCCTATACTATTTAATATAATATTTAAAAATACCTTTGTATTTAATATAATACTTGATGACGTACTGAAAGATATTAAAAGCAACACAAAAAAGATACAAATAGGATATAGAAATATGGGGCTGGTGGAGGTAGCGGAGAACGCGTTTGCTGATGACTTGGTGGTATACGCAAATACCGAAAAGGACCTGCAAACAAACTTGGTAATTTGGGAAACAGCACTGAAAAAGAGAAACATGAAAATTAACTCAGACAAAACTAAAGTGATGGCAATAGGGAAAAACCATAAACAGTTAACAATTAAAGTAGGAGGAAAGGACATCGAACAAGTGGAAACATTTAAATACTTAGGAGTAAACATTCATAGAGAAGGGAAAGAAGACACAGAGATTAATGGCAGAATTGAAAGCACGACAAAGTTGTACTATACACTCAACAAGACTTTTATCAGAAATAGGGAAATTTCAACGAAGACAAAAATGACTGTGTTTAAAACCGTATATAGACCAATACTAACATATGGGTGTGAAAGCTTGGATACTAAATAACAAAACAAAATCCAGGATACAAGCGATGGAGATGAGGTATTTAAGAGCAGTCAAAGGAGTAACACGCAAAGACAGAATAAGAAATGAAGTGATAAGGCAAGATCTAAATATAGAACCGATCCTCGAAAGTATAGAGAGACAGAAATTGAAATGGTTCGGACATGTCGTTCGTATGGAAGAAACAAGGCAGACAAAGAGAGTATGGAAAGCTAAGACAATACAGAAAAGGAAGAGAGGCAGACCAAAGAATACATGGGACAAGACAGTAGCGAAAAACCTGCAAAAACGTGGAATGACATGGAGAGAAGCAGAAGTTGCGGCAAAAAATAAGAAAGAATGGGAAAAATTCATTTATAATAGAAAATAGAATTAAGTTTCATATTGAAAATTAAGTGTATACCTTGACATCCGTAGGGTAATTTTAAGGTTTATTGATTATAATAATAAAATTGCCACTGACAAATGATTTTGATAGTTTTGCGATTGATTTTTTGGATGAGTTGTCCATTCGACATCGCATATCCTCTATGCAATTTGCTGTTCGTTTTCTAGGTGCTCTACGCCAGGTTTACGAGTTATTGCCCATGTTTCACAAAATTGAATATCACAAGTTTGAATATGTTTTTGCAGTTGTACGTAAATAACTGGCAGATTAGGATATTGTTGCCGGAGATTCTATAAACACTGATTAGTGGAATAAACCTAATGTCCATTTTCTTATTTTTGGCCAGTTCTATAGTAACTTTGAATAATAATTATTTTATGTTGTAACTCTAACATTATAATAAAATAATTTAAAAAATATAAGCGTTTATAATTTGAATTTATATATGACAACTGTCAGAATTGAAGTTTTCTAAAGCTTCGAATGTGCACCAATCTTTGATTACATAATTACTTAAAAAACAACCTATAATGAGGAAACATTTTAAAGGCACGTTATCAATATCGTACTTTTCAAAATAATGTTTGGGTTAAAAATTCTCAATGGATACCTAGAAAATAAGTAAACTTTTAGAAAAAATTGCTGATATAATTTTTCTTTCTTTTTCCTTTACAGGCAATTCCACATAATTCTACACCTGTATTGAAAGACGAAGATTTAATCATTTGGGAAAACCATGCCATAATAACGTACTTAATAAATCAATACAGAAGCGGCGATCCTCTTTATCCAAATGATCCGAAAAAGAGAAGTTTAATTGATGAGATATTATTTTTTGATTCCAGCATCCTTCTAACAAGAATTAATAACATTTTTGTAAGTACATACAGCATTCGACATTCAATACTTTCCCAAGGCACGGGATAGAATTACTGTAATGTTCCCATTTACGAGAAAATTTCTCATTATCGATCCCATTACTTTTGACATTTACAAATGAACTTTATTTTCAGTAATGTCTCGAAAAAAACAAAAAATAATAACGAGAAATCGAAAAAAATTCATAATTGGAGTAGACTGTGAAATTGGGTTGATACTTTAACCACTTCCACATAATGACACATTACTTGAAGCTTGACAGTTTCATTTGGTTTCATTGTAAAAAAAGGTTATGGCATTGAAATGATACTACAACAAAAAAGAAAACAAATAATTTATTTAATATCGAAATCATAATCAAAATTTACATATAGCTACAGAAGTTGTTGAAAATGTTGTCCATTTACATCTAAACACAAACAATTTTCTTAATAAGAGTTTTGAAAAATTTGACACAAACTTATAGTTTCAATGTCAAATAATAAATGTCATTATGTGGAAGTGGTTAAAGTACCAACCCAATTTCACAGTCTACTCCAATTATGTATTTTTTCGATGGCTCGTTACAATTTCGTTACAAAGTGTTAATTTAATTTTACTTGTTAGGGTAATAATTTTGTTTGAATAACTGTTACAAAATATCGCGCTCAGAAGTTTTGAAATTCAAATAAACACACTATTACTATAACAATATACTATACCGTGATTTATACAGCATGATAAAAAAAATTGGAGCTGTATTTTTAACTGAAATAATGACAAATGAAAAAAAAATTGTGAAAAAAGTTGTAAAATATCTGAGATATTCACACTTATGCGAGCAACACAGGAACACCTCCTAGAGCAAATGTTCGAAAGCAAATGTCCTGCTTGAATACAAATTCGTGCTCGTCGTATCCACGCTCGGTCAATAATTGACTGTTTTCAATTTCATTATCGTTATTGTACACCAAATTTTTCATATGTCGCCATACATACTCTCGTGAGAAAAAAAACGGGACACTGTTTCTGCGTGGGTTTAAATTGTGACTACTTAAGTGACTATCTTTACCCATAATAATAAGTCAAGAATTATCAAAAATAATTTGTATTTGGTCACTCCACCGTTATTATTTATAACTGCATCTAATCTTGTAGACATTGATGCGACAATATTTTGTACAACATTTATAGGAATTTGTTGCCATGCATTTTGAACGATCTCCCAAAATTCTTCCTGGATTGCCTACAATCCTGGCCATTAATCCCCATACATTTTCAATGGGATTTAGATCAGGTCTGTAGGGCGGGAAATCTAAAGCTTCAATTTCATTCTCTTGTAACCATTGTGTTACAATATGAGATTTGTGAACAGGGCAATTATCATGTTGAAAAATAAATTGAATTGCTTGTTGTGATAAACATTTCTAGCAGATGGAAGCATGACATTATTCAAAATATTTATATATTTGTGGGAATCTAAATTTCCACTAATTTTTATTAAAGAACCTAATCCTCTTGCTGATATATAACCCCATACATTGATGGAGAAATATGGATTTCTTCTGATCTTGCTGTTTATATCGTGTATTTTTGAGACGATAAACTTTGATTCTACGATTGTAAGTCGTTTGAAAGATTTTCTCATCAGAGAAGATGGTTTTTCGCCAAAGCTCATGATTACCCATATATTGTCGTGTAAAACCCATTCTATGCTCCACATGTCTGTCTAATAGATAATTTTTATAAATAAGAATAAATATAAAAATAATAATAAAGATATTGCGTGCTTTCCAAATAAAAACGAAATGAAATAATATTTTATTAATACCTACCATCAATCAAGTGTATGACATCAATGGTGTAATTGGAAGGTCACTAGAAGAAAAAAAGTATGTGCAACGATATTCCTGAATGTGACCCAAGTATTCGATAGAGTGTGGTTCCAGGATCTGGAATACAAGTTAGAAAAATATTTGCCACGATAATCATCTCTCATAATAATCTCATCATATATCTCTGACAGGCACGCGTGCCAACAAAGCAAAATATCTAGGCATGACTTTGGATCCCAAGCTACGTTTAAAAGCACATGTGACGCAGAGACATGAGCAACTGAACCTCAAATTTAGGCAAATATCTTGGCTCCTCGGACACCATTCCGAGTTGTCAATTCACAACAAACTACTTATTTACAAGCAAATTCTGAAACCTGTGTGGACTTATGGCAACTCTGGGGATGCACCAAAAAATCGAACATCAAAGTCAATCAGACATTCCAAAATAAAATACTTCGAAGCATCACCAATGCCCCACTGTACATCCACATCGCGACCTGAAGATGCCCATGGTTGAAGATGGAAGCAGCATCAGAAGATGTTGGAAAACCACGAAAATGTCAAAGTGATCTTGTTACTGGACAACAACGGACTTGTTCGACGCTTCAAAAGACTAAAACCGTTTGAACTAGTGTAGTTCCAGTGAGTGCCTAGAAATAACTTCTAATCGCACTAAAATTACGTAAACAAAGTAATCATGGTAACGTGAAGTGTGTCGCCCTGTTTGTTGCGATAACTTTTTAATATATTTGTTAGGACTATGGTCTCTGTGAACACGAATATCATCAACAGCATCCTCAGATAAAGCATTAGACCTTCCTGTTGATTTTCCTTTATAGACATTTCCACTTTGATGGAAGCGTTTTACAACATCTTTGCGTTGCTGAGCAAATGACTCGAATATATGATAAACTGTTTCTTCAAAAACCGCATTAGCAAACTGATCGAAGCAGAACTGTACAGAATACATCCAAGTGCATTTTCTCCCATTGCTCGACTACGAAAGTAGGCTTCTACTATAAAAGTGTCTTGCTTTAACGTAAGATAATTTCGTTAAAATAACCTATAAAATACGCATAAAGATTATTACAATTATATTTATAAGTGGCACAATAATAATTAAAATAATAATTATAATAATAGTATACTTGTATGCAACAGAATAATCCATTTACAGGGAACTCAAATTTAAAAAATTATACCTATTGCATAACATGAAAACGTACATTCCGTATGTTTATTAATAGAGAAGAAAACACTTCCTAAATAATATTTATAAATTAAATGAGTATTTCACAAGCAAACTAGAAAAAATAATATGTCATGATAAAGATTATTGGCATTTATTTACCATATTCTTTAAAAAAAGCATTCATTTACACTCTATGCGCACTCAAGGATTACATGTTATGTAGTCAAGGGAATAGTGTAGTCGATATCACGTTTGGGAAATGCTCCACCCAATTTAAAAGACTTTAAAAATCTCCCTTGCACTAAGCTTTAAAATTTTTATAATTCAAGGCGGCATATAATTAGAAGTAGGAACAACAGTTTTTCCTTCTCTTTTATTTTCCGAAATCAGTTGGCCGAAAGATAATTACCCGAATAGCAAATTACCCAATTCATTTATTGCAAAATTGCCAGAATTTTCTTCGTGCTTATAACTAACAACAAAATGTTAGTGTGTTTAAAATTCGAAAAATATACGAGGAAATATCAGAAAATAACGAGACTGGTGCTGTAGTACAAAAATGAAACATTTATTTAAAAACTTCAACAACTATCATTCCAAGTACTCTCCATTCTGTGCAATACATTTGTCCCATCGTTTTTCCCACTAGTCATAAACATCCGAGAAACCATTTTTTGAAAATCTATTTAGTATACCCATCACTGAGCTCTAAATCCGACTCAAATTTTCCGAATTATCCGACCTCTCAATTCGTTTGTGACTCAGGAAACAAAAGGAAGTCATATGGAGCAAGGTCAGGTGACTAAGGAGGGCGAACAATAATTTCCGCCCCCAATTCTTCAAGTGTTTGTTGACAAATCGCTGATCTATGAGCCGTAGCATTGTCGTGATGCAGAATCCAACCGTTTCTCTTCAATTTCGTCTCTAGAGTTCCTCAAAGTACATTATAGTAGTGCCTATAAATAGTTACTGTATGTTCTCTAGATACAATGTGATCATAAATAACGCCCCATTTATTAAAAAAAAACAATTAAGTGCATGACTTTACCGGCGCTTTTCACAGTTTTCGCCTTTTGCGGTCTTGAACTGCCTTTGTGCTTCCATTGCATATTTTGAGGCTTTAATCCAGGGTCATCATGATAAAACCAGCTCTTGTCACATGTAACCACATTGTGGTTTATGTCGCAGTTGCCTTTTCCACTGCCGACAAATTGTCACTCGATTGACTTTTTGTTCATTGGTCATCACTTTTGGAATCCATTTTGCCGTACCTCAAATCATCATGAATATTTGTTTTAGTGGAACTATAAGACTAATTAACAATGCCGATATATGCCGGCGATCCGGTAATCCGGCGATAATTTTTGATCAAATCGTTAATTTCTGTAATTTTTGAATCGATACATGCAGTTGGTGGTCGCACGCGTCAAGGTTCATCTTCCACTGATTCACAGCCGTCTTTGAATTTCTTATGCCACTCAAACACTCTACATTGTGATAAACTATCATCTGAATATGCAATTCTAGTCATTTCAAAGTTCCGGTTGGAGTTCCAAACAATGACAATTTAGTAATTAATTTGTAATAAACGTCAAAAATTAAATCAAAGCCTACATGGGGATAAGTACATTAGAGATGAGGGTTTCATGTTCTATTATTTGTGTTATAAAATCTTGGTTACGAAAGAAGTTATAGCACCAGTCTCGTTATATTTTGATATACCCTAGTATATATTGTTTTAGAATACCACTCATTAGTTACTTCATATTATATATAACAAAATAATATTGTAATAAATTTACAATAACATAATGTAATAATAATATATAATAGTGAATATGTTATGTTTCCTTCAGTCAACTGTTTTCGGGCAATTTTTCTGATACCATTTTCATCGTGAACTTGATTGACTTGTGTTATCTCTTGCTATATTAAAAGAATTCCTCTAACTTCTATGTTCCAGATAACCAAATCACCAATGAGGTATCGTTGATGTATCATAACCAAAACTTTGATTTCCATTCGTTGTTCTTTCTTCCTTTCTAAAGCTTCCCTGAACAAGTTGGCAATTATTTGCGGTGCTATTATTCTGCTCATAAAATTTTCCAACCCACAAGAAATACATTGTGCCAGGTTCAGTGTTCTATATTATTGACATAGGAAGTCGTTCTTCCAATGTATGGTTTAAAGAAAGCGGTGATCCTGTTTTGCTTAGGATTAGATTCTTTCCTTATGAATCTTCGGGATCCAAATGATCTTGACGACTAACTGGCTCCTGACATTGTCATTTTCTTATCTTCATCTGAGAATTTCATCACCCACATGTATTAGAAGAAACTATTTGAATTAATTACAATAAAATAATAATTCGACCTTCGAACTAAATAAATATTAGTCCGAACTATAGTAAGTTCTATTACAAACTCTATATTATGAAATTTGAGTTGGTAGCGTTTACAGGTATATTATATTATTTGACAAGTTGTGAAGTATTTGAAAACAATAAGCTTTTTTGTTAAAACAAATAATAATTATGGAGTAAAGCGTGAAAGGAGACAGGATAGCGGTAATCGCTTGACATAAGGGTGGATATTCTTCTGATGTGATTTTTAAATTGTTACAAAATCTGGTAATTATCCGTCAATTTACGTATCGTAGTATTGAAAGGAGTAGGTTGTATAATAAAAGAAAATACTATTAAATATATAAGAAAGTGGGAGGCCTTATCAACGAGGATACTGAAGATTGAAATGGAAATCGAAAAACAAGCAAACAGAACAATAATAATTGTGTACGGACCAAATGAAGATGACGCAGCAAAGCAAAAAGAATAGTTTTGGGAACAATTACAACAGGCAACAGAGGATGTCAATGCAAGACTAATTGTATTGGGCGATTTTAAGAGTTGGGAAAAAGGATGAAGAATCAGGAAAAGTAATTGGAATGCAGGGGGAAGCAGTAGGAAATAATAATGGTAAGAGACTTATTGACTACTGTTTAACTAATAATCACGAACACAACAACAGAGAAGCTAGAAGTAGAGGTGAAAAATCAATCATAGACTACGTACTAATAAACCAAAGCCATAGGAAAGAAGTCGAAGATACTAGAGTGCAAAGAGGTCCAGAAATATACTCGGATCACTACTTGTTACTGTCAAAAATATTCATTCCAGGAAGGAAAAGCTCAATGGTGACTAAGAACAAAAAACAAAAGACAAAAGTGGTTATAAGAAACTATAAACTCAGACAAAATGAAATAGCGACAAAATACAAAGAAAAAATTGAGCAAGAAATGGAAGAATTAAATTAACTGGACACAGACAATAATGTGGAAATATTATGGACAAATATAAAAAGGAAAATACATAAAGCTGCAAAAGAAGCGTGCGGAATTATAAAAATAAATAAAAACAAAAAACAAACAAGCTGGTGGAACGACGAAATAAAAGATGCGATAAAATATAAAAAACATGTGTTGGCGAAATACCTCAAAGCAAAAACAGAAGAAAGCTACGCTAAGTATAAACAGCAAAGAACAAGGGTAAAAGAACTAGTGAGAGCAGCAAAACAAAAGTCATGGGAAGAATTCGGGGAAAGAATGGAAAGTGATAGCCACGGAAACCAGAAATTATTCTATAAAGTATTGAAAACTTTCAGAAGTGATACGAACTATAATAGCAAATACATAAAATCAAAAGAGGGAAAAATACTTGAAGATGACAAAGAAATAATGGACAGATGGAAAGAATACTTTAAGGATATGCTTAATATAGAAAAAATAGTACAAGGATATAATGAAAAAGAAGAACAAATAACCACCCAATTAACAGACGAAGGTGACCAAGAAATAAAAATAGAAGAAGTAAAAGAAGCAATCATAAAAATAAAAACAGGAAGAGCAGCAGGTCATGATTGTATATCACCAGAAATGATCAAAAACTTGGGTGAAAAAATCATAAAAGCTATAACTAAACTGTTTAACAAAATATGGACAGAAGAGAGAATACCACAAGATTGAGAAATAGGAGTGATATTACCCATCTTCAAGAAAGGAGATTACCGTGAATGTAAGAACTATAGGGGAACAACAATGATGAATATAATGGCCAAAATGTACGAAAGAATGCTGGAAAAAAGATTAAAAATACAAGTAGAGACACAGCTAGAAGATTCACAAAGCGGTTTTAGGAAGAGAAGAGGAGTACAAGACCACATATTTACTATAAAACAAATAATGGAAAAAAGACAGCAAAGCAATACGTACTTGGCGTTTATTGACCTATAGAAAGCGTTAGATAGTGTACCAAGCAGTGGCGGCTCTTGATGACGTACGATGTGCGCTGCTGCACGGATGAGACTGCTTCGTTTAAGCTTTCATATATACAGAGAAGCAAGTAACCGTACCGAAATCTTCCGAAATAGTTCGAAGTAGTCTCATCCGTGCAGCAGCGCACATCGTACGTCATCAAGAGCCGCCACTGGTACCAAGGAAAGCGATATGGAAAAGCCTAAAAAGAAGAGGTGTAAATAAGAAATCGAGAAACAATATAGAGTGTATGTATAAGGTCACAAAGAATTATGTACGAACGAGAAATGCAGAGTCACAGATATTTGAAACTAAAGAAGGATTGAGACAGGGTGGTGTACTGAGCCCAGCACTATTCAACATAGTGATGGATGACGTACAAAAAGAAATAAAGCACAAACTGAAGAAATTACCAGTGTTGTATAATACAAAGGTATTTTTAATAATATAAAATATTATTAAAAATCTGGTGTGAAGAACACAAATGCAGGTTCACTATTAATATTTTCTGTGAACGTGTCCGAATATATCCTATCCCCAGAGACGTAGATACGTATTTCACCTTTCTACAGGCTCATCGGTACGCCCCTGCTGGAGAAAGGATATTCCCAGACACTTTCACAGAAAAGAACTGCATTTGTGTTCTTCACACCAGATTTTTAATAATATTTTATATTATTAAAAATACCTTTGTATTATACAAAACTGGTGGGGTTTACCTACTCATGTATGTTTCAATTATTCTGATAAATTACCAGTGGGTTATAGAAATATGGAAATAACCACAATAACTGACTGCGTCTTTGCAGATGATCTGGTAATATTTGCAAAAAACACGACAGACCTGCAAGAAAACGTAACAATATGGAACGAAGCCCTTCAAAACCGAAACTTAAAAATTAACATCGATAAAACAAAGGTAATGGTAATTGGGAAAGAAAACAAGCAAGCATTAATAACACTGGACAATACAAAAATAGAGCAATTAAAGACGATGAGATACCTGGGCGTAAATCTACAGAAGAATGGTAAGAACGAAACCGAAATAAATGAAAGAATAGAAAAAGCAACACGGACATACTATGCTTTGAATAACAAATTTATAAGAAAGAAAGAAATATCAACTAAGACAAAAATCCTAGTCTACAAGACTATACATAAACCAATATTAATGTATGGTAGTGAGAGCTGGGTGTTAACAAGGCAGCAAAAAAGTAAAATACAGGCGGCAGAGATGAGATTCCTGAGAGCAGTTAAAGGCATTACAAGAAGAGATAGAATACGGAATGAAACAGTGAGGGAAGAACTAAAAGTGGAATCGATCTTAAAGAGCATTGAAAGGCAACATCTGAAGTGATTCGGACATGTAATACGAATGGAAAACCAGAGACAACCGAAACGGATATGGCTGGCAAGGACACAGGAAAAGAGGACTAGAGGAAGACCGAGAAAAGAGTGGAACAGTGCTTGGAAGCCAGGGGAACAAAGTGGAAGGATGCAGAAGTAATGACAAGAGACAGAAGGGATTGGGCAATGTTTGTTAGTAAATAAAAAGTTTTTTAGACGCCTTAACACCTTCGGGTATAAGAAGGCTTTATCGATTATGTATATATATACATATATATATATATATATATATATATATATATGAGCAACCCCGTACAGGGTGCGCTTCGCCTGTCTGCGCCTTGCCTCGTTGGGGCGGGGGTCAGACCGTCGAAGTACTGCACGGAATTGTAAAGAAGTTGTCGGGAAAGGGTTGGCGGCCCTACGCAACGGCTGGTTATCCGACCTCTCTAAATTCATGCGACCGATCACTAAACACACGCACGAACGCACCGACATACAAAACCCTACACTTACGCTCTCACACAAAACCACACACCCATAGAGAGACGCAAGCTGCCAGCAGCAACCAACACACAAGTTCATACCCAGAAGGAGACACAAATTGCTAGCAGCGAACAACACATATTTTCACACCTTGTTATCTATTTTTTGGAATACTAAGGCATGATTTATTATTATTACTAGAATGTATCTTTGAATAATTTAAACCATAGCAACTTAATTACTTGACATTTATATCCTGTCATTCATATTTTGTATTCTCTTGAAAAAGGCGTATATTGCCGAAACATGTAGAGTTTTTTAAATACATATATTTTGAAGTAATATACAGACCTTTAGTCGCCTACTGATTAGGTTTACCTTATTATATATATATATATATATATATATATATATATATATATAGTATTGAAAGGTATAATGAAGTCTATTCTTTAGACGACCACAAAAGGTGCTCTATAAAAACCACTTGCCAAAGAATTGAAAGCACAAATTTGTCATAGTCCTTCTGGGAATCTAAAATAATGGTCCGGTAAATGTGGATAAAACAAAAATGAACATCGTTCGATTCTGCTTTCGAATAAATATTTTTTATTGTTGAAGAACTTTACAATAAATAAAATGATAGGATGTATGGTGATAACAGTAGTGAAATGGTTTTCTTTGTTCATCAGCCACCATCCTGCGACAGTGATGATTAATAATTTCATGGTATGGAGCAACACAAGTTATTTTTGTGGAAAACAACGTTAAAGCAGGCATAAAAGTGTATCAAAAACAATTCCTGAAAACGTTCTTAAATTCTCTTAGAGAAATCCATAATAAAATCTATTGTCGATTTAAATATAAATGTTATACGTGCAGCTATCAGCGAATAACAATAAAATTAAGAGCTTGCGTTAAATCAAAAGGTCATTTTGAATAGTTTGCTTAAATATTTTTATTTTGATTTTTAATTCGAAGTGGTACACTTAAGATCGTACACTTAAGAGTGTACGATCTAAAGAAAAATAAATTTTATAATTAATAATATAATTATATAGAAAGATTAATAGAAATTGCGAGGGTTTTATATATTTTTATAGTGTCCCAATTTTCATTAGTAAGAAAAATTAGGGAGAACATAAATATGCACATGAGAAAGTTTATTATTGTATTTAACTTTCTTTTATTGGTTAGCATAAGGAGAACTGTAATAAATTTCTATGTTACTTTTTTAGTATTTTACTTTCTTATTTTCCTTAAAAGCATAAACACGGAGAAACAATGCAATTTTATTTACTATTATTGCTACATACAACATCCAGTGAAGCATATAATTCTAATTTAAATAATAGTAAGCAAGAGAAATTCAAATTATTTCCAAATTAATAAACCTTATTATAACGTGCTTGTTCAAATAATAATTTCAATCTATAAATACTCAATAATTTTCTCTAATGGCCTATATCTTATAATCCACAGACGTTGACGTCAGTAACTTCTAGCTCTCTTACTTCATTTTTATTGGTATTTTTCGAATCAATGAATAGGAACATATAAGAGATAAGTAAACATCTATAGGAGAAACCGATGAAACTTTTATACGTCATAACGATGCTATAAAAAATAGTGTTTTCCGATACACTGCTGCAAATGTGTTTTCAGATATAATAACTGTTTATTCTGTTACGAACAAAATATACTTATTTTTATAAAACAAACTTTCCAGCTGCCTTCTAACAACAATTGTAAAAAATTCTAAATACATTTTTTTGCAAAACTGTTATTGAAACTCTTTCTGGTATACTTATATATTATTTATAACAATATACTTTAGAGGTACGAGGTGTCCTTGACACCTGGTATGTAAAAGACAACGTATGAAAAATGGAAAGATTACATTATATAGAATATATACTCAAAATATTCTCCCAACATTCCCTCTCATAAGCGAGAAAAAAGTGGTAAAGGTATTTTAAAAAATTTTGTCACGCCAGCGTGAGATGGAATGATAGATTGTTTCCAATTAGGATGTTAAATGTCCGTAGAGCACACGTCTTACGTATCAGGTTATCTAACCCATGCTATGGTACGGGTACAAAACTTATACACGATGTTATTTTCTAGCGTCTTTATAAACATAAACATTGCAGTGAGTTTTTACGATAGCGGTCTTTTTCATATTCATATTCATATTTTAGATTTACTACTTCTCGTAACAAAAAAACAATCACATAATTAACTTTAATGTAGAAACAGCTGATTTTGATTGAGGTTATTGACCTTAGCATGCAATGTTATAGTTTTTACAACATCGACAGCCGTTACGTATGTAAGCATACACTGTAGTGTATTAATGTTGCAGGTATTTATTATTTATACACAATCCGAATATTTTGAATTCATAGGCGTCACGTAATACAATCTTCAGTTGTTGTAATTGAGTCACAATATTTTGGATTTATATTCTATATAATTACATCTTTCTATTTATCATACGTTATCTCTTCATTTCAAGGACAGCCTGTATAACTAAAATAATAATAATACGCAGATATAACACACCTTATGAAAAAGAAACACAAAACAAATTATTTCAGAAGAACGAAAAAGCGTTCTACAGAAACTAAACATCTGAATTCATTATTATACCAGTAGACCAAAAAGAAATAACTTTCTAATCATAAGAAATCTGGGCACAACCAAAACAACATATAGACGATATTGAATAGAGAAAACAACCAACATAATGTACAAGATCAAGTGTATTACCTAATCACTACAAGTGCTCTATGAACTGACGTTATACAGAAAATACAATTTCTGATATAACAGACTAACAGTCACACATATACATTTAACCAAACTCATAAAGCAAATAATTGAAAACCCACGCATGTGTCTAGAGTTTCTGACTGAAGGTAAAGCATGCATTATATCACTAATAGAACATAAAGTAGAAACACATTTAAAAGAAAATACTTCGTGGACAAAAAACTCCGGACCCGAAGTAAATGTCTGTTAGTTAAAGAAAAAAAATATTTTTTTCTTTTTTTAACAAGACATGAAAAACATTATCTACAAAGTAAGAATGAGAAATAAAAAAGGTACTTCATATTTTATTCAATAAGAAAAAGTTACGAAACAGTAAATTGTGCAAAATTAACAGATTTATTGGTCTTATCCGCTAGGTTTTACATCCAGGTTTACACACAATTTAAACGATTAATAGTGCGTACTACATCCACGAAATCTTATGACTTCTGCCTTACGGCGCGGTAAACTTTGAATGCAGTTGGCGACCGCTTCTTATGTAATGTTTTCCTATTCAGCACGACGAGCTATTCGAAGATCCCGAATGGTTACCGGTGTGGGTTATCGGTGTCGAACACGTCGCCCTAATGAATACCAGAGATTTTCAATAGGATTCAAGTCCGGGCTTCGAGCTGACCATTGCAAAATATTGCTCAACCACCCGTGCGGTGTGAGGTCGCGCATTATGGTGCATTAGAGTAATATTCTCACCTACGAATGGAGCAAATGGTACGACGTGATCAACTAAACATCCGTTGATGTACCTAACAGCCATCATGGTACCATTTGTAATGAGAACAAGCTCAGAGCTTGGAGATATACAATACGCTGAAAACCGTACATCAGACCTTCTCCACACAATTTCCCGTCCATCTGTTGAACGCAGACAAAAACGAGACTCATCCGTGAAAAATACGGAGCTCCATTGATCCATTGTCCAATGTCCATGTTCACGGGCAAATCGTAGTCACTGAACACGATGAGCTGGGAGCAAAAATGGACAAGCAGCAGGTTTCCTTGACATCAATCCGCATTCCTTCAATCTTCGGCGAACGGTTCATGCAGAAACTGCAGTACTGTACGTCTTCGACTTGGCGAGACACAATTGTTGATGGTATATCACGATCGCCGTAGTATAGATAACGGTCTTCTTGACGGTTTGTGGCGCGAGGTCTGCCTGATCCTGGCCTTCTTGTGTATTCCTCAGTTTAATGATGTCGCTGAATTGCGTCTTGGACGGTACTCCTGGGAATATTAAAGACAAGCGCGATGTATCGAATACCGCGTCCATCTTCGTTCAAAGCTACTGCTCGAGCTATATTTTCTGCTTGCATTTTGTCAATCAATAAGTGTCAATACTGACAGTTGAAATGACCTTTTAACACAACAGATAAAAGCTGAATAAAGAGCACTCTAAGATTTTTTGGGTTGGATTTTTGGGCTCGTCATTATTTTTGTTTTTCTTTCGGCTCTTTTGATCAATTAAGTGTTTTGTATCTTCTTTAATTTAAAATTCTTATTTTATAGATAATATTTCATGTCTTCTGAAAAAAAAAATTGAATTTTAATTATGATAACAGACACTTACTTCGGTGTCCAAAATGTTTTGTCCGCGAGTGTAACATACTGGCAGAAGAGCAGAAACAATGCAGGGAACAAAGTCAAGATTGTAAGGAACAATTAATAATAGACAATTTTGTCATTAAACAGGCAGAAAAAGAAAGAAGAAATTTTACAACATGCTACTACCTAGATTATAAGAGCGTTTGTTTCGATTCCTCATACATAGCTACTAAAAGTTCTCTCTTTAAATAAAATAAGCCCAACGTTTCGGAACTTGATTAAGCATTTAAGAATAGACAACATGAACATGCAAAAGTGAAACAATCAAGATCAAGAGGATCATATTCCAAGGTGAGTCGTTCAAAGCTTTATGGTTCCGTACATGCCTAAACTTACTATCATGAGCATGAGTAAAGACGGCAGACTATGTGCCCGAACAGTAGCGTGATGTGGAGGGATCGAGTAGAGGCGTACGACGATCAATTCAGTTGCCGTTGAGACGTTGTAAGCGACACATTGTTAACACAATCGTGTTGAAAATGTCGGGAGTGCGTAGAAACAATGCATCGACTCGGTTGCATGCTAACGTAGTAAAGAAATTTTTACATCGGTTTCCCGATTTAATATATGACGGTACCGTAGTAAAATGTTTAGTTTGTGAAACAACTTTATTAACTTGGAAAGCAAGTCAGTGCCAAAGACATATAAATAGTGACAAACAAATCGAATAATAGTGGACGCAGATCATATAATAAATTTGTGTGTGATTTAACAATGATGTTAATTGCGACCAATATACCAATGCAGAAAGTGGAACACCCAATGTTTCGTCAGTTTTGGAAGAAATACAATCCTACGTGGAAATTATCAGCAAGAAGTACACTACGGAATTACGTACCGTCAGTGCGTGAGAGAATTGTAAATTGTACGAAAAATACGGAAAAAAAATACTCCTGTATTTAACAATAGACGAAACTACAGGTACTAAAAAACAGTCCTTCCGAGCCATTCTAGTACGGACGCTGACTCCGCAAGGACCTTCTCCTCCTTATTTACTAACCTGTAAGCGAATGCAAGGGTGTACTGCCAGAGCCATATATGATGTATTAATAGAAACACTACACAAATTTGAGATTTTACCGAAGCAAGTGTTAATGTTAGTTTCCGATGCTGCCAAGGTTATGTGTTCCACGGCAAACTTACTCAAAACGATTCAACCAAACCTGCTGCATGTCACATGTTTGCTTCACGCTTTAGACCTTGTAACAAACACTATACGTACAACTTGTCCTGATGTGGATCAACTGATAGGACAAACGAAAGCGGTTTTTCTTAAATCTCCGAAACGGATTCGGCTATTTCATTCGCTGTGTCCTGATATACCCGAGCCGCCTCAACCAATTCTTATACGATGGGGTACTTGGTTAAAAGCAGCATTTTATTATTATAAACATTTTGAAAAAATTAAATCAGTGATTTTACAACTAGATGCCAAAGAAGCAGCTGCAATACGGCTCAGCCAGGTTCAATTTAACAATCCTCAAGTTGCAGCAAATTTAAAAATTATTTACGACAGTTACGTTCCAATACTGGACGCAATAAAAAATTTACAGAACACTGCGCTGTCCTTATCGGACTCATTAGCAATTATTGACCACGTAAAACTAGTGCTGCATATCCTTGAAGATGAAAAAAGTGATTGTGTCCGTGAAAAATTTAACAGTGTATTAGATAAAGATGTAGATTTTACAAAATTAGGGCAACTTTTTACCAATACTGAAGATCCGTTGTACAGATACAAAGAGCGCTTTAACTATGCAAATATAACATCTCTCAACGTCGAACAATCCTTCTCTGTAAATAAACATATATATACGTCGCTACGTACGAACCTTTCCGAGACTAATACAGAAACATATATTATGGTGCATTTTTTTCATCGCGCACATCCGCATTTTTTTGCAACAATGTAAACATGTTGGGTAAGTTATTTATGTTTTTTCTTAACGTTTTGTATAGGGATTCGATATATTTATTTTTAAGTAAGCGCACTGTTATTCTGCTAAACTCTCCACGCAACGCCACTGCTGGGGCACATAGTCTGCCGTCTTTAATCATGAGTGCTAAATGGCACTGCATATGGTTTTTAAGATAAAACAACACAACATGAAATTAGCTGCCTCTTGAACAAAGATGACATAAAACTGTATGCTGCCTCACACATAGAGATGAAATTACTTCTCAGAAAAACAGAAAACATATTCAACGATACATACATGAAATTTTGAATGCAAAACTGTAGGGCCCTTCATATGGAAAAAGAAAAATGGACACAAGTAAAAAAGTTAGAGACAGTTAATAATCAAGTACTAAGTGACAATGCAAAATGAAATATACAAATTCTATGCTATAAACAAAACACAAAGTTAGAACACAGGGAAAAAAAGACAGAAGTATCAAAAAAATATAATACAAAGGCATTTTTAATAATATAAAATATTATTAAAAATCAGGTGTGAAGAACACAAATACAGGTTCACTATTAATATCTAACATCTAAAGCAAAAAGCATTAACACTTATGCAGTTTCAGTCTTAACGTACTCATTTTGGCGTAGTAAAATGAACCAGTACATAATTGAACCAATTAAAGACGTGCAAAAAATCGATCTTAACAAAATACAAGAATAATCATCCAAAAGCATGTACACAGCGGTTGTATCTAGCTAGAGAATTATGAGGTAGAGATACTCTCAACCAGTACTTCTATTTGAAAACTATTAGCACCCTACGCAATGTTATTGAAGCAAACAGAAATTACAAATCTGCAATTGAGGAAAGCATAAATCCTCGGTATTAAAATACTGTGAAATATAGGACATTTTGAGAACAGTTTTAATTACTTTCTTGGAATCGCAAACTCAATCGCGAACATCAAATATTCTTAGCTCTCAAGCCAAAAAATACCTTCCCCGCGCTCCTCCCATATAAGTCTTTACTCCTCAAACTAATAACCGATATTTTAAGAGGAAACTGGTACAATTACGAAACGCCTCAGCAAGCTATAAAAGCTTGCATACGATTGTGAAGAAGATTAAAGTCATGTATTAAGAAAATAGTAGTATTCAGTCGTAGTGGAACAGTTAATAAGTGAAATAAATTGAAGCCACACTACGAGGATTGTTCGGAAACTACATGGCATAACACAGAGATGGCGCGAATTCGCAAGAATCTTCTTTATCATTCTGTAGAATCATTCTTTAATTAGTTAAATATGACAGAACAGAACGATCTGTCAATTAGTCTGTTTTTGATAGTACGCCAAAGAGAACGTCTCGTGTGATTTCGTAATAATGAAAAGAACTGAGTTGAAAGCAGTGATAACGTACTTTCATTCGAAAGGCTTAACACCAACCGAAATCAAAGCAGAGCTGGATTCAAGACTATTAGAATCCACTCCATCGTTTTCAATGGTAAAAAACTAGGTTACCGAACTTAAGCGTGGTCGTATGAGTACAAATAATGAACCCCATAGTGGACGTCCAAAAACTGTTACTGTTCCGAATATGATTGAAAAAGTTCACCGTATCGTCTTGGATGACCGTCGAGTAAAAGTGCCCGAGATAGTAGACATTGTAGGTATCTCAATGACAGTGTGCACAGAATTTTAACTGACGAATTGGAAATGAAAAAATATTCGGCGCGTTGGGTGCCGCGGTTACTCACGCCGTAATAAAATCGTTTGAGTGTTTCTCGCGACCTTTTGGCACATTTTCGCCGCAATCAGAAAGACTTTGTACGCCGTTTCATTACCGTAGATGAAACCTGGGTCCACCTTTACACTTCCGAAACCAAAGAACAATCTAAACAATAGACAAAAAAGGCATAAACGGTTTTTTAAGCAGCTGCTTTTTTTTGGGGGGGGGGGTTCTCATGAAATTATCTTGGTCAACTACTTAGAAAAGGGGGAAAACAAGAAATGGGTAGTATTATGCCAATTTGTTGCAACAATTAGGCGACAAAATCAAAGAGAAACGGCCTCATTTGGCAAAGAAGAAAGTGCTTTTCCATCAAGATAACAAGTCTGCGATTGCAATGGCAAAAATTCATGAACTGGGATTTGAATTAGTGCCTCATTTACCCTATTCCCTAGATTTGGATGCCAGCTATTACCATCTCTTTCCAAACCTGAAAAAATCGCTCGACGGTAAGAGATTTTCGTCTAATTCCGAGGTGGTGTAAATTTTTGAGGACTTGGATTCATCAACCTACAATGAAGGCATAACTAATTTAGAATATCGTTTGGAATAAGTGTGTTGAGCGAGCAAGAGAATATATTGAAAAATAAAATGTTTTTTGTCGAAAAAACTGGCGTTTTCTTTATTAGGCCACGTAGTTTCCGAACCACGCTCGTATTTTTTTTGTTTTATGTTACCTACTATTACTAAATAACGAATACTTTATGGTGGATTAATTCAATCACTAAGGTGCATGCACATATTTACTGCACGGAGATATAACAAGAGATATCCAATATATTACGAACAGTTAATCTTATCTCCCTTAACACTTTAAATTTGACGAAATACTTAATAATTTAGATACAGATATGATATTTACACGACTTAATATATTTTTCTATTTTTGGTCCTATTCAGTCGATAATTTTAGTACAAATAAAAAAAGAAGTTGGTACCAAATTTATATTAAAACAATCAATACAATAAAAAGAAACAATTGCATATATGTTTTAAATTATTTTAATAGTAAAAGTATATTTGTCCCTCTTTTACTAAAACTGTTTGTAGTTTCTCTCTTTTCTTGTCTCACTTTGGCCAGCTTCTATTATGAACCCAAGATGAAACTAAATGAAAGTTGTCGCGTAAGTCGCATTGTCGGACAGTACCATGCGGTTTGTAAATAGAAGATTAGTAACTTGATCAATCCTATTTAATACAACTGCATACTATTATATTTATTATTATACTCGTTATCGCTTTTAAAATTTAAAATATCAAATAAAGTCTTATAAAAACAAAACAATTTGAAACATATTTGAGTGGGTAAATCCACACCATTTTTTGTATAAAACGAAAACATTTTTAATAATATAAGAAAGAAATATTATCTGAAGAGCACAATACAAGTTCATAATTGTGTGAAAATTTCTATCCAGACACGCAGGCACGTGTTTCGTCTTACTATAGACTCGTCAATGCATGATGCTACGATGCATGTTAACATCATGAACGCCAAAAACTAACCATCGCCGTCCTCATGGCAAGACTTGGCAAGTGGTAATACAGTTTCTGTCGGTTGCGGCTGTGAATGACCGATGGAATCCCTTGTCAATAGGCGGCGTAAATGTTTTTCTATACTGTCTTTTATTACTTGATTGTATGTAGTAAAGGAGTAAATTATGTCTATCCTAGCATCATGTACTGACGAGTCTATAGTAAGACGAAACACGTGCCCGGATGTTTGGATAGCAATTTCCACACAATTATGAACTTATGTTCTTCACACCAGATTCTTAATAATATTTTTTATGTTATCAAAAATATTTTTATGTCATATCTTTTAATAAGAATTGGCGTCAATATTTATTATTTTATTCAATTATTTAAATTCAATTATTCTCCCTTAATATTGCCTTTCTTCGAATACCACAACACCATCCTTTTTCTTTAAGTTTCACATCTAAACTGTCCGATGAGAAACCATTTCTCTTCATGCAATTTCTTGATGGAAATACTGAAAATTATAATAAACTTGAACTAACAAGTTATACGTCCACGTATTATTAACGAATTTATTAGTAAAGTATCTATGCTCCAGATATCTGAATAATAAATCTTCGTTCTTCTCGGCAAACACGTTTGTAAATGGGTTTTAAGAACTACATTATATAAAGTAAGAACCTGCCAAAAGAAATAAAACATAATGATCTTTAAAAACTCGCATATAGTATTCTTTTGAGTAAATTTCAAATTTTATTGTGGAGTAGTTTAATATTATTAACTACATACGTAATAATGCTAAATATATACCATATGATCAAATAAATTTATCCTCCTGTTGGCCATCAAATTATTTATTCAAAATATCATGTTGGTAGTGACAAATAACATACATTTGTCATTATGTGTACGGTATTGGTTTATTGACACTAATCTGTCAACGGTATAACCTAACCTGAACGACCTACAGTTACACTTACAATACATTTTTGAACTTATACTGCCAACTTGAGTTTAAAGAAGAAAAATTGCATGGCCTTCTAGAGGGTAGAAATATTTGATATACTGTATTATGCACATAATATCTAAAAATATCGAGTGACTATAAACGATTGGAGCAAATATTTAATTTGGCAACTGAGAAATTAACTTGCCTGATCGTTCATTTTAGATTTATCTTTTTTGGTTAGAATATCTTGTAAAAATATAGATGACCTGTGGTCAGAATTACTCGTTTGACATTTACTTTGACAAATTTTATTTTAATAATGACTGCCAGCTTAAGAAAAAAGTTTTCAATTTATAGTTACCCGTTTCAATAATAATAGGTACTTTCATGTACGAGGGCGATTCATAAAATAAGTTCCGTTTCCGGCTAGTGAGCAGAGAAGTGGGAATATCGGCGCGATCGAAGCGCTGCGGTGTAGTGGTTCAGTGTGAGTCTGGCAGTGCTAGTGAGAGAATCGTCCAGGACACTCTTTCGTCCTGGTTTGGTCATTTAAAATGACTACTTCAATTGAAAATTCGACTGACTGTGAACTGCATGCTGTTATCCGATTTCTGTGTGCAAAGAACATTGTGAACTTTGTTCTGTTTATGGTGAAATTTTCATGAGTGACAGCACGGTTAGAAAATGGTGCCGTACCTTTCAAGAAGGACGAACTAATATCTACGATGAAAAACGGAGTGGAAGACAAACTGTTGTGACGAACGAATTTGTAGGTAATGTCGAAGAAAATATTCGTGAAAATTGGCGATTCACAATCAGAGAACTGAGTGCCTTTTTCCCTCAAATTTTACGTACGTTTGTAGGAGGTTGTTACTAAATATTTAGGTTACCATAAATTTTCTTCAAGAAGGGTGCCAAAACTTCTTAGGGAAGGCCATAAAACAAAGGGAATGGGATCGACACTAACTTTTCTGACACGTTATCATGTTGAAGATGAAGATTTCCACTGGCACATCGTAACAGGTGATGAGACTAGGGTCGCCTATGTCAATGCTGAGACAAAAAGACAATCAATGCAGTGGGTTCGCTCTAACTCGTCTATGAGGAAGGCGTCCTTCTTGTAGGCTTTATGGAACGGAGTACCACAATAAACACTGAAGTCTACTGTGAAACTTTGAGGAAGCTCTTAAGAGCTATTCAGAACAAGCAACGTGAATTATTAAGTTCGAGCATCATTTTTCTTCATGACAACGCACGCCTGCATACCGCCGCTTGCACGGTAGTCCTACTGGACAGTTTTAAATGGGAATCGTTTGAGCATCCTCCCTACAGCCCCGATTTGGCTCGTAACGACTACCATCTCTTCCCTGACATGAAGAAATGACTTGGAAGCCAACGATTTGAAAGCGATGAAGAGCTGCTGGACAGTATTACAGCATGGCTTAATTCACAGGCGGCAGAGTTCTATGAAGAGGGCATTAAAAAGCTGGTTCATCGCTATGACAAATGTCTTAAACTTAATGGAAACTATGCGAAAAATAGCTGAAAGTAGTAGCTTTAAGTTGTATATAATAAAAACCTCTTTCATGTATTGGTGTTTTTTTTAATAACCAAGAGGAACTTACTTTACAACTCGCCCTTGTATATATATATTTATGTGTGTTACGTATTCTTTTTTGTTTTTGTCTCTATATTCTCAGCATGAATTCGAAAAATAATAATACAAAAAATGATAAATTAAAAAAAAATTAATGATAATGACATTGCATTTAGATTTATAGAATAAAATGTGGGACTTAAAAATTATGAGTCATAATAGATGTTCTTTAGAAATTCTCAATAGACAGAATTTCTACATTTACTTATTTGAAATGGAAGGTTAGAAAATTATTTACTGAATTTTTTATTTTATTTAATGTTTTAAGAATTAGTGGTTTACCAAAATATGCAATACATATTTTTGTGGTTTTTATTTAAAATTTTCATTACTCACCAAGCATTGGTATATGCATTAGTGTTATCTTCATCAAATAATACGTATTCAAATAGATATAAATAAGAATAAATAACATGTTTTTATAACATGTGTTATAAAACTTATAAGTTATAAGTTAAAATATTTATTACATCGAGTTATATGTTATAACTCGATGTAATAAATATTTCATAAAAAAGTGCTGCTCTTTTTTTTGCCGAAAAACACATGACGCACAAATATATCAATTTCTTAACTTAATCTATTGCAGCCAATAAATAATGTGTGGAGTTACTTTTTAGGACAACATTTAAATCCACTTAATAAATAATAGAAAAATTTTATTAAAAAAATTCCATGATTAAATCACATACTGTATGAAAATAATTTCCGATCATTGTAATAATTTAACATACTTACTAAAGTAATCCCTGGCACATTCTATAATACGAGTACATTATCAGCCAGAATAAACAGTACCTAAAATAAAAATTATATTTATTTATTAATTTTTTTTTAATTTAAATGTTCACTATTACGGCGCAAACAGGCTTCATATCGACGTTGTAAGCCACTAAACATATTTATAAAAAGTGGTTGATGTTACTGCCGGAAAAATGTATTCTTTCTCGCAATTCTGCAATATTCTCCGGCGGATTTTCTGAACCAAATATTTTGTCTTTCATCATACCCCAAATGTATGCATCAGATGGCGTCAGATCCGGTAAATGAGAAGGATATTCTAAGTCTGTTCTCCGGGAAATTATTCTATCATCAAAATGCTGACGGAGTTTAGGGTGTGCGCAGCTGTATGGCTCGTTGCATCATCTTGTTGAAACCATTGTGTGCACACCAATAGATTTCGTGCACGGCAAAAGTTCTGTAAATCTCGCACAAAAGGTTCTGTCTGTAATGGTCTTGGTTGACAGTAAGTGATTCGGATTACTGTCTTCTACGAAATATGGACCAATTATCCCATGACCAGAAACCGCGCACCAAATGAGAAATCGGACACTGTGGAGCGGTCCCTCTACAATACCAGAAGGACGTTCAAATAAAAGGAGTCAAGTTGTTTGTTGATTAATATAGCCGTTAAGATGTACGCGACTCTCGTCTGAAAACCATATGCTTTTCAAGAATTCGAACCCTCGAGAATTAAGCTCAATATGCGACCACAGTAAAATTTCCCTTGAGCGTTTATCCGCAGCGTTTAGTCGTTGTCCAACTTGAATACGGTATGGATGGAACCATCAAGTGATTTGAACAGCCAACGTGTAGATGTTTCACTGATGTTGAGTTTGCATGCAGTGCTTACAAGGCTTCTTTGCAGAAATGCACAACTTGGTCAAAAACACGTCCTACGTTTTCGTTGGCACACACTGTTTTTCGACGACCTTTACGTTGGCACAATACACGAAATTTTTAAACAACAGCTAATATCACGCTTTTACTGTGGACTACTTTATTAAACTTTTGTCAATATCCTACTGACACCTGCTGTAAGCTTGGATCTTCATTGCGACCATTTCCGTATGAGCGAAAATAATATTCTACCAAGCACACTTTTTCTGCCGTTATTAGAACCATTTTCAATTCAAATTCAACTGCAACGTAACATTGTTATGTCAACTAATGACAATTAAGTCAATAATAATAAAAGCATATTATGTAAGCAACACCACAGTACCCTAAGTTTCGGTACTATTTAGTCTGGCAGATAGCGTATATAATATTTTTCTAATTTACTGCTATAACAATGCTACTAAAACATCGAATACAATGCATTTATGGACTGCAAAACGCGATTTCTGTTCTTAAATCTATTCAATATAACTTTAAATAAACCCGTCATTTAAAGTTACAGAGAAAATTGGCATTTACCTACTATAGTACAATTAATATCTAACACGGGCAATATGTTTTATTAAATTTATCCAGCAGATATTAAAATGATGTGTCAATATTTAAACAAAACTCACGGATGACTATAATTGATTGAAATTTTTTTTCTTAAGTTAGCAATAATTTTGCAACTTTATGTTGACATGCCTGATTCTTATATTTAAACAGCCTGATTCTTAAAGTCAAACAAGCAATTATAATCATATGTTATCCATATTTATACAAAATATTCTAGCCAAAAAAGTTAAATCTAAAGCGAATGATTAGGCAAGCCAATTCCAAATATTTGCTTCAATCATTTATAGTCATTCGGTAATACGTTGTTTCATATTTTCCAACACACGAATCAACGTGCATATCTTCATTAGTTCGATTACATTGTCTCTTAATTTCCTTATGTTGCGAACTAGAGCTTTAAAACAGATTTTTTTAAATAAGGAAACACAAAATAATCTAATGGCGTTAAATCGATCTTGAAAGAAATAAGTTGTTACTAATAATTATGTCATTGAAAAATTCTCGCAGATATTTCAAAGTAGTGACATATGGTCAAGCAGAACCTTGTTGGGAACAGCCAATTTGAAGCTCGCCATCATGAAGTTTGTTTATAAGCGGTTGAGTTGTGATAATTTTTTCCGTTAATATTTCCCTCAGAAAATATTGAACCAATGAGTTTTATTCTGAACATAGCTATCCATACTTTAATTTTCAAAGAGTGTAAAGTAGTTCCGCCAAAATAATGATGATTCTCAGTGCTCCATAAGCGCATGTTTTGAGAATTGACATATCCATTTAGATGAAACAATACTCCACCAGGAAAAAATGTTTTATTCAAATCTTCGTCATTATTAATATTGTTATTAGACCAATAATAATATCCAACTCTATTTAATAATCTGGAGGAAACAGTTCATGGTACATTTAGTGGCTGTTTTATGAAGATCGAGTAAAGCAAATAAATTTTGACATTTTATGAAAAATTTCGAAATTCGAGCTGTTTTAAAGAGTTTAAGCGCATAAAACAAAAACAGATATATTCCGTTTTAAAGGATTCTTTTCCTTCGTTTTCGATTGTCATAAAATAAATAAATTGCCGAAACGTGATCATGCATGCATTACAGATGATGAATTCTAGAGACATTCAAAAACTGCTATGCCTAACAAAATTGTCGCAAAAATCCACAATGCCGCTCGATATATGCCGCCTTTGTTAACAATCTACAATAAACGTATTCGAGTCAACAATATTTAGATTTATTTAAACACAATTTTGTGTCTTTGACGTTTTATAACAGTAAATGAAGCAAGGATTCACCGTTACGCAACGGAGATAAAGCAGTAGTTAAAACGGTGGATAGTATCAGGTGAAAATACGCCAAAGACAGGCTTAGTAGATAATTTTGACCTAAAAGAAACAGTAATCCAGAATACAGGAGAAGATAAAATGTAAACGTGATTGAAAATCGATTGACTAGAATAAAAAAAAGTTGATAAACATATCGGTGAAGACATATCAACAAATACATGAGAAAGAATAACACAAGAGGAACTACAAAAAATAAGAAGAACAAATATTAAAGCAAGACTAGAAGAAAGACTAGAACTAGAAGAGAATATTGAATTTATGAAGCAGATAAACGGGACTCACTAGGCAATATGCAACACGTGTGACACTTATATGCTATTTAAATATGTACCATATATGTTCTTTCACCAATTTAGAAATTGTATTTAGATTTATATATTACTAGCTAAACCCCCAGTCTGATATCAAATGAATGGGAAAGTAAATAAAAGTATTGTAGCGAACATAGATTCACCAAGAAAATACATCATTAATCCAATACCCTGCCTTGCGTTGCTGTGGCTATGTGGAATGAAAGGAAAGGAAGAAAAAAGATGTTTAAAAAAATATTTTTTATTGTAAAGCTAGTGGATTGACTAAATTTTTTGTTTGTCCGTTTTCTGTAAAAATATAAAGATCAGACCATTTACCGACTCTGAAGCATGCGACGTATAATTGCCCATGACAGAAACAGTCGTTTTCTAAATACAAACTGCACACTTGCAAAGGTTGCCCTTGGGCTTTATTGTCATAGCGTACGCAAGGCATACTGGTATTCGTGAAAGTAGTATATCTTCAACTTTATGAGGTCCAATCAGAATTTTTGCTTCAATTAGATCGTTCATCAATTTTTTAACTACTAATCGTGTGCCATTGTATAAATTTGGCTGATTGATGTTTCGGAGTAATATAATTGGCACTCCAATTTTCAAATTCATAATGTGTGACGGTAATCTGGGAACATCGAGAGAAATTGACTACTTCACTTTGGTTCATCATGGAATCAATGTTTCTGTTTAGTATGATTTTGTTCATATCGGGTACGTCGACAATCAATAATAATTTCTCCTTTTTCTCCTTCACAAACCCAGCTACTTGTTTAATTGTTTTTCAAATATCAATATCATTAATATTTTCGCCTTTCAAGTTTGACAATTGTCATATTTTTTTTTAAATAACATTTTCCTGACATTTACATCTTACCTAT
Organism: Melolontha melolontha; assembly: GCA_935421215.2. NCBI lineage: Eukaryota > Metazoa > Arthropoda > Insecta > Coleoptera > Scarabaeidae > Melolontha > Melolontha melolontha. The sequence continues at coordinate 89,103,738 of OW285235.1, read as the reverse complement.
ACACATTACCTATACATATATTATAAGGTTTCATATAAGACAATTCATTTAAGATTTAATCAAATTTATATTCCTTTTCAACAATATGTTAGCGTAAATAAAGTATGTATATATGTATATATGTATACAAAGAATTCAAATAAATTTTACCTCAAAGTAGCCCTTGGAAATTATGATTATGTCTTAGCTTGTTACTAATTTTAATAGGAATTTTGTTGGCTATGAGATGAGATATTTGATTGAAATGACAAATGTCAAAATAATAAAACGAACATTTTTAAGTGAATGAAATATGTTTATTTCCAACAAACAAGCAAAATTTTATAAAAATTGTTCAAAGTGTCCACCACCTTGTTCGAAACATTTCTCACATCTTCTTCTAATGGAGGAAAAAGTGTTTTGTAGTATCGCATTGTCAATTCCATTAATTCTTTCAGCAATTCTGATTTGAAGGCCTGCAAGATCAGGTATCTGTACTTGACAAATTGAGTTCTTTAAGAATGGCCATAAAAAGAAATCACATGGGGCAATGTCACAAGATCTTGGTGGAAATTCATGTTCAGTGTTTAAACTTATCAACCGATTTTGAAAAAATTGCTGCAGAATATTAATTGTTTCACCTGCTGTGTGTGCTCTAGCTCCGCTTTGTTGAAAGTAACCCTGTGTTATTTCTTCGTCGTCAAGCTGTTCGATAAATGGCATAATAATTTCTTGTCGATATCTTTCTCCTATTAAGGTTCCGTTAAAAAAAATAGGGCCAATAATTCTCCTTCGACTAATCGCACACCATACACCAATTTTCTGCGGATGAAGTGCGGTTTCAACAAAAAAATTATGTGGTTTCTCATTAGTCCACATCCTCATATTTTGTGAGTTCACATATCCATTCAGATAAAACCATGACTCATCAGAAAAAAAGGTTTTGTCAAGGAGGTAATTATCAAAATTATTTAAGAACCTCTGACTAAACGTTATTCTTCTGGGATAGTCGATTTCCTTGATTTCTTGATAACAGGTCATGTGATATGGAAATAAATGTAAGTCCTTTTTCAAAATTGTATGACATGTGCCAATTGACACACCCACTTGTTGTGATAATGCTCGTACGGAAGTTCTTGGTGCATTATTTATAATTTCTCTTACATTATTAACTAGCTCTTCTGTACGCTTTTTCGCCCGACCTGCGCCTTCTTTCTATTTAACACTCCCTGTTTCTTTGAAAACCATAACGGAATGTGTCACTGTATGCCGAAAACTGTCATAATCAAAGATGACGTTAGGGAACTCATTTCTAAATTCTTCTAAACAATCTTGAAGAGAATACTGCCATTGTCCGTCAATCTTACGTCCGTTTCGAAAATAAGATTCTAGCATGAATGATTTGTGTTGTATAGTAAAAACCATGTTAAATCAATTTTAAATTACAAAGCAATTTTTGTCAACTATGCATCTGTCTAATTGTCAACTATGCATCTGTCTAATTGACAACTAATGCAAATTTAAATTATTAATAACCATACGTTTTTAAAGGAATGGCCTACTAGAGGCAAAGCTTATTTGAACGCTTTTTATATGTATGTATATGATTAGCAAACGTCAACTTGCATTAAGCAAGTACTACCAAATCAAGTATTTGAGAAATTTTTTCGCTACATACTTATGTCTAAGCGTACCGAAGATTTTACAGGTGTGGGAAGACTTTTGTCGCGGTGTGTAAAAAAAAATTATTTTACTACAAAAACACTAGCGTATTCGAATGCAACGTTGTGTCAAAATTTCAAGTCAATCGGCCGGCTACTTTTCGAGTTTTGCGAACGCAAACATACGCAGGCTGGATTTTTGTATACAGGGTGATAACGAACTTCTTAAGGAGCAATTAAGTATGAGTAGCCCATAGGGATGTAAACAGCATATAAAAAAATTAGGGTACTTTATGTATACAAATTGTGCAGAAAAAAATTTTATTTAGAGTGTGTATAACCGTTTTGAATGGCACTGTATGCACACAATGTTATTGACGCTTTCGTATGCACAATGAAATAACTGATGCACTGTTACACGTGCGCTATCGCTACAATGATCAATTGATGTCTTTAACCTACCTCAATGTCTGAGAATGCGAAAAGAAAATAACGGATAAATAATGCGCTGTTAAAATAAATACGCTTTTATACGTACATTTTTTCACATCGCCACGGCAGATCCACATTTCGGAAACCGCTGAAGTGGGGAGTTATTATAGTAAATGCTCGAAGTTGCCACCTCCCTCTTCAATACAAAGGTTTAATCGTCGTGTCAATGATTCACGAATGCGTTCCTTGTTGATGCTGTCTCTGATTGATTGTGCGCTTACGTAGATGCGATTGATCAACTCATTTACGTCGTTAACTGGGGTTGCGTAAACAATATTTTTTAAATGTCCCCACAGAAAGAAATCCAGCTGAGTTAGGTCTGGAGATCGGGGCAGCCATGCTTCGGGTCCAAGACGGGCCAATCCATCTTCCCGGAAACTGATTGTTCAAGAAATTTCGCACTGCTTGTGCAAAATGAGCCGGGGCCCCGTCACACTGGAACCACATACGCTGGCGTACATCTAAAGGTACATTTTCGAGAAACTGTGGTAAGTCCTCTCTCAAAAAGTGTAGGTACGCTTGACCATTTAAACGCTGCGGCAGTACAAAGGGTCCTAGGATTTCATCGCCAATGATTCCGGCCCATACATTTACCGAGAATTGATGCTGGTTGTAGTGCCTGTGTATTGCATGCGGATTTTCCACAACCCATTGATATGTATTGTGCATATTGAACATTCCATTTCGCGTAAAACCGGCTTCGTCGGTAAATAAAATATCGGCTAGAAAATTAGGATTGTCATGTTGCATATTCAAAAGTGATTGACAAAACCTAAGTCGTAGTGGATAATCAGCTGCTGTTAATGCTTGTACTCTTTGCACGTGGTATGGATGGTATTGGTATTCGGTTAGAATTTTCCACACAATCGGTTGTGATAAACCTGTTTGACGCGCAATTTGACGAGTACTTGTATCAGGAGATTCTTCAATCAAAGCCAGCACTTCCTCTTCGGCGTTCGCTATGCGTCTGGGTCTCTGGCGACCTCCATCTCGTCCGAACCGAGGCTTTACACTGCCAGTGGCTCGAACACGCTGCACAGCAGATAAAATTGTTCGAGCATTCGGCCGATGTCGCTGAGGAAAACGTTCATAATAAGCACGTGCAGCAGCCTCCATATTTTGATGAAACTCTCCGTACATTACAATCATATCTAGATATTCATGGTGCGTATAACGATGAGCCATTTTCATAAACAAAAAGTATATTACGCTAGCGAGAACGGTATAGTAATTCGTAAAAAAAATTCACCCCGACAAATTAATAATTTTATTTAACACATGCTCTCACTTCGCTGGTTGAATTTATACTAACTTAGACTGTTTGCTTTTCGCATTCTCAGACGTTGAGGTAGGTTAAAGACATCAATTGATCATTGTATCGGATAGCGCACGTGTAACAGTGCATCAGTTATTTCATTGTGCATACGAAAGCGTCAATAACATTGTGTGCATACAGTGCCATTCAAAACGGTTATGCACACTCTAAATAAAAATTTTTTTCTGCACAATTTATATACATAAAGTACCCTAATTTTTTTATATGCTATTTACTTCCCTATGGGCTACTCATACTTCATTGCTCCTTAAGAAGTTCATTATCACCGGTATATGTATAAAGATGTGATGTGAAATTCATTTGTTTCTTTAGCCTGTACTGTATAGCTTTGAGACTCCTTCGTCTTGTTATATATATATTCGTTAAGTCCTAATTCAATTCCTACTTTATTTGCTATTATCTTTTATGTTTGAAAACAGTTATATCACGTGAAACTTTTCTTTTTAAATTGTTTATACCCATCGATTTGTTTAGAGACATTTTCTTCTGATTGTCATAGATGAACTGAACATATTCAACGCATATTAATACCAAAAGAGCTTTCTTTTATAAAACGTTAATACTCTTATTGGTCTAGGTAGGTCTATCTAGGTCTTTTAAAATTAAATATGAAGGACCTCAATGTTGGATACAGCAAATAACATTTCAGCCTTTCGAACATATGCATAATCTTCTTTGAGATTACTGGGACGTGGTTAAAATTTACGTCGAAAATTAGAGGGTGCATTTCAATGTAAAGTTGCTCAAAAAATCTACACAAATTTCTGAAATTTTGTTCGATCTTAGAAATATCAAATAAATTAAACCTATTAGAAGGACCAAAATTATATTACCATATAATAAATGATGGATTAAACGATGTTTTTGATTTGTCAATTGAAGTTCAGCTGTCGAGTATACAAAGCATCATCTTTAAAACAAATTAACTTCAAGATTTATTTTTTTCAAATAAAAAAATAAAATAGATATATCGTTAAACTTCGCTTTAATAGCCAATATAGTGTATCATTTTGGCGTCGTTTTTGTATTATTAATTCTCTCTGTATAATTAACGCGCACATTTAAAATTACATGTATTGGAACTGACAGCTATTATTATTATTATTACTAATGTTGACACTAACGAGCTTTTAATAAGATGAAAATTAAATATAGATGCCACAAACTACGGAGTCTGAAAAAATTCTTATTTCTTGTCAGTTCTAATAATAACCATCAACTAAAAATAGAATACGAACACATTCATTTTTCCAAGAGAAGTTCAAAATTAATATGTTATTGAAATTGTTGTTAATAATTCAATAATTCTTATCTGAAAATTCTAAAAATTATTTTCCTGTAAAACTTTAATAAGAAACATACACTTATTCATGTTAAGTAGAGTATCGATTAAATAATTATATATATTTATATCAAAATAACCTACGTGCTCATATATATACGAGGAGAGTTTTTATGTTATCTACCTAGCTATGAAAGAAACGAGTTAGAAAACAACAAACAAATTATTTTTCAACGTAAAAGCCATTTATATTAACACACTTATTCCAACGTTTCTTTAATAACACTATGCCTTCCAAAAAAAATTATTTTGATAATTCCGCAAAATGTAACCGCACGACGTGATTCGATAAGAATCGACGCTCTCTCAAGTGTTTTGCAAGTTTTGGCAAGAAACAATAGTCACAGAGGGCAAGGTTGGGTGTAGGGTGGATGCAGTAATTCTTCAAAGCCGCATTCATTGATTAATTCTTTAACAATTCGTGACTTATGCTCCTTGCAGTTGTCGTGCAGAAGTAGAGTTTACTGAGCGAAATTTCGTGGTCCTTTTTTGCGTATAGCCGTGTTCAAGCTTTTAATTCTGTCTTTGCAGACCTTTCCCGTTATCGTAATCCCTTCTGACACATACTCAATTAAGAGAATTCCTTCGGTACCCCAGAAAATTGTGGCCATCACTTTTCCTGCAGAAATTGCGTTTTTGCCTTCTTGTTCGATGGAGAGTCCTTATCAACTCTTGTTTCGTGCCCAAGTTACAGCCCCAGTTACAATTCCATTTAAGAAGTCTTCGTCTGGAGATAAATCAGTCAAATTCTCTTCACAAGTTTGTCCTCTGCACAATTTTTGTTCGGGAATGAACAGCCTGGAAATCCATAGTACCGATACTTTGTTCATTCCTAATCTTCGTGTTGAGTTTTAGAAACACTCGTTTCTGATATTCCTATTTCTCTAGCAATAACTGAAAATTTTACTCGGCCGTTGGTCGACACCAAATCTTCAACTTTCTTGATGATTTCTTCAATTTGTCTTGCAGAGGTCTTCCACACTTTGGGTTATCATGAATGGATTTTCTACCCCATTTAAACTGCTTACACCAAAATTTGACTTGGAAATACGACAGGCTATTTTCCCCATACGCTACCACCATTTTCTCATAAATATTCTTCGGGCCTTCTTTTGATAAAAATTTTATGACACTTCTGTGTTCAACTTTCAAATCACTCATTTTTTCTTCTTTAAACGAATGTAAATGTAAAAAATGCGATTCGAACCAAACTTGGAGATGACACTAAGTCGGTCCATATCTTTTTTTTTTATATTTAGGAAAAGACAGCTGCAACTCAAGTTCATTGATCTGTAAACAAATCCATAAAGTTCCTAGACTTACTGTTAGAGGATAATAAGTTTACTATTTATAAGAATAGTGAATGTTTGTTTACCAAAACATTTATGCAATATAGTCATCCGCACATATGGTCTTTTTATTGGGGTGTTTTTTTATGGATATCAATAATAGGCTTTACGTCAAACCCTATAATTAATGTGCGTAATTAAGGATGTCATTGCAACCACACCTAGCTGCAGTAAGGACTATGTACATACTAAATGTAAATTCCAGCGTTGTTTTTAAAGGTGGATTCCCGTATTGCCGCCCATATATTAACTGCGACAGGGCCGAACCTGAGAACCTGAGAAGAGAATAAATCATCTAAATTGATTCGTTCAGCCATGCTATAAGTAAATTGTATTGTCAAAATATTTGGCGCCAATACGCATAGTGGGATCGTCGTGAAACCACGTAATTACAGAAAAACGAGTGATATTTCTTTGAAATTATATCATCAGATCTAAATCTAGGCACATAAAGGATCGATTCATTCAAAAACACTCAATAAATCGACCATTTTCAGCACTCTTATTGTAAAAGGCACTGTTGACGGCTCATATTAGCGAAATAAACAAAATACAGCTGCAACTCAAGTTCATTGATCTGTAAACAAAATCCATAAAGTTCCTAGACTTATTGTTAGAGGATAATAAGTTTACTTTTTATAAGAATAGTGAATGTTTGTTTACCAAAACATTTATGCAATATAATCATCCGCACATATGGTCTTTTTATTGGGGTGTTTTTTTATGGATATCAATAATAGGCTTTACGTCAAGCCCTATAATTAATGTGCGTAATTAAGGATGTCATTGCGAACACACCTAGCCGCAGTAAAGACTATGTACATACTAAATGTAAATTCCAGCGTTGTTTTCAAAGGTGGATTCCCGTATTGCCGCCCGTATATTAACTGCGACAGGGCCGAACCTGAATAAAGAAAAATTTTCTCGTTACTACGTGAACATTGGGCCCCGATTTGTTGTATAAAGGCATTACTAATATACGTTACATATTTTAGGCAATCAGTACAATATCTTATTTTAATTATTATTTCAAGAATAATAATTAGAGGTATTAGTATGCGCCAAAATAAACAACACCGAAATTACTGAAGTATATTATTTATTACTTATACATTATTATGTCTATAGAATACATGTTCAAAATGTGCGCCATGGCGTTGTAGGCACTGCTCATACCGGTTACGCAGATTGTCAAACATATTCGAAAACACAGGTTGCTGCATATTCCTGAAAAAGGAGGCAATGGCACGCATTTCAGTGTTGTTTATTTTGGCGCATACCGTATATCTTTCACCCCTTTATTACTTTGTCTAGACAAAACTAAAAGTGTATACGCCCATGTCTGCGCATAGATATATGTAATGACACCTTGATCGGCTTTCAAACATTCTAATAATTCACACATTTCCGAAACATTCGCCACATAACATTGCTATTGTACGATATTAATCAAGAAATAACAAACATATAAATAAATGTTGATCTAGTGGGTTTTGTAATACAGCTGTTTAAATGTATTTTTTCAAGATTTTAAAATCCGACGGCGTATGTAAATGCAAGTTAGTGTGATCAAAAAGTATCGGAACATTTAAACCACGTGGTACATACGGTCCAAGTACTTTTTTACTAAGTTACCCAGTGGCGGATTTCTAAATAGACTAGGCTACGGCGACAAATTTTCGTAGGCGGCAAATTTTCGAAGGCCGTCATTTTTTCCGCAGCCACTAAAAGCGGAATTCTCTCTACTCGGTTCTCGGTAATGAGCCGCATGGCGACGCCAAAGCGCGCCGCCGGTCATCTTTCTCCCCCGTCACATCGATATAATATTGTTTCTTGTTGTTTCGAAATTCACCATGACAGCAAAAATCAGCACCGTCTACCTCGTTCTGCAGTAACATTCGCAATTATCCATAATGTAAATAATGTTTACTGCAGGCTATATAGTAATTATTTATTTAATTAATTATTTGAAATCGGACTTGTACATCAGGCATCCACAATACATTGGGAGAAACTGAAGAAGAACAATGTACAAATAACACCAAAGCGTCTGTCGTCCATGAGATGGTCATGCAGAGATTATGCCTGCAAGGGTTTATTGAAGTTTTTGAAAGTATTCACAATGCTATGAAATCAATCACAAATGACAGTTTAGAGAAGTCGATTGCGAAAGCAGAATCAGCAGGATTAATTAAGAGAATGACCAGATTTTAGACTACGTTTATGACTGCTTTTTGGAGTAGTATTCTGAATCGCATCAATGTAGTCAGTAAAAAACTACACCAGGAAGGTGCAGATATTGGATTGGTCATCGATTTGTACAAATCCTTAATTTAATTTATTTCATCTTCCCACGAAAACTTCACAATCTATGAAGAGGAGGCCAAGGCGCTAAATGATTAGCAAAACTACACCACTGCAAGCGAAAACCATACCAGGAAGAGAAGGCGACATTTCGATGAAAACCACAATGATTTCAAAATAAACGTATTCCCTACAATTGTCGATCGATTAGTCTCAGAATTGGACCGTACGACAGTGTTCGAAGTTTTCTACGTTCTCTTTAAATGTCGCGAACTCTGTTGAAAAAATAAAGAGTGAAGCTTTAAAATTATGTGAAATTTATTCACAGGATATTTCAGAGGATCTAGATGAAGAGATCTCTCATCTCGAAGAGTATTTGGCACTATAAGATAAAAAATATGTAAATATCAACAATATGTGCAGCTGGATTGGAGATCGGAATCTGCTCGACATTGTCCATAATATCGACATAGTGTTCAACGGCAGTAAGCATTCTTCAAGCTACTGCGAAACGACGAACATCTACGTACAGCCCTGAAGATGTCCCTCGACGGCTTATATATCGCTGTTGAACCTCTTCTCGAGCGTTCTATATCCATCGAGAAGGCGCTGGAGGTATAATACGTGACGTATCGTTGAATGAGTCATCACAATACTTTCATCGACAGCTTGCTCTTTAGTTGGTTGGTATTACTGCTGATAGTTTTTTTTTTAATTTTCAATATAGGAGCGAATTTTGTATAATTTGTCAAATCCGGTTTCTCCTTTTTTTGACATTTGTACGTTGTCATTCAGATGTATATTGGATAATAGAAAACCAATGCGTTTTACAGGCATTTTAGAAGCGATAAAAGTATCTCTTAGCTCTGGTTGCGAAGACTAATCTTTATACGAAGGAATCTTTTTTATACCCATTGGCAAATTTATACCAATGAAAATGTTGAATTCTTTTGTACAAGTCGGCAGAAAATTTTTATCACTCTGAGTAGCAAACAAATTAGTTTGATCAACAATGTGTTCCAATAAATCATATAACAAATATCAATCCAAAGAAATTATTTTGGGTTTGTAATAGGTCAGGCACTGCATTGCTAGGACCAGTTGTTTCATCAAAGTGCATCAAATTTGGTGTAAAATCCATTTTTCTCCATATAATATTAGTCATGAGTAAATTTTCTTCTAAATCACTGATGGAATCCTTCGATGCAGTATCATTGAACGATACTTGCGATGCAGCGTAGTCGTTGTCATCACTTTCAGACAATAATACGGATACGGATTCTTCCAGCAGTTCTGGTGCTAGTTCTGGCTCTAACAATAATTCGTCGTTGTCATTGTCACTCTCTAAATTGGACCCGCCATCCCTGGAATTTCATCGTCGTAGGCCTGAGAAGAGAATAAATCATCTAAATTGATTGGTTCAGCCATGCTATAAGTAAATTGTATTGTCAAAATATTTGGCGCCAATACGCATAGTGGGATCGTCGTGAAACCACGTAATTACAGAAAAACGAGTGATATTTCTTTGAAATTATATCATCAGATCTACATCTAGGCACATAAAGGATCGATTCATCCAAAAACACTCACATAAATCGACCATTTTCAACACTCTTATTGTAAAAGATACTGTTGACGGCTCATATTAGCGAAATAGGAGTTTGAAATTTTTTATAGCCGTGCTCAAACTGTTTCGGCGGACTTAAACGAAAATTGAATAGACGGCGCCACTAGGTATACTTACGTGCTACATGTGATTTCGCGCAGAAACCACTGTACAACAATCCCATGAATTTTTAGAAGTGTGGTTTAGCCGTAAAACAATTCACTTCAAAGGGGTAATGGCACTCGTGCCTGGTACAGAAATCTTAACGATCTGTTATATCCGGTTTTAGTTGTTTCGAAACTTTCTAACCGGATTGATTTAATTGAAATAGAGAAAACCTTCAAAAGAGATTTAACTATTTAGTATGTGTAGTTTGATTACTTTTGCTAACAGCTACATCCGCATCCAAATTTGAAAACAACAATATTATTTTTTCTACTCTTGATATTTGTTACTAGTACTCGAATAATTGGTTCCATACGATGTAATTCACTTTAAGAATTACTTGGTGCTTGGAGAGGAACAATTTGTAGTTGCGACAATATGCAGTTGTCTCTTATTCGGTCTTTATTGTTCAATAGTCGAGCCATTTACAGGACAATGTACATAATAGTACAAAAAACAATACAAAACCACACACAGTACTTAATTGAAAATAAACAATATACTAGCTAAAATGTACTTACATAAATAAATAATAGAAATTCACAATAACAACAGAAAAGCAAAAAACTAAAGCTCCTAAAGTTTGTTATCTTCTCAACAAAAGAAAATACTTCAAAAAGATTTTTAAAGACCGGAATAAATAGTAATCAGATGTCATGGCGGATGAAGTAAAACGTACCACAACTTTGCCATGTTTGCAAAGAAGAATGAGGCTGCCCATTGTCAAGATGAAAGATGATGATTTTATCCATTGCCACTTTAATTTGCTCACAATTCTTATCTAAATTAATGGTTTCGTTAGACCTAAGAAACTCATACTAATAGTACACTATTCCTTTCCAATCCCTTCAAAAACAAAACCTGGCCTTTTTTGGGTGTAGATATGCCTTTGAATTAGAAGTGGATAATTTTTCAAATTTCATGATCTTTTGTGCTTAACACTGTATTATTGTACAAAAAGGAAATAAATAGGTGTATATTTGTCATGCGAATTTACATTTATTAATTTTGTATACTTAATACTATTAATTGAATTTGTACGTTAATATTTCTTTTCTTTTTCAGAATTCTATATTAATAAAGGATGAAAAGGAAATTTCAATCGACAAGATTCGCTCACTTCAAGAAGTGTATAATTATCTCGAAAAACTCTTAGAAAAGACTGAATATTTAACTGGTGATATGTTGACAATAGCTGATCTTTGTTGCGTCGCTTCTCTCAGTTCAGCAACCATTATAATCCCTTTATCGTCGGAAAAGTACCCAAAATTATTTCAATGGTATAATAAATGTAGGAAATTACCCTACTATGCAGAAGTAAGCAGTAAAGGATTAAGCAAGCTTGATTCTCTAGTCGAAGAAAGACTTGGTTGCATAAATTCAAGAAAAAGTTTATAATACCTATGTGAATATTCTTCCTAGTTATTCTCTACACATTGCTTTATTTATATATTTTTTAACTTATAATTCAGGCGCGGCTCGTGATGACGTATTTTGGTTTGCAGTACAATGATACGAGTGCCTCGTGTGTTTTCGGTGTTTACTAAGCAAACGTTACAGTTAGTATACGAGAATACACGAAGCACTCGGATCATTGTACTGCAAACCAAAATACGTCATCACGAGCCGCGCCTGACTTATATTATTAACTATGCCTAAATAAATTATTAAATATATGCCTTTTATTACAAAAAAAAGCATTTCAATTTTTCCCTTTTATAAAATATGTAAAATAGAGTGTAAAAAAATGTTTAGTATTTTACACCTTCTGAAGAAGCAGGTGGGAAAAATTTCGTTTAATAAATAAGCAAATTAATAACTAATGTATCATATTTCTAAAAAATTAGTAGGGACCGGAACGACAGAGCGATGACTCATTGCCCACAGGTGTACTATTGAAAATTTGTATTTTTAAAGAGTTTTTAATTTTATTTATATAATTGGAAAACGAACGGGTGGTGATCTATAAAATACGAAATATATTTTTATTTGTTCATTTTGTAGTTCAAGATGAGGAAAGGACTATTAATATTAACTAGCAATACTTTCTCAAGATTCTCTTCTATAAAATTTATTCTCTTTAAATGAAATACATCCTTGTAAATAGAAAACGTCCTTTCTACATCCCAACTGGTTATAGGTGCATACAGGAAATATTCTTTTATTTCAGCGTATTTAGCAGTTAGATTTTGAGGCATTGTCCCCAAACACAATTGCCGCAATGTTATAAAATCTGGATTTCTCTTAAAAACTGAGTCTAACTTTTGCCGAAGGCCACATCCGAAGTCGCTTGGAATATTTTTCAAATTATTAATAGCCACATCTAATGTGATTAATCCATTAGTTAATTTGAAATTTTTATTTTCAAAATACGTGATTAGTTTTGGCAAATTTCCAAAGTGTTCCTGAAGAAAGTACAACTGATTTTTTTAATTTGGAATTTGTATTAGTTTCTTGCACTCAGAAATACTTCGAGCATCGACATTTAAACATGTAACGAAATTTTGTAAACTATCGAAATTCTCTACATAAAAACTAGTAGCTTCCAACCATGTTTCCCATCTAATTATTACTGGAGAGGGAGGCTGTGACAAAGATGGAAGTTTTTCCCTCTAAGGAGCTACTCTCAATGGTGCTTTTCTGACAACTTTTTTAAAAGCGAATACAAGTCTATCAACTTCTGGAAAGGTGTCTCTGATATTTTCATAGATTCTGTGGAGAGCATGTGCTACACAAGTAATATGCAGCATATCAGGATATATTTCCTTTAATAATCTGCCTGTTTTTATCATATATGCTGCACTGTCACTGACAAATATAAGTATTTTTCTTTGTACCTGTCGTTCGAATTAAGCATTTGGTGCATATTCTCGTAAATGGTTTTAGCTACTGTTTCCGCATCAACTGTATTTATAACTTTTGTTGCTATTACATATGCGTTGTATGGAATAGTTGAATGTGGTACACCAGCTACAACATTTACCACACAGCGTCCTAATATATCGAGAGTTTCGTCGGCACACTTATCCATAGGTATGGATTTGAAAGATGCTTCTAATGCATTCTACTGCTTTCGCGTAGCACTTAGAAACATAATACTTGCATAAGGTGGATTCATCAGGAACATTTGGACCAGTATATTTTTGAAGAAATGTTTTGAAGGTGGGATTTTTAAGTTTATTTAATGGAATATTTACCGCCATTAAAGTTTCACAGAGTTCTTCGTTAAAATTATCAGATTTCAACCGGTCTAATTTCTGTGAATGTGTTTGCGATGCTAAGTGACGTTTTACGTGCGATTTCTTGGAATTTTTGAACGATATTTTACAGACTTTGGAATAAATTTCGGAATCACTGGTAATGGACATACCATCAGTTTGGCCCTTAATCCAACTCTCCATTGTTTCACGATGCCATTCTCGACATTGTTCAATATCATATCTGAAAAAGTAACTTAAACAATGTTCTATGTAGATCTAAATTCTAAATAAATGAAAATTAAAAATGTATGCGTAAGTTATTGAAACTGAACGAAATTCAATGCACACTCCAATAAAATAACATTGTTATTAAAAAAAAAAAAATAAATTCTTAACACAATAACATTCCAATAGGAAGAGAGTATTTAAATCTTTCTTTTTAAAAATGACGTAGAGGAAAAGCCATTAGAATATATATGGGCAGTAATATTTGTATTTGTTATACATAAGTTGTCAGTTCTGGATGAAATTCACGGTGACAGAACGTTGATTTTGACAGTAAAATTTCCAATTTTGTTTATTTGCAAAATATAAGATTATTAAGACAAAAACACAGCAAATATAAACGTAAAAGGCATTAGTCTAAATTCAAAATACCATACAATTGCCAAAAGTAGATGTTTCTTGTGTATTTGGGCGTAAACGTAACGTTTAAGGTTAGTTGTTTTTTTGAACGTATGTATTTTATTTTTTTGTGGATTTAGGGTGCCTCTGTTTTGGCATATTGTACTGGATTCATTGTCAAATTGAAGATTGACACGAAGTGTGTCCACTGTGAATACAATATAGTTATAATATTTTGAATCGAGGCAATCAAATATCAGCTTTTCATAAATTCATCTACTAAAAGGAATATAATGGGGCAATCCTCAAAGAACTCATGTACATAAATAGGAAATTGTTTATCAATTTTCCAAAAATTTATGTGAAATTTTTTGTAAACAATTACCCAACAGCCATGTATTTATTTTAAAAAATCAAATGAACTTTAAAAAGTTCGGTCAATTGTAATTTTAGCAAATAATCACATGCAGATGACTGTACAGCCAACATTTTAGAATATTTACCTAAATTATGTATTTATAATAATGGAAAAAGTATAAATAACATTGCCAATAGAAAGGATTGTAGACATACCTATACAAAATATATCCAGTTTGCAATTACAAGCACACTATTTACAAAGAATATAGAAAATAGTTATTTAATAAATTTGTATTATTTTGTTGTGTAGACTTCCATGTAATCTTATATTTAGAAATACATATTAGCATATGGTAGAACTTTTTTAATTATTTTTTATGTTATTACATTGTACAATCGTTTTTATATTTTCGAGTACATTTACATAAATATTTGTTTGTATGTAAACTAAACTCTGCCAGTGGCAGAATGGGTGAGATTCTATCTCAAACGACACCCCGACCTTACACAGCGATTTGCTTCTAATATTAAAGTCTCTAAGGCCACTGTCGCTCCTAATATAAACACCTTTTTTGACAACCTAGAGAGAGAAATATTTGGGGTTGAACCAGGAAACATATGGAATTACGACGAATCGAGTTTAGTCGATGATCCGGGTAATAAATAATTATTACGAAGCGGGGTTACAAATACCTCGAATGGATTATAAATTCAACAAAACAATCTATAATAAGTCTTGTTTTCTGGAAATGCGTTGGGTGAAACTTACATCCTACGTGGTTTATAAAGCCCGCAAATTTATACGATAGTTGAGGGAGAGGAGGACCTGAAGGAACGCATTATAATCGCTCCAAAAGCGGCCGGTTTGAAGCAAGAATCTTCGAGGATTGGTTCGAATTTTTGCTATTGCCACGTTTAAAAAAAATAGAAGGAACTGAACTGGTCATGGACACAACCTTTCATCACATTTAAGTGTACATGTCCTAGACCTTTGTAATAACCATCAAATTAAATTCATATGTTTACCGTCCAATAGGACTCACATCACACAACCGTTAGATATAGCAAATTTTGGGCCAATAAAAATTAAATGGAGGCAATTGCTCACCTCATACAAATTAAGTGGAAATAGCTTAACTCTTTCAAAACAAGATTTCCCTCGCCTTCTAAAATCACTAGTAGATTCTCTAGCAGAAAGTGGAATGTAAAATCGAAAGAGTGAATTTGTAAAGGCTGTCATTTACTCCTCGAATAGAAGAAAGGTTTTAGAGAAAGTTCCAGGGAATGAAAATCTAGACCCAAATATGCAGCTTAATGTAAGCGCCTCAGTAATAGATCTTCTACAGGAGAGAAGGTTCTCTCAGCTGACCGAAGGCACTAAGAGGAAAAAAGTAAATATGCTACCTGGTAGAAGCATTTCGAATATTCAACCAGAAGCGACCCCTGGCCCGAGTCAAGTTACGAAAATTCCTTCAGAAAAGCGAAGACTAAGAATTTCCAATGACTGAGTCCTATAATATTTATTTCCATTTCTTCGGAGACTGAGGATTAGTGTGACCTTGATTAGGAAGTCGCCGTTGAAGGTCTGACAACACCAAGCAATGACAACAAGACAAATTGACCATATTAACAATGGAAACTTTATTTTATTTTTATATGAAAATCAAGTTTACCCAGGACAAGTTATTCAAATTAAATTAAAATAAAATAAGAAAACATTTAAGATTAAATCTCTTGAAAAAAGTGGACTACATCAACGAAAGTGGCCTTGGTCTAAAGATATCCTTTGATATGAACCTGAAAACATTTTAGAGATCATTAATACACCGTAATATTCCAAAAGAGAATTTTTTACAATCCATAAGATAAATAAATATAAATCAGTTGTTTTTTATTTATAGGTATTACCTACCTATTTAATGTTTAAATAAAATATTTGTTTATTATATATTTTCAGAGTTTATTTTGTTTTTTTATTGTAATATTTTAAGTAAACAAAAAATGTTATTTTCATGCACATTTTTGTTGTTTTTTTTACTACCGTGGGCCCTAAACTTTTTAAACTATTTTTTAAAAACACTTGTGCTCAACGTTAATTATTAGTAACCGGTCTTTACTTTTAAGCGATGAGATAGCTGTCGGCCAAAGTCACCCAACTTTGTCGTTTAGATTTAGCCACTAACTTTTTTTTATAATGACATTTTTCAAATTACGATAATTTTGATTTTTTGGCATTCTGAAAGTACTATTAGGAGCATTTCTTCTGGTGCAAAAAAATGAATATCTCCTATAGAAAGTTACAGGGTCCTAAAGTTTGAAAGTGTCCTCATCCCACCAAGTTTACAGTACTATGTTTGACTAATATTCGCATTGAATTTATATGCTCTTCAACAATGCCTAATCAATTCTTCCTTTATAGTCATCGGAACTACATCCTTACTTTTGAAAAGACTGTGAAATATTATGTTTTCATTATTTAATTTAGTTACGATTAAGTTTTACTTCTTATTCAAAAGTTATATATTACAACTAACACTTGTAATACATAATATGAAGAACAATGAAAGATTATACATAATAAATAATGGCATAACAAGTGACAATTTCAAATAAACGGTCATAAAAGCACAATGTAATAGCATGGACGCGACTTATTTGAAACGTAGACTCATTACCAGATAGAAATTGAGCAATCCTCTTACAGCTGTTTGCACCGGTTGTTATTGAATTGTAGTTAAAATTTAAGCCTAGTTAAATTAAAATTTTCGTTGCGCGGACACATTAAAGTTAACCCTAAGTTAAAGTATGGATTAATTCCTGGCGCATGTGCAGTTGCAGCAGAAACTTAACCATTCTGTATTGTTGTTTAAAACAGTTATTTGGATTTCTATTTTCAATAAAAAATTCAATATTTATAGGGGTTATGCAAATAAGGCAAGTTTTGTGTTAGACAATATTGCAATTGATATAGCAGATGCAGCAACTATATCTTTACCAAATCTATTGGATAAACATGCATTTAGACAAATCATTTTAAATGGCGAGGCACTGAATATTAATGGGTAGAAAGATAGAGGAGCTGTAAATAGACCAGAACTTATAAATAATTATAGCAAACGCCAATTAAGTTGGCGCGAGGAGGGGTAAGTTCGCGCAGGATTAGAAGTAGTGGGGAGATTTGTATTTGGTTTTACATCAAATGTCAGATAATTCTAACCTCTGAACGTGTATCACTTTATGATCCCCTAGCAAAGATATTATGTTCCGTCAAACGTCAATGACAAATGTATTCTGACAATTACTTGAGTAGTGGGGGAGGACGTTTTTAAAAACGACTTCTGCGCACACCCTCCTCGCGCCAACTTAATTGGCGTTTGCTATACCTTTAAATATTTAATTTGGCAACTCTGAAAAATTGGTTTGCCCGATAATTCATCTTAGATTGATCCTTTTTGGTTAGAATATTTTGTATAAATATGGATGACATATGGTTAGATTTACTTGTTTGACTTTTACTTCGTAAATTTTTTGACAAATTTAAATTTGCAGAATTTACTTAACAATTCTTAAATATCCTAAATACGTATTTCAACAAACACATGTGTGTCATTTTTGAAGAAGAGTGACCTAATTTTAGTTTCTTAAAATTTAGTGTATATATAGACGCCTTGTAAAGTGTTTCGCGATTTTTAGCTTTACTGTACCCCATGTTCAACACTGTGATTATTAATTTTACCTACCTATTAATTGTGGTAAGTGGTTTTATATCTTTTTAAAATGTTTACTTAACCGTAGTCTCCAAAGAAAGACTTTTTAAATAATTCTAACCATAAGTCATCCACATTTATACAAAAAAGAAAAATCTAAAAATAAATTAAAGGGAATGATCAGCCACTTTCTCGGAGTTGCCAAATTAAATACTTGCTTGTCATTTATAGTCACTCGATACGTACGGTTGCAGCTCTTGAAAACTCAGCCACTCGATTTAACGTGAATGTCAAGAATTAAAAATTTTGTAATACGTAAATCAATGTTACTATCAAATGCAAAAAAAAAGTGGTACGGTCATATTATAATCAGTTTAAATTAGGCTGCGTGAATGTAGATAGATATTAAATGTAGGGGTCAAATTTAAATATTCAAATCTATAAGTGTCAAATAACATATACGTTGATATAAGGGGTGTTCATTTGAAAAGTCAATCTAGTAGCATGTGATTTACTGAGAACATTTTGAAGTATAGCAAACGCCAATTAAGTTGGCGCGAGGAGGGGGTGCGCAGAAGCCGTTTTTAAAAACGTCCACCCCCACTACTCAAGTAATTGTCAGAATACATTTGTCATTGACGTTTGACAGAACATATTTTGTAATGTCTTTTTTTGTAATGTCTTTGCATACACACTCAGAGGTTAGAATTATCTGGCATTTGATATAATACCAAATACAAATCTCCCCACTACTTCTAATCCTGCGCGAACTTACCCCTTCTCGCGCCAACTTAATTGGCGTTTGCTATACATATGTCGTAAATTAAAATTTACTACTTAACCTACGAAGTCGTATATTTTGACAGTTTCATACATACAAATAAATATCAAATGTGATTGACATTATCAAATATCATTTGGATTTATGTTTACGGAACAACAAACACATACTAATATACATATATGCATCTTATTCTATCAAAATTTCAAAGTAACCTAGATTGACTTTTCAAATGAACACACGTTACAGATAGGTGTAAGTGTCAAAAATGACTTTTGCACGTTACTACGATCTTAAGTACCTTAGCAACGTCACAATACTAAAATGTTTAAAAATTGACTTTACATATAACATCACTACTGTACCACTTTTCTTTGCATTCGATAGTAACGAGCCATCGAATATTCATAATTGGAGTAGACTGTGAAGTTGGGTTGGTACTTTAGCCACTTTCACATAATGACATTTATTATATGACATTGAAACTATAAGTTTGTGTCAAATTTTTCAAAACTCTTATTAAGAAAATTAAATTTATTTAAATGTAAATGGACAATATTTTCAACAACTTCTGTAGCTATATGTAAATTTTGATTATGATTTCGATATTATAGCTATTAATATAACGAGAACATTAAGCGATTTATAATACTCGAGGACGTTGCCAGGTGACGAGGCGCTAGCCGAGTCACCTCGTAACTTCCGAGAGGGTTTAAATCGCTGATGTTCGAGTTTATATTCAAAGCTTTATCGTATCATCAACGATATCAAGATTAAAACAAAATCAACAATTTGTCTGTCGTACAAAATACTTACGTCGAAGCTTGCACGTTTTTGAAATAAATTAATAAATCATGGAAGAATTTGATGTTCCCGCAAATATTGTAGAGGCTGCAAATTGTGCAAAATTAGATTTGTTGCCAGCGAAGTCAAAACTGCATTACGAAAACGAATATCGTCTGTTTTGTAAATGGCGAGATGAAGAACATGTTCAAGGTGCTGGTGTTTGTGAAGCTGCAGAAGATCGCGGATTAAGAACAGATATGAAAGACATCTTTCAAATTTGAGAACTGTCAAAATATTGAAATTCATGTTCACAAATAATGTACTATTTGACGTATTATGGTTTTGTATCTAACGTATTATGGTGCTGCATCTAACGTGTTATTAGTTCGTTACTATACTCTATTTTTAAAGTAGAGAGACGAATTTCTGAACAGACCACTTTGACAGTAAAATCTCATTGGTTGAAAGCAAGGCCAATGAGATTTCACTGTCAAAGTGGTCTGTTCAGAAATTCGTCTCTCTACTTTAAAAATAGAGTATAACGTATTATGAGTAACTAAAGTAACGGGTGTTCAGAAACATTCGAAGTCAATGTAGTCCTTGAAAATATGATGTCATGTCTGATATAGATTGATACATTTACTCAATACAATTTTATAGGTTATCAATTTAGAGAACGGACACGCTTACCACATGACGCAAAGCCCAGTGCAGTACTGGCGAAAGGCTGTATTTCTAAAATATTTAATTTTATTTATATAATTGGAAAACGAACGGGTGGTGATCTATAAAATTACGAAATACATATTTATTTGTTGAAAAGTTGTATTTATAAAGTTTTTAATTTCATTTATATAATTGGAAAACATACGGGTGGTGATCTATCTATCTAAAATTACGAAATACATATTTATTAATTAATTTTATTTATATAATTGGAAAACAAACGGGTGGTGATCTATAAAATTACGAAATACATATATATTTGTTGAAAAGTTGTATTTTTAAAGTTTTTAATTTTATTTCTATAATTGGAACATTTTTATTTGTTCATTTTGTCGTTCAAGTTGAGTAAAGGAGTATTAATATTGACTAGCAATAGTTTCTCAAGGTTTTCTTCTGTCAATTTTGTTCTCTTTGAATTAAGTACATCCTTATAAATAGAAAACGTCCTTTCTACATCGCAACTGGTTATAGGTGCATACTGGAAATAATTGGAAGATGTTGCTTAAATGAAAAGAAAAGGAATGTACGTGCTATTTCTCTTACGAAATACGATAAACTTATTTATTTTATCTACGTACACGACACCACTGACAAACACTATATTCTCCGAATACAATAGCTGGGTTGTTCATTGTTATCGCTGCGAGACCAGGTGGCCGAGTAAGTCAAACAAATACTTCATTGAATTACGCCGGGATGTACTGAGCGACGTTATACACAATTCCAATTGCCGATTGCGTTTTATGGAAATTGCATCCGTTCTCTAGTTATCATTATACTTAAGTAAAGATATACGATTTTTTGTTCAGAGCCCACTTGACTTCGAATGTTTCTGAACACCCGTTATTATTAAGATATTGTAATATTATGTTCCTAATAATTATCAATAAATGTTTCACATAAAGATGGCATAATAGTTAATGATACGATAAAATAAATTATTGGTTTTCTTTTTTGTTGAAGTATCATTTCAATGCCATAACCTTTTTTTACAATGAAACCGTCAAGCATCAAGTAATGTCATTATGTGGAAGTGGCTAAAGTACCAACCCAATTTCACAATCTACTCCAATTATGAATTTTTTCGACGGTTCGTAACAAACGTAGCATTTCATATTCTTGAAGAACTTCCAATTTAACTTGAGTTAATTAATTATCCAAAATAATCTAGGTATATATTTCTTTATAATAAATAAAGAGAAATTTTTATTTATACCGATAGGTCCAACTCGCAACGGGCCATAGGCAACAATATACGTATGGAACGTAATGCGGCGTGGCAACGTGTGTACGATGGCTATATTGAGTGACTTTCTTAAAATTTAAATTTATTTTGCAGAACTATTGATTTTTTTTACTTTTATCTTTTAGAAAACGTTATTGTTTTTTTATTACTTAAAATTACTTTATATGAAAAATAGTATACCATAAAAGTGTAAACAAAGACAGTATACATTGAAACGAATATTCATTCAATTGTATTGCCATGAAATTGAATTTGTCAATCGTTGTTAAATTTGTTAGAATGAATAGATATTTATATTTATCGGAAAATACTAATACTTAAAGCAAACAAATAAGGTGTAGGGTTTTGTTATAGGCTGATGGAAATATTACGTGAGATTTTGGTATCTGTATTATAATAACATCACGATAATAGTAGAAATACAAATATGAGCATATTACGAAAGCATCAGCTGCATAATCAATATGCAGGAAGAAATGGATATTGTACATTCCTATAACAAAGCACTACACCTTATTTGTTTGCTTTAAGTATTAGTATTTTCCGATAAATATAAATATCTATTCATTCTAACAAATTTAACAACGATTGACAAATTCAATTTCATGACAATACAATTGAATGAATATTCGTTTCAATGTATACTGTCTTTGTTTACACTTTTATGGTATACTATTTTTCATATAAAGTAATTTTAAGTAATAAAAAAACAACGTTTTCTAAAAGATAAAAGTAAAAAAATCAATAATTCTGCAAAATAAATTTAAATTTTAAGAAAGTCACTTAATATAGGCATCGTACACACGTTGCCACACCGCATTACGTTCCATACGTATATTGTTTCCTATGGCCCGTTGCGAGTTGGACCTATCGGTATAACCCAGCGATGCCAACCCTACCGATTTATCGGTAGATCTACCGATTTAGAGGGTAATCTGCCGATATACCGATTTGGGACTTCATCTACCGATTTTTAGGATTTTGTCAGATATTTAAGAATAAAAGAGATCGAGGTAAGTATTTTTTGTATAATAATAAATTGAAGGATTTTTATAGCACCATTTCTATTAAAAAAATTATTAATGATAAGATTTCAATACTGTACATATATAAATGGCTTACATATTGGTATCTTAGTGACATAATTCTAATAATGCAACGTTAGTACAATTTACTAACATCTATTTGAAAGTATGTATACGTATATTTAATATTTATAGTATATTTGTTGATATTACAATTTAAAACCAACTCCGACGCCCATTCAGCAACGGGGAAGTCCCTGTTCGTATCGCGTCCCTAACATTTGAACTCTGCAGTTTCGTAGTAGAGAATGAAAATCAAGCAACGGAACAAATTAAACACGGAATCTATAATAGGATTGTTACAGACTAAGCAATATATAGGAAATAATAGTTGCTACGATTTTCCTGTTGATCAAAAGTTATTGACTTATATGGACAAGAAAAATTTGTATTCTTCAAGCGAAAATTGAATTAGTTTATTTCGAGTTGTATTATTTTTTTAACTCTTATTTTATTTTTGTATTTGTTTTCTAATAAAAACTATTTTGTCTGTAACAATGTTTGCCTCTATATTGCCAACCTACCGATTTTTCTCGATATCTACCGATTTTTTACGGTTGGTTCTACCGACTTTTGGATTTATAGGTTGGCAAGTATAACCGTATAAACTACATATAATAGCGTAGCAAAAGTTGCCTGTATGTGTAACAACATAAATATAGTGCGAATATATCGAATATACAAATAGGTATAATATCCGAGGCATCATTTAACTTTAGTGCAACTCATAGACAAATCCTCTTTAATCATTAAAAAATCCTTGGCATCTAATTTTATTTCTTGAGTATAGGAACACTAGTTATAACATAACTTTCTCATTTGTAGAAAACCAGCTTAACCTCAAATTTATTGTCAACAGGCTTATCTAACAAATAAAGAGTGGAAAATAGTAAACTTCGGAACTAGAGTAGCTGTTATTGAATTTATTATTCATCGTTAACTCCTTTTTTATTTCTTGCCTAAATTTTCCTATGAAGTTTATAAGTTTAGCTTATTTAAATAAAGTTTGTTATGTAATTAGTTTGATAAGCACAAGCAGCTGCACTCTAAATTTATTTGAGGATCATTATTAAAATCGATTTCTAAATAATTACTTCTTTGTTGAAACAACATTTTTCTCTTTGCATAAATGTTTTTATTTAAGTAATCTACATTGAATAAAATATATTTCCAGATATTATGGCCACATTCAAATAATTCGCTACTTTCCCCTATACTTTGTTTTGGAACTAAGTGTTGTAACCTTGTCATCTTGTAAAAATAAGGTTTAGTTAGAGTACAATAATTACATTTTTCCATTTTCTTTTTAAATTTTCTTGAAGTAATTAAGTTTAACTGAGAATTTAATTTCGAAAATTCTACTCAAGCTACATTAATTTCATTCATTTTAAGGTATATATCCAAGAATTTAGTGAATTGAACGCCATCCCAATCAATACTCTTGACGCTGACTAGGATCAAACGTTATTTTAGTGGTAAGACTTTAAAAAAACTATTTTTATTAAAATATCCTAACGTATTGAATGTAGATGTATAATGTATTGTGTTGTTAAATTTACAACTTTAAAAGAAACAATACATAACATCTAAGGTTCATTAAGTTTGTTTATTTTAATTCTATTTGGGATATTTTTTGCAACTCATAGCAATGTATTATATTTCAGAATGATTTTTAGTGAGTTACATATATATAAATATAGATTAGTGTGAATATGTATGAGCGAAATCGTAGCAGAAACTTTAGCAGCCGAGGTAATACTCGACCTGGAAAAATAAGACGTTCTAGAGAACGGACCCCACCTAGGCAAAGAAGTCCACTTGTTAGAGCTCGTAGTCGACCAAAGTTTGAGAAACATCACACTCATGAGAAATTGCATAGAAGATCGAAGGATAGATCAGAATCAAGATTTGAAAGAGCTCGTTCAAGTGAGCGTTTTGAACCTCCACGCAAATTAATAGAACAAGCAGGAAGATTTGAACCTCCACCTCGTGAAGCTGTTGACCAAACAAGGTCATTTGAAAATGAAAGATACGTACCTCCATCGCCAAGATTTGAAGAGCATGTAGAGGCTGTTGAGCCACTAATTATAGAACGGAACTTGAAATTTGAATGTCCAGCTGACTTCGATAAATTCCCAGGAGAACACCGGTATTATGATGGACCAAATGTGAACAATGCAAGTCTTTCTCCAAGACCTCTAGTGGAAGGTACATCTAATTATCCACCACATATAAATGATGAAAATAATGATAAACCAGATCCATGGAACAGTGGTCCAACACCATCATCATCTCAACTACAACCAACATTTGGACAAGAGAAAGGAAGCAGCCTCATTCCGGAATTTGATCCAGAAACATCTGATATAAATGTAACTTCTTTTCTGAAGCTTATCGATAAAGTTGGACAAGATAAATCATGGTCAGGTCATGATAGAAAGTTTCAATTTTCTATGAAATTGCGAGGAACTGCCAAAGATTGGTTTTTAAATGGAAACAAGTTTGTAGATTCTTGGTCAAACATAAAGAAGCAGTTTCGAGCTACTTTTCCAGCAGATATGGATTTTCACTCTTTATTAACTAATATGATGCAGAGACTAAAACGACCAGATGAAGATTTGAGTTCATATTTCAACTATAAAATTGTTATGTTGAAGAATTGTAACATTACTGGTAGGAAGGCAGTTTCATGTCTTATTGGTGGGTTACCAGATATAATGGCGGACATAAAGAACAGTGCATTCGATAAGAATTTTGCAACTGCAGAAGAGCTCTATAAATTCCTAATTGATGAAAATGTAGAAGAAATAGAAACTGAAGAACAAAATCATGTCAAATGTAATTTATGTGGAAAACGTGGACGTTGTGATTGCCATAAGGGTGAAACAAAAATATTACAAGAAGAAAGTGGTTTGAGAAAAATGCCTCTTAAATGTTACAAAGACGTTTATATTGCTGGTAGGAAATTAAAATGCCTGTATGATGAAGATTTTCCACATATTACAATCAGGGAAACTGATATGGATTTTTTGAAAATGCGCTACAGACGTCAAATCACCTTGATAAATGGTTACGACAGGACTCATATTACCGCTTTGGGTCAAACTCAGTTTTTGATCAAAATAGATGAGTTGTTTGCTGAAATGCCTTTCTACGTTGTCAAGGATAATATTCAGGACACCCCTATTGTGCTGGGAAGAGCTGCATTAAAGTTTCCACATACTGCAAGTAGAAATGGAATCTTTTTCACTTCTGATGAAAATGTGATGGAATTAGGAGATAGACCAGAAGGAAGAGGACGCTCTAGTATTGAGTTAAGAAGAGGTAGTCGGTCACCTATCCGAAGAAACCATGACCATGAAATGATGATGCGCAGAAGTAGTCCTGAACGTGTTATTAACAGATCCCCAAGACGCTCTCCACCAGGCCGCGTTTACAAAGAGTCTCCGTTATTTGTAAATCAATTTTATGGTAAGTTATGGAAGTGTTTATTATATACTTAGATATCATAACTGGAGTTTAACTTGGATTTTTTATTGAAATATATTTAATATTCGACTGCTGCGCATGTAAATTTATAACGAAAGAAATTTGTGTTTCTTTGCATCAACAATTTCTTTTCTACAGTCATACCAATGATATAGCTACTATTTATTCAAATTTTCTCAAATGTCGTGAAATTAATATAGATATATTAATTGTAGTAATATTCATATAATTACGAAGGAGACACATAATAATATGATAAATAACAAGAAATGGAACAAACATTTGCTTCTATTTACTTGTACCTGTTGATATGGCTAAAGAGTATGCTCTTGTCTCAATTTTCGTATTTGTGAATATTTGGATTTATGTTAGTACATAGAAGTTTGTATTTTCAAGAACAAACCCTGATATAAAATAAATCGTCGACTGTTACTTGACGATATTACATTTTCTACAATCCATTGACTACGTATATAAATTTTATGAAAGAGTTTGGAAATGTTTACAATGTTATATAAGGATATAAGGATCTCAACATACAAAAGTATATTGGTAGATATTTTTCCAATTAGATATGGCCATCTTGTATCAATTTGCTGAAATTGAATTCCAATACATCCAATTCCAATTAAATTCTTATTTTAAGCTAATGTATACTACAGGATTATTTTCAAGAACAAACCATGATATCAAAGTTTATTTTAAAATTCTTTTCAATGTTAGTATTAGTAAAAAGAAATTACTAATTATGTTTGGATAATTCAACATTTTGTATGTATATGATACTGTACTGTTTTATTAGTTAGTTCTACAGCTTCTGAACTAGTTCTGATACTACAACAATCCCAATTGCTGATAGGACTGCGAGTGCCAAAAGCAAAAAAAAAAATTCAATTGAAAATGCTTGCAAAAGTTTATTATTAGATAGCTGCATAGGGAAAAGATTTAGCAGAAAACCAGGAAACTAAATAAACTACGGAAGAAGAAAAGCCAACTACTTACCTACATTGTTGAGACCAAGATATAACACCAAACTTCATAAAAATACATCATCTTAGTACAGAAAATAATTTATTGAACAGAGAATGGACTAACACTAGAAAGAATAGATTCTACATATAATCAACTTTATCTGATATATATATATATATATATGGAAGTGTACTTTCTACGTCTAGAATTATGCAACATACCACCCAAAGATTTATAGGAAGCAGTAGATCGAATAAGCTACGAATCCACTGAATACCATTACGACAATTTTACGAAGAAACATCCAGAAATTAAAAAAGCAGAATTCAAAGGAGAAATACAATCAGACTTCGACACCAAGAAGACCATCATCTATCAACTATCGAACGAACATGTATCTGAAGAACAAACGAATGTACTATGCAAAGGACTAAACTACGCTATTTCATCTTCAAAAATACGTTGACACCTGCTGCATTCTATCCAAAGCGAAGCTATCAACCCATAACATCACTAAGATAAAAGAAAGTAAATTATCGGACATTCGCTAGAACCAGAATGTTATTGTACTAAGAGCACGCAAGGACAGTGAATAAGATACAATGACAAGATACTGGCAATATTAGACACATAATATTATATGAAACTGAGCAGAAATTAAACAACGAAAATTGACCAGGCAGGAAGTGCAAGTACTTCGACTCTAGGGACTACCAAAGATGCATAAAATTGGAAGCCTTACCAAGATTGATTGACAACACATGCGGAGATCACCGACCTACAAACTAGTGAAAAAAAAAGACAACCACTTGAGATTAGTCAGTTACGTGAAGAATTCCGAACATTTCGTTGAAATCCTGAACCAACATAAAATCCCCAGCGAAATCGTCCAAGTAAGTTTCAACGTAATATCGCTTTTTATCAACGTTTCAATAAAAGAAACTATACAAATTATCAAACATTTTATACAACAAGGACTACGAGAAGATTCATTAGACTTAGCAAGACTATGTTTAACTACAACATATTTTCAATGGAATCAAAATTTATTTGAACAGAAAACTGGTTTAGCAACAATGTCACTAGTGAACGTTAACACCTTAATGGAAGCTTTTGAAGAAGAAGCATACATGTTGATATCGCCATTTGATGACATATTTGCAATATGATCACGTGAATAGGAAACCGAAAGAATTTTTTAAATCACTTGAATAGACAATGCACGAACTCTCATGCGGTATAGTAAAAGAAGATAGATACAGACACGTATTATTCACAACAGAAGAAATCAGTTATAACAACACTTCTACAGAGAGCAGTGATTCTGCAAAAAAAAAGCAATACTAAAAATGGAAAATGTTTTACAAAAGAACTTTACAAACGGAGATAGTAAAAGAAGAGCAACAAGAACCTGCTGAATACGCCCATCTTCCATACATTGCTAGAACTAGCTAAAAAAATCTACAGAAGAAGAAAGTAAGTTTGTTACAAAACAGGACAGCATTAAATAACGTGGACGCAGAACACAGTGTAGAGTAAGGAAAAATAGGATAAATGACGAAAATAATCTAATAGAAAAATCTGTAGAATCTAAAAGATAATACCTTAACTAGGGAGTTCACAATATCGACTCTAAAAATGTCAACATATTGGTTAGACTACCAACAACCAGTGATTAGAGAATCGTTGGAAATAATGAAAAA
This sequence comes from Melolontha melolontha, assembly GCA_935421215.2. Lineage (NCBI taxonomy): Eukaryota > Metazoa > Arthropoda > Insecta > Coleoptera > Scarabaeidae > Melolontha > Melolontha melolontha. Next base: position 89,074,825 of record OW285235.1, on the reverse strand, counting down.
CACCTTTCTAGCACGTTCAACCGAGAGGACTACGAATCTAGGTGACTGGTGTTAAATAATCTTCAATGAAAATATCACCAAACCACTCCAGATATGACTCAGCGAGCTGTAACAAATATGGTTCAACAAACCAAAACAAGGCACATCTATATAACGAGGAACAGAAGGCAACATAAATATATATTTAGAAAACTACTAGCAGCATGGTCAGCCGAGCGTGAAGAATGCCACTTCAAAAATGGGTAAACCCGAAGATCTTTGGAAAATCGCCGCAAATCTCTACAGAGAAGGAGCAGAAGAGTACACATGATTTGCCTGTCAAGATTATAGCAAATCACCTACCATCATATGCGGTTTTTTAGGTAAAACTAACATAATTACGATTTCTTAATTATTTACAGGACTTGATCGTCAAACTGTCATGTTTTCACTATTAAAGCATGGACAATTCAAAGATATGGAATATTAGGACTATTTCAGAAGTATTAATGGTGATGATAAGCGATATATGTCGAACTATGTCGTTAACGTTAAAGGGCAAATTTATTTAGACTGAGTTTTACAATAGGAATAATGTGGTAATTAGTTATCATGTAAATTTAGTCAGCCACAAGAACGTGTGGGCGATTTTTTCATGAAAACTTCTATAATAAAAAGCATTTTTAGCGTATTAATAGCCACCTAATCCAACGTACAAATTGACCAATACCGCACAATTATTCAATATGCACTCCAGTCGCCATTGTTATCGTCTATGACTTGATAGCGTTTTCCATACTCCCAACAAGATTTTCTACATAATCTGTACTAACATACCACAAAATTCGACAGGACCCTTCCCCTCAGCTTAATTTTCATGTAAGCCCTCATATTTTCAATAGGATTAGCATCTTATGATTGAGGCGGCTAGTATAATACTTACAAATAATCTTATTTGTTATCTTCCAGTATATGTACAGTCGACTCCAGTACTTGGTAGCATCTTTAAGTATCAAATTTGATTACCTTCACTAAACCACTTTTTTGGCAGAGTTTAGTAAACACCTACAGGAAATCATTTTCTGAGCATTCCTTGAAAACATGTAGCAATCCAAAACGGTGTACATTAAAGCAATCCCATACATGAATTTTTTAAGGTTTTTCTACTACTGTTGGGTAATGTGGCAGTCTACAGGTAAACACTACATAGTTTCAATCTCGATTGTAATTCAGAAATCAATGATCAACGTGTTTTTGAGTGAGATATTACTTAAACTGTTTATATTTAATTTTTGCAGTATGTTTTTATTGGACGATATAACTAATTTCCGTAGAATTAAAGGCATCTTAAAGTAGGATTTTGGCTAAAAATCGTTAGGGTCATTTTCTTTTGCCTTTTATTTTTGAGATACAAATTCCACGTTTCGGAAAAATATTGTTCGTGTGTGTTTCGTTATACCTCTGTTCTCGTCTCCTAACAAACCACTAATTTTTAAGGTATCTAACAGATTATAGCACTCATTCTCTTGGACAATTACATACAGAGTCAGCTTCGAAGCGTTTATTATGACGATACAGTACCCGCAGATTGGCAATCAGTATAATACTAAAGTTTTGTTGAACAACAGAGCAATCATCGGTACTCTTCTAATCGTTAAACTCATTAATGTTTAACGGACCCTTCTTAGAAGTAATCGCCCACAGAGTAAATTTGCAACTCATACATAAGCATGCACACAATTAATTATCGTTGCTGATCAGTTTTATTTATAGAAACATAGAATACATTTGCTAAAAAATGTCAGAAAACACAGAATTAATTTTTGTTGGTCTTTTGGATCTGCATATTATAAAATATTATATTTGTTAAATGTAAGAATCACTATTCAACACATAGATACCTAAATATTTTTGGCGCTCGCAACAAATATGAAGGAGGATCCCATTTTGACAAAGCCAATGCTATTGATGTCCCAAAATTCGAAGTTAAATTTTATAAAATGGAAGTGGTTCAGATCTTGTATCTATGCAAAGCTAATTCTTTTTTACTAGTGGACTCGTTAGTTTTTATTAATTACACACACACACACACAATTATGTTTATAAGTAACCTGATAAAATAAATTCATACTATTTATTTAAAACTACATTTCGTGTAGGTATTACTGAAATTTTTCGTTCATCGAAGCGATATTTTGTACTAATATTTAGTGTACGCTTGGCAATAACAGCTCTACCAGGACTTCTATATGGATCATACGCATTAACTGTGTAATTTATAATATATTATAATCAAATAGATATTTAAAATTAACACTCTTGGACATAGGTGTTCGGTACAACCGGTATTTTTGAAACGGGGAGGAGGAGAGCGGCGCAGCACTGCTAGATGGGGATGCCTTAGTAATGGGATTATACTCCTCGAACCGCTAGGATCGCAACACTATGTGGCATGGAGTTTTATCAGCCGCTGTATGGAGCGTAGAGGGATGCCAAATCATGCCGCTTCAACTCGTCTTGACTTCTTCAACACTAGCTAGGGGAGCCAAATATTGTTGAAGCGTCCGACCGATCATGTACCAGACAAGTTGAGTCTGATTGAGATCTGGAGAATGCGCAAGCCAGGGAAGCACCCGTATGTGGTGTTCCATAAAGGTCACTACTATACTTGCCACATCTGGTCGTGCGTTGTCGAGCTGGTACAGCAGACGCACGGGTTTCCGAACGTAGCAGAGTACTACTGAACATAGGACTTCGCCTACATAATGACAACCCGTGGCTGTCTGATGCTCTGCTGGTGAGAATAACGAGGTGAAATGCACGCTTAAATTAGACACTCATCACGCCTCCGACGAACCAAGATTTTTGTTTCCAACAACTAGTGTGAATTTGGATTGGTCCAAGAACAAGATACGCGTCCATTCGGTACGCCACCGTCACCTTGCATAGCACCAGTTGCGTGCACATCGATATGTCGCAGTCAGTAAAATTCACGATTAATACTGATGTCTGGTTTACAGCCTAACGATCGCTTTTCTGCCTGAATATCCACTAAAAAAATAGGGGTTTGTCAGAATGTCTTTTTACAACAGTGTAGATCTTTACTGGTGTAATCCACCATTCAAATGTTATTCTAATTTAATGTAATTTCTTGTTATCAAAGCTTTGTTCGACTGTGATATGCTAGTTGTAACCCAACAAGGATTTTTCGGACTGGACTTCAACTAAAAAGTAAAGAATATGTCGAATTAACACAATCAAAGAAATGTTCAGCTGAAAAATAGATCACATTTGGAATTTGTGGTTACAGAAGAAACACCTTTCGATACTAATGTCTAATTTACAGTTCTCGGACTTCCTTTTATAAAATATAAGGCTCATCAGAATCTCTGCTTAGCAGTATAAATATATGCTAAATATTTTGTATTCTAAGATTTGCATTTAAATGCTATTTACATTAAATAGATAGAATTTCCTTTTATATGAAAGGTGATTATTATTCGATTGTTTTATATCAGTTTTCCTCAATATACATTTATCCAGCCAAAGCTATTTTTTGGTGATTGGAATTTGTATATTCAAGGGGTTTTTTTCTTTAATATTAATTTATTAAATGGATCAAATAGCCTTTTAGGTTATTAAATAAAAGATAAAAATGTTGAAAAAATTAACTATTTCGACAAGGATATTTTAAACAAATTGATTTTGTCCTATGCGGATTTACACAATGAGTAAAGTAATTTAAGTATTAACAAACTCCACAACAATAGCCAGTAGGGCATGAGATACGTGGATAATATATCTTTGAATTCGTAAAAAAGTTGCTGTAGACGTGTCATGTAACAAAAGCAGATAATGCTGCTTATACCACAGAATAGTTGCTCACGTACTTTTCTTCAGGCAAATGGACGCTATGTTTCTGTCACTTGCATATGTAATGACGAGAACATAACCTCGTATTAACCGATCCTCTGATGTGTTGTCATAGAGTTTTGGAAACAACAGCCCAGTTGGATGAAAATTAAATATGCTAGAAGCTGTACAGGACGACATTATCAACAAAATCGAGAAGAGACTTGTGGGGAATCCACATTGTTTTCCAGAACAAGGTCTTCAACCAGGAACACAGAACAAGGTCTTCAACCAGGAACACAGAACAAGGTCTTCAACCAGGAACACAGAACAAGGTCTTCAACCAGGAACACAGAACAAGGTCTTCAGCCAGGAACACCAAAAACAGATTGACACACTCTAGCCTTAGTCATAGTGTCAATAATGAAGCGCATGCTGTTTGCTCATTACTGAAGATGAATTAATCCCAAATAATTGTGACTTGGTTCGAGAAATAGGATAGACATGCGTCTGTACCTCACAGAGTGAAAGCAATAAACCATGTCCTGCACATCTTCGTGTACAATATAGTAATTAGATCGAGAAACGGAAAAACTTGAATAGTTGCCACTATAACGCTTCAAACCTCTTATGCGTTTAGAATGAAACGTAACTTTTTGCCGTGAATCAAAATAGAAACTCTTTTGGGTTAGGAGTACTTAATACTATAGTTATGTTATGCAAGTGATGATACTAATTCTCATTTTATCATATAACGGGTGTTTTTTATAGAGGTATAAAACTTTAACTTGGCAACACTTTTTTAACTGGCTGCCATTTTGTCAGCCGTCAAGTGATTTATGTTTACTTTGGTTTGGCATTTCAACATGAATAGACTGACGCCTGAACAACGCTTCCAAATTGTGCAAATTTATTTTGAAAATCATGGTTCTGTTCGAAATACGTATCGCGCACTACGTACATTTTATGGTCAACATAATCGTCCATCAGAGCAATTAATTCGATTAACTATGGAACGTTTTCGCACCACGTTTACTCTAAATGATAATACGCATCCACAGAGACGTCGTACAGAAGAAGTCATTGCTGCTGTAGAGCGTAGCGTAGAGGAAGACCCGAATCAGTCTATCCGCCATCGTGCACAGGAATTGGATATGTGTCCATCCACTTTATGGAAGGTTTTGCGGAAAGATCTTGGTTTGCGTGCTTACAAAATCCAACTCGTGCAAGAATTGAAGCCACACGATCACCTAGCAAGGCGTAGATTCGGTGAATGGGCCCAAAACAAGATTGCCGTTGATACCGATTTTCATAAGCGAATTTTGTTTAGCGATGAAGCTCACTTTTGTTTGATGGATACGTCAATAAACAATACTGCCGTATTTGGAGTGATGGTAATCCTCAAGTGTAGGTTGAGACACCGTTACATCCAGAAAAACTGACTGTTTGGTGTGCTTTATGGGCTGGTGGAATCATTGGTCCGTACTTCTTTAAAAACGATGCTGGTCAGAACGTTACAGTCAATGGTGACCGCTATAGAGCCATGATTACTGACTTTTTCGTTAATCAATTGAACAACCATGATGTGCAGGAGCTGTGGTTTCAACAAGACGGCGCAACATGTCACACAGCTCGTGCCACAATTGATTTATTGAAGGAAACGTTTGGTAACCGCATAGTTTCACGTTTCGGACCAGTGAATTGGCCTCCAAGATCGTGCGATTTAACGCCGCTAGACTATTTTCTGTGGGGATATGTGAAGTCGCTAGTCTACGCCGATAAGCCCGAAACGATTGACCACTTGGAGGACAACATTCGCCTCGTTATTGCCGATATACGGCCACAAATGTTGGAAAAAGTCATCGAAAATTGGACCTCCAGATTAGACTATGTCCGAGCCAGCCGTGGCGGTCATATGCCAGAAGTCATATTTAAATTATAATGCCAGAAGATTATCTTTCGAATAAAGTAAATTTCATGTCAATTTAAAAAATTCATCTTTGTTTTATTCCATTTCAAAATTCTATACCTCTATAAAAAACACACTTTATTAGTTTAAAGTACTATTATCACACAATATTTGATCTAATATCTTTTAATATTATAACCTTATTTGCATAAGTGTAATCCCGTTATTTGCTTACTTAATTATGTTACTTAAAGAAATTGTTTGTTTTAGGTAATCCTTATGCCTAATTTGATGAGAAGTCCCTTGGAATTAACCTGATTCTATTTTTGAACGTCTATTCTTTAATGTGTAATTTTGACTCATAGATTTGAAAATCGCACTTTTATCCCTAGCATTTATCATCAATAAAATTGTTATTTAACATAACCTATTAGTATAGATTTTATGGTATACTTAGTTCATGTTTATTATAGATACTATTCACAAATAAATAAAACTTTGTAAACCAAGATATTTTTTCATATTTTTACAATCTGAAAATAACAATTGTCATATAAGGTTTAAAATCTCTAAAAATTCGTAATAATGAACAGTTTACTAATAAAGTAGTAGTTTTACCAAGCAATGAGTAAGAAAATTCAAGTGAAGGTAGTCTACAAAATTAATTACTATTTCAAATAATTGTCGTTTTACAATTTACATGCCTGATGTACATATTTAAATTTTGTATTATACGAATCATTACTTATACAAAAAAGTTTAAGTATATCAATACGTTACGCACGTATTACGCATTTGTTACAAATGAAACAGACATGCAATATACATATCTGTAACTGTACACATGGACAATACACCTCGTATTTTCAGCATTTACTTCTGCTTAAGACACGTGTTTCTGCCATCTATAGGCGTCATCAGTCAAGCTAGTGAAGCAATGTAATACAAATGATACAAATCTTTTTAAGAACAGATTTGTATCTGTATATACACTTAGCTGAAATCGCCTACAAGATATAGCAAATTTCGTCCTATAAGGTGGCACTATTTAATAAGTGACATTAACACGCGCCAGATGGCGTAAGTGTATATACAGATACAAATCTGTTCTTAAAAAGATTTGTATCATTTCTACTACATTGCTTCACTAGCTTGACTGATGACGCCTATAGATGGCAGAAACACGTGTCTTAAGCAGAAGTAAATGCTGAAAATACGAGGTGTATTGTCCATGTGTACAGTTACAGATATGTATATTGCATGTCTGTTTCATTTGTAACAAATGCGTAATACGTGCATAACGTATTGATATACTTAAACCTTTTTGTATATTTACCGCCATCTGGCTCGTGTTAATGGACTACACCTATACGTATTTTTTCGTTTATGTAACAGCATAGCTGGTCAAGCGAAAGGTCGCCTTTTTCGGCATAGTCTCTTTCGTCCGTCAGATGTCACTTATTAAATAGTGTCACCTTATAGGCCGAAATTTGCTACATCTTGTAGGCGATTTCAGCGTAAGTGTATATACAGATACAAATCTGTTCTTAAAAAGATTTGTATTACATTGCTTCACTAGCTTGACTGATGACGCCTATAGATGGCAGAAACACGTGTCTTAAGCAGAAGTAAATGCTGAAAATAGGAGGTGTATTGTCCATGTGTACAGTTACAGATATGTATATTGCATGTCTGTTTCATTTGTAAGAATCATTACTTATATATTGTAACAATAACCTGCAAATTTTGCGATATATTATAATTAATTATATACATGTGTGTCGGGGTTTAAAAAAGACAGGTTATTAGGGTTACTGGCTATGGAAGTAATAGAACGGGAGTTGATAGTTGCTTTGTATTTCATCCGTTTGTGCATTTTGTACTGAAACAGAATATAAAAATGTTTCAGATGTAATTAAATTATTAAAATCCATGTTTTGACTGAATTTTTTGTCGACTTGCGGCCCATTGATTTTGAATTGATTTGATCTTGTTTATTAGCTTTTGTTTGTTGTGCTAATAAGGTAATGTGGTGTTACTTTCTACACCTATAATTAACAGGAGTTTCTGCTACAAATTTAGATGCATTTCCAGGATTTGTTAATGGTTTTATCAGAAGGAATTTAATCTTCATTGATATCTGCATTAGCAATATTTTCATATTTTCTTTTGCTATGAACACTAGCAAACTTCTTTAAAGACTAACTTATATGACCTTTCACATGGCTTCTTGACTTCAGTATCTGGTTAAATTATTTTATTATTTTCCTAAGATTCAGCTATAACATATTTTGGAATGCCTTTCTCTTGTTGATGACAAACTTTTTGCCACATTTCACCATCAAATGTATGTATTAATGCTTTGATACTATCATCACTATGTATATTTTTTGTTGTTTTGTTTGAAAAGTTCCTTTTAATTTGAGGTAATACTTTACTAATTGTATTTGTGATTTTATTAATCACATTCTTTTTTACAGCTTTTGTAATAGTGTTTTGTAGTGATTAGTGTAGTTTTTGGAGGTGGTATTGACGAAAATATTCCCCAAAATTGACTACATGTTTTAGAGTTGTTTTCTGAAGCTTCTGTGTAAATTTACTTTCTTTAATATACCTACTCCTCTAGGTCCCGAAATAGCGTGTGTTTATTATTAAGCGATTGATTTAATGATAAATTGCATACAACTAAATCGTGTGGCGCACAAGGACCTTAAAATGATCCGACCAAAATGCATTTTGTACACACATCAACTTCATGTATAAACCAGCGCCTATTAACATATCAATAGGCCAGGAAATGTTAAATTCTGGATCAGCAAGTCCTATATTTTTAGGAATATAAAAATTACACATATTAATAGATGTCAGTTGCAAATTCTCAATAATTTTTTCAATTACTAAACTTCAATGGTTAATTAAGAATTGCTGAAAAGTTATGAACGCATCACATAAGTCGACATTTACATGTAAGAAAGAGATTTAATATTCATTAATTCTCACTTGCAGTAAGTTCCAAACTTCAATGTTTGATTGAAAGTTGTTGTATTTGGACTTTATTTTGGTAGTTACAGAATTCCTAACTTGAGTAGTAAATTGATTGCTTATTACAAGAATGTGAAATATTTCTTGATGAATTTAGGTGTTATGTATAGTATACTGTATGCCAGGCGCGGCTCGTGATGACGTATTTTGGTTTGCAGTACAATGATCCGAGTGCTTCGTGTATTCTCGTGTACTAAATGTAACGTTTGCTTAGTAAACACCGAAAACACACGAGGCACTCGTATCATTGTACTGCAAACCAAAATACGTCATCACGAGCCGCGCCTGCTGTATGCATACAGTACATTATTACACCCAAATTCTAGAGTCAATACAGAATGAAGGGGGGAGTTAGAATGATAAATTAATTAGAGGGGAATTGTTTGCGTCTAATATCAAGCCTAATTTTTTTGCATCTATTCATTTCCATACTCTAGTAATTACGTTTTCTTTACTCTTATTCTTTGTCAACTTTAGAGATAGAGTCACGAATGAAAGTTGTGCTTATATTCTAGAAATCCAGACAATTAGCGAATGTTGAATCCGTTTTCTTCCCCTTGTAACTTCTCTCACGGGCAAGAACAACAATTATGAATGAAAGCATATATGTATTTGGAAAGTTTTCATATTAACGCTTTTATATATTTAATAACATTTCTGTTGAGATTATTAAGCAAATACTGTAAACATCAGATTTTGACCTGGCCGTTATAGACTACATTAATCGAATATGCAAGATTTAGATGTGAATTAATTATATTCTAAATAGGATGTATATTTTCAATATTAAAATCTAATATGAACTAACTTTTTGTTATTGCGTCTGAAAGGAATTTGAGTCATGGAATTAACTCTTAACTAGTGAATATGTATTAAAAACATTAACGATTGTTTTAATAATTAAATCACATGATGATATTTCATGTGTTTTTTTATTAAAATATAACAAAACTTAATATTAATTTTTATAATTACAACATATACTACATTAATCTAAAAATAAATTCGGCTGTCAGGCATAAAAATTCTACTCCTTACATTAAATTCAGTTACTAGAAAATTTAAGAAATTGTCGTTATCTATAGATTAGTATTGTTTTTCATTTTCAAACACATTCCGTAATGTTTTTATACATATATTTTTTATTGCTATAACTCGCTGTCTGTAATTCTTTAATATTGAGAACTGTTTGTTAACTTCTATTTTATAAAGATTCAAGTATATCTATACAAATTTAATGGTGTTCTGAGTACCCATATACCACGTGGAGACTCCCTTCGAATCTTGCAATATAGCAGTAACTGTATATGCTGTAATTACAACTTGCTGGAAGCATTTCCTCTTCTTTAATTGGTTTAAAAAGGCGATTCAAAATTAGGCCTCTGTATCTCTGGGCTGTAATTGTTTCATAAAAAATTGTGTCTGTAAATCATCTGCCAGGCATTGCTATTTGCACAGTAATTTTTATTTGATGTAAGCTCATTATAACAAAAGTATCGTCTTCAGTGGTTCAAGTTCACACAGCCTGACAAATTATAAAAAAAAATTATGATTCAGGAACAAAAGAAAATTCGTATTTATTGAGAGAGCTTTCATTGAAATTTATTTGGTCTCCGTTCTATGCATTATCTTTTTAGACTTTTAAGACCACCAGAGAAAATGTTTGACAGTAAACACTTTCAAAAAACCCTCAATACGTTATTGTGCAACACAATTCCTTCAGACATAGTAATTGTGCTCTTAACAAAATACTATATTGATTTCATCAGTATTAAACATATTTTGTTCATGTATCACAATTTTACGGCGTTCCGTAGTGCCAAAAAGTTCTGCTAATGAAGTTTTTGGATGTATTTAGGAATTATTGTAAGAAATATAAAAACTATTTCTTAAGCAGATTAATAGAATGACTTTGCTTATTAGGAAACACGAAAACAAGTTTAATGTAAATATAACAAAATTGGACAATGTTCATTTGTACAAAATGAGAAAATGTTAGCTTTATTAAGTTTAATTTCTTCTAGCAACAACAATAAACAACAAAGGTATATTTAAACATCAGATTTTAATAGACTTCCTGCTAGCTGAACTTTTTCTCCAGGTTTAAAAGCTGGCATACCAAGGTATGGACATGCAGCACACCTAAATGCATCTCCTAAATAACACTAAAAATATTTCTTTAAGAATAATTTTTTAAAGATAAAAACAAAAACTTACATTACCACAAGATGATTTAGCATTCTCTGTGTTTACTGAGTTTGTTTTATTTCCGGAAAGTTCTTCAGCTAAACCACAACTACAATCTTTGCAAGCCTTACGTTTGCCAGATGTTGCACAAACTAAAATTGCAGAATTAATTTTGGATTGCACGGAAAATCAATACATTTTTACCTTTAAGTGATGAAACATCAGGTTTTTTTAAATCATCATCATCCAATAAATTATCTGGATCTATCATATCATCTTCTACAGTATCATCAATTTTCCAAACTGCTTTAACTGATGCATTTTTGAAATTTAATTTGGCTGCAGAACCTACTTCATAACTTGGCTTGTTACTATATAGATATGTATTTGCTGATGTTACGTTTGTAAAACCATTAATTTTAAGTTCTAATTCCAATTTTGACAGGTTGTTATCAGCATCAGCCACTGTAAATATACCTCCAGGCTTAAGTAATTTCATCACCTGTTCTAAGAAACTGTTTGATGTTATAGTCTCAAGATCCCCTCCATAAACAATGTAATCAGAGGATGAATTCTCTAAACCTGAAATATTAGATATATTCAGTAAAATAAAAGAAGCTATTCTTTAATACGAACCTGAATTTTTAACATTAGAAGCTAATACAGCAGTTATTTTAACATTTTGTTTTATTTCACTTTTAATGCTATCTAAATGGTCCAAATGATTTAATATTACAAGTACCTGATCACCATTCTTGAGTTTATGCATATTTTAACTAGAATTTATATGTTTAATTGGCTGTAAATAACAAATGCTCAAATTATTTATATTTACTATTACTTATTATTCTTTTGTTCTTTTCTACTTTTATATTTCTTGCTTACTCATATAACATGTGATATACCATGTGATCATAGACAAATCCCAAAAGATAGTAACTTATACTAGTTATGCTAGTTATAACTTCATGATAAATAATTGAGATTGCGTTCAGCCCCATCTCGAATCCATGTCCTCGAACTAAAATGGAACTGACCTACCTTTATTAAGCCAGTGTTACATTACACTTTTTTCGTCTAGAAACTTGGACAAGTTTTCAAACTAGATGAACTTGTCGAAACTTTGATAGTGTAATTCAAAAGAAACACATCAAAGTTTCTAAACTACAAAACTAGATCCGATCCCACTTTTCATCCAAGTTTCATACTAGACTTGCGCATTAAACACAATTTCGTTTGTACCAACTGTTTATTTGAAATAAAAATCATATAATAATTGCAGGTTACGTAGTGTTTGTTTTGTTCTGAAAATTAATAGAAATTGTGTCAGAATGTTCAGTAACAAAATATGGGGCACCGATATATCGGTTTTCGAATTAAGTTTTTTAATATTTTTGTATCTCTAAGAGGTAATAAATAACCACAACCCGTCTAAACGTCAAATATATCATATTAAACAAACAGAAATTTTTATTTTATGTTGGTAACGCACTCAAAGTTTGGTGCCCTCTATTCAATATAGCATAAATTAAAACTTGTATGAAATCTTGTACAAGAACTTGTTCAAGCTTCTAGTACGAAAAAAGTGTAATGTAACTCACGCTTAACATTACACTTTTTTCGTCTAGAAACTTGAACAAGTTTTCAAACTAGATGTATAGCAAACGCCAATTAAGTTGGCGCGAGGAGGGGTAATTTCGCGCAGGACTAAAAGTAGTGGGGAGATTTGTATTTGGTTTTACATCAAATGTCAGATAATTCTAACCTCTGAGCGTGTGTCACTTTATGATCCCCTAGCAAAAGCATTATGTTCCGTCAAACGTCAATGACTAATGTATTCTGACAATTACTTGAGTAGTGGGGGTGGACGTTTTTAGAAACGGCTTCCGCGCACCCCCTCCTGGCGCCAACTTAATTGGCGCTTGCTATACTTGTCGAAACTTTGATAGTGTAATTCAGAAGAAATACATCAAAGTTTCTAAACTACAAAACTAGATCCGATCCCACTTTTCATCCAAATGTCATACTAGACTTGCGCATTAAACACCATTTCGTTTGTACCAACTGTTTATTCTAAATAAAAATCATATAATAATTGCAGGTTACGTAGTATTTGTTTTGTTCTGAAAATTAATAGAAATTGTGTCAGAATGTTCAGTAACAAAATATGGGGCACCGATATATCGGTTTTCGTATTAATTTTTTTAATAGTTTTGTAGTAATAAATAACCACAACCCGTCTAAACGTCAAATATAAATATAATATTAAACAAACAGAAATTTTTATTTTATGTTGTGTTAAAGCCTCAGTTACATTACACTTTTTTCGTCTAGAAACTTGGACAAGTGTTCAAACTAGAAGAACTTGTCGAAACTTTGATAGTGTAATTCAGTTTCATACTAGACTTGCGCATTAAACACCATTTCCTTTGTACCAACTGTTCTAGTGATGTAAATATTCGGATTAATCTGATATTCGAGTATTCGGAATCGGATGGTTTATATATTCGGCATATTCATCCGATTTCGAAATCTTACCACTTCCACATATATACCATTACACAGTGATGTAAATATTCGGATTAATCTGATATTCGAGTGTACGGAATCGGATGGTTTATATACTCGGCATATTCAACCGATTTCGAAAAAATTTTATTTCTTAATACTTGTTTTTAAATTTAATTTTTTCTTATATGAGTATAGTTAATTCAGTGGTGCAATTACTTTTTTTTTTAATTTTTGATTGTAAATAGACTACGTTATTCCCTAATGAAACCCATTATCGGTGATAAGTATTGTTTTCTTTTATTTAAAGAATATTTAATATTGTCATTATTACTCATTATATTTATTTATTACGTATGTTTTATTATATATTTGTTATTCTTTTAATAAGTTTATAAATTTTGTTTTATGTACTTAGTCTTTTTATAGAAATAAAGATTAAGTTAAGTTTTATAACTATTATTTATTAATTTATTCCAAATTTTATTTATTAAGGTACACATATATATGGACGATAAATATATTAAAAACTCTTAATAGATATGCAGAATACAAAACAACGTTCGATACCGTCTAGATTAATCCGTTGATTCCGTTGCATTGAAATATTGACCGAAGTTGGAACACAATATCGTTGCCGAGTATGAATTCGGATTAATTTTAAATACTCGGAATCATCCGAGTAGTTCGATATTCGGCATCACCGAGTATTTTCATTCGGATTATTCCATCACTAAACTGTTCATTTAAAAGAAAAATCATCTAATAATTGCAGGTTATGTAGTGTTTGTTTTGTTTTGGAAATTAATAGAAATTGTGTAAGAATGTCCAGTAACAAAATATGGGTCCTTGAAATAACAAAATGTTTGATTAGTTTATACGAATTGCAACTAATTCTGTATAAAGTAAGAATTAAAACCTTTTTTTTAAGTGGAATCTTAATTTTTTCTATTTATAGCATACCTCTCCAAATTATCACAACAAAATCCAACGTTTAAAAGCCTTAGAGACAATTAAGGCAGAATTAGAGCAACAATTTAAAGTAAAACTCACAACAGAAGAAGTTAATAAGAAAATTAATAATTTAAGAAAGCAATTTTTGGAAGTGCATAGAAGCACGAGAAAACATTTGCCAAGTGGATCAAGTTGTGAGGACCAAAAACCCAGCTGGTGGCTTTATGAAGAACTGATTTTTTTGTTACCCTATTGCAAGAAAGACAAAAGCAAAACGAATTTGTCACAAATAGATATGGACAAGACAGAATCCCAACTGATTGACTTTGAAGCAAGCGATAGTAGCACCGATCAAATTGTATGCATGGTAATTTCACAAATTGTTTATGTTACAATGGTATGTTTTAGTTTACAGCCATCAATATTGAAAGTGAATATAATTTTGAAAGTGTTAAGGGAATGCACACAGGAGCGAGAGATATCTCATCACCAGCTAGCACAGCCTCATCTACATCAACAACCAGAGAAAAGAATCATATGCAGGAAACACTAACAAAGAAACGTAAAAGAAAAACAGATTCTTTGACAGATATTATGGCAGAAGCTGTGCAAAATATAGCAAATAAAAAATCAAGAACTGTTGAACAGTACTGAAAAAAGTAAAAACAATTTTAACAGAAAACAATTATCCACGACAATTTATACAAAACATTATAAAACAGAGACTTAATAAAATATATAACAAAACTAAGTGCCAAAATATAAATAAAACAACCAATGAATTAACATATATCCCTACACCCTATATAACTGGATTATCCGAAAAACTAAACAATATATTTAAACCATTTAATTTTAAAATAGCACATCAAAGCGGAAAAAACCTAAAATTCCTACACACAAAATTAAAAGACTCAACGCCAACACTTAAACAATCACATACAATATATAACATACCCTGCAAAGACTGTGACAAAGTATACATAGGCCAAACAAAACAGTTACTACAGGAAAGATTAAAAGGACACAAATACGCAAAAAAATCAGACAGCTTTAAAAAAACACCAGATAACATCAAAACATAATTTTGATTTTGAAAATACAAAAATAATAACCAAGCAAAAAAATACAAAGGCTAGGGAGGTCCTAGAAATGATTCATATATTCAAAAACAACAAAACAATCAACGATCGTAACGAGATTGATGGACTTTCTAAACTTTATTATCCGCTCATTAAACAATAGAAGACAACCCCAACACAAAAAAATTTTTTTCCCATTGTAAATATACTGTATTTTCCCAAACACATGGCATGACCAAACTAATTTTAAAACGGAATAAACAATTTCATTTCTGCACCAAGACATTTAGTTACACTAAATATTCCGAGAAAGGCAGTTCGACCCTATAAAAAGGTTCGACATGTCTGGCCATACATTTTACACAAAATATGTGTATTGACACGAAATAAATTGGTGAGTTTTGTATCCTTTAATTTTCCTTACTTTAATTATTATTTTTAATTTTAATTCATTCATACAAATGTAAATATATTTCTTACCTTTCTTTGTATTCATTTTTTAGTTCTAATCACTTGAAAAAGACTTAATAATAAAAAAGTCGAAACGTCGTAGTAAAAAGCTGAAATTCATTAAAGGTCGCTAAACCAAGAAAAAGTCTATTATTTTAATATTATGACACGGCCAATAAAATAAATAAGAAATAAATTTTAATTCTTATTAACACTAAATATATATATATATATATATATATATATGTATATATACACATAGGACCAGCTCTCAACGGGCCATACCCGGCAATAAGTGGCAACAGCGAATCCCCCTCTACGCGCAGTAGCTTACATTACCATACATTGCAGAGTTATGAATTTAGTAAGACTTAAACCGCGCAAGGATATAGTCGTTTGCATACTCGTTCTGTATACGTAATTTGCACATTTGTTTCAGATATAATAAGGTCGTTATATCTCCAAGTTATTATTATTGTATTCTTAGCTGCTACAGAAAAGTAAGTTTAAGTAATAAAAAAACAATAACGTTTTCTAAAAGATAAAAGTAACAAAATCAATAATTCTGCAAAATAAATTTTAATTCTAAGAAAGTCACTAAATATAGGATTCGAAAATACCACCCTCTCTCCCCAAACAATAGCCGAGCCTATTGTAAAACTCCCGCCTCACTCCCTCGAGATTTCTAGGGGTTATTGTCTCGAAAATTCTAAACAGTATAACTTGCAACTGTTGCAACCTTTACGTTTGCACAGCTAGATACGAATGACGGGCAATCTATTGCTCTCGATCATCGGACTTATGTATGCGCACGCGGAGTGGCATCGTACATACGTTGCCACATCGCATTACGTTCCATACGTATATTGTTGCGTATGGCCCGTAGCGGGTTGGACCTATCGGTATTTGTTAACCGCAAAACCCTCAGGCGCCAGGAGTGGGGTTATGCAAGGGAAGGCAGTCACAAGAGGACCACCGTAAAGAAAGGGTGAAGTGACTCGATCGACGAACGAACGGTGTTTCTATCATTATAAAACTCTATTTTCATTTTGTGTATTACCACTGATATATATGTATTTTATTTTGAGTGTTTAAATAAACGGCCAGGCTAACATTTGCAGCGGCGAGATAAAAAACAAATAGTGATTAAGCAGTGCTTACCAAAGTGCGAACGTAAGAGTGAGAAAACGGAAACTAATGATAGTGCGTGCAAGAAGGACAAAACGAGCAAGTATACGTATACATACGTGAACGGTGTAAGAATCCGACGAAGAAGCGAACGAGTATACGTATACATACATACGGGAACGGTGCTAGAGCGGGAAGACGGAAACAACGGTAGTGGAATAGAGACAGAGCGAATGTATGTACGATATGATAGACGGCATTAGTTTTTTTGTCGCGTTATTCCGAATGTGAGAAAATATATGTTGCAATTTTAAAAGCAAAATAAAAAACGATTCGGACTGAGTTAAGAAATAAACGTTAAGGGAATATTTTAATTTTAAAAATACCCGATAAAAGAACTGAAAGCTGAAATATATTTATTAGGGGTTTTAAAATAAAATATTTAAACGAATAAACGGACATATACACAGTGTGACAAACATTTGAGTGAAAGAAAACGTTAATAAATATTTTAAAATTAAATATTTAGAAGGCAACGTACATACAGTGTGTACCAAAAGAAAATTGACGCATGCGAATCGGGCCACAACATGGACGAGCCATTGACACTGACGACTTCGGATAGGAATATCGAATTATTTGAAGAAGATATAAGGGCTTCAGCAGCAAATTCAACGACGCAGGACGGAAAAGAAGAGGCAAGTGGTGAAAGAGACGCTAGATACCAAATAGAATGGGAACGAAGACTTCTTCAACACGAGAGAGAGTTAATAAAATGAGAAAGAGAGTTGTTAGAACGAGAAAGGAGACTAAGCGGGCCTCAAGAAGCTCGACATGTCCATTACCATCAGAACGCACACCAAGTAATACCAGAATTTAACCCAGGTAAGCTAAACACCTTAACTGCTATCCAATGGTTAAAAACGGCGGAAAATTTAGCAACCATTTTTAAATGGGACGATCACACTTTGTTATTCAATGCTATCACCAAGCTAAACGGAGCCGCAAAATTGTGGTTCAAAGGAATACAGGATAAAATTTTTGATTGGAGTACATTTAAAGAACGATTAATTCTAGATTTTCCAACTGCCGTAGACGATGCTGATATACATTGAGTTGAGTAGACGAAAGAAGCGAATGGATGAATCACATGAGCATTATATTTATTGTATGAAAGCAATTGCAAGTAAAGGCTGTTTGATACCTCTCGGGAAAGACATACTTCACGACCTTAGACTTGTCCAGTGGATATTATCAAGTACCAGTGGCTGAAGAATGTAAACATTTAATCGCGTTTGTGACGACGGATGGAGTGTACGAGCTGAATCGAGTTGGGTTTGGGCTCGTAAATGCGCCGAGTACGTTCAACCGCGTAATGAAAGTGATTTTTGCGAGACTAGAACCGGACGTTGTGAGTGTTTACATGGACGATATTTTAATAGCAAGTGAGACAATTGAAGAGGGACTTAGGAAATTAGAACTCGTGTTTAATGTGTTACGCGAAGAGAACTTAACGTTAAATTTGAGAAAGTGTCGCTTCCTAATGGAAAAGGTCGACTATTTGGGAATGGAAATTAATCAAGATCGGATAAGACCTGGTGCGACAAAAGCCAGCGCTGTGAGCAACTTTCAACGACCTGAAAATGTTCATACCGTAAGACAGTTCTTGGGACTGACTGGTTTCTTCAGAAAGTTCGTGCGGGATTATTCCAGGATAGTGAAACCATTGACATTGCTTACACGTAAGGACCAGAAATGGGAATGGTCTGACGCTCAAGAGGAAGCTTTCCAAAGAATAAGGAGTGAGCTGAGCCGACGTCCGATACTGGCACTGTATAATCCAGCAGTCGACTTCGAAGTTCATACTGATGCCAGCAATATTGGACTTGCCGGAATACTTTTCCAGAAACTAGAGAACGAACACATGAAACCTGTCGCTTATTTCAGTAGACAAACGTCTGATGTCGAAGAGCGATATCACAGCTACGCACTAGAAGCGCTTGCCCTGTTAGAAACAATTGAACGTTTCCGCATATATTTGCTGGGAAGAAAATTCAAGGTGGTGACCGACTGTAACTCCTTGAAAACGATGATGACAAAACGAGAATTGACACCGAGAGTCGCCAGATGGATTCTTAGACTACAAGAATTCGATTTTGAAGTTGAATATCGACCTGGAAGTTCAATGGCACAGGTTGATGCGTTGAGTCGCAATCCTCACGAAAACGCTCAAGAAGTGTCCACGGCTACGCTAAACGTATTGAAACTGCGGATAGACGAAGAAGATTGGTTGGTTACGATGCAACTTCAGGACGAAAAACTGGTAGGGATTTGCGTAACACTAAAACGCAATCCTCAAAATAATGCCGAAAGACAGATTCACACAGACTACAAAGTAGAAAGGAACCGATTGTACCGCAACGTAGAAGGTAAAATGAGATGGGTAGTTCCGAAGGATATACGGTGGAGAGTTATAAAAGGATGTCACGACGATATGGGACATTTTGGTTTCGACAAAACGCTACAGACACTCAGGAAACATTATTGGTTCCCGAAAATGCCAAAGAAGGTAATGAGTTACGTGAACTCGTGCATTGAATGCGCCTACCATAAGGTGAGAGGCGGAAAAGCGGAAGGGAAATTACACAACGTTGAGAGAGTACCTGTACCCTTTCACACTGCACACATCGACCATTTGGGCCCTTTCCCAAAGAGTTTGAAAGGAAATACTTATGTTCTGGCCACATAGATAACTTCACGAAATATATTTGTCTAAAAGCAGTCAAAGACACGAAAACAACGACCAATGTGATTAAAGTCTTGGAGGATACCTTTGGTATATTTGGACCTCCTCATAGACTGATATCAGACAGAGGAACCGCATTCACATCCAAGAAGTTTGAAGAATTCTGCACCGCCAACGACATTACGCATATCAAGAATGCTACCGCAACGCCTCGTGCTAATGGGCAAGTAGAACGATACAATCGTACCCTGATGACAGCTATCACGACTACGTATAATCGAGAAGACGGTCGTGACTGGGATGTCAACTTAAGGCAAATTCAGTACTCGATTAACAGTATTGGAAACAAGACGACAGGGCAATCGGCCCACAGCCTACTATTTGGCTTCTAACCTAGAAACGCCTTACAAAATAAACTCACGTTAGCATTGGCGGAAGAAGACCCTATCAATACGGACGAGTTACGAGAGGAAGCTCTGGTCAAGATACAACGTGCGCAGACTGAACAGAAGAAGCAGTTTGACAAACGTCATAGAACTCCGCGTTCATATCAGATTGGCGATCTAGTCCTTATCCGTCGAGATCCAGGAGCGAGTGGTGAATCAAGGAAGCTCCGACCTTTGTTCAGAGGACCTTACCAAGTGACAGAGGTTCTCAGCAACGATAGATATCTGCTGACAGACATACAGGGAGCTCAAAGGACTCAACGCCCATTCAGATCAGTTTACGCGACAGATTTAATGAAACCATGGTGTGAGCCCTTCGCGGGAATCGAGGACGATTCCTCAAGTAGCGAGGCCGATTGTTAGCCGCAAAACCCTCAGACGCGAGGAGTGGGGTTATGCAAGGGAAGGCAGTCACAAGAGAACCACCGTAAAGAAAGGGTGAAGTGACTCGATCGACGAACGAACGGTGTTTCTATCATTATAAGACTCTATTTTCATTTTGTGTATTACCACTGATATATATGTATTTTATTTTGAGTGTTTAAATAAACGGCCAGGCTAACATATATATATATATATATATATATATTGAGGCATTGCAAGAAGGGTTTCTTTTCTCTGAAAGAAACAAAGAATACTTGTAACCATAATATTTATATCTAATATGTACTTTAATACCAAGAAGGGGAAAGATTGATTCAAGGTATAAATACGTTATTTTGACGACAAACTTGCTTTGAAATAATTAACTTATTTTTCTATTTTTATTATAATGTTTACTTTCAATTTTTTTATTCAAATTAATATTTAACGCGTGTTTATTCAAACAAATGTAACGTATTTATTTTCAAATGTATTTGAACAATTAAGCCCCGCCCACAATTCTAACGGTGCAATAACCCGAAAATAAACCGATATTGCCAGAGTGTTTGTAAACACATAAACATATGTTATTCAACCAAAGTTATTTTATAAATCAAATTGTAATTTTTTTTACTGTTTTACTCTGTAAAAATGTCTAAAATAATAATATTCGAAAAGATAATGCAAGTAAAGAAGGGGGCGATTTTGCGGAAAGTTATGCAATTAAAAACAAGTGAAAAAGTAAGCGTCGGTAATTTGTCGTCACAGTGAGAGGTCACGCTTTTTGTGCTCCGAATTAATCAAAACAAATTGGTGAAATTATTAAGTTCTGGAGATTTTTGAGTCTACACAACGTTACTCACACCTACGATCTACCTGTAGACAAAGTTTACCATCTGCCGACCAATTAGTTCAAGAACTACGAATTTTTAAAGTTTCAATACGTTAATTACCCGCCATAAGTTTCACCGTGCAACGACCAGCATCTTGGTACGCTCGAAACCGGTCATCCGAGCAAGCCGCCGTCGGACTTGGAGATTTCAAAAAACTCAAGTCATCCCGAGGGACCATCGCAGAAATATTATCCAGTTTCCCGTTGTGAAAACCAGCAGAACACAGGAGCAGGAAGCAACGGAAGCTATATCCGAAGACTCAGGTTTTTGCTAACTTTAACAATATTTTACGCGCCATTTTTACTTGCTCATATACTTTTCTAGAATTTTCTTTGTTTATTCCATAACTAACTATTTACTTTGCTTTCACCGATATTATATCACTGTAATTTTTATTCCACTTATTTAAATATTAGAATCCACTGTTTGTAATTTTAAAAACTTGATTCTATGTTACTTTTGTAAACTCTTTTAATAAAACAACACCTAATTGCACTTGTCGTACACCATATTGTTAGACTATAAGAATACCAACCGTTGAGTGTATCTCCCGTATTGTTATTTGTGTGTCACGAAAATTGTTAATATAAATTCCAAACTTTGCTAGATAATTTTTTATTAATAAAGTTAATTGTCAATATTTTACTTTGGTTTTCTTTGTAATATACTTGAGATATTGTTCCGATCCCAACTAAATAAACTACGTACATAAAGTCAAAGTGGAGAGAGGTGAACCTACCTTAACCCTGAAGAAATTAAAGAAGCTAGCCGACGACGAAAATAACAAAAAAAAGATAAGTATTGAACGAGCCCGATTTGAATTGTATATCACTTTTTATAACATTTTCTTATACAACAATTCACAGTTATATAACATTCATTCTTTTATATACATACGTTTTTTATATATATTAACAATTCGTAATATTACATTTTGTCAGTCCAACTTTTGGGGCCTTTATAACGATAATAAACATTCTTAAATATTAACCAATTTAGAAACGTTACAATATATATATATATATATATATATATATATATATACATATATATATATATATATATATATATACATATATATATATATATATATATATATATACATATATATATATATATATATATATATATATATATATAGTATTTTCGTGACATTTTCTCTAATTTACGTGACCGGTCACTTAACACGCGCACGAGCGCACCATCATACAAAACCCTATACTTACGCTCTTACACAAACACAAAATCACACCCCCAAAAACACGCAAGCTGCCAGCAGCAACCAACACACAAATTCATACCCAGAAAAAGACACAAGCTGCTAGCAGCGAACAACACATGTGTTCTCACCTTGCTATCTATTTTTTGGAATACTAAGGCATGATTTATTATTACTATTTGAATGTATCTTTGAATAATTTAAACCATAGCAACTCAATTACTTGACATTTATATTCTGTCATTTATATTTTTTATATCCTTGACAAAGGCATCATTGCCGAAACATGTAGGATTATTTTAAATATATACACTTTGAAGTAATAGTAATTTATAGTAATTTACTATGGTTACATGATATAACCATGGTTATACCGCAAACATCCTCAGCTCTAGTAATAACCAGATCTTTAATCGCCGACTAATTAAGTTTACCTTATATATATATATATGGTAAATTAAATCAGTTGGCGATTAAAGGTCTGTTTTACTTCAAAGTACATATATTTAAAAAAACCCTACATGTTTCGGCAATGATGCCTTTATCAAGGATATAAAAAATATAAATGACAGAATATAAATGTCAAATAATTTAAACCATAGCAACTCAATTATTTGACATTTGTATTCTGTCATTTATATTTTTTATATCCTTGATAAAGGCATCAATGCCGAAACATATAGGGTTTTTTTTAAATATATGTACTTTGAAGTAAAACAGACCTTTAATCGCCAACTGATTTAATTTACCATATATCATACCAAGGTCACGAAAATATATATATATATATATATATATATATATATTAAAAATAATAGACTTTTTATTGGTTTAGCGACCTTAGTGACCGATAACACATGTTGCACAGAATGCGTGTTTTTGAAACCCAACAAAAAAAAAAAAAACGGTGAGTTTATTGTCATTCAATGTTTTCTTTACTGTATTTGTAGTTTAATTCAAATTTCCAATTCATTTATACAGATGTAATCACTTTAAAATGTTTCCTTACTTATCATTAATCTAATTTTAATTTAATTTTAACTTTAATTGTTAATTTAATTGGCAATTCAGTTTTTAATCTAATTTTAATTTTAATTGTTAATTTAATTGTTAATTCAGTCTCACAAAAGCAAACACAGTTCTCATGTTTTCATTGTATTAATTCTTGTTTCTAGTTACTTGAAAAAGACTGAATAATAGTAAAAGTCGAAACGTCGTAGAATAAAACATCAAAATTCAATAAAAGGTCGCTAAACCAATAAAAAGTCTATT
Organism: Melolontha melolontha; assembly: GCA_935421215.2. Taxonomy (NCBI): domain Eukaryota; kingdom Metazoa; phylum Arthropoda; class Insecta; order Coleoptera; family Scarabaeidae; genus Melolontha; species Melolontha melolontha. The sequence goes on along the minus strand of OW285235.1, from coordinate 89,050,795 downwards.
ATTTTTAATATTAAGACACGGCCAATAAAATAAATAAGAAAAATAAAATTCTTATAAACACTAAATATATATATATATATATATATATATATATATATATATATACAGGCTGATTCAAATTTAGTGCACACTATTGCTATCTCTGTTATTATTCATTCTAGAAAGTAGGTTAAATTAGCAAAGTATTAGTGCTTTTAACATTGATTAGCATGCAGTTCATGAAAAAAAAATTGAATATCGCATTTTCGAGAAATTTTGAAATTTATAATTTTTTTAAATGGAACAGCCTATATATTTTTTTAAATTCTGCATTCTAATGTTCTCTGTAATATAAAAGTTTCAATACACTATTGTCCTAAAACGAATAATAAAGTAGTTATAGCAGTTTCTATTTCCTTCTAAATGTTGTCATTGCTCCGCTAACTTTTGACAAAACAGATACATGTTTTGTGTTTAATGTTTATTTTAACATATTACAGCTTACAAAATTAATTAAAAAGACGAAAGTACATGTATAATTTATAAATACTGCTCAAAGGTGTCACCTTACTGCTCAATACATTTTCGTGCCCTCTTCAGTACACTCTGGGTGGCTCTTACGATTGTCCTTCTATCTAATTGGGCGAAAAACTTCTCTGACCTTGTCTTGCAATTCGCGCACGTTGTCGTATCGCGTTTTGTACGCCTCATTTTTTAAGTATCCCCAAAGAAAAAAGTCTAAAGGTGAGAGGTCAGGGGAGCGTGCTGGCCATTGAATTGGACCATTTGTACCAATCCACTTTTCGGCAAAGATGGTGTCGAGGTAGGTTTGCACTAGGTGATAGTTGTGTGCAGGAGCACCGTCCTGCTTAAAGTATAAATTTTGGCGCATCAGGTAATTGGCGTTATCAAGGAAATCCTCTAGAACGTTACGAATAAATTCCAGATATCTGTTTCCTGTCAACGTACCATTGTAGAACAGTGGACCAACGACTACCGAACCAATTAATCCGCACCAAACGTTAAAACTAAATCGAACTTGTGCAGCATGTGGACAAACTATTAATAATTTTATTGAGACCCGTAGTGACTATTTTTCTTATTAAACATGCTTTATTACTACCGAACAATAATAAAATATATTTTCTAAGAATATATTACTTTTCATATATAAATATGTATAATAAATTTATTAAATAAAAATAAAATTAAAAAACCCTTACCACAATAGAATTTAATGATTCTAAATACGTATTTCTACAACCACGTTGTCATCTTCAGTAGAAAAGACAGTGTACCACTTGAACGCACAAAAACACTCACAGAGGGATTGTTCTGAACGTCTTCTAGTTTTACACTAAAATCTTCAATCTTAAATGCTACAAAAATTACCTACATTTTGGTAAACCCCACCTATTCATGCAAGCTCTTACCCATTATTTGTAAATTCTATAGAAAAACCGTTTAGAAATATTATAAAAGCCGTAATTTAACATACATTAAGAATCCAATTATGAAACTAATCCTTAAATTATGTTGAAATATAAATTTGGAAATTAATGTTGAGTCAGAATATTTTAATGGCAAATATTGTAATGAAACAAATTTAAAAATAAATTCCATGAATTCGAATATTTTTTAATGGTTTTCCTATTTTTCTTGCTTTAATAACATCTAACTGTCAATTAACTCAAATAAAGAAGAACCTGGTATAGGACCCAAATCTGCGTTAATTACGTTATTCCTATTTTAAAGATAAAAATGCTCTCCAAACTATCTAATTCGCGGGGGCGTGTGACGTTTTTTTATTAATCTCAGACAGTCAGATGTTACGTTGTGATCTGATTCAAGAATATGTCGGGCAACACTTGATTTTTCCGACATTTGGCCGACATATTTTTTATCATAATCCTTACAATTTATTTCATAGATTCCAGATTTGTTGTTTACCTCAACTTTGTCTTTCGCGTTGCCTAAGAGAGATTTTAGGGAGATATTCGACCGAAATGCTACTTGAACATTATACTGTTTAAAAGGTTTTACTTAAATTTTTCGTAGTTTCGTGAAACGGTAAGCTAATAAATTTTTTGCTCGAATCAATTTGAGGTAGCAAACATGTGGAATCCTGAATTGTTTTTCTTATTTTATGTTTTCTAACTAGCTTGTTTATTATTTCTGAATCGAAACCGTTGTAACTCGCGATTTCCTTAATTAAAGTTAATTCCTTTTCATATCTATCCTTTGTCAATGGCATGCTTAACAAACGATTGATAAGAAATTTGAAAGAGGCACTCTTGTGCTGAAAAGTATGGTTTGAATCTGCGGTTATAAATCTGTTGACGTTGGTTTCTTTTCGGTAAATATCAAACTCTAAGTTTTTGTCATTCCTAATTACTAAGGTATCTAAAAATGTCAAACCTCCGTTGTTTTCCTTTTCAACCGTGAATTTAATACTAGGAAATTTTGAATTTAATTCTGTTACAAAATAATCTAAGTCGCACTTATTGGTATCAAAAATTGCAAACACATCGTCTACATACCTGACCCATATGTTTGGAAAATATTTGGCTGACTTTTTAAACTCAATCTCAAAGTGACTCATAAATAAATTCGCGATAAATGGAGATAAGCAATTACCCATGGCTGTACCCTGTTGCTGTTCAAAGAAATTGCCTTCGAATTGGAAGCAATTTAGGGCCATACAAAGGCTTGTTAACTGCAAATATTCATTTATTTTTTCCTTTTTAACGTGATTGCTATGAAGTAATTCAGACAAATATTTTAACGTTTCTGGGATAGGTACTGAAGGAAACAAGGACGTTACATCGAATGAAACCAAAATGTCACCATCTTCCAGTCGACAAACTTTAACTTTCTGAAAAATTCTAAAGAATTATTGACCGATAAACTAACTGTTTTTTCTGGTAATTTTCTGAATTCATTCACTAACCATTTTGAAATCAAATAAGTCAATACCAATACCATATTCACTTATAAGTAAAGACGGCAGACTATGTGCCCACACTGTTAAATTTAATAAATAATACACATAAGGTGTATTAGATAAAAATGTAGATTTTATAAAATTAGGCCAACTTTTTACCAATACTGAAGATCCATTGTACAGATACAAAGAGCGCTTTAACTATGCAAATATAACATTTCTCAACGTCGAACAATCCTTTTCAGTATATAAACATATATATATATATATATATATATATATATATATATATATATGAAATAATGGTTTCTCGGGTTCTTGGCCGCGTGTGAGATGTGTCCTGAGAAGGATTGTTGTCTCGACGTTTCGACGGGATCGCACTCGTCATTTTCTAGAGTTGTTCTTTCACTTGACGCTGAAGAGTAACTGCCGATCGTGTCCTCGGGTGTCTGCTATTATGTTGCACTATGGGAGGTGGGGGTTGCGCTGCTGCCGTCGTGCGTACACGGCTTCGCGTGATTGGTCCGGGTGTCTGTGATTCCTGTGTGAGGGCGTGTACCTGTCTCAATGTGTTGTGTTTCGCATGAGTCTTGATTTGCATGCCGGCTAGGAGTGGCTTCCAGGTGTACGGTAAACGTTGGCCATCGTCGCGTTTGTTTAGACTTTTGGGTCTCTTTTCTATTTCAATCGCTTCTCTAGTAATTCTAGTAGATAGACTTTCGCTCTTCGCTAGGATCTTCGTATTCTCGAAGTCAATAGTGTGCCCCGTTAGGAGGCGGTGTTGTGCTAGAGATGATGTTGTTTGTTTCTTGAAGACTGCGTTTATGTGTTCCTCTTTTCTCACGCTTATTCGCCTGTTCGTCTGGCCTACATAGGATTGTTCGCATTCTGAGCACGGCACTTCGTAAACGCCTTGGTCTTCAAGTGGAATTTTATCTTTCGTGTTGACTATTTTATCGGCTATTTTTCCCTGTGCTGTAAAGATGGTGTCTATGTTGTGTTTTCTTAGTATTCTACCGATTTTGTCTGTGGTACCCTTTATATATGGTAGAAAGGCTTTTGATGTAAATTCCTCTTTTTCCCGTTTTTCTGCTCTATTGTGTCTGGCTTTGTCTATTGTTCTTTGTGAATACCCGTTATCAAGAAGAGCGTTTCTAATATTTCTTCTTTCTTCGCTTTTATGTTCATCGTCTGTTAGTCGTTCGGATCGTAGAACTAGGGTTTTCACTACTGAGTTCAATTGTGCCGGATGATGATGCGATTGTGCTTTTAAGTACCTATTTGTGTGTGTAGGTTTCCGGTAAACGGTGTGTCCCAATGTTCCATTTTCTTTTTTGATCACTAACACATCTAGAAAGGGTAGCTTCCCTTGTTCTTCTACCTCCATTGTAAACTTAATTTTCGGATGTTCGCAGTTTAGTTGGTGTAAAAAGTCTTGTAGTTTTTCTTTGCCATGTGTCCATATTACAAATGTATCGTCGACGTAGCGCAGCCACATTTTCGGTTTGTTCTTACAGGTGTTTAGAAAGTTTGTTTCAAAGTTCTCCATGAATAAGTTCGCTATAATCGGTGATAGCGGGGAACCCATCGGTGCGCCTTCGACTTGTCGATATTTCTGGTTGTTGTATGTGAAATATGTGTTTATAAGGCAGTGTTCTATCAGGTTAATTGTAGCCTTTTGTACTTGATACTGGTTTTCTAATATGGATATGGTCTCTGCGATTGGCACCTGCGTAAATAGAGATGTCACATCGAAGCTGATTAGCAGGTCCGTTGGTTGAACATGAACGTTTTTTATCAGTTCAAGGAAATGATCTGCATTCTTTACGTAGGACGCCATTTGTTCTGCGTGTACCTGAAGTTCTTGTGCCAGGTATCGTGCTAGAGCTTGTGTTGGTGATCCAATAGAACTAACAATCGGACGAAGTGGTACATCGGGTTTATGTATTTTTGGGAGTCCGTAGAGTTTTGGACATCGGGACGATTTTTCCCGGGGGATGGTCTGCTTCTTTATTTCTTCGCTCAGCGGTGTTGCGTTTATTTTTGCTTTGGTTACTTTTTCTAAGTACGTTGTAGGGTCCGTGTTGATTATTTTATATGACGGGTCGTCTAGCATATATATATATATATATATATTAAATTTATTATATTATATTAAATTTTACAGTGGGCACATAGTCTGCCGTCTTTACATAAGCCACAGTCTCCGATTTGTTAGTTAATAAATTTATTATAAAATTTCGCCAAGAGTTCTACACATTATCTCACTTTCAGTTGGTGTCCACACAATTAGATAACATAAATCTTTTCTTGTTATATGTAATTGCCGTTGGATTTGATGCCAATATAGATAAAATACATATTTGTTTATGAATTAATTTTTACTATTACATTTGTTTTAAATTAGTTTCATTGAAATGATTGTAAACTATACAAACTTTTAAGATTCAAAAATCTTATATAATGAGTAGAGTCTGGATTATATGCAAAATAGGCTTTTTTCAATTGCCTTATTTCATTCAAAAAACATTAAATAAACCCAGAAAACTCATAATTTTGTTGATCTACCTTTTAACAACAAAATAATGAGTTTTCTGGGTTTATTTAATGTTTTGGGAGTCTAATATGGCAATTAAAAACATATTTTGCATATAATCCGGATTCTAATAATCAGTAATTTTTTTTACAACTTTGTTATAAATGTAGTGTCACTATATTTATTTAATTATAAAAATATTTAGATACTAATTTTATAACTGTTGTAAAAAAAAATAAGTTATGCAAACATATTTAAAACAAAATGGATAAATTCAGAATTCAAATTTTGTCTGGAAACGTTCTCCTTAACCGGTAGATGACTCTCTTTACGGGTTCATCATTTAACGGGTGTTCAGAAACATTCGAAGTCAAAGTAGTCCTTGAAAATATGAAGTCATGTCTGAGCAGGGTTGCCAGGTCTAGTGATTTTTCACTAGATCTAGCGATTTGAGTACTGTGTTAGTGATTTAGTGAAAAACTTCTGTATTTTAGTAAAATCTAGTTATTTTACGTATTTTTCGTTTTGTAGTTTATATGAAATCCTATATTTATCAAAATAGATTGCCTTATTTATTATTATAGATCCTACGTAAAGTGACATCTATACCTTAGTAGTCGAAACAATTTTCTCGCAATAAATAATTGATATAATACATAAGCTCATTACGGGAAGTACCGTTCAAATTATTTTTAAATTTGTAATTTTTGAAATAATACGATGAAGGGTAAGTACCTATTTAAAATGGGAAAGTATAAAAGCTCTTGGCCGGGGGAATTTTGGATTAAATCATATTAGATATTTATGGTAGAATCTTATTCACGCGCGCCCAATCGCACTGAATTCTTTAAATAAATTAATTTTCGGATTATTACCATGTAAGTATTTACTGCAAATAAAACCGTTTACATATTTTTATTAGTTTTCCTAAATCTGTTTTAATTTCTAGCAGTTATTATGTCGACCACAGATCAACCATCTACTTCAAGAAAAAAGAAAATTAATCAACAAAAATACAAAACTGATTGGGAGAAACACAATGATTACCAACATTAGATAGAAGCTAGTTCAAAAGGAGAAGAGTTTTACAGATGTAAAATATGCGGTAATGACTATCTTGGAGGGATAGCTGCAATACGTAAGCACCATGATTCTATAAAACACCAATCTAAATCTAAATTAATCAAACAACAAAAATTCTGTGTTACGCAATATGTAAGAAGCTCTACAAGCACGGAACTTAGTACAAAAGAAATAGAAATAAGAATTGCATCTTTCATTGCAGAACACAATATATCTATAAATTCAGTTGATCATCTGGTACAACTAATTAGGTCTATAAATAATGAAAGTGATGTTATAAAAAATATTTCCTTTAATCGTACAAAATGCACAGCTATTATAAATAACGTAATTGGTCAATCAAGTTTTGAAACTCTAATAGAAACTTTAAAGTGTAGCAAATTTTCTTTATTAATTGATGAGTCTTCGGATCATACCGGAATTAAAAACTTAGCATTAGTTGTGCGATTAAATCAAAATTTTAGTATAAATGTCGAATTTCTTGCTTTATTATCAATCTATGATGCAACTGCAGTAAATATACATAATGTTATTGTTCAATTTTTTAATAAACATAATGTTCCATATAAAAATAATATGGTAGGATTTGCAGCTGATGGGGCAAATTCAATTATGGGCATTAAGCATTCCGTCAAAACTTTATTAGAAAATGAAATACCACATCTTTTTACTGTAAAATGTCTATGTCACTCAATAGCACTCATAACACCCATAAGCTGCTGCAACCTAGCCAAACACGCTGGCTTTATTTAATTTCTGTTGTTAAAAGAGTGTTGGAGCAGTATGAAGCTCTTAAATTATATTTCCAAAATGAGTCTTTCAATCAAATCGATGCATCTGAATCCATTCACAATAATTTACAAAATCCTATGAATAAATATTATTTAGAGTTTTTGGAATATGTTTTACCTGTATTTACTGATTTAAATAAGGAATTTCAATCAGAATCTCCTAAAATTTATGCAATATATGACAGAATGTTAGCAGTATACAAGACTATTCTAAGTTGTTATATAAATAATACATATTTGAGTAAAACTGATGTAACTATTTTGCAATATAGAAACCCAGAACATTATGTTTTACTAAATGAAGTATATTGTGGCTCGAAGGCAACTATATTATTTCAAGAAAATACTCTTTCAGATGGTGATAAACATAACTTTCAATTAACATGCCTAGGTTTTTATGTTGAAGCTGCTCATCAATTATATAAACGCTTTCCATTTAATGCAGAAGATGTAAAGACACTTAAGTTCTTTAAATTTTTGGACCCAAAACTTATTAAAACTACAAGTTCATTAGGTCCAGCAGCAAATTTTCATAGGAAAGATATTGATCTTCTTTCATTGGATAGAGAGTGGCGATTATTGCAAAACAGTGCAATCAGAAATCGGTTATCTGCTACTACCTTAACTGGAATTCTACACTCTAAGACAGGCGCGGCTTGTGATGACATATTTGGGAGTGCAAGTATGTACAATGATGCGAGTGCTTCGTGTATTCTCGTATACTAACTGTAACGTTTTCTTAGTAAACACCGAAAACACACTCCCTACTTGCACTCCCAAATACGTCATCACGAGCCGCGCCTGACTCTAAGAGATTAATAAATAGTGATAATAAATCATGTTTTGATAACAAAATTCCTGTAACTTTTTAACAAATAAACATAACAACAATATGTATTCATCAGAATAAAAATATATTATTTAATGCAATTTATATAAGCTCTAATTTGTAATTTACTATAATTACCTTTTATTTTCTTGTAAATTTTACATAAGTTTAAAACAGCTTGTACAGTGTTATTGTAAAATAGGTACGACTTTATGCAATATTATACCAATAAATATATATATTATATATAAATATATTTCAAGAAATTCTGGTTTCTTTTATTATTTACATACCTACCTACTGCTTTACATTTTTTTTTATTGCAATAGCTCTTCTTTCTTTATTAACGAAAACTAAAACTATACATTATACGGTGTGTATATAAATGATTGAAAGGTGTTTGAATTTCCCGCTTTCATTTTTTTGTGTTTAAGTTGGTGCTAAGTGCATGCCAGCATCTCTGAGGGAGCAAATGTCGTATATCATAGGCGTAACATTAAAAAATTAGAATAGGAACAAATATAGTAATAAATAATATTTTATTGAAAGATAATTACAATGAAATTATGTATGTTTTCTAATGCTGGTATCTTAAATTTCACTATACAATACTTTAATTTCAGACTTGCCTACTCTATCAAAATTATAACAAAACTATAACACTTATTCAAGATAAAATTATAACATTTGTTCAAAATGCCGTCCATGTAAATTTAAGCACAAATTCAAATAGTAGGACGTCCTGTAGATTTTCCCTTTAAAACGCTCCCTGTTGTGCGATATCTCTCTATTACACGACGAACGTGCTGTACAAAACAGTCATATGTAAATTCCATTTTTGGAAACTCCTCTTGAAACTGCTGGTGGCAATTTGGATAGGAATAATCCCATACTCCTTCAACATTGCGTGTTCCCGAACGAAAATATGCCTCAACAATAAATTTGTTGTGCAGATCCGTGAACACCATTATTAACCTAAAAGCGTACTTTGTTACATTTATACAAATTTACTGTGATTTCTTCATCGCTTACCAATAACAAATATGTAACAGCAGAAAAATGGCAATAAGAAAAGCCTTTCTGGTAGTAAAGGAGAGAAATAACAAAATAAATAGACGAGAACGAAAATGCAGAAAACCAAAATAAACAGAAGGACGCTACTGATTATTTGCGGCATAGCTTGTAGAAGCACCAACTTTCATACATTAAAAAAAGCGCGGGCGATTCAAACACCTTTCAATTATTTATATACACACTGTATATACTACCGGTAATTAGACATATGTAATGGTTTCATTTATAATTATGGTAAAAATCTAGTGATTTTTTAAGTTCTCATCTAGTGAAAACAATTATTTTCACCTGGCAACACTGTGTCTGAGATAGATTCATTTTTGACAGACAACAGTTGACATTTAATAATTATTAGAAATCAAAGGATCAAAGTTAAATTTACTGGAATCCTTAGAAATAAATAAACTTAAATATGCAGATATATTGTTAAATGACCAATTAGACCTTAATAATTCCCCACTTTTAAACTGGTTTCATTAAATATTAAAATAACAGTAATTTTAGACGATATATCGGTAAGCGACGATTCTAATGTAGACAAGTGCAACCCATTGAAATAGTTTAGAAAAAAACCATACATTTGTGAAGAGCGTGTTCAGTAGTAATATAAGATCCGAAGAAGCTACATCGTAGCGAAACATGTCATCCATTTATTAATATATAATAAAGTGTAATATATACTGGAAATTAGTATAAGTGTTTTACTTAAATCCCATTTACATATAATGAATTAGTTAAATACTTGTTATTGACAAAATAAATAATATAAGAAGTGTTCAGGCCTAATTAATCAACCAACCCTAGACAACGGATTAAACAAACCTAATATATATTCAAATAAAAAAAAAAAAACTCCTTCCTACTACATGGCTGTCATGTGGAAAAAGATATAACTGGTGTTCAGAAACATTCGAAGTCAAAGCAGTCCTTTAAAATATGAAGTCATGTCTGAGATAGATTGATTTTGGACAGACAACAGTTGACATTTAATAATTGTTACAAATCAGATATAGCCCAGTCAAAATAGCATTTCAGTGAGTCTCTTCTCTTAGAAGAATCTATAGAGATACAGGAAGAAGAAGAAGGAAGCGACGAAGACATTATAATAGAAGTAGCACTTGAAGATTCTCAATAAGATTACAATTTCCATAAATATATAATTATTAATTTCATTATAATCATTCGCAATAGTTCAATTTTTTCAATTCAATGCAATAGTTTGAATTTTCATTTAATATTTGCACTGTCTAATTAAATTTTTTTCAAGATTGACGGTGGAGTATGCCTACTGGGGAAACCAGGTAAAAAAAAAGCGCTAAGTCCACTACCTCAGAGGTGGTGTGGAAATCTGAAAATATTCGGAATATTATATTTCTTTGTATTATAAACATTTTAAAAACTATACGAAATAATAATAAATATTATATTTTAATGATATAAATACTTTCATATTTGACTAATGCGGAACAGTTGATGAAGCATTACAAGTCGCATAAGAGTAAATATGAGTATTTTCGATGTTTGAAATTGCGATATCTCTGAAATGATGATTCGTAGAAAAAATAACATAGAGAAAATTTTTGTACAGAATTAATTGTACAGTATTAATTTAATACACATTGTGGTAAAAGTAGCAAATTGGAAACTTAAAATCCTAAACAAATGCATGCAATAATTGCAAAACTGTTACATTTATCTTTTTTACTCATTATAAAAAGTGTCTATAACTATGAATCCAATGCAGACGTAGTTAAGTTCTACCAAAAATAATAGAAATATTGCTAATTACAGATGTATGATCTACTGTACTCACTATAGACAGTGTCTATCACCGTGAAATGGGCTTCTTTTGTACCACACAAATCGAACCAAACGTACACGTGTGATAAGTCAAACAACTACACTACAACAAAAAATAAAACCATGTGGATATTGCAATACTCAAATTACTCACCATACAAATATGCAAAATTAAACACTATCACCACAATATCTAAAATAAACAACAAAACACAAAAAAATAATAACAAATACAAAATACAAAAAAAAATATATAAATATACAATAACTATTATACGCAAGAGATTGAGGTAACACCAAAGACACAAGTTACAAAACAAAGCACGCAGCTGACGCAACGCATTCGTGTTGAAGTATCGTGTAAAAACTAAAGTAAACATCGGATCCCAAATTAGTATATTAAAAAACGAGTTTCATAAGGCACCATTTTGCCGCACGAGATCAGTTTAGAAAACGAGCCGCTTGCGGCGAGTTTTCTAAAGAGCGAATGCGGCAAAAGGCCTTATGAAACGAGTTTTTTATACTATTTTTTCTATTTTGCGTTTTTTACATTAATAAATTGCTTAAATTGGAATTATTTAATTTGAAAGTTCAGAGTTTAATTTTTATATAAAGCATGCAGTTGGTCACATTGATACTTGACATTTTCAAATTTAAATCTTTCTATCCGCGAAGTATATTATATTACATATTATTTACTAATTTTCGTTAACATTACTTGATACTTCATTTAAAAATATAAACATGAGGGACATAGAAACATATATATGTTGTTGTCAATTGTATACAAAATACGTTGTTTGTGTAAAATACGAACATATATCATATATGTCAAATGTACATAAATTCTTAAAATCAAATGACAGCAATGCTATTTATTTATGTATTCGAATAACGCCAACATTGAAAAATGAAAAAAAGCGTATCGAAATGGAGCTCATTTCGATACTGTTTTGGGTTTCATAATGAGTTCATTTCGAACGCAAAATAGAAAAAATATATTTAAATTCTACATTTGGTTGATGTTAGGCAACCCATTCACCAAGTACTTGATTTGGAGCTACCATTTGCCTGATGCTACTTTTCAAACATAGATACCAGCACAATGCAGAGGCATCGTACCTATTTTGTTTGTTGAAAGTCCCCACTATTTTAAGCGCCACCTTAAGTAAAGATATACGATTTTTTGTTCAGAGCCATAGATAATTATAACAAGTATAGAATGAAAGCTTAATATCCCTAAGTGGAACTGTCATGGCGTCTAAACTGAGTTCTCCTTAAACACAAGATGGCTCTCTTCTCATTAATTACAGAAATCTAGCGGATACTTTAATTATGTGACACGTGATAGCGACTCGTTATTCTTGCAGCCATTTTTATTTTTAGTTCTTTCGGCTGTTTTTGTTTTGTTTTTTAATTTTTTTGTACATCACGGTTTATAATATCTACCATATAAAACATATTGTAGCGATTAGTATAGTAAGTAAAATATTGTTTGTGTATATAGTTTCTTAATAAATTGTTTTTAGTTTTCGAAATGGGAAAGGCTGGTTGTGCCGTATTTGGATGCGTTCCCTCAAATTCAGATTCTCGACATTGTTTCCCTAACCCTGATAAGTATGGGGAACTGTTTAGAACGTGGCTATCAGTTATTGGGAACAAACAACTACTTAAACTGACTGATGAATATATTTATAGACATTACAGAATTTGTAGTAAACATTTCTTGACTACCGATTTTGGACCTAATAAAATTTTAAAGAAAATGGTTCACCCTAAACTGTTTCTGACAGGTATCGAATATGTTTATATATGTAGATAATCAGTTTTGGACCTTTGTATTTTACATCTGATTTAGAAAATTGGCAATTTACTTTTTTTTGGTTGTTTTTCTTTAATATGTTGCAATTGCCAAAAAATGGAATAGATTATTTTAAATATATGCAAATTAGAGTAAAACAGACTTTAAATTGCTGACTATCTAAATCTAGTGCTTTATTTATATTGATACTGTGCAAGAACTACAAATATAGATCAATTATGAATAAAGTGAAAATAGATCATTTAAAAGTCATTTTCTATTTTTTTTTGTAGGAAACAAAAACACATGTGGGTCTAGTACAAGTGAGGTATCCTTAAAGCATGCTTGTACATCTTTTGTAGAGACATATACAACAGAACCTCACAGAAGTAGGTAAAACTATGAAAGCAATAGATCGATATTGCTTTTTAATGTTTGATGAAATGAGCATCTCACCAAACCTTAATTACAATCAATTTAAAGATGAAGTTGAAGGTTTTGAACATTTCGAAAATAATCGAACAGAAAATATTGCTAATCATGTCCAGGTAATGTTTTTTATAGCAATCTATTAAAAAAAAAGAAAAAAATGACTTATTTGTTTTAGGTTTTTATGCTACGTGGTGTTAATAGTAAGTGGAAATATCCCATATTATACAATTTTGTGAAAGGAGCAGTAAAAGGGGTTCAAATTATCAGATCCCTTAAAGAAATTATAAGAACCGTATTTAGGGCTGGATTTACTGTTTTGGGCACAATATGTGACCAAGGCACTAATAATGTTAGTGCCATAAATACATTAATCAAGGACACAAGATCCAATTACCTGAGAATTGGAAAAAATATGGATGACAATGTATTTGAAGTAGATGGACTTCAAGTTATTCCATTTTTTGATCCTCCTCATTTAATGAAGGGGGTACGTAATAACTTATTGGGTAAAGACATTTGTTTTACAATGAACGAAGAAAAAAAAATTGCTAAATGGACAGACATCTACACAGCTTGGCAGTTAGACAGCTATAGTGGCGAATTAAGAATAATGCCAAAACTTACAGAACACCATGTTGCCAAAGAAAAGATAAAGAAAATGAAGGTATCTATGTGCACACAGGTATTCAGCCATACAGTTTCTTCAGCTATTTACTTAATGGCCAAAACTGGTAAGTAATGGCTTAATTTTCTAGAATATCAGTTTTAGTAATTCATTTACAGAACATGGTGAAGGTAATTTAAAAATGGACAGGAGAGCCATTCAAACTGCGCAATTTTTAAAATTTTTTGACTCTGTTTTTGATAGTGTAAATGGCCATGCACCATTCCATTCTGGAGCAAAAATTTTAAAAACAACGATAAGTTTTACATCAAGCGACAACATTCATGTTGACTTTTGGAAATCTGCCATTCAAATAATTACGTCTATGTTCACTATAGATAATAATGATAGAAAAAAAGTTCCCCCTTCTTTTGGAAATTGGGTCATTACTTTAAAAAATTTTATTTTAATGACAAATAAATTAAGGACTATAGGGTTCAAGAAATTTGTTCCACGTTGCCTTAACCAAGATCCACTGGAAAATTTTTTTGGAAGAATAAGGCAAAGAGGTGTGCGATACACAAATCCCACATATTCTTCATTTTGTAATATTTTTAAATCACTACTTGTTAATCAATTATTAAGCAAGCATTCCATCGGAGCTAATTGTGAAGATGATGAATGCAACATGCTGTTTACTTTGAAAAATTTCTTATCTTTCAGTGGTGTAAGTATATGACATATAGACTGGTATTTAGATAAACTTTTCTTTTTTTTTCAACAGGATAATGCAAATCAACCGAAAATAAATAAATGTTTTGATTTGCCTATTGATTTTGATTCCATAAAACCTTTAGAGGAAAATGCGATGGCGTATGTAAGCGGTTATATTGCTAAAACTTTGAAGATAAGCAAGTGCATAATTTGCAAATACAATGTTTTAAGCAGAGGGGAGGAGGAACATTTTAGTGCCTTCATTAAGGAAAAAGAATATGGCGGAGGAATTGCAAAGCGTTTGCAATACTGCAATAAAGATATTTTAAAAAAATATATACAAATATACAATATAGCAACATATATATTGAAGAATAATATTTCTGCAGACAATCTTCTGCATAATATTGTAAATTTAATAAATACGAATGTCCAATTTAATTTTGTTGAATGTGAACATTCTGGAGCCCTGGAACAAAAAATAGTAAGAAGCTTTACAAAGCTGTTGATATTTAATTATGCAAAAGGTGCAAATAGAATACTCAATGGAAAAGATCGCAGACCAGTACCCAATAATGTGTCCAATTTGTACAAGCAAGCTTTTACCATGAACAATATGAATAAAGTCAGATAAAATATATATTTGGTTTTGATTTTATTTTTACTATTGCATTTGTATTAAATTAGTTTCGTTGAAATGACTAAACAATACAAAATTTTAAGACTTGAAAATGTTATATACCTGATTTTTTTTTACAACTATGTTATAGATTTATTATCACTGTATTAATTGTATTATAAAAATATATTGATACTAATTCTGTAACTATGTTGTAAAAAAAAATAAGTTATGCAAAATATTTAAAACAAAATGAATAAATTCCGAATTCAAATTTTCCCGGGAAACGTTCTCCTTAACCGGTAGATGACTATCTTTATGGGTTCATCATTTATAATGGGAGCTTACATTCTATACTTGTTATAATTATCTATGTTCAGAGCCCACTTGACTTCGAATGTTTCTGAACACCCGTTATAATGGAAGCTTACATTCTCTACTTGTTATAATTATCTATGATTTAGCCCTAATAAGTTTTATTTGCGGTTAATATACGTTTATAATTACTGATTAGCGTTGTTTATGGGTAATATGTTATATTTTTTAATCTAACGTTTCTTCAAAGTTAAAAATGTCTCAAGAAATTATTAAATTTGATGACAATAATGCAATATCTATGGAAAATTTAAATGATGTAAAAGAAGAATTCCAAGATGGACACTATCCAGAGAATAAAGTATGCATTTCGGAAACTTGTGTCACAGATACTATTAATATAAGCAATGGTGAATTAAATGAGGATATTAGGAATGACATAATAATTAAATATGAAACGCTCTCTGTAGATCATATCAAAACAGAGTTACCTTTATCTGAAGTAAATGATACAGTAAGTAACAATGTTAAAATAGAAGATGGAATTAGTCCTGCTGATATACAAATTGAATTCTGTAGTGAACTGCTGTGTAAGTACATTTGTGTTCTTATCATAACGTTAATTATATTCATACCACATCTTACTTAATCTTGGAAACACCTGTACCTTTCGGTTTCGAGTTATGTTGTAGTTGAGCCTTCAGATATTTTCGTCCATATTTCCTTCCACTTTTTTTTCTGTCATAAATTAATCATTTTACATTTTCCCACTTAATTCCTGATTTTTGAGCTGCTGTACATACCTCTTCTCTCCATATTTTATTCTACTGTTTTAACATCTACAATGTTATATAAATAATCTGGGTTTACTATTACTGCTATTCCTGCTTGTGCTAGTGTCCCTTGATTAACTCCTGACCACCTGTAAAAGCCTTTTATCTCTTTCATGCATTTTTCCTTCCTTCTTTTTCTTGTTAATACATATATTTAATTTTTCATTTCTGTTATTATTTCTACCTCTTTATTTTTTATAACTTTAACATTCCATATATCTAGATTAATTTTTTTTTTCTTATCTTTTTCGTTATCCTCTTTCGTTCCATGGTCTTTCTATTTGTTCTTGTGTCCACATTGAATACTATTAGTTTTTTGGCTTACTTTTATAGTCTTATATTTACATTTAAATTCTAGATCTGGTTTCGCTTTATTCCAGATCCATTCTTCATTTTCAATGTAAAGTTTCTGATATTTGATCTGTATTTTTTTTACCTTTAATTCTTTCCTTTTTTCCTTATATTAAAAATCACTTCTCTCTTTTTTCCGTCAGATAATTGTTTATATAAATAAAATTTATAATTTTATTTATACAAAATTTCTTTATTATTTTATAAGACTGTATGAATGGATTTGTTTAACAGTTTGTAATCATTGCAATGGAGTCTATCAAGATTATTGCACCAAATGCAGAATGGTCGTTCATATTTTGAACGAAAACCCTTCTTATAATACATATGACAGAGCAAGAGAATTACCAAAATATATGTTGGCGACTAGAGAGTCATTTGGACATTTGGGAATTTTCTCTTTAAAAGTTATACCTGAAGATGTAAGATTTGGTCCTTTCACTGGGCTCACTTCAACAGGACCGCCTTTGAGAATAAGAGGAGGACGATTCTTGGTTAATGATGATAAATTAAAAGATCTGAATTGGATGCAGTACGTCAATCCTGCCAGAAATATTTATGAACATAATTTATTCCCATTTCAATATGAGGACAAGCTATATTATTGTAGCACTCGTAGAATTGAGGAGGACGAAGAACTATTGGTGTATTTTGGTAAAGAATATGACGATAACTTACTTCAAAATATGGAAATGGATTTTGTTCCCATCACAAAAAAGGATGTTGAAAATGTATTTGGCTGCATATTCTGTTGCTTGGGATATAGATCAAAGGAATATTTAACTGAACACAAAGCTGTGTGTCATAGTGCAATTAACGAAATACTTTCTGTTGAAGGTAGGATGAATCATTTAAATTTTCCAACTTAAATAAATTTAGTTTTGTATCGGCATGTTTCTCTAGTTTCCACTAGTATTCCTCGTTGATATTGCCAGGATGCATGTTAGTGTCTCCTTTAGTAATTCCAATGGAGTTATAGTAATTGTAACTTTTCAGTTGATTTGCTTCGGTAATTAATAATACAACCACATAATAATGAGTTAAACTTTATTAAATATTATTCTTGCCATTATACAACAAATTTAAGATTAAAACTGATTTGTCTTGGTGTTATTATGAATGAACTAACATAACAATGTAATCACACAAGTTTTTTGAACATACTTTTCAATTTTTTGTTTTCCTTACAACAGGGTCAAAACTACTTGTAACTTTTCAGGAAGAATATTTTGTACCTGTTTATTTTCATATGACCTTAACAAAGATATACGAATTTAGTATTTAAATTTTGTAATTTTTCAAAATTCTTGAAAGAAGGTTATTATAGTTCCGCGCAAGGCGGCTAGGTGCCAAAAAAAAATTATATTGATCCATTTCTATTTAACAGTTTTCTTTCTGCTCAGAAGTAAAATAGAGTGACCAAGGAAAGATGTGAGAAAAGATCAGAATTTCTTATTTGCTCATAAACAATAAGCACTACAATGAGTTCTTCTTGTCCTACTAACCAATGACTTGCAATCTTCAATTTTAAGGCTAGGAGTTTAAGATGGCGGTCTTGGTTGTCTGTAGTTCTTTGACGACGTTTTGTGCGTTTTATTTTTTGCATTCAACCTTATTGAAACCATGCCCGACAACAACATAATACGCTCTACAAGTTCCTAGTCAGCCTGGAGCTAAATTCCTGAAAAGTAAATCTTGCATCTCACAATTCTACAATCCCCCCTCTAACAAACTTGTTAAGTTGGCCAAAATTTTCATTTCTTCGTATGTTTGGCTTGTAAACAGTTAAAAAAAAAACTTTTTGAACAACAGTTTTAGCAGTAAAGGAAGCACACTATTGAATAGTAAATTTTTAATTCGAAACATGAAAGCGTTTAATTCGTAGACTGATGATCGTATTGATCGAATGCGTATTTTGTTATGTTACGGATTTAGTAAGTCTGATTCGTCTTAAATACGTAAGAATTGACGTTGTTTGTTCGACACCAATCTATTTCTTGCCAATCAAAATTAATACTTGGTAATGCCAGTCACCTAACAGACTTGTCGTGCTACACTTGATAAAATTTGTTAGATTTACAAAACTTGACGAAGTTATCTTCGCAATCCTTTTTACTTAACGGGAGGTTTAACTAAGGTTAACTTTTATTTTTTTTTGTATAATTTCTAGTGTTAGAATAATATGTTTAATTTTAGAGCTCATCCAGTGTCAATTTTGCAAAATATATTACGAAGCGAAGGAATATATGGAGCACCACATCGATTACTGCCGTGAAACGAATGCCAGGTAAGATTAGTCTTCTAGATTAATACTATATGTTTAGCAAAAAGGTAATAAAACCATTTCTAAAGATTTAGTTAAATGGGAAAACACAAACATATGTATTTCCTTAAGATTCTCATGGAATTGCACTATGTATCTTTAAACATCAGGAAATTATTAATTTATCATTTGGAGCGACGTTCAGTGATTCAGTTTTAGCAAACTGCGTTCGGTCATAACATCTTTTCCTAAACATTTCGAAATATTTTACTCTTTCTTTAGAAGAATACGTACATACATATACTCGTACATAATCGTTACTTGTCGCACCAGAAGTTCGTCAGTGTGCGACGAACAGCAGTCACTCTTTCGGGCTCTCTACAGTTTAGCAGTTTTATCTTTTCTTCAGTAAAATTTTCACTAGCGATTCCAGGTTTTTCAAAGGATAGGTCAACTCACTTTGACCTTTCCGCCGTCTTTCTTCCGCAACGATGTTTTTGTCGTGAGTGCATTTCACTTGTTTGTACTCTCGTTGCCTTCTCTTTCCAATATCAATAGCATCGGCGAATAACATTGAAAACATTGACTGCGAAACTTTTCCGGTCGTCTTTCGTGTAGTTTCGACCAGCGGTTCCCAACCGATGGTTGGCGATCCCCAGAGGTTTATAAAGTGGGATTCACAAAAATAATATTTTAATGGCGGAAATATTAACTTTAGAGTCACTGCGCTCTTAATAAATTCATGAATATTAGTTTTGCGACGGACACGCATCAATCTATAACGTGACGAAATGCTACGCCGCTGACAGTGCGAGTACATTCTTGTTACGATCCGGAAACTTTCGAGCGCGTACCGAGTGTTTCTCGGTATGCCCTCGAACGAGCGAGCATCATGGCTGCCTATATAACAACGCCGGTATTAATATGGGAGGGTAGAGTCGAATTGAATCGTACGACGCGCTTAACAACGACGAGTGATTAGCTTGTCATTTAGTATATTACGATAGTTTAGTGATTTTTTGCTCGTGTAAATAACTTAATAAGTATTATTCCGTAGTTTTATTGTGGATCGTTGGTTAAAAACAGGGCGTTTTGTCAAGTCTGACAAAAAGCTGAACGAGCAATCAAATGCTTCTTATACTTCAGTCCATGATTTGGAACCAACACAGGTTAGCGATACTGAAAGGGGTTGTGAGATACCGCCTCACCAAACTAAAAATAATGACGGCGAGAATAAAGTGGAGAAACGGAAATATCACAGCGACGATTTACAAATGGGTTTTTCTTTTACCGGAGATAAGTCAGAACCTAAACCGCTTTCTATAATCTGTAAGTCTGTAGTTTAAAGTCATTACTTCTTCTTAGACATCGTGAAACAAAACATCCGGCGCATAAGGATAAACCTATCGAGTATTTTAAAGGAAAATTGGCAGGTAATGAATAGTGTAGCGTTTACTTTTTCCTGTCGGCTTCAAACGAATATAGTAAAATGGCTCTTGAGGCATCATTTCGAGTAAGTTCATTATTTCAAAATCTGGACAAGCGCATACAGTGGCGGAAAATTTGATTGGACCGTGTGCAAAAGACATTACTACATGTATGAGAAAAGGCAGCAAAGAAAGTTGACTCGGTTACCTTATCAAACAATAGAGTGTCGCGGAGAATTAGTGATTTGTCAAAAGATGTGGAAAGCGAACTTTTTAAAAGAATAAAATTGGATTATTTCGCGATCCAACTCGACAAGTCGACCGATCTGGCAAATGCTACAATATTGCTTACTGTTTTTTTTGTTTGGTTATGTGTACAGATGGTGTTAAACCAAAACCCGAACATATTCTGGTCTTGTTGCGCGCGTAAAGAGTATCAGCGAGAAAAACACTGTATTCATAGACAAGGACTGGCATGTAAGCGCATTCGTGCAGAGCTAGTTAGTACTTTAAGTGACGCTGAAAAATTGTAAACTTCATAAAATCGTGTGATACGAACTCCCGTCTATTCCATGCGCTTTCTGAGGACTTTGGAAGGCTTCATCTTTCGTTACGACTTCATACTGAAGTTAATAGCTTTCCGATGGCAAAGTTTTGATCATGTTTGTTTGAATTGAAGTGTGATGTGCAAACCACTTTTTCTTGACCATCCATTTCATTTGTCCACTTGTATATTCGATATTCTTCGGCTGCAAAAACGTCCATACTTAGCCAATTATGTGAACGCACCAATTAGATAATAAAGACATTTCTTCTTACTCATGTGTTTGCTTACCTTTGTTGACATGTGCATTTTTCTTGTGTTACATTTTGTAATGCATTCTGTTCTTTAATAAACAAGTAGTCAGTAAGAAGCATTTGTTCGAAACACACTTGTAAAATTTTATAATAAAAAAATCTTTTAAAAAGTCACTGCCTTGAATTGAAAAAATAATTAGCTGTCCTTTTTTCTAAATTAAATGATTTAAATCTGTCTTTACAAGAAGTTGAATTTTTGGATTCAATGTCTGGAGATGAATGAGCAGTCTTTCAACAGCATTTTATCAAAAAATCGAATTCAACTTAACGAAAATATTAAAAGCTATACATGTGAACATCTCAAACAGTTTCGATTAACTTTCAAGAACTATTTTCCTAACAGACCTAATATATCTGGATCGAGCAACTGGATACGTAGTCCTTTTCAAGGAGACGTAAGTTCCAATACATCTTTAACTTTACTGGAAACAGAAAAGCTCATGGATTTATCCTCTGACCGTTCTCCAAAGGCTGTTTTTAAAGAATTCAAAAGTCAACCTTTAATTGACTTGGCCCAGTGCAAGAAATTTATTTTAATCTATCTTATCAGTTTTATTACCGTTTTGTACAACATGTAAGATAAGTACTACTACTTTTTTTATTGTTACTGACGACTACTGGTAAGTTCGCCAATTTTTTTCGGTCTTTAGAAGAGGTTCGCAATGAGAAAAAGGCTGGTAACCACTGGTTCAGACCGTAGATCGCGAATATTATGATTGTCGAAACGACACTAGGAAGTTTAACACATAAATAAGACCGGCAGTAGTAAATCTGCTGAAACTAGAGCAGTTTAAGGAATTACACTCGATTACTTAGTTGCTTTTGCGAAATGCTGTGATTTTCTTTTAGGAGAAAAATGATTCAATCTTTCGAATATGGAAGTTGATTTTTACTTTGAAAGTTGATAACCCTTTTTGATTGAAGCAGTGTTTAGAACTGTGATAGCGCTTCGTTGAATTTGAAACATCTCCCTGACTAGGCCATTCAACTGCCATTTTCGCAAACTAAATATCAAAATCTTCAAACCACGTTCCCCACTCTCGGAATCATTTTCTGTTAGAAACTGTATCGTAGCTGGTGTGTACAGAGTTCCATGCTTGGCGAAACAAAAAGCAATTCGCAGTTCTGCTGCTGAGCATGAGCGCTATTAACATTGCTTTCTAATGACCTGGAGCAACTCCCACGTAATCCTGTCTCGGACTAACAGACCTTCAGTTTTAATGCATCTATACCAGCGATGCAAGTACCGCGGGCCGCATGCGGCCCACATAACTTTTTATTTTATTCTAACTTTTGTAATTGTTAGTAAGATATGTATCTTTAAGTACCTACTACTTTCTTGTTCAGGTTTACTACGTAGGACAGGTATGCTCCTCGTCGTTCCAAGCATATTGTTACGAGACTAGAAATCTGTCGAACAACTAGATTATTCGAAGATTCGCGAAACATGTCGGTATTATCCCCGAACAATGTGGTAGGTTCTCGATGTTAGGTAACTCGTATAAATACAACGCATCGCCCGCTATCGGGGCAGTTAAGTTTTAACTACGGACAAGCGAACGTTATATTGTTTGAATTGTAATCTGTGAAGAATAAATATTTCGTCGTTCGAACTTGGCATCTACCTACGTAACAATATAATATCAATTTTGATATGGATAAACCAGGCCCCAGTAAAAAACGTAGTCGTAAGGTTGAAGATGAAGATCGACAGTTTCAAGATATTTGGACCGAAAAATACCTTTTTATTTCATCGCATAACAAAAGTGTCTGTTTAATATGCAAGAGTAGTGTTTCTATTCCGAAGGAATATAATGTGCAAAGGCATTATGAAACCCAGCATCATACTTTTATCAAATTAACCGGCGAAAATCGAACGCAAAAAATTTCCACTTTATAAAGGGAACTAATAGGCCAGCAAGCTATGTTTACAAAACCAATTCAGGATGCTGAAACAGCTACTGAAGTTAGCTTTGAAATATCTCGAATAATAGCAAAAACTTATCGGCCTTTTAAAGATGGTGAGTCTGTTAAACAGTGTTTAGATATTGCCGCAAAAAAATGTGTCCGAAAGATGCAAAGAGGTTTGAGAAAATTTTACTAAATCGGATGACTGTTCAAAGAAGACTTACCACATTAGCAGCTAATATAGAAGAGCAATTAGCTACATAATTGAAAAGTTTTGAATATTTTTCTATAGCACTCGACGAATCTACAGATATAAGTTCCACTGCTCAACTCTTAATATTTTTATGAGGTGCAGCGCAAAATTTTGGAGTGAGTGAAGCACTGATTGGTATGAGTTCTTTGACAAGTCAAACCAAGAGGAGTGACATGCTCAAAGTTCTTCTAGAAAAATGTTCTATAATGGGTTTGGATATAACGAAATTATCTGGAATTACGACTGACGGAGCACCTTCAATGGTTGGTCGTGAATCTGGGATAATAACTATGTTAAAAGAGTATTTACAAACTAAAAACATAGATACCAAGGAATTAATGCAGTTTCATTACATTATACATCAAGAGGCCCTCTGTTCAAAATTATTGGGATTTGAAAATGTGATGAAAGTTGTAATATCTACTGTAAACTTTATAAAATCAAGAGGTCTCAATCACCGACAATTCACACAATTTCTCGAGAATATTGAAAGCGAATATGGTGATCTCCTGTTTTACACTGAAGGAAGGTGGCTAAGTCGTGGGTTGTCACTAGAGCGGTTTCTTAACTTGATTGAAGAAATCAAAATATTTCTGGCGGAAAAGAAAATGGACGTCTCCAAACTCGACAACCCTGATTGGCTGTGTGACTTTGCGTTTCTTGTAAACATCACAAGTCTCTTGAATGTCTTAAATACGCGACTCCATGGCAAAGATCAATTGATTTCGCTGTTATACTCTCATGTTTCGTCCTTTCAATGCAAATTGAGTCTTTTCAGGACACAAATCAATTCAGCCAATTACAGCCATTTTCCGAACTACAAAAAAATTATTTGAGAAATTCAATTAAACTGATGTCAATTTATGTTGAAAAAATGGATATTTTAATACAAGCTTTTCATAATCGTTTTCTAGGCTTCAAAAAAATTAAACCTCTATTAGGCATTTTCAGCAATCCTTTCAACACTTCACCCGAAAATGCCCCGGAATCAATACAGCTGGAATTGATAGACATGCAAAATGATGATAATTTACGAAACAAGTTTAATGAAGGTAATTTACTCAACTTCTACCATTGCGTTGACAAAACCGCTTATAAAGAGTTGCGAATAAATGCATCGAAATGCGCAAGCTTATTTGGATCGACGTATATTTGTGAGCAAACGTTTTCAGTGATGAAACTGAATAAAACAAAAAATCGAAACCCTCTGGCAAATGAAAATCTGGAAGCAATTTTACGTATGGCGACAAGTAATGTGGAGCCAAACATAAACAAAATTGTTAGGTCAATACAATGTCATGCATCAAAATAATAAAACATGAAATATTGCATTGTAATGAGGAGATTATATTATGTTCTTTTATTTTTATCATTTGTAGTAATTCATACTATTTAAAAATAAAAATATTTGTGTTAATAAGTATTCTTTGTAGTGGCCCGTCCTTGGCTTATAATTTTCCCGAGTGGCCCCTGTTCCATATAAGTCTGTGCATCCCTGATCTATACTAATAGAGTAGGAGCCCTGAAGATATCATTTGCAATTGTAGAAGAGAAAGCAGTGCCGAGGACTCGGTTTCAGCACTTGCTGGCTTATTGTTTGTGACAGGGCAGGGACGTTCAGCATGCTAGGATGGCAACGTGGCGAACGTTACGCATTGACCGTCTATTATTACCGTGGAGTTACTTTTAGGAACACAACAGTCTTGGCAGGGTTACAATCAAAAGTCATCGTCGACCCTTGAGATTTGAAGTCTAGTAGAAGATATAACTGTTAAATTGGTAGGGCCCCACACGTATAGGAATATTTGTGCATAATTATATAACGGAGAACAGCATATAACACAGGAAAACGTCAATAATTATTAGAGATAGTCCATCGCCCAGTGCAATTCCATAGTAGCGACCCGCGGTACTATGGATCTGCTCTCTTTTTTTTTGTGCTGAATTTGTGTATTTGTTGTTGAGTTTATTGTTAAATGTGTACGTGAAAATTGAATTTGCAAGGGACACCTGAATTTAAGAAATATGTATCATTCGCCCAACGGCAGGGGAACTCGTACCGGGCGCGCTTCTGTGCGCCGGCAAAATGAACCATCTCTAATAATTATGAATTTATTTAAAGTTATGCCAAAGTCACGATCTACAACGTTTGCTCTATTTTCTTTCCTGCACTAATCCCTCATTATTCATTACCGTGTGATGATTTAAATCCATTGCCGATTCCGCTCCTCAGAAATAATGATAATAATATTTATTAATTGTCCAATAGGTCACCCCAATACAGACAATATAAACAAATAATAAATATAATACTGTTTTGTGTATTGAATGGAATATTTATGTTTACTTTTGTTATGCTGGTTGGTTTTGAATAATGTAATTCACATTGATTTTAATAGTAATTTTAATATGAATACTAACATGAACATTTACACATTATGCTGTTTGTGTCACAACAACTTCTCTTCTTCATCCGTTGCACCTCTCGCGTCACCCGCACTTCGCCGATCCCTCACGAGTGCATCCGACGCAAACAGCGCGCATTTGAATCTACTCAAATAGTCGCAACATGCCCCCCGCCTTGAAAGGGATGCCTTTTAAAAGTCTATAGTGAAATTTGTTATAACCTAGTTATGAACACAACTATTTACAATATAACATGAATACAATAAGGTAAGTACAATGAATATTAAAGCATATTTGTTACAGAATAAATTTTAGATCTCATTATCTTGAACAGGTAATGGACATATTTTAGAGAAGGCTCTCTTGATCATTCCAGCTTGAGTCTTGATAGTCGCCACCCGGCTAATGCCGTCGCCTCCTGGATGAAGTTCCATAATGCGTCCTAGTTTCCACTGAAGTGGAGGTAAGTTGTCATCCTTTATCAATACCAATGTATTCCTTTTCAGGTGCTCTTGTGACGTCGTCCATTTCTGTCGAATTTGCAGCTCTGCAACATACTCTTTGGTCCATCTGTTCCAAAAATGCTGGCGTAATTGTTGTATATGTTCCCATTTTGACATCTTACACGGTATCATTCTTGAAATGGTTGGATTGGAAACGGTGAGTAAACGTTTACCAATTAAAAAATGTGATGGTGTAAGTGCGTGAAGGTCATTAGGATCTGAGGATAGTGGAGTGAGAGGACGTGAATTTAAAATGGCTTCAGTTAATGTGAGTACTGTGTATAATTGTTCGAAAGTTAATTTCTCATTGCCTACAATTCTTTTTAAGTGGTACTTTGTGGACTTAACACCAGCCTCCCATAATCCACCAAAATGTGGTGCATAAGTTGGAATAAAATGCCATGTAATTCCCTGTGAAGCTAAACTATCGACTAAGGAATCCTCATGTAATTCTAAGTAAGTTGATAATTCTTTTAATTCTTTGTGTGCTGCTACGAAATTCCTTCCATTGTCCGAAAAAATATCTGAAGGGATACCTCGTCTAGATGTGAAACGTGAAAATGTTGCCAAAAATGCATCCTTTGATAAATCAGTCACAAGTTCAAGATGGATAGCTCGTGTTGTGAAGCATACAAAAAGACATATATAGCATTTTGACATTCTTGCTCCTCTTCCATTTCGATCCTTTATCAGAAAAGGTCCAGCGTAATCGATTCCTGTACTGGTAAATGGAAGTGATGGTATTACTCTTTGCTTTGGTAATACTCCCATGATGGGATTGATTTGTACTGGTTTTATTTTACAGCATGTAATGCACTGTCGAACAATTTTCCGTGCGACAGATCTACCTCCAACTGGCCAAAATTGTTCCCTAACTGAAGCAAGTAGTAATTGAGGCCCTGCATGACCCATTTTTCGATGCTCGTTTTCTAACACCAGTGTGGTGAATTTATGCGATTTGGGCAAAACAATAGGGTGTTTCTTCTCATATTCAAAATTTGAATAATGTAATCGTCCCCCAACTCGTATGATTCCTTCTTTATCTACCATAGGGTTTAGTTTATGAAGTTTGCTTTTGTTGTTAGTCTCTTGTTGACTGGTTAAAAGTTTTAACTCTGTTTCAAAACATTCCTTTTGACACATTTTTATGAGACAATTTGTTGCATTGACAATTTCTGTACTTGTCATTGGTCCCATTGTACGGTTCCTCTGTAATTTTCTGCAATTGTCTGCAAACCGTAAACAATATGCAACAACTCGGTTCAATGTGTTTAGTTTTGAAAATCTATCAAATAAGTTTAAATGTTGTAGCCGTACAGTCAATACTCTCGGTTGTTTTCTTAATTCAGGTGGTTTGCTACTGAATTTAATTGTTGAATCTGGCCATTCATCAAATGGTTTATTAAGCCATGACGGCCCCTGCCACCACAACTTACTTTGAAGCAATTCATTTGGAGAGATTCCCCTTGTTAGAAGATCTGCAGGATTGTGATGTGTTCGTACATGGTACCATTCGTTTTGTTTTGTTAATGTTTGTATTTGTTCTATTCGATTGCCAACAAAGGGTTGAAGTAAGTTAGCTGGAGTGTTAATCCAATGTAATGTAATGGATGAATCGGACCATAAATATGTCTTGTCAAATTTGATTTGACTTGTTTTTTGAGTCTTCTTCACTAATTGGGCCAGTAGTAATGCACTACACAACTCTAATCTTGGTATTGTTGTAGGCCTTAGTGGTGCAACACGAGTCTTAGCACAAAATAGGTTAGTGATAAATTTTCCTGTTGCAACTTCTGTTCTCATATATATACATGCGCCATATGCACTCTGCGATGCATCTGAGAATCCATGTAATTCAAGTCTAAGGGCATTGTTACCGATAACATATCTTGGTAGCTGCAATTTATTTAACATCGGTAATTCTTTTCGAAAAGTTCTCCACTTTGTGTAAACGTCTGCGGAAACCGTTTCATCCCATGTTAATTTTGATGCCCATAAATTTTGCAAAATAATTTTTGCGACAATAATGCTAGGACTTAACAATCCTAGTGGATCATATATGTGAGCAATATCAGATAATATTGTACGTTTTGTTACTCTCCGATTTGTCATTTCTTGTATGCTGAATTGTAATGTATCCTGTCTACAACCCCAATACAAACCTACTGTTCTTTTTGTATCATTGCTCTCAAAATGTACATGATTGGTTTGCGATTTTGTTTCTAACTGATTCAATATGGTTGAATTATTTGAACCCCATTTGTGAAGTTCAAATCCAGCAGATGTCAGAATTTTGCAAATTGACTTCGCCTTTGTGATTGTTTCGTCTATTGTATTCCCACCAGTGATCAGATCATCGACATAGAAATCTGATAGAATGGTGCGCGATGCTTCTGGTTCCTGCTCTTGATATTCATATGCCAGTTGTTTCAAACACCGAACTGCCAAATATGGTGCTGCCTTGGTTCCATAGGTCACAGTGTTGAGATTAAATGTCTTAATAGGTTCGTCTTCCTTTTTTCTCCATAAGATGGATTGTAATCTTCGTTGATCTTTCGCTACTAATATTTGTCTGTACATCTTCTTTATGTCTCCACATATTACATATCTCCATTGTCTGAATCTAAATATGATCGAGACTAAATCTTCTTGTATGTTTGGACCCCTATACATTATATCATTTAACGATAATCCCGTATCTGTCTTCGCTGAACCATCGAAAACTACTCTTAAACTTGTTGTTGTGCTATTAATATTATGTACTCCATGGTGAGGCAAAAAATAATTAATCTCTTCTGATTCCATGTTGTATTCTGACATATGTCCTAATTGTTCATATTCTGTCATGAACTGTACATAATCTTTCTTGAGTACCTTGTTGTACTTGAATTTCTTTTCCAAACTAGCAAATCTTGTCATTGCCATGTGTTTTGAATCACCTAGATTACTGACTGCCTCTTTCAATGGTAATCTTACAATAAATCGTCCACTCTCGTTGCGTTCTACTGATTTGTTAAAAATATCTTCGCATTGATAGTCTTCCTGAGACATAGGCGTCTTTTCCTCAAAACTCTCAAGCATCCAAAATTTCTCTAGTTGTTCATGTAAATTTTGATTATGCGCTATATTACAATGAATTTCAGACTGGGATGATTTTGATCCCATATTGCCTGCTACTATCCAACCTAATTTTGTTTTTTGAAGTATTGGTTTATCTGTGCCCAGATTGTGTTGTCCAATACATAACAATTGCCAGAATAGTTCTGTTCCAATTAAGATGTCTATTTTTGCAGATGTGGAAAATCCTGGATCTGCCAGCCTTAAGTGAGGAGGAATACCCAATGTTGCTCCATTTATCGAGAGTTCTGGTAAATCATCCACGATAGAATCCAATATAAGACATGTGATCTCTTTTTCATAGGAATTATGCAATGACTGTAATGTGAATGTACATTTGTGTGTTATGTTTGATATGCTTCTATTAATTCCTATAATTGATGAATTGATTGGTATTTTGTCCAATCCTAATTCCATGCACATCCTGTTGGTCATAAAATTTGATTGCGACCCGGAATCTAAAATAGCTCGGCACGTGCTTGGGTAACCCTTATTATTTGTTATCTGAACAAGCGCTGTAGCCAATAATATTTGTTGTGGTTTACTATTTTGCACTGATAATGCTATACCTTGATCGTTTTCGTGTGTTGGATTTGTATCACGCGGTATATGCAATAGCGTATTGTGTTTACCCATGCATATTCTACATTTGCCAGATGTGCACTCTTTCACTATGTGTCCAGTTTTCAAACAATTTATGCAAAGTTTTAACCTTCTGACTTTATCAATTCTTGCTGGAATTGGTATTTTGAGAAACTCTGTACAATTGAATATAAAATGCCCACCATTACAAAAGGTACATGCTTGCTTTGCCGTTAAAAATGCATAATTGTTCTTTGACTGTGTTTCACGTTTGAATTTTACTGAATCAGTTTTTCTTGATTCCAGTGTTTCTAACATGTCAGCTCTAGATTTTAAAAATGTCTTTAAATCCTCTAATGTTGGTATTGAACCTTTTGTCTTGTTTTCCTCCCATTCCCTTCCTGTTATTTTGTCTAATTTCTTTGTGACTATAAAAATTATTAAAGTATCCCAATGCTGTGTGGGTTCTCCTAAATTTGTTAATGATCTCAAATGTTTTGTTAAATTGTCAATCAAATCACGTATGTCATTGGCTGATTCTTTTGTAACACCCTGTATGTCAAATAATGCCTTCACATGATTGTGAACAAGTAAGGATATATTATTAAATCTCTCACATAAAACATCCCACGCCACTGCATAATTTTGCGCAGAAAATTCAATAGAATGTATAACTTGCGCTGCCCCATCTTCTAATGCAGCCCTTAAATAATGAAACTTTTGTATTGGATCTAAGGTGTCATTGCAATGAATTAATGACTGAAAAGTGTCTCTAAATTCTAACCAATTTTCGTATTTTCCACTAAACTTAGGTAAATGAATTTGTGGCAACTTTACATTGTTATTCATTCTATTGGAAGCTACAGTATTTTCATGTTCTACAATGCCTAAATTGTTAGTGCTTTGATTGACAGATTTACTATTCAAGTCATTGTTTTGGATTGTATTTGTATTATTTAATATCGTCTTGGCTCTAGCAATTAAATCATAATACAATGACTCGAATGTATCCCTTTCTTTTAGCTGTTCATCATAATTATTGGTAATTATGTCGATATTCTCTTGTAGTGTATCGAATTCACATATTATATTTTCGATTCTATTAAATCTTGTTTGTAATTCTAAATATTTTGTGTTTTCTATGATACCATTTAATGATTCTAGTTGTTTTAAAAATGTTGTGAATGATGTTAATTTTGATTTTAACACACCACGTTTTCTAATAAATTGATGTTCTGTTTCAGCCATAATTTACAAGTACTCACAAAAAATTGAGGAATAGAAGGAAATATTAAAGGATTACTCACGATTTTTGTTGGCGATGTTTTCGCACTTTGACCGGCTGCAATCTGATGATGCTCCAATGGCGTCGCTGCTATGTATGTGGTAACGCTGCTTACCAAATTTTCGTTGAATTGTTCAACCCGTTTCGAAGGACCATGTTTTGTGTATTGAATGGAATATTTATGTTTACTTTTGTTATGCTGGTTGGTTTTGAATAATGTAATTCACATTGATTTTAATAGTAATTTTAATATGAATACTAACATGAACATTTACACATTATGCTGTTTGTGTCACAACAACTTCTCTTCTTCATCCGTTGCACCTCTCGCGTCACCCGCACTTCGCCGATCCCTCACGAGTGCATCCGACGCAAACAGCGCGCATTTGAATCTACTCAAATAGTCGCAACAAATACATATGTGAAAAAGAATTAAAAAACAAACTATAATTCAATAATATAATCAAACTGTGATAGCGAAACCAGGTCATGAATTCAAAATATCCATTTCGTCTATACGATCGTTCAGTTATGATTAAAGACGGCAGACTATGTGCCCGAACAGTAGCGTGATGTGAAGGGATCGAGTAGAGGCGTACGACGATCAATTCAGTTGCCGTTGGGACGTTGTAAGCGATACATTGTTAACACAATCGTGTTGAAGATGTCGGGAGTGCGTAGAAACAATGCATCGACTCGGTTGCATGCTAACGTAGTAAAGAAATTTTTACATCGGTTTCCCGATTTAATATATGACGGTACCGCAGTGAAATGTTTAGTTTGTGAAACAACTTTATTAACTTGGAAAGCAAGTCAGTGCCAAAGACATATAAATAGTGACAAACATAAATCGAATAATAGTGGACGCAGATCATATAATAAATTTGTGTGTGATTTAACAATGATGTTAATTGCGACCAATATACCAATGCAGAAAGTGGAACACCCAATGTTTCGTCAGTTTTGGAAGAAACACAATCCTACGTGGAAATTACCAGCAAGAAGTACGCTACGGAATTACGTACCGTCAGTGCATGAGAGAATTGTAAATTGTACGAAAAATACGGTTAAAAAAAATTCCTGTGGTTAACAATAGACGAAACTACAGATATTAAAAAACAGTCCATCCTAGCCATTCTAGTGCGGACGCTGACTCCGCAAGGACCTTCTCCTCCTTATTTACTAACCTGTAAACGAATGCAAGGGTGTACTGCCAGAGCGATATATGATGTATTAGAGTAAAATTACTTTCGGATGAGACTGAAGCTGCGCGAGCGATGACATTACAAAAATACTGAACACCTTAAAAACATTGAGCAGTCGCAGCAGTCGGTAGCGGGAGCAATGTACGTACAAGATCACTACGAAACACACAGATCGAGCGCCTGGTATCGACTGACAAATAATCGATAAACGTTTGTGGCTCGTATAGTACACGGATTTATACTACTAGCTGTTTCTCTCATTTATGAGGTGTCTCTCGTTCTAATTACTAAAATGTGTTTCTGCGCTAGTCTCATCCGAAAGTAATTTTACTCTAATAGAAACACTACACAAATTTGAGATTTTACCGAAGCAAGTGTTAATGTTAGTTACCGATGCTGCCAAGGTTATGTGTTCCACGGCAAACTTACTCAAAACGATTCAACCAAACCTGCTGCATGTCACATGTTTGCTTCACGCTTTACACCTTGTAACAAACACTATACGTACAACTTATCCTGATGTGGATCAACTGATAGGACAAACGAAAGCGGTTTTTCTTAAATCTCCGAAACGGATTCGGCTATTTCATTGTTGTCCTGATATACCCGAGCCGCCGCAATCAATTCTTATACGATGGGGTACTTGGTTAGAAGCAGCATTTTATTATTATAAACATTTTGAAAAAATTAAATCAGTGATTTTACAACTAGATGCCAAAGAAGCAGCTGCAATACAGCTCAGCCAGGTTCAATTTAACAATCCTGAAGTTGCAGCAAATTTAAAAATTATTTACGACAGTTACGTTCCAATACTGGACGCAATAAAAAAATTACAGAACACTGCGCTGTCCTTATCGGACTCATTAGCAATTATTGACTACGTAAAACTAGTGCTGCATATTCTTGAAGATGAAAAAAGTGATCGTGTCCGTAAAAAATTTAACAGTGTATTAGATAAAAATGTAGATTTTACAAAATTAGGGCAACTTTTTACCAATACTGAAGATCCGTTGTACAGATACAAAGAGCGCTTTAACTATGCAAATATAACATCTCTCAACGTCGAACAATCCTTCTCTGTATATAAACATATATATACGTCGCTACGTACGAACCTTTCCGAGACTAATACAGAAACATATATTATTATTTATGTTTTTTCTTAACGTTTTGTATAGGGATTCGATATATTTATTTTTAAGTAAGCGCACTGTTATTCTGCTAAACTCTCCACGCAACGCCACTGCTGGGGCACATAGTCTGCCGTCTTTAGTTATGATCTTACATCACATTGTTTTTATCTTGTAACCAGGTCACTAGGCTAAGGGAACACACTCTAATATATAACAAGACACTCAAGAGGTCTCTACAGTCAGACACTCAAAGTCAGAGAGTGAGAGTTAGAGTCACAGTCGCTACAAGTCTAGTGCCTCATATTTATAATGTAGTGTTTACTATTGTTATCGTTGTTATTATCGTTATTAAATTATATGTTATTATTTAACTGGTGCCCTGCATATTATTTATCACACTGATAAACCTGCTGTATAAATGGAACAGCCTCGGCAACAATGTTACCTCCGGGACCAGGTGACATTACATGGTGATACTGCCCACGTCTGATATTACATGGCGATCCTACCTTTAGTTAGATGATCAGATATTAGATGGTGATCCTGCCATCCCATCATCTGACATTACATGGCGATCCTGCCAATTTCTGACATTACAAAACTACCTAAATATAAAAAAATAGTAAAAGAAAAGAGGTTGATCTTGTTAGTGTATTTAAGAGGTTCTTAAATTTATTATTAATTCGAACTCATTTAATTTCAGACACTGCATACTTGCTACACCGAAGATTCACGAGATAGAAGCAGAAAGACGTTCATCTATCAGAAGCAAGGTCAAAAGATGGAAGCGTGTTATATACAAGTGTACGAAATGCAAATTCAAGACAATGTACAACGCCGACTTCAGGCGCCATTTTGGCATTTGTGATCGAAGATATAAGGGGAAGAAATCTCTCAAGACGCACGTGGAAAAAAATCATATTAACAATGAAGGAAGAGTTATCCAAAAATATTCTGCGTGTGACTATTCAAAAGCTAATAAAAATACAAAAGAGAGATCTACACATTCACAAAATGGTGAAAAACAATGTCAATGCACGAAATGCATGTTTCAAACACGGCACAAATGTCTCTTAAAATCACTTATAAAAATAAAAGATTTGAGCAGAGGCAAATATAAGTGCGCAAATTGCGAGTTTAAGACGTATTACAGGACTTACTTAGAAAGGCACACGAAAATAACCCATCTCATGGAAAGTAATAATAAATGTGCAGAGTGTGAATTTAAGACAAACTACAAACCAAATTTAGTAAGACACATAAAGGCAAAACATTTGAAATCGAGGGATTATAAATGCATGGAGTGTGAATACAAGGCAAATCGCAAGTCACATGTAGAAGTACACATGAAAGCAATACATCTTAAATCATGGGATTATAAATGCATGGAATGTGAATACAAGGCAAATCGCAAGTCGCAGTTAGAAAGACACATAAAGACAAAACATCTTAAAGTACACGATTATAAATGCATTGAGTGTGAATACCAGACGAACTACAAGGCAGAATTGGAAGCACACATAAAATCAAAACATCTTAAATTACACGATTATAAATGCATGGAGTGTGAATATCAGACGAACTCCAAGAGAGACTTACAAGGACACATAAAGACAAAACATCTTAAATTATACGATTATAAATGCATCGAGTGTACATACCAGACGAATTACAAGAAACACTTAAAAAGTCACATAAAGGCAAAACATCTTAAATTACACGATTATAAATGCATGGAGTGTGATTACCAGACGTACAGAAAGTCTACTTTGGAAACACACATAAAGTCAAAACATCTTAAATTACACGATTATAAATGCATGGAGTGTGAATACCAAACGAATATCAAGACAAATTTAAAAAGTCACATAAAGTCAAAACATCTTAAATTACACGATTATAAATGCATGGAGTGTGAATACCAGACGCACTACAAGGCAGAATTGGAAGCACACATAAAATCAAAACATCGTAAATTACACGGTTATAAATGCATGGAATGTGAATACAAGGCAAATCGCAAGTCGCAGTTAGAAAGACACATAAAGACAAAACATCTTAAATTAAACGATTATAAATGCATGGAGTGTGAATATCAAACGAACTTCAAGAGAGAATTAGAAAGACACACAAAATCAAAACATCTTAAATTACACGATTATAAATGCATGGAGTGTGAATATCAGACAAACATCAAAGCATATTTGGAAACACACATAAAGTCGAAACATCTTAAATTATACGATTATAAATGCATCGAGTGTAAATACCAGACGAATTACAAGAAATGCTTAAAAAGTCACATAAAGGCAAAACATCTTAAATTACATGATTATAAATGCATGGAGTGTGAATACCAGACGAACGTGAAGGCACATTTGGAAAGACACATAAAGTCAAAACATCTTAAAGTACACGATTATAAATGCATGGAGTGTGAATACCAGACGTTCACAAAGGCAAATTTGGAAAGACACATAAAGGCAAAACATCTTAAAGCTGTTGTCTCACAAACGTGAGCTTCGGTTTTGGAGTGGGCGTAGCATTGCAACTTAGAAATTTTACAAATAAAACTACATCATTTTAATGAGAAGACCAATGATAAAGCCAGAGATAAATAAGTATACAGATTGTTATAAATCGAGTAGCATATGAGCTCCGCGAAGGTCAGAAGGGCATATAAACAGACTGTGAAATTAGCGCGCGTGAAATGGATAGATACAATAGGATACGAACAGGACCACATTGACCAACTGGAATTCGAACGTACCATGCTCTCATGGGAACATGCCTGATGTAAGACAAGAAAGGATAGCATACATTTCTTTCTTGTCTTACATAAGGAATTTACCTATGTACCAGCCAATTGTTTCAAGTGCCAGTGATTATAGTTTTGTAAAAGCGCGCTTGCGCAAGTAGGGGTCACTTATGCGAGTTATGCCACATACGCTGACGTGTAGTTATTCATTCTTTCGTAAGAATTTGTTCGCGCAACATCGCACGCTCTACGTTTTTCCAAAATGAATTATTCACCTGGAGAAAAATTAGAGATAATATATTATTGTGGCGGGAATGCCTTAGCGGGTGTTCGCGATTTATTTCCGGTACAATTCCAAGTGTAAATACAAGACGTCAGCAATTTGAGCGCGATATCAACTTTTTCCTTAATTTTTAACATTTTTTTGAGCTTAGAGTTGACGCACCAAAGAGAGGAAACTTTGTAAACTTTTGACTACAGAAAATGAATCACAATTTATTAAATATAATCATTTTAAATACATTTTCTTACCATTTGAGACAAGTACGCCATTACGATTTTTTCATCACAATTATTGCTAATGACATTTTTCTCATGCCGCCACTCGTAAAACTTATCATATTCTTTGATATATAATTCCTTGGACTTCTGTGGTATTAGTTTTCCCTGAGCTGCTTCAAATTCGTGCACAATTTCTTGTGAATAAACGTTTTCCGCTACTTCGATTATCATTTTGAAAGCGAACTGTTTAATAACCAAACAATATGAAACATAGTATCCCTAACAACATCAAAACAAACAACTATCTACAGGATCTACACCAGGTATGGGCAACCTTTGCTTAGCTGAGGGCGTAATTTCGGAACTTAATCAGGTCGCGGGCCGTAGGCAAGAAATAAGTAGGTAGTATAGTCTATTTTTAAAGTAGAGAGACGATTTAAAAAAGGTATATAACCCCTTACCACAATTATTAGTCGTATCCTAAATACGTATTTCGACAACTAAGTTGTCATCATCAGTAGGTAAAAACTACTAATTAAAGTCACACGGGGCACAATAAAGTAAAGTAAGATAAACGCTTCCGCACAACTACTATACACTGCAACCCTGTAAAGACTAAATTTACCATGCACATCTCAAACTACGAGACAACGCACTTGTCTCTTGGAAAAGGTTTTTAAAAACATGTGTTAAAATCAGTGGCGGTTTCTGCTATGGTTTGCAAGTTTGCGCAACCACCAAAACTAATAGATTTAATTTAATGAAAAAAAGCGTAATTCTACATTTTTTAAATTAAAAATTTGTACTACCTCACAGAATAAATGAACTATTATAAATTACTTATAATAGGTATATCTAATTGGATATGAATACGTTAAATAAATGAGAGAATAACACACTTGGTTTGCAGACTCATTGCAATCCACGAACGTATATATCCCTATACGGCTGACGAACTTTGTCTTTCGGGTATATCTCCGAACGTCTTTCGGGTATATCTCCATAAATGACAATAGTGTTGCAGCAGCAGTGCAACCAAAACATTAGACATATTTCTTGCTTACGGTGCAACGGTATAAAAGCGAATAAGAAAGTTGTATTTGTGTGTTTAAAAGTGTTTATGCTCTTTATTTTTAAATAATAATGAATTAAGTGCAGAGTTTAATAGTGGATCCGTTCTATAAAAGAACGTACGCCGAAAAAATTGAAATAAAGCGGTTGGGCAGACCTGTTCCGAATTTAAATCTGAAACAAACGATTTCCAGTAAGACGCGAACTTTTAATAGACTATTTAATAAGGATATTTATAATAAACATTTGTGGATTTGCGGTTGTAGTATAAAAAATGCATTATTCTGCTTTCCTTGCTTACTATTTGAAGGTGAAGAATTATGGACGAAAATGGGTTTAACTGATTTAAATCATTCAAGCGATCGAATTAAAAAACACAGTATATCACAAAGGCATATGAAAAATGTAGTCCAATTATCGCTTTTTGGGAATGTGGATATTGCTGCTCAGATGGATAGTGCATATCGAAGAAATATAGCATTGCACAACGAGAAAGTTAAGTACAATCGATATGTAGTGAACATTATAATTAATTGTGTAAGTATTTGTGGAGCTTTTGAACTTGCTTTCTCAAGAAAGATAAATTTGCGACTGCGAAAGATCGTCGCATGGATTTTTTGCTTCAATAAAATCAGGATCAGAATCAGTGAGTTTTAAAAGCCTTTTTTCTTCTTTATATGTACCTTAGCAAAATTACTTTTAGTAAAACATACTTAGTGACCTACCTTGTTTACCTACTGTAAAAAGTATTAATATTCACTAAATTTGCAACCCCCACATTTTTTATGCACGAGCCGCCGCTGGTTAAAATATCGAACAAAGGGACGGCAAAAATTCTTCTCTAAAGAAGGCGCCTACTAAAAACGATTTTAAAGCTACGGTGACCTACTAATAAACTAAATGAAACATCTTATATTTCCACAAAACACTAGTATATATAACTGTATGAGCATTTCTTGTGCAATGTATAAATTAATAGTTGTTATTTAAACGTGTTCATTCGAGTACGCAGGTAGTGACAAAATCTATATTAGGTAGGAGTGTAAAAAAATTTTCCATTAACAAATGGTTAAAGAGTCGTATATATATAGTAAAGGCCGAACTCTCATTGTAAATACTGAGAAAGACAAAATTAAGAATGGGGCGTTATATGTGAAAAACCAGACATCTGGCTTGTTGTATTATATTAAATGAGAATAACATTCACGGTAGTCTCTGGGTATGTTAAGGAGGTAATTTTTGCATATTAAATGAGAATCACTTCACGTGAAAAGGGTCTAAGAATAATTGGATATTGTAGGTATTTAATTTAAAAGTTAATTATAAATAGGTGGCATGTCCTAACAACTATCTACAGGATCTACACCAGGTATGGGCAACCTTTGCTTAGCTGAGGGCGTAATTTCGGAACTTAATCATAGAGAGACGAATTTCTGAACGTACGCCTGGCCCAAAGTACATGCACGAAAATCTTGAAAACAATTTGTACGCGGCAAAATTCAAATAATTTTTGCATTTGTGACACGCATATATTAAGTATAGACCTATGCAGAATCAACAACAGGAATTTATCTAGGATGACAGAAGAGGAAAGAAATTAAGTAAATATTAGAAAGTGTAAACGGAGAATAGATAAGATACATAACATTTATTTATTATAATACAAAATATACATTAATAATACATTTATTGTAAACTTACTGGTTCAGCAAAAATTACATTCAAATATTTATTTACAGAAATGCAAATGTAATAAAAATATTTATCATAAACTTATGAGCTGCTCATAACTATTAGAAGTAAATTAATATATCTCTAAATTATGATGATGATATCGAACTACAATCAAAATCTTCACTGTCACTATCCTCTTCAACTCTAATGATGAATGGTTCTACTATGTACTTCGTCAATTATTGCATCAAGATCTTTCATACGGGATTCTTTTATAACATGGTTTATGCATTTTAGCCAAGTAGTAGCTGTTATATTTCCCAAGGCGTCAAGTAATAATTGTCTCACTTCAGATAATTTAAAGGTTTTGTTTTTGGCAGCCACTTCATTCCTTATTTGGGCCCAAACAAGCTCGATAGGGTTCAGTTCCCAGTGGTAAGGAGGTAATCGTAACACAGTTTTATTTTGTGATTTTGCTAGTTCATCAATAACATAGGAATTATAAATATTCTTATGAATTTTAACCAAGCTTAACAGTTCAGCTCTGATCATATCCTCATCATATTGTATTTCCTTACTTGTTAGCCAATTTTGAATATCCACCTTTCTCCATGATGATGATGGTGGTGGCTTTTCTATTTTACCTTATCTAATGTCGGAGGTTCATCTTGTCGAAACATATTGTGAACTATTTGGCGTATAGCAGTTTTCACAGTCTCATCAAAGGATTTCAGTAAAGAAGGCCTACCACTAATCTTTTTAGGATCTGCACATTTTCCAGAGGCTTTATACTCCTTAACCACTCGATACACTGTTGCTCTTGAAATTCCTGTAAGCATACTCTGTAAAATATAGATCATATGTAATAAATTGTATTCACTTGCCTACTACGTCAGAAATTTGTTTTATCATGTCAAGTTTCTTGATATTGGGGGTATCGGCTATAATTTTCTTGTAAGCATTGATTAGGGTCTGCTTTTCGGTACTACGCAAATGATTCGTATTTTCACGCTTTTTCGGAGGAGAACAAGCATGTTCACGGCCAGCGGCACTTGTACTTGGTTGTGCATCCATATTGGAGACCAACTATAAAACTCTTTTAATTGTATTTATTTCAATATATTGCTTATAAATTACTGACGAGTGTA
This sequence comes from Melolontha melolontha, assembly GCA_935421215.2. Lineage (NCBI taxonomy): Eukaryota > Metazoa > Arthropoda > Insecta > Coleoptera > Scarabaeidae > Melolontha > Melolontha melolontha. The sequence continues at coordinate 89,009,998 of OW285235.1, read as the reverse complement.
TCTGATAACTATTACTGTCGAACTCCGAAAAGAACTGGTAAAGTATATAATGAAATAACGGAGAAATAATAGAAACAAGGCTTAATTATAAACAATGTCAGTTGATCAGAATCTGAGCAAGATTTGTACGGTGTCATTTGGCCTTGCTTTCAACCAATGAGATTTCACTGTCAAAGTGGTCTGTTCAGAAATTCGTCTCTCTACTTTAAAAATAGAGTATAGTGAATAAAGAAGCAACAAAAATTCACACATTTTTTTTATTTATTAATAATAATAGCATAATCAAAGAAATAAAATTATATTAATACAAATTAATAAAAAAGATAGAAAAATCAAATGAAAATTAATGAGATATTTGAGTTTGAAGCTGAGAAACAAGATGATCAATATTGGGGTCAATATCAGTAGTACATAGGCGCAAACTGTTTTTTAAATTAACATCTGTAAGCCTAGTACGATGCCTATTTTTATTAATTTGCATGATTGAAAAAAGCTGCTCACATTTATACGTGCTTCCGAATGTGCAAATTATTTTTCGTACGAAAACGCTGTGGATATTTTTCTTCGGAAAGGTATGTTCTGTAAAATTCGCTTAGTTCCACATCATCAAATTTAGACTTCAAATATAAGTCTTCTTGAAACTCGATCAACTCCATTTGTAGGTTAAACGGAGCATCTTCCACATTACACTTACAAGGATTTGCAAAAATATTGAAAGCGCTATCCATATTCTTAAAATCGGAAAATCGATCGGTGAATTGCTCTAACAGCAGTTTCAGTTCTTCAGCATAGCGACCGTATTCAATGTATTCGTGATTGGATAATGTTTAAAAATGAAAACAGTTTTTACTTCTCATTGGTGTTTCCCACAAGCGAATTTAGTTTTGAAAAGCTTTAAGATGACTGAACAGCTGATTTACCAATTGCCCTTGTTTTTAAGATTCAAGTTCAGGGAGTTTAAGTGATCTGCGATGTCTACCAGGAATGCCAAGTCACAAGCCCAAGTTGGATCACAAATTTGTGGCAATCTTTTCTCTTTCATTTCCATAAAATCAGCTATTTCTTTTCTAAGGTCATAAAACCTTTTTAGCATTTTACCTTTGCTTAGCCACCTTACTTCGCAATAATATGTCACATCATCGTGTCCTGAAGAGAGTTCATCCAAAAATGCTTTAAACTCACGATGGTTTAAGACCACGGGATCTAATGAAATTAATGGTATTTACTACCACATCCATAACATTCTTCAGTCGAATGGACTTAGAGCACAAGTTTTGTTGGTGAATAATGCAATGCAGAATTATTAAATCACATTCTTGCACATTCATACCGGTTGCTCTTTCCTTCAGAATTCCGATAAAACCTTTTCGTGAACCGACCATTGAAGGCGCACCATCTGTGCACGCTCCAACTAATTTACACCACAGTAAATTATATTCCTCAATACTACATTGCACCTCGGCAAAAATATATTTTCCAGTAGTGGTCCCTTGTACCAGTAATTCCTCTGTTACTGCAAATTCTTCATCAACACCTCGTATATAAATAGCTAACTGGGCTGTGTCAGATAAATCTGTACTTTCATCCAAAGCAATCGAAAATGCTCGGAAACCAGCCAATCTATCGGTCAATGTTTTTTTGATATCACTAGCCATCATCTATACGTCTAACAACAGTAAGTCGCGATAAGCTCACTTTCTCAAACTCTTTCTTCTTTTCTGGGCACAAAAGTTCTGCAACATCTACTAGGCACTCTTTAACAAACTGTCCCTCAGAAAATGACTTCGATGCTTTCGCTATTTTGGAACTAATTATAAAACTAGCTAAAATCCAGTGTCTCGAAAATTTTTACATTTCTGAGCAGCGTAATCGGCAACGGATTTAAATCATGCCATTGCATGGTAATGAGTAGAGACCGGATTATATCCAAAATATGCTTTTTTTAATTGCCTTATTTATATAATTCAAGAAACATTAAATAAACCCAGAAACCTCATTGTTTTGTTGTTGAAAGGTATATCAACAAAATTATGAGTTTTCTGGGTTTTGCTACGGTGAAAAAAAACCGTGTACATAAAAAAGATATAAAAAAAAAAGAAAAAAGAACAAGTTACGGGCGACGTGGATTGCCCCACCTAGCCGCTCCTGCCAACGTCTAGCGGCCCACCCGGCTATTAAGACAGCCTCAACCCAGGGGTGGGAGACCTAGAGGTACTAAAAAGGAAAAAAAGGTGGAAAAGGGCGCCACCGAATTTGTTACCGCTAGACGCCGCAAATTCGGAAAATGACGATAACACAAAAATGGCAAGCCACGCGGCGGGTAAATGGCACAACCAAGCCGTCCGAAACGATATAAAAAGACAAGGTTCAAATTCAACTAAGACAACGCTTTATTTAAATCGCTATTAACGACAAAAACAAAAAAAACAATAAAAGAAGCATCTAATATATATATATATATATATATATGTATATATATATATATATGTATATATATATATATATATATGTATATATATATATATATGTATATATATATATATATATATATGTATATATATATATATATATATATATATATATATATATTGTAGTGAGGCATACCCATGAACATGAGAGGCCTAGAATAAAAATACAGAATTTAGATTTAAAATGTTAATTTTAGAATATAAGATACTGTTGGAACTGCATTTTTCACGTGCCATATCAATAAAGTTAATTCCGCGTTTTTAATTACTCAAATTTGAATCATATATTTATTTGTTTTCTTGTAGTCATTCACTTAAGTCATTTTCATTTACATTATAATTGTACCGAAGATATTTTTAACTTAATTGATTGGAAATATTTGTGACACATATTATGGTCATAGCTGTACCTAATTTGAATTGTATAAGGCGGGAATTATCCCAATTGTAAACAGGTATTTAGCGGAAAATTGAACATTTAAAATACGCTTTTGTCTATTATAAAATTAAAACAATAATTTATGTGAAATATCTAAACGATTAGTAATAGTAATTTATTTCATTTTTATAAATTTATTAACGAGATTAAATAAATACAAACAAGCATTACAAATAAGACGTCTGGATATTGAAGAAAAACAAGAGAGAGTTGGCTTGGGTAATTAAGAATTTTTCAACGCGTCGAGTTTTTATAAAAGTGTGTTCCTGAAATGAAGTGATAAAATAGAAAATAAATTAGTTAAATCTTACCATAAAACATATCCTACGAATCTCCTACCTACCAGGCATCGTTTTACGAAGTTTACACAACCTTAGACCTGCTTGATCGTTTGTAAACGAAATTCCATCTTCCAAAGGACGTCAACCCACGCTTAGATCGATACCAGTATATTTCCTCAACCAGAGCCTGTTATCCTGTGTATATAGATCCTAACATCCTTCGAACATCCAGAATTCACAGCAATATCAAATTGAGTACATATTTATTTACATTTAAAATATTAAATTTTTTTTATTTAAATTTTAAAATAATCGTTGATATTCTTATATGAATACCTAAAATTTTAGTATTTAATCTATATACCTTTTAAACGGAAGAATACAGTTCCCTTAGGTTCAAATTATAGTTACATCGATCAAATTTTTTAAGCATTTATCATATTATTATTATTAATTAACCTAACATTCATATCAGATCTAATCACGTGACTACACATGTGTTAATGTATTTCAATATCTTGTATAAAACTTACCTTTTTGAATTGATTTTCTTATTAGACCAGTGATTTTTACATTTCATTCTCTTATTTTATTCATTAAATAATACATCTGAAAGCTTTACACATTGAATAACTTGTTTAAAAAAAACTCATGCCAATATTCTATCAAACACCGAACTCGCAGAAACTTTAATATTATCACCACAATAACCAGCTAGCCGGTACTTAGATTAAGATACACATAAAGTATTTAACAATAGGTTATGCACTTGAAGGAGGCCTATATAAGTTAAGTATTAATTGTTTATATTATCTTATTTATGTTCTAAATTATACACTTGTGTATTTATAACTACACTTGTACATATTCAAATTATTTTTATTGTTTTGGGCAAATTAATTCATTACATTTTACATTTATTCCACGTATCAACATTAAGGCCTTCACGTTATATTAATATATACATGCTGATTCATTTTCGGCCCTCACCATGGGGATCTCTTATTATTGGAGATAGAGTATAGGTTTAAATTTGGCAAAATTGTTAAATTTTGTGTTTGTTATAAATCCGTAAAGAAAATAGACATGTGACAAATGACCTTCGTTAAAAAAAAAAACGCGAAAACCCCATTTTCTTCTTTTACCTGTAGCACCGACATTTGGCCTTGTAGAGAAAAAATAAAAACATCCTTGTGGCCATTTCTAAACCTCTATCCAGTGGTGTACTCTAATTTTTATACGACGTTTCGTTTCTTTCTGGCCATCATCAACTATCTAATTTCTTATAGGCGCCATATTGGATTTAGACATCTTCAGAAAGAGTATTTTTTTCTGATTTCAACCATGTACCACATGCTGACTATAGTTTTTGACATTAGGTTTTATTTGAAAGAATAAATTATAAGATTAAATAAGGTAGCCATGGAATTTCAATCTGTCAAACATTTCATTTATTGTTCATTAATAATACAAAAATGTCATACACTAACGAAGAGAAACGAGATATGATCAGTATTTTTTATTCTTCGAAACGAAATTCAACAGTAGCGAGTGCAAGATAACAAAAACATTAATAAAAATACATGGAAAAGTAAACAATAATCAATTACAGTAAGTGTTCAATTATCTGGCCATCTTCGGTAATGCACAATTGGGCACGCCTTCTGACATTTTGTACTGCCCTTTGTATAGTTCTTCTAGGAACTGCATCGAAGGCATTCTGAAGTTTGTCTCGTAATTCTTCAATGTTTTGTGGCGCATCTACTTTATAAAAATTATTTTTAACATGTCTCCATAAAAAAAAATCTAGCGGACTTAAATCAGGTGATCTCGCAGGCCATTCAACAACTCCCCTATTTCCAATCCAACGGTTTGCAAACTCTTGATTTAATAAATTTCTAAGAACAGCTGCATTATGTGCTGGTGCGCCATCTTGTTGCCACCATAAATATTGTAATTGATTTAATGGGATATTGTCAAGATAGTCAGATACGTATGTACGTAAAATGTTTAAATATCTATCTCCATTTAAATGTTCTTCATACATAACTGGTCCTAAGAGACGATTTGCCAAAATACCCATCCAAACGTTTATTCCAAAACGATGTTGTGGTCTTCTAGCCCTGTTTTGTCGGGGATTTTGTACAGCCCAATAGTGCTCCGTATTTCTGTTGAACATTCCAGAATTTGTAAATTTTGTATCATCTGACCAGATGATTTTGCTTAAAAAAATTTTTCTATATTTCCCATTAACCAATTACAATATTCTAGCCTTCTCAAATTATCTCCAGGCAGTAAAGAGTGACTAACATGGATCCTGTATGGTTTAAACCTACTTTTATGTAAATTTCTCCAAACTCTGGACTGGCAAAAATTTAATTCTGACGCTACTTCGCGTGTAGAAATTTATGGATTATTATTTATCTATAAAAATACAAGATTAACATGAAATTTGAAAACACGCTTTTAATTTACCATTTGTAAAATTTCTTGTCGATTTTCATTTAAATTCCTGTTGTCTTGACCATTATGCGGCTTAGTAAACGATCCATTCTCGACCAAATTTCTGTCGAGATCTAGAAAAATGGTACGATGAGGCTGTTGTCGTTCTGGATATAATTGTAGATATCTTGTACTCGCTACTGTTGAATTTCGGTTCGAAGAATACTCTTCGTTAGTGTATGACATTTTTGTATTATTAATGAACAATAAATGAAATGTTTACAGATTGAAATTCCATGGCTACCTTATTTAATCTTATAATTTATTCTTTCAAATAAAACCTAATGTCAAAAACTTTAGTCAGCATGTGGTACATGATTGAAATCAGAAAAAAAAACTCTTTCTGAAGATGTCTAAATCCAATATGGCGCCTATAATAAATTAGATAGTTGATGATGGCCAGAAAGAAACGAAACTTCGTATAAAAATTTAGAGTACACCACTGGATAGAGGTTTAGAAATGGCCACAAGGATGTGTTTTTATATTTTCTCTACAAGGCCAAATGTCGGTGCTACAGGTAAAAGAAGAAAATAGGGTTTTCGCGTTTTTTTTTTTAATAACGAAGGTCATTTGTCACAGGTCTATTTTCTTTACGGATTTATAACAAACACAAAATTTAACAACTTTGCCAAATTTAAACCTATACTCTATCTCCAATAATAAGCGAGATCCCCATGGTGAGGGCCGAAAATAATCAGCCTGTATATATATATATATATATATATATATATATATATATATATATATATTATAATAAAGCTAGATCAATCATTATCTACCACCAAGTTGTTGGTGCCAATACTGTAATAACACATGGAGACGTTCTAAATTATATATAACGATGAATATTAAGATATGTTGAAGATGTTGAAATTTTAAAAATTATCTTGGGCGCCAGCGATTAAATTAATCACAATAAATTCAACGTCCTCTGTGTACATACAATAGCACTACTAGCAGTCGGAGAGCAAGATTATTAAATAGGTTTAATATTAATTACCTCTGGATCTTCGTCGATCTGCGAATTACCTCCCTAAATTGTAGCTTTATGTCTATGTAATATGTTTCACTCAACAACTAAATGCTAACAAATAAAAAACTGTTTAAAGAGATAAAAATAAAATATATTGTAATAAAAATTAGAAATCGGTAACAATTATATTAACGTTGACAAGTGTCTATTAAATGAATTACTATCTCAACATGTGTGTATCAAATTATACTAAAAATAGTGTTGGTGAACAAACAACTAAGTTATTGAATATGTTATATTGTCTATACAAATTTGGTAAGTACTACGATATTATTTCTCAATTAAATTATGTTTGTTATAATTAAGCTGGGATAGACGTTGCATGGATAATAAATTTAGAAGTTTTGTAAATCTTTTACTTGGTTATGATGATCTTGATTATAGAAATATAATTTTAATAGGCAATGAAAGAATAAATCGATTATTCAAGAACCTGTGTTCCAAGATATGATAAGTTGAATCAGGCTGGAAGCGTTGTTCGTTGTACAGCACCAAGTACGGCGTTAGGATTCTTGATGTCGGGTTTTGCGTCGTTCGATCGTCCAAGTTGCCCACGCGTTGCAGTTAGGATTCTTGCAATGATGCTATTTTCAATATCCGGCGTATTTTTTATGATGCCGGGCTGGTTCTTACTTTTAAAGGTTGGCCAATTTTTTTGGGTTTCTATTTTATATATTTTCGACAAGATATTTTAAGTATTATCAGTGGCGGCTGGCGCATAAGCGCTGCAGTGCTGCAGAGCTCCCAAAAAATTGGGCGGGCGAACCTGTATTAGTTATAACTAGTTTTCTTTTACATAATTTTTCCGACATTTCTGATGTTTATAAAAGCGTAACATATTGTTGTGAAAATTCTCCCCCTGTATATCAAAAAATTTGCATATTTTTCTACATCAATTTGACACCTCAATTATCAAAATCCGACCAGTAGAAGCCGAGATATTCACTTCCGAAATCCGACGATCGCCGGTTATTATCAACAAATAATATTCAATAGGCGACCAGTGGAATAACCAACCTAATTCGCGCGACCGCTCACTTGTTCTTTATCTGGTCCACACGAGAGTGCTCTGTGAACTCTTTCAAACACCCCCGCGCACCCCGCTACCCCCACGACTGTTTAAAACCAATGCTTGCTTTTACCAGGCGTTGTTCGCTGCATTTACTCCAGAGCCCAAGGCGTATATTTAATATTTTCGCGAGTTTTTTACGGTGCGGCAAGTTTAACGTATCGTATTAGAGTGTGCGTGCTTCTGTTTTTCTGTATTGTTGACAATTTATATAAACTCTGTGTATTATGGAGGTGGTCTTTAATTTAATTAATGTGAAGAGATTCTTTAAATATTCATACGAAGAAAAGTTAGAATTAAAAGCAAGAGGTAGGCCATTAGTAGATATCACTATTGAAAAAACTGGTGTAAGTAGAGGGAAAAATTATACACGTAAATTTAGTAGCGTTATTTATTCAAAAAACGAATGGATTTGTGGATGCAACAAAAAAAATGCTTTATATTGTTTTCCCTGTTTACTTTCTGGTGGCGATAAAGCTTGGACGGAAATAGGGGTCACGGATCTAGAGCACTTAAGTTTGAAAATAAAAAGACATGAGAATTCTAAAAGCCATCTTCATAATTGTATGGAATTTGCGTTACTAGGGTCAACTAATATTATGGCTCAACTAGATTCTGCTTATTGGGTAAATATACAGAGACATAATGAAAATGTGTCATAGAATCGTTATTTTTATCAAAAATTATTAATTGTATAAAATTTTGTGGAGCTTTTGAATTGGCCCTTCGGGGACATGATGAGAGCGATACTTCCGAGAATCCGGGGATATTTCGTGGACTTATTAATTTTTCGGCTGAATTAGATGCAACTCTAAGTGAGCACCTAAAAAATTGTTCGGTATTTAAAGGCACTTCCAAAGAAATACAGAATGATCTGTTACAGTGCATACTTGAAGTCTGCCAAGAACAAATAATTGAGGAAATTAATAATTCTCCGTTTTTGGCGATCATGGCGGACGAAACAACGGATGTTGCTGCAAAAACTCAAATGGTAGTTATTTTTAGATATGTTCGTGATGGTGAGCCAATTGAACGTTTCTGGAACTACGTCATTCCTGAAAAATGTGATGCAGAAACACTTAGCAAAACAATTTTAAGTGTCATAGATGCTTTAATTCAAAATTCACCTAACAAACTGATTGCACAGAGTTACGATGGAGCAGCGGTGATGAGCGGACAACACGCAGGCGTTCAAGCATTGATTAAAAAAAAGTACCCTTTTGCGCACTATGTACATTGCTATGCCCATCAATTAAATTTAATTATATCTAAAGCTGCTTCTGCAAATTCGCAAGTACGTGTATTTTTTGGAAATCTACAAGACATTCCCGGCTTTTTTAATAATTCACCCCAACGAGTAGAAGTGTTAAACAAGATTGTAAACAGAAGGATCCCCCACGGCGCTACAACCCGTTGGAATTTTAATATCAGGACCATTAATGTTGTGTACGAAAATAGGGCCTCTCTCATTGAGTGTATGGAAGAAATAGAAGAACAATTCTCCAACAACACAGTCTGTAGTGCAGCCGCCTCTATTCGCCGTACATTAAATGATCCGATCTTCAATTTTTGGCTGACTTTTTTCCATCATGTAATGCCCCATGTAGATATCCTGTATAATCAATTGCAGCAAAGAAAAATTGAACCCACTCTAGTAAAAGACGCCATCGAAAATTTTGAACGCAGTATAGGCCAAGTTCGAAATAATATTGACAACATCATAAGTGAAGCATCAGATTTAATAAGCGATGAGCCACCACCAGAAAGACGCAAACGTCCAAATAACAGCAGATTTAATCATCGAATTTCGGCTTTAGAGGTGTGTGATGTTATTCTAAATTGTGCAAAAGATCGATTTCATTTTAAAGAGCATCTAGTAGTAGCATCACTTTTTATTCGGAATGCTTTGGAGAGTATTGCAGTAAATTTCCTGAGGACAAACTCACTTCCGCATGCTCCTATTATCCCACCCTTGATAAAGAAAGATTACTAACTCAATTGTCTGATATTTACTCAAGAACTGATTGTAGATCTTCAAAAGGCGCACTACCTCTTGTAAAATTTTTAATAAAAAACAATCTGGGAGATACGTTGAAGGAGACTAGAAAATTATTAGAAATTGTAATAACAACTCCCATGACAACATCAGAGGCCGAACGATGCTTTTCATCACTAAATCGAATTAAGACTTTTCTCAGAAATTCAATGACCGAAGATCGTTTAACATCTCTTTCCATGCTATCTATCGAAAAAAAGTTTATCTCCGAAATAGACAATTTTAATGACAAAGTGATAACAAAATTTGCAAATCGAAAAGAACGTAGAATAGATTTAATTTATAAGAAATAATTTGTTAGTAAAGTAGTGCTTAGTGACTCTTATTTTTTTGTGTGACAATTGACAATCGTTCCAGAAATCCATTACTTCAGTGCGGAAGGCGAAGAAAGCACGATAAGATCGATGGGAGACAACCTCTTACTGCCCGTGCAAGGTAAATTTTTTTGTAAAACTTGCAGAACACCTTAAAATTTTTAGCACGAGCCGCCACTGAGTATTATAATGGTAATTTAATTTTAAACTTGGAAAATTACAAAAACGCGGCCATATGTTGTAAAATTATTTTTCGGCTCTCTTCGTTCATTTATTTTTCAAGGCCTCAAGGCTTTGTGCTTTGAATTTAAATGATATTTCATTTTTAATTAAATTATAAAATTTTTAAAATGCTTTTCAAATACAATTTGTTTACTCTTGAATATTAGGTTATGTTATTATCATGTGTTTAAAGTTGCATTCTTACGAGTTCATGCTAAATTTAAAAAGAGGGCGTGTCCAATCAGTTGGTTTCAATACATTATTTCGATGTAGATAAATTAGATACCGGTAGTTTCGCGCGAATTGTTTGAATTATGAAATTTAAAATAAAAATATAAAAGTAAGTTATAAAAATAAAAATAAGTTAATTTAAATTATACTGTTCTCGTTGTATTAATTTATATACATGTTGATACTAATTTTACACACTATATTCACCAATTTCACCCTTTTTATAATTATGTTATATGCATTGTTCTATCTGTTTTTCCATTTCAGATGCAGATATATGGGTGCAGTTTGAACCATAACATTAATCCCCGTAAAAAGAATATCTGGAATAATATGAAGATACTTCTTTTTTCCGTTTAAGAAAAATGAAATAAGAATATCAACCAGTAGTACTTCCTAAAATATGTGTTTTAATAATTAAAAAAAAAGTAAATGTAGTAAATTAATACGAACATTAAAATTATTAACATGTATTCTCTTTTTAATTAGAAACGTTTATATGGTTTTTATTTGCAAAGTAGTATTAAATATGTATTTATTGATTTCTTAAATATTCTCTTTTTTTTTTCCTTTGTAAATATGAGTTATTATTTTTAAATTGTTACATTAGTTTATTTGATTAAGTAAATATTCTTTCTGTTAATTATAAACTGTTTTTCATTTTAAATTGCGTTATATTCATAAGTAGTTATTTATTTCTTATTTTGTTTATATTATGGGTTATCTTTTTGTATATAGTGGATTATTTGGTAGTTATTATTAGTTAAGTTTTCTAAATTTTAATTTATTTGTAATGTTTAGTTTTATATTTGTTTTGTAAGATGGTCTGGACCATAACATAACTGAATTGCTGATCTGTTGGTATTCAAGACTTGTTATATATTCTGTTGATCATTTGTATACAATATTCTGTTTGGTATAGTTGTTTGAGTTGCGGGGTTATTTAATTTATGGTCTCTCATGTTGATGGTACATGCTTAATATTCTATATATTATTTGTTATAAGTAATTTTTGTTTATTCATCATATATTAATATAAGTTTTAGTTTACATAATAAATAATTCTTTCTTTTTAAATACATATCCTTCCTATTCAATTCCTACTCTAACCAATTATTATATCCATTCCTTAACATATATTTAAATTCCCTATAATAAGACATTTTTGTCTATTTTCAATATATTCATATTAATAATAATTCATTTATTTATATATATTTTACATCCCCATATCATATATTAATTCCATCTACATTTATTAATCTAAACCTTCTCCAACTTGATAACATTACATCATACCTTTACTACATTTAAGACCTTCATTTTAATAAGCTTTAGCGTGTTTATAAGTGTTTTATCCCTATTAATAAGTTGTATATTTGTTATATAAAAACATATAATAATTGTTCTTTCTAAGTTTATTTTTACCATTTTAATATATCATAGTGCTTTTGTCTCAGAATATGTTCTCTTTCAGTCATTGTTTATTAGTCATTAGGTTAATAAGCTCAAGTTATGTTAAATTTTCCTTTTTATTGTGGATTATTTAACTTGTCTTTTAGTTGTTAATTATATTTTGGATTCGCTAAGTGTTCTCTTTCTTTTATATATAATAGTGTTTAGCATGTCTTTGTTAATGTAAATTGTTTGTGTGTTCAGTTTGGTCATTAGTAATACATAATCATCTCCCCATCTTAGCTTTGTTCGTCTTCATAATTTTAGAACACTGAGATTCTTTTCTTTATTTAAATTTTTTTTTAATTCAGTAAGGTCAGTAATTGATCTTCTTATTAAAAACCTCACTGACTATTACAAATAACGACATAACTAAATAAAATTAAGACGTTTTAGAAACTATCTTTATTGCATACAGACGTTTAAATCAATACATTTTTCTAGAATACCTATGAACAAAACAGCTCAAAACATACATATTACGCCATGATAAGTCAAAAATTGTAGGTACATATTACAGTACTTTGTAAATTAAATTGTTACAGCAAATGTTCGAAGTGTTGTCCATTATTATCCAGGCAAGTTTGTACTCTTCTCTTTATGTTCTCAAAAACATTGTGTAGAGTTTCAACATTAATATTATTAATTTCATGTTCGATTGCTGCTTACAGTTCTTGAATATTATGTAACCTATTACGATATATTTTATTTTTTAAATGTCCAAACAAAAAAAAATCTAAAGGAATAAGGTCTGGTGAACGGGCTGGCCATAATCCTCTACTTATTAATCTTTCAGTGAAGATTTGCTCTAGATATCGCAGTGTAACACCTGCTGTATGCGCTGTAGCCCCGTCTTGTTGGAAATGTCCATGTAATATCTCATTGCCTTCTAATGATTTATAAAGGGATTTAAAATTAATTCCCTGTATCGTTCTGCATTAATAGTTTGGTGGAATATGATGGGACCAATAATACGTCTGCGAGACATTGCTACCCACACACTGATTTTCAGGGGATGTAAACTTGTTTCCACAAAAGCATGAGGATTTTCAATGGACCATATGCAATAATTTTGCGAATTCACATATCCAGACAAGTGAAACCAAGCTTCATCTGTAAAAAAGTCTTATCCAATACTTCATTATTGTTTATGGTATTGAGAAACCACTGAGAGTATTGCATTCGTGCATGAAAATCATGAGGAAGCAATTCTTGAGTCACAGTCATTTTATAAGGATGCATGTGTAATTGTTTTTGTACAACTGTATGACAGCTCCCATATGATAATCCTACAAACAGTAAACATATTTATTTAAAGCAAAAAATATTTTTTGTATAACAAATACCTGTTTGCTGAGAGAGTCTTCGAAGAGATTTATTTGGACTTTGTGACATTCGTTGACGTACGGCTTCACCAATTTCGGGAGTTAAGATTTTAGGTCTGCCAGATAATTTACGCTGACAAACACTTCCACTATCTATAAACCGATCAACGACACGTTGTTGATGTTGTGCAAAAGTATTAAACGGGACGGCATTATCTGGATACATTGCCATATATTGCTCGTAACAAGATTCTGTGGAGTATATCCAAGAACCCATGTTATCTTGTATGCCACTGCGAAAATACGCAATCACTAAAAAAGTGTTTTCCTCCAAGGTAAACACCATTATCACGGCCAGGACTACTAATAGGTACTGTTTTTTTTACGTTTATGTATGTAGTAATAATTCAAGTACAAATATAATCTCTAATACTAACACGCCAATGACAAAAGGAGACAACGAAATTTGACAGTAACTTGAGATAATTGTAAAGTTCTAAAATTAAAAATTCCAATTTCCGAATTGCCAACTTAATCAGCTATTTTTGATCTCATTGTATATTATATATATTTAATTAAGTAAAATATAAACAACAGAGTTACAACTCTTAATTAAACTCTTAAAACCTATAAAATAACTAAAAAAACAATAAATTAAACGAATTTGTAAATGGTAATAGGTAATAAACAGCGGTATACAATTACGATATATAACTGTTTATAACGTATTATAGGTAACATTGCAAACCTGTTAAATTTTGAATCATGTTTCCATGGTTACGAAAACAATTTATGTATATATTTTGTTTAAAACATTTTGACTAAAATGCATGATTACCCTTTAATATAATATTAATAAGTTATTAATATTATATTAAAGGGTAATATAATATTAATAACTAACGTATCTTCAGAATTTAAAATGTCCCAAGAAATTATTAAATTTGATACAATATCTTTAGAAAATTTAAGTGATGTAACAGAAGAATTCCAGGATGGATATTATCCAGATAATAAAGTATGCATCTCTGAAACTTCTGTCACAGATAGTATTAATATAACCAATGCTGAATTAAATGAGTATATTAAGAATGACAAAATAAGGAAATATGAAATGTTCTCGGTAGATCATATCAAAATGGAGTTACCTTCATCTGAAGTAAATCATAAAGTAATCGACATAGTTAAAATAGAAGATGGAATTAGTCCTGCTGATATACAAATTAAATTCTGTAATGAACTACTATGTAAGTACATTTGTGTTCTTATCATAACTGTAATTATATTCCAACCACATATTGCTTAATCTTAAAAACTCCTGTGCCTTTTTATGTTGAGTTATGTTGGAGTTGAGTCTTCAGGTAACTAACCCTTTTACATCTTTCCACTTTATTTCTTGGTTTGAGCTGCTGTACGTAGGTACCTCTTCTCTTTATGTTTTACATATTGTTTAAACATTTACAATGTCATTTGAGGTTACTATTACTGCTACTCCTGCTAGTGCTACTGTTGTTTGATTAACTCCTGACCACCACATCTAAAAGCCTTCTTTTATTTCTTTCTTATACCTCTATGATTCCATATACTTTAATTATTTTTTCTTATCTTTTTCATTATCCTTGCTTGCTGTCCTGTTTCGTTCCATGGTCTTCCTAATTGTTCTACTTGCGTCCATATTGCTATTAGTTTTTTGGGTTACTCTGATGTTTACATTTGAATTCTAGTTCTGGTTTCTCTTTATTCCAGATCCATTCTTCATTTTCAATCAAAAGTTTCTGATATTTGATCTGCATTTTTTAAAAATTTAGATTGTTCTCGGAGATGTGTTTATGTGTTTATTATATAGTTTTATTTTTATATGTTTGTAGTGTCACTATACTGAGGGAGGGGGGAGGTATATTGTTAAAATATTAGTTATGTCTTTTCCATGAATGATAGAACAGACACAAATACCTCTCAACAATAGACCTGCCCATCATATACCACCCCACCCTCTCCCGTATAGTGACAAACAAACATACAAATATAAAATTATATAATAAAATAAAAAAACATCCGAAAACAGACTAAACCAACGTGTGGTGTGGTGGGTGACACTGTAAACATTTTCACACTTCAAATACAAAAAATGTCTAAACACACGGAATTTACATTCATATTAACAGCACAATTTTTAATGTTAGTAGTTTTAATTTAACGTTGTAATCTTAGCATTTTTTTAACATTTTCAATAAATATTACAGTTTAGAAAAGCCACTATATACAGCACTGTAACGTCAATATAAATTAAATATTGTTTTAATTACCTGGCTGCTACTCCCAAACAACACATACTTTTTATTTTATATTATAATTAGGGTCAAGAAAATAAGAAATTCCTTCTAAGATATTTATTTATTTATTATGAATATCGAAGTGCATTATTGTATAATAATACTATTCACGAATAGAACAAAATAATTTGATTTAAAACATTTTTTTATATTTTATTTTACGGACAAAATGGAAGAAATTCTATTTTAACAGAAATATTTGTGTTGCTTAATAATTGAACACCGTAAAATGGATTGATGATCAATTTATTTAAATATATGTTTTAAATACTTTTTCTCTCATTTTTGTCTAAATTTGAATTGCTTATTTTTATTTTATAAGATTTTATGAATGAATTTTTTAACAGTTTGTAACCATTGCCATGAAGTCTATACTATGAGGATTATTGCACCAAATGCAGAGTGGTCGTACATATTTTGAACGAAAACCCTTGTCATAATATATATGACAGAGCAAGAGAATTACCAAAATATGTGTTGGAGACTAGAGAGTCAATTGGACATTTGGGAATTTTCTCTGTAAAAGTTATACCCGAAGATGTAAGATTTGGCCCTTTTACTGGACTTACTTCAACAGGATCACCTTTGAAAATTAGAGGAGGACGGTTTATGTTTAATGATGATAAAATAAAGGATCTGAATTGGATGCAGTACATAAATCCTGCCAGAAATATTTACGAACAAAATTTATTTCCATTTCAATATGAAGACAAGGTATATTATTGTAGCACTCGTAGAATCGAGGAGGACGAAGAGCTCTTGGTGTATTTTGGTAAAGAATACGATAACATATTTAAAAATATGGAAATGGATTTTGTTCCCATCGCAAAAAAGGATGTTGAAAATGTATTTGCCTGCATACTCTGTTGCTTGGGATTTAGATCAAAGGAATATTTATCTGAACACAGAGCTGTGTGTCATAGTGCAATTAATGAAATGCTTTCTGTTGAAGGTACGATGAATCATTTTAATTTTTCAAATTAATAGTTTTGTTACAATATGTTTCTATAGTTTTCACTAGTATTCTTCGTTAATAATACCTGGATGCATGCTAGTAATTAGTAATTCTAATGGTGTTATAGTAATTGTAACTTGTCGGTTGATTTTCAAGGTAAATGTTGCTTGGACAATAAATAATATGTACAACCATATTATAATGAGTTAAACTTTATTAAATGTTGTGCTTTTCATTATACAACACATTTAAGATTGAAATTAATTTGCCATGGTGTTATTAGGAATGAAGTAACATAACAAAGGAATCACACAAGTTTTTTGAACATACTTTGCAATTTTTTGTTTTTGTTACATCACGGTCAAAACTACTTGTAAATTGTAATTTTTCGCGAGGAATATTTTGTACCTGTTCATTTTCATATAACTTTAATAAAGCTATATTAATTAAGTTGTAAAAAGGTAAATATTTGCAACAGCATACCTCAGAAAATGCAAAATTGAATTGGGGCATCTTTTGAAATTCGTGAAACAAAGTTATTATAGTTCCTCGCATGGTGGCTATGTGCCCCCTCAAAAAAAAAAAAAACAATTATATTGATCCATTTTCATTTAACAGTGTACCCCTACTCATAAGTAAAAAAAGTGGAACCAAGGAAGGATGTGAGAAAAGATAAAAATTTCATATTTGATGATAAACAGCAGTAAGCACTGCAATGAGTTCTTCTTGTCTTACTAACCAATGACTTGCAATCTTAAAGCTAGTAGTTTAAGGTGGCTATGTTCTGTGCCTTTTAGATTTTGTATTCAACTTATTGAAACCATGATCGACAACAACATAGTACGCTCTATATGTTCCCGGAGCTAAGTATCTGAAAAGGAAATCTTGCATCTCGTAATCCAACAATCCTCCCTCTATCGAACTCGTTAAGTTGGCCTAAATATTCAATTTTTCGTGCGTTTGGCATGTAAACAGTTAAAAAAACTATTTAAACAAACGTTTAAGCAGTGAAGGGAGCACACTATTGAATAGGAAATTTTTGATTTGAAACATGAAAGCGTTTTTAATTCGTAGACTGATGATCGTATTGATCGAATGCGTATTTTGTTATACTACGGATTTAGTAAGTCTAATTCGTAAGTATTGACGTTGTTTGTTCGACACCAATTTATTTCTTGTCAATGAAAATTAATACTTGGTAATACCAGTCACCTAACAGACTTGCCGTGCTACACTTGATTAAATTTATTAGATTTATAAAACTTGTCGAAGTTACTTATATTCGCAATCCTTTTTACTAAACGGGAGGTTTTCAGGGGTTATGAACTAACGTTAACTTTTATTATTTTCGTCTAATTTCTAGTGTTAAAATAATGCATTTAATTTTAGAGCTCGTCCAATGCCCATTCTGCAAAATATATTTGCGAAGGAATTTTCGGAGCACCACATCGATTACGGTCGTGAAACAAATATCAGGTAAGATTAATCTTCTACATTTTTACTATATGTTTAGCAGAAAGGTAATAAAAACACTTCTAAAGTTTTAGTTTCATTGAAAAAGACAAATACAGTCGATACTGTTTATAGTGAAACTCTATATAGTGAAAAACTCTTTATAGTGCAATTTTTTCAAGCCCTAGAATATTTTAATGAAATTTCATGTAAAAAGCCCTGCATATAGTGAATCTGTAAAATAGTAACACTCTATATAATAAAATATTTACCGGAATTTCATGTATACATTTTTATGCATTTATTGAGATTTTGGCCACTTCGTGTTTCCCATTTCTACCTAACATTAGCACGAACTCCATTTTTATGACGCACTGTTTTGAAAAGTGACCTATAATGGGTTCTGCTCCAATAATTTTGTTCTTTCTTCTGGCGTTCCTCAGGGATCAAATATGGGTCCTTTGCTATTTGTTTTGTTTATGAATGATCTCCTTTTCCAAGTGAAGTGTCCCATTCTTGCCTATGCCGATGATATAAAAATATATTCTGAGATTTCCACAACTGCCGATGTTAAACTACAGCAAAATCTGGACGTATTAGTTGCATGGTGTGACCGTTTCAAACTTAAATTAAATATCGACAAATGCTGCGTGGTCACTTATACTCGTTCGGCTACGCCTCACGAGTCTTTTTATTTTATTAAAAACAATATCTTAACCAGTAAAGCTGAAATAATGGATCTCGGAGTCTTATTTGACTCTAATCTTACGTTCAGATCCCATATAATCCATATGTCCGATGTCTACAAAAGTTTGGGATTTATTATGCGTATATCAAAATACTTTAAAGACATCACTTGCCCTAAATCACTGTACCATGCTTATGTTTTGAGCAAGATGGAATATGCTTCATTAATTTGGTATCCCATTTATGCTTGCGATTCCATTCCTTTGGACCGTGCTCACCGTAAGTTGTGACATTAGGGCCTTACGTGATAAGGTCCTATGTGCCTGGAGGATCGGCATGTGATATTAGTGGGGCCTTAAGCCCTAAGGCAGAATCGCCATGTGGTATTAGTGCCGTTTGTGCACGTTCGTGGCAGGACGCCACGTGATGTTAGCCTGGTCCTGAGGGCTACATCGTTGAGCCTTCACGCAGATATCGTTGTCCCGTTAAATAATACACATAGTCGGGTAACATATAATTTAATACATAACACTTAGAACTGCATAACAATTATATACATTCTTACTAACTAGTATGTAGACTGAATGTGTGAATGTGAATGTCTGTCGTGAATCTGAATATGAATCTGAATGATCTTGCTTACACTACAGTATATATACATAAGAGAAGGTCCTCGGACTACTTAGGGAATGTAATACAAACCCTGACATGTAGTTGGTGTTTGCAAACAACTCGCGCTAGCGAGGACGTATTTGTAACACACGTTACACTTGCGTTACGGGAACGAGGCTGTGACCTGATTGAGATTGCTTGCATACACACAACTGCATTACGTTATTACAAAGTTTTTAAAGTACCTCACTTTCAAGACTGATGGTATCTACCCGGAACGTGGTGCATCCCAAGATGATTTGCTTTTACGTCATGGCATGTCGTCACTAAGCGTAAGAAGAGATAATATTTGTAGGAAATTCCTAATTAAACTGATGGAAAACATTATTGACTGCACGTTCATATTGGAGCGAATGTCGTTTTTGGTTCCTCGTATGAACTCTAGGTACGAAGCTACATTTATGGTTCCCTTCGCGAAGACAAACGTCTTGAAACGGACACCTAACTATATTCTCTCCAACGTGGCCAACAGAATGCAGGATGATCTATTATTTGCTTGAGGATGGCTCACGGATGGACAGCACTATTTTAAGTCTATACTTCATTTGATTGCACTTCCATGTCATGTAATTTATAATTATAATGTACCTTGTAATTGGGCCTAGCCTGTTGAGTATTAAAGTATATTATTATAAAAAAGAAAAAGAAAAAAGGTTCTTAACGCGTTCATAATACTAAATCAGATACAATAGATTTCTGTGAGAATCCCTGGGAAACCCATTTTATATATATGTAGTCGAGGCCTAGATTACATATGTAATTCGCAAACAGGTTCAGTTTGTTTTTGTTTAAGAATCAGTTGAGATGTCCAAGCGAGTGTGTTTAAGTTTAGCTGAGCAAATTAAAGTTTTGGAGGAAGTTGATAAAGGCTGCAAAAAAATTGATGTTGCTGTAAAATTCGGTGTTTCTCCAAGTTGCGTCTCTCTGATAATAAAAAGTCGCGAAAGTATCATCAAGAAAACGAATGTTCCAAGCAGTCGAAAACGAGTACGGTTGTGTTCTTACGAAACTGTAAATGAAGCAGTTTTACGATGGTTTCAAATGGCCCGTAGGTATCAAAACGTACCAATATCGGGAAATTTAAGAAAGCATAAGGCTCTACAATTTGCTAAAGAATTTAACTGCGTTAATTTTCAAGCTAGTGAAGGGTGGTTGAGTGCCTGGAAGACTCGCAATGCAATTGTTTTCAAGACGGTGTCCGGCGAGAGTGCAAGCGTTAGTCAGGAGGACTGTGACATTTGGACTGAAACTGTTTTAAAAAGTGTATTGAAAAAGTACGAGCCAAAAAACGTTTTCATTTGTGATGAAACCGGTTTGTTTTTTAAATGTTTGCCAAACAAAACTTTTGCTTTTAAAAGTGATAAATGTTTTGGTGTTAAAGCAAGTAAAGAAAGGGTGACACTGATGGTTGGAGCAAAGATCAATGGCTCAGTAAAACTGAAATTACTGCTGGTAGGTAAAAACAAAAATCCCCGTTGTTTTAAAGGAGTTAAATCTCTGGAGTTAGATTACGCCAGTAATAACAAGGCAAGGATGACTTCTGAGATTTTCGAAAGATGGATCAAAGAACTGGACACGAAAATGAAAAGCCAAAAGCGAAAGATTGCGATGTTTGTAGACAATTGTCCTGCACATCCAGTTACTGTAAGTAAAAAATTAACGAATATTGAACTGATCTTTCTTTCACCAAACACGACCTCTAAATTGCAACCTATGGACCAGGGTATTATAAAAAACATAAAACATCATTACCGAAACAGAATTGTCCACAAAATTGTTAACACGATTGATAACAACCTTCCAGTCCAAAAATTGATTACCCTTAAAGAGTGTATAACCGAAGTCGCTAAAGTATGGAGTGAAAATGTTTCTCAGAAAACAATCAAAAACTGCTTTTCTAAAGCAGTTTTGCATATTGCTATGAATAGTGAGTTGAAGATTTAGCACACCACCATCCACAACTAGTTTTCCCAACTAGGTTTTCTCAGCCGGTGAATTTTTAATTCTGAGACCTCTAACTTCTCGGGTTCCACATAGGAAAGACGTGTCTAAAATATGAGTTGAGCGCCAGTACACTTGTATACAAAAAATTTTATTTATCTATTTTATGTAAGTTAAATTTGAACTAATGTCTCTTTAGGTTTCTTTTAAATATATTCTTTTATATAGGTATTAATTAATTAGCAATATTGGAATGAGTAAATAAAACAAACACGGGCTAAAATTTAAAATAAATATTTTATATATTAATACAAAAATTAAAAAAATAAAAAAATATATCTTTACAAAGTATAAAGATGCTGTATCATATAACAAAGATACTGAAGGTAAAAACATTCATTGACAATTGACCGCTAAATGAATGGAAAACATCCTCCTTAATGACTCCGAACAAAACTTATCTAAAATAATCAAGCTTTATAATAGATTCTTCAAAGAAAACCACACTGTATAATCAAATACTGATACGCGAACAAAAACTACGCATGTGCTTTGCCATGCAAAAAACCTGAATCCAATCGAACAAATTGACATCTATAAAATTATAACGAAGAATTTTAATATATAAGCTGTACTATCTGTATTCCTAATAATTAAATCTCTTAACTACTAGCTTTAATACAATGGAAATATAATTATTATAATTATGACGTCATAAAATTTTAATTCTACTTACAAGATTAATATGGAGACTTTCACGAAAAGGCGCAAAAGCAATTTAATTATCAAAATAACGGGAATTTAATATCTAAATACCATCAAATATAAATCACTTGCAATCAATTCAAAAACCGAAATAATTAAATATTTAAAATATATCACGCGAAACAAGCACCTCTTCGTTCAATAGCTAGAATTCGTCTCCAAGATTGACCTCGACTTTCACATCAAATCCACACCGGATAACCAGTTTTTCCCTCTCTTTAAATATATCATATACTTTTAGTATACAGTCATGTCACAAAATATTTTATTTTAAATATTTTAATTTTTTTAAAAAAATCCATAGCAATATGTATGTATTAACAGATTGTGTATTATGTATTCTTTTTATTTCGTATGTAGTATTTAGCCCTGTACATACATATTGCTATGGATTTTTCCCTAAATCATATTTAAAATTTATTTAAAAATGAATTTACATTATTTGTGGATATCTGTTTATATCTGATTTGTATTTCTTTGTGCTAGGAGCAAAAACTAGTTTTATTGAAGGTCGGCTTTATGTGAAAGCCATAGCGGGTGATGTGGTAGGACAGACTAAGTTTTGCCCTGGTACAAGAACGTTGTTTTGATTGAGTAATATAATTTAATTAGTTCGGGTTGATTTTGATTGTGTTTTTTGATTGTTGGTATTTCATATTTAGTCCCGATAATTCTACGAGTTGGGTATTCTCGATTTTGATGTTTTAAGATAAAACAACGTGTCTTGTAAGTCTCCTTAAAAAAAACTGTAAGTTTTTTTTTTATTATTTTATGATGTCATAAAATTTTGATTATAAGATATTTATATTGTATTCAATATTGTTATTAAAAGCTTTATTATTAGTAAGAATAAATGATAAAGAATATTATTAACATTTTTATTATAAAAAAATTATAATTGTAAAATTTTATACGTTGGGAAGTCAAGGCTATTTTTTCATGTGTTTGAGTTTAGCACATGCATAAATTTTGATCGTGTTTTCAGGTTTATACAGTGTGTTTCTCTGGGGAGAAATTAAAAATAATCTTTATTATTATTTTAAAATAAGTTTGTTCGGAAGTCATAGAGGAAGTTTTAATTCACGTAGCGGTCATATTCAGTGGATTGTTTTACCTCAGGAATTGTTAAATGATGCAATATTGATCTTTATATTCTATAAAGATTGATTTTTTTTTCTTTTTTGATTTTTTTTGTATTAAATATTCATTTAAATTTTATATTGTGCTCATTATTTCTTATATCCTTTTTACTGCGTTTTATTAAAAATATAAGTAACTTGTCAAATACATTTGACTGGCGCCTAGTAATATTCCAGTTCCACGTTTCCGATTGGAACCCTGAGAAGAAAGCAGTCCCATTTTTTGGAAATAAACCGACTGAGTATCCTAGTTGGGTAGATTAGTTGTGGATGGTGGTGCAGTAAATATAAAGAACCACATTTCATAGCAATATGTAATGTGTACAGTATGTACATATGTCCATGCTATGTATTTACACTTTCAAATGTTTAATAAATTCTTTTCTAATAATTCAATTTTGTGATTTTTTTTCTCTTTATATAGTGAAAAACTCTTTATAGTGAAATTTCGGTCAACATTTTGGTCTTTCACTATATAGAGTGTCACTGTATATGCATTCTTATTTCCCTAAAATTCTCATGGAATTGCACGATGTATCTGTGAACATCAGAAAATGTTTAATTCATTATTTTCAGCGAAGTTCGGCGGTTTAGTTTTAGGAAAATACATTCGGTCATAATATCTTTTTTCTGACGATTTCGTATTCAAATACATTCAAACCGAAATATTTTACTCTTTCTTTAGAACACGTACATACTCGTACATAGTCGTTAGTTGTCGCAGCAGAAGTACCTTAGTGTCCGACGATCAGCAGCCACCCTTTCAGCCTGTCTGAAGTTAATCCCTTTCTTCAGTAGAGTTTTGACTATTTGGCAATTCGACCTTTTACTACGCTTGACCTACTTTGTTCTTTTGTCAATTTCAGTCTTCCAATTCACTTTGACCTTTCTGCTGTCATTCACCCACAACGTTGTTTTTACGGCTGCAGTGCATTTCGCCGACTTGTACTCTGTACGTTACCTTCACTTTCCAAAGCTTTTTTCCTTGTTGTGAGCATAGGGGAATGACTTGGTAACGTTAGATAATTGGAAGTATTTACTAGAAAGCTTTTTAGGTCTTTTTTTTGCGTAGTTTAGATTACTGATGCCCGGCAGATGGTTTGCGGAAATAATATTGTATTGGCGGCATTTTGAATCCCTACCGTATAAAAGATAATTGCTTTTTCTTCTACTTCAGTCTCTGATTTGGAACCAACATAGGATGGCAATACTGAAAATGGTAGTGAGCTACTGCCACACAAAACTAAAAACAATGACGGTGAGAAATCAGGGAAGAAATGAAAATTTGACGCCAATGATTTACAAATGGGTTTTTATTTTACACTTTAAAACTATCACTTCTTCGTAGATATTTTTAAACAAAACAGTCGACCGCACAAGGATAAACCTGTCGAGTATTTTCAAAGAAAATTGGCAGGTAATAAAAATTGTAGTGTTTCTTCTTTCCTGTCAGCTTCAAACGAAAATAGTAAAATGGCTCTTGAGACATCATTTCGAGTAAGCTACATAATCGGAAGATCTGAACTAGCACATACAGTGGCAGAAAATTTGATTGGACCGTGTGCAAAAGGCATCACTATCTGTATGCTTGGAGAAAAGGTGGTGAAGCAGATTGACTCGGTTTCTTTAGGAAGCAATACGGTGTCGCAGAGAATTTGTGGTTTGGCAAATGATGTGGAAAGTAAACTTTTGAAAATCATAAAATGGGATTATTTCGAGATCCAACTCGCCTAGTCGACCGATGTAGCAAAAGCAGCAATATTGTTTGTCTGTATTAGATATATTTTTAAGAATTCCACTCAAGAAAATGTATTATTTGCAATACCTCTGAAAACCTATACGACAGGAGAAGCACTTTTCGATATGATCGATGGTTATTTTGAAAAAAAGTGGAATAAACTGGTCTTTTTCTTTGAGTGTGTGTACAGATGGTGCAAAATCAATGACCGGAACATATTCTGGTCTTGTAGCTCGAGTAACGAAGATCAACGAGAAATTTGAATGTATTCATAGACAAGCACTGCCATGTAAGCGTAATCCTGCAGAGTTAGCTAGTACTTTAGGTGACACTCTAAAAATCGTAAATTTTATGAAATCCATTGCTACAAACTCCCGTCTGTTATGAGGACTTTAGAAGCCGTCATGTTTCTTTACTACTCATACTGAAATTAGATGGCTTTCCCGTAGCATCGTTTTGATCCGCTTGTTTGAATTGAAGTTGGGTTGACCATCTATTTCCTTTGTACTCTTGCATATTCGATATTTTTTGGCTGCAAAAACCTAGCTAACTATGTGAACACAACAATTAGATAATAAAGACGTTTCTTGTTACTCATGTGCTTGCTTATCTTTGTTGTGTCGTGGTTCTTGAACAATTTTAAAATAATATGAAATTTTATTAATCGATTGACTTTCATCATCTAGAAGAAATTGATTGAGTTTGAAACAAAATTTGAGGTTATCTGAACTTTTATTGAATTTAAAGGAAATACAAGCAATATATTTATAATAGACAACTTTACAAATATTATACGCAACTTCTGCTGTACCAATTACATACTGTTGTATACTAAGTGCAATTTATCTTTTTCTAATGTCTTATGGTAATTTCAAATGTAAATTGGTTTTGTATGCATCCAGTCCCTTTAAAAATGGCGGTGATGACGCACACTGAATGACCGCATAAACTTCTATCTCAGTAATCCCACTTATAAACCATCAAAATCGTTTCTCAAACAAAACACCAAAACCGTTTTCAAATGGGCAATATAACGGCCACACTTATCCGTACTTGCATCTACAATTGAATAAATAAAGTTATTCCCTACTAATTGTTGAATTTCGGACAATGTTTGCTCGTAACAAGACGTGACATAATTTTTTCGTTAGGTACTTTCCTCAGGTATATTAAGTTTGCAATATTTTTGTAGAAACGATTTCAAGTTAACATTATTTGATTTTACTAATGGTACGTTAGACGAAATTAATCCTTTACATAGATCCGTATTAAATTCTTGTTGTTCTGATTTTCGTGAATTCGATGCTACACATTGACGTATAGATTGCCGCAAACACCCGGATCGCCCTAGTTCTTCACATTTTCCAATATGTGAAGGAGTTTTAGCGTGCTGATCAATCAGGTATTTTCTCTCAGAAGACACCTACAACAACAATTGCCGTTTCATATCAAAAGTTGAAGAATTTACAAAATTGTAAAGCTTTTAGTAAAACTGATTGTGACTGTGTTATTAACTTACTACTTTGCTGCAGGCTCGACAAAATATTTTGTCGCCATCCTTCACCAATTCAGGATATGGTTTAATCCATGAAGAAATTTTGTTCGTTGTACTCATTGTATGTATCCACAATATTTAAGAATGTAACACGATTAGATGTTCTGCTCAAAGCTGCTCAGTGAATGATAATACTTTATTTTTATTTCTTTATTTGGGAAGTAATAAATAATAAAAGTTTTAAAACGTATTTACGGATTCCTTTTGCACGTGTAATTCTTGGAAAATATCATTAGTGAAATGGATGTAAAAGATTTATTCTTCTGGAAATTGTCGGCTATCGAACTGTATTAGTAATTACTAGGAATATTTAGTGGATAGAAATGAAAAAGCTTAAATATGTAAAATATGCAACTTTTGTAAAAATATGCATAGAAATGCCTAAATATGCAATAAATGCAATCACTAATTAATGCTAATTTACTCTAATCAGTATAATACTTCTACATATGGACTATACTTAAAGATATGCAAAGCAAAAAATAAAATATATGCACTTTGCATATATGTAATTCGGTCTCTATTCCTAGCACTGGGTGTTAGCAAAATGGATGAGACACCTAGGGCCACAATTGCATATGGAGATTATAAATGGCCTACATTTGATCTTGTTATTGTATTTAAGAGGTTTTTAAATTTAATTCGAATTCATTTAATTTCAGAAACTGCGTACTTCCTACACCGAAGGTTCACGAGGTAGAAGTAGAAAGACGTTCATCTATAAGAAGCAAGGTCAAAAGATGGAAGCGTGTTATATACAAATGTACGCAATGCAAGTTCAAGGCAATGTAGAACGCCGACTTTAGGCAGCACCACACTATCGAGCATTACAATGTGAAAATGTACAAATGTCTAATTTGTAATCGAAGATATAAGGGGAAGAAATCTCTCAGAACGCACGTGGAAAAAACTCATATTAACAATGAAGGAAGCGATATCCAAAAATATTCTGCGCGTGACTATACAAATACAAAAATCATACAGAAATCTACACATTCACAGGATGGTGGAAAACAGTGTCAATGCACGAAATGCAAGTTTCAAACAAGTTTCAATTATAAATACGCGGAGTGCGAATACGAGACAAGTTACAAGTCAGACTTAAAAAAGCACACAAACGTAGTACATCTGAAACAAAAGGATTATAAATGCATGGAGTGTGAATTCAAGACAAATTTCAAATCAAAATTAGAAACACACATAAAAGCAGTACATCTGAAACAAAAGGATTATAAATGCAAGGAGTGCGAATACGAAACAAGTCGCAAGGAACGTTTAGGAGAACACATAAAAGCAGTACATCTGAAACAAAAGGATTATATCCTTTTGTTTCAGATGTACTGCTTTTATGTGTTCTCCTAAACAAGAGGATTATAAATGCATGGAGTACGAAGACGAGACAAGTCGTATGTAAGAATTAACAAAACACACAAAAGCAATACATCTTGTTATATGTCACTGTGTTGTATTACTTAACTAGAATTCAAATATAAACCATGCTACGATCACTAGTCGTAGTTAAAAAAAACAATATATATATAAAAAAACCAAAAAAAACGCTCCCCGGAGCAGACCCAGTCTCGGTCGACTAAAACCGCCCCTGCCCGTTCTTGCCAACGTCCAACGGCCCACCCGGCTTCTGAGGCTGCCTCAGCTCAGGAGGTGGGGAGACCCAGAGGTATGTAAAAAAAAACTAAAAGAGGTGGAAAAGGGCGCCACCGAATTTATGCCGCTGGACGTCGCAAATCCGGAAACTTGATGAAAGATACTGTGAAAAAAAAAGGCAAGTTGCGTGGGCAGAAGGCCGGTTCCAAGACCGAGACTCGTCCCACTCTCGAGGTTCGAGAGACGAGGGAAAGGAAACGAAAAAAAATTTGTCGTTTCAACTAAACAATAATTATTTAACCCTTAAATTCCGAACCATTTAAATTATACGTAGATTCCGAATGGGGGTATATTGTGGACTCCAGCCGTTTTTTTATAAATAATAATAACTTCAATAGACTTAAACAAGTATTTATTTATTATTCATTACAAAAACAAGCAAAGTAAAATATTTTTCTATCATTCATTACGAAAATAAGCAAAATAAAATATTTTTCTACTGAACTATTGCAAATAATAATTTTTAAATCTAGGGCTCTTCAACGCTGCAGTTAGTGAGGCAAGATACTGCTTTTGCTTCTTTTCTGTGCTGTTCGCAAATAAATTGTTTACATTTGTCACATCTAATCCTGGACTTCTTATCTTGATTTCTGGGACATATATGGCACCTACCTCGTTTTCGTTCCAAATTCTGTTTTGTGAGCAATGTTTTAGGGATGTCAATTTCGCAATTTTTCAAGGCCTCTAAAATGTGTTTTTTTTGTCTGGTTTTGCAGCACGAATTTTCATGTTGGCGTTCGTAAGTTGATCTCCTAGTTGCAACATAAAACATTTTCTGCGATACAGTTTGTGTTTCATCCAATCGGGATTTCTTGAAATAAATAAAATGAAAGCATTTAGGGCACAAATGTCTAAAATATTCATAAAAATTCTATAAGGCCAACGAGCTGTTCGTCTAGCACACGTGTATTCACGAATAAGTTTGTCGGCATTATCAACACCTCCTTTGCTCTTATTATAATGTTCAATCATGATTGGCTTTTTGTGCTCGTTTTGAGAAATAGTGTTATCAGAATGTTGGGTGGATAGCACGTGTACTATTCGTCCTTTCTTAGGTACATAAGCTACCATTGTGACCTCGTCACTAAATGCAAATTTTGAAAACTTTTCTGGCATTCCTGGAACTTTCAGTTCGTATGGTGTATCAGGTTTAGATTTTCGAACAGTGCCGAGTAATGTTAGATTCTTACTCAGTAAAAACTTCGCAAGCTGTACAGATGTGAAAAAATTATCAGTAGTCACACCGCGCCCTGTACCATAAATTGGTTCACACAAGTCTTTTACCACACGATACCCTTGATTTACCTCAGGTTTACCTCCGGGCAATTTACCAGTATAAACTTGTAAATTATGTAAGTATGATGTTTCTACATCAGCAAGTGCCCATATCTTTATACCATACCGCGCTGGTTTTGATTTGATGTACTGCCTGAATGGGCACTTGCCTCGGAACGCGACAAGCTGTTCATCGACTGTGGTCTCTTCGTGAGGTTCAAATGACTTCTTGCAATTTTCAACAAAAAGATCCCATACCTCCCTTATTGCTGCTAGCTTATCATACGCCTTTCTTTCATTTCTAGATATTTTGTCGTCGAATCTCAAATAGCGCGAAATTTGCTGAAAACGGTCTCTAGACATGGCAACGACAAAGAATGAACGTCTAATACTTTTATCAGATGTCCACAACTCGTGAACACTTTGCTTTCTACATCGTAGAGCTCCAGATTTCAGCAAGATTCCCACAAAACAATCAAATTCAGTTTTATCTAAGCTCTTCCACTGTCTTGGCGAATTTGGATGTGCACTATTCCATGTAGCAATATCTCGTTCCGCTTCTTCATTTGATGAGTACAAATTTGTCCTTTTATGTCGTCTGTAATAAGTAAATCAAAATAGTCTTTTAGTGTTACAGCATTCTGCACATAATCTGTGGGACCAGGTTTCGCGGTAACTATATTACGTTGGTAGCGCCGTGTAGGCGGTTTTGGTTTACTAAGCCATTTCAATCCCGACTTGGCCACAAATTCTTCACTACTTTCTGCTACATCAACTTCAAGTTCACCTACTTCTTCATCACTATCTTCTTCGACTTCTTCCAATTCGTCTTCTGATTCGGATACATTTTCATTTGGAACAAAATCTGTATCTTCTTCATCTACATCACTGCACTCACTCAAATCACTAGAGTCATAGAAATTTTCAGCTAATCTCTGTATCTCTGCTTGTGTATATACTCTGGATGTTCTTTTACTGCTCATTTTTC
Organism: Melolontha melolontha; assembly: GCA_935421215.2. NCBI lineage: Eukaryota > Metazoa > Arthropoda > Insecta > Coleoptera > Scarabaeidae > Melolontha > Melolontha melolontha. Next base: position 88,979,437 of record OW285235.1, on the reverse strand, counting down.
TTGAATTTTCAAACATCTGAAACAAAGCAAATAATGTTATAGTCACACTGATTCCGAATGGGGGACGTCGTGGCCCACTCACATTTCTATTACATATAAGGTTTCAGGTATAAGATCCTGAACTCGTATTTAAGTAAACATAACCTCACACTATAACTGACACATACCCAGAAACAGGGTGACCATTAGTTTTTATTAAAAAGAATATATCGAAAACATTGAAGTTTGGGTCCACAGTGTCCCCCCTTTCGGAATTTAACGGTTAATCAATCCCCGTATATCTATTAGGGAAAAAAAACTGTTACAGACATATGCGGCTGAAGGCCGGTCAAAAGTAAAGAAACAGATAAAGCAAGAGCAAAGGGATGTAATTTAAATAAATCGACTAATTAAAGTTTTACAGTGCGGTTGATGGGCTAGTACGCCCTAAAAAAAACAATACGTATTCTTTCTTTCACGTAGGTTCACAATAAGTTACAAAGTTCAACAACTTCGTTGAAATCAAACGATCTTTAGCTAGAACGTTTTTTTTTTAAAGTTCAAATAAGATTCCGCAAAACGTGTAATTTGCGTATAAAAAACTATTTTAATTGATTAGCAACAATGTGAAAATACAAACCATTAACGTGTAAAAAAAAGTATTCTAATTGATTGGCAAAAATTGAGATACAAACAATTAAAGGGTTGATGAACGTATTCTAATTAATTAATAAAAATTTGAAATTCAAACAATTAAAGTGTTAAAATAAATTTACGTTAAAATGCAAGGATAAATTGAAACGACAAAAAAAAAATTCGTAAAACGAACTCAAAGGTTTAAGAAAATGATCTACAAAAAAGAGAAGGTCAAGCAGGTTTATCGTTGAGAAAACAACTGGGATTATTAAATGACGATCTATTAATTTAATGATAATAACGAGATATATGAAAAGAAACAGGAAATTTTACGAATAATAATTTGAAAATATAATTAAGGTAACAAGAGCTTATCTGACGATCCAACTGCGATCGGCGATCCTTTTCCCTTCCGGAAAGAAAAATCGTCACTGGCAGGAACAATCAGGCGATGTTTCGAGATGTTTTTGTTGTTTTATTTTTTTCTGCCCGTCGGCTACACCATCAAATTAAAGGGATAACAACGACAATAAGAAAAAGAAAGACTCAACAGAGATAGCTCTATACATACCAACTATTGCGTGTGATGGCTATGAAAATTAAAACTATAATTGTTAGCGTGTTACCAGGTTTTTTCCCTCTTTTCCAACACTCTAAATCCTCCCAGGGAGATAACGCATTAAAGCGAATAATGGTTGATATCTTCGATCGATTAAAATCCCCTTACGGGGCCGTAAATAAAATAATACAATACGGCTTACAACGATCGGTATCTGTGTTGGGTAGAAGAACGCAACCTCGTTCAAAGATCGAAAGCTAGAGTAAAATCATTTTCGGATGAGACTGGCGCAGAAACACATTTTAGTAATTAGAAAGAGAGCCACCTCATAAATGAGAGAAACAGCTAGTAGTATAAATCCGTGTACTATACGAGCCACAAACATTTATCGATTATTTGTCAGTCGGTACCAGGCCAGGCATTTGATCGGTGTGTTTCGTAGTGGTGTTGCACGTACAGTATGTTTCAAAATAAATGCGAAAACTACGAAATATATATGAGCAGCCAACATCGCACTGTTGTAATGTTGGTGATCGCCCCTCTCCATACCGAGTGATACATAATCCGTAATTCTCTGTTATATAATAACAATAATAACAATAATAATATTTTGAACGTGACTACATTTTCTTTTTTTTTTAATTATTGTGAAATTTTTAAAATTATAAATGTATATAATGTGTTGATAAATAATAAACTAATTTAAAAAAAAAAAGGTAGAGTCACTATCTATAGTAACTTAATGTATTATTTAAAAATTGTCATCGGGGAATCGATCGTGCGTCTCCGTCGCAAAGCCTTAGATAGATAGGGTATATAATAGGGTCGAGCGAAAAAAATTTTTTTTTGATATCAATGAGCTTGGGAGCGCAAAAGTTGCTACTGTATACCAGTAGATTGTGATTAATTTTTTTTTAAATTTTGCCGATTTTTAAAGGTGCCACAACGACCTTGATTGTTTCATAAAATGAGGTTAATTGATATATTGTATTAATTGTTTTAATTACTTGTCGATATCACATATAGTTTAACTTGAGCCAAAAATAAGTACTCAAAGCTATGAAAAGGACCACAGAAAAAAATTAGGACAGTGTCGTCGTCTTTTGAGGTGCCACAAAGGGATCCAAATTTGGTAAAAATAAGGAAAATCACATTTAATTAAAAAGAAGTTTATATTTCTTTTACGGAAGATAAGCTCTAGCCTAACTCTTATAATTTTTATTTAGAACTATTAAACTAAACATAGACATATTCAACGACAGTGGCGTACATACATAAAATATATAAACTAAATTAATGAGAAACAAAAGATTTCAAAAAACGCATTTTTATCATTTAACATTTAAAATAATAAGTTTAGACTACTACATAAGTTTGTATTCCGATTTCTTATTATATCGTGGCATGATAGATCTAGACATCAGCCTCGATCGAATGTAGCCACCTCTTTCTAAGTCTCCTACAGCTGCTGCAGCTTCTGTCGCCAAACGGACGCAGCGTTCGACGGCTTGAGTGTGACACACAAGTTTGGGAAAAGTTATTATTTCTTCGCCGTTAGTTATGTAATTTTTAATTTCGGCTGTTGTAAGTGATCTTGTTAAGGGAGGTTCAATATTTTTAAAAGACTCATGATCTATCATCTCGTAGTATTCTTGGGCATCAAAATTTAACACGGGAACTTTAAACTGTCGTATTGAATTAGGCCTATGTTGCTCTCTTGTACGTATTATTCGACAAAGGGCAAGTTTCCGAATATTTGGTCTTTTATCTTTAATCATAGCCAATAATAAGTTCTCCGGGTGCGCGAAATAGGCGTTTCTTTGGATAACTGGATCAACTACATCCTTCAAATGTTTTTGAAGATATCTAGTTAAAAAGATGAGTTTCCACAAATGTCTTGGACCTTCCCAGCAAGCTGATTTAACTTTAATACTAAACCAGACCGGTGCATACACTTTTACTACATATGTAGCTAAAATGATCAGATTTTGTGAGGGTTCGTTGGAGGAGACATATAAACGAAGTATTCGACAGGCAGTTGTGAGCCAGCGGGAGTGTGATATTGGTCCAGGTCGAATATTGGCCAGATCTTTATTACATTCACCCGATATAACAGCAAGAACCATCTTATACAGATATTTCTGATCATTGCTTAATTCCTTTAAATCAATTTCCGGCAGTGGAGATCCTTCATGTCCTTCAATTGGTTTAAATTTTATAACGGGCTGAGCGCATTCTTTTAAAGAATTACCAATTGGACCACCAAATGATTTAGGACCATGTGTTGCGCCGTCTAGACTAGTGAAGAGATGTCTTAGCGGAAGTTCATTTGTGTGCAGCAAGCACACAAACCAATGCAGAGATTTGTTGTAATGGAGCTCTAACTTTCTTATCACACCATTTTCATAACCGGTATTGACATTTGTCCCATCACATCCTATAGCAATTAATTCTTGAGTGTCATATTTTTTCAGTAAACAGTAATCGGTAATGGCGTTTGAAATATTAATAGCATTTCCAGACGGAGGAGTAACATGTCCTAAGTATTCGGAATTTGGTTTCCGAAGAATGACAATATGTTCTTCAATAGTTGTTACCGGATGATATACTCCATCTTTTATAATATTTTTTCTGGATGAATCTTTCTTTCCATCGAAATAAATAGATCTTAGCACCTCATTTTCCCCGGAATCACACTGGAATTTACTCCGACATTTCTGTCTCTCACGTCTAATTTTACTGCGATCGATAATAGACGCTGTATCGTTTTCATGAACAATGCCTAAATCTTGTAATAACGCAGAAGAAACAGCAGCAGCACCACGGTCAGAAAGACCCCATCGATCACATTCACGAGCTAATGTTGGCAGAGTTTTACGCATTTGGCCATACGTGGAAATACCAGATGAAGTAGAGGGGGTGGTAATATCTTCAAATAAAGGCAAGTCTGAATTCATAGTTAGATCATCTAACAGACTATCACCTAACTCCACGGATGTGTCTTTATCGGGTTTGTCAAATTTCTGCATTTTAGAACTGTTGGCTTCTTGTAGGGATTGTTCTTGTTTCAGTTTTCTTTTTCCCGTTCTTGGAGCTGTTTTGTCGTTTTGTTATCAATATTTCCTATCATCATTTTTCTTGCAGTTCTTTGGTCTAGTAGAAACAATCTTTCCGTCACAGGAACTTTTTTGTTCTTTTCGCAAATGCACTTTTCGCAATTTTTACATTTGCATGAAGCAATGTCGAGCAAAACTTTCGATTTATCTTTAAATTCTTCGGTTTTCTTTATAAAACTGGGAATATTGGATCGTTGTTTGAAAGGTTTCATAAGATTTCTGTATTTACAGTGGTAGTCTCGGATTCTTTCAATAATGCGTTCAGTAGATATTATAGGTATGGACGCTTTCTTCCAAAGAGTTTCAAGAGAAGGGACGATAATTTTGACTACTTCTGAAAACGTAGGCTCCTTTAACTGACCTTCCAATTTCAAGTAGTTACGTGTAAATATATACTGCCTCAATATATCACCATATGTGGGTAAAACATTTTCATTGAATGGTACTCCAACTCCAAATAACGGACAGTTACTATCTTTTGCACGCGTTGAAGTTGCCATTTTATTTGGTATATTACTTGCCCTAATCTGAAACAAAGAAATATAATTATAAAAGAAATATAATTATATAATAAAAGAAATTATATAATTAAGAAAACGAAAAACTGGAAAATATGTGTGATTTTGGTGGTAAATCTTCGAAATTCAGTAATATTGTGGCACCTCAAGAAATCTGTTTGAAATTATGACATTTTTTCAGGGCGTTATTGATAGCATAAATATTTAATTTTTGGCTCAAGTTCAATCATATTTTGAACGAAACACAAATTGCATAAGCATTGATTTTTGCGTAATTTTAATTTTTTTTTACAATTTTTAAAGTCGCCGTGGCACCTGAAGATATAATTCGATTTATTGCAAATTCTAAGGGCACAATCAGTATACGGAGTAACAACTTTTGACCACCCAAGTCTTATCAAATTTTGAAAAAAATTCAAAACGCTACATTTTCGCTCCACCCTAGTATATAAGTGCATGTATATACTTGAGTAGTAGCGGTATATATCTATACATATACGTGTATTTTTGTAATATCATTGGTAATACGTATTATGCATTTCGTATGACGGCCGGCGCTCTGACGTTGATAGAGATAAACATATGGTGAATTCATAACATCATAACTAGAGCTGAGGATGTTTGCGGTACGGCAGGACCGTATGTAGTGCATCCCCACATTTAACTATTTATCTAAATATTCTCTGAAATGATTTGCCGGATCTCATAAATTAATAGAGTGATATTTTAGTATGCACTGGATATTGTTATTATACAAAATCATAATAGCCATTTGTATTTATGGATCATAAATAATAATACGCATGTATTTGTATTTGGTTGAGAATTCAATTTAAACTTAAAACGAATCGTAATATTTTAACGACAAGCCGTCCTTACAATACATGCATTCGAGACAAAGTGTGCAACTCTACGAATAACTTCCATAATTGATCGAAAATGGACATTTTGGAGCTGAAGTAAAGCCCCTATTCTTAGAAAATTTTATTACTGTCGTTAAGAACTATTATTATAAACAACAAAGGCCTTTTATTAGTGTTGAAGTTTTAGTTTCATTGAATTTCCATGTTGTAAGTAGTCAATTGTAAAGTGTTCATTCACAATATTCTAAAACAAGGTGTAAATTTAACTAAAATCCAGAAAAACACATTCTGATAATATATTACTAGATTAGAAGCTGTGTTTATTACTATTTATTATATTATTTTTATAACCAAATGCAATAAAAGCTACGAAAACAAAAGAAACATCGATTTATTAAAATCTTGTCACACAGCCTTTCAAAGCCTGGCAGCACATATTTTGCATATATTTTATATATACTACCTACTTGAACTAGGTGAATGAAGTTAGAAGTTATAAGTTATAACTTCTAACTTCAATATTACGATTCGTTTTAAGTTTAAATTGAATTCACAACCAAATACAAATACATGCGTATTATTATTTATGATCCATAAATACAAATGGCTATTATGATTTTGTATAATAACAATATCCACTGCATACTAAAATATCACTCTATTAATTTATGAGATCCGGCAAATCATTTCAGAGAATATTTAGATAAATAGTTAAATGTGGGGATGCACTACATACGGTCCTGCCGTACCGCAAACATCCTCAGCTCTAGTTATGAGTTATGAATTCCCCATATGTTTATCTCTATCAACGTCAGAGCGCTGGCCGTCATTACGGAATACATAATACGTATTACCAATGGTATTACAAAAATACAAGTATATGTATAGATATATACCGCAACTACTCAAGTATATACAAGCACTTATATACCATATCTATCTAAGGCTTTGCGACAGAGACGCACGATCGATTCCCCGATGACAATTTTTAAATAATACGTTCAGTTACCATAGACAGTGACTCTACCTTCTTTTTTTTTAATTAATTTATTATTTATCAACACATTATATACATTTATAATTTTAAAAATTTCACAATAATTAAAAAAAAAAGCAAATGTAGTCACGTTCAAAATATTAACAGAGAATTACGGATTATGTATCACTCGGTATGCAGAGGGGCGATCACCAACATTACAACAGTGCGATGTTGGCTGCTCATATATATTTCGTAGTTTTCGCATTTATTTTGAAACATACTGTACATAGTGCGCAAAAGGGTACTTTTTTTTAATCAATGCTTGAACGCCTGCGTGTTGTCCGCTCATCACCGCTGCTCCATCGTAACTCTGTGCAATCAGTTTGTTAGGTGAATTTTGAATTAAAGCATCTATGACACTTAAAATTGTTTTGCTAAGTGTTTCTGCATCACATTTTTCAGGAATGACGTAGTTCCAGAAACGTTCAATTGGCTCACCATCACGAACATATCTAAAAATAACTACCATTTGAGTTTTTGCAGCAACATCCGTTGTTTCGTCCGCCATGATCGCCAAAAACGGAGAATTATTAATTTCCTCAATTATTTGTTCTTGGCAGACTTCAAGTATGCACTGTAACAGATCATTCTGTATTTCTTTGGAAGTGCCTTTAAATACCGAACAATTTTTTAGGTGCTCACTTAGAGTTGCATCTAATTCAGCCGAAAAATTAATAAGTCCACGAAATATCCCCGGATTCTCGGAAGTATCGCTCTCATAATGTCACCGAAGGGCCAATTCAAAAGCTCCACAAAATTTTATACAATTAATAATTTTTGATAAAATATACCGATTCTTTGACACATTTTCATTATGTCTCTGTATATTTACCCAATAAGCAGAATCTAGTTGAGCCATAATATTAGTTGACCCTAGTAACGCAAATTCCATCCAATTATGAAGATGGCTTTTAGAATTCTCATGTCTTTTTATTTTCAAACTCAAGTGCTCTAGATCCGTGACCCCTATTTCCGTCCAAGCTTTATCGCCACCAAAAAGTAAACAGGGAAAACAATATAAAGCATTTTTTTTGTTGCATCCACAAATCCATTCGTTTTTTGAATAAATATCGCTACTAAATTTACGTGTATAATTTTTCCCTCTACTTAAACCAGTTTTTTCAATAGTGATATCTACTAATGGCCTACCATTTGCTTTTAATTTTATCTTTTCTTCGAATGAATATTTAAAGAATCTCTTCACATTAATTAAATTAAAGACCACCTCCATAATACACAGAGTTTATATAAATTGTCAACAAGACACAAAAACAAGCACGCGCACTCTAATATTATTGTTTTTACGTTAAACTCGCCGCAGAGTAAAAAACACGCGAAAATATTAAATACCTATACCGAATCATATGAAGGCGCTGGACAGAATGCAGCGAAGATGCTTGATAAATCACGCATTGGTTTTAGACAGCAGCGGGGGTAGCGGGGTGCGCGCGGGTGTTTGAAAGAGCTCTGTGCGCACGTTCGTGTGGACCAGATAAGGAACAAGTGAGCGATCGCGCGAATTAGGTTGGTTATTCCACTGGTCGCCTATTGTATATTATTTTATAATATACTATATATATTGGAATTTCGGAAGCGAATATCTCGGCTTCTACTGATCGGATTTTGATGATTGAGGTTTCAAATTGTAGGGTTTGATGTCCTCTACAGAATGATGTAGAAAAATATGCAAATTTTGTGATATACAGGGGGAGAATTTTCACAACAATATGTTACGCTTTTATAAACATCAGAAATGTCGGAAAAATTATGTAAAAGAAAACTAGTTATAACTAATACAGGTTCGCCCGCCCAATTTTTTGGGAGCTCTGCAGCACTATATTTTATATCTCTAATATGTTCAGTTAACCGTTTATTAATACCTCTGCCACTCTGTCCGATATAAATCGCTTCACAATTCTGGCATTTTATGGAATATACTCCTGATTTCTCTAAGTTATCTATTTTATCTTTAGAATTATTCAACAATGTACCTAAATTTACTTTGTTTATCCACACTATGTTAATGTTGAGTTTCTTTAGTAATTTGTTTATTTTCTGTGTTATGGGAGGGATATAAGTGATTACATGCCAACTAGGTTTCTTTAATTCATTTATTTCTGGGTATAACAATTTTTGAAGTATTTTCCTTTCTTTATGTTTTATCAAATTATCGATGATATCTGGGTTGTAGCCATTATTTTTTGCTATTATTTTAATTGTGTTTATTTCTTAAAGGCTTTATTAAAGGCTTCCTTATTTAGTAGTATACTTGTTGCTCTATGTATATAGCTATGGAAAGTTGACATTTTAATTTTTTGTGATTGATTTGCGTTAGCGTGTAATATATTATCCGAAAATGTAGGTTTTCTATATATTTTATATACTAACTTGTTGTCTTTTTTGTGTATTGTAATATCTAGGAAATTCAATGTGTTTTTGTGTTCCTTTTCTATAGTAAACTGTATTTTGGGGTTTAGTGTATTAAGTAGTGTTAGGAATTCTGTTAATTGTCTATCGCTTCCCTTCCAAATTATTGGGCTAGGTACGTAGATGACATTCTGTGTATTTGGAAGGGAACCGATAGACAATTAACAGAATTCCTAACACTACTTAATACACTAAACCCCAAAATACAGTTTACTATAGAAAAGGAACACAAAAACACATTGAATTTCCTAGATATTACAATACACAAAAAAGACAACAAGTTAGTATATAAAATATATAGAAAACCTACATTTTCGGATAATATATTACACGCTAACGCAAATCAATCACAAAAAATTAAAATGTCAACTTTCCATAGCTATACACATAGAGCAACAAGTATACTACTAAATAAGGAAGCCTTTAATAATGAAATAAACACAATTAAAATAATAGGAAAAAATAATGGCTACAACCCAGATATCATCGATAATTTGATAAAACATAAAGAAAGGAAAATACTTCAAAAATTGTTATACCCAGAAATAAATGAATTAAAGAAACCTAGTTGGCATGTAATCACTTATATCCCTCCCATAACACAGAAAATAAACAAATTACTGAAGAAACTCAACATTAACATAGTGTGGATAAACAAAGTAAATTTAGGTACATTGTTGAATAATACTAAAGATAAAATAGATAACTTAGAGAAATCAGGAGTATATTCCATAAAATGCCAGAATTGTGAAGCGATTTATATCGGACAGAGTGGCAGAGGTATTAATAAACGTTTAACTGAACATATTAGAGATATAAAATATAGTGTTAAACACACAGGGTTCGCGGAACATTGTATAGACCAGAACCACTTACCCGATATAAAGAGCTGTAACCTCATTCATAATGTAGCAAAAAGTAAAAAGTTAAATATATTATAGATTTTTGAAATTAAAAAAGCCCAAAAACAAAATCGAGTGATCACAAACACGCAATTAGAATTCATAAATACCCCCTATATCGATACAATCTTAAATAGCAATTATCCACATTCTCCCACCCATAAGGAACACAGGTATACCGATAGGTCCAACTCGCAACGGGCCATAGGCAACAATATACGTATGGAACGTAATGCGATGTGGCAACGTATGTACGATGCCTATATTGAGTGACTTTCTTAAAATTTAAATTTATTTTGCAGAATTATTGATTTTTTTACTTTTATCTTTTAGAAAACGTTATTGTTTTTTTATTACTTAAAATTACTTTATATGAAAAATAGTATACCATAAAAGTGTAAACAAAGACAGTATACATTGAAACGAATATTCATTCAATTGTATTGTCATGAAATTGAATTTGTCAATCGTTGTTAAATTTGTTAGAATGAATAGATATTTATATTTATCGGAAAATACTAATACTTAAAGCAAACAAATAAGGTGTAGTGTTTTGTTATAGGAATGTCCGAAAGTATAATATCCATTTCTTCCTGCATAGTGATTATGCAGCTGATGCTTTCGTAATATGCTCATATTTGTATTTCTACTATTATCGTGATGTTATTATAATACAGATACCAAAATCTCACGTAATATTTCCATCAGCCTTTTATTTTATTACCTACGGATATTCACAATTCCAAAATACGTTACAATGTTGCTTATTTTAGATTGTAATCAGCTGAATGCTGTCGCAAAACTGATCTCTGCATTTTTAAAAATGCCAGAATAAAATTAACCCCTGCCCTTATTATAATTTTACAAAGGAACAGACACGTACTTCAATTTCTACGAAAAACTAAGCCTACAGTTCATGTATAATACAGTGATAATGAAGACTGGAGCGTTTGTCGACCTACGAAGTTGTACTTTACTTGTTTATTGTTAATAAAAGGCTGATGGAAATATTACGTGAGATTTTGGTATCTGTATTATAATAACATCACGATAATAGCTTTGTTCGCGGAGCGAATCCTGAATGTGTTCAGGTATGAAAGATCTGCGCACTGAAAATTTCATCGTTCTGTTGTTCGTTACACGTTCTTTAGATCCCGAATAAAAGGTAAGAATTATATATCCTAAGCATGCGCTCTGAATTCTGAGCTAAGTAATTGTTGAAATTAGAGAATTGGTTGGAATCGTTATAGTCTATTACAGTTTTATTTTTTTTATTATACCAAATTAAAGGTAGAACTTAAAGATAGGTTTTTATTTTGTTTATATATATTGTTACTGGATAAATATATACTAATAAGAGCGAAATTTTAGATGTCTGACAATTTTACATCAAGTGATGAAGAGTTGGAAGAACTGCTTCAGATATTAGAAGTTCCAAAAACCACAAATTTTTTTGAAGAAATTGTACCACATCTTGAAGATCGACATTATTTTGAGCATTTTCGTGTGAGTAGAGAAGTAACTCAGCGGCTGGCAGAACAATATGAAGTATCAGAATATTTCCATTACCAACAAGGAGATTCAGAGAAAATAAGTCCCTTAAAAATAATTACAGTATTTTTATGGTTTGCTGGCAACGAAGCTGCTTCATTTAGGGATGTCGCAGATAGGTTTCATATTAGTAAAAGTACCTTACATAAAATTATTAAAAGAGTCACGTATTTTTTGAGTAATATGTCGCAACACATTATTAAATGGCCAACTGATGATGAAAAATCTAAGTAGAGAGAGCTTTTCGTCAGAAAGGTTTTCCAAATGTTCTGGGTGTAATCGATGGAACACATATAAAAATTGATAGACCAACAGAAGATCCGGATTCATATTTAAACCGTAAAAGTTTTTATTCTATACAGGTAATTCCATAAATCAACTTATTTATTTAGAGTATGCTACATATATAAATACATTATGTAAAAATATATGTAAATTGAGCAGCAAATTATTTTTTTTCAATTCATGTTTTCAGGCCAAAGTCGTATGTGACCATAAAAGAAGGATAACTGATATATTTGTAGGATTTCCAGGCTCAGTTCATGATAGCAGGGTTTTTAGAGTTTCTCCTTTAAGTCAAACACTGCATGCAAAATGTGGTGAGTTGTGTATTATAGGAGATTCTGGATATCCTTGTCTGACACATCTCCTAACTCCATTTAAAGACAGAGGCCAGTTAACTAGACGTCATAGAAATTATAATTATATTTTATCAAAGAACAGATAGCAAAAAGAAATCAAATTATGGCCACTTTGCCTATGGAAATATAAATAAAACTAGTTGTTCACTATTAAATACTTTTGTTTTATTTATTACGTATTTTGTATTTTATACTTTTGTAATAGGTATTTAAATTATTCAATGTAAAATAAAACAATAAAAACATTAACAAAATTTACTTCTAATAAATACAAGGATATCACCATACCTAGCAGTGTCAAAAAATATATTGAAATAAAAAAGTTATTCCAAAAAACAAGAAAAATAAATAGTATTCTTTAAAAAGGTAAAATAAAAACTATTCTAAAAAAATTAAATAAAAAAGTAATCTTGAAATCACAGCTAAATACTAGGAAATATCACAGAAAAAAGGATTTTTAAATTATATAAATCAACCTAATATATCGTTAATATTAAAATGTAGTTGTTTCTCAATAAATATTTTTTGTAAATTATTTCTTTCCTGTAAAATGTTGCATATCTTTTTTTTTCTGCAAGCTTTTGTTCTTCGATATCCAGACGTTTTTGATAATAGTCCATCCTATCTTTTCGGATTCCTGCAAGAACATCTGCTCTGTACTTTTTAGTATTGTTCGTTATGATGCTTTTCACATTTACAGATTTAGTTGACTTACTTATGGATTCTACATAATCATTATTTCTAAATGTAGATGGTCCTGCTTCAGGTTGCTCATAATTTATTATATTATTTGTCATATTTTCTTTTTCTGCCAATTCAGAAACAGTATCAGTAGATAATAATATCACTGGATTAATATTTTTTTTGCGTGCCAAAATATCATCCATGACCTCATTATATTCAAAGTCACGCCTACCCCTACCAGTCTCTCTGTTATTATCAATGTATTTCTTGTACATTCTTTCTAGGTGTTTCCATCTATTTTCACAATTTGCTGGGGATATTTTTCTTTTTGTTTCTGTTGTCATCTGAAGTGCAATTTCCTCAAACATTCTTTTCACACTTTTTATTTTTAAACTACCGACTTGATTTCTATACTGCTTGAATAAACCAAGAAACATCAAGGTGTTGGAGTGATTCCACTTGTAAGATTCTTGCTCGTCCTGTTCCACTTTCTGCGATATGGGTTGAGAAAAAGTCAAATATTCACTTAAATCTGAAAAGTTCCAATAAATTACTTAATAGATTTGTTTTTCTTATGAATTAATGTTTTATTAAAAACACGTACCTTGTTTTTGTGCCATATTCATTTTGCAAAAAAATATAATAAATTTAATGGTATAAATTTTTTAATGATTATTTTTTATAGACAAAATTCTAACGACTAAAACCAAATCGAAAGGAACAAATAACAACAAAAAACAACAAAAGGAGCAAAGCTAACGATGCTAACTCGCGAGCTATCAATACTTATGCCGACGCCATCTGGTGAATATAACAGTATTTCAAAATTGCGTCCGATTAGCGTTCGCGGAGGAAGAAATTTCTTCGCATGTTCAGAGGCTCGCATGCGCAATAAAAATATCCTGAACATATCTCGCATATATCCCGAATATATTCGAAAATCGCTCCGCGAACAAAGCTAATAGTAGAAATACAAATATGAGCATATTACGAAAGCATCAGCTGCATAATCAATATGCAGGAAGAAATGGATATTATACATTCGGACATTCCTATAACAAAACACTACACCTTATTTGTTTGCTTTAAGTATTAGTATTTTCCGATAAATATAAATATCTATTCATTCTAACAAATTTAACAACGATTGACAAATTCAATTTCATGACAATACAATTGAATGAATATTCGTTTCAATGTATACTGTCTTTGTTTACACTTTTATGGTATACTATTCTTCATATAAAGTAATTTTAAGTAATAAAAAAACAATATCGTTTTCTAAAAGATAAAAGTAAAAAAATCAATAATTTTGCAAAATAAATTTAAATTTTAAGAAAGTCACTCAATATAGGCATCGTACACACGTTGCCACATCGCATTACGTTCCATACGTATATTGTTGCCTATGGCCCGTTGCGAGTTGGACCTATCGTATATGTTAACCTTAAGTAGAGTAAGCTTTAGTTTGAGATAGCTCTTTGATAATGGCCTAATAGCCGAAACAATTATTAGTGTATCTAATTAAAGAAGTTGTGAAACTAAGCCAAGTGTTTTATTTTCGAATAATTAATCAAGTTATTAGAAATATTAGTTGATGAAAGGACAAGAAAGTTTAATTATTGATGTATATAATGAGAGTGACAGTGGTGACAACTTCAGTATTGTACTGTTAGTAATAAAGGAATAAACAATTTATGAATTAAATATTCTTTATACGTATGCAAGCAAATGGATTTGTGTTTTGCGATATTCTTAACTATCTGTTTGTACATTTAAATCCCATTTCATATGTAAATTGTTTAATTAATTATATCATCAAATTGTTTCCTCTGTAAATTTATACTGTTTTAAAAATATTCTTAAAAACCTGTTTATACATTACAATCTCGCAATATTACTGTCTACACAAAAAAAAAATGGCAATCTAAAATTTGATCGTGTAGCTATTAATTGTCAGCTTATGTCTGTTTTGTGCGTGTCAAACAGTTGTCAAACGTTACTATTGGTTTTAGTTTTTATTTTTAAGTATGCCAAAAGCCCGAATCTTAATCCAATTGAAAATTTGTGGGACACATGGAAAAAACAATGCGTTATAATAATTTTAGACAGACAGGAATTGATTAATGGCATAAATGAGTGATGGCAAAATTTAACTGCACAATATTGTGAAGCTCTAATTAGATCTATGCCTAGATGGATTAATTTGGTGATAGAAAGTAATGGCAATGCAACAAAATACTGAAGTATTATATTTCTGTTAATAACTACCTAATAAAAAATATGACCTTTATTTTCTTGCCGCATATTATTTTACGACGTCTAATTAAATTATTAATTTATTAAGTGACAGATGTGTAGTTTACGACGCCTATGGTATCTTGCAATTTTATGTAAAACCAAATACAAATCTACCCACTACTTCTAATGCTGCGCGAACTTACTCCCACCGTTCGCCATATTATTTGGTGCTTGCTATACCTACACATACACAAGGCAGCTTTAATACTTTAATAATATGTACTCGTTATAGTTATAATTTGAGTTAAATGGTAAAAGCACAATATTTTATTAGAAGCTTATTATGGTGTTCTTGTTAAAATAAATACTTTATTAATTTGTCTTACTGTATAGTCTCATATACATACTTAGGTTCCGATTAAATCGTCCGTTTGGAAACTGCATAAAAATACTTTCTGGATAATATGAATAAGATACCTATAATTTGTGTAATTCTTTTATTATCTATTTATAATCATTGTTAACAGTTAACCAATAATATATTAAAATAAACAGGAATATCATGGACGCATGGAAGTATAACAGCTACAGTTATTGTTTGAATGCAAATACATATAACAAAAATATTATATGAACAACATATTAAAATTATTTAAGTAGCACAAGATAAACAATATATTACAAAACTTAATTATAATAATACAAATCAATTTTTCTTAATCGATTACTTGGGAACCAAATTCGCGAACACATATCCTATATATGTATATATATATATCGATTAAATGCATCGAATAGGGGGAATATAATCATTTTTCATGTATGCATGTGAGAAACATTGTTGCCTTGGCATTTTAAATAAATATATTAGCTTATCTAACATGAAAAAAATAATAACAAATTATTTTATATTTATGATTGCGCTCATATTTGTGGAAGAATCATGAAAAAACACAATTATGGCACAAAAAAGCATACATGTAAAATAATTGTGGATTTGAACAAATCCATTACCAGTCTTTTGTATTCATTTTGTTTTTATTTATTTTTTCTCCGACAATATAAATGATACTAATATTGCAAATTGATGGTTTACACCAGCTAATTATTTTTCTTTTTTCTACTAACCTAACAGCTATGCACCGTATACTAAACTTGGCTTTGTACAAAAATTACTTTTTCCTAATTTTAAATATTTGATAGTTATTACTTTTTCCTCCGCAGAATATATTTTTTTAATTATAATATAATGAAATGAAAAGAAGTTACATACCTATAAAAACTATATATACATGTAAATGTGATTTCTATTTTATCTCGCAAACATACAAAATCTTTTAAACATTTCTTAGTTTAGTTTGAGGGTTTGATTTTAATGCTAAATTGCTGGCTACCCTGACTAAATTACATTTAAGTTTCATTTAACATATACACATTTCGTTTTATAACATAACAACTGTTATCAATTCTAAATAATAAATTATATTCTTTTTATAGTTTATGTGACATTTGTGCTTCCGTTTTAAATCAATACACAGAGGATGAAAGGTTGACATTTTGGAAAATAACCATGTATCACATATATTAAAATAAATAGCTTAAGTAGTTTCTTTGAAGTGTGAATTCCATATTATAATATCAAACACAACGTATTTTAAATTCTACATAAACAGAATGTCGACTATGCATATATAATTGATTTAGTTACAATTTAATTATTTTTGATTGCGATTGAAAATAATAGAGTCAAATGATTGTTTTGAAAACAATTTGGTTTTCGGTATAATGATGAAAATACAGATTAAGATTTATGCATTCTTGGAAGAAAACATTTTGAAAATCAATATAATGGTTTTAGAAAAAGAATCACCAACTGAAAATATATACATATATACTTTTAATTCAGTTAAAAATTTAAGAAAATTAAGTATTATAATTTAAAATGCTCTATTTAGATGTAAATTTTTAGCACATAATGAATTTAGATGTTTTCATCCTTCGTGTAAAAACATGTGCTAAATGTTTAGAAGTACGTTAGAACCAAGAGATCAGTGTTTGTGTTATTACATTATAAAAATAAATTACAAAAATAAAATATAATGAAATGTACATAAAAATATGTATATATATATATAAAATATTGGAACAGATATAATGTTTATACTTTCAATAAGTAGCTAGAGTAATAAAAAAAGATTGATGTCGCATTGCAACATACGAAAAATACAGACATTTTTAAACAAATTTATCAAGTATGACCAAAAATATTTACAAGTAGATTTTGTATTACAAATAAAACTTTACTTATTTACAAATATAGAATTATCTAGAACTTAAAAGCAAGTAAAAGATAGGTTTTACTGAAGAAGGTTGATTGATCAGTCTTGTTCATAATGAAGTTACTGTTCTAGCCTTTTCTCTTCTTCTAACATTGCATCTAATTCATCGGTTAAGTTGGCTAACATGTTTCCAATGTCGTTTAATACATCTACTGGTTCCGATCTTTGAGGTCTCTGTTGCCTATTTGGTGTTGGGGACGGATGTGGTGGCAATCCTGCTCTTGGTTTGGCAGGAGAATATTCTACAGGTCTTCCACCTGCTCGGGTTCTTATAGTGCCAGCGTTTTCGTTAGCAAATGGCAGTGAATCAGATTCTGTACTGGAACTTGACTGTAAACAAAAACTTAATTAGAATTATTGATAATAAATAAGCTAATAAATTCTTTATTAGGTTTGACCTCATCAACTTTCATAACAATAATAACAATCATATATACTAATATATTATGTAAAAAAGAAATATTTTTTTATATAAAATAAGTAATATTTGGGGTGAAACTCAATGCCTTCATTAATTGTGTTAAAAATGTGTTCTCAAGATTTTAATGACAAGTGCATACAGCTTCAATCTACAATCTACTTTAAATGACGAATGTATTACTCAAATAAACAGGATATTTATGAATTTCGCTAGAAGTTACTAAAATCAATAAAACAAGCACAACCTGTTGCTGTGTGAAGAAGGAGATGATTTGTCAATCTAAGAGCTTGGTAAAGAACGTCGTAATAACTTGAAATTTGAAACGTTTCCAAAACGTCTCGAAAACTACGGAAATATTTATAAAAGTGGTTCCTTGCTCCGAAAAATCACCATCTCACTTTTACTCTTATTTAGTAATTTTTTTTTTCTTGCGTTTAATATATTTCGTGAATTAGCATTAAAACTATGGAAAATGCCTTGAAATCTTTGTTAAGCCTTGAAAGCCGCAGAAGTTCATTTTACAGCAGTTACTGAAATGTATTTCCTTTATTTGGTTAAAGAATTGGAGAGACTGAGTGGTGTACTTAAATCTGTTGGAAAATTGTTACTTCACTTATGCAAAAAAGGACAATCAAGTATGCAGTTATAAAAACTACTTATGTATATTAATTTGAATATTATAAATATATAGGATAATCATAAAGTAAGGGGTATACTTTAAAGTCTTAAAGCTAAAGTAGCAAAAAGTAAATGGAATCTAGTTGCTTTTGGATTTGGATTTTACTGTATCTATGAAAACAAAAGAGTGGTCATTACTATTGTTGGCATGAGTGTCAAAACGAAATCATTCAATTTGGAGTTTTATTTTGAAATTAAAACTCAAGTAGACGTAGAGTTCAAAAGACTCAAACTGTAATAGCATGGATTTACAAACAAGAATTGGCTTAGTTCAGTGTTATTATGAATGCGGCAGAAATTACGAAGATTTCTCACGAGAATGGGTTTGAGAGCGAGGCCCTGTCAAATGAAAGCGTATCGCAATTTGATACAAAAATTTGAAAGAACAGGGTCTGTAACTGACCTACCAAGATCAGGAAGACCAAAAATTAATGATGTCCAAATTGCAGAGGTTTTTCATGAAAATCAGGACATAGCCAGAGGTAATCCACTAGGAATCAGCAGTGCAAATGCGATAACCAAGCGATTGCAAGTGCCGTATACTACAGCTTGGAAAATTTTACCCAACATTCTAAAAATGTATCCACATAAACTGAAAATGCTGTTTGAATTAAAGGAGGCAGATTTGGCTACTAGGTACCATTTCTCTTTGCGAGTAATGGCTCAGATCGAAATTGAACCCGAATGGTTATCCCGTATTTTATGGACAGATGAGACAAGTTTTACTCTGAATGGTGGAATCAATACTCAAAACTGTAGAATCTGGTCTGCAGAAAATCCACAAGAAATCGTTCAAAAAGGTCTTCATGACAAAAAAGTTACCGTTTGGTGCAGTTTTACAGCTGATTTTATCATTGGTCCGTATTTCTACGAGGAAATGCAGAATGGAGAAGCCGTATCTGTAACTGTAAACGGTGAACGATACTTGCAAATGTTAAGAGATTATGTTATTCCACAGTTGCAAAACGAGCACCACGGAATTGAAAACATAATTTTTATGCAGGATGGAGCACCCCCGCACATTTTCCGACCAGTCAAATAATTGTTAACCAACGTTTTTCAAGATCGTGCGTTAAGCAGACATTTCGCAAATTCATGGCCACCAAGATCACCTGATCTTAACCCAGCGGATTATTTAAAAAGTTTAGTGTTTAGAAGACGACCAACAAAGCTACAAGATATAAAAGGCAATATTATGGAGCAAATTCGTGCAATTCAACCAGAAATGTTACGGAATGCTGTGTACAATTTGGTAGAAAGGTTGGTAATCTTACAACAACAAAATGTAGGTCATATTGAGCGATTGCCGTAACTGATTTTGTGCATACTAAATCCTATTTCTTAAGCAATTAGATTTCATTAATTTTTTGGGTTATTTAAAATGAGATAGTGTTGCCCTTAGGAGTTAAGGATTCAAGCAGCTACGGCTCGTCTTGTCAGAAAATGGGTAGCCAGATATAGACGAGCGCCTATTCACAGGAATAATAATAAGTGGTTATTACTATTAATGTCATTGTGAATATTTTGCATCAATATTTTAGTAAATCTATCATTTTGAATAGTTTTAGTCCAGTAAAAACAGAAGATTGAAGTGGTAGTAGTAGATAAAGTTGTGGTAAAAATAGCTAATTTTTAACATTATTTTGATTGTCAAAATCCATAGTTTAATCGTTATCATGAAAAGCTAGTTATTATGTTGATAAAAAAATTATTAGGTTTATTAGATGTTTAATCATTATTCGATTATTACGGATGTTATATTTATTTATAAATTCTTGATGAGTACTGTTTAATCGATTTCAGAGGCTGTTCAAAGGCTGCGATCTCTGAAACTTCATGTTTAAGTAACGCATGGTGAATTTCGTAACCGGTGCAATTATAGAATTATTTTTCCTTTCAGAAAAACGACTGGAATATTAAGAAAATGATTTATTGTGTATTTCTCTTCCAACTCATCAAACGTGTGTCTTTCGTGTAGTTTTGTGGGCGGCATTGGTAATATTTTTAACGAAAATTTTGTCAACCTAATTTATTTATGAACAAATAGATAATCAACTGCATTACTAATAAATTCTTTGTGTTATCCGAAAATAGCGCTAAAAAATGTTTGGAAATGCAAAATCATACGATTGTGTAGTATCCTAGTTACTCACCTTCACTCATTTAAATCTCCGATAGCTGGCTGGCCGAGTCTGACGTGCAGTATAATTCGACTAATGAAATAATATTATTTTCATTTCATAAAAGTAATTATTCTATTTTATTATAATTTTATCACTAGCTTAATTCCACCACTAGTTTTGTTATTAATGTAATACTTGCAATATTAATTAAAAGAAGTCTATGATACTCGTAATTAACTAAAAATATGAAATCGGCTCACGAAAATAAATAATAATTAACTGTAAACCCAAGTTCGACTTTCTTGTACGCTATGAATTGGTATCGAATTAAATTTTGTAGAGCGGGAAGAAAACAGCTGTAACACTTGACTTAACAATATTTTCACCGGTCGTCTCGCATTATATCTTTCATTCCCTTTAGGAGAGTCCATTTAATTCACGCTTGGAGAATCGTTGTATTTAATGTCAAACGCAATTCCAAAATACGGACTTAGTGTAGCTTTCCACCTTCTTAAGCCGATTCAAACTAATATAAATTATTCAAGTTTAAGAGGTAAATTTTTATTTTTCGTATTGTTTGGAGCCGTCAGTGGGTTATTGCCAAATATTCAACCTTATTAATATATTATATATACGAGATGCTACCCAGAAATAATACATTTGTACATTACAACTTATTTACTACCACCCCCTTCAAAATATTCTCTTTCTGCATGAATACACTGATTCCAGCGACTTGTCCATGATTGGAAGCAGTGGTGGAAGGCTTCGCCTGTTAACGTATTCAACTGCATTCGCTGCAATTCGGTTTGGATCCCATCAATCGTCTAAAAACGGCGCTCTTTGAGCTTTAGTTTCAAATTCGGAAACAGGAAGAAGTCACAAGGGGTAAGATCTGGGGAGAAGGGGGTGGGGTAGTACTGGCGCTTTCGTTGAGGCTAGACCCTGACGCACAACAAGTGACGTGTGGGTTGGTGCATTGTCATGGTGTAGGATCAACGAATTGTTGCGCCACTTGCGTCGAATATTTTCTCTTAGTTGCTAAAGAACATTGCAATAAAATTGTCTATTAACTGTTTCACCTGGTGGGAGAAATTCTTTGTGCACGATGCCATCAGCGTTAAAGAAGCAAATCAACATCGACTTAACGTTACTTCGAACTTGCCGTACTTTCTTCGGTCGTGGTGACAGTGGCGTCCTTCACTGCGATGACTGCTGCTTTGTTTCGGGATCATACCCGTATGCCCATGATTTGTCGCCAGTAATTATTCTAATAGTGAATTTGGCAGCTTTTTTCAGCTCAGTGCACATGAACAGAGTGCCGTTTTTGTTCAATGCTGAGTAGCTTTGGCACAAAGTTTGCAGCAATACGTAGCATGTTGAGTTCGCCGGATAGAATACGCTGACAAACGCCGTACGACAAAACAAATGTCTCCTTCGCTCTTGCAGGATGACATCATAGTGTTTACCGTCAATGAACGACCGGAACGCTTATCATAATTAATCAACACACATCAATTTTTAAAACAGTTATACCAGTCATAAGTTTTCGCTGTCGTTTTACCAAGTTTGAAGCAGAATTTGATGGATGTTCTTTGTTCTTTCATGTCAGACATTGTAGTGTCGCAAAATAACTCAAACACAACTCAACAAATATAAACA
The DNA here is from genome assembly GCA_935421215.2 of Melolontha melolontha. Classification (NCBI taxonomy): domain Eukaryota; kingdom Metazoa; phylum Arthropoda; class Insecta; order Coleoptera; family Scarabaeidae; genus Melolontha; species Melolontha melolontha. Next base: position 88,957,058 of record OW285235.1, on the reverse strand, counting down.
CAAGAATTGTTTGTCACTACCTAGGAAAGTAGCGATTGACAGACTGACTTAGTATAGACGTAGCTCATACTATCTAGCGCTATTGATCTATACTACCATCCCTTCGCGCCACATCCAAATTCCGGGAATTTCTAGGTAGCACCTCGTGTATATTAGATAAAATTACTTAAATTTATTTATTACCCCGATAATAATTTTCGTACGAGTACTCGAAATATAAAAAGGTACTGCATCTTGAATATCTAACGAGAGCAGCTTTTCTAAACACAAAAAATGCTGGCGAAAACTATTGCCATCAGTAGAAACAGCAAAGTAGTAGGGTTTTCCAATTATCGAAATTTAGTATCCAGATAATCACTTGTGGCTAATACGTAGCCAAATAAACTGATAACTAAACATAGACAATTTATTAGGTGTTAATTATTGCAGTTTTATCACATCAGAATCTGTTAATGAGCAGTGAATAGTTCATTAAAAACTATACTTATTCATACCTGCTAACTTGATACTTAATGTTTTGAACGTACATGTAACACCTAGTAGCAGTACCAACTTCAATTTGAATATAAATATTAGTTTTATATTTACTTTGATAAACAAATATAGAAAATAAAGTCTTTGAGATATGATTTGTTATATGAATAAAATTGTTATCATTTGAAACAGTTTTTGCTTAAAAATATATAGGCTGTCCCATAACTTATGGGCCATACACCTTTTGGGCATAATAGAAATAAGAATAGTTATTTTGAACATAGTTTGCTTAATTCAGGTTAAAAGATACAGGGTGTTGAAAGTAATTAATTTTCAAGCATTTGAATGTTCTGTGCACATTTTGCCGATGCGTGAAAAATATTTAATTTACAAAGTGTGCCTTTAATATAGACAAAACATTCAATGTTTTCTACTTTTTCCTGTCATATGTACGTTAACATTACATTATCTAAGTACTGTAAATTTTCCAATTAAAAATGTCTAGGCTTAATAAGCTTTCTAACTGTGATTTGCGGGATATACTCTGCATTTATGCCCAAGAAAATTACAACGGACGTGTTGCACTTAGAAGGTATGAAGAACTCTACCCAACCAGAATCACTCCAGACCGAAAAATATTTCAAAGAATATTTCATAACAAAAATTCTGGTGGTCGACCGAAACCCTAAATTAAGCACTACGCGTTTGGAAACTTCTACGGGAATTGGTAAATCAACCGTTTCAAGAATCATCCATGCAGAAAATTTGTTTCCCTACTATTTTACGCCTGTTCAAAATTTATTGCTAAGAGATTTGCAAGCCACATAAGAATTTTGCCAAAAATGTACTAAATAAAAAAAATGAAGACGCGGAATTAGTAACTGGAGAAATATTCACCACTATGCCTTGTAAAATCCATGCCTACTTAGAGAAAGACATTTCCAACACGAGCTTTCGGTAAATATTGGGTGCGGCATTATCGACAATTTCTTGATTCGCCCATTTCAACTTCAACAGAGACTTAATGGAGAACAATATTTGCATTTTCTACAAAACGATTTACTGACCTTTTGGATGGTATACCGTGGTAGTAAATTTCCTTGGCCACCTCGTAGCCCAGATATTAACCCGTTAGATTTTATCTGTGGGGATGCAGGAGGGCTGATGAAATGAATACACGGGAAGAACAATTCAAGTCGCCATAGTTATTAGAAATTTACAAAATATCTTTCCGGATGTGAGACGTCATTTGATGAAAATCATAAGAAAATATATTGAAGTTAATGGAGGACACTTTAACGTTTACTAAAGTAGATTAAAACAATTTTTTAATATTGAATAAACTGCGTTGTGTTTTCATAATTTTCTACTTCAACACCCTGTATCTTTTTAACCTCAAACATTTTACTTAGGTTAACTAGGCTCAAAATTACTATTTTTATGTCTATTTTCTCCAAATGCTGTACGGTTCATAAGCTATGAACATATAGCATAATTAATTTTGTTCGTCTAAGTTAAAGCAAGGCGAAAATATTTTACAATTATTAATAATTGATAAATATCGCAAACTTTCACAGCATAGTTTAAATTCTATAATATGTTGCTTTTGTCTAATAGATTCAGATGTTATTGAAGAGTAAAGAATTTAATTATTTGCAGACATAATTCTATTTACAATTACAGACGTGAAATAGAGGATAAAAACGAAATGTTCAAATAAAAATATTTTTATATTTAACGCAGGATTAAAACAACCATGAAGGATTACAAATTTTATATTAATACTCTAAAACATTATGTTCTGTACATACCTTAAAACTAGCGTCAGATCCGTTCCGATGCTGCAACGCTAACGTATTTATCAGCTCTTGTTCTTCAGCACCCCAGGATCTCGAAGAATTTAATTTAGGCTGCGAAGCACCCGGTGGTGTTCCAGGTGCTGGAGGTGGTGGTAGTGGCAGATCGCCTTGATTATCTAGAGTTATGCTCAGACTATCCGAACTGGGATAAGCAGGCAATGGTAATGGACTGGAAGTTTGAACGTGATGTATTTCCACCGTGGTCGTTTGTTCTTGTCCATCACAGGCGTCCATTCTTTTTGGCGGACTAGGTGGCATTCTTTTACTCATTAACGGACTCCCGTATTGTAGGTGATACTTTGTTGTGTCTATTAATTCCCTCGGCAAGGTCTTGTATTGTGGTGTAGTATATTTTTCGGGGTTGAATTGCGGTTTTTCAAAGTCTTGGAAGGCTTCTCTAGCTTTCGCAGCTATTTTAGCAATAGGTCTAGGTCTTATTACACCTTTTGGCCGAGGCAACGTTCCACCACCTTCATACAAAAGTGCTGACTCATTTGTAGGAGTTATATCACCATCGTCATAGGATCTTGGTCGCCATGCCATTGCTTGCTGATAATAAAATGTTTGTGTGTTTTCTTGGCTAAATGTATGATGCGTTCTTTCACTGGGATCTTCAAGAGATTCTAGAGACTTTCCTCTGCCTGTTCGTATCTGAAATTAATGATATTTTTTTGTAGACATGCTTTATATATAATATACGAAATATTTTTTCATTATTAACCCATGACGTCTTTAAAAAGTATAACTCTTTTGTTAATAAAATGTAGACTTGTTACATTTCTTATAAACTTAAAAGATTTTTATGTGGACTGAAATGCAAATCGAATTGAAGTAGAGTAATTTAAAGATACTATACTCTTTTACTTTTCATAACGTATTTTCTTTATTGTACCAATTAGTTTATTTAAAAAAAATCTTAATATTTTTTATTAATATGGTTATTGGATCGACTTAAAAATATAAACGTGGAGGCGAAAAAATACTGTAGAAACTACATTGCTTTGTAATAAAGTTGATTTAAAAATTTAAATAGCAGTGTAGCTTGTATGATGAAAATTGAAACTGATTTTAAAAGCTCTGTTAAACAGTATTCATTTTTTATTGGAAAATACTAAATATTTACTTACATTTTCATATTTTTATTATATAGAACAATGACGTGAATTTGATATATATTCAATTAAATACTCAGAAGAGGAAATGTAGTGATTCGTAATTTAGTCTGAAACTTCAGCATTTTTACATGTTAACAAATTTTTGCAAATGATGCCTGAAATAAGTTGTTTAGATTGCGATTTTAATTAAATGCTATAGTAGTATTTGATAAGTACTAAAATATATCTCAAATTGTTTTGTTGTGTACACTGTCGAAGCTGTGCGACTTATAGTGGAGACACGTTGCTAATACAGTTTCCGATGGTTGCGGCTGTGATCATCCGATAGAAACCACTTACTAAGTATTGATATTGACATTATTCATTGAGCGGCGTTGAGTGTTCTTCCATGCTGTCTTTTGTGACTTGATTGTATGTAGTAAGGGAGTTTTTGTAGTGAATTTACTATTGCAGCATGCACTGACGAGTCTATGGTAAGACGACACACACGTGTCTGCATATCTGGATAGCAATTTTCACACAAAAATGCACTTGTATTGTATTCCACACACCCGATTTTTAATAATATTGATTTATATTATTAAAAATGTTTTTATTTTATACAAAAAAAAATGGTGAGTTGTTAACCTACTCAAGTGCGAAGGGAGTTTTTATATTATCTAAGTAGCAAGAAACGAGTTAGAAAACAAAACAAAAATATTCAACGTAAGAACCATTAACACTAACACACTTATTCCAACGTTTCTTTAATAACGCTATGCCTTATTATTTTGGTAATTCCGCAAAATACGACCCTTACGCGTTTTCCACGTCGTTATTCGATAAAAATCGACGGCCTCTCAGGCGTTTTTTGAGTTTTGGAAAGAGATAAGAGTCACTGGGGGCGGGGTCGGGACTGTAGGGTATATGTCGTAACTCCTCAAAACCGCATTCATTGATTGACTGCTTGAACAATTCGGGCCTTATGCACCCTGCAGTTGTCGAGCAGAAGCTGAGCTTTCTGAGCAACATTGTGAGGTATTTTTTCGCTTATAGCTGGGTTCAAGTTCTTAATTGTGTCTTTGTAGACATTTCCCGTTATTGTAGTCCCTTTTGCCATATACTCAATTAAGAGAATCCCCTCCGCATCTCAGAAAACTACGGCCATCATTTTCTACCAGGAAATTACTTTTTTACCTTCTTGGGCGGTAGAGAGTCCTTCTGAACCTATTGCTGGACTCTTGTTTCGTGGGAGGGTCCCAGTGGTGTAACCAAGATTCATCTCCTGTTACAATTCTATGTAAAATGTCTTCATCTTGAGATGAAACAGTCAAATTCTCTTCACAAATTTGTCGTCTATAAAATTTTTGTTCGCGACTGAGCAGCCTGGGAATCCATCATGCCGACCACTTTGCTCTTTCCCAAATTTAATTCCCCAAATTTTCGTGTCAAATTTAAAAAAAACTGGTTTCTTGATATTCCTATTGTTCTAGCAACAACTGAAACTTTTCCTCGGCGGTCAGTCAACACGAAATCTTCAACGTTGTTGATGATTTCTTCAGTTCGTGCTTCCAGAAGTTATCCACACTTTGAGTCATCATGAATGGATTCTCTGTCCCATTTGAACTGTACACGAAAATTTGACGTGGAAATAGGACAGGCTATTTTCTCCATACATTGCCACCACCATTTCTGAATTCTGAATATTCTGAGTTTCTGAATATTCATTCTTCTGAATATTCATTCTTCAGGCTATTACCTTCTTTTGATAAACATTTCATGACGCTTCTGTGCTCAAGTTTCAAATCACTCATTTTCTGATCTTTGAACCAAATGACACTATAAAATGTCACAGAAATTTGACGTAAGAAAATTGTCACGACAGCATATTGTTTTCATAGTTAGGTAGATAACATAAAAAAACTCTCCTCATATGTTTCAAATTGTTTTATTATATTTTTGTTTTATAAGTAGGTCTATCTATAAGCCTGAAATCATGAATCCCTAGTATAATAGGCGTGCTAAAAAAGGGAAAAGGTATTTAAAATCAGAAATTAGACTAATGAATAGAATAGATTAATTGTATATAATCAAAACAATAAAAATAGCTTAACATATGAATTTAAAACAAAAAAAGTCGTGTAAGAACAACATACATACATTTAAATTTGTCGACGCTGTATTAACATTTGATTACAACAAATTAACGTATCACTTACTACCCTGAGAGTAACGAAAATAACGTTAGTAATAAATTTGGGTGTAATGGAATCAATCTCTGAATAGGAGAATAAACATTGCCACATGCTATCTCCATGACATGACATTAAAAGTAAAGTAAGTTAGGTAATAAATATAGTCGTCACTTTAGATTTGATTTGTGCTAAGTATGTCACGTCGTAACATAATTTTATACACCATACGTAAAGTGTATAGAAAAGATATATTTGAAATTATCCAAATGTTCGCCATATCTTCTTGTATTTAAAAGACACATTAATCAAAAAATCTGTTAGTAGTGCATACATAGACGCCTTAAAGATCATACAAAATTTGTTCGATGAGTCTTTCCCATGTAGCAGAAATATGCTAAATCAATTTTTTATTACTATTTATTACCACTTGATTTTTTAATAATATTTTTAACTTATTAAGTTAATTAAAAAAGTTTGTTTCGAATAAATTCATTATTCTATTTGCTTACGGTTTTCATTGTATAAACGCGATGACTTTTCTGCCATTGTTAAAATACATTTTTGATCATTACGTATATTCTAAGAGAACATTCAGTACATTTGTTAGTTTGTGATGGCATGCATTTGCATAACATTGATACCACACACAATGTGTGAGACACATAAACACATATAAAGTGGAGATTTCGTGTACCTTTATAGGAACAATGTCAGTGCAATACACGGGCTGCATGTAGTGCGTGCCGGCGGCCAATTGTCTCGTCTGGTCGATTTCCCAGGGCTGGTGGAAGGATCGAAACGTGCTGTGGACGGTGGGGACGCCAGGTGATGGTGGGCCCAATGGGGCGTGCACCACCACATCCTTACACAACAAACATGCAGAGCTTAAGCGAGGTCTATAGCTTTTGGAGCCTTATACGTTAAATGACTTTTATATTAAACATTTTCATTTTACAAACACTAGATATCTCACATGTTATTCATAGTCAACATCTTTATATTTAATTTAAGCATCGATATTGGAATACAAAATTTCAAAAAAAGGCTAGTTTAGTTTATAGTAGGATTTGAATATAATATTTTATGTATGTGTAATATTAATTTGTAATATATAAACTAGAAAATGTCATTTTAACGTTATAGAGTGATTTGGTAAAGTTAATGGTAGGCAAAGTTAATGAATTTGTTCAGTTTGTTTTACTCAGAGGTAGAATGAGCATTTCATTGACAAAATACATTAGTTTTGATGGTATTATGTAACTAAATGCGTTATATCATTTTTTCTTCCCTGTTCGTACATCGTTATGTTTAAAAAACTCTAATTCAATTATCAAACAAACAATTTATTTATTGTTTTATTGCCATTCTAATTAACTTACAAGATTGGTAAGTTAAAAGTCTTTTCTCGTGAACAATAACAGATTAGTTTTTATAAAAAAAATGTCTTACCATTTTGACGATTGATACTTATGATTTGTATGAGGTTTATGATTTATTGGCGTTGTTTGTTAGTTACACAAATTTGTACTTATCGGTTGTACATCAGTAAAAATTCGAAGTAACAAAAAATTTACAAAAATTGCTAAAATTATGTTCGTGCCTTTTGAATGTACAAGGACTAATACTAAACTATAATTTACAATGCGCATTATGGGAGTGATGTTCTACTTGATCATATCCCCATAAGTGTAAATGCAGCTGTAAAATCTTAATGTTTAATGGGTTCGTAAGGTTAAGGATCACCAGAAACGAAAGAACACTAAATGAAAACATACGAAAAGTTAATAGCAGTTTGGAAGCAAAAAATATGAAAATAAATGTTAAAACAATGGTTATAACCAGAAAAGAAAAGAAACATCGAATATAACTTGAAAGCACAATATTAGAAGTTAATAAGTTTAAATATTTTCGAACGAAAGTAATACAAGATGGTAGATTGGAAGAGGAAATTACTGAAAGAACAGGAGCGGCGGGAAACTATTCAATTCAATCAAGAACTCGTTCCTAGATAAAAAAAAGAAGTACCTCAACAGATAAAAACTGAAATATTTAAGAGAGTAGCCACCCCAATCTTGATATTGGGCTCTGAAATATGGACGTTGACAGAAAAACAGAATTCAAAGCACGGAAATGAGATTTTTGCGGAAAATTGATGGAAAAACAAGAACGGATAAAATAAAAAATACCGACATTAGAGATAATCTGAAAACGAGTCCAATACTAAACCTAATACAAGATGGACAGCTGAGATGGTTGGGAAATATATTGAGAATGGGGAAGATAAGTCGGTAAGAAGAGTCTTTGAAGCAAGAAGATACAAGCGAAGGACGAAAGGAAGACCAAGAAAAACGTGATGTTAGAAATGCAGCTAGGAAAAGGGGTGTTGAGTGAAGTGAAGTGAGACAGGGTACAAAACAGAAAAGAATGGAAAGAGATATGTAAAAAGAAACTGAAGTCCTGACTCAGCTTCGTACAGCCTTACACCTGCAAGTGGTACAAAGGCTTTAGGATTAAGTAAGTAAAGATTAATTGATATGAATCAACAAAGACAACAGATGATATTCCAGGTTGAGGCACTTGCAATTACAATAAGACAAGATAGGATTATTGTTAATTTGTTTAAATTGGTAAAAAGTCAAGAATTTGATCACGGGGCTGGCGTGTGGGAGGTTGGTTTTTCGGAATCGGTATCCTATTCGTTTATTCTTAAATGTTGAGGAAGTGAAAGTCATTTTTCTACCCCCTTACGATAAGCAGGTGTAGTAATACAGCCATGGAACACTTTACACTCACTATACACACTCTAAGCGGTCCTGGGGTTTTAACAAACTTTCAGCTTAAGACTTTAGATCGCAATACAAACACCACAGAGAAAGGAAAAGGCTAGATTAACACTGCGAGGACTTGCCAAAGAAGGATCTAATAATCAGTTTGATGTCTTTACGGAATAGATTGTGCAAAAGTAATACGTGATTTATCTCAGAATGTCAACAAAACCGTTGCTGTTAGGAGCAATATGTAGTGAAACTGAACAAATGTATTTTTGGACAAGAGTAGATTCTGAGCCTGGATGTCCAGAAAGAAAATATGGATCTCAGATGTTTGTATATCCAGTATAACCCCCCACCCCAATCGTACTCTTACGAGTGGGGGTGTTTTAACAAGAGGGGCTTTGGATCACAATGTGTGTGTGTGTTTTTGGTAATCTAGACGCATCTGCAATGACTAATTATGATAATTAATACCATAATGAACATATTTGTTAATATTACTATTAGCATTTATAGTGTGTAGTAGTAAGAAAACTAATTTGTTGATTCACTACTCATTTGCGTGAAAACTGAAATAGATATGATCGACATTTATTGGATTTTGTAAAGGAATTATACCGGGTTTTAATAAACTGTATAATTCAACTAGTAGAATAAAGTTTCTCTGAACGAAAATAAATTTGTCTGTGAACAATTTGTTACATAAAAAATAAAAAAATAAATTGTAGTGTTGACAATTATTAACATTGTGTTTTTGTAACCTCAAATACAAAAACGAGTGGTACGAATTGAACATTGTAGATATTTTATTGGACCCCATTGATTTCCATAATAGATTTGTTCCAACTCACTAAGAAAACCGTACAGTGACGGTCCGGTACATGCGCACTGCAAAAAAAGCGTTCCAACTTCATTTCCGACCGTACATTGAACGATACCTAAAGTTTCCCAAATTAATTTTTATCGTACAAAAAACCAGTCACGGGACAGCCAAAACAGTCCACAGACTGAAGCATGTAGCGTTTGTACTGAAATGCGCATTAGATACTTCACTCTGAAAACTACAGTTGGCAATGGCAATATTACACAATATCATAGGAAAGAACAAAGTTGATTATTACAATTATTACTGTTGGTAATATTACAAAATAGATTAATAATAAACTGATCAGAAATATGTTCCAACTTCTTTATAAATATCAGCGGTCCAAAAGCAGTGCAAAACTAATGCTTGCGTATAAAACGATCAACGAAGCGGGTAGCTGGAACAAACCTTATGTCACATTGTCGTCATTTTGTATCTGACGCCATTTGTTAATTTTTGCTAAAATTTAAGCAAAAATTACTAACTAAATTTTAACATCAAAGTGTTGTCGAAGCCGTTTTTGAATAGTTATATGCGCGTCATGATTAATTCTAGTGAAATGATCATATTAGTCAAAATAATTACGAAATTTATAATATATTGGTGTCACTGTTAAAGACCGAGCATAACCTTTGATGTAATGATTTTAGTTGTGCCGTAACCAATTTCTTATAATTTTTTAAACAATAATCTATTCACACACACACACAAATATATATATACATACAAGATTTGTCTATAAAATGTGATGAAAGGTCTAAAACATCGGTATTCAATGCTTGAAACACGGCCGCTCGTATGCGTAGGCATGCATGGACATGTGCGGACCTGTCCTCTGCCGGGGATTGCGCGAGGCTGCTAAAGTTTCATTGTATTCATTTCAACACAGTGTTCCGAGCAGAGCGCGTCGAAAAGCTATGGAGCAACGACTCAACATTCATTAAGTTCTGCTTTAAATTTGGTAAAACGACGACGGAAACACACTAAATGTCGGTGCAAGTTTACAGGCAGTAGGAGAAAATGTGCGTACGATTGGTTTGCACGCTTTCGCGCTGGTAAAAAACGTTGGAAGACTAACCGCGTTTAGGCCGGCCATCCACAAGCAGGACACCGGAACTGAAGATGTGCGTGTGTTGTTAGCAAAAGATCGGCGATTGCCTTTGCGATTAATAGCAGAAGAAGTGGGTGTTAGCAAAGACGGTGGGAGCCATCATCCATGAAAATATCGGTAAACGCAAGATTTGTTCACGATTTGTGCCGCATATCCTAACAGACGAGCAAAATGCAAGACTTTTTGAGACCAGTGGCAATATCATCGACATGTGTGACCGGGATACGTCCTTTCTGGGTTCAATTGTCACAGGGGACTCAGAGGAGTCTTGGTGTTATCAGTACCACCTCGCAACGAAAAGATAAATAATGGAATGGCGGCTACCTTCTTTCCCGCGACAAACAAAGAGCCGTGTGCAAAAATTCAAGGTCAAGATCCTGTTGATCACACTTTTAGACAAGGTGAGAATCATCCATAAGGAGTTCGACCTTGCTGTCTAAACAGTGAATGCCGCATTTTACCTGGAGATGATCGAGACCGGAAATTGGATTTTTATTTCTGCGTGGCATGACTGATTTGGAACACCCACCCTACTCTCCAGATCTTGCTCCTGCTGACTTTTTTTAATATCTCGTATTAAGGGGATCTTAAAGGGATTACGGTTTGCGAACGTCAAGGAGATTCAAATATTGTCAAAAGTGTGTTGTGTTTGGTGGCGACTATTTCGAAGGCCAATAAAGATATTGCCAATGTGCACTTTGTTTTTGTGTTTTTGTTATACCATTCACAGAATTTTATAGACAAACCTCGTATATTAAAAGAATTATTGTTACTTAAAAGTGATTACACGTTAATTTAATATTATATTGTTAGTAATGTTTATAAATGATTATAAACAACTTATCTATTGCTATTATTCGATTTAACTTAAAAGATACAAAATAAAAGTATTTTCTTGTAATTGGTATGTACTCGTATAAGCTTTTCTTGAAAAATGTGTTTTTGCTTTGTATTTTGGTTAAGTTTCCTTGCTCATTATGACTTTTCCTGAATAACTTAGTCAATTACCTCTGTGTAAAACTAACTAGAAAGTGCAGGTAAATTAAAATCTTCAATATCTAAACGTAAATGATATGTGAAATATCTTCGAATAGATTAGAACAATGAGTTTGTTACATTTATATTCTGAGACATTCATTCAAAAGGGAGTTATCTACTGAGATTTCTTCATTCTCTCATGCTTATGAAGGAAACAAAATTAAAATACTAAGCGTCAGGCAATTTTTTTTCCAGTATTTTGCTGACAAAAATTAGAATATTTTTCAATGAACCGTTGAGTCCTACTCATTGAATATTTAAATTTACCTGACTTATAGTATTCTCTGAATAAATAAAATTATAACACTCATATATGCATAATAAGAGTTCTAGTTTATGCGAGCAATTGGTAAGACAAACAGATATGACTAAAAATTATTTTTAGTTAACATACCTGCTGTATGTAAGATCTATTGATGTCGAAGCGTTTTCCAGCGCGTATATCCTTAATCCGCTTAATAGCCAACATTATTTTCTTCTGGTGACCCAATTTTACTATACCGAATTCTTCTAAATCTTCCCAAGTAAGTTGCGTAACATCATCTATTGTATGATATCCCTGTTCTAAAAACGCTGGTTGATATTCTTCTAACCTCAATATTTGCAGCCACTCCTCTAACGAACCCTGAAAATAGCGTAGTTAAATAACGAAGTTTTACGAAGTTTCTTAATATGCCATACAGGTATGTAGTCTGGAAGATTATCTGGTAAATTTAATTGTGCAATTTCTGCTTTGAGGCGTTTACGATGGTTAGGTTTTTTTATTCCTATTGCTGTTAGGTCTTCTGGAGTCATTCTTCCCATCGTGGGTAGGTCGTAACCAGCTGATACAAAAAGAGGAAAATATTCTTCAAACTGCAAGTCCAACAAGAACGCGTGTATAATTTCTTGATCCTGTAAAATTAAAATGGTATGCATCACTAATGTTTTTGGCAAATAATACTTAAATCTGAACTTACCGGTATCCCTTGGTGGATCATTCTTTCTATTCTACCATGTTCTGAACCTATTGAGCAAGAACTCAGAGAACATCTGGGGCTGTTGGAAGAACCGATAGTGCTTCGACCAGCGTTACTTAAAGGATGGTACGAAGCCCGTCCGCTATCTAGGGATGCTGTACTGTGCCTTGAACCTGATCCAGCGCTGCCACTTGAAGATCCGGGACTGTCACGACCAGGAGACTGTGATTTAAAAGTGCGATTAATAACTTTGTAGTTGATGCAAGGTAACAATAATATACCTGTGTCATATCAATCCCTTGATCTTCTTGTAAACTAAGCTGGTGGTGATAGTATACAGCGGCTTTGTGTGTTAACATGGTCCCAGGCTGTGAGGGAAATGTAAAAGTTGGTGCTGGATAAACAGGACCAGGGGATTTCCCTGTACTTCCACTCACCGTACTTCCATAGTCCGAATGATCATCTGTGATTTGAAAAAATTAATTTATAATAGACTTCTATATTCTGTTTAAAAATATTTTATAATATTTATTAGTACCTCAAACTCCTAATACTAGATGATTGATAATAACTAGTGAAAAATAAGAGTTTTATTAATAAATTAAAATTTAAAACAAGCTTTTTCAAGCAATTAATATTGGATATATACAGTTTTATATTTTAAATATATACATAACATTTCTCTATACTACGTTACTGGAAATCTATTAACCTAGGAGATTGCTTTCATCTTAATCTCTTAAATAGAAGTATTACATTTTGCAAATTTTAATGCTATTTCTTTATTTTAAGGATGCTGAATAGTTCATGTGCATTTTCAGATCGAGTAGATTAACTAGTTTTTTCACTAAGAACATTGTATCGTAAGTGATTTGCTTGAGTTTATCATTAATATCATTAATCAATTTTTGCAAGAATATAGTGTTGATAATTTTCAAAGCAAAGAGGTCGATGTGGCCACTTGTAAAACTATTGGAAGGCAAGATAGAGATTATACCATTTTTAGGAAAACAAACAAAGTATATTGTTGCTCTCAAATATGTACAGCGTTGAACAAATGGGATATGGTGTAAGTTTACAATAATTTAAAGAGTGGATGGTAAAACATGGTATTCAGAGACGAGTTTTCGTTTTAGACAAATTTTTCAGAAGGACATAGGTATAGGTATATCATAATTATTAACATATATGTATTATATTTTCATACTACTAATATATTAAGTAAACAGAAATAGTGTAAATTGTGAAAGATCGTTTATTAATGAAAATATCGCCCTTAGGTGTTGTTGAGGATACATTTAATATCCTTTCGTAATATTTCAATTTCAACCATTTTTTATTGTTAAATATAAGCAGATCAAGAATATATAATTTAAACATATATATATATATATACATTTCCAATTTTATAAAATATTTAGCGTTCATTTTCGAGTTTAAACCACTGTATAACATACTTTTATTAGCAAATTATAGAAACGTTCTTTAAATTCTAAGAAAGCGATATCCTTTACATTTGCAAATCTGTTTATTACCTAGGGTTATTAATCTTTTTCCAAATTTATTTATTGTTTTATACATCAGACCGCTTGCTTTATTGTCTAGGGTTATTAGTGAACAAGGTGTAATTCGAATATTCATTGTTAAGATCTCGTTTCTTAGATATGTATAATAAATTTTATTATTTTAACATGGAACGATCCGGAACTACATACGTAGGTTTATGACACCTACTGATACTTAAATTAGTAATTATATTTTATTGATTTATTCATTAGTAAGATCTTTAAAACTGTATCTTAAACCTTGGGTATTATTGCCATAGGTATAATTTCCACGAATTAAATAACACAAAAATTCCCCGTTATGACATCGAAAAATACACTGGTCAACCAATACTCTCTTAATATGTTAATAGTTAGGGGTAGTGGTATATTTAGCTACTTGTAAAACAGTTCAGAATATATCAGTATCAACTCAACATCAGTACAAGACACACAGTCTTAACATAACATTCATATCAATCAGTATGAACTCAAACACAATATCAAGATCAACAATAAGACACACGGTCTTACTTTAAACATCAACGTAACAATCATATTTTAATAAGAGACACCAGTCTCAGTAGCAGTTTTATGTTAGTATAAGTCGTAGATCCAAAATAAATGTAAATAGTGTAAATAAATATATTTAGATGAAAGTACAATTATTGGTTTAACAAACAGTCACCGAAGATTTAAATAGTAAAGTGTAGCTTTACAACCTGTGCACGGTGAAGCAACATCATAGGGCTTGTGATTTTAGTAACTGGCGTTAAAGCATCACCGCCAGAAACCGGAATCATCGCTAACATTTGGTCCACGAGCCAACATCAACCATAGCATTGATACATCAATCCCCAACAGATGTGTTCAAGAGATATATAGCCGGTGACACATAATTATTAGGCACTCCTAAAATTTTAAGTTTTAGGAAAGTTGAACATTGGAAAAATAAAACAAATGTGATATCCGTAAATATTTATTGATTATACGAGTAAACTAAATGTTAATATTTGGTTGGATGGATACCGGTACTTTTATGGGTTTAAGTAAATTGGAGACTAATTTTCATTTTAAAATTGCTGGTTCAAATTCCTGTTTTGATTTGCAATTGTGTTCACCTACTTTTTGCTCGCTGAATTGACATTCTACTTCCTCAACCGCTCAACTCCCTTTTCTTGAAACCATGCTCTGCTTGAAGCTATAGTATGGCATAGTATATTGTCCTACTGGAACGAGACTGCTACAAAGGGGCTTGTTTTAATTTCAAATCCTCTATTTAGGTATACAACACTTGATCTAGTATATTGGTAAGTATTAGATTTCATTCCACTACCAGTACAAACAAACATTTCTCTAACACTTACTGAACTGCTGACAACGTACACCTCTGCCATATTTTACTGTAAGTACCGCAAAGTCTGCTCGATATTCTTCCCTAGGTGTCCGGCATACGTATATATACAGTACTAGATGTGACAAAAATCTAGAGAATTTATATCAAAATAGCATTTATTATTTAATAATTTTGATATATTAACTGTGTAAATTGTAATACTGAATCATAGTAAGATTTATCTCAATATTATTTTCACTGGTTAGTCATTTCTGTCCATGATTGATATCTTTCAGTCTATTTTTATTATTAACCTAAACAACCACATTTTGTTGAGCTTCCCGTATTGATAGTCCAGCTTCTCTGAGCCGTCTACTAACTGTTTTAGATAAAACTTACACGGCGAATTTGTGATTAAATTCACGTGACAATTTTTTTGCTGTACGAGATCTATTAGTTAATCATTGCCGCTATAAGTTACCAAAGATCTTCTCTCATGGTTGTTTATTTCGGACCACCTCTTGGTCTTGCTTCGCGTAACATTTTATTGTTTGCACAACATAGAGAACATTTAATCTTTTTGGTTATTGTTACTTGAGAAAATCTTTCTAAATGCAACGTTATAATTTGTGGCCGTTCAAAATTAGTAACTTCTTTCGTTTTCGGTTACTACACAGACAAAATAAACACTACTAAAATACCCGAGCTTATAATAAATAATTTCTGGATAGATGTTTCAAATTACGTACCAATGGGTACAAAATATAAAATAATAATATTTTAAGATAACTTTGTTTTGGTTCACAATTCTAGAACTACTGCGCAATCGTACTTGCTGTTTGGTGTTTTGGTTACATATGAACTAGTTCGGAATTTTTTATTATTTGCTTTGGTTGTTGCAAGAATTAATTCGAAATGATTCTAGAACCGTTCTAGCAGTTCTTGCTGCTTAGCGAGGGCCAGTTCAAAATTAATAGTTTCTGGATTGCGCACTGTGTATATCTTTTTTGACAATTTTAAATATTGGTAAACAGTTCATCTCTAGGTTGCTCGAAGGCTCTGATAAACATAATCTAAATAAGAAATATAGAGAATTTGAAGTAAAATATTTGAGTGGTATTAATTTAATTTACTTTTGCATCAAAGTATGACAAAGGCAAATAAATTAAAGGTAAATGTTATATTCAAATTTGTAAGTGATTTAATACAAAAATTCTCTTTCTTTTGCAGGAATTTCTATTTCTTACAACTTGCAGCAACTCTGATACTAGTTTTCTAAAAATAATATTTTATAAGTAAACATCTTAAAATATTTCGTATCATATTTTTACCTTTATTATTTATGATTCTTTTTTTTTAAATTTTTGGTGGGCAATTATGAGCTTCCACAAAAATACAGTTACGTGTGTAGAGATGAAAAAAATAGATTTTTTGTACTTATTTAAATTGCCACTAAGATGACTGGTAAACTTAACATATTTTGGTTTTCTTGAGTTCCTCAAATTCGGAACAATTCTGGAATTAACAAAGTTGTGCGCATTAGTTCTGCGCAGTTTTACTACTGTTTAAAATTGTGAACCAAAACAACCATGATACTACCCCCAGCAATTTGCCAGTTTAGAAAATTTTCCCGATCATTCTTCTTCAATTCCTTCTGTACTTCTAGGAATTATCAGGTAACTGAACAGTTATTGAATTAATACCTTAATACTACTAATACATTGTAGGAGTACCTAATAATTGTGTCACCATTTGTATGTATATCGCGCAGAGATCAGAATAAACCAGTGGTACGATATGATTTTTCTTGTCTTTTTAATAGCAGAAGAATTATTAAAAATTATTTTTGTTGATACATTATTTAAGTACTTAAACAATTTTTTCTTTGAATATAATTGCCCTTTACATAAATATATATTCATACAAACATATGTAATAAAGTAAACTTGCTTAAGTAAAATCATTCTAAAGAATCAGGAAATTATACACATGCCGTATGTAATACAGTCAAGCATAACTGTCGTACATAACTATTTGAAATGAATGACAATAAAAAACGCCAATTCGTCCGCTTGCGCTGTCAATATCCACTGCATATCCCAGAAATGGCCAAGACTAGACTGGCTTGCCATTACCTTTCTTGGCGCCGTGCACAGAAGACTGTAGTATCGGGAATGTCGGTATGATGTTTTTTTTTAATTCAATATTTATGGAGGTCGACGTATCTTTACCTGGCTTAATGTTTTTCTAGGATTTTACAATAGGTTATTTATCGTCTGTGAACATGATGTGCCTACTGCTTGAAATAAGTATTTACATTTACCGTCGCTTTTAATATCTCTAGTTGATATCACCCGTCTATTATAGAAATAATTTTGAAAACAAAGATTGTTAGACGTAGAAATATTAAAAGAGTGAAATGCTCATATGTACTATTATTACTATTACATTAGGCGAAAATGATATCATAAAGAAAGAATTTTTTTCTTCCGATGTAAAGTTTAAAATTTTTCGAACGATTCACTAATGTTCTTCTTAAAATGACTTTTATTGAAGACTATGGCTAAGAAAAATGAAAAAAAGATATAGTATGTCCATGAATATAGCAATTTGTCCTTTTAGAATTTAAAACGATTATTGGGGACTATCCGCTACCTCGTGCTGCTGGTACCGAGAAAACTTGTAAATGAAGTAATGAACCATATTAGGAGAAATTTTAAAGTAAACAATACTAATTTAAGACATAAAATATACCTGTAAATGTATTAAAGAATATTGTAATGGTAGTTCAAATACTAACATCCCTTTCCCTCATTAAATAATATGTAAAGCTGTTCGGAATATTACGCACGACGATTAGAGAAATTGTATTCGACATCTACCATAGAAAATGAATATTACCAAAGCACATGTACGAATCAGGAATTTATAATTCATTTAAGTGATAGTGGTGAAACCAAGTATTGAAAATTCCGGAGAAGATTATTGCATATATGTATATCTACCTAAATTATTAGATATTTACATATTATCGAAATAAACGCGAGGAACTTTATTGTTGGTCCTAATAGAATAAAAATTAATAACTAATACTTCTCTAGTTTCTATGCCGATATTATAATCATGATTTGGATTTCTCTAAACCCTCACCACAGGGTGGCTACGTAATGTATTTACACATTAGAAAAGTATTTTCTCGTTATTTGAAGTGTAATCGTTATATCTATGGACAGTTTACGATAGAGTCTTAAAGATCTTACTAATAAGTAACTATAATAATAAAATAAAATATCATTCCAAATTAAATATTTGCAGGTGTTATAAATCTAAGTATGTATTTCCGGCTGTTCCATTCTTCAGTAACGGATTTTTATGGTACATACATATTTAAGAATCATGAGCCTATTATACATATTTAGTTAACAATGGGTGTGGTGATTAAATATCGCAATGAATGCGTTCACTAATAACCCAAGGCAATAAACAAACGGTCTAATGTATAAAGCAGGTAATAAATACGGTATGCGCCAAAATAAACAACACTGAAATGCGTGCCATTGTTATGCGCATGTCTGCTTTTTGACGTATGATACTAGCAGCGTTATGTGTTTTTAGTAGTGCAAAGAACGTTGTTATGTGATGTTATAGTTGAGAATGGGTCTCACGACTGAGGAAAAAGTGTTTATCGTCGAGCATTATTTTCGATCGTACGGAAAAGGCAAACAAGGTGGACCGAGTTTGAAGTTAGTGACGGAAACATATCGCGATCAATTTCATAAAGAGGCACCTACCAACAAAGTTATGCTTTCTATTGTTGAGAAATTTCGTCGTTCTGGCAGTGTGTTGTGCCAACGGAAGGGAAGGTCTGGTAGGCCAGTAACTGTGAGAACGAATGGGAACCATGGACGTGTCCTCAATCAGGTTTTGCAATCACCGAACCGAAGTCTTCGGCGAACGGCATTTAAGTTGAATATCAGCAGTACGTCGATTCGGCGTTTGTTCAAAGATGTAGGTGGATTTCCGTACCGAATTCAAGTTGGACAACGATTGTCAAACCAAGATATGAATGCCAGGGTTGCGTATTGTGGACAATTTTTGGCTATGTTGTACGAGGATCCAGATTTCTTGCATAATGTGTGGATCTCAGACGAAAGTCATATTCACTTGGAGGGTTACATCAATAAACAAACAACTCGCTTCCTTGGTTTCGGTAAGCCAGACGTGATTATCCAAAAACCGCTATATAGTGCCCGTGTGACGATATGGTGTGCAGTGTCAGCACACGGTGTGATTGGTCCGTATTTCATTGAGGATGATGATGGCACACCTCTTACTGTTACCCAGGAACGTTATAGAAACATTGTGGTAACGCCATTTGTCCAAGATCTCAGAGGGTTTTGTCGTGCCAGGGACCTTCGGATGGAAGAGCAGTGGTTTCAATAGGACGGGGCGACCAGTCACACTGCTCGACAATCGATAGCATTGCTGCAGGAAACTTTTGAAGAACGCATCATTTCCCGCAATTCTAATTTCAACTACCCATCACATTCCCCCGATCTTACACCACCGGATGCCTACGTATGGGGTATGTTAAAGGAGCAAGTCTTCAGCGGTACAGACCCACCCAGAACTGTTAATCATTTACGTGAGAAGATCGTCTCCTTTTTCAGGAATATGCAGCAACCTGTGTTCTCGAATATGTTTGACAATCTGCGTAACCGTTATGAGCAGTGCCTACAACGCCATGGCGCACATTTTGAACATGTATTCTATAGACATAATAATGTATAAGTAATAAATAATATACTTCAGTAATTTCAGTGTTGTTTATTTTGGCGCATACCGTAGATTTGCAAATGTAAAGGGTTTTTATAATTTAAAGAAAATATCATTTTGAATATGCTAATGATAGTATGTTATACAGTGGTTTAAACTTGAAAATGAATTAATAAATATTTGTCAAATTTGAAATGTTACTTAATGTCACTTAAGTATTATTTGGTCATTTCATCTTGGATACGGTTACCATAAACACGGTCATATCGCCTGTGGGCTTTATAACCGGGCGATATGGCTCATAACGCCCGCTAATTTAAACAGTTTTTAATGTTGTGTGAGTATAAATAAGGCCCGAGAAGAAAGGATAGACATTTTACAGAACTGATAATTTGAATTTTTAAGAAAGTCTAAAGAAAGAAGCAAAACTATAGCATTCTTTATTAAAATTAAGAGTATGTAAACATTGACAACTTGAAAACTTCAAAGTGTCAACAACTGTCATTTAAAATAAAATTAAGGTTAAATCGTTGATTGAAGGAGTCATGTTAGATGCGCAACTAACGACTGTCAACGACATGACAGTTGACAGAAATCTCGGAACTTTTCCAATGTAATTTCAATTTTCCGCTTAAGAAATTAATTCTTCGTGAAAAATAAAATCTGGTATGAACCACTGGCATTATGGTAATTATATTGCCCTCGATCGACATTCAGCCCTCGGGCTGAATTAACGTCGACCTCGGCGCTATATAATACCCATAACGCCCTTGGTGCATAAATAACTAATTATGTTTATGGTAAATTTACTTATTTATAACATATATAAAAATATACAATATAAGAAATTTCGTTTTATGACGAAACAATTAGTATATATAAATTGCAGTGCTAACGTCTAAATACTGTGAGTGGGTACGAAGCCGTAAAACAAGTATATTTGATCTACGGTGTTTATGGATGAATAAGATTTAAAGTTAAAATTGAAACGAAAGCTTAACTCCACGGATTGCCCATAAACTGGGCAGAAATGAGCTTGCACGTATAACAATTTCACGCATGAGTCGCTCGTAAAGACATCCAATAATGGTGAGTTATGGACCGATCTTCGTTTTTGTCGATTATACATATACAGTTTGTGATTGTTTGAACTTAATTATATAGATTTAGTTACAGTATTTTAACATTTAAATTGTACAAGAGTTCAAAAAACGATCGTGTGCTAACTAATGAATTATATTAAAGCTTGAATGAAATTAAAATTAATGACTCTAAATATGTAACTTTAATTGTAACTCAATATTCTAATTATATGCGTCTATTATATACATTGATTAACAGTCACTCATTTTTTTTTGTTTCACCGATAAATTTTAAAATGACAATAGGTCACAACCTCTTTGCCTTCTTGCTATATTTGTATTGACACCAATTATGCAAAAATATTTCAATAATACGTGATGTTTTACTGATTCATTGTCTTGTAATTCTATAATAATAATAAGTTCTGACATTTGTCCGTAGGATAAGTTCTTAAATGGTATATTTTCAAAGTGATTATATGTAGGTGTGATCAAAAAATATGGTGAATTAATTTTTACAGCATACATTTATTTGAAATAATAAATCCGATAGCCTGATTCGTTGAGACAGTCAGTGCCACGTTAGAACAAGTTGCGACTTGTCAGTCGGCTTTCAAAGCTGGAAGAGTGAGGTCGGGTTTATTGCGCATCATGGGTTTCGAACAACGCGTTAACATTAAGTTTCGTTTTAAGTTGCAAAAAAGTACCAAAGAAGTCTATGAAATGTTAAAATCAATGTATGGCGATAATGTGGTGATTCTGAAGATTGTTTACAAGTGGTCTAGACGATTTAAACGGGACGTCCTTCGATCTCCAAAACAGACGAAATAAATATCTTTGTTGTTGTTGAACAAAAGGGTGCCAAACCTTATTATTGCTGAACTCCTGGAGCAGAGCCCTATTGAAATTTGTAAAAATATACAGAATGTTTCATTTAAAATAAAAAAGTTAACATCCTTTCAGGTTAAAAACCGGAAGTCTAATTCGGATATAAATATACTCATCGAATCTCTGATTTGCATTTAATTAATTGTGGAATGTCTTATTAAAATCTAAGTAGCCATATCAAAGATATTCGAATGGATCCGTAGATTTGCCTAACCTTGAATATTATATATATTATTAAAAGTCAGTTCCACGGCATCTATCCTAACTCGTTCTATAAATACGGACTGACTGCGACACCGATTTGCGAATGCGGAGAACATCGACAGACTATTCACAGTCACAGCATATGGAAGTGACATGAGTGACTCTTTCGAAGCCTTTGATTCCCTGTTGGACTGGATCAATGGCCTTGATTTTAAAATTGAACTATGTTTTGTATAGATGGATCTATGTAACTTTAACTTTCAATCCATATAAACCATACGCTAAATAATAATTAAAAATCGGATGTGGAGAACACAAGGAAATACATACTTGTGTGCAAATTGGTATCCAGACATGCAGACACGTGTTTTGTCCTGCTATAGTCTCGTCAGTGCATGATGCTGGGATAGGCGAAATTCACAACTCTCTTACAGTACACAGTCAAGTCATAGGAAGAAAGCTCAATGCCATTCATTTACTAACAGTGGCGGTTTTTGTATAAGGGCTGCAGAACATATTAATTAAATTTTGCAAAGCAATAAAATTATTTGAATTAATTATATTGACTGCTTCTTAGAATATTTAAAAAATATTTTTTCAACATGGAAATTATAATGTGTATTCTGGACAAAACACGACTGTATATGAAACATTGCATACAAAATGTGTGCACAGCGAACAGTTATAAATATCTGTAATTGTAATTGGCTATTTTATCACGCGACTGTATGGCTTTCATATAGCGTTTGTGTTCTGCGAGAATTGCAGCTTAAGCGGAGGTATTTTATCTCGAACGGCTTTCATCTATCGATCTACCAATTCATTGTTAAATCTACCGAAATTAAGTAAAATTCAACCAACTTTAAAATAGTTTACTTATATATATAAAGTAATGTAGAAAATAATTAATTTATTACTATTAAATCAGTATTTTAAATGTTTGCACTAGGCGCCATCTGTTGATGTATACTAAATAATATTTTAACCTGAAATTGTGAAAAAGTAAGCTCGATATGTATCGCCATTTCCTGAGTAAGCGTCCTTACCATTTTCAAATTATAATAGATACCTACATAGGTACATGTAATATAATATTTTATTTGTATTTTGTATTAGAATTTTTTAAAATTTATGTATCGTTATATTTTATAAATAAAGTTTATGTCAAGTTACCATAAAAGCTTTTAATTTGTGAAAAAAAGCCAAAATTACCTGATTATAAGAAATCTATCGAAATTTGGAACCGTCTACTGAAATTTCATTGGTAAAATATCGATTTTTAGATTACATCGTCTGGCAGCACTGGTAGTGTTAATGAATAGCGCTACATTTTTACAACGAAATAAATTTAGTTCGTTGTCTTATGAAGACAAAATTAAAGTAAAAGAACTAGGATGGCCAACACCGCAATTAAATATAGAAGTCAGCGGATTCAGTCACAAAACTTATAAAAGGCAATTTATTAATAGTTTATACACTAAAATTAGATGTGCGGATGTGATATAACCAAATCAGTTTTTTGTTTTCCGTGTTTGTTATTTGCTAGTGATAAAATCCAGAACAATGTACGGTGTAAAAAGACTTAGGTCATTTAAGTTAAAGCATTAAGAGACACAAAATAATAACAAATCATCTATCGAATGAGCTGAGTTTTGGCCTGTTAAGTCAAATAAATATCAGAAGTCAGTTAGATTCTGCTTGTTGGAGTAATTTACAGAAGCATAATAAACAAATTCCAAAAAATCGATTGACGGAACACATATGATGTTCACGCGCCGCCACTGTTCACTAATGTCACGGACGCGAACCAACCAGGGTGACGAGTCTCTAGCAGGACGAAACACGTATCTAGATAGCAATTTTCACACAAATATATACTTGTATTCTTCACAACCAATTTATAATAATATTTTTGATATTGTTATAAATGTTTTTGTTTTATAAAAATGGTGAAGTTTTACTTACTCAAGCATGTTTCAAATATTTTTTATTTTGACATTACTTCAAAAATATTGTTGAACAAATTTATATAAAATAAATAAAAAAGAATATTTCTTTAAAATAAAAATACACAAGCATTTCGTATGAAAAATATTATCTATTAAATATCATCTGAAATAAATATTAAATTATTATTTTTCCTATATCAAATGGTTGATTTAATCGTAAACATTTCGTTCCGGAAAATTTTAAATAATTAACTAAATTACATTGAATTCTTTCGCATCTGAGCAACAATACATATTTTTTAAATACTAATTTACATCTAATATCTAATTTATATAGCTAAAACAGTACACATTATTTAGACGTGTTGATCTGCCCTATTGAACTAATGTTTATATATACCTTTTTATTGCACGATTTCAACGGCGTGGTATTTCATGTTGATAATTACTTTTAAAGAGAGATAATTAAGAACCTTTGATTTTCATATCGGTTGTAAATCTTTCATGGTGCAACATCGATATGAAATAATTACACGTGGAATTCACTTCTCTCGTATTAGCAGTGAGGTCAAAGTGGCCCTTGAGTTGCGGAGTACGTTAACCTGTCCGCACATGGCAAAACGGGTGCAACTTATATCCATCCCAGTGTATGTTGTTTTTAAAGTACACTGCCGCTCTTTATTCCAATATAAATATTATAGTTAGTATAAATTTTGTTAGTAATTATGCGGTAAAAGAATTCAAAACCATGTGGATCTGAATTATCCTTTTCACAGTAAATATTAGAACTTATAGTATTTCCTAAAGAAAAATAAAACAATACTTTTTTAGTGTAAATTTATTTATTAAAGATGTTGAAAATGATTACCTTGTCCATCGAGATATTTTCTGACTCCACGTCGAAATATTATTAAATACATTTTCTAAAATATGTAGATTAATATTAATTTCATTAAATTGTTCAATAATTCTTTGTTTGAATTCATTTAAATTCTGTGCAGGTGTTAAAAAAGTGATATATTTAAGATGGTACCACATAAAGAACTTGCAAGGTATTAAGTCACATGATCTTAGGGGCCAGTGATTGGGCGTTTTTCTACTTATTATTCGGCCATTAAAGTACTCGGAAATTCTGTGAAGTTCACGTGTACGAGGGTTGTCTTTTATATATACAACTGGAACAAAACAGTAGATAGCTTTTAAAGACTATTGTTTTCGAAGTATTCTCCACAAAGATTTACGCACTTTTGCATGCGCTCGCATCAACTCTGGAAGCAGTTATTACACTCGTTTGTTGGTACAATCAAAATTGCGTTTTTGCACGCATCGACAGCTCCTTCTGACGACTGAAACCTTTGACCACGCAGTCCGTCCTTGATTATCGGAAAGGTAAAGAAATTGTTGGGACTTGGATAGGGACTGTATGGAGGATGATCGAATAATTCGACGTTTTGTTGCGTTAAAACTTCGATTGTTTTGCGAGCTGTGTGCGAACTTGCATTGTCTTGGTGGAAGATGATTCGTAGTTACGGGTTGGTCTCGGAGCTCAGCGATGACTTGCGGCAAATGGTTGTATACTAATCGGCAGTCAGATTTTTTTGATCTTATAGAGAAATTGTTGCTACATGAGCTGCTTTCGAGACAAATGTCGCGACCATCTTTTTGGAGACATTTCGAGAACGGATAATTTTTGTCGGCTTTTCTTCGCCTTGGAACACCTAAACAGACGACTGGCGTTTATTTTCTGGCTCGTATGAGTAAATCTAAGATTCATCACCACTCATTATACGTTTTAGAATTTCCTGCTTTGAAGCGGTATAGAGTTTTTTGACACCAATTCACCCTAGCTGTTTTCTATTTTTTGGTCAACAGATGCGGTATCCAACGGGAAACTAATTTTTTTTGTACACAATTTTTCGTGCAAAATTTTTTTAATTGAGGTCTATGAAATCCACAATGATGTATCAATTTCGCGATATGTCAGGTGCCGATCTTCGCTGATGAGCTGGCGCACAGCATCGACGTTTTCCTGAATGACAGACGTTTTTGGTGCACCTGCTCTTGGATTGTCGCAAAAACTAATCCGTCTACGTTTGTATTCTCCATAGCAACTAGAAATTGTTGACTGATGTAGTGCTTCATTACCGAAAACAGAAACCAATTCGAAAATTAAAAAAAATTATTGCGCGAAAATGTTCATGGTTTAATTCCATGTTTCGGCTAACTTGTCAACTTTGATAGTTCGTTATAGCTACAACATTACACGTATCGCTCTGAAACTTTGGATTTAGGCAAACTAAAAGTGGAGGTTAATTTTTAGTACTGACGCTTGGCGCCCTCTATATCCCAGTATGCAAAACATAAAAGACATTCCTTGTATAATGAGATAATGTAACGTCTTTGGAAATGTCTTAATTAGAGATTGTCATCATGGAGTTCACTTATAGACAACTTCAAAATTTCTTCACGGTACCTCCCTGCGTTAATATTTAATAAAATAAATAAATCAATTTACTGCTTTCTAATAACATTTAATGTTCGTTTTACTTTAAAAAAACATGAGATCAATTAATTGCCTTCTTGACATAGCTGCCTAAATTCCAACTTTTTACGGATGTAATAGTGATTTAATAAGGATTTTCATCAAACCACATACACATGTTTTGTGAATTAATGTAATAAGTAACATGAAATCACAATTCATCTGAGAAAGAAGTTCTCGATAAAATATCATAATTTTCCAAAGTGTTAATTAGCCTCTGAGGTGGGTTCATTGGCAGAAGTTCTTGAACGGATGTTATGTTATATAACCGTAGATGCAGATCTCTTTTCACAACTACATGACAAGTTCCAATGTATATTTGAGTTTGTTGTGTTAAGGAACATATTGAGATTTTTGGTTAATTATCAGTTATTTTCTGGATATCTTCAATTGCTTCCTCTGCGCGCTTTTTAGGTCGTCCACTGCCTTCTTTTCTGCTAATACACTCTATCTCTCATAAATTGAATTGAATCTCATGAATTGAATCCCATCAACTCTCTGATAATTTCGAAAGCACGATTCGATAATAAAACTTTTTTTGTGTTTTTGAGGAAAAAGCTTGGTTAACGTCCAATATTAACTATTAATTTGAAAGTTCAGATTTTGCAAATTAATACTTTATTTTGTTTAAATTAAATTAATTTGTGTGAAAGTATCTCTCCAGACATGCAGACACGTGTTTCAGCTTACTGCAGAATCATCAGTACGTGCCGCTGGAGATAAACTTTCGCCGAAATAATACTCTTACCACATTAGAAAAGTAATCAAGACAGAGCGTATAAAAATATCCAGCGCTGCTCATTGACCAATACCAATGTCAAACATCACGAACATGTTATTCCGGTGAAAGTATCACTCCAGTGGCTTGTACTGGTGAAATATGTACTTGTATTGTGTTCTCCACGCCCAATGCTTAATAATATTTTTATATTATTAAAATGTTTTTGTTTTGTTTGGCGAGGTTTTACTTACCTAAGTATGTTTCAAATTACTTCGTTATATACGCTATCGGTTGTGTCCGATATAGGGTGGAGGCATACAGTTTCTGAAAGTTGAGGTTGTATCCATCAGATGGAAACCCCTGGCTTAGTTTTGCACTTGTTATGAAGCCAGCGATGGTTGTTTTGGCATTCGTGATGTCGACATTGGTAAATGAGTAGCGCTGAATGTTCTCTGTCTTAATAACTTTTGTAATGTGGTAAGAGTGTAAGTATCTCTCCAGTGGCATATACTGATGATTCTGTAGTAAGATGAAACATGTGTCTGCATGTCTACAGAGATAGTTTCATACAAATATTAACTTGTTATTGTGTTCTCCACACCCGACATTTAATAATGTTTTCATATTATTAAAAATGTTTTTGTTATGTACAAGATTTGATGAGGTTTTATTTACTCAAGTATGTTTCAAATTACTTTGTATTATACTCAATTTATTATATTACATATGTATATATATATTGAAGGAATTTCGTATTTTCTTGGCCCTGGTTATAATACCAGATAAAGAAAAAGTGTTTCTTGGGAATGGCGGCCAGGTAATTAAAATAATATTTAATTTTGTTTGACGTTTCGGTTCTATATATAGAGCCTTCTTCACAAATTATATTGTATTGTTTGATTACATTTCAACTATGACATGGCAGCCATTCCCAAGAATCACTTTTCCTTTATATGTATATATATATGGTAAATTCAATTTGTTGGCGATTTAAGGTCTGGTTTTATTTCAAAATGTATATATTTAAAACAATCCTACATGTTTCGGGAAATGTGCCTTTTTCAAGGAATATAAAATATAAAAATTTTTATATTTTATATTCCTTGAAAAAGGCATCATTTTCCGAAACATGTAGGATTGTTTAAAATATATACATTTTGAAGTAATACCAGACCCTAAATCGCCAACAAACTGAATTTACCATAACATACAAAGATCACAAAATAATTATATATATATATATATATATATATATATATATATATATATAAATATAATAACTTCGTGACCTTGGTATGATATGGTAAACCTAATCAGTAGGCGATTAAAGGTCTGTATATTACTTCAAAATATATGTATTTAAAAAACTCTACATGTTTCGGCTGTATACGCCTTTTTCAAGAGAATACAAAATATATTTTATATTTTGTATTCTCTTGAAAAAGGCGTATACAGCCGAAACATGTAGAGTTTTTTAAATACATATATTTTGAAGTAATATACAGACCTTTAATCGCCTACTGATTAGGTTTACTATATATATATATATATATATAATATGAAAACTTGTTCACAAAGAAAAAAGTTGTTTATAAAATTTTTGTTTTAAAATCGTAATTAAATTACTTTCCCTATTAAACTATACTTTACTATTTGAGAGAAAGTCTTCAGGAGAAAAAGTAATGTAAATTCATCTTATCCAAATCAAATATATACTCGTATCGGTTGAATATAGTTGATTATCAATCAATACCGTCGGTCATTTATTTGAGCGGGCACAACAGAACAGTGAAATATTGGTGGATATTTGGGAATAGAATAATGGATGAGTGTGGTGCTTTTGAAAAATTAGAAACTAAAGAAAACATTCATCAGTGAAAAGCTTGTAAACAGAAATGCTAGAAGGTCGTATTACTAGATCTTTATCTCTGTAATATTAAAAGGATGATACATGTCGAAGAGTTTAAGGTATGAGGGTACATATATTAAATTTAAAATCAGTATAAATTTCTTGTAGGAAATTTTTAAGGGCCTTACATTTATACTTTAAAATACGATGGTATATGTAGAATATAAAATTATACGAGAAGTAAAAGTATAACATCTAATTTTTTTTTGCACTAAATAGCCACAATTTAAAGTAATGAAAGTTTTGTTTTTATTTTATTCACAGAGGATCAATCTTCGAAATTGGACAGCGGCGAGTCCCTATTCTACTGGTGTGCGGCGTTTACTCGACGCGTAACTGATTACACGTTCTAATTAAAAAAGATTTATTGCGAGTTGCTATTTTTTTGAACGGTGCTGGGGGTTGGTTATAGAACTGTCAGGGTAATGTTTTCGTAAATTTTCTTCAACATCACAGTGTATCACGTGATTAATAACCATTAATTAATAGCAAGAAAAACAAAACATATACGAGGGGGGATTGACATATAAGGTCTCCAACAACGACATTGTGTGAGTAGTGGGGATAGAAACAAGTTCTAAACTGAAAACGGAAATTTGGAGTACCTCATATTAGCATGCATAGTTTCATTTTCCTTTGTAGCGTCGTTGAGTAACAGTGTCATTTATCACGAGTTCCATTTCTGAGGTGCGCATCAAGCAACGATCCATGATAGAATTTTTAACAGTGTTTAGAATCTGTTTATGGTAACGATTGTATAGATGTAAAGAATGTGAAGTAGGTTCGACGTTCAAAACTATGTTATAAAGGCAAAACGGAGATGTTTGACGAAAAGCAATGAGTTTGACGAAGCAGTGACGCATGAGAAGAATAAATGGCAAGTGAATGTACTGATTCAATAAAATCGATGGACTACGCAAAATCAAATTCCTCGGCAATTAGGCACTAAATATTTCCAGTACATTGTTCAGACGTTAAATTAGAGAAAAATTTGCGCCAGATGGGTCCCGCGATAATTAACGGATGTCATGAAAGAACAAAAAAAAAACATATATCATATTGACGTGATGATTTTCTGATGGACATCACCACCAGGGGCGAATCTTGAGTTCATCGTTATGACACATGACTGAGATAATCAGGAATATTAATTAACAATTGTTTTTTTGAATTAGAATTGTAATAGCTCACAGTAATGGCCAGTACGCTTACGGCACTCAAATTTTCCGGAAAGGAATCGAGATCAACATCCAGTAAGTGTATTTTTAAGGACATATTACAACCCATTTCTCTGTAGGTAATAAGACTAATAAGTAATTCAGTCACATAATCTTTGTAATTTTCAGCTTTGACATTTCCAAAAAATTTGGTTAAAAGCTCTCGATGTACATAGATCAATTTCATTCAGCACGTTGTCAAATTCACCATCGTTCATTATATCTCGTATTTGCGGTCCAATAAACATGCCTACTTTAATTTTTGACCCACTAACTCTACGAAATTTCTGTTCCGAACTAGTGCTTTAACGAAATTATTAAACCCAATTTAATATGCAGTGATGGTAGAAATACGTTTTTAGCATCAAGCTAGTAATGCTTTTTAGACTCGGAGTTAGTACTTGTCATAGTGGCCATTCTTTCTGTATATAGTAACGATGACGTGCACGTCTCTTAGCTCCAGCCCAAGAAGAAGAACTATCACTTTTAGGTCTCCAGAGATTGACCATTCACGGTCATTATACCGTATGTGTTCTAGAAAATATCGCATATTTTCGTATGATTTCTTCATATGAACGGTATGAGCTATAGGTACAGATGGGTATTTATGGCCGTTGTGAAGCAAAACTACTTTTTAGCTAAGTTGAAAAGAATCAATGAATAGGCGTCAATTGTTTGGTTCATGTTTCTGTCGTAATATATCAAATAAGTTGCCAACATCCGTACAGTATACGTAAGTCCTTTCTTGAACAAGTTCTTTTTCACGTTTTCGGAAGTGAGTTATATGTACGTCGTTTTCGAGGAGATTCCATCCTTTTAATCTTACTACTAGAAGTTCTGACTAAGATTTTGCTAGTTTTAAATCTCGAACTAAATAATTCAGTTGAGCCGGTAAAATCAGATGTGGTTCTGTTGAACATTCTGGTGTTTCAAATATTGGATCTTTGGTCGATTTCCTGTGCGAATTGCGTATTATCAGTTGGACCAGGTTTTTGGTTAGGTTCTTCTTCGTCAAAAGTCCAAGATTCTAGCAGTTTTTGAATTAGAAGTTCTTCACTATGCTCGACAAGTCGTAAAGCTCATGGTAAATTGAGACAATGCACTGTATGCTGGGATTTCGGTCCGGTGCCCAGTATGTTAGTGAGACAAAATTAACAATCTATGGTATGGTCTTTTGGTTCTCTCCACATCATTGCTACTGCGAACCGCATTTTACATTTTATACGTTTCAACCAATCTGTTAACAATGTTATATGAGTTTTACAACATATGTGATAGGTCTATGAATTATCTTGATCTCCTACTTTAATTTCGAAATAAAGTTAGTTAACCCTTAGTACAAGTTCCCTACACGCATAACAAAAACTGGTGACATTATTTGCACACTTCCTAGGCATTGTAATTACTTGTTAATTCAAAGTCAATCATAGTACAACAATCACGACGTTTCATGGCACTACATAGTAAATGCAGTTACTTCATATGCGGTAAATGCCTACTAATGCACTATATATTTGATTGGGTGTGTTAACTTGTATGTAATAGACAGGAATGAACTTGCAATAACACGGTACGTTCGTCACTGTTGATACATTGCACAAAGTTGTATGTTGCATACTTGCAAAACATAAATGTTTGTTACTAAAAATCCGTGGGCGAGAAGCAATTTCTGTTTTAAATTTTTTTTTAGGGCTCCGAAATAATTAATTTTCACAATAATCACGTTTTGTCTGACGAGAATCCTCTAGTTGTAGTTGAATCCGGGCATCGGCAGCGTTTCTATAAACATCTGATTAAGCATGATAGGGAACCAGTTGTTAGGATCGTTAGTTTTACCGCAACGCATACTGTATTTCTAGGCGACACATTACCAGAACTTTTGGACTATTTACCTATAAATCAGACATGTAATCTATGGTTTATGCAGGATTGAACTGCCATTAGGGAACATCTGAATAGTGCGTTTCCTGGGGGATGG
Source organism: Melolontha melolontha (assembly GCA_935421215.2). Lineage (NCBI taxonomy): Eukaryota > Metazoa > Arthropoda > Insecta > Coleoptera > Scarabaeidae > Melolontha > Melolontha melolontha. The sequence goes on along the minus strand of OW285235.1, from coordinate 88,924,546 downwards.
ATAGGACGGGATGGGGAGATCTTGATGTTCTGCAAGACATTTGTGTCTGAAGTTTCTTAAAAA